>CM031240.1:344459977-345864977 GCA_018340775.1 Taxus wallichiana var. yunnanensis | reverse complement strand
CCAACAATTGGTATCAGAGCATGTCCTTGAGAAGCAAGTTTCACCACTTGAAGGAGATCCTAGAAGCACAAGATGGATATGGAAGAAATTCAAAATTTGAAGATCTTAAGAGAAAAATTCAAGAGGATTTTAATTCATCTAGAAGAAGTAGATGTAGACCTAAAAAGATATGAAGAAATGAAGAGAAAGTCTTGCAAATAAAATGATGATGATCATGAAGTATATGGTCCTAAAGTGGTATATGGTCAAGTGAATCCTTTGCTCAGAATGAGGGTTTTATTGAAACCCCTAGGGTTTGATATATGGAAATCCATCTATGAATTGTGTACACCATCTCCACCAAGTGACAAGGATGAAGACCTAGTAGTTGAAAATCAAGATAACCTAGAAGTTGATTTTGATGTTTATGACTGCAAAGATGATGGTAAAGTTGTTGAAGATGCCTTAGAAGAATAAGTTGAGGATGTTATAGATGAATTAGAACCTATAATGGCATATTCATCATCTCAAGAAGCCCTAATCATGAAATATTCCTATGAAAGGATATAAGAGTGTCTTGTGGGAGAATTCATCATTCATGAGAAGAAAATCAGTTTGTTAAGAACATATCCATGGTTGAAGTCAAAAAGGACTTGACAAAGGAGTTTTTTGGTGATATCTCATGTTTTCATACAAAATATGGATGCTTTCTCTATGAATATATGTTCTTAATTAGAAAAAGAAACCATAGGATTGTTGATAAATGGAAGAAGGTGCAAATGACATGGTGTGAAGCTTCAAGACGTGCATAGAACACTACAGAGCTTGTACATATGGAAGATCATAATACTAAAGTTCTTTCAAATTATTATCATAGTCAAATTCTAGTATGTATCTTGTTATCATGTGTCATTCATAAGCATTTTTGTGTTGGTAGAATCTATGATCTCATCAGTATGTCAATCCTTAAATATCTTTAAGCTTGATTGTCTATCAAGGTCAAGATCCATTAATAGTCATGGTTTCATGTATGGGTGTCAATCATCATGTATTGAAAGGGTGTTGGTTGATGAGTCTAAATGTCGGAGATAGTGATGTATATGTAAATCATGTTTTCTTACAAAGATTGTGTCTCCCAAAAGTTCATGATCATGTTGTTGTTGTCAAGAGTCAGAAAATGTGGAGAATTTAGTACGTAATGAATACACCATGTGAAATTTGTTTTATCTGTAGTTGGTACACTATTTCTAGGTCCTCAAGTCATGATCTTGACAAGTATGAGTTTTTTTATCACATTGAGTCCATATTTGGTTTGTATCTATCTTGAATGTGTTCTAAGATGTGTCAAGAGCTCTCTGAGTCGATACTTCGATGGTGTGGAGTCCAAAATGTGTGATAGAGTATTGAGTTCTGTCTACATATTATTCAAGAGAGAGTTAGCTTCTTCTCATAAAGATTGAAAGGTGATTGAGTCGATGTATTATCCATGGTCTTAAGGCTCTCTGTCATGTCATGTGATGCGTCTAAGCATGTCAAGGATCATGAGTATTGCATTATCATGTTTGGGTTTTCTATCCGAGATATCTTCAATATGGTAAAGTGTCATGATTTCATTGTCACCTTGTCAAACTCGGCTACTATGTGTTGTCTCTAGTAAAATTATATGTGTCTAAGGTCTCAAATGTTGTGCACAAGTTCATTGAATACACTCAATCATTTAGAGCCTTATCAATGGAAGCATATCAAATTTTGTCACAATTATAAGGGTGCATGTTATGACTTGATGTTTGCATCATGAAGATATGTCAAGACAAAAGGATCAAGAAGATGCTATGAGGTATGAAGTGAAGAGTTTTCTCAGTCATGGTCTACTGAGTCAAGTGTTATCAGAGGCTCTGGTCCAGTGGTTTTCCTTATCACCTAGTTGGTGGTACATGTTTCCCTTTCTTCGAGAAGAGTCAAATTCTAGGTATTTGCATCAGAGAGAGGCCTATTGTGGTCTATATGGTGGCAAGGTAGGTTTGGAAAACAAATTTCCATTCTGAGTCTACAAGAAGGTATGTTGAAGTATGCCATTATTCATATAGGTCAAAATTTATGTGTGAGGAGTGAAAATGCCACCCTACTGGTCTAAGGAGGTTGGTAGTTGTCCATCCATGTCATCATGAAGCCCCCATACTCCATGAATATAGTAGAAAATAGATGATTCTCTCAAGGATTTGGAAGGATTTATTACATTCCTTAGTATAAAGCATGTTCCTCGGTATGAAAATGTAAGATGATGTTCTTATTCATTCATATAAAAAGGGTGAGTTTGAGTATAGTTCTTGAGTTTTCCATGAAATGGTTCATTCATGTTTTCATTATCTTCTCATACTATGTATAGTATGCTCCCAAAAAAACAAAGTATTATTATCTTATCGAGTTTGGAATATCAATATGTATCATTTTTAATTAATGATGACATTGTAAGAACTTATAAGTCCTAAAATATGATACGAGATAGTATGAAATTGCGTTTTGAGGTGCTTTCATTCTCAGTATGGGCATGAGAAGAGTTCAAGTTGTTGTTATGTTATAGCTATAAATCAATTGAAGCTGTGAAGTGGTACTATGGTGGTATTCCTCATACTAACATATAAGATATTGTGATAGAGATGGAGTGAACTTGTATTAGGGTTTGAAAGGAGTAAGCTAATCTGCATGAAGAGAAGAAGTTGAATCTTGTCTCAGCTAAGACAAGAGGGTGTAACTAGTATGATATTTTACTTTATGGTATGTTAAATGCATCAAGTAAGCATTAAGGGTGTTCCATGAATAATGATGGCACTATGCAAGCATATCAAGTGCTCAAGAACACTTTGTGATCCATAGAAATTATTCAAGTTTTCGAGATAGTGATAGTGTAAGATACGAGTAGAGATAAAAGAATCCATACTATAGGACTATATGGAGCTATGAGATGCAAAGGTAAGAAAAGTTGAAAGTTTCAGTTTTAGAACTCTAGAGAAGAGGTAGAGAAGGTATTCAAACATCATGCTACAAGTGACATGTGTTAAAGTGAATCTTAAAAGCGATGCTACAAGAGGTAGAGTATTACTAGAAATGGATTAATATGATTTGTTAAGAAATTCTTGTGCAATCTTCATAATATCAGTGGTGCAAGTGTAAATACATGGAAAAATGAAAGATACATGGTCATAAGGTGACAAGGTGAATAAAGTTGAAATACTTATGTGTTCTAAGCATGGAATATCATCCAAAGGGCTATAAATTGACTTTGTTTGATCAAATGACAATCTAAAAATATTCATTACAAGTTTTACACCTTGTTAGAGAGATAAAATCAATAGAAATGAAGCTTTGATGTAAGCAAGAAGTTCGGTGTACAATTATGTTCTTCATGTTCAAACTATGTTACACGTGTATAGACTTAAAAGATGATGATTAATTACATTCATAGATGCTAAACAGAGAATTTTGAAGACTTACTTGACAAGAAAATAAATGGTACAAGTAAAATTGGTCATGGCTTGTGTTGAAGACATTTGTGAAAGGTCAAATTTGAAATATTAGGATTTAGTGTCTCTTCTATGTGATTGTCTATATGAAGAAGCTATTCAAATGCCTTGATATTTAGAAGATAATAGTGTTGTAAAACTTTAAGAGGTGTGTGATGCTTAAATGTGGATTTCTCCAAGAATAAAATATTGTGATGGGTAATTATAGCTTGAATAAGTGACTTTTGGAGTTTTAGTCATCATGAAAGTGATTATAACAGTGAATTTTGTAAAAGGATTGTCAAGGGGAGAAAGTAGTATGTACCTAAGTTTGACTTTAATATACTTCATGAGTTATCTTATATAGAGCTCTTCATCTAGGTACAATGAGGCGGTGGCATGACATGTGAACCTACAGTGGTCCGAAGTGAAGTGCATGGTTTGAGATGATGTCTAGAGGCATGGGGAGCATGATGTGTCTCTCCAATAGGTATAAGAAGGCTAAAAGGTAGGTGTGTGTGTGTGTGTGTGTGTGTGTGTGTGTGTGTGTGTGTGTGTGTGTGTGTGTGTGTGTGTGTGTGTGTGTGTGTGTGTGTGTGTGTGTGTGTGATATTAAACGTGAATATTGAAGTTATATTATCTTTTGAAGTAACTTTTTGTTTCTAGAAGGTAATAAGAACATGAAAACAAGGTTGAAGAGACAAAAATGATGAGAATGAGCTTCATGACTACAAATGAAGTGTTTGATCCTCGAAAGGCAAGTGGATAAGGTAAGAATCAATTTTTTGTGTTTTTCAGTTAGTGTTAGGTGTTATAAGCTTAGGGGGGCATAAGGAGAATCTTTATGCTGAGTTTGAGATTCTATTACATGCAAAGTTTGTCATTTTTGCACTAAAATTGGAGTTTAGGGACAAAGGTCATAAAGAGAGGTATGACAATATTAGAGGAGACCTAGTGTTCTAGTGCATTAGATAGATCTATATTGTGATAAAAAGCATGATGAAGAAAAAATGAAGGAGAAATATATGCTCGGGGGGAGATTTGTACAAGTCCATAGGATCATTTTGTGTTGATGAAGGAGTCAATCATGAGATAATTCGGTCCCATGGGGAGCTATTTGTGTAAGTAAGTCAATTTTTGCATTTTTGTCCATGTTTCTAGTCATGTGTTTTCAATTTTCATGTAGTGGAGTCATAATAGTATTTTTCATAGATGGAAAAGGGGGAGAGAATTTCATAAACATAGAGTTGAGGTCAGTTAGTGTGTTTGTCTTGTTGGTTACCATCAATGTTTCTGAATGATGGTTGCCATCAATGACAAGGGGGAGATTGTTAGCCATTGTGGGTTAGTGTTGTCATTGATGTCAACCCCCATTGATGGCAAAGGGTGTCATGGTGATGTATGATTCTCTCTATGATTTTATTCAATTGTCATGCATGTTGATCAAGTGGTTTGTTGAGTTGTCACTGTGTCATGATGCATGGTTGAGTATGCTAAATCATGTTTTGATCCTTCCCAAGTGTGTTTCTGAGTGTCATGAGGTCAATAATGGTCCTAATGATGTGTTTCATATATATATGAGCCTGAATTGAGTCATCATGGTCAAGTCATGTGTTGTATGCATTGAGTCGAGTTCATTATAGGCTTTTTTAGCCCTCGAACATGCAGAATGGTAAGGAGGTGTGATATTTTGACCAAATAAGTCTTGGTGAAGCATGGTAACAGTGTTTTGATAGTTTGCCTAAATTTTATGGTGAATTTTAGGTATGTATTCAGTGATTAGATGCATATTTGAGGTCATTAGGAAGTAAACAGTTGAGAACGAGCAATTTAACATGGGTAAGTCGATGTGGCTAGAGAGTTTTAGGAATACCTAGGATATGTGGTGAATTTGAGAAATTATAATATGTTTTCATTGTGATTAATGCCAATTTTTAGGTCAGTATGTAGAATATTTTTGAATTTATGCAAGTTTTGGCAAAATTAGGTAATTTGTAGTGTGATTTTCAAGCAAAGTTGGACCTTCGATGCTCATTTGTGAATTGCAGACTTTGAATGGGGACCTGATATATTATGAATAGCTTCTTAGGTAATTTATTAATATTTCACAAAAATAATGAGATGATTTAATTTCCATGTTTTTATGAACGATCGTTAAGAAGCTAAGTTTATCTAAAACCCTAGTTAAACCCTAGCAAGGAGAAGCTTGCGAGAAAAGTGATTATATTAGCCTGGGATTTTTATTGGTTCCTCAAAATTGATGATTGGATATTATATAGGACTATTCCATATTTCCATAAATGTATGTTTGAGCTTGGGACCTATTGTCGTGAAAATTTTCAATGAGGGAAATTGACAATTTCCGAGCACGACAACTATACCTAGATGTCAAAATTTTCATGTTTTATCATTCCCAGGAACCCCAAGAAAAATATGTTAGTCTGTTCACCCTCTATTTGATTTAAAATTGGTCCCCTATGTGATTTAGGAGAGTCTATTCATTCACCCTAGGTGATTTTAGGGAGTTTTGAAAATATGCTATCTTCTGGTAGTATTGCAAAGGGCTATCATTTGGCCTTCCAGGTGGATTGACCCCTAGAGTAGAAAAAAAGGGAAAAATTCAGCATGGAGGTGAATGGATACCTTATGAAATCAAAGAAATTATTTTTGAAGGTTTAGAGAAGTTTTTCAAGACTTGGAGCAGTCTGAGTGAAAAACAAGGTTCACAGGCCTAAAGCATGCTAGGTTTGAGAACAAGATTTTGGGAGCTCCAGACTTAGTTAGAAGTAAAAAAAAATTTTGGAAAGAGGATTCCAAGACCTACATTATGGTGAAATAATATTTTTCACAAAACTTGGCGTATATGATTGGCGAGACAGTTTTCTCGGGCACAAATGGAGTCCCAGATCAAAAATCTGATTTTTTAGTGATCATATGGTCAAATTAAGACATGAGAACCACATCATCGGATTAAAAATGATATTTCCAGTCAGGATCATATAAAATTTCCCCAATAAATTCCATTGAAAGCTCAAGTTATCTGCATTCCAAGTTACCCTCTCAAAGGCAGTTTGGGACTTAGTCATTTTTTTGAGAGGACATGTGTCAGCACCAGGAACTGGCGGGATTTCATGTCCATGACATCCCTAAGGTCAGGTACATAAGCCCTTGGAAAATTTTCCCAGCCCCCATGTGACCTCTGGGGCCCTCATATGACCTTCAGACTTGACAATTCAGCCCCCAGGTGCATTCTTGGAGCATTCATCCCCTGTTGTTGGATCGGGCACCACGTGTCAGCTCCAGGACCACCATGGAATTTTATGTCCCTTATTCACCTAAGGTGGGGGACATCAGACCTTGAAAAATTCACCCAGCCCCTATGGGGAGTCTTCGGACACCCACGTGACCGTAGTTCAACCCCGGGTGCTTATTTGGAGCGTGCATTCCCCTACCGTCGAATTAGGCACCACGTGTCGGCTCCCAGACCACCGTGGAAACTGATGTCCCTTATGCACCTAAGGTGGGGGACATCAGACCTTTAAAAATGTGCCCATCCCCCATAGGGAGTCATTTGGACACCCATGTGACCTCCTTTCAGCTCCCAGTGCTTTAAATTAGTTTTTTCCTCCTTCATTCCCTGTCGTCGGATCGCCGCCACATGTCATCCTCTTGACCACCATGAAATTTGATGTCCCTCACATCCTTGAGGTCAGGGACATCAAGTAATGAAAAATTCACCCAAGCTTCTCCTTCCATGATTTAAAAAATTCAAAAATCTAACTGTCGCTCAATGCTTCCAGTTACTTCCAATCCCATGCACAGACAATCTTCATTCTTCCTCTGCAACATTCTACCATCACTCCACCATTAAAAATTCTTATACCTACTCAACCCAATAACTGAAACACATTCCCCATAGAGATGTGTAGGTCTCATAAGGAATCCTCATCAAACACGAAGGAGAAAACGGAGAAAACTCCATAGCCATGAAATGAGAACTTACGAAATCTCCCAAATAGATAATGAAACAACAAGATATATTTTTCTAATCATTCCTCTACCCAAGGCCATCAAGAAGACACCTTCAAAGTCCCCCATCTCGTGACATGTGAGCATCCACAATGAAGAAATCTCCTTTCCGGCTCAACGAAGAAAGAAGTGGGATTTCCCGTCAAATTGGTTGCCGGATCGAAGTAAGATTGCACATGAAGCACCGAATAAAAAAACCCACATCAAAAATATAATTTTATTTGCAAATAAAGACAAAAACTAGACCTAAAATTTCAAGCTCCATTAATGGCCACCATAATAGCTCTGCGCCTGAAGCCACTTCTAGGCCAAAATTTTAAAATTTATTTCCGAGGGCATTCTAGTGGGGAAAACTAT
Organism: Taxus wallichiana var. yunnanensis; assembly: GCA_018340775.1. Taxonomy (NCBI): domain Eukaryota; kingdom Viridiplantae; phylum Streptophyta; class Pinopsida; order Cupressales; family Taxaceae; genus Taxus; species Taxus wallichiana. The sequence goes on along the minus strand of CM031240.1, from coordinate 345,857,112 downwards.
GTGAAATTCGAGAGGGTGTGATTGTAATGACAAAATTCCAAAAAGTATGTTCCATCGCAAATCGAGCACTTTGAAACACACTTACTAAAAATATTAATTTTTCTTATACATGCTTGCTATTTTTGGCAAGTCTTCATCAAAAGTGGTTATGGAAAGAGTGTGCACTGAAGATCTCCAAAAGGCTAGAATGATTATCGGAGCAAAAAATAGTGGAAATGACCATTTACTAAAAATAGTAAGTCACACTCAAAGGGCAGTTTTGGCACAATGGGACATTCAAAACTTCGTTGCATTTGGAGCTTTCCATCAATGAGGATCAACAGACTTCATCGGGAGACACATCTTCTTCTTATTCTCTCTCTCTCTCTCTCTTTCTCTCTCCTCTTCCCCCAACTTTCTCTCACTTTCAAATTTTCTAATTCTTCATTGGGGTTTGCACTTTTTGATATACCTTTAAGTCACTTAAAAGTGACTTTAGAAACATAATGTAAATTAAGTCACCTTGCTATTATAAAAGGGACTTAAATATTTAAAATGGAATATGAACAGTCTTAAGTCATATTAAGGTAATCAAAAGGTCATGAGGAAGATGAAGAGTCATATTCTATTCTATAAATTGTAAAGCCATCCCCATTTCAAAGGGTTGGTGATTGATCTTGTAAACTCAAGAGTATATTACACCTTGAGAGAACAAAGGAGATAGCCATTTTCTTCTATTCCCCCTTCTCAATTTCTTCCATTTCCCCACTATGTACAACTTTTGTCTAAGAAATCAATACAAGAAGGAGTTTCTAGCTTTCTTTGACTAAGGTGTTTCATGATACTTTGTGTTCATAAAATTCTATTTGGTCTTGTTGCTATTTACAGGGTTGTTTCTTCTCATGAATGCATGTGTTGAAGTTTCTAACTAGTGTGTGAAGGAATCTGATTTTCTACCTATAGCATTAGTTCTCTTACCTCTTTTCTCACTCCCCTTTCCCGCTCTATAGATGAAGACTTCCCTAGCAAGAGATTGCTAGCTTTTCGCAGAGGTCAGTGGAGTGCCCCTTTTGGATCCTCGGTGAAAGTCCACCACGAAATCCACCTTTTCACGCACATGCACACACGGAATTTGCACCGGTTAAGTAGAGGGACTTAGATTCCCAGAGCGTTGGCAAGAAATCCACAAGTTTGTCCACTTGACAAATTTTCTTGCCAACAGTTTTTGGCACCCATAGTGGGGCAGATTTAGCAGCATCTGCACCCAATATACAACCACAAGGTCCCAAAAATTCAAAAAAATCAAATATTGAAAAAATCATAAAAAAGGAGTTCATGAAAGTCTGTTGCCGAAAGATACACCTGCTGATTTCTACACATGAATTTTCACATTCTACAGTGCCCTCTCGTGTTTATTTGCAGAAGTTTTTAAAAAGTAATTTGAAAGAAGATACACTAGGTTGAGCAGGTTGAGAGGTGTTTCTGATTCCAATTTTGAAGCTTTGAAAAATCAGCAAGAATGAATTAGAGATAATCCATACTTCTTCTCTCAAGCCTCCTCTCTATCTGGCACTTCGAGTAGTTCTCCTGGCAATCCTATCCAAACTCCTTCAAATTCTCCAATTTTTCAACTATCATTGAACATCGAGTTCGCGGAAGAAGAATAATTTGAAGAAGAAAGAGTTGAAATAGAAGCAGAAGAAATGATGGTGGATGAAGAAGAAAGACCTCAACCCATTATTCCATGGGGAAGGAATACAAGCCCACTTGCTCTTGAACCCCCTCTTCACAATCTACCAACGGGTTCCCACAAGAACTTTCCAAAGTTCAAAGGTGACAACACACAACATCTTGAAGAACACATTGTTTCTTTCACGACATCATGTGGAATTCTTGGTGTCCAACATGAAGATGTTGCTATAAGATTGTTCGTGGAGTCCCTCCAAGAAAAAGTAGCAAAATGGTTCTACCTCCTACCTTCCCGATCCATCCATTGGTTGGGATGACATCAAGGCTACTTCAAGGAAAGATTTAAATCAACTAAAGATTGTCAAGACCTCTTGAGTGCAGTTGGCTCAAATAAATAAAGGAGAAAATGAAACCATGAGAGACTTTGTGGCTCGTTTTGAATGGTTGCTTCGTAGGATACCTAAAGAGGATTCACCATCTGAAAACAATGTCAAGAGATTCTTCATCAATGCTCAATCACCGGAGGTAGGATTTCTCCTACGAAGAGTTCAACCAAGGAATATTGCTAGAAGCACAAAGATTGGCCATTGAACTTGATGACGATCTCATCCTATCTGGAAAGATCAAGAATCCCTCAAAGGGTAAATCTCAACGTCCTGGAGATGAAAGAACCGATCCTTTAATGCAGAAAATGGCGAATGAAATGGCATCGTTGAGGAGGGAAATATCTGAATGAGTATCTTCTCAAAGAAGCAACAAAAATCAGATTGCAGGAGCACCCCAAAGGCTCACCTTGGAGGCCCCACCCATGAGTGTAAATTACAGATTTCAAGAAAGTGAAGAAGAGCTTGAACAAGAAGGTGGCGATTTCCAAGAAAGTGATGAGTTTGAGAACGATACACAAATCAGATTTTGTGAGTATTTTGGAGGTTATGAAGAAGATGCACCCAATTTCTCATGCACGGTATTCACTCGTTCTCAGTCTGAGAAAAGAGCATCTCCCTCCACTGCTGCAAAATAAAAGAAGGTTGATGATCCTCCTATGGTGACTCCAAAAATAAAATAATCAGTCGAGGATCTCCACTTCCATCCTCCATGAAGTCTGCATTGTTGGATCCTGATCCCGTAGCAAGTAAGAAGACTCCCGTAATCCCAAGTAAGTCTTCTGATGTCTCTTCCAAGCCTAAATCTAAATCTGCTCCTGTAAAATCTAATACCTTGAAAGCTTCTAGTGTACCTTTCAAAATACCCTCCATTCCCCAAAAATCTACTCTTGCTTCCAAACCTGTCCTAAATCCAAAAGCACTCCCTTCACCCCCTTTGTCCGCATCTGCTCCCTTTGACTTCATAGAATATGCAAACAAAGCCAAAGTGCATATTACTGAAACTGAATATTTGTGGACTCATCCTGAACAATTTGAGAGGTTTGTCCGGTATATCAAGAGTGGTAGTCTAACACCCAATGTTGTAACTTCTAGTTCCAAAGGCATGCTACCAAACTCACCTACACCTCCCTCACAAAACATGCTTTCTCTGAGTGCTTCACCTAATGGATCTTGTTACTCTTTGGAGTCAAAAAAGGTCCCACTTGTGGGGAAGGTCGAAGATGCACAAGTGTCTCTCACCAAATTTCCAGAAAAGAAAATTTCAGCGATGATTTTGGTAGCCGATGTCCCGGCCTCATTCGGAATGTTGTTGAGTAGAAGTTTCTGTCGAGACTTGGGAGGTAAAATTCAGATGAATTGGTCATCCGAAACCATACCAGTGAAGGGAGACATGGAGAAATTACTTCCCAAGAAGAAGATGAGGTACACTGTGTAAAAGTCCAGGAAGCCTAGAAGCTAACATTTTATACAAAATACCGGAGTGGATGAATCACTTGGTGACAACCAAGGAGGAAGAAGATATTCCCATCTTGATAGGTCCAGACATGCCTTCTCGGAGAGATTTGGACTTTGAAGAAGCATTGAGGAGATTTGAGTTATACGAGGGAAGCCCGAATCTCTAGATGATGCAGACCGTGAGGAAGAGGAAATGGTTCTCGGTGATTTTCAAGAAGAAAAATCAGCCTATACACTTTTCCAAGATGAGGAGTTATTCTCATTCCCATTTGGGGATGAAGATGATCTCGGTCAAGCAATCTATGGAGAGACAAAATCAGCTTGTGATGAGCCCATGAAAGGTTTGAAAGAAATGTCTATACAAGGACTGCTAAGAGCCATAGAAGAAACAAAAGACCCTGAGATCAGTCTGGAACTTTTAATGCAAGCCATGAATATGGAAGATAAGCGTGAAGCTGATTTGGAAGCCTTAACTAATGTGAAGGTCAGCCATATTGAGATAAGGCAAGATGAGAAATATGATGTCCCTCTCGAGCCAATGGTTAGTGGATACAATGATGAAGTTGAAGTATTTTCTTTCCCATTTGAAGATGAAGACTCTTTCCATGACGAAGAAAGTGAATCAAGGAGTTTCGAGACCTCAAGGATGAAGATATTTTTGATGAAGGATTGATAGAATGTAGTGATTCCAAAAATGATGAGGTAATCCCTCCGGGTAGTTGCCTTGAGCTGCAAAATAAATATTCTTCAAAGGCGTACAAAGAGGAGCTACAGGAAATGATGAAGCATAACTTCGTGCAAGAAATCTTGGATGCAGTAGAAGTGGCGGAAGACCCCAAGTTGATTCTTGATCTCTTCACTCTGTCATGAACATACAACACAAGTATGAGTTTTCCTCCATCCCTTCCTTCAGTACTCAAATGCCTCACAATGGAGTAGAGATAAAGGATGAATCAAATGTTTCTCATGGAGAATATTTCAATGAGCATAGACCTGGGAAAGAAATTAACTCAAAAGGTTCAAGGAATTGGAATGAAAATCAGCATTGGGGCAGTGATGAGATGCTCGATGGAGAATCAGCTATATGGATAAACATGGAAGGAAACTGACACGATGAAACCAATTTCAAAGAGCATGAAGACAATGAAGTTTCCAAGCAAGGACCCGTGCATCAAGAAGCCCACATGGACTCACTCCTACTAAGTACATAGATAATTGTGAAAGCACTGGCTTTCATAAGTAGCTGAGGAGGGGAGGATACTTTCTGGAACCTGTCAACGGCTTCGCAGAACATCATCATTCGGTGTTGCCTCTTCAGGGGTAACTTTTGAGAAATAAAAAGTACTTCAGTGAAAGTGGGTTGTCCCTCACTTTGTACCATAGGTGATTGATAGGTGTTTTTCCCTTTCCATTGTGTGTGTTTCCCTTCTTGTTGTGTGTCGTGTGTTTCCTTTCTGTCATTTTGTGTGTGTGTGTTTCCTTCTTCTAATCTTCCTTTCTAGAAGTTGTGCATGACTCATGAGGCCCAATGGATAAGGCATTGGTCAATGAATTATATGGTCTAAAATTGAGATTCTGGATTCTTATGTCATGTCTTCACTGTGCTTAGTCCATGTCATGTCCCCAAGCTAGAGCCAGTTGTTGTCATGAAAATGTGCAACAGGGAAATTGACAATTTTTGAGCATGACAACTATACCCAGATGTCAAAATTTTCATGTTTTATCATTCCCAGGAACCCCAAGCCAAATCTATTAGTTTGTTCACCCTCTATTTGATGTCAAATTGGTCCCTAGGTGATTTAGGAAAAGTTTATTCATTCCCCTAGGTGATTTTAGGGAGTTTTGAAAATATGCTAACTTTTGGTAGTATTGCAAAGGGCTATCATTGACCTTCCCAGACTGGATTGACCACCTAGAGTAGAACGGAAGGGAAAAATTCAACATGGAGGTGAATGGAATACCTTATGACATAAAAGAAATGATTTTGGAAGGTTTAGAGAAGTTTTTCAAGACTTGGAGCGATCGAGTGAAAAACAAGGTTCACTGCCTAAACAAGAGTACAGGCCTAAAACAGTTGTTGGGCTTCAGAAGAAGATTCTAGGAGCTCCGGATGGAGTTAGAAGTAAAAAAACATTTTCATAAAGAGTATTCCAAGACCTACATTATGGTGAAATAATATTTTTCACAACACCTTGGCGCATATGATTGGCGGGAAGTTTTCTCAGACACAAATGGAGTCCCAGATCAAAAATATGAGTTTTTAGGGAACATATGGTTGAATTAAGACATGAGACCCACATCATTGGATTGAAAATTACATTTTCAGTTAGGATCATATAAAATTTCACCAAGAAATTCCACTGGGTGCTCAAGTTATCTGCATTCCAAGTTACCCTCTAAAAGGTAGTTCGAGACTTAGTCATTTTTTCGAGAGGACATGTGTCAACACCAGGAGCCTGGCAGGATTTCATGTCCCTAACGTCCTTGAGGTCAGGTACATCAGCCCTTGGAAAATGAACCCAGACCACATGTGACCTCTGGGGCCCTCATATGACCTTTAGACTTGATAATTTAGCCCCTAGGTGCATTCTTGGACCATTCATCCCTTGCCGTTGGATCGGGTGCCACGTGTCAGCTCCAAGACCACCATGGAATTTTATGTCCCTTATGCACCCAAGGTGGGGGACATCAGAGCTTGAAAAATGTGCCCAACCCCTATGGGGAGTCTTCTAGACACCCACGTGACCATAGTTCAGCCCCCAGGTGCTTATTTGGAGCGTGTATTCCCTACCATCGAATCGTGCACCACGTGTCAGATCTAGGACCACCGTGGAAACTGATGTCCCTTATACACCTGAGGTGGGGGACATCAGACCTTGAAAAATGCACCCAGCCCCTATAGGAGTCATTTTGATAGCCATGTGACCTCCTTTCGGCTCCCGGTGCTTTAAATTAGTTTTTTTCCTCCTTCATTCCCTGTCGTCGGATCACCGCCACGTGTCATCCTCTTGACCACCATGGAATTTGATGTCCCTCACATCCCTAAGGTCAGGGAAATCAAGTAATTAAAAATGCACCCAAGCTTCTCCTTCCATGATTTCAAAAAATTCAAAAATCTAACTGCCGTTCGGTGCTTCCAGTGCTTCAATCCGTGCCTGAGACAATCTTCATCCTTCCTCTGCAACATTCTACCATCACTCCACCATTGAAAATGATCAGACCTGCTCAACCCAAGAACTGAAACACATTCCCCACGGTGATTTTCCAGGTCTCATAAGGAATCCTCATCGAACACGAAGGAGAAGCACGGAGCACACAAAGGAGAAAAAGAGAAAACTCCATAGCCATGAAATGAGAAGTTAAAGAAATCTCCCAAACAGATGCATGAAACAACAAGATATGTTTTACTACTCATTCCTCTACCCAAGGCCATCAATAAAAAACCTTCAAAGTCCCCCATGTGTGTGAGCATCCACAATGAAGAAATATCCTTTCCGGCTCAACGAAGAAAGAAGTGGGACTTCATGTCAAACTGGTTTCGAATCGAAGTAAGATTGCGAGTGAAGCCCCGAAGAAAAAAATCCGCATCAAAAATATAATTTTCTTCATAAATGGAGACAAAAACCAGACCTATAAATTTCAAGCTCCATTAATGGCTGCCATGATAGCTCTGCGCCCGAAGCCACTGCCAGGTCAAAATTTCAAAATTTATTTCCAGGCATTCTAGTGGGAAAAACTATGTGAAATTCGAAGGGTGTGATCGTAACAACAATAAGATTCCAAAAAAGTATGTTCCATCACAAATCAAGCATTGGAAACACACTTTCTAAAAATAGTAAGTTTTCTTATACATGCTTGCTATTTTTGGCAAGTCTTCATCAAAAGTGGCTATGGAAAGAGCAGTGTGCATTGAAGATCTCCAAAAGGATAGAATGATTATCTAGAGCAGAAAATAGTGGAAATGACCATTTACTAAAAATAGTAAGTCACACTCAAAGGGTAGTTTTGGCACAATGGGACATTCAAAACTTCGTTGCATTTGGAGCTTTCCATCAATGAGGATCAACAAACTTCATCGGGAGACATATCCTCTTCTTCTTCTCTCTCCTTTTCCCCCCAACTTTCTCTCACTTTCAAATTTTCTAATTCTTTGTTGGGGTTTGCACTTTTTGATATCCTTTTAAGTCACTTAAAAGTGACTTTAGAAACATAATGTAAATTAAGTCACCTTGCTATTATAAAAGGGACTTAAATATTTAAAGTGGAATATGAACAATCTTAAGTCATATTAAGGTATTCGAAAGGTCATGAGGAAGATGAAGAGTCATATTCTATTCTATAAATTGTAAAGCCATTCCCATTTCAAAGGGTTGGTGATTGATCTTGTAAACTCAAGAGTATATTGCACCTTGAGAGAACAAAGGAGATAGCCATTTTCTTCTATTCCCCCCTTCTCAATTTCTTCCATTTCTCCACTATGTACAACTTTTGTCTAAGCAATCAATACAAGAAGGAGTTTCTAGCTTTCTTTGACTAAGGGGTTTCATGATACTTTGTGTTCATCAAATTCTATTTGGTCTTGTTTCTATTTGCAAGGTTGTTTCTTCTCATGAATGCATGTGTTGAAGTTTCTAACTAGTGCATGAAGGAATCTGATTTTCTACCTGTAGCATTAGTTCTCTTACCTATTTTCTCACTCCCCTTTCCCACTCTATAGATGAATAATTCCCTAGTAAGATATTGTTAGTTTTGCGCAGGTCGGTGGAGTGCCCCTGTTGGATCCTCGATCGAAAGGCCACCACAAAAATCCACCTTTTCATGTGCATGCACATACGGAAGCTGCACCAGTTAAGTAGAGGTACTTAGATTCCTAGAGCGTTGGCAAGAAATCCACAAGTTTGTCCACCTGACAAATTTTCTTGCCAACAAGACCATATGTGGGACATACCAAAAAATGTTTATTTATGAAGAGTTTCAATTTAAGGAAAAGTTATCCAAAGAAGGTAATGGCTAAATTAGCATTGTGTAATTTTTGAAGTTGTACTTGATTTACATGGAGGTTTCATAAAATTTTCATATAGTTTCATGATGTTTTGGAGTCCAAATAGGTTGGTATTTCGTCAAAGAGCGAGTTTGAGGCCATAAAGAGTAGTGTATAATAAAATGATCATAACTTGAGGTACAAGTGGATTTTGAAGGTGATTCAAGTTGAATTGGAAAGAGGATTTAGATATATTTCTATTGATATATATTTTTTCTCATGATGAGTTCATTTTTCAGGTATCTAAGTCATTATTTTTATAGGAAGAATTTTGGCAGTTCTAGGACAAAATTGTACTTTCTGTAAGATTGTGTTGTTTGAAGCATTAAATGGTTGATTTAATGATTGATACTACTTGTAAAGTGAATATGGGTGAATTTTTCATCCATTGAATCTATTTTGAGGTATTTTAAGTGAAATAAAGAGTGGTTATCAGCTCAGTTTGAAAAACTAGTTTTTGGGCAGCTTGTTTTAGTGAAGGAAAACGTGGTTTTGGTTTGAACAGGTGATTGTTTCATGAGTTATAAATTATTTTTATGTGTTATAAATGTATTTACATTTATTTTGAGTTGTCACATGGCATGTTTTGGTTCAACATAGTTTATTTCATTACCTAATCAAGTGTCTAGGGTGTTAAAGGGTGCATGAAACAATAGTTTTGAGAATTACAAAGAGTTTTGGGCCCGATGAATGAAATAATTTGATTGGTTGAGATAAATTGTAACCATGTATGAGATTTTAATTTTATTTTAAACGCATGAAATTTTTATGGTTCATGACTAAGCATGGATTTTATGTAAGGAATTTTAAGGTTGTGCTCATGGGGTTTTGAGCCATTTTTGGCATATGTAATGTGAGTTTTAGCTAGGCCAACCTATTTGGGTCATAATTATTTGTTATAATTAAAATTTATGAATTTTATAGAGATTAATGGGTGAAAATATTATTAGGGACCGACCTCTTTTGGGTAATAAGAAAGAATTGCATATAAAAGTGATGTTTTAGCTCATTTGATGAGCTAGTCTTGCATGGGGGAGTAGTGCGACATAGAGGAGAGTTATTTGCAGGTATGAAGACATGTTTTGAGAGCTGATTTGATGCATGATAGGTTAAATAATTCATGGAATCATGAGAGAAATATATTAGAAGAAATACAAGTGAAGAAAGATGAAGAAAGAGCAAGTTTGATGCCCTAAGGTATGAGCTAGGGTTTGTGAGCTGAATTTGTGATCTCCATCAGTTGTCTTAGTAGAAAAATTAGAGATAAAATATAAACAGGTGGTTGAGTTGGTGCTTGGTCATCTCAAGGGGTTGTATCCTCCTTGTGGAGTGGGTGCTTCAATAAATTAGGGGTTGGTGCTCCTTGTGGGGTTGGTGCCTCACTAAATCAGGGGTTGGTGCTCCTTGTGTAGTTTTTCTACACTAAATTACTTTTCTTTGAGTAATATAAGTAGATTTTCAGTGGGTTTTCTTCCTCATGAGGGTTTCCCACTTATATCTTATGTTTATGAGCTCTCTTGCATGTGTTATGGTTATTTGATTGTATTGTGCACACTTAATATGCTATGGTTGAATGTATGTGAATGGATGGATGCTAATGTATGATGAAATAAATTGTAAATGAAGTGAAGAAATTACAGGACTAATTCACCCCTCCCTCTCAGTCCATTGTGCTTCTAACAATTGGTATCGAGCGGAGTCCTTGAGAAGCAAGTTTCATCGCTTGAAGGAGATCCTAGAAGCATTTTCTTCCTAAGTTGGAACAAGGAGAGATTGAAATTCCCCAACCACCTTTCATTCAGATAACTCAAAGCATTTTCTTCACGAGTTATATCTATTCAACATGCCCAATATCCACCTTCTCGGCTAGAACAAGAAAGCGCTATCATACCCAACATTGGGCCTAAGAAAAATGAAACATTCTCATGGGTGTAGGATATGATTAAGGGGGAGAAAAATATGATCCAATAGGTGTTTATCCTAGGATTTTATGCCATATCTTCAATGGTGAAGGTCAAGAAAGGAAATAAATCATAGATTTTTTTCTCACTTTTTCAAAGCATCACTTTAGGTAACCAATATATGGAGGTAGCCCAAACCAAATTCATTGAGCCTATAAATGAGATGACAACATCAAATTATGAAATCAGCACTATTATGAAAGGGTTAAAATAGAAAGTCCATGGAATCTGATCCAACACACTATAGGAGAACTCATAAAAATGACAAATCTTCTCAAGAGTGACATAAGGCTTGGATCAAGGTGAGGTTGAAATTCCTCAACCACCTATCATTGAGACAACTCGAACCATTTCTTTTTCCACAATTATGCCTATTTAACCTGCCCAAGATCTACCTTCTCATCTAGAAAAGAAAATGCTATCATGCCCAAAGACTAAGCCCGATACAAATGAAACATTCTCATGGGTGCAATATATGATCGAGGAGAGACACACACAAGCCAAGCTGGTGGTGATACCAAACTTTTAGGCCATATCTGCAATGGTGAAGGTCAAGAAAGTAAATAAATCATGGATTTCCTCTCACTTTTTTAATAGCATTTTAGGTAACCAATATGTGGAGGTATCCTAACCCAAATTCATTAATCCTATCGGTGATATGGCACCATTAGATTATGAAATAAACACTATTCCACTCAGACCAACGAAACATGAGGGTAAACAAGATATATGTTATTTGTTTCCCTATGCATTACAACTCATTTGAAATCATTGGAACCAATGTAATTAGTATAAATCATATTTTATGGGATTCAAGGCACGCTATCATAAAAATTCATATTTTTGTTATCATATTTTTCAACATTGCATTTGTATCCATAGATGTAGCCTCGGCCATACGGAAGTTTTTTTAGTTCTTTGATGTTGTTAAAGCATTTTTAATCCCCATATTGTTGATTTTTTTGAATAGTTTGAGGTATGAGAATTGTTATCTCATTATTTTTGTTGTTTTCCACATCGTAGAACAGTTGTTTAACCCCTTTTAAGAAAATCATTAAAGTTTTTTCAATCACAAGGGGAATATGTTTTCACATACCATTAAAGAGGGATTGTTTTTCATTATTTTAAAAGAGTTTTTCGGCCATTATAATATTGATTTGGAATGAGAAATTGCATTTTTGCATCTACATCCATATTTGGGATAGTGTGAATGGAAATTTAGAAGTTCATCATGTGAAGATTTGGGTAAATTTATCACATCTTTGGAATCCAAGTGAACACTTAAAACTCGAAAATGATGAATGCAAGGATTTCAGTTTTGATTTTTCCTCTCTTTGTTTATGGAAGGAAGGAATTTGATGAGCTTGTATAAAGCGAGGAAGAATTCTAACATGTCATGTTTGAGGCATCCTAAGCTTGATACTGATTCTAATTTTCTTTTCTAGATATTGTTAACCCATGGTTCCATGAATGAACCAAAGAAAAATGGGAAAGGGGGAACAATTATGATTAATTTGTAGTTGTAGAGAAGAATGATGATGATTTTACTTTTAAATTTCATGGTCTGTGAAGAGGTATGAATTTTGTTTTGACTTCCTTCTTTTAAGTTCAGTTGAGGCACACATTGTTTTGGGGGTCAAGAGCTCCAAATTTTAGAGGAAATTACCCTCAAAGTTCACAAGGAGTTAGGATTTCACTTGCAAATTAATGAAATAGAAATTCATATGAGTGTTAAGCAATTGAAGGATGTTTTTCTTGACTTAAAGGACAAGATGTATGTTGATTTCAATTGTAGACCTTTTTTCTTAGTTTTTAAGCCTATGTGAGACAATTTTTAGTCCCTACATTACTCATGAATTTGTCTTTCTTCATAAGATTTCAGATTGGTAGTTATTATGCCATGGTTATAGGGCTGAATTTTCAAAAAAGCATATTGGGGACTTTATTAGCAGCCATATAAAAAATAGGAATTTTCATTTTTGAAGAGCATTCCATCACCGATTGATATAGGAAGAAGGTTTCAGCTGAAAGGAGGAAAAAATATTATTTTATAGCCTCAAATAAGATAAAATTGCATGTGAATTATGATTTTAGTAAAAATAAATCATCCCCTCCACTATCGATTTGTATTTGGAGATATCTCATCAAGATGAGTATACATTTATTCCTTGCTTCATGATGGAAAATACATCGATTTGTAGGGATTTTTGTATAAGTAATCATGCAAATAAATGTGATATCATTGTTGTTTTTAAGTTGAAGATGATGAAGACTTCCATGAAGAAAATGGAAGTAGAGGTATGAGTTTTTTGGGTTGAAGCTCCTTCATTTAACATGAGCACAATATCTAGATTATGGGAGAACTATAACATTTTCCTTTACTTTAATATAATGATACTTGGTGCATGTGAATTTTGCAATTTATTGGGGAAAAGAAATTTTGGGAATGGAGGACTGTAGTGTCCCTTTTCATTTAGGAGCCTAACTATGGAATTCTTGTCATTCCCTTTCTATGGAAATGAAGTTGAATGAGCTAGGGAAGGAATTGCATTCCCATTTCATTTTTATTCTACTAATTTTTTTCTTTATTTAGGAAAGTACATTGGGTTGGAGGATATTTAAAATCAAATTGAAAGCCCCAAAGAAGCTTTATGAGGTTGGTCATTATATTTTGGATTTTGGCACCAAATGAGGGATATAAAAGAAGGCTTATGACTTCATTTTCATCATCGATCTCGGTGCATTTACTTTACACTTTCAATCTTTGGGTTGATTTCTCTTAATTCATTCCACTTTTGGGAAAAAATCCAATTGTGTGGCTTTCTCCAAAGAAGATGAAAACCTTCATTGTGGCTGGTTGGAGGAAAAAACCCTTACTATACCTTCTTGGGGTGAAGTGAAGACATCATGAAGACATTTTGTATATTTGGGAATTGCAAGATCAAAGAATATATTTACAAGTGTTTGCATGCATTTATGATCCCTTACTAGTTAGAGATATTAGGGTTTGATAACAATGGGTGCCTTCTAGGGCACAAGTTGTAAATTTGATTTCACATTTTGATTTGGCATAATTTCTAAATCAGAATATATATTTCTTTTTGGTTGTTGGGGTATTTAAACCCTTCATTTGATAATTTCTTTGTGATGTATTTCTATTGCATTTAATTAATTTTCCAACTATTTTTTCAGTAAAGTTTCAAATTGGAAAGTGGCTTAAATATTTACTAAAATACTTATCTATATTTTGGTTGGGTTATTTGAGAGAAATTTTAAGTGATATCCCTTCATTTTTGACTGTTGATTTCCATCTATAATAAAAATTAGTTTTGGTCTAAAATATGAAATTAATAATTTTATGGTTTGTGTTATTTCCTCCTTTTTCAGTTAAAGTGCCAAAAATGGACATTGCGGTGGTATCGAACTCTAATATTCCTAGCCTAGGGTTTTCATGGAAGAGGGCAACAAGGGTTTTCTATAATATCAAATAAGAAGGAAATCGGACCAGCCAAGAGAGGAAGATAATACGGCCAACCAATATCCTCAAGAAGCCAAGTTCGATAAGCTTATTGTGGGGAAAGAATTATTGGCCAAGCAATGGCCTAGTTGATCCATATCATTCATGGTTCCAATGGTGGAAGGATATCTTCAAAGGAAGTCATTAATTCTCAATTATTCAATGTGAGTAACATTGGTACATGGTATGAATATTATATATCCCTTCTAGAGAAGATCCGAGATGCCCTAACTTTTGTAGAGTTCATGAAGTTTGAAATAGAGAAACATTTGGAATTTTCATGGGGTCAAAACCACAAGCATCAAGGAAGGGTCCACTCTCCATAACTACCCCACACTAAAGAGTGTGGACATGGTGCATAAAGAAAGGTTTGAAGGTAGATGGTTATCAAATCCACATGACAATTTTTTGGGCTTCAATAGTCACATACGTGCCAGTGAAAAATCATATATGCATTTTGAAAGAGATGGAACCACAAAGGAGGTAGAATTGGCCCTTAATCCCATCATTTTATCGAAGATTCAACAAATGGCCACTGTAAAAGATGATCAAGAATTTTAAAAGGTGTCTAAAACATCCATCAAGCTATAAATTAAGTTTTTAATTGATTATCCAGCTAGGAATTTTTTTTACATAAAAAATTTACAAGTACAAGTAAAAAGACTAAGGGATCAAATGAACACTTTGATCTTAGAGATACAAAAATACTACATCTATTTATAGTGATCATGGATACAACTAGAAAGTATTCCTTTATATAGGTAATGTAATCTCTAGCACAACTTTAGGTAAACTTTGGTAGGATTGACAAACCCACCATAGATTGGAATGTATGTAAGTCATATTCGGTATTTTTCTTCCAATTGGAAAATACACAAAGGACATCCCAAAGTATAGACCCCCATAGGTAATTCTCCACACACTATAAAAATTATATTAATTACCACCACCTCCATTTCCTCCACCAACACAAGTTCCACAAGATCCAATTTCACGGTTGGCGAGAAAGAAACAGTGAAGTATGACCATATGATTTTGGGAAAAGTAAAATTTTATACATAGTGGTGTAATTTTGTTGGATATCTATATAAAGGCCCAAATATATTGAAATTTTGGATGGAAAATATATTACAGATTTTCTATATATTGAAAACTTGAAAGGTTTTTCTATTAGAAATGTGACTTAATTGAAAACCCATAAGGGAACTTAAGTAATGTGGAGGAATGAAAACCAATAGATGGCATCCCCTATTCTAGCTATAAATAGATAATTTGAATGCACATAGTAGTGAACATTATCATGCGGATGAAGAAAAATAAAAATCACCTCCTAGACTTTGCAATACTCTTTTGTCTCATGAAAAGACAAATATTTAAGTTTGGGAAAGTGTTCGAATGGTTTTGAGGATTAAAAATTTATTTGATGTATTCTACAGATTTTTGTATAGTTATACAATGTCTAATGTTTATACACAATATAGATAGGGAAAAGTAGAATATACATGTAGTTCATCTATCCTAGGAAGACAATATCAAAGAATCCTCTAGCCTAAAAAAGGAATATGAAGGTATTTGAAGATTGACACTCACCTCATAATGTATAAATCGATGTAAGAGCATTTCACATAAGGTTGTTTGGTGATTGATTTTTATTGGATTTGGTTCTAAAAATTAACAAAATCCTAGTGCTATGAGTTATTTATTTCTATATCTTCTATATTTCCAGCTATGTGTTTTCCCATTTTGCAACTCATTGTGAGCTCTTTAAAATGTAATTTAAAAAAATAATAATTCTTATTGTACACTATTAAAGGGCTGAAAATAGAATACTTCTATAAGAATCCTTAGAATTGAATATGATCATGTCCTCATGAGTAATTCTAGGGACTATTTCTAACACTATATGTTTGGGAATAGTAATAAAGCTAAAAGTAAGCTATGATGAAGTACATTAATAGTGTATTGCATGATATCATAGCTAACCATAGTGGGTGTCTTATGATCAACATGGTTTCATCAAATGTACTAAAAGGCGTATAATAAGACTTGGGATAAGTAGGATTACACACATCAAAAGCAATCATAGGCGTGGTAAAAATATTTGTCTTTATAGGAGTAGTGTCTTTACTATTTTCCATAGTGGACTTAAGTTAATAATTCCTAGGGATACTAGAGACAAAATAACATGAAACATGGAATCATCCTCATTTATTGGATTGAAATTAAGATTATGTTGATTCTCATTAGTAAGTTCTATAATATCATCATTGTTATTAGAAGAATTAGTGAAAATTTCATCTTACTACTTTGCATTAACTAATAGTTTAGGAGTGGAAGGAGTTGGTGGAGAATATAGTATAGATTGAGGTTGACCAACATGAACCTTAGTCATTAAGGGAAAAAGTGATCTTGAGGTGTAATCAGTAAGTGTGGTACCAAAGGTGTAGTATTATAATTTTTCTCAATTCACCAATAATGTGATCTGTGCAACTTATCCATAGGGATGGGTTGTGATAGAGGAGTAAAAATAGGATCACTAGAAAAATAATAGTATATATTACACCATTTCATAGGTTATTCATCAGAGGAAATAATGTACTCATAACCATCTTGTATAAATTTTACACATTGATGTAGAGTGGATGGGAGAGATTCCATAGCATGGATCCAAGGGTGTCCTAAGATGAGATTGTAATGAAGAGAATTATCCATAATGTGGAATGTAGTACGGATCTTATTAGGACCAATTAAAGGATCTAAAGTGATTTTAGCTTTTGTAGAATGTGTTATATTATCAAATATGTTAATTTTAGACTAGGCTTATCAACGAAAAATCATAGGAATACCCATTTATTTGAGTAAGGAGCTATGTAATATAATCAATCCAAATCCTCTACCAATCAAAACACGCTTAATGAGAAATCCTATAAATTCAAAAGATGGTGAATATTGATCCATAATGTGCTTGGGGGAATATCATTAGGACTAAAATTAATTTCCTTATTCATGATTTTGAATGTGTCCATAATAGATATAAAGGCAAAAGGATAAGTATCATTAGGTAAAATAGTATACTATAAAGCCTCATATAAAATGCCTTTGTAAAAATGAGGTTCTTTCTTGAGTAATTCCAAAATAGATATCTTAGTAGGGGTATTTTTAATTTATCTAATATAGCATACCCCTTAAGTGGATATCTAGGACTAGTAACAAGGTAAGAAGGAGGTGGGAGTAAAGGTGTATTTACCCCAATGGGTTTCTTATTACATCTTATAATAACAACATTTAATTTGAGTGCCATAGTAACATATATTTCATAATAATAAGAATGATCTCAAATTGTACATAAATATATGTAGGATTCATGTGGGGTTTATCCATGAGGCAAGTAGGATCAATATGTGGATATCATCTCTCAAGTTGAGTATGGGCATAGACTTGGTTAAAGGTATGGTATCCCATATGAGTTTGAGGGAAAGGAATCTTAGGATTAACGTGG
Organism: Taxus wallichiana var. yunnanensis; assembly: GCA_018340775.1. Taxonomy (NCBI): domain Eukaryota; kingdom Viridiplantae; phylum Streptophyta; class Pinopsida; order Cupressales; family Taxaceae; genus Taxus; species Taxus wallichiana. Next base: position 345,839,585 of record CM031240.1, on the reverse strand, counting down.
AGATCATAGAGGAATTTTGGGTGATTTATGATGACACAAAGGATGAAAAATTTAGGCATGACAAGAGAATCAAACACCAAAGAGAAAAAGGTAATCCCTATGTCCACTTAGGGATCGAGTAATTATTAGGTTCACTTAATGTTTACACCCTAAATAAATTTTTTGGTATTATATTAGTATCTTATTTATTTAAAGGCATAAGTCTTGTACAAGTTATGTATTTGTATTAATTAATAAAATTTAATGTGTAAAATAGAATATAGATCCCAAAGTAAATCACATGATATAATGATAGAAATGATTTCTTAAAACATAAATAGAGAAGATAACTTAACTAAACATAGAGGTATAAAAATGTTCTAGGTCTACAAAATGAATGTACGAGAATGTAAAAATATAAAAGTTCTCTATCTATAGAACTATATCTTCAAACTAATATGACATAGAACCATACGGTATGTCCCATAGTGTAGTATGGTCTGGTCCTAAGTTGTACCTTTTGGAATGAGACCTATTGGCACTCTATAAATTTTAGAGATATTTGGTGGCCATAAAATGTACTTTTTAATCTTATGCTAAGTTTTTCAAATGTTTGACACCTTTTGTAGTGACCTACAATAGATGATAACTATATATTCTTGCATTTTCACTTCATGAACATGATTAGATAGAAAAGGATATAAATCAATAAGTGGCGGGGATGGAATTACACTATTGGTTAATCCGTGTTGAATTGGTTCATGTGTTACACTATATACCCTCAAAGGTAGGAGAAAGCTAAATGTAGTTATCCTTTTTTGTATGTACAATTATGTATGTAAATATGAGCCAACGCCCTATCTTTCCATTGTGTCTCTTAACACGAGAGATAGTGTGGGTATCTATAGAATAAGTGTTTTCCAAAATAGTCCCCAAGATATTTTGATAACTTATAACTTTATTTTTGGACTTAGGTGTTTTGGCTCAAAATCTACATAACACTAAAATTTAGTGTTCCTTGAACGTGTGAACTCGGTGTCTCATGGGTTCTCCTAACCCATGGGATAAAGGAATCCAATTTTGGGACTTAGGAGGAAAACATGAAGTTAGTGATTTATGACCATGAGTCCAAGATCCCCATAAAGAAAGGAAATGGAGTTTCATTGAGTTGATTTTTTCCACGAAACAAAAGTAAAAATTCTACTCTGGAGAATCCATGATGTAATGGGAACAAGCCACAAAGGGTCAAAAGAAAAGGGAAATTTTTTTGAGGCAACTAGGGTTAAAACCTGTGAGATACTAACTTAACATCTCATGGGTCTCCCAAAATCAATGTTTGATGGGTTCTCCTAACCTACAGAATGAAGGAACATAGTCACTAAACCAATTTTCCATGGCATAATGGAGGAAGACTTTTTGGGTTTTGAGCACAAGCAGAATGCAAGGAGCATTGTAGATGCCACCAAAAGTGGGGAAGCTACGACGGTCCACAAAAGGAATAAATTAGAAAAGACACAGGACATGGTAGTATTATTTTATGGGTTTGACTACAAATGGATGTCGTAAAGCATTCAAATACTACAAAAAAAAAAAAAAAAAAGGAAGGGCCACAAAATTAAAGTAATTTAGTTATCTTTAGAACAAAGGGAACACTCAAAAATGCATAACGAAGAGATTAGCCATGGACCAAGAAAAGTCTTCTAATGCCGCAAACCAAGAAAAGTCTTTAAAATCCGCATTTCAAAGGGATTAACCATGGAATATGAAAATCACAATGATGTCATGAGGGTCTTAGAAAATAACATTCAAAGGTGAGGAGGTCTAAGGGACCAAAATCAAATCCATGGAACAAGAAAAAATCATGAAACAAAGACAAATCACAACCAAATCCGTGGGACGAGGGATTTTTTCAGGAGTGGTTAGGTATTTGTTTTTGGTGATATATTTTGTTGTAGAGCTCCATTTTTCATCGGATATGATTTATTAGGAATGCCTTGGAGAGGTCTTTCAATAGAAGGAAACTTTATAAGGAATTATCAAGTATTTTGGGAGATTTAAGTTGGGGATTTTGGGATGTTACACATCACTTTTAGAAGTGTGGAGATGATTGGTTGATCCTCATCCACCTTGATATCCTTCTATATGCTTCCAAAAGAGCATATTCTTCCCATGCCCAACTAAAATTATGAGGAATGGTTATTTTTGTAACATATTTAGAAATTTGGCATGTCAACCTCCTCCACTTTCTATATTTCGTGGGCATCCATTGATTTACAAGTTGTTTCTCATCCACATAAAATATCTAGATTTTTATTCCAAGAAAAGGAAGCTCCAAAAGCATGATCCATCATGAGGTGAGGAGGTTACCTATTGGTGGAAATTTAAAGGTTTTAGAAAGGTTTAGTAGGTCGAGCATCTTCTCCAAAGCATCTTTTGATCCCCTCTCCTCTCCTCCCTTCTATAAAATGTAATGTGTTTCTTCATTAAATGGATCTCTCTTTCTTGGTAATGTTATTATGCCAAAATTTTGACAAAAATAAGGAGTTGCAAACCCATGGCATGCATTTTGTAATGCATCTTACCCTCTATTTGATTGTAGTAGTCTATGCATATTTACAACAATAATATGATGTCAATTATGGCTTTAATCCACTCTTTTCATTACATTATTGTCCTCTTGCCTTCTTCTCTTTCATTTTTGATGTGTATCTATCATGTTTTGCATAGTTTCATGTCATTTGTGTCAAATATATAGGGTTGTATGTTAATTTAGTTGTAGAGTTCGAAAGTGACAACAATTCACCCCTCTAACCTTATATTGGATCTTTTTACTCTCTAAAATTTCAAGAGAGATTGATCATCATCTCTTCTACTATTATCACCACCCCTTTTAGCATAGGATTTCCCTTTCATGCAATCTCTCTAAATTTGGTCCCTATGAATAAATAGTTTAGGCTTATATAGTTTTGTTTTTAGATGTAGAATTAGTGTTATAATTAGGTTAGAGTAGTAGATAAATCATACCTCTCGAAGGTTTATCACACTCATACAAGTCCCACATTGCGGATATAATCCCATGTTGTTCCATAATTCGAATCTTCGTGATCCAAATAAGGGTGCAATTCTAAGCAACAACAGTTTTTGGCACACTTAGTGGGACAAAGAATTATGAAATTTATATCATTTCACTAGGATTGGTGTGTGTCTTGGTGATAAATAACCTTTGGAGGCTTCACAACAACACATCTGGTGACTCCCAACAACATATCTATTGGTTTCAATAGTCAAGTGTCTCAGTTTCATGAGAAGAGTACAAACAAGGCAAAGCACAGAAAGAGGTGAGCCTTTTGAATACTTACAAATTTCACAAGGAAAAGGATAAAACTAGTTAAAAGGTCTTTATTCCCATCACCTAGAGTCCATTCAACTCCTCTTATGTTAGGATGTCCTCTCCTATTCCTAAGAATATAAAACCCACCTCTCTTATGGCCCTTTAAATGAATCATCTCTTTATTACTTTTAATGGTGATAGCCCATTTATTCTAAATGCACATCATGTTATTCAATATATTTCCTTAAGATCATCCCATTATTTACATGAGAGGATTAAACCGCTCCCATTGAACACAGTTTAGATGTTACAAATGTCTTTTTTTCCACTTTATCAATGAAGATGATGTAGCACTTAGGTTATTAGCTTCATATTTTAAGGGGATGACATTGCAATGGTATATAAGTATGTATTTATCTTATATTAATATGTGGGATGATCTTGGGAGAAATTTTACAATAATTTTGAAGATTAAAGTGACCATTTATACCTCATTAAGCATCTTACTACCATCAAGAGATCCCCTCATGAAGTTATGACATATTTTAATATCAGGTTTCAAAAGACTTGGGATATAATTCCCCCTCTATTTAATCCCTCTCTAAGTATTGTATTTCTATTTTCTTGAGACCCTTAAATAGTGATACATACATGGACTAGCATAGGACTCACCCATGCATTAGCACAATACTCACTTTGGAGCACATGACTCGCTTGTGTACTAGCACGGACTTGCCCACCCATTGGTGCAAGATTCACTTAGAGGGTAGGGATTACGTTACGAGGAAGCATGAATCATGTGGAGAAATCAACAAAAATCAGATGGAAATAAGGTAGGTTGATTGATCTAGCACATGATTTTTCATGGTGAAAATGGCATTAAACATTGATTATCATCTAAGACATCATGCGACTTATGTGGATCATACAAGCCTGAATTAAACACCCGATTGATTGGGGACGTGGAATAGATGAATAGAATAACTTATAGTCACCATGACTCCGTAGGGATTCAATGTATGATATTTGACATCTTCTCACACTAATAAATCATCTCAACTGAGAGTTTTTTATTATACTAGGTAAAAAACAGGGATGGACTCCCAGAGGCCTTACAAAAGAGATTACATCGTGAAATCTCAATAGAGAGTACAAAAATATGCATAAAGATAAATAGGACCAAAATGAGTTAAACAGACTTAACTCAATAGAAGGAAGGTCTAGAAACCAAGATATCAAAATATATAAAACAAAAGCAGTCTACTACCGGACAGAACATTTCACCAAAATACAACAAGAAGTTCAAGAATAGAAACAAAGAAAACTAGTTTATATTTTGACATTTGGGGGTTACGACATACTAGCAAGATCTTCTTGGTTGTGCCCGTGCTCCATCTCCTTCTGATTCTTCCTACCATCATCTTCATCCTCCGAGTCTCTAATACAGAGTTGGAATTTCCTTTTCTTCAAACCCTCTTCCACTGCCTCCAACCGAGTCCGCATATCTTTCACCAACTTATCTAGCTCCGTAACTTCCCCCCTTATGTTCCTCTGAGACATACAAATCTGTTTAGTGGCCTCAATGCTTTCTATCATCCCTTCCCTCATATCAAAATTATCTTCTTCCATAACCTACACAACCATCTCCATATTCTGCATTCTTTTATTCATGACCTCGTAGTTCTGACCCTCATCCTCAACCCTTTTTCCTTTCCATTTGGAGAGACCTCATTTTCATTATCCTACCTAGCCCTAATTTGTGGGTCATCCTCCTCCCCATCTATGTTATGGGGATCCTTTCCCCACATGCATCTAAGAGTTAATTAAGGACTCCATTTATAGTTAACAATATGAATATGATCCCTAAATGATACCCTAGCCTTAAACAACCTTTGAACCCTAAAAAAATATAGGGAACCCTAAACCTCCTTCCCTACTGCAGCGGTGTGCTTGGTGGATTTTCATGGGTTCTTCTTTGTTGAGCCCTAAACCTACATCATCTTCTAGTGGCGGTGATAACAGTGTGTTAGGTGACTCTAGTGTTGGGTCTTCTTTACAAGTGGCAGATGGACAGAGCAATGGTGAGGGTATAAATGTCATGGGTCCTCTCACAATTCCTAAGGATTCAAAAATTTCTCCTGTGTCCTCAATAACTCTTTGTACAGGATTTAGGTCCTCCTCAAGCCCCGAGGTCAACCATGGCTCAATTTTTAGGTTTTGGGGGAAGTGATGCTACTCGTTCACGGCCTCATCGATTTGCACCGCCTCATGGGATGTAAGGGCTCGGATAGCCATGGATTGAAGGTTTTACCTAAGTTGACTACTATTTGTAGTGGTTTATGCTCAAATGCCCTTTTGGTACACTCTTCCCCTATTCTTGGGGCTAAGATGCCTTAAAATGAAGTCACCCCTAGGATTAAATTCCACCCCCTTGAGAAAACTAAACACACTTTCAAAGATATGCTGCAAGGCATTCGGTCCTCCAAACCTATCACTCCTACTACTACTCCATGTGTCACTTTTGGGGAGGAAGTAATCAAATCTTAACTCTATTTTTAGGAGCACGCCTTGATTTGCATATTTAGCAAATTTTGGCCTAGTCTACCAGTGCTTCATGATTAGATCTCCAAGTATTGACTCTTACTCCTTGCTAGAAGGTTATACCTTTATCCATGTTCTAAAGGAACTTTTATCGTAGTTTTTCCTCTATAGTTGATAAAGAAACCATAGCTAAAAAAACTTTGGGTCTGTCAATCACACTACCTTGTCCCAAAACCATGGTTCCCTTCTTTTAATCCATTAACAAAATATTTCTCTTGTAAACCCATTTGGATTAGGTTTCCTCACTTACCTCTACAATTTTTGGATCGTGACTACCTGATCTCCATTGGCAATTTTTTGGGTAACATTGTCTATATTGATTCTCAAACAACTGATTTCACCCATATAACATATGCCAGAATTCTTTTGGAGCTAGATACCTCTCAAAATCTTCCTGTAAACATTGAGCTCAAATTGCAAAACATAACATGGACTCAACCTTTACACTACGAAGGCTTACCCTTCAAATGTAGAAGATGTTTATCCTTAGGGCATATATTTTCTAATTGTGATATGGCTAAGCGTAACAAAGAGAGAAACAATTGGTGTAAAAATTCCCTCCTAGAGCATTTCGTATTTGATGCTAAGGATGACCTTGATTCTATATGTGGGACCAAAGAGGGGGTCGAAGTGGTCCATGAAACCCCTCTTACGGAAATTACAAATGTTGAAAATAAGGAGAATGTAACTAATGTAATTCAAACAAACAATTTTTTTGATATAATAGCTTATAAATCGAAAAGGAAAATACACCTCCTCCATGTCATGTTAAACAAAACACATCTCTCGATATAAGCTATTGAAGTATTTCTTCCTGTTCACAATAGTTCACAACAAGAAAAAATCTTCACTCAAGAAATTTTTTTGTCCTTCCTAGTTTCTTCTTTGTTCTTGGTGTGTCATTGTCCAATCGGGATTTTAGGCCTTTTTATACATGGGTAGGATTCAAGAGGAAAATTCTACCTTAGGGGTTAGGTTTGATATTACAAGGGGTAAGACTTTCTCAACCTCCATATGGAAGGGTTTCCAGGTACATGTACATATGAAAATTGGCATGTAATATTTAAGCACACTCGACCCCGAGGTCATGCCTGAGCAACCGATGTGTAATGTGTGTGGATGGCTATAGGAGGATCATTGGCTAATATACGGTAGTGTGATCTATGAGTATCCGAATTGGTAAAGGGATATTTAGAGGCTATGAATGGGTAGTGTAAATTCCCTATGGTTTGTTTGCCTAACTTGGATCTAAGTGTTGATCTAGTTTGAAGTTTCCAAATTAACTAAGCTAAAAATAACAATCTATATTCTTTCTTGAAAGGAAACTAATCTAAATAAATCACAAAATTGAAATTTTACAATTAAAAAAAAAAACAATTTGCTTCCATTCTAAATAATTAAAATATTTCTACACTAAAACTAAACAAGCGAGATAACCTGGTGTGGTTATTCACCTGTGTTGAGTGTATTGAAACTAAACTAACTTAAAACAAGAAATATTTCAAATGATCTATGATATGTAGACAATCTCCTGAGATATTTTCTCCTTTAGATCTAGGGGATGGGAAGAAGAGGATCCGTCACTGGGGGTTTCTATGAAAGATTCAAACCCTCTTGAAATTAATTGATTACTTACTTGCAAATGAAAGGAAATTGATTTCTACTCTATTTAATATGATGTAATAATGATAAATTGCAGAAATGAAGGAAACCAAAAACAACTCCAATGGGAATTCATATAGCAGAGGTAAATCCAACTGTGTGATGAATTTTCCCCTCAATTTGTCCTTTCTTTCTCTGTGTGTCCATATGAGTCCAAGGAATTGGGAATGCAAAGGAAACAAAAAGAGAAGGCACTTGAGCAATGGCAGCTTGAAGGAAATCTAGTTACAATGCAAGTGGAAGAGAGATAGTACAAGTGAACAGAACTTGGATGTGTAATTTCCAGCAAGATTGTGGCAGCAATACTATGCAAGATACACAAAATTATCAAGCCATTTGCTTGAATAAAAGCATTGATTATATAGGAATTTTTGGGATGTTCATTCATGCCCAAGGCATCCATGGAGTAATAAATCATTGGGTGAGGAGGTAATTTGAACTAATTAAATCTATTTAAAAATAAATAGGAAGGAATACCATGCAATCAAGACTATTTTTAGGCAATTTGGTTCACAAACGCACCCTAGAAGTCAATTTAAGTGAAATGATGCGTGTTAAAATCATGCATGAAGAGTTCTATAAAAAACGTGCAGGACCTCCACCCTACCTAGAGTGCGGTTTGAGAACCACCACTAATGCGGGGTAGCATTCCGACACTAAATGCCAAAACATGCATAGAAATGAGTGGGAAGCTAGAAGAAAGTGTGGAAAATCTAAGTAAGGATGTCTAGGCTACAAATACACACTGCAAATGGGTTCAAGAACTCGAACACCTTTCAAAAGGACATGAATCATCATTGGGGAATTTTGTAACCATTTTTTGACAATGTAGCACATGTAATTTTGGGTGTGTATAGTGCCCATGAGGTGTGATAGGTGTATGATGTTTTGTGCTTCATGAGGAATGAGCTAAAATTCTTTTCCCTGTAAGTAATCTTTGATAAAAATACTTACACAAAATGGAGTTACTAAAAAGCAGGTGGGTGGGTCGCACTGGCAAAGGCAGTTCCCAGAAGTCAAGGGACTTCCTTATATGGATGCCAACCTGCTTTTGAAACACTTAAGATTTATTGATGAGAAAATGGAGTACAATATATGATAGATGAAAAATGTGATTAACTATTTATCACTTATTTAGCTTAATACATACATCAATGCTAGTAATGAAATGTAAAACAAGTTAGAATCCTAAGTTGGAATATAAGTTAGTGTCAAGTTTTTCGAGAATTTTGAGCCTACGAGATCAGGAATAATCATCATCTTTGCTGAAATAAGAATCGGTTCATAGATGTAATCTTCCACGAAGAAGTCAGAGATCTCCTCTTCCATGTCGTATAGACATGAAAGATCAAAATCAGTGTCGGAAGGATGATGTTGCTCTCAATGTTAGATTCATATGTAGTGTAGGTGTCCTATGGTATGTTTAGGCCTACTTCATAGTTGTACTCAAATGATGCAAGGTCATCTTGGATCCTCTGGACCTCGTAATATGCCTCCTAGAATTCCTTGGTTGCTTCACAAATTTTTTGGGTGGATGCGAATAATTCTTCTAACCTATCAAAGGGAGATGCATGAATTGCACACATGGCTCTAGATCATGTAACAAATCATAATGCTCTCATTTTAAGGGGTGTCGGACAATTGGTATCAAATCGATCATTTGGTAATGGGATGACTAGTACCTGATATGGCCATCTACAAGATCCATCTTGGCACACAGATTAGTAACACAAAATCATGCATTAACTAATAACAATTTCTAATGAAATCTTATTACTAATGTTTGATAGAAAACACAGGAATCACAGGCGATTAGGCTAATCACGTAGGTGATTCTGTGAAATATTAATACACTAGTAAATGAAATAATCTGAGCATCTAAGATGAAACAATCATCTATTGAAATATAGAGAAAGTAAATAATGACCTAATTAGACTATTTCAAGATGAAAATAGAATGAAAGATGATAAAAATGAACCTTTGTATGATAAATGGTGATGACAGACTGGTTGTGGATGTGCCTGGACGGTGAAAGATCCCTCTAACAACTCCAAAAATGCTTGAAAGGATGTGTGAGATGTCGAATGGTGTTGATGAGAGCTTGTAACGTTTCTTGGATGCCTAAAAAAAGTTGATAGTTCTCTGGTTCGTCAAGATGGTCGTGAATGGTCATGAATTCCTTCCAAAAATCCTCTCACAAAGAGGCACATAAACTTGTTTATGTATATCACCGATGACTAAGATAATTTTGGTAATTTTGAGCAATTCGAGTTAGGGGAGATATGAGGTGATAAACCTTCCATTTTGAACTTAGATGCGGGGGATTTAGGGGAATCATAGCTAGATGACTTGGAGAGGTTGAGTGTGGGAGTTAGAAGTGGGTAGGAGTGGTTAGGATAGAGTAGGGATAATTTGGTAGGTTGCCAAATTTAAACTAGTCCTAACTAGTGAGGATTGAGAAGTGGTTATAGGGATAAGCTAGAGGTGGTTAGAGTAGTATTTTTAGAAGGTTGCCTATTTGAAATTAGTTACAACTAGTGAGTGTGGATGAGTCCACATGATGATGTGTGTGGGTGAGTGGATTTAATCATTTAATTATCAATTAATTAATTAATTAACTTCGAGATGGGTGATATGATTTTAGTGAATGTGAGGTAAATTAATTAATTAAAGGGGTATGGGATTAATGACTTAGGTTTAGGGAAGTTATAATGATGCGAAAATAATCTTGACCACTCGAATGGAGGACTTGAGCCATAAAATAGTATGTGAATGGTAATATTTAATCGATTATTCGTGTGAGAGAGGAATGTGTGATTTTTCGGTGTCTACATTTGCCCCTTTTTGTCTGATGATTTTTGACAAACTGTTAGACAAAAATGATTGAGAGAGTTTGTTTATATGGGTGATTCCACTGCAACACAATACAATGAACACCAGTGTGTTTTGTTTCAAAATTTGCCCCAGTCGAAGGGGGTACAAAATGGTTTACCAGGGAATCAATTAACAAAGTGACCAAAGTCTTTGAGGCCTGTAGACATATGATCCTTGTCGGGTTAATTGATAAATGGGAAAACCAAGTGATGGGGGCTAAAGGGCTCACATCCCATAGATGAATGGTGAATCCTAATTTTGACTATGTTTGTTTGATTCAAAATTTCAAGGGCTAAGGTCCATTGAAAACATGACACACTTGTGCAAAAGTGAAAATGTCACATTTTAGGGCAATATGGGCATGTATGCCTAAAGGAAGCCAATCGTTAGCGATTAGTGCAATCATCGGCGGTTGCATTGTGTAAAAAATAAGGGCTATACAGAGCCCAAAATTAATGTTGTTTTACCATATTGTGAGTGTGGTAAAAATGTTTTGACAGAGTGACTGTTGGCGTGAAAAATGTGGTTTGGAGTAAAAATTCAAGACAAAATGGCATCCTCCAGCACAAAACGCAAGCCTCTGATGGCCAAGGTAGGAATCTAATCCCATTTTTTTTCATTTTTGTGAATTTTTGGGTGTTTTGTGGTGTTCATTTCCATATTAGGGGCACGTGAATGCCCTAATTTTGAGTATAGGAATCGTCGATGATTCCTTCAATCGCTAATGATTGAGGTGAATCGTCGGACGATTCACCGTGATAAAAACAATTTGTATGTTAAATAGAAAAGTATGGTTTTTGATAAATGTTTTCAAATTTGTGGAATGTTTATGGTTGCCATTGGTGCTAGGTGTATATTTTTGGATGTCGATATCATTGATGTTGATATTATAATGTCACTTTTTTGTTAGTATATTTTGGACAATAGAGTTGATGTTTTAATACTTAGAATAAATGATATTTCTAATAATAATGTGATGACACTAACATTTGTCTTGTGTTTTGCAGGTGCATGCACAATTGACTATACTTGAATGCACAATTGACTATACTTGATTGTATACCATTGATGTTGGATGAGGTGAGTGTAGACTTATCGGTGAGGATTGGGTGCATCTTGAGGCAGTGGGTTTTAGTGGTATGAGGTTTTATAGACGGGTTCACAGATGCCACAGTTTGATATTGGCATTGTTGGAGAGGTGGAATCCTTCCACCAATAATTTCTAGCTTCCTATAGGGGAGATGACCATTACTCTCAAGGATGTTCATCATATTACGAGATTACCGGTTTGTAGACAAACAATTTATTATACTACTGAGGATGAGAGACCAAATACTATGTAGATGTTATATGGAAAGCATGCTCGGGATGTGATGCATTCATCAAGGTCCTTTGATTTCTAGGTGTTATATGAGCTTGCGAAAAGCTAGTTTTCCATGGATGACCATGATGATGACAGCTATTTCATGTTTTTCTTTACCAGATTCAGGAGGTGGTCATTTTCCTTGGATGATGACCGATGTTGTCTTCGAGATGATGAAGCACCATATAGTGTTTGAGTGGTAACCTACTTTATTGGCATAGAACATTCAAATATTTTGGAGTTAGATGACCCACAAGCATTATGGTATTGGTGTTGGATACTTGTTCCAGTGTTGGGCACACAAGCACATTGTGATTGCTCGTCGATTGGGCCTACCTTGTGAAATTAAAGTTAGACATCCTGGCTTCATGAGATGGAGCCAAAATCTAGGTCGAGGAAGGAAGGAAAAGGGGCTTGGTTATTATAGAGGCTTGGTATCGAGGTTAAAGGTGGGAGATATGGTGTGGAGGCCGTACCTATATTTCTATGATTGGCCCGAGTTTCCCCTTGACTTGCTAGGCTTACAACAGGACATTTGGATATAGGGTCGTAGAGTTGGAGAGGATGAGATTCTTCATTTCAGTCATGTTAGGAGGCAATTTGGACTGACACAGGGTATACCCAAGGATCCAGTGTGGTAAAGGCGGGGGGAAAGGGATACCGAGACTTTGAGGGCCATTGTAGTGAGGCATGTGATTATTGATGAGCAACGAGGAGCTATGGGTCCTGATGACAATGGTCAGATTATTCCAATTGGTGATGTGGGGGTGACTTAGGATTTTACTACATAGTGGGCCCAATCACTAAGGACTTTTGATCGAGACGGGGGTAGTGGAGAGGGTAGTATAGATGGTTAGATGAGTATGTGCTCGGGTAGCGAGGAGGAGCATAGGTACCAGAGGACAAGGGATGAGGTGATGATGTTAGATTTGTGTCTATTATTGCAATAGTGATAGTCGAGAAGGCCGTAGTGGAGGGGAGAGAGACACCACTCAAAGAGAGCATGATGACCTTCAGGGATTTTGTGATACCCTCGTCATAGAGAGGGATGGATTGATCGTTGAGCAAGATAGCCTTCAGTGGAAGCTTGTATAGGTCTCTTTGATAGAGACAAGTATAAGGGACATAGAGACACATTGAGGAAGTCCTTGAGGATCACAGGGCCTTCCATATCTTGTGTAGAGTTGTCAACAATGGCTCTGTTTAGTAGGCATAGGGGAGCATCTGCAGTACCTCCTCTTGGCATGATTTCAATGGTGCACTACGAGGTTGTGCGATTGAGAGGGATTATTATGTTGATTTGATTATCAAGATATACCCTTATGCCACCTTATATGTTGATCACGTGGATTCCCAAGGGCAGCCACAACAGCAACAAGGCTTAGTGCTATCATGGAGAGCATGGGATAACCACCTTAGAGGCTAGAGAGAGAGAGTGATGGCGAGGAGGAGCTAGAGGCAAGGCTATTGTTATAAGTGTTCATATAGGCGATGGAGATACAAGTGTAGATTGAGGCACTCGTGCTCTAGAGGAGAGGGTGGTGCCAACATGATGCTAGGAGATGTTGATTTTACTACATGATTGTATATGATGTCATAGGCTCATAGAATCCCATTTTCATGATGATATGTTGATTATTCATACATTGATTATGATGTATACCAGACTTTTGATATATATATATATATATATATATATATATATATGATGGTGATGATGGTTCACGACTTGTTCTTGTAATTTGATTAGTATATGTTAGATGTTGTAATATGTTGATATTTTAGATGGATTTTGATGGATATAGATTGTTAGAATGTTTTGATTAAATATGTTTTGGATGTTATTTTGATGTTTGATTGATTTTAATGTTTCTTCTAAAATGTGATCTAATGATCAAGAATGTAACTAAATGAAATAAAGTGAAAAATGGAATAATTTCCCCACTATGAATTTTGGTATATGTGATGGGTTTTGAAAACACTTTGCACTTGTAGCCTTTTAAATGTTAAATAATATTATCAATGGGTAGTTACATAAACCATGATGGGAACGTTGGTTTGAATTAATATATTTTGCTCGAGATGTTATGTGTAAACCGATGTGGGAAATAAAAGGTTTCCTTTTCAACAGATTTATAGGGAATTGATGCCCTAGTTTTCACATAATGTTGTTGAAGAAAATAGATTAATACGGGAAGTTTTCGATGATGGGAAATTTGATCAATGTCTTTGAATATTGATGAAGCAGAGATAAGGGTAAATGGGCTAGGAGGAATACTATTAAAGTTGGTTGAAGGTTTTTGTGCGCGTATGACTTCTTGATAAATAGAAAACAAGACCACCCAATAGAAGTTAAACAGTATATGTAGTGGACTACCTAGCGTATGCTAGATCGGGAAGTATGATACTCCCTAGAAGGCTATCAATCCACTATTTAAAACAATTCAATGTTAACAATAAATAAAACCATACTACAATTAAAATGATTTAGGTATCTCATTCGACTATAGTAAGCAGATTTGTTCACAACAGGCTAGGCTATGATTAAATCTGAAGGTCAAGGTCTCTGTCAGGGTACTAGTACTGGTCAAGGTCTGGTTTTAGGTTGTTTTGGGTATTTGGTGGAGATTTTAGGCTCTGTTCTTGGTCTGAGGGTAAAAACACGAGACCGACATCGGTTTGGTATGACCGATGTCAGTTTAAGTGAACCGGTGATGGTTGTTGGTAACCGGCGTCGGTATGGTGAGGTAGAGGAAACTTAATAAAATCTTGGTGTGATGATGACAAGATCTTGGGGCTAAATGGAAATGGAGAGGAAATGAAAGGTCTGTGTAGGTCTTAGGTGTGCTCAGGGGTAGTTATCAGTAGGATATGGGAAATTTAATGGTGTGGGTGAAGGAATGATCAAGTTTGTATGAAGGAAAATGATGGGTGCATGGGAATACAAGTAGAACTGATAACAAAAGTAAAAGAGTCTATTAAAATGAAAATGGATGAATGTTGGTTAATAAAACACTTACTATTATATGAGCTTGATGGCTGGATGGAAATGGTAGTTGATCAGATGGATGGAGTTTGATGTGGTGATGGTGCTTCCTGGATGCTCTGTGAATGCAAATGACTCTGTGATTGCTTCTGATGTTGGTTGTGGATGCTCTGATGCATGTACGAATGTTGGTTCTACTTGCATGCAGCAACTCTGGATTCATCACTTGCTCTCAGAAAATGTGCCAACCTCAAAATAAGGTTGTTTTGGGGTATAAATGGTAACCGATGATGGTTTTCGGTCTAACCGGTGGTGGTTTAGGGTAACCGGCGTCGGTTAGGGTGGGATTTCCTAGGTTTACTAAAATGGGTAGATCCCCTTGATTTTCTTGGATCTCGTTCATCTTTCTCGTGGATTAGAATAGAAGCTTCCCTTCTAATGGGTGGGAATGTGGTTAGAGGGAATGTAGGCTTTGATTTTTAGGGTTTAGGTAGGTCTTAGTTAGTTATGGCAACATACTAAGAATAGGTCTTAGGGTGAGGTGGCTAGATGAGGTGTATAGGTGAGGTGGTGGTGTGGGCATTATCCCAATTAGGATATTTAAATAATAGATATTATGAGATCATGAATTAATTTAATTAAATTAATATTAGAGTGGGATGAAAGGGGCCATGGTTAGGTGAGTGTGTTCGTGTTGGTTATTTTTGTCGAGGGACCAAGGGGAGTGTGACCCAATTTTGGTGTCTACATTTTCCCCTTTTTGTTGCGTAGCTTGTATTGGTAAGTGATGTTGACAAAAATAAGATGTGGTTGCCCCATGTGTGGGTGAAGGTGATCCCCCTCAAACTAGGAACTGATGAGGTAGAAGGTAGAATCGGTAAGTGGTTTGATAAAAGGTGAATGTGATGAAGAGGAAGGTGGGAAATAGGGGTAAAAAGGGGTAAAGGTCTAATCGGGTAATCGGGTAATGGGTAGGGTCAAAGGTAGGAATAGTCAAATACACGCACACGTATAAACTACAACATGGTACCTAGGTTGAAGAGTAGGAAAACTCTACATTGTCTAAGGTCGATAGGTTTATCCAAACAAGGTTGAGGTGATTTGGTATCCAAGGTATAGGATATGGTTAGGAAACACATCGCAGGTTAGGTGCAGGAACGTTTAGGTATGTTTCGGTACACCAAAGGTTGGGTCAAGGATAAATGGTCATGGTAGGAGGAAAGGTAAGGTTAGTATGCCAATCAACACGGGTAATAGTGCCGCAAGGTATAGTGAGCACATGAGGTCACAGGTCACTAGCAATGTTCAGGTCAAGTAACTAGGTCACGGCATGGGTAGGGTCGAGGTATGGGTAAAATAATGAGTCCCCAAATGAGGACGAGGTGAGGTAATAAAGGATGAGGTCAGGAGGATAAAGTGGAGGGTCCAAGTCAGGTATGGGTGAGGTAAAAAGGATGTAGGTCACCAAATTAGGGGTAGGGGAGGAAAAGGACTAAGAAGGATAATCGATGATGGTTTGAAGGAACCGATGCCGGTCGTGATGGACCGACCATGAGTAAGCTAGGGCACGGGACGATGTCGGTCAAGGTAAAACCATCCGGTCAAGTCGGGTAGGTTATAAAAAAGGAAATTTCCACTTTTATGGAATCATTTGTCACTTGCCAAATAGGAGAAAATGACAGGTGAGAGAGAGAAAGGTGGAAAGCATTCATGTGGAATGGAGAGCTGAGTTGGCGAGTGGTGTAGTGGGTGATTGGCAAGTCGATAGGTGGGTCCACGAGATCGGATTGATCGATTTGGTTGGTTGGAGGTGAGTAGGTTGATTGGGTGATGGAAGAGGTAGGAGAGGGATGGGTGGACCACCGGTGTAGTGGCCCCGACATGCCACCCATGATGGCAACAGCGTGATGAGGTAAGAGTCAATCCCTTTCTTTGTTTTGTGAGTTAGATTGGTTTAGAGGTCGGGGTGGGGAAAAATGGGTTTGGGGGAAATGAATTTTGAATTTGTGGGAGGGAAAATCGGGTAAAAATAGGAATGGGGAGGGAGGTGGTTGGGTGAATGAGGGGTGGGGAGAGGTGGAGGTGGGATTTAGGTAGGATTGGGTGGGTAGAAGGGAGAGAAAGGAAGTTTTTAGGAAGAGGGGTTTTGGGTGTCATGTTTTTTGTGGTGATAGTGATGCAAGTGTCGGTTGAGGATTAGCCGATGTCGGTGGTAGTGAACCGGTATCGGTCACAAAAAAAAGGTGACCGATGTCGGTTTATGGGGGACCAGGGTCGGTTAGAGATAACTAGGACCGGTCATGATTTGGGGAAAAAAGGGGCCAAAAGTGCCCTAGGTTGGGTGGGTGAGGTAGGTAGGGGTAAGAGAAGATGTTGTGGGGAAAATCAGAACATAGGTAAAGGGGAAAAATAGGTAAGGGTGAATGATAGTGGGTTAGGGTTGAGGTGGGTAGATAGAAGATGGGATATGAAGGTAAGGAGGCTTAGGGAAAGAGATGTAGGGTGGTAAGTATAGGTGAGGTGTCGAGAGTGATTGTGGGTATGATTAAGGTGTAGTAATGTGATGTTTTGTTAGATGCGGTGAGAGATCAGTTGAGGATGTGAGACAGGGTGCCACCCCTGCTCGTGATAGTTCATGGGGCTGTGATAGTCGAGGAGTGGAGGCATGTCATAGATGTGGGCCTGAGTGGGGTCAGATGCTACCGGCATGTAGTCAGAAGCCGAGCTTGATGGTCGCCCTCATCGATAGATGGGATTCAATGACCAACACGTTCCACTTACCGATGGGTGAGATGACAATCACCACAGAGGAGGATGTGTACAAGGATCTGTGGTTACCTATATTGGGATGCATGTATACTCGATCTCCTCAGAGGCATCTGAGGAGTTGATGCTTGACAATATTTGGTGAGGACTAGCGGAGATGACATTTCACAGTGCCAGCTTGAGTTATGGAGAGATGTACCTAGCCCATCAGAGGAGACGAGGCTAGTAGTATTATTGATGGAGGTAGTATGTTGTTTTGCACTACCGGATGCAGAGGGTGGGAGATTCCCATGATCACTGATGGGGTGCTGCATGATATGATGATGGACAGACCTACTTTTTTGCATGGGTGCCAACATTCCTGGTGTAGTTATATAGAGAGCTATGGGCGTATGGGTGGCTCTGCAGGTTCAACTTATGTTGCACATTTATTCTTCATTGTTGGGCCTATGAGCACATTGTGTGTGTTTCATCGATTGGTATGCCCCAGGTGGTGGATGCATTTGAGCCAGGTTTGGTTGGGTAGGCTATAGGTGATGGGTGCCTGTGATTGGAGAGTGTCGATCAAACATAAGGGCTACTCATGATGTAGCATACTACAGGTGGTTACTGGAGGGATTTCAGTGTGGACATTATTTGAGAGACCGTATGTGGGTTATCCCTCATACAGATAGATGGATGATGAGCTAGATGGCTTGTAGCTACTCAGGTGGATTGAGGGGCATCATGTAGGGGAGCATGAGATGATCCTAGTAGATAGGGTCAGATGACAGTTTGGGCTACCACAGGACATACCACCCACCCTTCCCACAGTACTAGAGAGATGATGTGGAGAGACCACTTACCACTACCACAACGACAAGTACCTACTATAGGGTAGGAGGAGTAGGTGATAGACCGGAGGATTGATGATGCTTGGGGTGATGGATAGATATAGATAGTGGTGGGTGGCTCATTTATGAGTAGTACCACCTAACGGGACAGCAGCAGATTTAGCCACCATCACTGTGCAGAGAGACACCCTACAGGGGTAGGTGGTGACCCTGATTACATAGTTGGGGATGATGTACGGGGGGAAGTTGGGTAGGTTCGAGAGGAAGAGGTGGCCACTTTACATGCATAGGTGGCTAGTCTATAGGCCCAGATGGCCCAGGGTGGAGATGGAGATGGTGATGATGATAGGTGGCTGCCTTACAAGTGTAGGTTATAGGTTTGCGAGGCTAGTTGGCCTTTGTACACAGCAAATTGAGGCATTTAGAGCCCGATATATACATGCATAGAGTGAGGCCAATGGCACCACCACATGCACCGGGATAGGGTCCTAGTTCACAAGAAGGGGTGGGATAGGGTCCCATAGGATAGGTACAGGGTCTAGAGGCGATGGGGCCACCACAGATAGTACCCATATCTAGATTGTGGGATGCCCTAGGTGAGGCCAAGTATTATCTAGGACTAGTTGATGGTGGTGGGGATAGATTTTCTATCCTATGAGAGTACAAGGCACAACATAGGCCTGAGTGAGAGGACCAGATCATACACCCACATGTGGAGAGCACAAGGGGCCATCGAGCCCCGAGATAGGATCAAGGTGAGGCCACAATTCATGGAGACCAGCCCCAGGTGATGTACCATCAGGGACCTAGCCCATGACCCATGGCGGGTGGTGAGATGTTATCGAGCCATGGACGAGGACAGAGAGCCGAGGAGGAGGAGATGGGAGAGACCGATATGGAGGATATCCAGTAGGATGATTCCTGATGTATGTCCCTCCATTTTGATGTATTTATTCATTTTTGATATATACCGCCTATGTGCCAAAGAGAGTGAGGATGTATATGAGAGTTTGTGTATTTTTATCATATACCACCTGCGTGCCGAAGATGGTGAGGCTGTATATGAGAGTTTTTGTATTTTTGATCATATATCGGCCGAAGATGGTATGAGAATTTGTTGTATATGAGAGTTTTTTGTATGATGTATATTATTTGGTATCAATGTATATTGTATGGATATACATATTTATATGATGAGATGGATGATTTGGTATGATGTATACATGGTTGAGGTTATCTTGCTATTTTGATTTATATATGTGATGGAAACTAAGTAGCGTAGGCATGGTAGAGCCAGGTCATAGGCATGGATCGAGACAGTTTTGGTTTAGGCATGGATGGAGTCAGGTTATAGGCATGGATTGAGTCATGTTTAGGCATGGATGGAGTTAGGTTATAGGCATGGATGGAGTCAGGTTATAGGCATGGATGGAGTTAGGTTTAGGCATGGATGGAGTCAGGTTTAGGCATGGATTGAGTCGAGAGTTTAGGCATGGATTGAGTCGAGGTATAGGCATGGATGGAGGAGTTTAGGCATGGATGGAGTTGAAGGTCATAGGCATGGATTGAGTCAGTTAGGCATGGATGGAGTTTAGGTTGGTTTAGTTCTGGTGAGTCAAAATTGGTTGAGTTTGTAATTCATTAATTTGTGTAATTAATGATGATATGAGTCATGTTGAGATGTTTTATAGTAACATGCATGATAATGGTAAAGAAATGGTAGACATAATGAATGTATGAATGATGATGATAAAGATGTGAAGCAATTTGTTGTTTGTTTGGTTTAATTTCCAATTATTGATAAAAAGGAAACTAACTAGGGTAGAATGTGATTAGGAAAAGGAAAAAGGGGATTGGTTAGGGTAGAGAGTGGCTGAGCTAACCCCCAAGGGCCCCATGCCCTCGGAGTGTTGCCTACATAGTCCCGGTGAAAAGGGACCTCAGGCCGATGTAGTTCTCCCATAAGCTAGGGAAAAATGTGAGGAGGATGAGAATGAGTTGGTAGGTTATAGGCATGATTGAGTCTAGGTATTTTAGGTATGGGTGAATTGTGGGCACATTGGTATGGGTGATGTTGAGTTGATTGTGGAAAAGAAGAAAATTACCCAAAGATAAGCATCGAGGATCTAGTCCTGGATAAGATGATCAAGACGTAATGAAGAAGGTGAAAAGATAAGAGGAAGCAAGAAAGCCACCTGATTGGTAAGGATCATAATGGGTGGGTCATACCTTAGATAGGCTGATGAACGTAAGACCCTAAAGACATTGCATGATTGATTATTCTAAAGGTGAAGAATAGTCACATGATCACCAAATGTCATGGTTCTAGTAGGTCCCTTGAGGTGGTAGGAAATGAAGGTGCAAATGGTGAGAGGGTGAAAAGTGGTTAGTTTATATGGTATGAGGTAGCATGCCTTTTTGGCAAGAGATCCAAGATCACAATGAGCAAGTCCATGAAAAATTTTTTTCTATTTTTGACGTGTATTTGAGATAGACTGATCGATGTGGGAAGTCTATATGGGATGAGGAAATTAACTCCTTGAGGTCTTCGTGAAGCTGATCGATGTGGGAAGATTCTTCTTCTTCTCTTTTTTTTTTTTTGAAGCAAGCTTTACATAGTTGTCCTTCAAGGGAGTAGTCTATTTACAATAATGATGTAGAGAAAGATGTCCTTTTGAGGGAGTCATCTTTTTATTGGAAGTTTGACTCAAGGAGTTGAATCCCATGTGAGGGATTTTAAGTCATGGACAAGACTAAGGTGAAGAATCAGATTCTTGCTTAGAAAGCAAGGTGGAATGACCATGGGATCTCATCTAAAAGTAGATGAAAAGTATCCATGAGAATCATGCCATGTGCAGTGCATGTGGTACACATATTTAAGAGAAGATAAAAGAGTGATGGGTATGCACATGATTCTTGTTTAATCATTGGGGGTGGCATAGTGAAAGGAGGAAAATGAAAGGTGCTCAAGGGATGAGCATGAAAAGAGGACAAGAGGTGAGGTAGGACTAAAAGTCAATAGTAGAATGGTCGAAGATGCAAGGCATTAAGGGGCTCAGGTTTGGGTTTACCATCTAGTGAAGATAAATGATAAGCACTTGATCCATAAGTATGAGTCATGATGTATGGTCCAAGCCAATTAGGAGAAAATTTTCCCCGTTTACTTTTTTTCACTTTGGTTACATGTTGATTTTCTTTTAGGACAAGGTCACCGACTTGGAAGGTTCGTTCATGGACACACGTTTTTCATAGGCACGTTTGATACATTTTTGGTAAACTTGAAGATGGTCAAGAGCATTAAGATGACATTCATCTAATAACTCAAGTTGTGTTTAAATGGTCTGGTGAAAGTCATCATCATTGAGCATGTCATGGAGAGAAATGTGAAGTGAGGGAATCTGGACTTGAGAGGTAGAACAACCTCTATACCATAGACCAGAGAAAAAGGTGTGGTAGTGGAAGTGTGAATACTAGTGCGATACCCACAGGGTGAAAGGAATGTGTGTATGCCAGTCCTTCCTAGTATCATTAACCACTTTCATGAGAATTTTTTTAGGGTTTTATTAGTGGATTTGGCTTGGCCATTGGTTTGTGGGTAATAAGGTGATGAGAAACTTAGTTGAATACCAAAGGCATCACAAAGTTTCCACAAGGTTTTATTTTTGAATTGTTTTCCATTATCAGTGATGAGGCGATGTGGAACACCAAAGTGAAAAATGATGTGATGATTGATGAACTCACATATTTTCTCAGCTTTTGTGGAGATGAGAGGTATGGATTCAACCCATTTAGTGTAATATTTGGTAGCAGTGATTATCCATTGATGTCATTTGGGAAGAATGGGGATTGATCTCTCGACAAGATCCAAACCCCATTGAGAGAAGGGCCAAAGGTCACGGGTGACCTGTAAGGCATGACTGGGTGTATGATGAAGGTTGGCATGTTGTTGAATTTTACACAATGCTTAACGTAATCACAACAATCATGGTTAAGGTTCAGCTAGTAATAGCCTAGGTGAAGAATATGCTTAGCAACAAGCAAGGCCACTGAAGTGACCTCCACATATGCCATCATGAACTTCCTTAATGGTATAAGGAATTTAGAACTTGTAAGGCACCGTAAGAGAATACCATCAAATCCGTGCTTATAGAGGAGGCCACCCATGATGATGTAATGAGAGACCCTTTTAAGAAAGGCACGTTGTCCATTATGAGTAAGGTCGGGAGGTAAGATGGAGAGGAAAGATAGTCTGAGTATTTTTATACCAAAGGTCACTCGGGTCGGGAGTGGTGGTTCGATAGAGTAAACTTCATGAGGTAAATAAGAGGGTGATTGGAGTCTTTGTACGGTGACAAAGATTTTAGAATCGGTGGGTGAAGCGGGTATTTGAGAAGCCAAACAGGCCATGGTATCTACAAATTTGTTGGTAGAACGTGGGATGGTTTGAAGGGCGTAATGGTTGAAGGTGGTCAAAAGTATGTCAACATGATGCTTATACTTTTGAAGGATCTCATTATGACATTGGTATATACCATTGATTTGGTTTATGACCAATTGAGAATCACCAAAGATGTTGATTGACTTAACATCTAAGGCATATGTAGCCTGGAGACCCAATATGAGTGCTTCGTATTCAGCAATATTATTTGTACAATCAAAATCAAGTTTGAAAGACAAAGGCATGGGTTCACCATCAAGTGGAATGAGAATAACACCAGCCCCACCCCCATGCTGACACTTGGAACCATCGAAGAAGAGTGTCATTTGGTACGTGGGTTCATCCAAGGAAAGGGTAGCAATAGACTCATCTAGAAAGTCAAAGTTAGAGGGTTGATCCCCGAAATAGGTGTGTCGGCCAATTGGTCAGCAATAGCCTAGCCCTTGATGGAATTTTGATGGGTGAATTGAGGTGAGGTGGCCAGAAGCATAAGCCAATGTGCAAGCTTGTTGATTTTGGTAAGGTTTGGCATACATGAAGTGTAAGGGGTGGTGTTGGTCACCACATAGGTTTTGTGATTAAGTAGGTAATGGCGGAGTTTGGTGGCAACAAAAACTAAGGCTAAGAAAAATTTTTTTGGCATGGGTATATCAGGTTTGTAGTCAAAAGAGTATGGCTTATGTAATAAACCACCTGCTCCCTATGTTGTTCATCACGATGAGTGAGCATGGCCCCAAGGAGTGATCGGTAGCTGATATGTATAGGTAGAAGGGTTGATCATCTTTAGGTGGAATGAGTATGGGTGGTTGGAGAAGGTATTGTTTTAAGGCTTCAAAAGCTTTATGAGTCCTCATCCCATTTAAAGGAAACATCCTTTTTGAGAAGGTGATGAAATGGTTGACATCGATCGGAAAGTTGTGAAATGAAATGGTGAATAGATTGCAACTTACCTTGTAGGCTATGGAGCTGCCACAGGTTAGTGGGTGGAGGCATTTTGAGAATGGCCTTGACTTTAGTAGGGTCAACCTCTATGCCACGTAAGGAGATGATAAATCCTAGGAGCTTTCCCAGAGAGAACCGTGAAGATGCATTTCTTGGGTTGAAGGTGAACACAATACTTAATGAGGTGGTCAAAGATGGTTTTAGGATGGTGAGGTGCTGAGTGGCATTTAGATTTGGCAGGAGATCATCTACGTAATCCTCCAAAATATACGGTGCATGATGTCATGGAAGATGTAAGTCATAGCCCGCTAGTATGTGGCACCAGCATTTTTAAGGCCAAAAGGCATGACTCGATAGTAGAAGGTCCCCAAGGGGTGATGAATGTGGTTTTGTGTTGATCCTCTGGGGCAAGCAAGATTTGGTTATAACCGAGAAACCATCCATGAGTGATAGCATCTCATGACCAGGTAAGGTCAACCAGTTGGTCAATACTGGGTAGAGGAAAGTCATCTTTTGGGTAAGCTAGATTGAGGTCATGGAAATATATGCAAATGTGGAGTCCCCCTGTCACCTTAGTGATAGGGAAATGTTAGAAATCCATCGAGGATAATCAATGGGTAAGATGAAGGAAATGGAAAGAAGGCGTTGAAGTTCTTCTTTGACCAGAAGAGCAATGCGAGGGTGCATTTTCCTCAGCTTTTGTTTTATGGGTTTAGCATCGGGAATGGTTATGATATTGTGGACCACTATGGTGGGGTCAATACTAGGCATGTCTATGTAAGACCAAGAAAAAGCATGGTTATGATCTTTGAGAAAAGAAGTGATGGCTTCTATTAACAGTATCTAAAGATTGGCCAATCTTTAGAATGTGCGGGTCATCCTGAGTATGGATGTTAATTTTGATAGTTGATTCATTCAACATGGTTTGCATCTCAGATGGTAATGATTGGTGAATATATGAGTCTTCTGCACCAAGGTAGGTGAGTATAGATTCATCATCCGACATTGAATGACATTAATGGAAGGTGTATCATCATCGATCATTTTAGGATACAGGAAGGGAAGAGAAGAGGGAGCCTCGCCCTCGCGTTGATAAGTCAAGAGGCCCCAAGGAAATGGTGTTTATGAAAATTTTTTTAGGAGGAATGGATTATGGATCCATCGACTCTGTGTGAAGGTGGTGAAGAAGGTGGAGCGGGTGAAGAAGGTGGAGAAGGGTTGATGTCCTCAATGAGTTCAATGTGGGCCTTCTTGGTAGGTGGTTCAGTAAATCCGATACCACTATGGTCGTTATGTTTGTGAGTAGTACATGGAATAACAATGTGATGACCTTGCTCGTAAAATCCAAAACCAAAACCCTTCCATGCACATGTGTAGGAAGGTGTGGGAAAAATGGTGATTGGTGAGTGATTGGAGGTCGACAGAAAATGGGTGGGTTTGTGATGGTGGTTCAGGTGTATAAGTGGTAGTATCAAGTCCCCCATAGGTGAGGTTTGGTGAAGGTGGGGAGGACCATAAAGGAGATGCTCTCCTATGTGGTGATCATAGTGAGGGTGTTGGTGAAGACTTCCATACTCTTGTGGAGTAAGGAATGTGTTGACACTATATAGGTGGTACTCCCCCAGAGTGAGGCATTGAAAAACACCTTCCAAGGGATCGGTGGTTGATATGTGGGTAGTTGGGATAGATGATGTGTTAGAGGTTGGATCAGAGGTGGAGCTAGCTGATTGATTGGGAGGTGGATGGGTCAACTGTGGAGGTTGTAGCAGTAGTAGGAATGGAGGATATAGGTGCGGTTGAGGTAGTAGTGGCAACTTGGTGGGTGGAGGTGTAGGTGAAGAGGAAGTAGTCTGGATGAAGATGCTTTAATGGGTATGAGCATGTCATTGGGTCGATAAAGCATGTTGTAGGTTTTGAAAGGTGATGGGTCAGCTGGAATGGTATAAGTGTGTCCTTCATGCTCAAACTTTACACAATGGTGTAAAGTGGAAGGAACACAACCCATGACATGAATCCAAGGTCTACCAAAGCAACAAGTTATATTGAAACTCCCCTCCAAAATGTAAAATAACTCTAGAACAGTGCGGGGGCCCACGCGTGAACATGGAGGATGATGGTGCCAAGTGTAGAGGTGATAGCGTCATTAAATGAATGCAACATGATGGGATGTTTATGCATGTAATTTTGGGTATGCATTTGGTCAAATGCATGGGAGGAGATGATATTAATGCTAGCGCCCCCATCGATCATAACACATCATACACATATATCATCGATGTGGATGGAGATGAAAAGAGCTGGATCTGGGTCATCGGTTTGGTGCGGTGTGATCTCTTCATCTGAAAAGCTGAGGGTGGCTACTTGGTGAGTAGGTGGAGGTGTAAAGAAGATGGTAATTTGGTAAGAGAGGCTACATGATGAGGTGTGATGATGGAGGCTATGGGTGTAGGATCATTGGGTAAAACCTCAATAGATTGAAGACCTCCATGAGAGCTTGGCGATGGGATTCAGAGGTTTGGATGAGGTCATAGAGGGACATCTTGAGAGAGGATTGGTGTAATTGTTTGAGCATCGTGTGATGTGTAACCCCATTAGAAATAGGATATGTGGGGCCGTGGATAGTGACTTTAGGTGTGGGTGTAGATGGTATGTTGGGTATCGGGTTGGTAGGTGGGTGGTTGCTTTTTCCTTGCCTTTTTCCTTTTGTGCATGGGTAGTAAATGTGATCATGTTGATTTGAGGTGGGGAGGTAGGTGAAGTAGGTGAGCCATGAAAGGTATAATGACATGAAGGGTAGAAGCCAAGAGGTGAGAAGGAACCTTGTGAGATGAGTTGGGCACACTGACATTTGGGTGGAGGTTTGGCAAGTTCTCTGATGCACACCATGTTAATTTCAAATCTGGAGGTGGCTCTAAGAGTTGTGGGGGTGGAGGTTTGGTCGTTGTGTCGAAATGAAGGAAGAACTATGGAAATTGGTGCTGGAAAAATGGGGTCCTCATCGAGAAGGTCATCATCGTCAAAGTTTTCTTCAGGAGGGCATAACTAGATAAGAACAGTTTTCAAAGCCTTATAGTTCTCTACATCATGTCTTGACACATGATGGTAAGCACAAATTTTGGTTTTGTCAAACCCTTTTGGTTTGGGCTTGAGTGGGTTGTAAGGTCTAAGAGGCGGTAATGTGATGATAAATTTCAAGGAGGTTGGTTAAAATTTTGGCATAGGATCCCACCAGTGGATCACAATGGGAAGTGAATGTGGGTTTGGGTGCAGTGTGGCCAGTTGTATAGGAAGGGTCTTTGCAAGAGGGGGAGTGGGTCGAGCTATGGTTTTAGGTGTTGGTGTGGTCTTAGGTGTTGGTTGTGTCTACTTTGGTAGGGGCATGGTAGATGAACTGGCAATAGAATGTGTGGTTGGTTTGACTACCTTATTGGAGGGTAGTGGATTTTTCCTTTAGGTTGCACCTTCTTGGGTAAAGGTGATATGGGTGCATGAGATCTAGAGGGAAAAGTGGATGGTGGAAGAGGGTGAGTTACCCATGGGGATAACCGAGGTGCTGTGAAGGTAGATGGCGTGGGTCATGGAGATGTGTGAGGGAAAGAGACTGAAGTGTCATGGGTAGTGAAGAATTCATTGATGGTATAGGAGGTATGGGTGGTAAAAATGTTACAGGTGTAGGTGGAAGTTGTGTCGGGTGTTTGGGTATGTTAGAGGTTTGCGAGGGAGGAATGGGCTACTGCATTTTTAGTTTACCGATGGGTGGAGGTTTCTTAACCAGGTTAGAAGGGCTAGGTCCTAAGATGGATGGAAGGGGTGAAGGTGATGAAGGTGTGATCGGTGAGGTTGGGGTACGAGATCTAGGGGATGGGTTCTTCTGTTTGGGGCCAGATTAAGTTTGGTGTTAGTTTTGGAGGATGTAGCTAAATCTAATTTGATGGGTGGATGAGTAAGGTTGGTCGTTGGGATGACCCCTAAGGTAGTAATAGGTTTAGGAAAGGAAGATGATGTAGGTATAGGTTTGGATGTAGAAGCATGTCAAGTTATGGGTAAAGGTGTGAGTTGAGCCATGAGTGGTATCATGGGGGAACTTGTGATAGTTGTGGTTGTGTTTGGTTTGATTGGCTGAAATATTTTTGGATAGATAGTGGAAGTGTCAGCGAGTGACATCTACATTTGTGTTGAGACAGGAAGTAGAAGATGCCCCCAAAGTAAGGCTCTATCCACGTAATCCAGGTGGTCTGCTAAGCATGAGAACAGAACTGCAGTGGGTGGGATTGATGTGGATCTAATGGTGATTCCCATAAAATGTGTCTTAGAAATGGGGAATTTGCTAGCCTCAGCCTCTGTGGGTAAGAGAGCTGAAAGTAAGTCCATAGGATCTTGGGTAGCTGATGGAGAATGGTCACCTAGAGGTAACGACATTTCTACTGGATCTTTGATAAGCGGAGGAGATGATGGGTGCTCCTCTATGGGTGAAGGAGGTAAACAAGCATCTCCCATTGGTCGAGAGAGGTATTGCTTGGTGACAACTCTCTAGGTGGAGAAGCCAAAGGTGAAGCGGTCTCGATGTTAACAGAAGGCTCCTTCATAGGTGAGGGGGGAGACAAAGGGTGTTCCTCTATGGGTGGAGGAATAGGTGAAGTGGGTTCACGTGTAGGTGGAGGAATTGGGCTAGGATTTCCTCTATGGAAGGAATATGAGGTAATTAGGAAGAAACTGGTGCATCACTGAAAATAGCATGGACCTCACGGGTATGGATATCATTATTTGAGGTCTCTCTAGTTTGATCAGAAGAAGGGGCATGATTAGGAAATGGTTTCTTGAAGATGTGCAGGTTTTGGTTGGCAGGTGCGTTAGGGTTATCCAAGACTAACTCGTCGTTTTTGAGAATTTCTTGGACAATGTTCTTGAAAGTGATGTAATTTCCGTCACTATGACCTTTTACCCGATGATAGTTGTAGAAGTCGTGCTCTTTGTACCATGTGGGTGTGGGGCGAGTAGGATCAAAACTAGTGTGTGGTTTTATAGGAGGAAGGGTGATGGCTCTAGCTTTAATGATATTTTCCAAGATAGAAGAATAAGGCTCCCCAATTGGGGTGTATTTCCATTGTTCTCATCTGAATTGAAAGGTCTGGACCGGGGAAAGATTGGATGAGGGCTTAGGCTGATTTGATGGATGAGTTGGGCTTGCCTTGAGTACCACTATGTTAGCGGTTCCCTTGGATTTTGAATAATTATTCTATGGTTTTGAAGAAGAAGAGTTATCATTTGACTTAAATGATGCATTCTTATTGCGTAGTTGGATTTTATTTTCTTTGATGGCCCGAATCTCTAGTTTTTGTGCCATGGTGAATGCCTCATCGAAGGTTCGGAAAGTATGCACTTGCAGGGTCGGTGAGATATGTCTAGCACAAGCCCAAGTGAATAGTTCTATGAGTTTGGTTTGTGGTAATTAGAACATGAGTTGATTGATTATGCTACACCAACAAGTGACAAAATCCATGATAGACTCATCATCATATTGACGCGTAGAGTAGAGGTCAGTCATGGTAACCTTCTTAACAACGTTAATGGAGAAGTGATCAAGAAGGCTTAGGCTACCTAATTAAATGAGAAGATATAATGTCTAGGTAACCCATTGTACCAATCTAATGTGTTTCAGTCATAGACATGGGAAAGGTCTCAAAAAACAAAGCATCATGATGGGAAATCAGATACCAACTATATTTTAAAGACCGTAAGTATTGTTGCGGGTCCACTTTGCTATTGAAGCGGTTAAATTTAGGAATTTCCCAATGTACAGGATATGGACGAATAGGAATGGATGGGTGGATGGGCTCATTACAAATCTCATCATAGGTGAGGGAGTTGTGTGTGCCAAAAACCGATGCCTCCAGTGTCTGCATCTTGTCCATCATTAACTTGATTAGGTCATCGATAGGTTGGGATGGATGGGTACCTCTGTAGAATAAGGAGGTTGGTGTTAGACATATGATGGAGGTGGCATTCCAGTATATGGTGATGCCGTATAAGTAGATTTAGAAGGAGGGAGTAAAATATGGGGTATGTACCTAGCATGACTGACATATGAAACGGGAGGCTGCGATAGTACGTATATGGAGGTGGAAGGGTCGAGGTGACTCTAGTAGCAATGGGGGCTAAGGATTGTGGAATATAAAGGACAATGTTTTGAAAAGGGGTAGTGGTCATCAACACTGGGGGTGGTTGTGTAGCTATGGGTATATGTGAGACAATAGGTGTGGATGAGGTTACGTTCTAGGTGGTGGACGAAGGTATAGTGGATGTTGTGGGTGCAATGGATGTAGTAGATGTGGTGATCATAGCAGGTATAGGGCCTATCTGAGAAATGACTAGAGGCAAGGTAGATGTGGGTAGCACAGAGCTAGTGGAGGTTGGTGCAGAAGTAGGAGCGAGTGTCGGGGGATAGATATGGGCATACCATATATCAACTGACCCGAGGCATCTCGAGTAGATGAGTGAGAAAGATATAATTGTACGGTGATAGGGTTCTGGTCAAGGAGTCGTGTGAACTCCTCATCCCCTGTGGCGATAGTGATAGGTTGGGTAGGATCCATGGGTGAAAAAATAGAAGGTGGCGAAGGAGAATTTGTTAGTGCAAATCAGCGGCAGCCCCACGGATGTTGATCGATTTCTAGTTTGATCATTCTAAGCATCCAGTGTGATTACACAACATTGAAACCTCTCTCTAAGTGTGGGACTTGCAAAATGAGAGAGGAATCTCCAGATTAGAGGCTGGTTCCATAAAATCCTCTGATTAGATATGTTATTTGCACAATTGCAGATGTTTGAATCTTAATCCTACTCTAAATTCCAAGGAGATTGAGATAGAAAGTGCAAAAATTGAAGCTAAACTAATAGGTGATACACCGAAAAGGAGTGGTAAACACTTCTAGTTATGCGAGATAGACATAGATCATGGAATGTAACATAAACATCATGCACAAACTAATAAGATGTAATTGAAAGTCTGAAATGAAGCAAACAACACAACGAAAAGGATGAAAACTAATCACGAGCTTGTATTGTCATTTCCCTTTGTCAAAACCCTTGCATTACAACATCAAAAGGAAGAAAACCTGTTACCACCATCAAGAGTTCGATACTTGCAAAAATCACTTGTTGAAGGTGAAAGAAGAAGATTGCTATCCAAAGAAATGTTCCCCAGAAAATGAGCCAAATCGGCTTTTACAATGCATGGTCGAGCTCGGGAAAGATAAAATGTGTAAAAATGTGGGAGCCATTCCTCATTGAATGTAAATGCATTAAAATAGCATGGGCATCCTTACAGACCCATGCCCTGACATTTTTGGCCATGTTGAAGAAGAATGCGACCCATTTTGCATTAAAGCTAGTTGTTGAAACATCATTTCTGGCCATTACCACGTGCCAGAGATGTTTCTTGATTTTCTCTCTCCAAACTGAACCAAAATGCAAGATTGACCCTAGAATCATGTAGATAATTTCACCAGCTTTCCATTGATATAAAGAACATGAAAATCGAGCTCTAGATCGAAAGTTATGGCCATTTGAAGATTTAGGGCAAAAACAGGCCCAAAACGGATCGGCGGGAAAAAAGTTTGAATTTTTACCCGTTTGGTCTTTGGAAAAAATTTCAAATTTTCCCGCACTCCACCACTTGGATGACACGTGTCATGCTCTGATTTTCCGCATGCTCATCCTGCTCCATTTCCCTTTTGTTTTTTTTTTGCCTTTGGAAAAAATTTCAAAATTTTCCCGCCGGCCGATGAGGTGAAGACACGTGGCACGTTCGATTAAATCTGCGGGCCTCCTTGCTTTTGTTTATGGGTTTTTCACCTTTTCTCATCCCATGCATCCCTCACGTACTTTTTCCCAACTGTCCCCCAGGCGCACTGGGACAAATATCTCGAACTTCCCAAAATGGACTGTCTTTCGGCAAATCGGCCAATTCGCATCCCACGCGTACTTTTATCCGGTTGTCCCAAACAACAGCGCGAAACAAAGACTTAGACGATTTTCTTGCTTTTAGCGATTCATATTTTCATGTCCCTCGCGTACTTTTTCCCGGCTATCCTGCACGAATATCTCGAACTACCCGAAATGGGTGTCTTTTGGCAAACCGGCCGATTCACGTCCCACACCGATTCCCAAACCACGCGAAACAAAGACTTAGAAATTTTTCTTGCTTTCGGCGATTCATATTTTCGCGTCTCTCACGTCCCAATGTCCCAACTGTCCCATGAACCGCCTGGGACAAAATTTCTGACTTAGCCGATTTTCTTGCTTTTTAGCCCCAAGCTTGGTACAACGAACCTCAGTACGACTCGAACCCTTCAGACCCGAAATGCTTTAAAACAGTCCTGCAACCTTATTTTTGCATTTTTTCCATTTTTCTAACTCGTTGGGATTTCTTCTTGGATGGGGAGTTAGAAAAAGGTGAGGGGACCCAAAAACATGATTTTGGGCCTCGAATCAATCTTACTTGCTCGGGACTGAATAATTTGATGCATGTTATCAAAATTACCTTGAGGGTGAATTTTGGATAACAATTTTGGCGACTCAGCGGGGTCATCTGCCTGCTGGATGAAGTTACCAGTTTC
The DNA here is from genome assembly GCA_018340775.1 of Taxus wallichiana var. yunnanensis. NCBI lineage: Eukaryota > Viridiplantae > Streptophyta > Pinopsida > Cupressales > Taxaceae > Taxus > Taxus wallichiana. Next base: position 345,807,191 of record CM031240.1, on the reverse strand, counting down.
CTAAAGCATCCATTGGGCATGGAGTCATGAGTTGTAGCCCAAACCGATCTCGAGCTTTGAAAACCTCCTCTCTGAGCCACTTGGAAACCCACTGAAATGGACTATGCAAGAGCAAGACCAGCACCACAAAAACTATGTACAAAACTGAAAATCATACATGCTCCAAATGGAACATGCAGAGTGTGCACAAGCACTTCTTTTACTGAAAGCAAACCTACCTACTCTATTCTAACTAGAAGCAAAAGTGGGCTAAACAAACCCTGCAACTGGTTGTGCAAAATAGCTTCCTTTCTTCAAAATTGGCAACCATGCAACTGATTTGGCACTGAACATGGCTGATTGAATGAGTGGAAAATCAACAAGAAGCTGGTATTCTACCCAAATCATCAAGGTGTCAACTGAAAACAAATCCAATACCTCTTTTAGTTGCTCTAAATTTGGATTGAAGAGGTATGACAGTTGATCCTTGGTACTTTGTAGCTCACCCTCATGCTTAGGAGCAAGCATGGTGGTTGTGATTTCTCCTTTGACTCAATGAATTCAAATACCTTATTAGGAAAGGTATGATCTGTTTGATATGCCCATAGCTCTGATTTTCAACTCCAAAAATGGAGTCTTCTTGTAGACCTTGAATGGATGGTGTAGAAGCAAAGGTAGAACCTTTTTGCCCTTTCTCTTCCTCCAATGAAGGACATGAAAGATTAAAATCTTCCAATCTTGGTTCCAAAGAGCTGCTATAAGATGCAGGCTGCTGCAAATGGGTGCTCTCCTTCATGACAGTAGGCTCAGGTGTTTGGAACGTGGAAGATGAAAGAAGGAATGGTGGGAACTCAACCGGTTCTTCTTCATCAAAACAGTCCTCCAAATCTGACAGATAAACTACCTCATTGTTGTCCTGCTGCAAATGCTCAACTTCCTCCATGGTCTCCTCTTGATCTGTAACTTGATCATCATGGTTTCTTTCATCCTCCAACATTGAGTTTGAGAGATCAAACTCTTCTTCAGCACTAGAACTTGAGAGAGATGAAGTAGAAAGAAGAACTGAAGGTTCTCCTGTAGCCTACTTTGTGCTCAAAGCCCTTGGATCTGCAATTTTCTCCTCCACAACTAGAATGTGCTCCTCTTCTTTTGGATTTGGAGCAGCTTCTTCCTCCTCTACTACTTGAAGACAATCCTACTCTTGATAGAACTCTTCCTCTAGCACAAAGTTCGTCAAGTCAAACTCTTCAATCTGCTGCTCTAGAGGACAAGTTGGGACTGCAAGATCTTCTTGAGCTTTCTTCCTCTATGGCTGATTGTGTAACTTGAATTGAATCAGCATTCCCTTCAAATAGAGTGCCAACATGGACACTACTTTATGAGCAAACTGACTGTTGATCTGCTTCTTCTTTTTCTCTTCTTCTGCTGCCACAAAATCAGTCTTAACCACCACCTGTTCTCCAACTCCAACCTCTTCTGAAGGCTTAACCATCAAGGGGATATTTTTCATCCCAAATTTAAGAGCCCAACTCTTCAGACTTTGAATTTCTTTATCTTTGTTTGGATTTTCTTTTTGTTGCTGTTTTCCTTGACTGGCATTCTGATTTTTATCCTCCCAACATGGATTTGGGAATGCAAGAGGAGAAGTGGATTGTAACTCAATTGATTTGGAAATTTTTCGTGGTGGTGGAGGAGGTAGAAAATCTTGTTTCTTTGGAGGAGAGGGTATTTCTGTTAGCTCTTGTGGAGGGGATGACTATTTGGAAGGAAAGGGGAAAGAAGAATCAAGATGTGGTGGAAGACTAGGGAATGGAGAAATGGAATTAACTCCTGGGGCAGCATTGACTGGATTTAGAATTTGAAATTCCAAATGAGATGATGTTGCTTGAGTAATGGGAAGAGAAAAACCAGATGATGGTGTAGAACTTACCCATTGACAAGGTTGTTCAACACCAAGTGTATAGGCCTCTATTTCTGTTGTCCATTGTGCAAGTTGGGGCAACATCTTCATCATGAAGTCCAGCTTATCCTAAGGGCTGAAATGTCTTGGAAAAGGGCCTCCCCATGGACAAGGAGTCCATGACCAATTCTGAAAGCCTTCATTTGAGCTGCTACTCTTGATTGCACCATCTTTGCCTCCATCTTTTGGATTTTTTCCACAAAATCTGCATCTTCCATTTGATTGTCTTCATTGCATGCGTACCCTTGCTCTTGATGTGCTTCACAACCAAACTAACTTTGGCACTGCCGCTCATATGGGTAGACATGCTGATTTTGAATTTGACCAAAATGCTGATTTGGAGGATTTGTAAAACATGTTGGAGGTGTGATATACTGTTGTTGTTGAAAATGTGAATTCCATGATGGAAATGAAGTCATGATTGCACAACTTCATGGAATGGAAAAGAATGGAAGAGATGGAAAGAAAGATGGATGGAAATGGATGGAAAACGGGTCTGCAACTCAGAGAATGAGTTATTTACCAGATGGAGTCGCCAGATGTGCTTTTGAAAGTGCCTCCAAAAGGCTGAATCTTTAATAGGAACACACCAACCTGTCAAAGATAAAGAGGAAGACCTCTACGTCCCACCCGACGTGCCAAAACTGTTAGTGCAAATCAGCAGCACCCCCTGGATGTTGATCAAATTTCTAGTTTGATCATTCTAAGCATCCAGTGTGATTGCACAACATTGAAACCTCTCTCCAAGTGTGGGACTTGTAAAATGAGAGAGGAATCTCTAGATTAGAGGCTGGTTCCTCAAAATCCTCTGATTAGATCTGTTATTTTCACAATTGCAGAGGTTTGAATCCTAATCCTACTCTAAATTCCAAGGAGACAGAGATAGAAAGTGCAAAAATTGAAACTAAACTAATAGGTGATACACCAGAAAAGGAGTGGTGAACACTTCTAGTTCTACAGATAGACACAGATCATGGAATGCAACATAAACATCATGCACAAACTGATAAGATGTAATTGAAAGTCTGAAATGAAGTAAACAACACAACAAAGGATGAAAACCGATCACACGAGCTGTATTGTCATTTCCTTTATCAAAACCCTTCCATTACAACATAAAAAAGGAAGAAAACCTGTTACCACCATCAAGAGGTCGATACTTGCAAAAATCACTTGTTGAAGGTGAAAGAAGAAGCTTGCTATCAAAGAAATGTTCCCCAGGAAAATGAGCCAAATCTAGCTTTTACAATGCATGGGTCGAGCCCAAGAGAGAGAAAATTTGTAAAAACATGGGAGTCATTCCTCATTGAATGAAAATGCATTAAAACAGCATGGGCATCCTTGCAAACCCATGCCCTAACATTTTTGGCCATGCTGAAGAAGAATGCGACCCATTTTGCATTAAAACTGGTTGTTGAAACGTCATTTCTGGCCATTACCACATGCCAGAGACATTTCTTGATTTTCTCTCCCAAAACTAAACCAAAATGCAATATTGACCCTGGAATCATGTAGAGAATTTCACCATCTTTCCATTGATATAAAGAACATGAAAATCTGAGCTCTGGATCGAAAGATATGGCCATTTGAAGATTTAGGGCAAAAACAGGCCCAAAACGGATCGGCGGGAAAAAAGTATGAATTTTTATCCGTTTGTTCTTTGGAAAAAAATTCAAATATTCCCGTGCTCCACCACTTAGATGACACGTGTCATTATCGATTCTCCGCGGGCTCATCTGCTCCATTTCCCCTTTTTTTTGCCTTTGGAAAAAAATTTCAAAATTTTCAGCCGGGCCGATGAGGTGAAGACACGTCACGTGGCACGTTACGATTCGTCCATGGGCCTCCTTGCTTCTGTTTATGGATTTTTCACCTTTTCGCATCTCACGCATCCCTCACATACTTTTATCCCAACCTGTCTCATGGACCGCCTTTATGAAAAATATCTTTGAATGCCCGAAATGGACTGTCTTTTCAACAAACAAGCGATTCACGTCCCCACGCGTACTTTTGTCCGGTTGTCCCAAACCGCGTGAAACAAAGACTTAGATGATTTTCTTTCTTTCGGCCAATTTGGCTTTTTGTGTCCCTCACGTAATTTTTCCCACTGTCCCCAGATGAATATCTCGAAGCGCCGAAATGAACGTCTTTTCGGCAAAGCCTGGTCGATTCACGTCCCACGCGTACTTTTGTCCCGATTGTCCCAAACCACACGAAACAAAGACTTAGATGATTTTTCTTGCTTTCGGCTGATTCGGCTTTTCACGTCCCTCGCGTCCCGATGTCCCAACTATCCCACGGACCGCCTGGGACAAAAATGTCTGACTTAGCCAATTTTCTTTTTTCGGCCCCAAGCTTGGTACAACGAACCTCAGATCGACCGAACCCTTCAGACCCGAAATGCTTTAAAACAGTCCTGCAACCTTATTTTTTGCATTTTTTCCATTTTTTCTAACTCGTTGGGATTTCTTCTTAGATGGGGAGTTAGAAAAAGGCCAAGGGGACCCCAAAAAACATGATTTTGGGCCTCGAATCAATCTTACTTGCTCAGGACTGAATAATTTGATGCATGTTATCAAAATTACCACGAGGTGAATTTTGGATAACAAGGACTAGGTGGGAGTGGTTGACAACTAGCATGGAATATGAGGGCATTTTCTTAGCTATGCATCAGCACCATGTGAACAAGTGCTAATGTGGTAGGATTACTTTCTGTAAGTGACATAGAAATATAGTAAATATAGGAAAAACAAGTGGTGGTAAGTGGATTAGGTATGAAATGTTAGCTGGAAATCTAAACAAGCTAACCGATTCCGGTTAGGGTAAATCGACACCGGTCATAGGTAACCACGGTCGGTCTCTGTGAAAAATGGACAGTTTGTCAAAACAAGGTAGAAGGCTAATAATCTGCCAAGTAGATAAGATGCTGATGGATTTATTAGGACAGAGAAGATGATGAGAGCTTCAGAGACTCTGAAAATAAAATAAAGTGAATCAGGTGTCCTTTTAGGAAAGGTTAACCAAAAGAAAATTAATTTGATTACTGGTAGGGTAAGACCCGATGACGGTCTAGGGTAACCGACGACGGTAGTTGGACCGACACCGGTTATTGTGAAATTGAAAGAGAGATGTAGAATAGGTGGTTGTGAGTTAAAATCAAATGTGGAATCAAACCCAGAATTCTAAGAATGATGAAAATGGGGTCCAGGAACACTTAGATGAAGCTAGGATACACCAACTATGATGAGGAGCGTGCAAGGAGAAATGAAAAAAGTGAAGAACGTGTCCTCTCACCTCAAAATGCATCTTAATCAGAAACACATCCTAAGAGTGCTTTTTCTATTATGTTTGTTCAACTTATGCTATTAGGGACTGACTCATGAACTGTAGAATAGTGTTTTTGGTGAGGAAGGCTTCCTACGAAGAAGGAGATCTACAAGGAGAGGTTTCAGGTATGTTATGGTGAGGGTGGGTTGTCTTTTGAGATAATGACTCGACAGAAGTAATGAGTTGGGTGCCCACTATGTCGTGATCATGTGATCACCTATAGCTTCTTCGAGTGAGATGTTGTTTAAGAATGTGTGTATTTTTCAATTTTGTGATGTTTGGTAAGACTCGGAGAGAGAAATAGAAAGAAAGTGCTTTTCTATGATTCATTTTCAACCATCAGCTAGGCATGAATTCCAGCATATAGGTTTCCCTCATTTAATGTGAGCTAATGTAGTAAAGTAGAATGAAATGCAGTTAATTTTAAGCCCAAATCGAAATGTTGAATTCGATGACACAAAGAGGTGAACAAGAGAAGGGATGCTCTTTCACTAATGCGATACTAATGAAAGGAAAGAAATGTTCTTTTTATAGCACCAAAACATGATTGCTTTGAGACAAATAGAAAGAAGAGAAGATTCAGGGGAGAAATTTTAGTGTGAGAACCTTTTAGAAAGGAAAAAAACATGCAACTTTTCACCTAGGAATGACGAAATGCAAGGAACCCTGAATGGGTCCCACCGAGTGTGCCAAAATGTTTCACCTGATTCTTAGAGTGTTTCTTTGAATATTGACAAAACAAATAAGGGTAAATGGGCTAGGAGGAATACCTGTTAAAGTTGGTTGAATTTTGTTGCATTCGTGTGACTTCTTGGTCCACAACCTGGTCATGATATCTTCCTTTTGGCTAGGAGGAACTACCTAAAATAGAAAACAAGACCACCTAATAGAAGTTAAACAGTATATGTAGTGGACTGCCTAGGGTGTGCTAGATCCAGGAAGTATGATACTCCATAGAAATTTGTCAATCCACTATTTAAAAAATTCAATGTTAACAATAAATAAAACCATACTACAATTAAAATGATTTAGGTATCTCATTCGAATACAGTAAGTGATTTTCTCACAACAGGCTAGGCTATGATTAAATTTGAAGGTCAAGGTCTCTGAAAGTGAGTCTTATGCTGGTCGTGAGTCGATTAAGGCTGTTTTGGGTATTTGGTGGAGATTTTAGGCTTTGTTCTTGGTCTGAGGGTAAAAACACAAAGATTGACGTCGATCTAGTATGACCCGATGTCATTTTAAGTGAACCGGCGACGGTTGTTGGTAACCGCGTCGGTATGGTCGAGGTAGAGGAAACTTAATAAAATCTTGGTGTGATGATAGATCTAGGGCTAAATGGAAATGGAGAGGGAAATGGCGAGGTCTGTGTAGGTCTTAGGTGTGCTCAGGGGTAGTTATCAGTAGGATATGGGAAATTTAATGGTGTGGGTGAAGGAATGATCAAGTTTGTATGAAGGAAAATGATGGGTGCATGGGAATACAAGTAGAACTAATAACTGAAGTAAAAGATCCTATTAAAATGAAAATGGATGAATGTTAGTTAATAAAAAACTTACGATTATACAAGCTTGATGGCTAGATGGAAATGGAAGTTGATCGGATGGATTGAGTTTGATGTGTTGATGGTGCTTCCTGGATGCTCCGGTGAATGCGAATGACTCTGTGATTACTCTAATCTTGGTTATAGATGCTCACGATGCATGTACGAATGTTGGTTCTACTTGCATACAGCTCACGGGTTTGTCTCTTACTCTCATAAAATGTGCCAACCTTGAAATAAGGTTGTTTTGGGGTATAAATGGTAACCAATAATGGTTCCGGTCTAACCAGCGGCAGTTTAGGGTAACCGGCATCGGTTAGGAGTAGGATTTCTGTGTTTACTAAAATGGGTAGATCCCCTTGATTTTATTGGATCTCATTAAATCTGTCTCCACGGATTAGAATAGAAGCTTCCCTTCTAATGGGTGGGAATGTGGTTAGAGGGAATGTAGGCTTTGATTTTTAGGGTTTAGGTAGGTCTTAGCTAGTTATGGCAACATACTAAGAATAGGTCTTAGGGTGAGGTGGCTAGATGAGGTGTATAGGTGAGGTGGTGGTGTGGGCATTATTCCAATTAGGATATTTAAATAATAGATATTATGAGATCATGAATTAAATTAATATTAGAGTGGGATGAAAGGGGCCATGGTTAGGTGAGTATGTTCGCGTTGGTTATTTGTTGAGGGACCAAGGGAGTGTAACCCAATTTTGGTGTCTACACCTATGTCATGGTCTAGATAGATGAGTGTGACGCTTTAAAGGGGTTCCTACAAGCGAAGGAATCATTATGATGATAAGGTGAAGAGATTTAATTAGAACTATTGTCATGACAATTAATCATTTCCGGTAGAGTAGCCGCAAGTGAAAATAATTCAAAGGTTCCCTTTCAGGTACCCCATACAAAGAAGCAAGATGATATGCTTATGACCCATACTTGTGAGTAATAACATATGGACCAATCCAATTGGGGTAAAATTTCCATGTTTACTCCATTCTAATGTAGTAACATTTTGATTTTCTTTAAGTACAAGATCACCAATTTTAAAGTCATGCTCTTTGACATGTTTTTTTATGCTCTGCTAATACATTTTTGATAGACTTGATGATGTTCGAGGGTTGTTAGGCGTTTTCATCTAACAATTCTAGTTGTGTTAAGAGGTCCTGGCAATATTCTTCATCAGGGATGAAATATGTGAGATATAAATGAAGTGATGGAATTTGAACCTTAAGAGGTACAATGGCCTCGAGCCATAAACAATTGAATAGGGTGTAGTGCTCGTAGGTGTGCAAATGCTAGTTCGATAGGCCCAGAGAGCAAACGGGATCTAGAGATGTCAATTCCTTCTGTTTCATAGAACCGTTTTCTTTAGGATTTTATTAAGTGTTTTGTTAGAGGCCTCAGCTTATCCATTTTCTTGAGGATATTATGGTGATGAGAAAATAAGTTTGATGTTAAATGTATCATGATTTTTTTAACCTCCTTATTTTTGAAGGATTTTCCATTATCTGTGATGATTTTATGCGGGATACCGAACCAACATATGATATTTTGATATATGAAATTGATGATGGGTCTGGATTTTTCAAGGTTAAAGGGATGGCCTCAACCCATTTAGTGAAATATTCAGTTGTTGTGATTATCGAATGATGTTGTTGGGATGATTTTTTCTAACACCCATTGAGAGAAATACCATAGGTCTTGATCAAGTTGTAATGTTTGACTAGGGATGTGAATGAGATCTTAATGGAGTTAGCATTTGACACAATTATTTACATATCCACAATAGTATTTAGTGATGGTAGGCCAGTAATACCCTAGCTGTATGATGTGTTTCGATGGCATTTCAAATAAAGTGAGCACCACAAATAGCATCATGGACTTCTTTGATTTCTTTGGTTGATTTATGTGTTTTAAGGCATCGTAATAGTATGCCATCAAAACTACGTTTATAAAGTATGCCACCTATGATGACAAAGTAAGTGATGCATTGAAGAAAGGATCGTTTGGCTCCATGTAATAAATCTGATGGTAATTTATATTTGGCGAGATAGTCATATATCTGTGTATACCATAGATCGGGTGGATTTTTTATCAATGATATTGATGGAAGGAAACTCATTTTGATGTGAAGGATGGTCTAAGCATTGAACAATTACAAACATTTTAGTCTTATCCTTTGATTTTTTGTTTCAAAAGGGATGAGGGATCCAAGGGATGTCATAATGTCTACAAACCTATTAGAAGATTGTGGGATAGCTTGAATGGTGTAATGATTGAATGCTCGAGGAGAAAGTTGACCACAACTTTGTATTTTTGAAGGATTTCATTTTTACATTGATATTCTCCTTTAAATTGATTGACAAAGAGTTATGAATCTCCACAAATTTCAAGGATGTGGGAACCTAAGAGAATGGCGGTGTTTAGACCCATGATTAGGGCTTCATATTCTGCCATATTGATATTAAAATTCAAAGTTATGTTTGAATGATAACAGAAGTGGAATGTTCCAGGGTGGTATGATAACAACTCCAGCTCCCCCTCTTGGCATTTAGCACCGTCAAAGAAGAGAGTCATTTTAACGGGGATGAAATCAGATTCGTCTATGTTGTTAATATATTCATCAAGGAAATGTTTGTGAGGTGGTTGATTATATGAAAGGGGTGCATCGGCGAGCTGATATGCAATGGCTTGACCTTTAATAGATTTTGAGATATGATTTCAAGGTCAAATTTAGTCATGAGCATAAATCATCCAGCTATGCGATCATTATGATAAGGTTTAGTGTGCATGGCTTTAAGTGGATTAAAGTTGGTAACGACATGTATTTTGGTTGAGGAGATAATGTCAGAGCTTGGAGGTGGAGAAGTATAACACACAACATAATTTTTCAGCTTGATGTAGCATGTTTCATATTCATAGAGCATGTGACTAATGTAATATATGGATTGTTCATGGCCTTGATTATCACGGTGGGCGAGCATAGCTCCTAGGGCATGTTCTGAGGTGGATATGTATAGATAGAATGTCTCCCATTCACGAGGTGGAGTAAGCATAGGTGGTGATAATAGATATTGTTTGATTTCGTCGAAGGCTTTCGGAAACCAGAATCCCAATGAAATTCTATGTCCTTGTGAAGAAGATGGTGAAATAGTTGACAATGGTTTGAGAGATGTGATATGAAACGTCGAATGGACTGTAATTTACCCTGGAGGCTACGTAGTTGCTTAAGATTGGATGGTGGAGGAATTTCAATGATTTCTCTAACTTTTTTTGGGTCAACTTCGATGCCTCAAATGGATATAATGAATCCTAAAAAAATCTAGTTAGGACACCAAAAACACACTTTACAGGATTAAGATGAAGACAAAACTGGATGAGATGAGTGAAGATAGATTCAAGGACATCAAGGTGGTTTTTTCATGTTTTATACTTTCCTAGGAGGTCATCAACGTAGTCTTCAACAATTTTTGGATGAGATCATGGAAAATGTATGTCATGGCACGTTGATATGTAGCCCCTACATTTTTAAGACCAAAGGGCATGACACGATAGTAGAAGGTTCCCCAAGGAGTGATAAAAGAATTTTTTTGTTGATCATCGGGTGCAATGAGGATTTAGTTACAACTAGAGAATCCATCTGTGAGGGAAATAATTTTGTGGCCGGTTGTTAGGTTGACGAGATGATCTATGTTCGGAAGAGGGAAATCATCTTTTGGATAGGTGAGATTGAGATCCCTGAAATATGTGCAGATGTGTATTTTTCCTAAAGATTTAGTTACAGGGAAAATGTTGGAGACCCATTGTAGATAGTCAATGGGTATGATGAAGTTGGAAAATAAGAGGCATTGCAACTCTTCCTTAACAAGGAGAGCTATACAGGGATGCATTTTACAGAGTTTTTTTAACTATCTTAGCATTGACATACATAATTATGTTGTGTATGATGATGTTAGATCAATTATGGGGATATCGTTAAGTGACCAGGTGAAGGCTTGGTAATATTTTGTTGAGAACAAGGTGAAATCATTTAGTTCTTTTGGATGTAGAGATTGACCGACCTTAACTATGAAAGGATCCTGAGGGGTACCTAAGTTAACATTGAGGGTGGATTCATTAAGGATAATTTATGTGTTATATGGTAGGGATTTCTAAAGAAAATGGTCTTCAACTCCCATATGGGAAAGGATATCTTGGTCATCCTAACACTAGAGGATATCCACAATAGGTGAATCTTCCTCAACCATTTCTAGCCAAACAAGGGGTAACGATTTAGTGGAGTGATTGGATTGATAAGTAAGTGGTCCTAAAGATATAACATTGATTAAAAAAACATTTAGGCATGATGGATACATTGTCATATGTGTCCATGTGATCCTCATGGTTTTTGGCGATGATTTTCTCGTTCAAAAATAGTTAGGGATGTAGCAATTTTAGATGTAATGGATTTGCACATCTCAGAGGTGAATATTTTATATCCTAAACCACTTTTCTTATGAGCTTTAAGGGCACGCAAGAAGGGTTGATAATTGGTTCCTTATTCATAGCATCTAAGGCCAAAACCTCTCCATGCGCAGCAATGAAGATACATGTGGGCAAAGTTGGGATTGTCAAGGGATTGTAAGTGAATGTGAATGGCATGGCACGATGTGGATTGATAGCCTAAGATGTATGGTTATTGAGTCCTCAATAAATAAGGTTTGTTTTGAGATATGCGGGACTGTAAGAAATAACATCTCCTACGTTTGGGTCATACATGGGTTTCTTGTTAAGGAGGCTATATGTTCAGGTGAAGGGATGGATATAAGCATGAGGAGATGATATTATCCAAGCATAAGGTGTTTTACTTCTTCCCCAAGATAGGAATCATCTAGTAACTTGGAAGAAGGGATAGATGTGCTAGTGGATGCTTCATTAGATTTCTCAGTATAGATTTTTGTACAAGGACGTTGTTTGGGCGGTACATCATGTAGATCGGTGAACAGATTTGGATCATCAAGGATAGTGAAATTCATACCTTCATGTTCATATTTGAGATAGCGATGGAGGGTGGAAGGAACACACGCATTGTACGTATCCAAGGACGTCCTAATAACATGTTGTATTGAAATTCTCCTTCTATAATATAGAAGAGTTCCTGCAGGTTTTGACGCCAAATTTAAGATGGAGTATAATTGTACCTAATGTGGGTGTGATCGTGTTTTTAAAGGATCGTAATAGGATTGGGGTTTGAGCAATGATGGTATTGGGTAATTTGAGTTGGTCAAAAGTGATGGATGATATGATATTAATGGCCGAACCACTATCAATCATGACCCTTTTAATAGAGATGTCATTAATCTGAGTGGTGATGAAGAGAGGCGGGTCATGGTCCCTGCAGTGCGAAAGAGGGAATTTCAGATGGTTCAAAAGATATAGAGGCGGATGCTTTAAGAGCACCCAAAAATTTTAGAATGGAACTGGATCATTGGCTGGTACATGGTGATGGATTGAAGGTATTCTCTCATGGCCTATTTGTCAAAAGGAGGTGTTTGGACTAGTTTATAAAGTGACATTATGATGGGAGATTCTTATAATTTTTGATAGCAACCTTTTGTATTGATGTGAAAGTAGGTGTTGCTACTTGTATGGAAACTTTGGATTTTGATGATGGTGTTTTATTAGACTCCTCGGGAGCTAAGGAAATAGATACCTTAGGTTTATCAGATGAAGTTGATAATTCAAGAGGTGGAGGTATAACGACGGAGGTTTTACCTTTCTTAGGCTTAGATGATTCTTTGTCATAATTTTATGAATGTGTGGTGATGTGTACAGTACAACTTGATGATTAGATGCTTTAGGGATAGATTAATCGTTTTTGATGATAATGATATTGACGTTGGCATTGTGTTTTATTGATAAGGAAGGAAGAGTGGACTAAGTGGACTCCCAAGTTATTTTACCTTCTAGTGAAAGGATGTATAATTTTCCATGCAATGGCCATGTGTTCTATGGTAATCGAAAAAACATATTGAAGTTGTCCTTGGCATGATTCCATTCATGATGATCCAACGGTTTAGGAAGTGGTATCATAATAATTTATCGATGAAGGAGATCATCTAAGATGGTGGCATAATTCCCTTTTGGCATGGACGTGGATGGTGACAAGGTTTTGTCTATATTCCTCTCAGGAAGAGGTAAGACAAGTTGTTTAGCCACAAGTTTCCTATTTTTTGGTCATGGAGGCTTTCTAGATGTCGCAGTTAGTGGTGGATAAGGAGCTTGAATAGGTGGTATTTGGTATGAATAGTTAGATTGTGTAACATGTGAGAGTGAGGGACCTTGTATAGGTGGCCGCTGGTGAGGATAGTTGGTCTGTGCGATGGGTAAAGGGCGAGGACCCCGTATGGGTGATCATTGGTGTGGATAGTTGGGCTATGTAAAAGGTACAGGATATGGACTTAGTGTAGGGGTTTGATTAGGGGATTTTGATCCTGTAATAATAGGATGATTAACAGGTATAAGGGAGTGAGTTCCGTGCAAAGGACTCTGATTGGGAAAAACATATTGAGGGCTTTTGAAAACCTGAACAATACCTTATTTATAAGGTTCTTTTGTGGTTTTGGATGAACTATGTTTCATTGATGATCAAGTAGCAAAAAGGTCTAATTTCCCTAAGGTAGCTGGTATTTTGGGTTGTTTGTTTGATGTGGTTTTAGGTGTAATCTCAGAGAACGAGAGGATGTAGGTGTGGGTTAGTAATGGCATGTAATGAAGGCATGGGAATAGTTTTAGTAATATTTTTAACAGATGGAGGTGTAGTAGCTTTGGGATCATTGGATTCTAGTGTTGATTTCACAAGTTTTGATTCAATAAGTGATAAGGATATAGGAAGGGTTTTAGTGATGTTTTCAACAAGTGAAGACTCAGTAGTCATAGTTTTAGGCTCATTGGTTATTGACGTTGGTTCTCAGTAGGTTTTGATTCAGTAAGTGACGAGGATGTAGGAAGGATAGGCTCTATTTTAGTTATTGTATTGATGGTGTGGACAACATTCATTTGTGGTTGATCATAGGATGAAGGGTGATTCATAAAAGGTTGCTTAAATATGTCAATATTTTTATTTGGGGGTGCATTTGGATTGTCTAAGTGGAGCTCACCCTTTTCAATCAAATCTATAAGTACATTGTGGAATGTACAACACCTTTCGATGTCATGTCCATTGACCCTATGATATTTACAATAGTCATTATCTCGAGTACCAAATGGGTTTAGATACTGATATGTCAATGGGTTGGATAGGAGGGAGAGATATCATGTTGGAAGAAAATAGTTTGTCAAAAAATATGCTATAAGTCTCTCCTATAGGTGTATAATTACGTTGTTGATGGGGACACTCGACAACGGGTCTCTCCTTAGGAGTGGATTTAACTACGACAACATTGGTAGATTTTTAGACTTATCATTATGGGATGGTGATTTAGATGGGAATTCAACTTTGGGTTTCTTAGGATGAAGCTTAACTTGTCCATCTTCTAAAGCTCGCAATTCCAATTTATGGGCCATGGTGAAAGCCTCATCAAAATTTTGAAATGATTGGATTTGTAGTGTAGATGAAATATGTTTGGCACAAGTACCAAAGAAGAAATCAATTAATTTTATTTGTGGTAATGTAAAGGATAGTTGATTGGTGACACCCTCCAATAGGTGACAAAGTCAGCGATAGATTTGTCTTCGAATTTTTTGATGGCATATAGGTCATTGATAGTGATTTTGTGTGCTATGTTTATGGAAAAGTGTTCTAAGAAGAGTTGGGAAAGTTGTGTAAAGGAGGATAGGGAATGTTGTGGAATTTTGTTGTACCAATCTAAGGTAGGACTAGTGAGGGACATGGGAAAGGTCCTCAACATTAGGTCTTGGTCGTGAGTTATTAGATAACTAGGTGTGATGGAAGGCATGGATATGTTGTTGGGGATCTTCCTTGCTATAAAATTTGATGAAATTAGGAAGTTCCCAGTGAGGTGGATATGGTTTATATGGTACCAAAGGATGAATGGGCTCATTACAGATTTGATCATAAGAGAGTACATTCTTGGATGAGGATGAAGCAACTTTGAGACTAGATATGTAGTTTAAAAGGGCTTGAGAGAGGATTAGGTTGAGTTTGTTGTTGTGAGGATGAGCTAGGTTGGAATAAAGACTAGCTAGGTTATGAGTATGTCTGATACTATTGAGGAATGCCTTGCTGGTAGGGAATGTTTTGTTGGGGAACATTCTATTGAGGAACATTCTGTTGATGTTGCGGGATGTGGTATTGTAGAATGTTTTGTTGAGGTGTGTTGTGTTGAGGTATGTTTTTCTGTGGTATATTTTGTTGATAAGGAACATTTTATTGAGGGATACTTTGATGATAAGGGATGTTCTATTGTGGGATGTTTTGATGAGATGGAGAACCTTGTTGGGAGGCTATAGGGTGTGAGGTTTGTATGTACTGGTACTATGATGGCATTGATGTATGAGTGAGTGGTTGTGAATACATGTGTCACTTCTCAAAGGAAAAGCAAATTCAATAGAGGACAAGACTACATTGCGATATGTTTTGTTGTGAGATATTGTATTGTGGGATTTTTGTAGGGTTGTAGATTGTGGCATGGATATCAGTGGTTGTGAAGGTTGTGGTATATATTGTTAAATAGTGTGAGTTCTAGTAATGACACTAGTATTAATCAGTGGTGTAGTTTCAGGGATGGATATGGTGATGTTTTGAATGGGACTAATAACTTGTTGGGAGGATGCAATAGTAGAAAAGGCGATGAAACTCAGTGGAGGTGTTTGTACTGTGAGGAGGCCATAGAAGTGGATAACGAAGTAAAGAGTATTACTTAGGGGAGGTGTAGAACCTGTAGAATGGCTTGGTGAGGATGTAGACTATTAAGAAGATGTGTTTTGTGATGAAATCATGTGGAGGTCATAAATGGGTGTTGAAGAGACCTTAGATGATTCGAGGTTGACTAGTGGAATATTGTTCATTTGATGTTTCAAAGGGGTTAGTAGGACTGGAAAATATCTCGGGTTGACTATTGTTTGGTGTTTAGGTTGATTTGAAGTGTATGGGTATAACTGCTGGACAACGGGGTCTTGATTTTGATCAATGAGTTGTGCAATGGCAGATGAAGGATTGTAAGTGTGTTAGGGTGTAAATGGTTACATCTAAACATTTATGGCTGCTAGGTAAGCATTGAAGGATATAGGGTTTGAATCTAGCATTTCTTCAAATATAGGGTCTCCCCTATTGTAGAAAGGTGGTTTAGATGTTTCTGGTTGAGGACTAGAAGAAAGAGGTGGTATGTTTCTTTTGGTCCAAATGTATGAAATATTTTACCATGATATTAATGTGGGAATGAAAAAATTGATGTCCCATTGTTTCATTATAGTTGGCCCATGATTCATTCCAAGTTTGTTAGGTATCATAGAAGGGAGTGGATATAGTTGTTTGATAATATGGAATTTGTTGTTGTGTTGGTGTTGAAGGTGTTGTAGTGTAAAATGGGACATGTTGAAATGTAGACGATGGAGTAGACATATTTTTAGAAATTTGGTTATGAGCTTGTTGTCTAGTAAGTACCATGATAAAAAAACACACAAATACTTAGAAAATGAAAAATAAATAATTGGGTTAACTTACAAACAACAAGAAAATGCAAGAAAAATGTGTTATTTAGTATTTATCTTGATTAATTATGAAAAAGTGAAATGTGTAAGATGGTTAACAAGGGTCCTAGGAAATGGTAATCTAAGGTTGGTTTCGGGTGTGTTTAAGGGTGGAGTCCTCGATATACCCGAAGTTATGTGAGGCCTAACTATGTACTGTTACCGATATGAGTGTGTATATTGGGGCCTACCCCCTCACTTCATGGTCCCGCTGTGATAAGGGAATCAAGTGCTGAGCCAAAATATACCAACATACAAGAGATTATACTCATCCAAAACACCGAGTCGGCTTCCCTGTTTGGTGATGAAATCCCAATTAGTTTCACCTTGGTAGAAATTGTTTAAATGTGTTTTTATTTTGAAGTGATTTGATTGTGTGTGGGGAGGATAAGTGAATGCAATGAATTTTCCTCCTAGTTAAAACAAGATGCAAGAAGTATGAAATAGTTCATTTTAAGACCCAAAACAAAATGTTTAGTTTTAATGAGAGCAATCAAATAAAAATGCAAAACCGAAAGCAAAGGACATATTTTAGGACTTACCGTGAGAGTGCTCTATTTATTTATTGTAGATTTTTATCAATTTTAAAGCAAACAAGCAAGTAAATGTAGTAGACAAATTTTTCAAAAATTGTTCCCTATAACTAGATTAGAGAAAATAGAGAATAGAAAACAACAAATTGTGAAGCAATGTAAAAAAACAAAAAACACTTGCCCAATCGTTAGTGATTACTAGACAATGGATTAGAAGAAAAAATACGATTTTATTAGTGAAATGAAGGAAAGAGACAAGGGACAAGTGTCCCACTGGCGTGCCAAGATGTTGAGGAAAATTTTACCTTAGGGGTTAGGTCTGATATTACAAGGGGGTAAAACTTGCTCAACCTCAGTATGGCAGGGTTTCCATGGTACCCGTGAGGTGTGATAGGTGTATGATGTTTTTCACTCTGTGAATAATGAGCTAGACTTATTTTCCCTGCATGTAAGCCTTCAATCAAAAACACTTACACAAAATGGAGTTAGTAAAATAGGGTGGGCGGGTTACAGTAAAGGTCGGTTCCCAAAATTCAATGAGACTTCTTTACATGGACGTCAACCTACTTTTGAAAAACTTAAGATTTATTGATGAGAAAATGGAGTATAATATACGATAGATGAAAAAATGTGATTAATTTTTTATCACTTATTTAGCTTAATACATACATCAAGCTGTTTGCAATGAAATGTAAAACAAAAAGTTAGAATCTTAAGTAAGAATCTAAGACAATGTCAAGGTTTTCTTAGAAGTTTGAGTCTACAGAGCAGAAAAATTCATCATCTTCGGTGAAATAGGAATTAGGTTCAGAGATGTAATCTTCCATGAAGAATTTAGATATCTCCTCTTCTATGTCATATAGATGCGAATGATCAAAATCAGTGTCTAGAAGGCTGATGTTTCTCTCAATGTCATATTCAAATGCATTTCAAGTGTCCTCTGGTATATTTAGGTCTACTTCATAGTTATAGTCGAACAATGCAAGGTTATCTTGGATCCTCTAGACCTCATTATATGCCTTCAAGAATTCTTTGGTTGATTCAAAAATTTGTTGGGTGGATGTGAAGATTGATTCTAGCTCTGTCAAAAGGAGCAACGTGAATTACACACAGCTTTAGGTCATGTAACAAATCATATTTTTCCTAGTGTAAGGGGTGTCAGACAATTGGTAGCGAATCGATTTTGGTAATGAGATGACTAGTACTGATATGGCCATCTACAAAATCCATCTTGGCACACAAATTAGTAACACAAAAGCATGCAAGTGTACTCCTACATTCCTTCCTCTCTCGCATATACATTTTGTGCATACACCCAGGTTTGCAATCCTCTCGCACTAAGAATTGAGTACCATATGTCACTCCTAAGAACATGTCAAATAAAGTGTACAACATGCAACCTATCATAAAATTCCAACTATGTGTTGCATATTTATGACGAATAAGTGCATGACATGTGGCGAGAAGGAAAAAACAAATAGATATTCAGTCAAATCCTTTAGTTGAACCAATCATGACATGTGTCTTATGTGTTCATCTTGTACTACAAATATTCAAATCACTATAACTTCTACTACACAGACGCAGATTTTCATGTACCTGGCCTTGTTGGAAATTTGTTTATGTATACTAAACTCTAGGGTTTTCAAAATTAGATTTTGGTAGGATTTGGTAAGTGAAAAATAGGTAAACATGTCTCGAGTCATTAGTGCACATCTAGTCAACTCAACCACCCAGATTTGGTCATATTTGGTATTCTTTCTTCTTCTACAATTTAACCTAACATGGGGAGGAATATTTGATAGTGGTATTTAGTGTGGGTTGTTGGTGGTTGGATTTGAAAATTTTAGTTTCCCTTTCTTTTCCCTCCTCTTCTCTCCTTCTTTTTCTATATATTTTTGAATAATGCATAGTTGTAAAGGTTGGACCCTCTTGGTTTATAAGGGAATTATAAAAAGTAGTGTTCTTTGCATTTGAGTTACAAGACTCATATCATAGCCATTGTATGTAGATCCTTGTCACTTGCATCTTTGTAATTGATTGTGCATCACTTGGAAGCAATAAAATTTGTATTTTATGGCTATTATTTTCCCTAGATCATATTGTATTGCATCTAATTTCCTTATTTTGCATTGTTTATTTATTATGCATATATCATATCTCTTGTAGGGATTATTCATGTAAAATGGAGGACTTGATATTTAAAATGGTATGCAAACACTAATATTTGATCGATTCTTCATGTGAGAGAGAAATGTGTGATTTTTGGTGTCTACAAGGATCCCAATAAAAAAACCTTTACCCTTAAGAAAAATATGAATATGATCTCGAGTATGGCATGCACTTTTTCTTCCACAATTGTAACTCTTTAACAATCAATTTTTTTCATAGAGATCTTTCAATGACTACTCTTAATATTAAATGCCACTTTTTAGTATAATTATAGAGTTAGTTCATTGATTTTTGTTGAAGAAATTATTCTATTCAATAAAGTACATGATTTTGGGATAAATCAACTTGTGTGATTTGTAATTCTAAATTGGATCAAAGGGAAGGAGCAAGGGCCACTCCTCCCCAATGTGAAGGGAGAATTTCTTGTTTATTTAATCTTTGTTATTCAACATTTATTCAAATTACCAAAATTTCATTGCTTTCAGTATTTTAATTTTGAATTCAGTAATCTCTTGTTTTATCAATAGAGTTCACTTCTTAATTGCATTTAGAATAGTATTTGATTGATTTCATTAGTGAATACATGTTGAGCATGGTTTCAATCATTTTCTTTGTTGCAAATAGTCATGGACACCACCCTAGACTGAAAATCAAGAGATAATTAAAGTGTGAGTATCAATGACACTAGTCACATGCACTGGAAGTTACATGTAGTTTGAAAATCAATGCACAAAAAGAAATTACAAAGAACTACTATTAAATATTTTTGAATTCCACTCATGATAAAGTGAAACTATTGTGAACATGACAATAACAAGATAGCAGTTAAGCGGTAGTTTGGATTCCCAAAAAATAAGGATTTCATATAAAGTTATAAAGTCTTCCATTCAAGACACAAGAGAAATATGTGGCACCATGTGGTATGTGTGCCACCCATTTTTCTATTAGTTAAAATATTGTACACTAAACTCAATGGATAGTAGAACTTTTTGTGTAAAATAACTCCCCTAGTTATTTTGACAACTTTCAATTCCATTCTAGATTTGGTACAAGTTCTCAAGTTGTGTGCACCACTGGTTTCATTCCTTGGTGCATATGCATGGCTTTAGTTATTAGCACACTCCCTCACACTCCCTTCTTGTTTATTCCTCATTCTCCACTACCTTCTGGGAAACTTCCATGCACTCCCATCATCCTTCCCTTATTTCTTTTATCTCCTTTCATTTCCCCTTTGCATGCACTCCTTGCACACACTCTTTCCTCATCGCATGCACACCTTGTACATACACCTATGGAATTACCTTAAATTTTCTAAGTCCATTGCATGCCTTTCCACACATGTTTTCCTTCCCAAGTCCCATGTACTACTTTGTGTGCACTTACTTCCTCTTTACGTACCTATATTTACAACTCCTTTCATGCACCTTTGCTTTGTGCGCTTCTCCTTTTCCTCTTAGCGCACTTCCATGCACTACCTTCTTTCAAGCTCTCTCACACCTCCTCTAGTGAATGTATGCACCTTCCTTAGACATTTTTATGCCTTATAAAATATTCACCCTTTCTTCCTCCCCTCACACACTCTCTCGCACATGCAAGTGTAATCCTACATTCCTTCCTCTCATGCATATACCTTTGTGCATACACCCCGGTTT
The DNA here is from genome assembly GCA_018340775.1 of Taxus wallichiana var. yunnanensis. Classification (NCBI taxonomy): domain Eukaryota; kingdom Viridiplantae; phylum Streptophyta; class Pinopsida; order Cupressales; family Taxaceae; genus Taxus; species Taxus wallichiana. The sequence goes on along the minus strand of CM031240.1, from coordinate 345,786,338 downwards.
GTAATCCCTCCGCACCAAGTAACTAAGTACCACATGTCACTCCCGAGAACATGTCAAATAAAATGTACAACATGCAACCTATCATAAAATTCTAACTATGTGTTGCATCTTTATGATGAATAAGTGCATGACATGTGGTAGAAGGGAAAAAACAAATAGATATTCAGTCAAATCCTTTAGTTGAACTAATCATGACAAGTGTCTTATGTGTTCATCTTGTACTACAAATATTCAAATCACTATAACTTATACTATAGAGCTCAAATTTTGGTGTACCTTGCCTTGTTGGAAAGTTGTTGATGTATGCTAAACTCTAGGGTTTTCAAAATTAGATTTTGGTAGGATTTGGTAAGTGAAAAATAGGTAAACATGTCTTGAGTCATTATTGCACATCCAGTCAACTCAACCACCCATATTTGGTCATATTTGGTATCCTTCCTTCTTCTACAAGTTAACCTAACATGGGGAGGAATATTTGATAGTGTTACAGGCAGATTTGTAGGTATTTAATGTGGGTTATTGGTGGTTGGATTTGAAAATTTTAGTTTCCCTTTATTTTCCCTCCTCTTCTCCTTCTTTTTCTATATATTTTTAATAATGCACGGTTGTAAAGGTTGGACCCTCTTGGTTTGTAAGGGAATTATTCAAAGTAGTTTTCTTAGCATTTTGAGTTGTAGGACTCATATCTGACTCATTGTATGTAGATCCTTGTCACTTGCATCTTTGTAATTGATTGTGCATCACTTGGAAGCAATAAAAGTTGTATTTTGTGGCTATTATTTTCCCTAGATCATATTGTATTGTATCTACTTTCCTTATTTTTCATTGTTTATTTATTATGCATATTTCATATCTCTTGCAGGGATTTCATTTGTTGTGCTCCATGAAAATGAGTGTGTGAATGTAATTTCATAATGTGGCATGTTTTCTTGCCCTCCTTGTGTATTTTCCATTATTTTCACTCATCTAAGAGTGTTCATCCCCCTCTTTCTAGTGTTATCACTTCCCCTTAGCTTAGCTTTTCATTCCATGCATACCCTTCTCACCGTGGTCCCATGGAATCATAGAGTAGAGCTACATTTCTCTTTTTAGGAGTAATTTTAGCAAGTAAAAATAGGTATATGAATTCATCCTTCTCCGGAGGTTTGTCTCAAATTAAATTTCCACAACTTGGAGATAGGCCTATTTCATCTTAAATCCCTAGTTCATTCTAATCTGGGATGGGTGCAATTTTGAGCTCTACTAGTTTTGGCACTCGATGGGACAAGTTTGAAGAGATATATATATATTCATTTCAGTAATTTTAATATGTTCTTATTTAGATCTAGCCTTAAGATGCTTATTTTAACACATCTAGTGACTCCCAATATCCATATCCACTTATTTCAACACTTCACACACATGTTTCATGAGAAGGATACACACCACACAAAGTGTATCGGTTGAAGAATCATTTGAACATATTTAGTTTTTCTCCCGAGAAGGAGAAGTAGCAAAACCACCATCCATGCTTCTCCATCTCTTGCACTGAGAGGGTGAAAGCTACCCCTCCTCTTAGCAGAACTTTTGCACACTCTACTAATCTATTCAGACCCATTCTAACTATGGTGCAAAGATAAATCTTCCTTTTTCAGCTTCAATAGCGGTAGTCCCTTATCTCTTCCTACACAACATGATATACCAGTAGTTGCACTCAAAAGTATTCCATTTTTTACTAGTGAGAATCAAGTCACCTTGCTAAACATATTCAAGACATTACAAATGTATGCTCTACTTATCTAGTTATAGAAGATAATATAGTTGTAAGGTTGATTTCTTCTTCACTCAAAGGAAAATCACTTCTGATGTAGCCTAGAATTCACTACAAATATCCCAAGGCATGTTGCCACATCTCTCAACCTGAACTGAGCACTCACCCGAAGTGCACAAGGGTACCATGTCCCTTTTAGTGAATCTTGTTAAAGATTTTAGCATGATTACTATATTTCAGATCCATAATAGATAATCAACTAAACCACGGTCGTAAGCTGGATCTAGATCTAAACCAAATGAAGGACTAACTAAAAAATCACTATAATTAGTTTTACCATTCAAAATCCATGTTGATTACATCTAACACTAATATCCAGCTAAAAGATCCATTATATTAAATACTATAAAACTTATAAGATTCTTACATACATCATGAAGTCGTCATGGTTATGCACGCTAATAAATTTACAAAGCATAACTCTACAATAATCACAAACTTTCTTAAACCGTACAAATTAATACATCTTTATAGGGGTGGGAATTTCCCTTCACCGCCTATGCACCTTCTAAAAATAGGCTACATGCTAATAATAGCCATGTGCCCTTACATAAGAACAAAAAAGCATGCATGTGTTAATAATATATCTTCTATAGTTAACCCCTAGTACAAATCCTATTAATATCTCAAAAATCTACATGGCGCTCGATCCTTCACTTATCCAAAATAGCCTTATGTAGCCCACAAGTCTTCGTACCTTTACATGCTCTACATTCCATGTCCAAAAATAGCCTTGATCTACAAATTCAGCTAAGCCCTATTTTTAACTTGTTCTGGGTGCACCCATGTTTTTCCATACTTCGCGTGCTCTATGTGCCCTATGCTGCCCGTGCGCCCAAACCTTATTCACTTCCATAATTAAGTTTTATTTCATCCTCTCAACATTACCCCACACTAAAGTCATTTTACACTTTGAGAAAGGGTAATCACAACTTATATCTCTAGGAATAAAGAATAATAAATGAAAGAATATGTAATTACTTGAACAAAAAGAATGTAGAACTACTCGGCGCCTTATTCTTCTACAAGAAGGATTAACTCTAGATATTCATTTTTAATCTCTAATTCTAACACCTCTCAATCACTTAGCGCTTCACATGTTTTATCAGGGACATATGTAACCATGGCTTCTAACTCATCCCGAGTCATGTTTTATTTTTCATTCTGTAAAATTATAATAATTTTTTCTATTTTGGAAACCATGCCCTCCATGTAATCCATTTAATGTGAAATGAGCTTCCCAATTTTGTTCATTCTTTTCTTATGTGGTTTTTGGGTTGCTGCAAGCGCGTTGCACTTCTCTTCTATTAGAGAAAGCCTCTTCATGCTCCTGAGCATCTCATTCTTTACTACCTTCGAGGACCTCATTATCATATTTAATTATTTGAGTCCTAATAATTGAATCGGTGTCGCGCACATATCCAGAGCTTGGTCTACCTTCTTCAATTCATCCTTCAATTCCTACAATAATGACTCATAGCTTGCAACTTTCCTTACAATTTTGGGCTTGGATATTTTTGCCTTCTCCGTAGTATCCCTTGATTATGGCATACACACAGGCCCTTCCTCTAGTAGCAACCTAACTATTGCACGTAAATAATATAAATCGTACTTAAAATTTGGTTCAAGATTTTCATGAAAAATTTGGCCTCTTATCTATTATGTCATCCCTGATATGTTCAACCATCTTGAGGACGTCCCGTGTTTCTTCTTCATCTTTCACCTTTTCCTCTCGTGAAGTGTTTAATCTATGTATCTTGTTCCTTCTTGTCTTCTAAATTGTTTCTAATGGTTTTCACTTTATCGATGTTCCCGCTTGTAAATTTTGTAGATACTTTCACCAAAGCATTGCTCACCTTTTCATCCGACATGAAAGTGGGCTTAACCTTTACATTCCTAACATGGGGCACTTTATTCATTCTACATGAAACACATGACTCTTCACACACGTTGAAATCAAGCTTGTCCATATGAGTTTTCATAGACCAAGATAACTACTTGCGTGTGCATGTGTTCGCCATTTCTTCGTCCATGAGCTCCCACCCATATAAATCCTTGGGATTAAAATTTCTTTAGAACTATGTGTGTATTATCATTCTTGTATCATCCACATATTTTTTTCATGCAAATGTGCAACAAGGAAATTGACAATTTCCAAGTATGACAACTATACCCCTGTGTCAAAAATTACAATTTCTAGGTCCTTCTTCGACACCCTGGGTCTACCCAGTCAGTCTAGTGACCTCCCAATTGAGGATAAATCAGTCCTCTAGGTGATTTAGGAAATTCAATTCAATCCCCTAGGTGATTTTAGGACTTCATCGAAAAATGGAGACTTTGGGCGAGATGTGGAAAGGGCTATCAATGCCCTTCCTAGATCTGGAGAAAAACCATGGAGTGGAATAGAGAAGCAAAACCAGACATGGAGGTGAATAAAAGGCATAATAACATCATGGAAGTGATTTGGGAAGATTCGGGAAAGATTCAAATAATTTGGGGTGGTTTCACCAAAATTAGGGTTCACGAGGCCAAAAATGTTGATGAGCTTCGGAAGGTGATTCGGGAGCTCTATATGGAGTTAGGAGAAAAACAAGACATCTTCAGAATGGGAATTCCAAGACCTAGAATATGGTTAAATTATGTTTTTCACAACACTTTGGCGCAATGGATCTGCAAGCATTTTTTCTCATGCACAGGTGGAGTACCAGATCAAAAACTGATTTTCACGAAACACATGGAGGAATCAAGACATTATACCCCCACCATTGGATTAATAAGGCCATTTTAAGTCAATATCATATATATTTTCATCAAAAAAATCCATCGGGAGCTCGGGATATCGTCATTTCAACTTGCCCTCTATGAGAGTTTAGGAGTTAGCCAATTTTTAATATGACACATGTTAGATCTAGGAGCCTAGAACAATTTCATGTCCCTTAAGTCCCTCAAGAAAAGATACATGATGGAAAAAAATCCTATCCCCTAAAATCCCTTTGGATCCTCATACAACCTCTCGTACCATCAATTCAACTCTCGGGAGCTAGTGGAGCCTTAATCCCCTATCGTCGATTGTCACCACATGTCATCTTCTGGCACACCATGTAATTTGATGTTCCTCACATTGATTTTTGTTGTGGTAAATCAAGGACAATAAAATTTTCCCAGCCCCCAAGGATACTCCTGGTCACCCATGTGACCCCTTCAAGAGCGATTTTCAGCCCTCGAGAGCTAGTGGAGCCTTCATCCTCAACTGTCAAATCAAGTGACACATGTCATCACTAGGCACATTGTGAAATTTGATTTCCCTCATGTCCCTTTATGTTGGGGACATCAGGGACAAGAAAATTTTCCCTAACCATAATGAGACTCATGGTTCCTCATGTGACCAGCTTCCAACCCCTCAGTGCTTTAAAGCTACTTTTTTCTCAAATCCCCCAATCGTTGGATCTCTGCCACTTGTCATCATGAGGCACCGCATGAAATTTGATGTCCCTCACATCCATTAATGCTTAAGGGACATCAGGGACATGAAAATTTCCCTCTTCCTACTCAGCTTTATTTTAAATTTTTAAAACCCCTCCTGTTTCCCGCTTCTAACTTCTCTGTGCACAACTTGCTCTGCAACTTCTCATCAACCCCCACCATTACTGAAGCTTGAACCAACTCCCTCAAAAAAATTAAATCCTCTACACCATGATAATATGTAGGTCATAGAAGAAATATTGATCAAACCAAGAAGAAGAACGAAGAACGAAGCCGAAGAAACAGAGAAATCCTTCATGGTCGTGAAATAGAAATTTGAAGAGATCTTGCAAACCACTACATGGAACAACAAACCATCTATTGCTGAGTTATTCACTCTCGAAAACCATAAAAACCACACCTTCAAACCCTCCTTCCATGGCACAGAATGTTCACAGTAAAGAAATCCATTTCTTTTACAACGAAGAAAAAAGCTCAGTTTCTTGTCAAACCGACAACCAAATCAAGGAGAAATTTCACCAGTGAGATAAGAAGAGAAAACCCATATCACAAAAATATTATTTTCATTTTGAACAAAGGACAAAACCAAACCTATAATTTTGAGGTCCATCAATGGTTGTCGTGTTCAGAAACACTTTCAAGTCAAAAATTTAAAAGTTTAAAATCTCTTAAACTATTGATCGGGTAAACACAAAATTTCGAGGGGCGATATTGGGAAAAACCCATATCAGAAAAATTTGTTCCACATCAATCCAATCTCCATAAATCCCACTTTCTAAAAATAGAAGGTTTTCTACATAGAAGACTACTATTTTGGTAAATTCATCAACAGAAGAACCTACGAAGGAGATGCTGAACACAGGATGTACTGCAGTTGAGAATTCATCAAAATGAGCATCTTGGTCTAAATTTGACACTTACTAAAAATAGTAAGTGGTCCCACGAGAACCTGCCAAAAATAGAAAGTTGATCTAGAAGGTGAGAGAAATGTAGGGAGAAAAGGGAAATCTGAATTGTAACATCCGCTGAGGTTCCAGGAAGTTGATTTTTCATACTTACTAAAAATAGTAAGTTTCTTTTTTAAGGACATCATGAAGCATAAGTGGATGGGACAAAATTCGGCACAACCTTTCACTTGTGAGTATGAGATAGAAGACAATGATGTCTCATACATAGACCTAAATGACCTAAGGGCTCACATGACATCCAAGGAATGAGGGAAGATCGAGGATCAGGTATTCATAAGTGGATTATTTGTCATTGCACAGGACACCCCATGTATGTGTAAAGATTTGATTTGGTCTTGGATTTCTCTCACCACTATGAGCCTGAAACATGAATGATCTGAGATGACAATGGTACAATGATGGTGGTCATCAGTCCTAGAACCATCTCACTCTCTCTATAAATCCCGACATCACCTAGTATGGTCATCATCTCAAAGGATAGGGCCTTACATGACTGGGAAACGATGGATGCATATGTACAAGGGGTTACACTTGGTTCGTGGTTGAAGATAGGGATAAATCCCTCAAGGATTCCCAAGAACCTTCCAAGGTGTGAGTTTCATGAGGGATATTTGGATGTCATCACTCTCCTCAAAGCAAAATTATGGGTGAGGCAAACACAAGAGACTTCCAAGACTGGATGGGCCTTTTCATCTTGACGGTGATAGAAGGAAAGTAGAGAATTGGATCTGGGGAAGATCATTAGTGAAAATATCCATCTGCAATTACTCTAGGTACCCATGATGAAGAAGTTTCACATGACTTCTTACTTGGTCTATCTGCTCGCTAGCTCAAGATCTTTCAAAGAATTGGCTCTCACGCAAAACATTGTTGCAAGGTTCCTACACATGAGAAACTTCTACAATTGGTAATGGAGGAAAGCCATAGGTACTTTTCTCACATGAATGATGTGTTCATAATGTATGTGGTCTGAAGCTTGGAAGGTGATTTGGAGGCTAGGATTTTACCACAAGTGGCATCCCTGATCAAGAAGTATGGTTCTTATTTCATCCAATTCTCAACCTTCTCCTACCTGTGAATTTTTGGCTTCGACCAAGCTCCGTTAAGGTTGCCCAAGTACCTTAGTGACCAAATCATATTATTCAAGCTCTGCAGGTAGATCATTCAAGTGAACAACAGGCTCAGGAGTAGGAAGAAGAATTTGATCTCATTTCCTATCTCTCTTGGAGTATTCATGTGCAATATCTCAAATTATGCATCTCATCTAGAGGCTACCTTCACTCATTTGAATTTGCATTCCTACATTGTAGGCCTAATTTTGACATTTGAGATGATCCCAAATCTTTCTATGTCCCAGACTTGCAACATGAGCCACAAGTCGAGGATTACTGGGCCAATTGTGTTGATGAATTTTAAGTGCATGAAAAGGACCATATGAGGATGATATTCAATGAAATGAATAAATTCAAGTTCTCTTGGTATGAAGACATCTTGCGAATGATGGGATAGAGATGTATGATCCTGAGTACGCGGCAGTCAAAATGTCTCCATTTCCTCAAGTCAACTGGTATATTCATGAATCAGGTGATATAAAGGAGTGGACTGAGAAGGTAGTGATAAGAATGAGGAATTGGTTTTAGAAGAAGAGAACCATGATCATCCAGTCATGAGGTATGCCTATAGGTCAAAAACAAGCTTCTCACCAGTCATCATCAAGGGTCATGGAAGTTTCCTTGAGTTCAAGGAATTCTGGAGCAAGTTCCAAATGAATATCGATAGAATTGGAGACTTATTCTCATGAGAGGTCACCAAAGAGAGCTAGGATGGAAGAAATCTCATTTACAACAATGCAAGAAGAAGATCTAGTGACAGAAGTACAAGCAGAGGAAGAACGTGTAGTTCAAGACCCAATCTTTGAACCACCACAAGAGGCCTCACCTATTGTTAACACCAATGTCTCCCCCATTCAAGATGTGCCTTCTCTTCTAGAATAGGGAATGATTGATGTACCTATCGTGGATCATGACTCCAATGAGATGTTACCATGGATGCATGAAATAATTTCCCCTCATACCCACAATGTTTAACAAGTGGCGGCCCTTGACCTATCATCAATTATCTCACTGGCTAAAGAAAATAAAAATAATTTCACCCGCATGACCTCGTAGTTCTACAATGGGGAAACAGGTAATCATTACATCAAGGTATCCCATCCAAAGGTGATTAAGCCATTAAATGAGATAACATCGATTGAATATGAGATGAGCACAATCCACTGGGACTGGAAACTCATGAAGGGGATTTACACATGTATAAACAATATTTTTCTCGCATGGTGGGAAGTAATAAGGAATATAAGATGAATATTGATGAACTAAATGAACAGGTGGGAACTCTTTCATCCTATGTACAACATCTATTTGAACCAAATTCCACGACCATCCCAATTGAAGAAGTTGTACCCATAAGCAGCTTCAATTTAGAATCTATCAAGAGGATGCACGAGTTCACAATGCAGGGGCGAGTGAATAATGAATGGATCGATTCAATTTTAGAAAAGGGAATATAGTGATCCAAGAGGAAATCAAACTCTTTTCCTATATGTGTGTGACAGAAAACAAGATGTAGGCACTCAAAGAAGACTTGGAGAAAGAAAGGGACTACTGGGATCCTCTGGGTCCAATAGTGAATGAAATGAGAAACACTCATCATCAAGAGTTGATCAACAGGAATATTTTTGAAACTCTTTCAGAAGACTTGTCATGTGTATGGGTGAGGTATTTGGAAATCAGATTTGAAGCAGTCAATCGAGCCATCATTGAACTAGAGGAAAAAGAGGGACAAGTGTACAAGTTGCAAGATAGTATAAATCATCAAATTCAGAAACTTGGAGTACCTGCAATGGGAGAAGACACAACTTTTGATGATCTAATTGGTCCATTTGAGGAACATGTCAAGAAAAGAGAAAACAACCCATTGTCCTTCACTAAGGACACCCTAGAATTCCTCTCAGAGATTCAGGCTGCCATTGCACTTATCGCAGAGAAACATCCATCATGGTTCGGGAAGTGCAAATATATCAACAGTGTGTTTGATGGATGGACAGATACCCTGAGCATTCTTTGTATTCCTCATGTTGAAAAAGTGGAACTGTAGCAACTCGTTTCAATAAGGAATATTGAGGGACAAAGATCTTCTCAGGAGCATGAGATGGAAACTAGTCAGGGAGCAAGATCAAATCCACCGCAACGGCTCATTATTTTGCATAATGTTTCTTCCTCCTTATTTCTTCTTCTTCTTCCTCTTCTTTCTCTCTCTTCTCTTCTCACCCAACGCTCTCTCTCTTCAATGTTATAATTTTGCGTTGGGGTTTGCACTTTTGATATATCTTTAAGTGACTTTAGAAACATAATGTAAACTTTAAGTCACCTTGTTTTTATAAAAGGGACTTAAATATTTAATTGGAATATGAACAGTCTAAAGTCAAAATATGGTATTTGAAAAGTCACCGGGAAGATGAAGAGTTGCCTTCTCTTCTATAAATTGTAGTAAGCTCCTCATTTGAGGTTCTTCTTAGACTTCTTATATTTTAGAGTTATTTTTTGTGAATTCATGAGAGAGATATCCTTGTGAAGAGAACAAAGAGATAGAAAATTTCTTCCATTTTCCCTACTCTAAAATGTCTTCCATTCTTATGCTATGTACAATTTCTGCTTGAGCATCAATACAAGAAGAAGGAATTTTAGCCTTTTTTACTAAGGAGTTTAGTGATACTTTGTGCTCATTAAATGCTATTTGGTCTTGTTGTTGTAATGAAGATTTGTTTTCTTCTGATTTTTAGTGCATGTGATGTGATTTCTAACTATTGTATGCAAGTCTCTGATTTTCTACTTGTAGCACTAGTTTCCCTTGTCTAATATTCTCACTCCCTTTCCTACTCTCCTAGAAAATTATTCCCTTACAGATAGTTGTAATATTTTTCCGTAGGGTCAGTGGAGTGCCCATGTTGGATCCCCAACCAAAATTCCATGAGGATAAACTCACTTTTTACTCGCGCATGCATATACTGAAGTTACCTTTGGTTAAGTAGAGGGACTCGATTCACATAGCATCGGTAATAAATCCACCAATTTTTCCCCAAAAAAATTTCTCGCCAACAATATCCAACTATAGGGGTATCATAATCTTCATCCTTCTTCTTTGTGCACTTACCCACGGGAAGTGAGTCTAATCTTGTCCCTTTACCTTCTTATGCAAGTATGGGTAATGTGTGAAGTTCACTCTTCTCTATTTCTGGACCTGTCTCCTTGGTTCCTCCTCATCCCGAGGCTCTGCAGTATCCTCAATGTGACTGAAATGTGAGGCACATTTTCCCTCGATCCATCTTTTTCATCATCCTCTCAAAGGATGTACTTACGTCTTCTCTTCTTCTCAGGCTCAGGTTTCTTAGGAGAAGTCCTTGGTGACCTTCTCAAGACTTGAGAAGGTCTCGTGCCTTGATTCCTTGTTCGTCAAGTACCCTATTATCCGAGGTTCCTCGGGATTCTTTTCTAGGTCTACCTCCATAGTTCTTGTCTCTAAAACTTCTTCTTCCTACTGTAGGGGAGGGGTTACCTCACGTGCACTTTCCTTCTCATTCGTGGTTTGTCTTCTCGCTCCTACACTCCAAGTCACCAATATCTTCATGAAGTTCTTCCTCTTCATCTTCTTCCTCTTCAACAAGCGAGAATATCCGCCTCCTCTAACGTGCCCACAATATGTTTTCCATTACGATCCAGGGGATCTTTAATTCATTCTCCAAATACTTCCCATTTTACAATTTAGGATTCAATTATATTATACCAAATTCACACTGTTGGGCCTGAAATATCAACTAAGTCAAAAAGGGTGGATATGCACACAAGGTTGAAAAAAGCACACAAGATAAGGCGTGCGGGGAAGGGTTCGGGTAGGGTTTTGGTAGAACTCGAGATGTGTTAGTACCCAGATTTAATCTCCTTCACAACTTGAGTAGCATCATGGATTCTACAAGATACTCAGAGGTAAATAGATGATTTTGTATGTCATTTTATAGCCGAGGAAAGTAATCTATCTAACTTTTTAGCATTCAGGTTTTGAAGAAGTGGGTAGTACCTTGAAAGGATTTGATCTAATCCTCTCTATTTTAGGTTGTGCCTTTCAACCAAGGTAAGAGAACCTATATTGCAGCCTCTGTTTTTGTGAATGAGGTAGAGATATCCTTATCTTGTGCATATTGTATGGAGAGAGCCTTGAGAAAACATGATCAATTTTCCATTATTCAAACTCAACAGAGCTGTCACTACTAAGTGATGGAAATGTTTTCAAGACAACCCGTGAGGCTACTAGAGACATGGTGTGATCCTGATTGCATTATGGATTTTTGTAAATGGATTAGATTATTTTGTTGATACACAGGGAAAAGTAGGGGTAGTATGGGTAGGATTAGTTTGTTTGAATGAATTTTGGGTGGGAGATTTTAGACAAGACTAACCATAATTTGCCAAATTCTTTGAGGACCTTTGCAAAAACTTGTAAGACCTAAACAACAGAATGCTTCAAAGAGGTTAAGGTATTCCTTCAACCAGGATATGTGCACCAAATGGAGGCCCATATTTGCACTCTTCCACACAATCTTTGACAACCTACCACAAAATCTTGAAGCTAGATGAACCAACAAAGTATCTAGAAATTTCTATTTTATCATACCTAAGGTGCACCCATAGGTTTACAAACAATCTCTATATCAAGGAAGGCAAAGTGAGTTTAAATTTGTTTATCCCTTCATCAGATGAAAGCTCTTCTGATCTTGGAATTGCAAATACCACTAAGCTATCACAAGAATGAGATCTGCATGATCAAAAGAAACTCCAAACACCAGATTGCAATAGGAGCAAGAAACACAAATTGAAAACATTCTGAAACATAAGTGTATGCAAATTTTGCCAAGAGACAACACAAAATAATCCGAAATGATCAAATTTATCAGCAGGGGAATGTTTCAAGAACAATCTCAAAGCTTGTTGATGGCTTTACAACTGAAACCAACTCAACATGATACAAATATGATGTAAAAAAGGAATTAGAAATGGTTCTCAGGTGGTTTCTCAGAGAATGGGCTTCTTCCTGATTTTCTGTGAAATTCTAAGTTTCTCCCCCTTTTTACATGTAAAAGATATGCAATATATAACATTCCATTACAATTGATCCTTATTTCCCAAGAAAATAATATCCTATGGCATCTTAGTTTGTTACAAATTCACTCATGGCTTTCTGAAAGTGACACTTAACCAATTTTGCGAGGAGGAGATGTCAGGCATTCAAAAAAGAAAATTATTACAAATCTTCATCATTCCTTATCATGGGAGCATGTATTCTTCCTTTGGCACCCGCAACATCTTCCTCTTCCATCATTTCATCCTTTTCCCCTTCAAATTTCAATTCTGTAACTTTGCTCTGTAATTTAGATTTGATATTTCACATTTTGCACGAACTAGAGAAAAAAATAATTTTGAAATGTGCCTTGGATCTACAAATTGACCCTCCAAAATGATCGATTCGGACCCTGCAAGCCAAAACGACATGAATTGGCAAAAAAATCGATCAAAATCGATGCAAAAACACATTTCCACACTTGTTGGAGCCAAAATGGCGGTAAAAATGAAAAAATGTTTAGTTATCATCGATTTTCCTTTCTCCCTTTAATATGAGCCCTCCATGTGGCACAAATAAGCCAAAACAGGCCCGGGGGTGCCTTTCTACCTTTTTCCAACCTTTTTGAAAATTTGCAAAATTTCTCGATTTCCTCTGTCACTCTCACTGTTGAGATTTGGGCCTGACACGTGGTGCAATATGACTGGATATGGAGTCGCGGCTCAATTTTAAACATTTTGCCTCTTTTTGGAAAAAGGAAAATTTTCCATTTTCCTCCACGGCTCTACCCTCCCGTAGGACATGTGTCCTCACCTTATTGGTTGTAGGGCAGCGCTCTTATTTATATTTTAACAACATTTTCCACAAAGGAAAATTTTCACCATTTCCTCCGCACTCCTGCACCTCTACCTTTCCCTGCCACATGTCACCTTTTGATTGGTCGAGGGCCTGTGTTCTCATTTCATACTTTAATTCCTTTTCACCAAAGGAAATTTTTCCACCGTGCCTCCACAACTCCACCCCTCTATTGTTTTGACTTTTCTAACTGCCACATGTCACCCTCTGATTGGTTGAGGGCCTGCGAGACTTGCGGGGACAATTTAGACCTTTTGCCAAAAACACAAAAATGCTAAGTTGCTTGAGCACATCTGTCAAACCTTGTCCAATCACAAACGGACATGTAGGAGAATATTTTGAGCTAAATTTTGATGGGCAAAGGCGCTGCATGACCATCAAAAAAAGTAGAAATTTCGTGGCGCCCAAAATTGATTTTTCCTTCATGGGTGAAGAAATTTTCAATCAAAGGACAAATGGAAAGTGATTCAAAGCAATTTACGACCATGGAAAGGGATTTTTGAGGGAAAATAAGTATAAATCGAACAATTTCAAGCTCCAAAGGCCGGGAAAAATGGAAAAAAATGGCAAAGGTGTTTGAATGGGAAAAATAAGGGAAAAACGGGGAAAACTTAGAGATTCCTCAAAATGGTGCAAGAATGGAGAAAAAACAAAAACCTCAAAGCATTTAAACACATATACGAGTTGTTTTTCATCAAATTCGAAGGATGGGAAGATCCAAATCTCTTTTTCTCGAAAGCAGGTAAAAACGCATTTCTCCTTCACAAAGCATGGCATGTGCAACATTGGGCACCAATAGGATGCGCGCCGTGGAGCAAAATCTGGGACTTATCCATTTTTGACCTATCCGGCAGGATGCAAGAAAAACGTGACCCAAGTGGAAAAGGTGTCATCCTAAGAACGGGGTGGCCTAGAAGGAATATGCCCTATAATAGAAGCTTCTAGAAGGACATCATGGCAAGGAGTGGTGAGCTTAGGCCTAGAGGAGCATGCGCCCATGGAGGACCACTTTTAGACACGGCGCAGATCGATGCCACGAGAAGAATGAGTTGGTAGTTCATGAAGGCTATATATACAAGTGCCTGCAGAAGCAAAGAGGAATGAAATTAATAGAGGGTGGAGCTCTGCAGAAATACTGCAAGGACTCTGTTAGCTTGGGTAAATAAGCGTAGGAAAGGATGTATTAAGGGTTTGGGGGTTGTAAATTTTATTTTGAGAACCTACCTATATGAATCCAGATATGATGCATGACTGTGGTCCGCCTTTACGTGACATTTTATAATGGGCCTAATGAATGCAATGAGGTTACGGTTTATGTGAATATGAACATTAATGGTTACGATGCATACATCCTTCCGCATAACTATTTTTCATTTATGTTTATGAACTAAGTATGAATGCTTGTACAACTTCCTTTTTGTTTTGGTGTAAGTTCTATAATTTATTAAGCTCTTTTCTATCTGGAATGACTGCAAGGATCTAGAAGCCATTCTAAGCTCTATGGTGCTTGTATGTCTTATTTCCTCTCAAATATCTTAAACTCGGATCATAGATGATGTTTCCCACTAAACTCGTATAAAAGAGAGACTCAATTCCAACGTGTGCCTCGGGTGAGCACCCGGCAGACCCATGAGTGCCTCGGGTGAGTGCCAGCGCCGTTGGGTGATAGGTCAACGTGCATGGGATTTATTTCCTTTGTGATGGGTGTAAAAATGACTACATCTTGGTTTCATTGCTAGGACCTCTTTTCGAAGTTGTAGTGGGAAATGGCATACATCATGATCTATGTAATGAGTAATGACAGAGTGTTTAACTTTGGAAAGTGTTGAATCATGGTTCAAGAGCACGAAGGATGAATTTTCTCAGAGATTCAGCACTAGATCTAAGTTTAATGCACATAGATGGGTAGAAGAGAACCTCTACCATGATTTGTATGAAATGTTTTTGTTGCTTCCCAGTAGAAATTTATGAATGGCTATTAGCATATTCGTATAGATCAAGATGGTATTATAGATCATACGTGTGGAACCAAGAAGAATACCAGAGGTTGCAGGATGTAGATCTGACGTGGACTCGTGTTGTGGATCATTGGTGGAAGGGTGTGTTGGCTAGCTACACTCTGGAGTACGCTATTTCTACATATTATTGTCTATAAGTCGTTGAATTTGAATTTATGTGGGATCCCAGAGGATCATTTCTTCATGTTGTCCCTCTATTAATGAATATCTTGATTGTTACCTTGAGTTTAGAGGCATTTCCAATGGCCGAGATAAACCGTTCTAATCTTTGGACGAGGAAGCTAGGGTGGAGGAAGATGGCAGATATTATGACGGAGAAAGAAAGGGAGGAGAGACAGCTCAAGTATAGTGAAGCATGTGAAAGGGATATTTCTAGATAATGTGAGGTTGCAAGTGTGATGGATCTATGGAGGTAGACGTTATGGGAAGGAGTTGAGGTTCACGTGGAGGACGTGGAACCTGAGCAGTCTGTGCTACCCCATCTTGGCAAGTGCATAAGAGAGACCCCTTCAACTTCTGATGAGATTTCATTACATGGAGAGAGAAGATTCATTGGCACGTATCTGAACCCACCTAGTGACCAAACCTTGGTGCTTGGTTTTCTAGATCAAGGAAGGAGTATCGTTGACCTAATTGGTATCAATGGAAGTGACAGATCTGCACCTCAGGAGATACAATTTTTCATTTCCCACTTCTATGGCTACACATATTCTAGTATTTGAAGGAATTTTTAGACAAGGAGAAAGTATACGAGCCTTCAGTCTCATGTCTGGGAGTGGCGTGGGGTACACTAGTGGTAGTGGGGCATTATTATAGACCGTCGGTGCGCAGTTCAGTGGAACCTTTGGGACACTTGGCACGACCACTACATGACTTGGTGGACCTAGTGGATTTGGTGGGTTAGGAGGAATAGGACCTGGTGGTTCTGGTGGATCTGGTGGGTCAGGAGGAACAAGACCTAGTGGTTCGGTGGATCGGTGGCTCGGGAGGCACGGGACACAGTGAATCTAGTGGATCGCGGTAGAGGAAACACCTTGGAGGGAACCACGGCTCTGGCTCAGGAGGACAAGGGCCCCAACCACCCCCTCAAGTCTTCTTTGAGATGTCTTTACATTTTCCAAATTACAAAGGTATTGAAGATGTTACAGAACATGTTCACAAGTGTGAACTACTATGGCATGCAAAGGGGATCACAACCCCAGAGTGGAAGGCTAATCAGTTTGTAACAACGTTGCAAGGGGCACGTGCATAGTTGGTATAAGAAATATGACCCTCATCAAATGGTGGTGGATTATACTACTTTAAAGAACGCCTTATTAGCATAATTTCACATCCCTCGGTTTGAGCAGAAGAGCATCGAGTTCCACTGAAGGAGATTCAACAAGGAATGGCAGAGAGTGTGCGGGAGTATGATGCATGCTTTAAAAATCTCTTGTCTAAGTTATCATATGATATTCACCCTTCATAGCATGCTCAGTGGTTTTTGGAGGGTTGATCACTCCTTTTAGGAGAGCTTTATCTCATAAAACTTTCACAAACCCGCGCGAGGTGTTAGAAGTTGCTCTACACGCCGAGGCTGTTAGAAGTGTTGATATTGGTGTTAGCCTATTTTTGGAGGCTCAAATTTCTGCTATGGCTAAGCATCTGGAGAATTTGTCTGCAAACTTAGCCCATTAGACTCACAGTGGTATATGGTGTATAGATTGTGAAGTAGAGGGGCATGTCAAGGATAGTTTCCCTAGAGGACAATACGCGTCGTGATGGTAAACTATGAAATTTTTCATGGGGACCATGATGCAAGTAGATGCCCCTTGTTATAGCACGTAATTCAGAAGAATGTTTCTTGCTACTGTAATATTTTCACCTCTACAACCCATGATACTAAGGATTGTAGGCTTATTGATCAGATCCATGAGGTCATTGATCATGGGAGTGCACGCCAAACTAGCATTGACAACATTTCTAAAGGTGATGATCACCGTTATGAGGAGTGTACAGATGGAGGTGCACGCATGAGGGGATTTTGTGGAGGATTTTGTGGTTGTGGTAACCATGGAGGAGGAAGAAGTGAGTTCCCATGTGGAACCTATTTTAATTGTGGGTCTACAGAGCATTATAAACGAGAGTGCCTAGACCTATTGCAGTGCTCATGGTGCGGGAAGAAACACAAGTATGAGGAGTTCCCTGAGTTGTTTGAGCACATGAATTAGCAATACTAGAAAGACAAGGGTGTTGCAATGGTAAGCATTAAGAAGACGGACACACAATGGATGCCACGGGTAACACGTGATGTAGGCTTAGAACCTGTTTTAGTAACAACAAGAGTAGAGGCCATGCGCGCAAAGGAAATACCAAGGCAGAGGAACCTAATTTCAAGGGAAGAAGTGGTACATGGGAAGTACCTAGACCCTTCTCATCAAAAGTAGGTATATCAAGATACCATGGACATCATTTGGAGTTTACAAGGAGAAATCTAGTGTCTAAAGGAATAGTCCAGGAGGGAGGATCAAAGAAGGAAGGTCGAGGCGCCAAGAGATGACCTAGATGAGGTTAGGGAAGTATGTAAAATGCTAAGGCAAGAGAATATTATTCCCTTTCTAGGGGCATGGTTGAGAGAGAAGGTACCACGTGCTGGAGAAGAGCACGAGAGGTAGGTCTGCATGTAAACCTTCCCCCTCATAGCCTTGACTATGATAGGGAGATCGTGTTAAATATAATGGTGGATGGATGGCTGTTGAGTAATATCCTCATTGACACAGTGCGGAGGTAAATTTCCTCACATTGTATGTATGGAATCGAGATGGGAAGGCCTACATTACATTCATCTTCAAATGTGATGTATATGGAAAACAAAATGAAGGTAATGCCCATCGGTGTCTTAAAGGATGCGATTATTACCATTCGAGGAGCTAAGTTTATTGGGGACTTCGAAGTCTTGGCACTCACCAAGGTAGACAATTTCCTAGCACTACTTGGGTGCCCATGGTGTTATAAGAACAATGCAGATCTTGATTTAACAAGGGGTACATTAGCTTTGAAAATGAGGAGGAATGAGTCATCATTCCCCTGACTGATGGGAAGTCAACACCCTATACTGAACCTTTGGGAGAAGAGGTCCTAGATAGAATATATGTGTGCTCAATTAGGGATCCATAAATAATCCATCCTACCGACGGAGTTATCCAGTTTGAGGATGCTCATTGGGTAAGTGACGCCACTATTCTAGTATGTGATAATTGGGCACATGGGACCTATGAGTTTATTGGATGGCATTGAACAGGATCGGTGACAAAGGTGTGCACAGTCTAGAACTTAAGAGGAAAAGAGCTACCTAAGTGCTCATGAGGAGCCTCCCCTGAGGTCTTTTTGTAGAAGATGGAAGCTCAATGGAAGGAGGAAAATGAAATAAGGGGGATGTCAAGTTACATCCTACTAGGAATTGTTGCGCACCGGTGGGCAACACATCAGTATAATCTCTTGGAGTGGCGTGAAGTGAGAATTTCCTTCTCTGTTCATTTCTCTAGAAGTAATGCGCCCACCACCATCAAGGACTACCATGGTAAGGATCCTACCTCTTTCCATGTCCAAGCCTGTGAGAGAACCTAGAGGGAAGGCACGGAAGATTTTCCACCATCCCTCTGGGTGCACAAACTATATTCTACATTGCAGGGTTACGATGTGCATGGTACATACATTCTGAGACACACCACCAGACATGGAATTGACAAGAGCTAGTGGCTAACCTCATTCAAACATTTGAGTATCGAAGTACCAAGCCATCAGTTTATAAGGCATTGTAGGTTGTCAAGCGCCTTACCATGGGGGATAGTTCCATGGTAGAAGATAGGTTGTTGGACTTGCTTGGTGAACCAGGTTTGGAGGCGCACTTTGAAGAAGAGGAAACAAAGGAGGTTCTTATTGAGCACGCATGTGTGAAAAAGGAGAAAGGAAAGCTTGTATATGTAATTGATGGGAGGAAGCAGAAAGCTTAGATCTTAACCATTTTGTAGGGACACGTGAGGTAGTGGACAGTGTTGATACTCATGCATGTGCCTATGATGAACCTTTAAAAACTAAAAAGGTTAACATCAGCTTAGGAGAAGAACCTAAGGAAGCTATCATTGGAGATTATTGGTTGGAAAAGGAAGTCTCTAAGATCATTTATATTTTGCGCGAATTTGAGGATTTATTCCAGTGCGGGTACCATGAGCTCAAAGGCGTCTATAATTCCTTGGGGAGATGAGGATAAAGCTGAAGGAGGATGTGTGCACGATCGGGAAGAGACCCTACCGAGATGAATCCCAATTTGTGCGTGAAGGTAAAGGAAGAGTTAGAAAAATGATAGCATCTGGGATCATTGAAGTTGTTGAAGAATCGAATGGATAAGTCTAATGGTAATCAGCATCAAGAAGGATGGGTGGATTAGGATCTGCGTGGATTATAGGGAGCTGAACGTAATTTGTGTCATCGATCCTTTTCCAACCCCCTTCACTGAAGAAATTTTGGAGGGAGTCGCTGGGCGCAAAATCTATTCCTTTACGGATGGATTTTGGGGTACCACCAAGTCCTGGATTGCAAAGGAATACTAGGAGAAGATAACTTTTGCCACTAAATGGGGAAATTTTTGCATACATGGTCATGTCGTTTGGGTTAAAGAATGCATCATTGTTTTCTCACACATAGTGGTACAGGCATTCCAGGACTTCATCCATAAATTTCTTCAGGTCTATCTGGATGATTGGACGGTTTATGGGTTGGTAAAAGACCATTGTGATAATTTGAGGTTGATGTTTGAGAGGTGTCGGCAGTTGAGGATATCCCTCAACATTAAGAAGTGTGTCTTTGCTACCCCCTTTGGAACGTTATTAGGGCATATCATATGTAAGGAGGGCTTGCTAGTAGATCTTGCCAAGGTTGCAGTTATTGTGGGATTGGGGGAGCCAACTAATCAAAGTGTAGTGCGCAGGTTTCTTGGACACGCGGGCTACTATCAGAAGTTCATCAAGGGGTATGCCAAGATCGTCATGCCTTTAGAAGAATTGCTCAGACATAAAAGTGCCTTCCATTGGGGAAAGGCACAGTAGAAGGCATTTGACACATTGAAAGATAGGCTTGTCATCGCACCTATACTACGCTTCCCCTCTTGGGACAATCCCTTTTATGTTCATGTAGATGCCTCCAAAACGGCCATGGGGAAGTGCTTGCATAGCCTAGTGAGGTAATTGTTGATCCTCCCCTATGATTTGTAAGGGGAAGTTGACACCAGCAAATTAGAATTATACTACGACCGAGTGCAAGGCATTTTCTATGATCTACGTGCTCCATAAGTTTAGGAAGTATTTGCTGGCAACTCCCTTTATCTTCTACACTAACCACATGGTGCTAAAGTACTTGGTGAACAATCCCATTCTATAAGGGTGCATATGTCGGTGGGTGTTGTTATTTCAAGAGTTTGAGTTCACGGTAGTTGTAAAGCTTGGAAAGATTAATTATGGACCTGATCATTTTTCAAGAATTGATTCAGGGGAGGACGTGCAGAGCATTGAAGAGACTACCAAACATGCAATTTTTTTAGGTTGCAGCACATGCCCTCGGATTTGGAGGAAATTGTAGTATTTCTAAAGGAAGGTGTGGCACCAGAAGGGATGAAGACATTAGAGAAAAAGTAACTAGCCATACACACCGCACCCTACATGTTGATCAGTGGGGACTTATACAAATTAGGGTGTGATGAAGTTTTGTGCAAGTGTGTACTAGAGCATGAGCACCTCGCCATCATAGAGGAAGCACACAAAGGAAGTGCAGGTGGACATTATGCAGGAGATGCCACCACACGTAAAATATTAATGGTAGGATTGTGGTGGGAAACTCTGTATAAGGATTATAAGGACTATTGTAAAGCGTGTGACCACTGTCAGTGCGTTGGCAAGCCAGGAAGGAGAGATGAAATGCCTTTGCACCCTATCCCTAGTGCTAAACCTTTTGAGAAATGGGCAATAGACTTTGTAGGCCCTATTGCACCAACAACGCGTAGGACTAGATCACACTACGTAATCACTTACACAGACTATTTGACAAGGTGGGCTAGAGGCAGCCCCAACTAAAGACTGCACAATAGCTATAGCAGAAATATTTTTGTGGGAGAACATTATCATGAGGTATGGATGCCCTTTAATTTTAACCAACGATAGGGGTATATATTTCTTGAATAAGACCATGAGGATCCTATTGGCAGATTTCATGGTGGCTCATCACAAGACTACACCTTATCACCCACAAGAAAATGGAGCCACGGAAGCATTTAAGAAGATATTGAGTCATACCGTGACAAAAATTTGTGATGTTGGAAGACAAGATTGGGATGACAAGGTATCAGTCGTATTATGGGCTTATAGGACAACTTATAAAAGGTTGAATAAAGCCACACCATTTCAATTGGTGTTTGGCACGGAAGTTATTCTACCGGTTGAGTTCATGTTACCTTCTCTGCGAATAGTGCATGCAAGAGGGTTGGCTAATGAGAAAGCACTGGAAGAGAGAATTGATGAATTAATGAAGCTAGATGAAAGACAATCACTCACCAGGTGGAGCCAAATAATAGAAAAAGAAAAGCAAAAATCATGACATGATCGCCACATTAGGAACAAGAAGTTTGAGGTTGGGAAGATGGTCTTATTGTATGATTCTAAGTTTCTGCGCCACCCTGGGAAGTTAAAGGTCCATTGGTTAGGTCCTTATATAATCTTGTACATCCTTAATTCGGGTGCATGCCAGTTACAAGCACTGGATGGAACGAAATTGCCTAGACACTTTAATGGGAGTAGGTTGAAGCCCTACTATAAATAAGGCTTCTTGGTGTTTGTAAATAAGGTAGTTTTACCTAGATAGTTTAGAATTTCCTTTATGCATTTCCTTTCTTATGTTTCCCTTTCACGTTGTTGTTTTGTTTTGTGCCTTGGGTGCCGGTAACCTTGTTACTTTTTGAGGGTTTTGAATGTGCAGAGGACCGCGCATCATTTTAGTGTGGGGAAGGAGGATTGTGTTAGAAAACCCAGTTAAATGGCCCTATTGAAAGAGGTTCATGAAAGAAAAGGTGGAAAAGGATGGTTGTTGTCAAGATAATGTAACTTTCGGATGCCACGTATAGAGGAGGAAGAAGCGCATAAACAACACAAGGTAGGCGAGAGAAAAAATCATGACAGAAGAAGTGCCTTTGGCGTTGGTTATGTGCACGCAAGAGTCTCCTATCAAGATGTATTTTTGCATGCGAGGAAGGTTGGAAGATTGTCTGCGCAGGTTAGGCATGTCGGTTAGGGAGCAAAATTCGAGCTTTGTTTGAAAATGTTGCATTAAACGTTAAAATTACAGTGGTAGGTGAAGTAACATTTAATGCTTAAAAATGGAAAAAACTATAAATAGAGGTTTAGAAATTTCATTATTCACTTTGCGTATACAAAGAGAAGAGCTTTTTTGTGAACTAGGGTTTTGAGTTGATCCGTGTGAAGAAAAATTACAATAATTTGAGCATGAGTGACCAGTTTGGATTTACAAACCGTAAAGGAAGTGATTCACGGACATGGGAAGAGTTGTGGAGAAGCAAAGACATCTAGTGAAAAGAGATTCTAATTAGGGTTTGGTATCTAGGGCACGGGTCGAAAAGAGTTTCTTCACCAGTTTGAGATCTAAACTTGGAAATGGGTAGTAAAATAAAGCAAGTGAAAGAAGTTGAAGTGTTAACATAAACAATGGCACCCAAGAAACTAGTTGGCACACCTAAGAAGGGAAAGGGCAAGGGCAAGGGAAAGCAACAAGAAATTGTTGCGCGTACAAATGAAGAGTGGTATGCATAAATGCAGTACCCAAATGGAGTATTTCTTGGGTGCGAGTGGGAGTCCCATTTAAGAAATATGTCAAGTAAATGATTACAATCATTTTTGAGCACAATCGAGAAGGAAATGGTGCTAGATTTAGTGTGCTGACGAATAAAAGGACACCAGAGGGTTTTCCCATCTATAACGATGATGTAAAAGTGAAGTTGGAGAAGTCAGAGATTATTGCAACTCTTTGAGTTTCCCTACTTCGGGAAGCCTAAGCGCCTATATCAATGGTTGATGTCGCGCATGCACAAAGATTACTTTCACTTCACAGGGTGTAAGATGTGCATTACCCCTTAACTTGTTTCACATTTCACAGGCCTCATCTATGAAGGATAAAGTTTGGAGGATGACCTATGCAACAAGGAGGCAATTAAGGAAATTGTCGCTGCTTATGCATACAAAAATGGGTTGAGGTACTTTGATATCATGGACATCAAGGACCTAGTGATGAATATGGCCGCGCACCTTGTGACAAAGTTAAATGGCCAAGAGAGATGGACCTAGGTAAACAAGTCTTGGCTGAATGTTTGCAGGAGGATTTTGGAGGGCACCATCTACAACTTGTCTGCATTCATCACGAGATAATATTGTCAGCAGTGCATAGGAAGGTGATAAAATCCTCTTTGGTAATGTCCTATTAACCATTGTGTTCTTAGAGATTGGGGTGCCGGATGCAGAGGAAAAATTCATGTGGGAGTACCCTATTAAAGACCCTTTGCCACGAAGAGATTTGAGAAGTACACTGTGATGAAGATGATGATTGGTCGTGCACAAGGCACACCTAGAGAAGTGGTACACGTGCCTGAGGAACACGTTCGGGATGGAATGGATGATCCCTGAACAACTACCAAGGACCACCAAGGGAGAAGCCAAGTTTGTTGTGTACCAACATTTCTACCTTGGCAGATTTAAACTGATAGATGAGACATGGAGCCCATGGTGCAAGCTCCCTTTTTCCTTCACAGCTCAACACTTCCAAGCGGGAGTGAACAGGTTCAAAGAATCCAAGAATTTGAAGTTAGACCTTAGTAATCTAGACGGGATGACAGAGAAATGCGCAAAGGGTTGGTCTACCCCAACAAGTGCGTGTACATGGAGAAGTACGTGTCACATGAGGTCCAAATGGTGAGACCCATGACTTTTCCCATTATAGGAGGGACTACGGCATGAGTATACCTCCGCATAAGACCCAAATTTGAGAAGGGTGTGTATCTGGAGAATGAGGTGTCCATACCTGAGGACCCAACTAGCGGGAAGAGACCCTGCACCTTGCATGAAGGAAAAATAACCAAAGGAGAAAGTACCAAGTGCAGTGGATACACAAGCAATAAGTACCCCTGGGACAAGTGCCAGAACAAGTATGTATTCGTGCAAGAAAAATTCCATAGTTAAAGAGAAGACTCCGGAGCTATAGGATCGTTAGAAAAGGATTCATTGGAAGAAGAAGAGACAGAGTCACCTACACCGAGAATCCTTAGTTGGGAAGAAGTAGAAGATGACGAAGGAGTCATATTCTGAGTACACTGAGAGCTTGGGGGCCTACCAGGGTGAAAGGGATGATGATGAGGAAGATGAGCCTGAGGTAAACCAAGAACAACCTGTGTTCAGTGTACATGACTCGGAGGAGGGAGAAGGAGAGAAGAATGACTACATCTTCACGCGGAGAAAGGGAAGCCAGGAGGAGGAAGGGAGTGAAGAGGTAAATAAGGTAGTGGAAAGAGATGCTAAGAAGATCATTGAGACCTTGGTGGAAGAGGATTTGGAACGCAGCGCTGAGTTGGTGATGAATGAGGATAAGGAAGAGAGCGGGGAAAAGGACCACGGTAGCACTGGAGGCCCCACTTTAACTATAAATATTCCTAAGGGCACACACATGGGAGGAAATCACGTGGAGGAGGAGAGGTCATGGATGGGTTATATTGATGACCCCAATAAAGTGTTGCACACACAGTTCTAAAGCATGGTTCCAACAGAGGAGCTCCTGACAATGTCATCTTTTGATAAGGAGGCTGCATACCCATGGACAAGGAAGATGCTCTCATGGGAATTTGAGTCCCATCTTGATGAGCTAGAATTCAAAGTAAGCCATGGGGAAATAATAACATTTCCAGAATCAAAAGGAGACAACCCATTGGTGAATGCTCAACGGCTCTCGGATGAACAACTGTGCAACGCGCTCAACAAGGTCTCCATTGAGGTTGAAGCTAGACTCTTTGGGTGGAATGATAGAGTCAAATTTCTGGAAGATGAACTAGAGGAGAAAGAGGAAGAGCTAGCTGAGAGGACAAAGGATCGAGTCAAGAAAATTTGATCAACGCACGATTCATAAGTGTGAGTTAAAGGATGATAATTCTAAAGTGCACGAAGAATACAAAAAGGTGGATTCCATTACATATGAAATAGTGTTGAAGCATCCGGACCTAGCACCTCTCGTGCGAAGTATACATTTGCCCTCGAATTCTTGGAGGAATTAACAAGAATCCTCACCATGGAGAGCGAGTCACTAACCTTGGAATCTACTAGAAGAAGTGGCCACGCATTTAGAAAAGGAGGATAAATTGAAAGTCGTGGTGCTCATAGCTGAATATAACAAGGTCCTTACTGATGTAAAGATTTCTTCTCGGACTGCTGAGGCCGCGTACAAAAACTATGCGGATAGAGACAAAGTGGCAAGCATGTTGGTCGCCAATGATGAAGTAGAACTTAAAGAGTTCTAGGAGAATAACAAGGGGAACAGAGTGGAGTGAGAAAAGATCCTAGCCAAGGTAGAAAATAAATCAAAAGCTATTGAGGCCTTACGGGGCTCAGTTAAAAATTGGCTAAAGGAACTATACCCACAGATTACACGAAGGATGGATGCACTGGAGGATATAGGCAAGGAGTTAGAGAAAATTGTTGACACCATGAGCGCACAAGGGGATGGGCTGGGTTTTGATCAGGTGAGTGCCTTAGTAGGTGATCTTTGCCAAAGAGCACAGAATGAGGTCGATTCTAGAACAATATGGAGGTCGACTTGCAAAAGAAATTTCCTCTCTTATTGCTTTAAGTAGCATCATTCCCCATTCTTCCTTATTTTCCCATTCTTTGTCCCCTTTATTGTGTATTTATTTATTCTTTGAGGAAGTTTCCGAGGGCGGAGAATAGGTAAAGTGTGGGGTGATGTTGGGCCCCTAAAATATCAACTAAGTCCAAAAAGGGCACATAGGTGCGCAAGGTTGAAAAAAATCATGCAAGATAAGGTGCGTAGGGAAGGGTTCAAGTAGGGTTTTGGTAGAACCCAGGATGCACACCCGTGGAGCAAAATCCGAGACTTAGCCATTTTTGACCTATCTAGCGGACGCAAGAAAAATGTGACCCGAGTGGAAAAGGTGCCAGCCTGGCATGAAAGGGTGGCCTAGAAGGAATATGCCCTACGATAGAAGCTTCTAGAAGGACATCATGGCAAGGAGTGGTGAGCTCAGGCTTGGAGGAGCATGCGCCCATGGAGGACCACTTTTAAACACTTGGCAATAGATCTGAGGTCGTAGAAGAATGAGTTGAGAGTTTAGGAAGGTTATATATACAAGTACTGCATAAAGAGGAATGAAATGAATATAGGGAAGAGCTCGCAAAAATACTACAAGGACTCGTTAGGTTGGGTAAAGAAGCATAGGAAATGATGTATCAATGGTTTTGGGGTTATAAATTTTCTTTTGAGAGCCTAGCTATATGAATCCGGTTATAATGCATGACTTTGGTCTCCCTTCCGTGACATTCGTAATGGGCCTAATGAATGTAATGAGGTTACCGGTTTATGTGAATATGAACATTAATGGTTCATATGCATACATCCTTCTTCATAGCTATTTTTCATTTATGTTTATGAACTAATTATGAATGCTTGTACAACTTCCTTTCTTTTTTGGTGTAAGTTCTATAATCTGTTAAGCTCTTTTCTATCTGGAATGACTGCAAGGATCTAGAAGTCATTCTAAGCTCTATGGTTCTTGTATATCTTATTTCCTCTCAAATCTCTTAAACTTAGATCATAGATGATGTTTCCCACTAAACTCAAAAAAAGAGAAACTCGGCACCCGCGTGTGGCTCGGGGTGAGTTCCCAGTGCTCCTGGGTAATAGGCCAGTGTGCATGGGATTTCTTTCATTTGTGATGGGTATAAAAATGACTACAGTGCCTAACCCTCCAATGGACAAACTAATAGCCTTCATGTTAATATCATCGTAAATCAGCCTTTCAATAAAAGTAGTCTTACGGATAAACGATTACTTCCTTAGTGTGTGGTAGTCAAAACTACCTTGTCAACATTGAAAAATAGTCGGCGCGCGTTTGTGAACCTATGTACGATGCTTGAAAGTAGTGCACAATGAAGGCATATGAAAACTTACACCAAGGGCCCCATTTTCCATCCTTCATCCCTGAAGCATCCAATACATAAATGTTTGTATACTACAAACTATACTTGTTTATCCAATACCAAAGGTAACTCCTTAGGTATCATCCGTTCTTATTCAAACACAATGCACAAGCACTCGTACCACATTTCCGCCCTTTGCTTGAAGGTTCTACTCATTGATCCATCACAAGTATAGTTGGAAAATATTTCTACCAAGGACTTCTTCTGCAGAAACTACCACATATTGTCTTTTGGCCCATCGGGCACTCCAATTTCAACAAATACTAATGACAGAAGTATAGCGCCAAAGCTGATTTTCTCACCTTCTTGTGCTTCCTCAATAATTGTCTCAACAATGAAATTTGATATGTTATATACAATACCTTCTGTCATCTTTCGCGCAACATGAAGCCAAGCCTTGTTTACTTGAGACCAACGCTCTTGATTGTTTATCTTTGTCAGGAGATGTGTTTCTTCCGAATGATTGGATACTTCTATAATTTATGGATGTCCATCATGTGCCCTCCTTTAGTGTATCTAAGGTCTTTTTTTGTATTTTATATGGCCTCCTTTTCACTGAGGTCGCTATTCAGATCAAAACACATACTCCTTAGCCATGTCAAACTTCTAATCAAATGCACGGTGATCCTCATTTAGTGCCCAACAAAATAGAATAATTCCTCATGGACTTTTCTCAAAAGCCACTGGTATAACTTCTCAAGTTTACAAAAATACGGGAGCTCATACAGTTGTAAAAATCCTACCTTGGTCAATAATTTCTCACCCACATTGTCATAGACCACCATGTTATATGTTGTTCTCTTCGAGGTCTTCACCACAAAAAAATTCCAATTCTTCCTTGGTATATTTGTTTATGTTTTTGTAATTGTTAACCTTGCAGCAACGAATGTGTGAATCCCAATCGCATCCTAGGAGAACACCTTATGGGTATTGCATTTCAAAAAACCTACTCTCAGGAGTATCTTCAACTTCAATCTCAACTTCATTTTTCTTCTTTCCCCTTGTACCAGCTCCAGGTGCTCTTTTGGGTGTCATAATAGCTATAAAAGTGTGTTATTTTCCCTACCTCATGCTCTACAACTCAACTTTGTGTGCCCTAGCTTGAAACTATGTGCCTTGTCTCAAAACTAAACCATATGTGTCAATCCTCTTCCCCACATGCCTCTTATTTTCTCAAAACTTCAACAAATGGCCTGCAATACTACCCCATGCATAAATCGATAAAATACAACTAGTTCGCAGCTCTCTCACACTTTACCACCTGTCTTACTAGCTTGATCTCCCTCCACTCACTCATAATATCTTGTATGTAAAGGTAAAAATGTCTTCGCATGACATCCTTATATAGATTTTCAAAATTTTATTAATCTCCACCTACCACCATCCCCAACATTAATTCAACGTTTTGAAACTTTTCTACACTACTCATCTATGTGCCACAATCATAACCTTCTAGCACACCTTCTACTTTTTGGCCACATACCTCCTTCCACGCACCCTCATACACCAAAGTACTTTTCCACTGTGCCTTCTTCTAAGTAGTTTCCACTGCTACAACCTACCTCATGTTACACTGTGCATCCATCCATAAGTGGTATTTAATCATGAGTAATCTTCTTCTATCAACACCTTTCATTAAAACACCCATACAAATATTTCTTTATGCATACCCATATTTAGATGACAATCAAACTTTGTAATGAACCATGTATATAAACCACCCCACACTAAGGGTATACATGATCATTTGTGCATGAAAACACTTACATAGTAATCAGCTTATGGTGTGCAAGCACGCTTATTACACAAAACACTGAACTAAATTGATAAAGCATAACAACAATGAAAGGAAACACATATAAAGGGAATGCATTAAGGAAATCTAATCTAAGTGGAAATACTACCTTATTACAAACACCAAGAAGACTTATTTATAGTAAGGATTTAGATTACTCCCGTTAAAGTAATTGATCATCGTGTTCCATCTAAAACCTCTAACTAGAAAACTTTTGAATCAAGTATATAAGTGATAACATACGGTCCCAACCAATGCACCTTAATATTTCTAGGGTGGTGCAAAAACTTTGAATCATACGAAATACCATCTGCATCTAACCTTAAGCTTCTTACTAATTCTAACTCCAACACACTACTATGGCGTGCCTCTCATCCAACTACATGAGTTTTTCAATACATTTTACAAGTTCTTGCTCATCAGCTAAACCTCCGTGTGTGTAATTCTCAAAGAAGGTAACATGAATTCCATAGGTAGAACTACCTTTGTGTTGAACACAAACTGAAAGGGTGTTTCTTTATTCAACCTCTTGTAGGTTTTCATGTACACCCAAATCACAGTAAAGACTTTATCATTACAATCTATCCTTCCAACATCAAAAATTTTTGTCAAGGTATGGCTCAATATCTTGTTGAAGGCCTCAGCAGTTCCATTCACCTGAGGATGATAGGGTGTTGTTTTATGGTGTGCAACCATAAATTCATCCAAAGTAATATCTTAATAGTCTCATTAAGGAAATGACTACCCCTATCACTTGTTAAACTTAAAGGGCATCCATACCTATTGATAATATTTTCCCACATAAACCTTGTTGTTTTAGGTGTTCTACAATTCTTTATAGGTTTCACTTCTTCCCATTGTGTAAGATAATCTGTACACATTATAATATAGCATGATCTTTTCCTATGTGTGGCTAGGGGAGATAAGGCCCACAAAGTCAATTACCACTTCTCAAAATATTTTTCACTAGTAATAGGCCTCAAAGCCATCTCATCTCTATGCCCAAGATTTCCAAGGCACTGACAATGGTCACATGCCTTACAATACTCTTTGTAATCCTTTAATAATGTTTCCAACCATAGACCAACTAGTAGAATCTTGTGTGCGGTGGCATCCCTGCATAGTGTCTACCATCAATACCGCCATGGTTCTCCTCCATAATTACTTCCCTCTCATGCTTAATTACACACCAGCGCAAAACTTCAGCATGGCCTAACTTAAGTCTCCACTGATCAACATGTAAGGCATGGTGTGAATGGCAAGTTATTTCTTCTCCTAAGCCTTTATTCCTTCAAGCGCCACACATGTGTGTAAAAAGACTATAATATCCTATAAATCTGATGGCATGCGGTTTAACCTAAAAAAAATTGCATCTAGCATTGTATCCTCAATGCTTTGTGCATCCTCTCCTGATTGAATCCTTGATAAATGGTTTGGACTAGAATTTCTCTTATCTATCTTAACCACCACTATGAAATTGAACTCTTGAAATAACATAACCCAAAGGCATATGTGCCCTTGTAAGATGGGCTTATTTATTAAATAATTCAATGCCATATGATCTATATAGAAGATGAAAGGTATATCTAAAAAATATTGTTGAAACTTATGGAGCACATAGATCATAAGCAATGCCTCACGCTCTGTAATTGTGTAATTTTGTTCAGTTGGAGTCAACTTTCTACTTACAAATAAAATAGGATGATCAACAATCCCTTCTCTAGGCTAGTATAATACCATGCTTATGGTCATGTCGGAGGTGTATACATGAATGTTAAAAGGTTTGTACCATGAAGGAAAGTGCAAAATACATGTTATAGTAAGCATTTCTTTCAGAGTCTCAAATGTGTGCTATTTTGCCTCACCCCAATAGAACTTGCCTTTGCCTTTCAATAACTCCTCCAGGGTCACGTTAATCTTAGCATAACCTTTGATAAACTTCCTCTAATACCCTGTGTGCCCCAAGAATCTGCATACCTCACTTTGGCTAGTTAGTTCCTCTAAGCCCAAGATAACAACAACCTTAGTAGGGTCCACAAGAAAACCTTCTTTACATATTATGTGTCCCAACAAAATTCCAAAGGGTGTGGAAAATATGAACTTCTTGATGTTTAGAGAGATGCTCAACTGTTGACATCTCTCAAACATGAGCCTCAAATTATCACAATGATATTTCACAAGCCCGTAGACCGTTCCAATCATCTAAATACACCTCTAAGAACTTATGAATAAAATCCTAGAATGTCTGGACCACTATGCACCAAAAAAATGCGCAGTGCATTCTTTAGTCCAAAGGGAATAATTGTGTATGCAAAACTTCCCCATTCAGTGGTGAAAGTTTTCTTCTCTTGGTCCTATTTTTCTATCCTTACCTAATGATACCCTAAAAATCCATCAGTGAAGGAGTATATTTTGCACCCTACAACTCCCTCCAAGATTTCCTCAGAAAATGGTGTGGGAAAGGGATCAATTACACATGCAGCATTTAACTCCCTGTAATCCACAAAAAAATTATTCTCCCATCTCTTGATGCTAATCACCATAGGGCTTACCCATTCTAACTCCTCGATGGGCACAATGATTCCATAAATTAACATTTTGTCAATTTCTTCTTTCACCTTGATGTGTAAGTTCGGATTCATCTTGTAAGGCCTCTTCCAAACTAGGTGTGCTCCTTCCTTTAGCTTGATTCTCATTTTTCCCAAAGATTCATGTACTCCTTTCAATTCATGATATCCCTCTAGGAACAAATCTTGGAAGTCGCGTAGCAAGCTCAATTATCTTAGCAACTTTAGAGTCAGACCAATAATCTCCAATGATGGCCTCCTTAGGTTCAACATCCATTCCAATGTTTAATTTCTTGTTCTTCATAGGTGGATGGTACGTGTGTGTCTTCTCATCTGCATTGTCTAAGACCTCATGTGTACCCTCTGTGTGCTCAATATCCAAGTTCTCAACCTCTTCATCATCAACTATGTAGACCATCTTACCCTTTTCTCTTTCTAGGCAAGCGCACCCAAGTTGTTCAACATTTGTTTCTTCCTCTTCAAAATGTGCCCCAAATTTGACTCTCCTAACAACTCATTAAGGAGCCCCTTAACCCTTTGCACTATCTCCCATAGTTAAGAACTTCATAACATATAATGCCTCATTCACCGGAGGTTTAGTGGAAAAATAGTCAAAGGTCTGAATCATACATGTAGTAAGTTCTTGCCAATTTCAGTCTCTCTATTCAACTCTGCATAGATATACCATGCATGCGCATAGCCTCAAGGTGAAATAAATCTTGTGCACCCACAACAAAGGTGGTAAATCTTCCTTCCCCTCTATCCGTAAGTCTCTCACACTGCTGAATGTGGTGTTGAACATGATCATTACCATGAAATACACATATCTAAGTAGGCACATTGTTCCTTAAAAATATAATAGATAAATCAATCCTTACTTCTCTCCACTCCAAAATATTATCCCTGTGAACCATCCACCAGTGCGTTGTCATCCCACGTAGAGTATAAACTAGCATATTCCTTCTTTCCACCTAACATTCCCACTAAACTTCCATAGCAAGTAGGAATACTTCTAGATTCTCTTCACCAATGTACCTTGGTACCTAGTTATTACCCAAATGCTTCGATATTTGTGTGGCTACTAACACGCATGCATACTACACTTTTACTTCATGCCCAACCATTTCATAAGTTGTCATGTGCCTAGTTTGTCACATGCAACACTTGTAGTATCACTCATGGAGACATGCATCATCCCATTGGATAACTCCTTCCTTTGATGGATCAAGAACTTTCGGATCTTGAATGGTGCGCACATAAATTATGTTCAAGTCTTCTTCACTTAAGGGCTCTACATAAGGTGCATATTTCCCATCTATCAAGATGGAATAATGACGTGTTCTTCCTTGTTTTCAAAACTTATATACCCCTTGTTGAAATGCAGATCAATGTTGTTTACATAACACCAAGGGTGCCCAAGTAATGTTGGAAAACTATCTACCTCTGCAAGTTCCAAGACCTCAAAGTCCCCAATAAACTTGGCCCCCTGTATAGTAATTGATGCATCTTTCAAAACCCTAATTGGTGTGGCCTTCATTTGTTTCACCATAAACAACACATTAGAAGATGGCTGTAATGGTGGTCTTCCCATCTGAACCCACGCATCCAAAGTGAGCACATTCACTTCCATACCTATGTCAATCAAGATATTACTCAAAATCCAACCATCCACAATAACATTCAAAGTGATCTCCTTGTCATAATCTAGGCTATGAGGGGAAGGTTAGCATGTAAAATCTATCCTTTCATGCTCAATTCTAGCACATGGAGTATTTCCTTTAACCAATTCCCCAATAAAGGAATAATGTTTTCTAGTGCATCATCTTGCAAACCTCCTTTAAATCATCAACATCTATCTGATGGAGCTCAGCTACTTTCTTTTATTCCAATTTTTGTGACTATTCTTTCAAACATTGTATCTCACCCTATAAATTCTGAATTACCTCCATGGTTTCTTGATAAACCTCCTTCTGATGCATAGGGTCTAGATACTTTTCATGAATAACCTCCTCCTTAGTAATTCAGGCTTTGATTTTGAGAACTTCTCTGGCACACTCAACCTCAAAGCACGTGTAGTAATCTTCACAGGTACCAACTCAAGATTTGATGCTAACTTTGGAATCCATTGATCTTCCACAGCAGACGTTGAACTCTAACCATTCTCACACCCTTGTTCTCTTGTTTATGTTTCTTACTCAAATGTTCATACAAGTTCAAACATTCTTCATAGTTATGATTCTTTCCGCAGAAAGAACAAATAATGTTCATGTGGACACTCATCCTGTAATGATCAGGAGATCCACATGTATAACAAGTTCCACAAGGGAAATCACTTCTTCCACCACCACGTGACCTTGGCCTCTGAATCCTCCTCGGTAACCTCGACCTTGACCATGGCCTCCATCAGAACACCCTTCATTATGATCATGGTCATGATGCTCACCTTTCTCCTTAGAATTATTTGCAACACCAATTCATGTCATACACCAATATCAATGGCATCATGAATCTGATCAATCAACCTACAATCTTTAGTATCATGAGTGGAAGACCTAAAATATTACAATAATAAGGACACGTTATTTCTTATCACGCACTACAAAAATGGGCACTGACTTGAACTATGGTCCAAGTGACAGATCTCATAATCCAACAACAAGGAGTGCATTGACTTATGAGGACAACTATCCTTATTATGCCCCTCTACTTCACAATCTGTACACCAAATTCCACTGCGCATCTCATGTGTTGAATTACTAGATAATTTCTCCAATTGTTTAGCCATTGTTTTGATCTAAGCTTCCAAAAATGGACTCACCCATATTTCTACACTTCCTACTACCTCAGCATGTAGAGCTTCTTCAAGTACCTCACACGGATCTATATAAGTCTTATGTGAAAGTGCCCTCCTAAAAGGCATGATCAAACCTCCAACAAACCACTGTGCATGTTGGCTCGCATGTATGTCATAAGATAACTTAGACAAAAGGGTTTTGAACCGAGCATCATACTCCCAAACACTCTCAAGTAGTTCCCGCTTAATATCTTTTAATGCATTGATGCTCTTCTGCTCAAACTTAGGGATATAAAATTCTTTCAAGAAAGCATCCCACAACGTGTGGTATAATCTACATAATTCTATTTAGGGTGAAAATTTTTACTAACTATGTGTGTACCCCTGTAATTTAGTTACAAACTGACTCACTTTTCTCTTTAGAACATTGATCCCCTTCACGTGCCATAGTATCTCACACATATGCATGTGCTCGGTTACATCTTCAATGCCTCTATATTCTGGAAGATGAAGAGACATCTCCATATAAATCTATTGGGGTTGGTGTGGACCTTTCCCACCAGATCCAGTACCTATGTTTCCTCCTCCTCTAGAACCTAAATATCCACCAACTCCCAAGCTACCTGACCCTCCTGATTCTCCTCTTAAAGTAGGAAATGGACCAGAGGATGCATTGCCTTGTGTTCCAAAGGTCATGCTAAATTAGACTCCCACAGAGTCATGAATTTGTGCTACTTCCAGATGTTATACCAATGTTCTACATACTCACATTTTTTTCGATGACGCGCTAGAAAAGATACCTCTAGATTTGGACCTCAAAATAACATAGATGACGATTGTGCCACCATAGATGAATAAGCTCCTAATTAACTCCTGAACTTGACTACAAATTGACTCTATCTACTGCAACTCTATTGCTCACACTAGCTTTTTACTGTTAACTGCCGTAGAATTTGGAAAACCAAGCATGCAAAGGCTAGGTCGCTAGGTAGGTTTAGATGCACGCCCGTAGTCCACAATATCTCTCTCGACGTGCCTTCATCCAAAGCTGAGGAGGTTTCTCTACCATGATTTCCCAAATGGGGAGTTCAGATGCTTTGGCTCCATGTCCTCTACATGAGCTCTAAATCCTTCATGAGCCATCTTCCTCCGCAACACCATTCTTTTTCTGTGATCTCTCATTGCTTCATCAGATCCCTCTCACGCGCTTCATTAAACTTAAGCCACCTTTCTTCTCTCTATCTCTCTACCACTAGGTCTATCATCTTTACCAAACTTGACTCCTACCCCACACGTGGTGGGGTTTAGCTAGCCATAGGATTCTTCTCCAAATCCAAGGTTACGATCAAGATCTTGATTTCCAATGGAATACCACGTAAGTAAGATCCTCTGGGCTCGTGTAAAATTGGAACTCAACAACTTTTGGGCAAGAGTAAGTGGAAACTATGTACTCAAGAATATAGTTATTCAAAACACCACGAAACCAAACATCCACAGAGCACATCCAAATCAGATCTGCATCATACAAGGCCTAGAATTCTTCCTATGTCCAAAAAGCATGTGAAACCTCTAATTTCTCTTAGATGTGTAAGCAACCAGCCACTTGTACAACTCTATAGGAAAGATGGAAAAGAAAGTCTCATAAAGCTCATCATACAGATTCTTCTCAACCCATGCACATGCATTAAATTCAGGTCTAGTGCTAAATTTGTGAGCATACTCTTCTTTTAGATCACTTAACCACTCTTCAATACTTGCCAAGGTTAACCGAGTACGTCTTCATCATGCAACATTCTAAAAACAATCGAGAAAGAGGTCAACAATGGAACCAATGATGTAGCCTAGAATTCATTGCAAATATCCCAAAGCATGTTGACACATCACTCAGCCTAAATTGAGCGCTCACCTAAATTACGCAAGGGTACTAGGTCCCTCTTATTTAAGCTTGTTCAAGATGTTAGCATGATTACAAGTATATTTTAGATCCATAATAGATAATCAACTAAACCACAGTGCGTAGACCATATCCAGATCTAGATCTAAACCATATGAAGGAATAACTAAATAATTACTATAATCAATTTTACCATACAAGATCCATGTTCAGTTACATCTAACACCAATATCCAGCTAGAAAGATACATTATATTAAATATTGTAAAACACATAAGCTTCTTACATACATCATGAAGTCACCATGGTTATGTGTGCTAATGATTCAAGCATAAACACAATAATAAAAAAATTCTCTTAAATCATGCAAATCAATACATATTTATAGGGGTGGGGACTTTCCCTTCACCGCCCATGCACCTTCAAAAATAGGCTACATGTTAATAATAGCCATGCACCCTTACATAAGAATACAAAATCATGCAAGTGCTAATAATAGATCTCATATAGTTAACTCCTAGTACAGATCCTATTAATAGTTCAAAACTCTGCATGGCACTCAATCCTTTATTTATCCAAAATAGCCTTGCATAGCCCACAAGTCTTCATACCTTTACGTGCTCTGCACTCCATGTCCAAAAATAGCCTTGATTTACAAAAGCAACTAATTCATGTTTTCAACTTGTTCCAAGGTGCACCCCTATTTTTCCATACTTTCGCACACTCCTACGTGTCATGTGCCCACACGCCCAAACCTTATGTGCTTTCATACTTGAGTTTTATTTCATCCGCTCAACGGCTTCAATGGTATAGAAGCTTAATACCTACCTCTATTACTAGTTGGGATAGACTTGTGCTGCGCACTTTGCAATCAATTCAAGGAGAAAGTTGACAATATCTCCTTGTTAGAATAACTCACAATGATCAAGAGAGCTCCTAATGAGCTCATGGCTAACTTTAACTTCATATTTCAAAAAACATGGGACATAATTCCAGCCCTCTTAATACCAACCCCTCAAGGTGCTTTTCTTTACTTCTTAAGAGCCTTGAATTCTAACATTGCGATAATCGCATAGTCTATGGGCACTACACATCTTCTTGATGCCTATCCTATAGCCATTAGGGAAGAAAATTGTCTTATCTAAGCTAGTAAAATATCCCCTAGACTACATATGCCCTTGTTTTCTAAATTTCCTCAAGCACCTTAGCCTTCCATTAATCTCATTCCTAAAAATAATTCCCAACCCATTGCCTCCACATCCTACTCTCCCCAAAATCAAAAGGAAGATGAATAAATTAAGACCTTGATTACAAATTTTTCCAATAAAGTTATATTCTTAGAAAAACAATAGGCGCAAGCCTTGAGAGGTAAATTTAATCAATTTTCTAATCAAATACATCAATCCTTCATAAATAAATATCCAAAAAAAATATATGGCAATAATCAACGAGAATAATAGATATAATGTTAATGCGCACCTTCCATTGCAGACAGTTTCTCCAATGCAATCCCTTCCTGTGCCCGAGTTCAAGGAAAGAATTAGTTCCAATATAGAACAACATGGTCCAGGAGATATAATGGTGTTTTAGTTGCAACTAGCCCCATGATCAGTATAACAACATAAATTCCTTGTGCATGTAAGCCTTCATGATCCGGAAAGCTTTAAGTTATGAGCCTTCCACTAGCACATGCAAACTAGAAAATTAAGAAGTGTCAAAATTTGTTCTGAGACCAACCTTATATTCTTTGCGGTTGAATAATTGTGTAAAATGAACCAAGATATGGATAGCTCAAGAAGACCACATGTGTAAGTTGTTGACAACACAAGGTACAAAAAGAGAATGCTAGAAGCCAACACACAACCTTCTACTTCTACTAATCGAATCATACACTCCCCAAGTATAAATATGGTTCTAATCATCCCAACAACTACGGTGTGCAATTTATCACACATGATACTCCATGAAATGTTTCAACTGAAGTTGTGCATGCACCTCCTTTACTAGGTCAAGCCTCTGTATAACCCAAGGCACCCTCCTCAAAGCAAGAACAATCAAGAAGAGATGTTGTGCCTCAAATGCACAAATCCATAGGCCTTCCATTCAACATTTTGGACCAAATGAAAAAGAAAAATGTGAATGTCACAATGTGGGACACCTTGGCCATTCCATCTTAGCATGACCTGTTACATGAAGCTTTGTAATAACTTAGCGCACTAATCCATTTATCCAAATACCTCAAGTAATTTTAAACCTATGTCGTGTAGAGGAGAAGAAAGTAAGAAAATTTTTCAAAACCTCACCCTTTTATATGTCCTTGATAGTAGGAAAACATCTTGTTCACAATTATATGATTGATTCAGGGGGCTAGTACTTATCTCATGCCTTAAAAAAGTACATCCTAGGTCTTAAGTATAACCCTTTGTCTAAGGGAGTCTTCTGCAACTTGATGGCTCAATTTTTACAACCTTAGGAGTCATCAAGGATCTTAAGTTAACCCTCAAAGCATGTTCAAGTTTTAATATATCTCAAGATGTTTCAATCATTTATTTACCTCCATTATTTTCCATCTTCTTATCAATATATTTCACTTTGCCAAAGTGCATGGTTACTTTTCTTCAGATTGGTCTCACATGCTCTTGAGAACAAGGTATGGTACCAGGTTTACCATGTAAGTTGAGCCTATATTTTCCTATCCTGTTGATTCATATCACCCATCCCCTCTTCAAGCTAATTTCCTAATCCAAGAAGGCTAAGAACAAAATTCAATTTCAGAAGAGAACCTCATTTCCCCTTCCATACCTGATCTTTTATTAGATGAATGGACTAAAGATCGAGTATGAGTTTGATCCATTTGATACAACTATTAAAAGCTGGTCTTGATACCTATTGCATCCTATAAGTGAAATTCATGCTACCTACTCCACTTGTAATACCTCTTCCATGGTTGTTATCTTTGATCACTTCTATTAATGAAGTAACAATGTTGATAGGTGATTTTTGTTTTGAAGATGGTGTACTCTTTAAAACTAATAAATCATGTTGTTGTAGATGATATGTTTTATCTTCTAAAATTGAGTAATGTTATACCATGAAAATTCTGAATTTATTAATGAAGTATTCATATACTTTTTATGTTGAACTTTTAATGTATTTTGCATGTGGATGAAGGAAATAAATTCGGTTTAAATTGTTCATTTCCTAGTTTGCAATATTGAACTTGTTTTTTAGTCTGATGATTGCAAAGTCTAGGATTAATCACCTTGGATCAATTATAGTGATCCAAGGCATGTTTGGGATTTTTGATGTGTTGAACATCTTGATCATTTGGTCAGAATATCTGATTTCTACACCCAGGCTTGCATTGGGGTCACAGGGGCGTCTTGTAGCATCTTTTGGATTTCACCCTTCAAGGTGATTTGTTCGTCATTTTGATGAACTGTGGAAGGTAACATTATTTGATTAATTAATTAGGACCTAATTAATCTAAGTGTTTGATTATTGATCTATCCTAAACTTATGCTAAGTTGATTTATTCATTATATTGATTAAATCCTAAAAGGATAATGGGGAACTATCCTAAGTTAGACACTAATTAATCCTAAGATATTTGGAACTATTCCTAAGGTCCTAAGCTATGGTTTCTAAACTATTATTATTGGGACCTAATCTATTGGACATCGACCTAACCTATGGTATTGGGGTTGGCTTTGTTAGAAAATGGATTTGGATGGCGGTGACACCATTCCAAATGCATCGCCAGATTTTAAATGTGCCATTTAATTTTAAGTACTGCCAAACTTGGCCAAGGTTTGGGGAAGGTAGAAATTTTTCAAGCTACCAACACTATTATTTTGGGCGATTGAAGTTTTTGAATTGTTAGTTATGACTAACAAAGGATAAGGATGGTGGGAGTTTTTAGAGGGGACTCTGTCAGTCATGTTGCATTTATGATCCTCAACCGAGCAAAAACTACCTAGGGAATAGTAAGGAGGTTGGAGGAAAAATAAACGGTTTTGTTTTTATTGTTTCATTTGGAATTTTGAGCCTTTGAGCTCTACATGTTATTTTCCAATTTTTGAATTTGTTACATGTATGATTTCTCCTTGCATGGCAGAAATAATGGAAAAATATGATCAAGGAAGCTATAAGAAGAAATTGGGAAGAGTTTCAGAGGATTGTTTTGGCATTTTTGTTGGAAATCTTTCTGTGGAATCTCGGTTTGAAGGATTAAAGAAAGGAAGAGAAGGCAAGAGAACTACTAGGCATGATAGGCCCTATCTCATTAAAATCTCTTTCTTTTATTTAAACATTTTCATTGAAATAATGTTTCTCTTCATGAAAACGTAGATGAGAATGTTTTTGGAATGGTTGATTGTTTCTTTTTCTTATGTGTGTGTTTCTTTTGGACATGGTTTCTTGGATAAGAATAGTTTTGTGAAATAGAATATTTTAATGAATCTAGGTTTTGAATGGAGTTGGAAAACAAATGTGTTGCTTATTTGGAAAATTGGGTATGAACTCTCAAGGGATTTTGCACTTGATAAAATGTCACTTTGTTGTATCCTTTGGCGTTTGTGCATTTTTGCAGGGATTCAGTTTTAAGTTTCTTGATATATGGAACTCACCTGGTCGTTGTAAAACGGGGTTGGTTTAACAATTGTTAGGTTAAATTTTTTTCATAGAATAAATGATGCCTGTTTTTGGAACCTCTGTTGGGTTTGAAGGTTTTCCATTTTGGTTGTATTATCCATATGATGGTCGACTTGTTCTTGTAGGCCTATTTTGGGATTTGGTTTTGGTTTATTGACCTTCATTTTAGCTTAAGATGTATTCAGATCTTTTGATCTTTTGTTTTAAAAGGATCATGCTCAACCTGAATGGGTATTTTGAAGGTGGTTTTGAGCACTGTAAGTGCATGTTGTTAGGTCAGCAATGAGCTTCATGTTTCTATCTTCTTAAGTTTCATTTCAATGTTTTAGTACCCTCCTTGGGTTGGCTTAAGTTTTTGGAACTTGGTAGATTTTATAAGAGATCCAAGTTTGTGTTGATCTTGAACTGGGTTCATTTCCTTTTTATCCTACGAAGAGTGGTTGAGCTTCGAGCATCATGTTAGGGGTATTATGATTGATTTCAGTTCTTGTTCAACTCTGTGATTCTTCTTTTCGTTGTCTCCTTGATAACGACTACATGTTTTGTTGAATATTTGATCCTACAAACCATCTCCTTGAGACTGTACTCACATGTTTGTGATAGTTCTATGGTCTAAGAAAAGTTTCTTGTTCTTTGGGTCATTTAAAATAAGTCAGATGATGAGAGGTCTACCTTGACCTTAGGTAAGGAAGTTTTCATTCCTTAAACTTGGATCTTAGTCCTTCTAGGTAGGATTGTGCTCTGTGGTTTGGTTTCTTGTAACCATTCCGAATGCATTCTCCTTAGCTTGTCGTGGGAGATATGGAGCATCCAATTGTTGATTGTTCTTGGAATGCATGATTGTGATGGTTATGTTTTGTTTAAATAGGTTTGAACTTTAATGAGGAATACGGAAGATCCTTCTAGAACTCTATTTTGTATGTTTGATTAGACTTGTGAAGGCTTGAGAAATCCTCCTTTAGAACATATAATGTTTATATTTTGTATTGTTGAGTTGTTCAATGCTATGGTATCCTCTTGGTTAGAGGTAGGAATTTTGATGGCAGAGTTGTTTGGATAGTTGTTTTCCATGCTAGATCATTAGTGTTTGTGTCAAACCTTTTATATTTTGATATGAAGTTGATTTTAATAGGATCAAAATTCTGTTCTTATCAAATCATTGTGTTTTCAGATCAATTCATTTTTAATTGATAGATTGGGATCTGATTGTGTTATAGTGGAACTTTGCTTGGTGAATT
The DNA here is from genome assembly GCA_018340775.1 of Taxus wallichiana var. yunnanensis. NCBI lineage: Eukaryota > Viridiplantae > Streptophyta > Pinopsida > Cupressales > Taxaceae > Taxus > Taxus wallichiana. Next base: position 345,743,803 of record CM031240.1, on the reverse strand, counting down.
AAATTGAAGTCAATTTGGATAGATCATGATTTGAATTAATTCCTTTCTTAATTGGTTGCAGTTGACTGCTATCATGTTGAAATGATTGCTAATGTTGTGACATAGATATAATTAGATCATGATGAATTGTTAACTTCTTATTTGGAAAATTATACTTAAATTGAATTAGTGTCTCTTCTCTACTTCTGATTTTGTGACCTTTTTTGCAAAGTCCTTATTAATCTTATTATGGTGTACTTGGAACCTTTTCATAAATAGCAAGGTTCCTTTTATGAAATAGTTAGATTAAAGCATATTGTTTTAATGTTATAGCTCTTATCATGCTCAATTCTTGTGAACTGACTCATGCTAACAATTTTGCAGATGGACTTCGTGAAAAGTGAAAGGAGAAAGACTTACAAAAGTTGCATTTGTTTTATTGATGAAATCATCTTCTTCATTCAGATGTTTATGTATTGAAAATTCTCTTGAAATGAACTTATTTTAGAATCATGAGGATGTAATAAACTTGGTTTTGTAATGATGAAAGATGTTTCTTATGAACTTATGGAATATTAATTAAGTTGAGAGTAAAGTGAACTCTCTCTTTTGATAAGTAAATTGTTGTGAAGGTAGTTAATTTCTGATTTATTCTAAAGTCTTATATGACTTAGATTTGCTTAATATTCCTAAAATATTAATATGCATGCATGTATTTTATTGATATACTTAAAGATTAACAAGCTTAGTTTAATGGATTTTAAGGTATAGATTAATACTTGTAAAGGAGTTGTATATATATATATATATACACACACTTGATTTATCTCAAATGGGAAATGATATAACTAAGATGATTATGAATGTTATATCCTCTTTCAGGAAAAGAGGGAATAAGGATAGTTATATAGATGAATGTGGCATTCTTTTATGAATCTACACCTTATGTTTTTGATTTCATTAATAGGACTATAGTCCTTAATAAGAAAGAAAAAGGATACTTCCTTTTATCATTGAATCAGAACAATGTATGTTATCTAGTTGTGACTTTAAGTTTAAATCATATTAGATGATTGGCTGCATGCTCTTTATATGTAAATAATAAATGGAAAAAGGGGAAGCTTAAATGAATTAATAGGAAGATTCGACATTCGATAACACTAAGTCTAATGTATAAGCTTTCAATCAATATTGTTTACAATATTAACTATAGTATGAAAACATAATGATCTTACTTACTTATTATCAAATTCAAATATATTGATAAATGGAAATAATGGTTAAGATTAAAATGTTCATATGCATGAATGCATATTTTATCTGCATACCTTCAATTGGTGTAAAAGTACATTTTGAATCCTTATTTGGAAAAATTGTATTGAGTGAACTTTTAGGTGTGTTGTTTAACGATAAATTAAACAAGATAATAAATTGATGGGTTAATAATCTAATGTTCTTAAGTATGTTAGTTTAGTTGAAGGAACTTAGTAGGTTGTTGTGAAATAGGGGCATGCAACATAGTACCCTCTTAATGGAAGGATTAATTACGAGGATATTGTGATGCATCCAGCTATGCTTCAACACCCCACTTAGTTCAATTAACTCGATTAACATAAGTGGAAATTTGGTTCATAGTTCTACTCTAAACAAAGATAGACACATGGACTAGTGTAGTGGTCAACTCATGTTGAGTTAGGGTATCCAAACGCACCTAATAAATGAAATTCGATTAATTATGTCTTTGTATCCTTAGTCACCATGAGTGTTCTTCCACACTAGTGCATGTAAGCTTCCCTTGTTTGGTGTGAAGCTTTGACTTGGGTTTGGTTGACAATAGTCAATGAAGACCAATTAAATAACAGTACAAGTGTGGTGAATGACATATTGCTATCGACAAGTATGTCATCTTGGAATGTAAACATGGTAAACATGTTTAAAACTTTGGCCAAAGTATCACAAGTTGTTGGTTGCATTGTCTTATGTCACCTAGTCTAAGTTGTGGGATTTCAAATGAATATCGGTAATAGATATTCAGATAGGCTTCTTAGACAAAACACTTGTGTGACCCTTGAAGGGTAAAAGAACCAAAGTATACATGGTATACACTTGAACAAGTTAAACATGAGAGATCAGTTAAATACCGAGTCATGAAATGAGAGATCGGTGATTCACCAAGTCATTAACAGCAGCATATGGTTTTGTGTTATGAGATGGGTGGTAATGGAATGTGTAAATAAATTATATGAATTTAGAATAGAGAACATTATGCAAAAAAAAATCCCTTGTTTCTAAGTCATTAAAAGTGGATGTTACACCACTCAAGAAAAATGATTAAAGTTTTGGACTATGGAAGATGTATTTTGATGGTTCTAGAAGCATAAATGGAATAGGACAGGGTTTTATACTCATCTCTCCCAAGAGTGATAATTTATTCTTCACAAACAAGTTGTAATTTGTATTCCCCCATAACGTAGAAAAATATGAATCATTGGTGCGGGGCCTTCTTATCATTGAAAAGAGATAGATTAAAACCTTTGCAGATCTTTGGAGACACTGAAATTTTCATCCACTGAGTCACAAACAAGTGTAACAAAGAACAATATTTTAAAATCTTATAAGCATAGAGTTTGGGACCTTCTAGAGAGTTTTAATACTCTTAATCTATAGGTGGTACTGAGGAAATTGAACAAAGAGCCGATCAAATGGAAACCCTTGGTTCACAATTATCAACTTCTAAGGATTTGGTCAAGGCAATGCGTAGCACATCAAGATAGTGGTCAGTCCATCCATTCGAGACAATGAAACTAGCTAGAAATATTTTTGACAGTGATGCACAAATTGTCCAGTTCATTCATAATGAATCTGAGTTTTCCTCAAAAATTCAAGTTGACTTTGATGGAAACTATGGTGACCAAGTAATTCAACTAAATACAAAGAATTTTCCTAAAGGGTTGGTCACCTTAGAGCATATTTTTAGCCTTGATGATGATTTTAAGGGTGAAAAGAAGAACATGTCTGCAGTGCAAGAATATTGTCAAGTAGTCACTATTGCACAAGGCAGAGATTCGTTTCTCGATAAGACATGCACGTAATATAAAAATAAGGCCTTCATCTCTCTGTGTTAGAAATACAATGACATCTTCTCATGGGATTTGTAGACACCTAAATTGGTATTTATACCCTTGATCACCAGCGTGCGCATATTTATGCATCCCCTTCATCTAATTAAATGCTTATCCAATACCCATTAATTAATTAAACCACATTAATTAATTAATCATTTAATATATTACATGCCCAATTATTCCATCCATGATAATTAATTAATTAATCTCTATTAATTAATTAATACCCTTCATCTTTACTTAACCAACCTGCTATTTAGGATGCTTTTATCCTAAATTCATCCCTTTCTTTTTCTAATTTTTTATCCCATATATTTTTGTGCCCTAACTACCTTAAATTCATCCCCAAGCAATCTTATCCTACCTACATTCTTTAAAGCATTTGGATAATCCTTAAAAACACAAAATCACACCAAAATCAAAAAAGCATGCCCATTGGGGAAACTTTCCCCAATCGGAGGTGAAACCCTCTAGCATTTTTATTTTTCTAATTTCTTGATAAATTTACTACCTTGACCCTCATTAAGAATGAGAAACTTGGTAAACATTCTTGGCATGCCTTGTGAGAATCTCTCTCTCTCTCTCTCTCTCTCTCTCTCTCTCTCTCTCTCTCTCCTCTCTCTCTTCCACTAACAATGCAATGTGCGGATTTGCTTTATCGCTTGTTCATTTTGGAGTCGTGACTTGGATCGTTCACCACTCAAAAAGTGCAAATAAATACGAAAAGCATTATCCAGGCATTCCCCACTTTTTCCTTATTTTCTCCTTTTTGCATTGTACTTTCTAATTCTTGTTTGTTTCCTTATCAAATATCACACTTCATTTTGGAATTAAAAAGAACGTTATTTTTTCATCATGCTTACTCATATAGCTTAAGTAGCAGTCCAACTTACTGCATATCACATCTTATCACACACAACCTAAAACTCAAAAATCAAATTAACACATCAAAACACTTCCTCTCCCTATAGACTGATTGGGATTTGATCACCCAACAGAAGCTGCCTCAAACATTCCCTAGCCACAACTTACCGAAACCAAACATAGTTCACCTTCTCCTAGGTCCTTTGTTATCCATCCCCTTTTTATTTTTCACATTCTTAATCACAACATAAAAGGAATTGTTTTCTTGACTTGTCTGTTAAAAATGGAATAAAAATTCTCCTCAAGTAGTTCTCAACAATCCACCATGACCCCATTCAAACCCTTGGTTACCACTGGACCCATCTATTACTACCTTTGTCGTAGAACCTCTAGTTCCCGACCATGCCAACCGGTGGATTCCACTTCTTCCCTTCCATTTCCTATCATCCATGCTTCATCGATATCACCATTCCTAACCAACCTATTGACCTATTTGTCTCTCCCACATCAGATCTCCCGTATAATCCTCATCATCTTATCATGATATTACTTCTCCCCATCATATGTCTCCTTAATTAATCGACCTTCACCACTGATATCTTCAAAAATCATTCCCCAATCCACCACTAGTAAACTCATCCTCACCTCCTACATCATATCAACTCAACCCCTTTTCAATCAACACCATACATCAGACATCTTCCCCCACGTCTATTTTACCATCTTTAATATTTATCCCTATCTTAGATAATTTTCCTATCGCCCCTTGAGGGATATCCTCACATCCACTATACCCACAATCACATTACCTACCACCTTAACCTCCACCATATCTCTCTCATCTACATCCAATCCTACTCTTACCACATCGCATCAGACTTGACTACACCTACCTCACTATCCATACCTATCATACCTAAAAATTACCTACATCTCTCCTAAAGACACTTGTCATTACAATTATTTCTTCCACATCCACGAATCCATCCAAGTAAACCTTGACATTGCTATCACATATTTTTCTACCCATGCCCACATCATCCAATCCTCTAACATCAAGCATCCATGTATCTACATCCCCCATCACATCTTCTCAATTTACATCTACATCCTCAATTCCTCTTGAAACATTTGAGACAAACACAAAAGGCATTCATACTTCTCCCACACAACCCTTCATTTTTGCTTCTATTCATCTATAAACCACATCATCCCCCTCTCACATAGACTTCATTAACCACATAATCCAAATACCCCTTTCTATTTTCTTATCCACACCTAAATCTACTCCACCCACTACATCGGAACTTGTTCCCCCATCCATACCTCTTCCACATTTCCCCATCACATCATCCTTAGAACTCATATAGGTTCCCCTTTTTTGTTTCTTCTCACACCTACCACATACCGACTATCATGACCACATCACCTTGATCATTTGAGAAATATTTGAAGCACCGCAACTTTCTGCAGTTTTAGGTGATCCTCCCATCTCATCCACACAATCATACATCCATACATCTATCAATATTTCACCTTCTTTAGAGTCTTTCATGTAAAAATTAGTTCCTCTATCAGCCAGTCACATCTTTGGATCCAGATTGAAATAATTGTCATCCCTACCAAGGGAAATCCTCAACAAGCCAAATCCAAAAACCTTGGCATCCTTCCATAGTGATCCCTTAAGCGTCCTCATAAGAATATCGGCATCCCTCCTATCAAGACCAGAGCTAAACCCTCCATCCTAGTCCCACATCCATTTGTCTTGAGACCCCCTCCTTCATCACAACCAATTAACCAATCCAAATCCAAACATTTTGATTCCCTTCTAGGACAAGTTCCCTCATCAAAAACACCAACACTTGTCCAACCATCCAAGCTTGAATCATCCACCTCTTCTTCCTCTTATAAACTCTCTATACCTCAACACAATCCACCTTCATCCTCACCATCCACGTCATCTCATAGGACCTCCCTTGGTGCTTACATCGAATCATATACGGAGGTCCTCCAACATTGTTATCCCGTTTTGAGTTCACGATGAAACGATCGGATAACCCCTACAAAATTTTTGAAGTGATTTTGCATTATGATCTCTTTTAGAGCAAATCGGGACTGATGACATAAGTTTTAACATGCTTTATGTCGTATGATTTCCGAAACCCGAAACCCGCCTTGTATTAAAATCTCCTCGTATCGGGTTTTCGGAACTCTAAAGCATCGGAACATTCATGTTCCAAAACATGTTTTATGCGCCATGTTCTCCGATTCCCGAAGTCCGCTCATTCCTTAGTAATCGGGTTTTCGGAAGTTCATGCATCGGAACATTCATGTTCCAAAACATGTTTCGTGCTCCATGTTTCCCGAAGCCTGAAACCCGAAATATACTAAATCTCCTCGTGTCGGGTTTTTGGACTCCTCCAACACGCTGACGTGGCATCCATGCCGAATGGTTGGTGGAGGACGTCGAAGCTTGAAGTGTTTTTATTACTGATTTTCTTATAAATACGCCAAAATCCACGTCATTTTTACCGTTCATATTTTTAATTCGTGGATTTTTCGCATGCTCTTCCTCTCCCAAAACCCGCAAACTCGCGTTACCAGACTGGATCGATCGTTTTCGATTTTACTTGTCTCGAATCGAAGGTATTCTTCGTTCCTTCTTTATTCTTGATTTCTCTGGATCGACTGCATATATTTTCTTTCCAATTTCTTGCCAGTTGTTGAGGGTTTTTCTTCCTTCTTCGTTCTGTATTGTTTTGGAAAGGGTTTTGGGTTTTTAGGGTTTATTTTCTTTTTGAGATTATCATTGGTCTATTCTTCCAAATTCCAATTACTTTCATAATGTTTGGAATATGAATAACAAAAAAAAGAAAGGAAGATGTCTATGTAGAAATTCAAAGGAAAGGCTCTGTTTTTGGTTTCTTGGATTTTGAAGTTTGTATTGCAGATTCAAAAGTCCGAAATACAAAGGAAGCTCGCGGTGACTAAGTCTTTCAACATTCGAGCCTCTCGGTGGGTCAGGGTATCTCCTAAGTTCCGCCATCCACAGTGGACGCCGGGTTTTCTGCAGGTTCCGTCATTAAACAGCAAGTGCCGGGTTTTCCCCTGTTTCCGCCATTGAAAGCAAGTGTCGGGTTTCGCAAGACTCGACATCGGGTTTTCAAAGTTTTCCGATATCTTGATCGTGTCGGGTTCTTCGCTTCTTCCGACGCCTTCCGTCAATCAGGTTTTTCAGTGTGCACAGCATCTCCGGAGTTCCGAGCTTTTCTCTTTCCAATATTCTTCATGTCGGATCCTGGTTCATCACAGGAGAAGGCCGGAAAATCTAGCAAGATGAAATACAAATTTAAGAAACCAGAATCCCCGTCATATATCGACTGTAATTATGATATCAGGGATACTGAGATGGGCAACATAGATATGGACGATTTTTGGAACAGGGTGAAGAGTTCTTCTCAGACCCCATGGATGGTGGCTTTAGCAAATAGTGGCTTGCCTCTTGCAGCGGGCTTCCCCATGTCTGCCCAATGTCCAGAGCTTGTTTTGGCGTGTGCATCCAGCTACGACTCGGCTTCTCGGTCCGTAAGGAATCAGGCTGGTGAAGTAGTTATCAAACTAGATGGGGCTTATTTGGATGATCTCCTGAAACTACCAAATTTTGAAGAGTATGGAGCCCTAGACATGAAATTGGCTCAGAAGGCCTGGGACAGTAACCAGGAGAATTGCATTAAGGATGTTAATAAGAAGTTCTTGGTTAAGGCAAAACCAGTAATATCTAGATTTCAAGAACTATCCTAGATCGGATTTCATCGAGAAATCAACGATATTATCACCCTACTGAGCCGGGTGTTTGGCTTGCCAGAATCAAATTTATTTCATGGATGGATGTACCAATTTATGGTCACCATTAGGGAGAATAAGCAAGGGATTGACTGGGGAACCCTGATCAGTGATGAAATTGATTCCCAGATGATGACGGTCCTGTCAACCGGAAAGTTTTATATGTTCTCATATGTGGCCTATGCAGCAGCTGGGATGAGGAGTTATCCAGGGTTGGAGACTAAAGGAAGTAGAACCACAAATCCAGTCTATAAGTATTATCCTCAAATAACGAAGAAGGGGTCGAGGATCACTTTAGGAGGGTAAATGACGCCTTTTCTATGAAAACATGCCACTCAATCCCAGGAGTGAGAAAGACAAGGGTCTCGGACGAGGCATGGGTGAAGTATCTAAGTGGGGATGTATCTTCTTACGGTTCAAGAAGTTTACCTACCTTGACGGTCATGTATTCCGGAGAACCTTTTAAATCGCCTCGTTATCCGCGATAGATTGATACTAATAGAATTCACAGATTATTGGATTTCCACAAGTTCCAGCAGAAAGCAAGCATGCATTGTATCCTTCCCAATTTCTATTGGGAGATATACTTGCTCAACGGCAAAAGCTAAAAATGTCGAATGTGAACTCCGGGAGAAGTTAAAGAAGCATATGAAGTCTCGGGATGGTTTTGACATCCGAGGAGTACTAAGAACTTATGGATCCCTACATCTCGCACGGGCCAGGCATTGAGGATATGCGGGTGGATCTGGCATGTGAAGTTGCGGTTCGTGAGAAAAGATCATAGCAGATTAACTATTGATGAGATTCGAGAGCTAGAGATTTCTGATTTGCCATATGGTATAAGGGACGATGAAAGTGTGTTAGATATGTCCTATGATGGGCTTAATGAAGATCATACGTTTTTCCGCCCTATTGATTGGTCGGCTAGCGAAAAATCCTCTATCAGCGATAGGTGCCTAATTCAGCTCGTACAAAGAAATGGCTCTCTTCTTGGGGCATGAATTTTAAAGATGACAAGTTTCCAAAATTGGCTGCTCTGAGGTGGGGCCCTCCGAAAAGAAGAAGGACAAGGAATATCTTGGGGTCTATAAAATCAAGATTCCCGAAGAGGAAAGAAAGACAAATCTCTTGATTGTCTCTCAACTCAAGCGGTGGATGTACCAGAATCACCAACACCACGGAAATAGGAGAAATTAATTTGGAAGAAGGAGGAAGTCAGCCTTGACTTCACCATTTGCTGATTGCTCAATTTGAAGAGACCTTATCTCACGGCGAGTCAATCGAATATGTGCCTCCCCTCTCAACCACTTTCCTCCTCATTCCCCATCCACTTCTTCAAGCATGGCCAATATTTTTTGGCTCTCACCCCTTTCTCTGGAACCAAGTGATCACCAACACTTTCACACTGTGCCTTTATTCATTGCACCTACTACCACGTTGACTGCTGTTCCCCCTCCAATAGTAGAATCTGCTCCCCTTGAGAGTAGAATACCAGCTACTACAACATTGGCAGTTTCCTCTGATACACCACCATGGCTACTCGAACAAACTCCGAGGAAGAGGAAAGTGATTGTACCCCTACCAGCCTTTGATTTCAGCTCACTCAAGGCTTCTACTGCGAGATCAGCCAAGAAACCCAAAACAGTTTCAAGAGTTTTGGTAGATGCTTCAGGAGATAAGTTCGCAGAGATTGCCACTCCCTCAGCTGACAAAACTAGGGATGATGTAGCTTGTTGCTTGATTATCGAGATCACCAAGGTGGCTCTAGGAAAGTAACAATGGAAGGAGCGCTTGACAAGATGCACGGGCTTCCATAGGCGTGCATGCCAAAAGTTGAAAGAGACAAAGTCGTCACAGAGATGAGTTTAAAGAAAAGTGGAGCAGTTGACAGAGGTTTTGATTAAACTCTCAACACCCCTGGAATCCATACCATCTGCTTCTGCTTCTGCCGGATTCGATTTCTCATCGGTGCCTACGATTGAGAAGATTACCAGAAAAGGAAGGGTGGTTGATGAGTGGATCCAAAAGTTGCTCCAACGAGGGAAGGAAGTAATTCAAGACGTGGTGAAAGTTCATCAGTCCTTGGCAGAAATTCAGAAGGAAGGAGAGAAGATGGATGAGGAATTCACTGAAGAACTTGGACAGCTTGATTTGACTTGTGAGGCTCTCCAAGTGCTGAAGCAAATACCAGCACATCTCTTGGTAGAAGAAGCAATTCTTCCACATACGATAAACACTTTCGATTGATCAAGGGCATCAAGTTCGAGTAAAGATTCTCAACGAAACTGCAAAGCAAGTTGAGAGAATCGAGGATAAATTGATCGATGGGAAAAGTGATCGGAGGAAGAATTGCTAAATATTTGTCCAAAGATGTCGGTTGGGAAATCAAGTGCCCTATCAGCAGATGATCTCTTCAAACAAGTTCAAGAGATTATTCAGCATGAACCTGTAGATGGATTCGACCTTGAAGTCATTGGTCAGTTTGTAAGGATTGAGCATACGTTGGAGGCCTTAAGAAAGCTCAGCAAGAGGTTGAAAAAGCTTCCCGGCAGTGCCAGTGATATCCATGAGACCTGCGAAATGTGGAATGATCTTTCCACTGCACCTGAGGAAAACGAAATGCAAGGCATTATTCGGAAGTTCAGGAGTTAGAACAAACAGAGTCTCGGAGGAAGAGAAAGGAGAAGAATCAAAAGATGATGACTCGGATTGAGCTCCAACGTCCTATGACATTTCTATTTTTAGAATGTCATATCTTTTATTTCCATTTTGTCATTATTTTTAATTCAAACTTTGACTTGATCTCCTGCGTGAGAATCATGCAAAGCTGAAACTCTAGTTAGCATGCTACTTTTCAGGATCTGTTCTGTTTAAACTCTAGCTTCTTTTGTTATAAAAAGGGATGCTTGTGCATTCTAAAAGGTCGAGAATTTTTGGAGCATTAAGAGGCTATTGGAAAGGAGAAAAACTTTGTGTTTTCTTTCAATCATTTTGAAGAATAGAAGTTGATATCGTTTTGCAGACTTTGTGTTGCGAAATACATCTTATTTAAGATATTGTTCTTATGTTCATGATCTTAGAGCTATTCTTTGCATAGAATCTCAGTGTTTCTAATTATCTCGGACATTATATCTGTGATCTAAAACTCGTATGATTATTTCGTGCTCTGTGTTTACTCGAAAGAAAATACGTTTCTCCCATTTCTTTTCTACCGTGCTTCTTTCACTGTAATAGTTTCTAACCTATTTCACGTACGAAAGCAATATCCTTGAATCGTGTGAATGTGGATTTCGGGATTTCATCCCAACCCCCAATGGTTAGATTAGTGTGAATATTGTATATATTATTTCTTGTGTTTTAGATTAGCAATAAACAGGTAGCCTCACTGTCTTTGAGGAGGATTCAATCCCATGTACGTGGTTGAACCTCATATTTTGGTTTGACAAAATATCCACCAACAAACATATACTTTAGACTTATGCCATCACGCTCCCACCTATCAAGGCTTTTGCCTGAAACATCACGAATCCATCTTAGTTTGATCCCTATTACATATGTTCTTATCATCACATTCTAGGTCATGACACGAGAGCATTGTAAGGCCCTTCAAACTACCATTCATGATCTTATTGAGTGAGAGGACCTCCTTGATGAGTCTCCTTCTCCATCTAATTCTTTATCCATAGCCCATCCAACTATTTTTACCGCATCTCCATCTACTTAGATTCATGGTTCTCTTCATCGATATACATCATCTCATATTACTCTTCTTGACAAGGGTTCTCCCTTGTTCATTGATATTGTTCACCTTGTTACACCATCCTCCTGACATCCATTTCATATCCTTTAACATCCACTATCTTATCCACATCCCTTTTTGGGGGAACATCTTCCCCCCGTTATTGATCTTTTAGCATCCTTCTTCTTGTCTTCATCAATTCATCCTCCCATGTTAGGGAGACTTCTTTCTAGGACTTTTCTATTCACAGATTAGTTCCTCTCCACATTCGACATCATCTTATCTTATCCATCTCGGTTCATCTAATCGTAATTTCATCCCTTCTTCCTATGACCACTTTCATGGCCATATTTTTCTTCCCTTGAAGCACCATGGCTTTAACTAAAATCCTCCATTAAGGAGCATGTTTTATGATCCTTATTTAACTCATCTCATTTGGTCTTGCTCTATTGTGTCTCTCTCTAGGGGGCATTTTTTCATCTTAGATGCATATATTTTCTTCCTTAATGAGCAGTGCTTATCCTTATTTTTGTTTATTCATCTTGTCCCATATTTCGAACGTGGTGTTAATGTCAGCAGCCTCATAGCTAAATCATAACATCACCACTCTAGAAAGGAGCCAACGCAGAAAGTTTACCCCCAACTGGATTGGACCATATGGTTATCCAAAGTGGAACCACATAACACATTGCACTTGTGACCATTCTATTGTCGGCACATTTACCAATGTTCCCTTAGTCATATACTTATATTGTTCCTCCATCTTATCTTTTTCCATCTCTCACTGTGATGATTTAGACTTATTTGGTCTTCCGTCACTGCCTAGATGTGACCTTAAATTTGGGCACCGCGGCTCTACCCATAGCATATTCCTTATGGATAGGTTCTCCCCTTTGGTCAGAAATCCATCATCATCACATTCATCACCTTCTTAGTTACATATTGGTTTCATGCAAATGATACGGGGTGTCTCTTGTACATTTATTATCCCTCACGAGTGGTCTGCTTAGCTAGTCCCAACTCTTCCCCATGTAAAAATAAAAAAATCATCATGGATGCTCTTATAAAAAATATTAAAGTTATCAAAAATAGACTGATCCCTTGAAGGACAGTTGTACATGAAAAAAACAAAAGAAATCAAAAGCATGAAATCAAATTCAAAAGTAAATCAAATAAAATAGACTGATCCCTTGAAGGGAAGCTATTATATTATTTTTTCCATCTATATATTATATAAATTATACCATAACATCAAAGGATGGATACTCCTTATGGAATTTGAGGGCTTCCCACATTTATCGACCTTCAATTAATTAGCATCCTAAGAAATTTTTCCACATTGATCATCTTTCTTCTAGAAAACTTCTCGTATTTATTAGTTTTCTCTTTCCCCTTCCTAGAGTTGGGGCATAGTTTTAGGGAACGCCACTTTCAAAGAACCCTCTTTCCTCTATACAAGTTTCATCTCAAAACCCTTTTTCATGTCGATAGTAGGTTTATGAGATATGTTAGGAAATAAGGGATAAAATATGTGGAATAATCCCTCACGAGAATCGCATACAGTAGAAACTAATATGCGAGAATTTATTACAGATCTCAAATAAAATTACAGAATAAAATAACACAATACAAAGAGACATTATTTAACGTGGTTCACCCAATTTGGGCTACGTCCACCAAGAATCACTTGCTCAGATTTTATTACAAGCCACCGCTCTCTCAATACAATACCTAGATCCGTTTGGAGCTATGCTCAACAAACTCTACAGAATTCACAGCCGAATTCAAAACACATCTACAATACATTTTCTTGTACATCTATCATATGCATAAGACCATATAAATAGACAACTGCTTAAGCAGTTTTACAAAACTGTGGGTATCAAAACCATGGGCAAAACCCGTCCCATAAACCTATGGGTCAAAAAACTTGCCCATATGAGAAAAGCACGTTTCCCGATATTTCGGGTGCATTTTTCGAGGCCAAAAAAATTTATGCCTAAAAAAATTGTACATTACTCTTAGTGTATAGTCTTCAACACTTTCACACATGAAAACAGGCTCCACAACCTAACAATCTCCCACTTGGAGACTAGTTTTCCTCTGAGCAAGCTTCTCACCCCTTCACTAGTTTTTGTGAAGACCAACCAAAGTTGAACACAACTTTATTTTTTCCCTTGTGACCACCTTGGTCATCATGTCTGCAGGATTTTTTTGATGGTATGAATCTTCTCAACTTCAACTTCTCTTCCTCCAAAGTTTTCCTGATGAAATGATACCTTAATTGTATATGCTTTGTCCTAGAGTGGAAAGCGAGTTCTTAGCTAGGTGTATAGCACTTTGACTATCACTATGTAGCTTACATTCCTCCCTGTTTATGCCCCTGACTCCTTAAGCAATTGTTGTAACCAAATCATCTCTTTACTTACCTCTGTGGCAGCAACATACTCGGCCCTCTGTGGTTGACAAAGTCACCAACTACGTAGTCGTGAAATCTAGCTCACTTTGTTGTCCCACCTACGGTGTAAATATAACTGTCGTGCTCCTCTGCTGTCTACATCTCCAGCCATGTCTACGAATCTACATAACCACGTAAAGTGGTGTACGATCCTTTGTAGCACAAAGCTGTCCCCATGGTCCCTCTCAAATACCGAAGGATCCACTTTCTTGCTTGCCGATGCTCTTTACCTAGATCACTCATAAATCTACTCACGGCTCCCCCTTTGCATGGGCAATATCGAGCCTAGTGCACACCATAGCATACATCAAAGCGCCAAGCTGCGATGAGTAAGGTACCTTGGACATTTGGTTCCTCTCCTGCTCTATCTTGGGACATTGCTCCTTTGATAACTTGAAATGGCCTGCCAAAGGAGTCCCAACCGGTTTAGCATCCTGCATATTAAACCTCTCCAAGACCTTCTTAATGTACTCTTCCTGAGATAAAGTCAGCTTCCATTCCTTCCTATCCTGAGATATCCTCATACCAAGGATTTGTTTGCTGCACCCAAATCCTTCATAAAAAAGGATTCACTTAGCAGTTTGCTTCTTGAGTAATTTTATTTCTGCATGTTTTTACCTACTGACGACATGTCATCAACATACAAACACAGGATAATATAACTTCCATCCTCAAATTTCTTTGTATACACACAATGGTCAGAATGACATCTGATATAACCTTGCTCCATCATGAAGCTATCAAACTTCTTATACCATTGACGTGGAGCTTGTTTCAGGCCATACAAGCTCTTCTTCAGTTTGCACACCATCTCCTCTTTACCTTTGACTTCATATCCTTGGTTTGCTTGCATATATAGCTCCTCCTCCAAATCGCCATGGAGAAATGCAGTCTTTACATCTAACTGTTCTAAGTGCAAGTCTTCTGCTACCACTATTCCAAGAACAGTTCTGATAGAAGTCATTTTTACTACAGGAGAAAAAATCTCATCAAAATCTATACCTTTTTTCTATGCAAACCCCTTGACCACCAACCGGGCCTTGTATCTTTTCTTGCCTCCTTCTTCCTCTTTGACTCTAAACACCCACTTATTCTATAATGCTCTTTTCCTTCGGGTAGCTTTACCAAATCCCATGTCTAGTGCTACATGATAGCTTTGATGCTCCTCATCCATGGATTGCTCCCACTTCTTCCTGGCATCTACCTGCATTGATTCATCAAAGCTCTCTAGTTCTCCACTATCAGTGAGTAATAAATAATAAAGAGAAGGAGAAAAACGTTCAGGTTCTCTTCTTACCCTAGAAGACCTCCTCAATATATGAGTTTGGGGTTCCTGTTGAGGGGGTTCCTGAACTGATTCATGTGTCACTTTCCCATCCGGAAGATCCTCTACCACTACATATTCTTTCTTGGATTCTTCCCTATTTTCCTACAAATGTTGCTTATACATGACTTTCTCATTAAAGACAACATCCCTAGATCGAATGATTTTCTTGTCCTTAATACTCCAACATTTAAATTCAAAGTCATCACCACCATAACCAATGAAAGTACATTTTTCTAATTTAGCCTCTATCTTGGTCCTATCATCCTTGTCTATATGAACAAACACCTCACATCCAAAGACTCTAAGAAATGAATAATCAACTTTCTTACCGGACCAAGCCTCCTCAGGTATGCCTCCATCCAAGGCACTTGAGGGTCCTCTGTTTATCAAGTACATTTGTGCTCACCGCTTCTGCCAAAAAGAAAGAGGCAGTCTTGCATGTAACCTCATGCTCCTAGCACGTTCCATTATTGTTTTGTTCATCCTTTCTGATACCCCATTCTGCTGCGGAGTTCCTGGAACCGTCTTTTGCCTACGGATTCCATTCTTAGAATAGTAATCATCAAATTCATTGCTGCAATACTCCCCTCCATTATCTGACCTGAGACATTTTAGCTTAAGACATGTTTCATTCTCTACTAAGGCTTTCCATTTAACAAAAGTGTCAAATACATCAGATTTGTTTCTAATACAATAAACCCAAACTTTCCTTGTTGCATCATCAATAAAAGTAACATAATAACTTGAACCCCCAAGAGATGATACCTAAGCTGGCCCCCACACATCAGAATGCACCAGCTCTAACTTACTCTCTTTCTTTGTAGGTCCAACCTTGAGAAACCTTACTTGCTTTTGTTTCCCATATATGCAGTTCTCACATAAATCCAAACCTGTTTTGTATATCCAGGAAAACTCTTCTTTATGATGTTCATGCCCTTATGGCTCATATGACCAAGCCTATAGTGCCATAATGTTGTATCTCGCATCGAAGCCACAAGATTACAATCATTAGTACTATCGGTGGTTAAATACAAGGTTCAACCTTCTTACCTCTTGCCACCACAAGAGCACCCTTGGTAACCTTCCAAGAGTCTGCTGTAAATATCACAGTACAACCATCACTTCCCAACTGCCCTACCGATATCAAATTTCGTCTTAATGTAGGTACATGTCTGACATCCTTCAATAGCCAAGTATTCTCATTCTGCATCTTAACTTAATCAGAACCTTTGCCAACTATGTTGCAAGGCTCATCATCACCAAGAAAAACATGCCCAAAATCTCCTTGAACATAATCAACAAAATAATGCCTATGGAGAAGCATGGAAAGAAGCCCCTGAATCTAAAACCCAAGATTGATAATATTGTGCAAAGAAAGAATCAAAGCATCCTGACATACATTACCCATTGCCACATTTTCCTCCTTGTTTTCTTCTTGTTGTTTCTTCTTATCCCGAAGCTCCCAACAGTCCTTCTTTGCATGCCTAGGCTTTCCACAATTCCAGCATACAATCTTGTTCTTGGATTTTGACCTTGCCCGATCTTTTGATTTTCCACAGTTTCCTCTATTCTTGTCTCCCTCTAGTTTCCACTATCAAAGCATTCCCTGAAGTAGAAGATTCCCAGAGCTTTTTCTTCGCATTTCCTCGCTTAGAATCACCCCTACAACATCCTCAAACTTCAACTTCGAGTTAGCTGGAACCGAGTTACTTACCGCCATTACCAAGCTATTCCAACTCTCAGGTAAAGAGCACAGAATTAATAAAGCCCTAACTTCTTCATCAAATTCTATTGTAACCGAAGCTAGCATATTCACAACCAGTATTGAAATCATTTAAATGATCTACTATTGAACTATTCTCAGACATCTTCATATTAAACAACTTTTTCATTAAAAATATCTTATTAGAGGCAGAGGGTTTTTCATACAACTTCCCTAATGCATCCATTAGATCTTTTGTAGTCTTTTCCTTTAAGACATTAAATAATACCGAAGATGCAAGACTCAGCCGGATCGTTCCAAGTGCTTTCCTATCTAGCAAATCCCATTCCGCATCTGTCATACTCGAGGGTTTGTTCACCTTCTCAGACAATGGAGTATAAAGATCCTTTTGATAAATGTAATCTTCCATCTGCATCTTCGAAAGACTGAAATTTTGCCCGTTGAATTTATCAACCCTAGATCTTCCTTCATCTGTCATAGCTCCCACTCAAGCTAAAAACTTTCCTGCGATTCAACATTTCAAAGCAAACCAAACCAGGCTCGATACCAATTGTTAGGAAATAAGGGATAAAATATGCGGAATAATCCCTCACAGAATCGCAACAGTAGAAACTAATATGCAAAAATTATTACAGATCTCAAATAAAATTGTAGAATAAAATAACACAACACAAAGAGACAGTATTTAACGTGGTTCACCCAATTTGGGCTACGTCCACCAAGAATCACTTGCTCAGATTTTATTACAAGCCACCGCTCTCTCAATACAATACCCAGATCCATTTGGAGCTATGCTCAACAAACTCTACAGAATTCACACCCGAATTCAAAACACATCTGCAATACATTTTCTTGTACATCTATCATATGCATAAGACCATATAAATAGACAACTGCTTAAGCAGTTTTACAAAACCGTGGGTATCAAAACCATGGGAAAAACCCGTCCCATAAACCTATGGGTCAAAAAACTCACCCATATGAGAAAAGCACGTTTCCCGATATTTCAGGTGTAATTTTTCGAGGCCAAAAATTTACGCCTAAAAAAATTGTACAAGTACTCTTAGTGTACAGTCTTCAACACTTTCACACATGAAAACAGGCTCCACAACCTAACAAGATCATCTCATCCATTCTTTCCTTATTGATCTTTGAAATGACTAACTATCATTGGTTATTTGCTAGCACTTGTTTTGGTCGGATGTGTCTTGCGTTACCTAGATCCCTTTTTTTTACCTCCAATGCAGTTGGAGGCATATTTTCCTTATACGTTCCTCGTTATAATGTGGTTTTATTCTCACCTATAGGTATCCACCATTGCGAGGAATTTTTATCCTAATCTTATCACATCTATCTTTTAGCACATCTCAATCACCTATATGTTCTCTATCTATCTTACAACACTTTAATCCTTACTTACATCCGTCACATTCATTCATAATTTATTTTCATCACATCCTACCCATATACATTCCAATCATCATGATGTAATTTAAACACAAAACATATGGTCTTAATCGTCATTAGCACATCACACATTTATATCAATAGACATCCAAATTAACCATCTAATCGTACATTTATTTCACCATCATAAAACAAACATATAATCTACCATCATTATCACATCTAATCTAAAATTCATCATCATGACATTTAATACAAAATCATCATCACATAAAATTAAAATTCATCACATCACATAATAAACACATGATAATCCACGATAAAAGCATACATCACATATCAAAAATGTATCAATACATCATGGCCCTCTAGGGGGCTCCCAAAGTGAGAATTTCTATCAAAATTGGTGAAGTCAATATTTGAGGCTCTCAAGTCCTCTCCCTCTATGATGAGATACAACACCTTATCCGTGCGCATCACAACCACCCTCTTGGCCTCCCTCTACTCACTATGGTTGTGCCACACTCTCCATGATCCTAGAAGGCCCTACTCCTCTTATTGTTGTCCTTTGTAAGCACCCCAGTAGTGCGGTGACTTGATAGCTTCTCCAATAAGATCCCCTTGTAATATCTAGCCTCTACGACTAGTGCTCTATATCTATCCATAGAAATCATGTCGGGGAGGCACTACTATATCCGACCCTTGTGGAACCACAGGCACCACTCACCGACTCTATCACCAAAATATTAGTCAAATCATCAAATGGGCACTTTGTAGGCCTCCCTTTGTCATCGGTAGTGATCTCTCTCTGAAAAACTCGGTCCCTCTCTTGATTGACATTGCATCCCTCTTTGCAGATTTTTTCTCTCTCTACCCTCATCTACTCCAACTTGGCACACAATCAAGCCACCATTCAGAGACTCTCCTACTCCAACATTTTCACCTCCTCTAGGATATTCCTCAACATCAATCTTCATCTCCTCTATTTCCTCCTCCTCCTCATCTCCTCTCTCCATAGCCACCCTAGCTACCCAGATAGAAGCCATCCAATCACCAAAACCAGCCCCAACTCCAACATCATCATCCTCATGCCATGCTGCCTCCTCCTCCTCCACTAGATAAGCCCCGATGGGAGTCATTAGCTCCCTATCCAACTCATCCCTCTTGTATAAGATAGGACCATTTGGTGTAGTCTGGATGACTCCAAACTATCATCGTACTCAATCAAACTAGACGGCCTCAATTATCTCTAGTTGTCTCCCCTACACTCATCTTGTCCTCCTCATCCCCACTAACTCTACATCCACACTAGGCCATGAAGGGAAATACCGATACGGACGCCACCTAATTTACTCAACATCCAACTCCATAAGTCAAACTATATACCAATCCACCCTCCTCTCACTCATGTCGTTGAAGGCCTGATCATCCCTCCATCTCATAAATCCCACCTCTAACTAAATGTGGTCTTGTGTAACCCACGAAGCTCGGTGGCTAAATAACTTGTATATTCTCATATGCCCGGTAGTGCACTAAGAAACCCACATCCAATCTTGACCTCTGCCTACTCTAGAAATGAAAATATCGTGGTAAACTTTGAGCTAATAGAGCGGTCCCGAATGAAAACATTGTCTGGTGGTCCACAATGTCTGCCACTACACTGGCTAATTCCCATGGAAATCGAGCCCCACCAAAGTCTAGAAAATCATAACATGACACGGTCATCATCACCATGCAGATCAAGTGGATGCGTGATACCCCTGACCTCATATCTCGGGTCATATGAAAAAGCCCCTAAATAAAATATGATGTGGGGCGCATCGGCTCTAAATAGCCATGTCAACACTACTAATCTCTCCTCACTAGTAATGGGAACTACTTGCTCCTGTGTATCGAAATCTCATAATCTGAAACACATCCTCCGGGGTGACCGTCATCTATATTTTCCTAAACCAAAATGTCCCTATCTATCGATCCCATCTCTCCACCAAAGCAATCATGAGCCCTACATCCCATGGGATCCTCTGATAATATATGAATCCACCCAACCCCACTACATCCAAGTTATCCCACTCATCATCGTGACACCTCCTCGATTTTATCATAAAGAGCAGAACTCTATCCCCCAAATACAAGGTCTCTCTAATCTGCAATCACAAACAAAACATACATATATCAGATCGACCATACAAAATATGATCATAAATAAATTAAAATTCATCAAGATTCAAAATTTGATCCTAATCCATTAATTTTCATCCAAAATCCAATCTATCAATCGACCACGGTCGGGTCGATGAATTTTGGGTTTGATCAACGTGTCTTAGGGTTGGGTTGATGTCGACCCACCTGGGTCACCGCCAACCACCACGAGTGTCATCCTTTGTTTTGCAAAAAAAAAAATTAAATTAAATTTAATTAAAAACCAGTGTGGGTTTTCATTACTCACCATCATCTGCACCCTTTGGTGCTTCTTCACAACTCGGCAGTTTCCATCTCTTAGTTATGTCTTTAATCAATCTACTCTTTCTCGTCGACCTTTCACGTGAAAATTAGCATTTTCATCGACCCCTGAGCTTATATAGCCACCGAATTTAGCTCACCTTTGACCCATTGGGTCACCGTGTTGATTAGCTCTAGTCTCCGTCGACTCCCCTTAATGGTTTATTTTGGGATTTTTCCCCTTACCTTGCATCCTTTCCTAGGGAATCATCTATTGTTGACCATTAATTCCACATTTGTGGCCATCTCTATTTTCCCTCCAGGAATTTTTAATCCAACATTCAAACTTTCTTTCTCGTGAGCATACATACTCTCTAAGTCCACACCCGTAGTCATATATTTTTCCTTTGGGCATTATAATCCTATTGTACTCTCAAATTCCACCTTTTTTAGGCATGTTCACTCCTCTTTTGGGTTTTTTTTTTAATTCACGATCCTATCTAATCCACGTAAGAAGTCCTCCTTTGAGGCCATAATCATCTTCCCCTTTTGGGCATTACATTCATCATATCAAGTCCACCTTTGTGGCCATACTTTCCCCACTTGGGGCATATCTTCTTTTATTTTCACCTTCTCAACCATACCTTTCCCCACTTGGGACATATTTTATTTTCACCTTTTCGGCCATACTTTCCCTTTGGGGCATATTACTTCATCATTCATTTGTTTCATTTTACCTTCTTGGTTATTTTTCGTGTCCCATTGGGCACCATATCATTCATCCTCATCCCTTGTGGATGCATACCTTTTCACTTGATTCCTCATGTATGAAGGATTTTGCATACCTTTTTGCATATAGTTACACATATTTTGATGACTTACCTATGACCCGTTAGTCATCCCACCTACATCCATACTTTGCAGTGATCTTCACCCACTCATTGGTCCATAGAACATTGTATCCCATCTCCATTGAGACCATAATTGTCCTCTACTAATGTGATATTGGAGTCACTGCCATAGTTTTTATTCATATTGTGATCCTTTTTCCTAGGGCATCTTTCCTTGGTAATCATTTTACCCATCGTTTCTTCACCCACTGCTCTTTTTTCATCTACCTTTTTAAATGTGTCATCAATTTCTCTTGACATCGTTGATCCCCCATTTAAGTGGGAACTTATCACCAATCCTTTTATTATCCTCATCCACCTCTCATCATTTTGTCTCATGGCTTGCTATCTCAAACCACTCAACAAAAAGGGGGAAAATGTAGACACCTAAATTTGGTATCTATACCCTTGATCACCCGCGTGTGCATATTTATTCATCCCCTTCATCTAATTAAATGTCCATCCAATCCCCATTAATTAATTAAACCACATTAATTAATTAATCATTTAATATCTTACATGCCCAATTATTCCATCCATGATAATTAATTAATTAATAATTAATTAATACCCTTCATCTTGCCCTAACCAACCTGCTATTTAGGATACTTTTATCCTAAATTCATCCCTTTTCTTTTCTAATCTTTTCTCCCATCTATTTTTATGCCCTAACTACCTTAAATTCATCCCCAAGTAATCTAGTCTTGCCTATATGCTTTAAAGCATTGGCCAATCCTTAAAAACACAAAATCATGCCAAAACCAGAAAAAGCTTGCCCATTGGGGAAACGTTCCCAATTGATCAGTGGTGACCTGACCCATTTTAAATCGACCCTATAAAATTGAATCCTTCCTTTCTAATTTTGGAAATCAGAATCAGGTGCATGCAAAAAAACATTTGAGCTCTCTTTTGATTTGTGAAAATTCTCTCTCTCCCTGAACACTTCTACAACAATCACGAGATATCCGGACATAGTCTCGATGTGCTTGAATCACTTGCGATCATCTTTCATGAGACTTATTGGTAATTATATAAATCATTATTGATATTTTTATCAAATTATCTATGTATCACTTGTATCCAATGTTTTCTGAGTTAAAATCAATTCCAAGCACTCTGACTTCTCCAACAAATTTCTTTTCTATCCTTTTTCTTATAGGTTTTGCTTCTCATCCATTTATCCTTGGATTTTCTGATTCCATTACGGTCACCACCAACCATGTCGATCATCTTCGACCTGGCCTAGTTTTTCAAATAGACTTCGTCCACTATTGTTTCATCGTTTCCTACAAATTTTTTCCCCTGGTCTCTCCCCTGCAGACGGACTACTCACAGCATACATAGATCCCTAACATCCTCCAGTTGGCATTCATACTCTTCAAGTATGTATTTTTTTCCTACTGATCCGAGATCTACCTTTCCCGGTAAGTCGTCGTCGATCTATCTCGTGCATAGTCTAGGTTTTCGTCGACCTGCATAAAGTAACAGATAAATTTATAGTTATTGCAATCTAATCTTCTTTAAAATCAATCTCAGTCATTTTTGGATTCAGTAACATTTTTTTTCGCATGATATCTTCTACTACAGTCCTTACATATCTCTTTCTAAACAGATGGGGGTTGACATCCGTGAAAGGAAGCCAAAATCTTCTTGGAGTTAGCATTGTTCGAGCAGCTCCCGCATATATCTATCTAATCAATATCATTTTTAGTTTTATCTGTGAGCTTGATCTCGATGTACAGTAGCATAATCCATCTTTATCTTGTGTCTCAGTATCATATCATATCTAAGGTAGCATAAACCCTCCACCATTTCGATTTTGTTATTTTATTCGGTAGCTAGTGTCTTAAACCTCATTAAGAGCGAGAAAGTTTATAAACATGAGTATGAATACCTCAAAGGATTTAATCCAAGTATTTCTCAACACTCCATTGACCTTGATCCTAATATCAATCCCATCAGACAAAAGCAAAGGGTAGTCAATCCTAAAATAGAGCCCCTCATGAGGAAGGAGTTATCCAAACTCACTGAGGTAAAGATGATTTTTCCTATCGAATACTCTACTTGGGTGGAAAATATTATTCCAATACGTAAACATAATGGTAAAATCAAACTTTGTGTTGATTTCATGGATTTAAACAAGGCATCATTGAAGTATCACTATAATTTTCCTTCTATGGAGCATATTTTGTAGATGGTGGCTAGCATACAAAATTTTTCCATGCTTAATGGATACTTAGGTTTCAATTAGATCATGGTCAAAGAAGAGGATCAATTCAAGACAAGATTTAGAACCAAACGGGGTACATGTGCCTATCAAAAATTCCTTTTGGTTTGTCAAATACAGGTGTAACATTTCGAGAGAAATGGACATTGCCTTCAAAGGATATATCAATGAGTTCATCCTAGTTTACTTAGATGACATAATTTTATTCTCAAATCAAAGCACAAATCACATCATGCATCTATAGAAATTCTTTGAGAGATGCAGAGAGTTTGGGGTATCTCTTAACCCCAATAAGTGTAAATTTTTTATTACATAAGGCAAGCTTTTGGGCCATGTTATCTCAAAGGATGGTATTTGTATTTATCATGAACACATATCAGTCATTCTCTCTTTTTATTTTCCAGTGCATACGAAGGCCTTGCAATCATTCCTAGGAAAGATTAGATTTGATAGGAGATTCATCCCTAACTTTACAAGATTGGTTAGGCCCATCACCCTCATTCTCAAGAAAGACACAATCTTCAAGTGGATAGCAGAAGGAAAATAAATCTTCAACAAAATCAAGTAATAAATTGCTTACACCTAACACTCATCAATCTAGATTACTCAAATGATGGAATCCTCTATGCCTATGGAGCTAATGCTAATGTTGTTGAATCTTAACTCAAGAAAATGAACAAGGATTGCAATAGCCAATGGCTTTCTTTAGTCAAAAACCGAAGGATTATGAATTGAGATACGAGTCGCATGGAGAAAAAGTCTTTTCCATTATGCATGCATTGAAGAAATTCAAGAGTATTTTTTCCACAAATCATATCAAAGTTATAGTTGCACACTCTGGTGTGAGATACTCCATCATGAGAGTAGAAATCAATGAGAAAATAGCTAGATGGGTGACCAAAATTATGGAGTTTGATGTGACTATCAAAGCCACAAAATTGGTTAGAGGCAATGCACTTTGTAATAAAATTGGTGAGGATGCACAAGATGATCAAGATACTTCTTTGTTCTTGGATGAATAACCTCTACGCTACCTGAGGTTGAGAAAATGATGATCCTAAAATCCAAAACTAGATGGATGTTATGGAAACATTCTTCTCCTCTAGAGCATACCCTCCTATCTTGAACAAATCAAAGAGAAGGCATCTAAGGCTACATTTCATTCCATATGCACTCATTAATGGGGTTCTCTTTAAAAGAAATGTTGATGGTGTGTTTCTTAGGTGTATTGATGGCGTATAGGTCAACAAAGTGTTACTAGAATTTCATTATGGATTCTCGGGTGAACACTTCTCTACCAAAGTAGCAGCAATGAAAATCATTAAGGTGGGATACTTTTGACCTACCCTATTTGCATATGTGTATAAGTTGTTTTTGAAATGCAAAGAATGCACTTTCTTTACAGACAAGAAGAAATTGGTTACACTTCCCCTCCATCCAATCCAAGTGAATCAGCATTTTGCACAATGGGTTCTTGACTTCATTGGCATGATCAACCCTCCTTCTAACATAGGACATAAGTAGGTGTTGATGGCTACAGATTACTTCACCATATGGACATAATCCATAACATTAAAATAAGAAAGCTGAATTATTAATTCTTTTCTTTCTCAAAGGTATTGTGACAAATAATAGGAGGACCTACTAAACCTTAAGTATGGTGGAGTGATGAGCCATGTTAATACCTATGTAAACCCTTGTTTTTTAGTGTCATATTTTTGCACAAAAACTTATATTATCATTTTGTAATCAATACTTTAGTATATTTGAAATAATTTTTTTGTATAACCTTGATATTTGCGTCTTGTGTATGCTTATTCAAATGAGTTTAAATGGATCTTCATGTGGGTTAGTAATGTGTTTAAAGAACATATCTTAATCCAATGTGGGACTCATACATGGAATACCATAGGACTCACCTATGCACTAGCGTGGGATTCGCTTGGAGTGCACGAATTATGTTACAAGGGCACATGACTCATCCGGAGAAAGCAATAAAACTCATATGGAAATAAGGCGAGTTTATTTATCTAGCACACAATTTGACATGGTGAAAAGGGTATGAAATGTGGACTATCATATAAGACATCATGGGACCTATGTGGATCATACAAGCCCAAATTAACACCCAAGTATATTGGAGACATGGAGCAGATGAATAAAACAACTTATAGGCATCATGATTGTAGGGATTCAATGCATGATCTTGGACATCTTCAGAGCATCGATAAATCATCTCAACTAAGAATTAATCAAGGAATCCATATGTATTTAATCATTGCAAATAACTTTTCTTCTAGAGTGATAAGGAATTTTCTTAATATAAAAGGGCATTTGTAGTTGAATTATAGAGTTATTTTGTCGATCGGTGTTGAAGAAATTATTTTATTCAAGAAAGTACATGAGTCTAGGATAAATCGACTTGTGTGATTTACAATTCTAAACCAGTCAGAGGGAAGGAGCAAGGGCCACTCCTCCCCAATGTGAAAGGATTAGTTCTTGTTTATTTAATATTTACTACTCAAAATTTAATCAAATTATTAGAATTTCATTGCTTTCAGTATTTTAATTTTGAATTTAGTGATCTCTTGTTTTTTCAATAGATTCCACTTCTTAATTGCATTTAGAATAGTATTTGATTGAGTTCATTAGTGAATACATGTTGAGAATAGTTTCAATCATTTTCTTTGTTGTAAACAGGTGTGGACACCACCCTTGAATGGCAATCAAGAGATAATTAAAGTTTGATTATTAATTAAGCTTGTCACATGCACCCCAAAGTTACATGTAGTTTGAAAATCGGTGCACAAAAATAATCGGAGAGAACTGTCATTAACTATTGTTTGAATTCTTCTCATGATAAAGTGAAACTAGTGGTGCATGTGACAACAATGAGAGAGAATTTAACTAGTAGTTTGGATTCCCAAAGTAATAAGGATTTCATATAAATTTATAAAGGCTTACATGCAAGACACAAGAGCAAGATGTGGCACCATGTGGTATGTGTGTCACCCATTTTTCTATTATTTAAAATATTGTAAATTGAACTAAATGGCTAGTAAAACTTGTCTAAAATAACTCTCCTTTTTATTTTTCCAACTCATAGTTCCATTCGGATATGGTCCAAGTTTTCAAGTTACGTGCATAGCTAGTTTCTTTCCTCAAAGTGCATATATATAGCTGAAATTATTTGTGTATGCCCTTGCATGCTCTTGCTACTTATTCATCATGCTCCACTTCCTTCTACGCAAATTCCACGTACTCCCATCATCCTTCCCTTATTTCTTCTATCTCCCTTCATTTCCCCTTTACATGTACTCCTTGTGCATTCACTCTTTCCTCGTGGCGTGCACCCCTTTTGTGCACACCTAGGGACTTACCCTAAATTTTGTAGTCCTCAAGCATTCCTTTCCACACATGTTTTCCTTCATAAGTCCCGTGAAATATTTCACACGCACTTTCTTCCTCTTTACACAACTATGTTTACAACTCCTTTCATGCATCTTTGCTTTGCGTGCTTCTCCCTTTTCCTCTTGGCACTTCCATGTGCTACCTTCTTTCAAGTTCTCATACATATCCTATAATAAATTCCCATACATTCCTTTCACATTTGTAAGTCTTAGTGATTATGCACCATTTCCTCCTCCCCTTATGCACTCTCTTGTGTGCAGTGGTGTACTCCTACATTCCTTCCTCTCGCACCTCTCTGGATCTTACGCATGCGCCCGGATTGTAATCTGTATTGTATGAAAACCTTCCTTGTGGCTACTTGGAGGAAAGAAACCCTCCATTATTGGGTGAAGTGAAGACATCTTGAAGACCTTTTGCAGATTTGGGAATTGTAAGATCAAAAAGATATCTCAAGTGTTTGCATGCATTTATGAGACATTCCTAGTTGGAGAGAATGGGGTTTGATAGAATTTGGGTGCCTTCTAGGGCACAAGTTGCAAATCTAATTTTGCATTCTGATTTATTGTAATTTCTAAAGTCATAATCTATATTTCTTTGTGGTTGGGATTTGGAAACCGTTCATTTCATAATTTATTTGGGATGTACTTTTTTACATTTAATTAATTTTCTAGTTGTGTTTTCAGTAAACTTTCATATTAATAAGTGGCTTAAATATTTCCTAAAATACTTATCTATATTTTTGTTGGGTTCTTTGAGGAATTTCAAGTGATTTACCTTCATTTTTGGGATTTTGTTATAAAAATTATAATATTGATTTCAGCATTCATAAAAATCAATTTTGGTCTAAAATCTGAAATCAATAATTTTGGGGTTTATGTGATTTCCTCATTTTTCGATTAAATTCCCAAAAGGGGACTTTATAGTGGTATCAGATCTTCAATATTCCTAGCCTAGGGTTTTCATCAAAGATGGAAATAAGGGTTTTCTATATTATTAAAAAAGAAGGAAAGTGGACCAACCAAGAGAGAAAGATAATATGGCACCAATATCCTCGGAAGCTATGTTTGATAATCTTTCTTGTGGGGCAAGAAATATTGTCCAAGATAATGTCCCGAGTTGATCCATACCATTCAAGATTCTAATGGTGGAAGGATCTCTTCAAAATAATTCATTAATTATCAACAATCCAAAGTGATCAAAATTGGTACATAGTATGAAGAGTATAGAGCCCTTCCGAAGAATATCTTTGATGCCTTAACTTTTGCAGAGTTCATGAAGTTGTAAATAGAAATATTTGGAATTAGCATGGGGTCAAAACCACAAGCATCAAACAAGGGGTGCACCCTCCATAATGACCTCGCACTCAAGAGTGTGGATGTGATGCATAAAGAAGGGTTTGAAGGTAAAGGGTTCTCAAATCCACATGACAAATTTTGGGCTTCAATAGTCACATATATGCCGGTGAGAAATCAAATATACATTTTGAAAGAGATGGAACCATGAAGGAGGAATAATTGGCCCTTACTCCCATAATTTTTTTTGAAGATTAAACATGATGAGGTAATTATTGATCATTGTTTGATTAATACTAATATTATTTCAACATGTGATAAGTCTAGGGTTGAAAAGAAGGGTGATATTATTTCAGCATGTGATAAGTCTATTGTTATCATGAAAGAGTGCATGATAACAATCAACTTATTGGCCTGTTTATGATAGCATCTCCTACGAGTCAAGTTGAGGGTGTTCATGGCTTAGGTAAGAACCACAAAGAGCCTTCATGCATATCTTTAGAAAAGTGTGGCTAAAGTCAAGGTGGAAAAAAAGATGGATAGGCTACAAAGCAATTTGAAGGTATGATATTAGAAATAACATTTTAGTTTTTGGTTTCCTCCTATGTTGCTGCCATATTTGTGTAATCGTAGACATCATAGTGGAAATTATGATAAATTAAAGAGCACCCAAAGTGGAAAAGAGGTCATATATACTTTGAGTTATAAATAAGCGAGAATTCTTAAGTGGGTTCCATGTTACTATGGTTAGTGAGTGTTTCGTACCGTATAGATGGGTGGAAATAAATTCTATGAGAAATCATATGGGGTTGGTTGTGCATTTGAACTTCGTTGTGTAGGGTGAGATGCTACAATATGGTCTCATCATCCCTTGCACCAAGAGATTCCCACCACTCAAGCTCACCTTGTAAAATAACATGGTAAGTCATGATTTCTATGTTATTGGTATTAAAAGTTTGGGTGAATTTACCCAAAATTATCAAGCTAGGGACTTGAGATTCGAGATTTATGATCAAAAGGTTTTTCTTTAAGGCATGATGAGTGGGATATCCTCAAGTTGCTCAATGAAGAGGATGGAAAGAATTACTAGAATAAGACAATATCTATGGGTTTCACATAGTAAGATAATCACCACACTTTCGGTTTTAAAACAACATTGGTATCATAGAGATTTTAAACTCTTAATTCATGTACATACTCTTAATATAATTATTCCAAGGAAAGTGGATGTTGATTTCATACATATTACATTTAGAAATGAACAAGGTAGATTCTATCTTGCTTCCTTGTGCATTATAACTCATTTGGAAATCATGGAAAAATTGTAAGTAGTATAAATCATATTTTATGGTATTCAAGGCATGATGTCATAAAAATTAATATTTTTTTTATCAACCTTTTTAGTTTTCTTAACATTGCATTTGTAGTCATACAAGCAGGATCAGCCATACACTGGAGTAATTTTTAGTTCTTTGATGTTGTTAAATCATTTTCAATCCCCATATTTTTATTTTTATGAATATTTTGAGGTATGACCGTTTTTATCTCATTATTTTTGTTGTTTTCCACGTCATAAACATCTAGTTAACCCCTTTTAAGAAAATCACAAAAGTGTTTTCAATCACAAGGAGCAAGATTTTTCACGTACCATCAAAGAGTCACTATTTTAGAAGATTTTATAGCCACTATAATGCTGATTTGGAGCAATAAATTGCATTGGTACAACTATAACCATATTTGCATAGCGTGAATGGAACTTTATAAGTTCATCATGTGAAGAGTTGTGTAGATTTCTCACATCCTTGGAATCTAGGTCAACACTTGAAACTCAAAAAAGATGAAGGATTTCATTTTTTATTTTCCTCTCTTTGATTATGGAAGGGAAGGAATTTGATGAGTTTGTATGAAGTGGGGGAGAATTCTAGCATGGCATGTTTGAGGCATCCTAAGCTTGATAAGGATTCTGATTTTCTTTTCTATATATTGCTAACCCATGGTTCCATGAATTAACCAAAGGAAAAATGGGAAAGGGGGAGCAATTATGATGAATTTGTAGTTGTAGAGAAGACTAATGATAATTCTACTTTTCAGTTGCATGGCCCCATGAAGAGGTATGAATTTGTTTTTGAGTTCCTTATTCTAATTTTAGTTGAGGAACACATTGTTTTTGGTGGTCAAGAGCTCCAAATTTTGAAGGAAATTACCTCAAATTTCACAATAAGGATTTGGGATTCTACTTGCAAATTGACGAAATCGGAATTTATATGAGTGTTAAGTAAGGGAAGGATGATTTTCTTGAGTTAAAGGCCAAGATGTATGATGATTTCAATTGTATACATATTGTTGTTATTTTTTAAACCTATGTAAGACAATTTTCGGTCCCTACATTACTCATGTATTTTTCTTTCTTCATAAGATTTCAGATTGATAGTTATTATGTCATGGTTATAGGGATGAATTTGAAAAAATCAGATTGGGGACTTCCATTAGCAATCATGAGCAACGTTGAATTTTCATTTTTAAAGAGCATTCCTCACCAGTTGATATAGGAAGAAGGTTTCATTGAAAGGAGGGAATAAATATTATTTTATATCCTCAAATTGGATAATATTCCATTTAAATTATGATTGTGGTAAAAAAACTTCAACCCTTCCACAATATGATTTGTATTTATATATATCTCATCAAGATGAGTATGCATATATTCCTTGCTTTATGATGGAAACTACATCGGTTTGTAGGGATTTTTATACAAGCATACAAAGAAAGGTGATATCATTGTTTTTTTATGTTGAAGATGATGAAGACTTCCACTGAAGAAAGGGGCAGCAAAGGTATGAGTGTTTTTGGGTTGAAGCTCCTTCATTTAGTAGGAAAAAGATCTAGATTATCGGAGAACTATAGCATGTTGCTTTACCTTGATATGATGATACTTTGTACATGTAAAGTTTACAATTACTTGGGGACAAGTAATTTTTGGAAGGGAGGATTGTAATGTCCCCTTTTTCATCTTAAGAGCCTAACTATGGACTTCTTTACATTCACTTTACTGTAGAAATGAAGTTGAATGGGCTAAGGATGGAATTGCATTCCCATTTCAATTTTCTTTTTCTAATTTTTAATGTTTTTTTTGAGTTTTCTTTATTTAGGCAAGGTAGCTAGGTTAGAGGAGATTTAAAAGCAAATTAAAATCCCTAAAGAATATTTATCAGGTGATTCCTTCTGTTGTGGATTTTGGCGCCAAATGAGGGATATAAAAGAAGTCTTATGACTTTAATTTCATCATCAATCTTGGCACATTTACTTTACACTTGATCTTTGGGTTGATTACTCTTAGTTCATTCCACTTTTGGGGAAAATTCAATTTTGTTGAGTTTTGGAGCTCAATTACTTCAAATTATCATGTTATTTTAAACTTACAGGAAAACACAATAACTGGCATTGGTTATGAAGGGACCGGCATCAGTCACCTATGACTGACATCGGTTAGGGATAACCAACGTTGGTTACCTGTGTGTGTGTGTGTTTTATTTAACTCACAGGAATTAGATCTAAATTTAGTATCAAATCAGATCTATTGATTGTAATTACATGGCTAGACTCCCTAAGTTTTTATATTCCTATATAAGCATGAAAGCTAGGGTTTAGAAGTAAGGATTGTGAGAGTGAATGATTATTGTGAAAATAATTGTGAGAGAGAGAATTCTTAGAGAAGGAGAATCTAGAGAGAGA
This sequence comes from Taxus wallichiana var. yunnanensis, assembly GCA_018340775.1. Lineage (NCBI taxonomy): Eukaryota > Viridiplantae > Streptophyta > Pinopsida > Cupressales > Taxaceae > Taxus > Taxus wallichiana. The sequence continues at coordinate 345,711,344 of CM031240.1, read as the reverse complement.
AAGTATTATACATCATAAGAGGTGTGGAAGATTGTAAATCTTCATTGTATATCTTCTAAAATATTTGGATAATAGATTGGCTTGTTTCTTGGTGGATGTAGCCCACACTAGGTGAACCACATTAAATCTAGTGTTGATTTATATCTCTTATTTTGTATATTTCTTTTGGTAGAATATCACTTTTATTGCATATATGCTTAGATCTGATATATTATCTATACAACCTTGTGCTAAACCCAACAATTGGTATCAGAGCTTTGTTTGAGGGTTTTATGTGTTGATAGATTTACTCATAGAGGGTTTTCGAAATAGTGGGAGCTACAACGATGGCAGAAGAAAATTAATACAAGGTAGAGAAGTTTGACGGCTGAAATTATCAATTATGGAAGATGCAGATTGAGGATTATTTGTATCAAAGATATTTATACTTACCATTGGATGAAAATTCTAGAACTACAAAGATGACTGATGAAGAATGAAAAATTCTTGACATAAAGGCTTTGGGATCTATAAGATTGATCCTAGAAGCATTTGTGGCTTCTAATATTATAGAAGTGATATCTATGATAGAGTTAATGAAATCTCTTGTTAATTTATATGAAAAACCTAGTGCTTCTAATAAATTTTATTTTATGAAGAAACTATTTAGTTCTAAGATGCATGAAGGTGGATCTGCATCTAGTCATTTAAATGATTTTGATCTATTGTAAATCAGTTAAAATCAATTGATATTCCATTTGATGATGAAGTGAAAGAACTCTTATTCTTATGTTCTTTTCTAATAGTTGGGATAACTTGGTAATGGTTGATAGTAATACAACATCTACTAATAATATTTTGAATTTTGATGATGTGGTTAGTATAATAAGGAATGAATAAATTCACGGGGAAAAGTACAAAGGAATCATCATTTGGGAATTCTTTGAATGTAGAAAGCAAAGGCAAAAAAAAGGAGAGATCTAAGAGTAAGAATAATGTGAAATCAAATTCAAGGAATGGCATATCTAAATCCAGAGGTAAGGGAATTACCTATTAGAATTGTGGAAAGAAAGGACATGCAAAGAAATATTTTTGGTCAAAGGATAAAGAGATCCAACACCCGGACAAAGGTAAAGAGGTAAAAATGAAATAGCGGAGAGGTAATGCAAGATGCTCTTATTATTTCTTTGGATAATAGAATAGAATCATGGGTTTTAGATTCAGGAGCTTCTTTCCATGCAACCCCTAATAAGGGTTATTTTAGAAATTTTGGGCATGTTTATTTGGGTGATGATGAACCTTGCAGTATTATTGGTAAAGGGGAAGTTCATCTAAAATTGCAAAATGGAAATACATGGGTATTGAAATATGTGAGGCATGTGTCAAGCCTCGTAGAGGAATCTTATTTACGAAAGGTAGTTAGGTGAAGTTGGTTGCATGGTTACATTCACAAAAACTCTTGGAAATTTGTCAAGGGTTCCTTTGTTGTGGCAAGAGGTAAAAAGGTAAGAACGTTATATTTATCTACTGTATTATTGATTCATTTTTTGTGTTATCTTCTTCATATTCATATGCATACATGTGGCATAATCGGTTGGGCCATATGAGTCAAAAAGGAATGCAAATATTAAAGGCTAAGGGTAAGTTATCATATTTGAAATATTTATATCTTGATTTATGTGAGCATTGTGTCTTTGGAAAGAAAAAGAGAGTGATATTTCTCAAAGTTTGGGCTACTAAGAAGGAGAAAAATTGAATCTTGTACACTCATATGTGTGGGGACCATCCCAGGTAGCTTCTCATGGAGGATCCCAGTATTATGTTACTTTCATTGATGATGCTACAAGAAAGGTAAGGGTTTTTGTATTAAACATAAATTTGATGTTTTTGAGACTTTAAAAGATGGAAAGCCCTTATTGAGAATAAATCAAATAAAAAGTTAAAGTGCCTTAGATATTGCAATGGTGGTAAATATTATAGCAAGGCTTTCAATGATTATTTTCCAGTGAATGGAATACATAGAGAAATGACGGTTCCAAGAACACCACAAGAGAATGGTGTTATAGAAAGAATGAACAGGACAATCATGGAACATGCTAGAAGTATGAGGATACATGTTGGATTGCCCTTGCATTTTTGGGTAGAAGTAGTTAATACAACAGTTTATTTAATTAACCATGAGCCTTCAAGTTCACTAGATAGAGGAATACCAGAGGAAACTTGGACCGAAAAAGAGGTAGATCTTTCTTTTCTTAAAGTTTTTGGTTCAAAATCTTTTGTGCATATTGATAAGGAAAATAGAAAAAAAGTTGGATGTAAAATCCAAGAGATGCACTTTCATTAGTTATGGATCTAGTGATTTCATATTCTATTTTTGGGATTTAGAGAATTCTAAAATTATTAGAGTCGTGACATTGAATGGAATGAAAAGAGAATGTATAGGGATCAAATTTTGGTACCCAAGGACGAACCGGTTGAGAATTTTGTGAATTAAAATGAACTCTTGGATTTAAAAGTCATACATATAGGGTTACACAATAACCGATGTCGATTGACCCTTGATTGACATCGGTCAGTTGAACAGATATCGATTACTGTAAGATTCAAACTAGCATCGGTTAGCCGAACCGGCATCGGTTACAGGTGATCGGTGTTAGTCACTATTAGAATTGGAAACAAATGTCCAGGAGGTCCAAAATGAGCCTTTGGTACCCCAAACTTCTATGAGAAGGTCACAAAGGGTAAGTAAACCTCCATAAATATTTACACCTTCTCTATCTTATTTATTATTGAATGATAATGGTGAACCAGAAAGTTTTGAAGAAGCAATGTAGGATAAGACTCATGTCCAGTGGGAGCATGGCATGGATGAGGAGATGGACTCCTTTGAAAAAAACCAGACTTGGGATTTGGTAAAGTTGTCAGAAGGTAAGAGGAAATTTCAAAACAAGTGGGTTTACAAGATCAAAGAAGAAGAGGTGGATAGAAAAGGTACAAGGAAAGGCTTATAGTAAAGGGATTTACACAGAAAATCAAGTATTGACTTTGGTGAAATATTTTCTCCTGTTGTTAAAATGACTTCCATACGTATTGTATTGAGTTTAGTTGTAGTACATGATTTGCATTTAGAGAAACTAGATGTGAAGATGAATTTCCTTCATGGTGATTTGGATGAAGATATTTATATGTAGCAATCGTTTGGGTATGAAGTCAAGGGTAAGGAGAAATTATTGTGTAGGTTGAAAAAGAGCCTATATGGGCTCAAGCAAGCTCCAATGCAATGGTACATGAGGTTTGATAGTTTCATGCATGAGCATGGTTACTTGAGATGTGAATCTAACCATTGTGTTTATTTCAAGAAGCTTGAAAATGAGAGCTATATTATTTTGTTACTGTATGTGGATGATATGCTTATTTCAAGGATCTATTATGCAGGACATTGGTGAGCTTAAGGAAATCTAGCTCACACATTTTCTATGAAGGATTTAGGAGCTGCAAAAATAATCCTTGGCATGTAAATACACAGAGACATGAAGAACAAGAAATTTTATTTGTCTCAAGAGGCTTATATCAATAAGGTGTTGGAAAGGTTTAACATGCAAGATTCAAAACTTGTAAGTACACCTATGGCTGGACACTTCAAATTGAGCAAAGATCAGTGTCCTTCATCACATGAGGAGGTCAAATACATGACATGAGTACCATATGATTCAAAAATTGGGAGTCTCATGTATGTTATGGTTTGTACCAGACCATACATTGCACATGTAGTGGGAGTTTTGAGTAGATTTATGTCCAATCCAAGTAAAGAGCATTGGAAAGCAATCCAATGGATACTCAGGTATTTGAGAGGGACATCTAACATGCAGTTATGCTATGGAGGTTTGGATATTTCTTTATGTAGCTATGTTGATTCAGATATGGTTGGAGATCTGGATGGTACAAGGAGCACTATTGGATATATTTTCATAGTAGGTGGGATGGCAGTTAGTTGGATTTTGAGACTGCATAAGGTTGTGGCTTTTTCTACTACAGAGGCAGAGTATGTTGCAGCTCCAGAGGCTAACAAAGAGATAATATGGATGAGAAGGTTCATGGAAGAGTTGGGAAAGGAGCAAGATGATTGAAAATTATTCAGTGATAGTTAGAGTGTAATTCATTTGGAAAAGAACTCAGCATTTCATTCTAGAACGAAACACATTCAGTTGAGGTATCACTTCATACGACAGGTATTGGAGGATGGGTAGCTGAAACTGGAGAAGATTCATATGAGTAAAAACCCTGTGGATATGCTAATGAAGCCATTAGCAAAAGAGAATTTGGAGCTACACTCCACTTCTGTTGGTCTTTGAGTTTGATACTTGAAGAGGAAGAAACAAAGCTAAGGAAAGGATCCAAGAATGACGTTGTATAGGTATAGTGCAGTAATTTATCTTCCAAGTGGGAGATTTTTAAATTGTGGGCCTCAATTACTTCATATTATAATGTTATATTAAACTTGTAGGAAAACACAGTAACCGGCATTGGTTATGAAGGGACTGACATCGGTCACCTATGACGGGCATTGGCTAGAAAGGATAACCGGTTAGGGCGTTGATTACACTGTGTGCGTGGGTGTTTTATTTAACTCACGGGAATTAGATATAAATTTATTATTAAAGTAGATCTATTGATTATGATTGCATGGCTAAGTTCCCTAAGTTTTTATATGTCTATATAAGCATGAAATCTAGGGTTTAGAAGTAAGGATTGTGAGAGTTAATGATTATTATGAGAATAATTGTGAGAGAGAGAATTCTTGGAGAAGAAGGAGAAGCTTTAGAGAATGAAAGTATTGTACATCTGAGAGGTGTGGAAGATTGTAAATCTTCATTATATATTTGAAAGATTTGGATAATAGATTGGCTTATTTATTGGTGGATGTAGCCCACCTTTGGGTGAACCACGTTAAATTTGGTGTTGATTTATATCTCTTGTTTTGTATATTTCTTTTGGTAGAATATACATTTTATTACATGTATGCTTAGATTTCATATATTATCTATACAACCTTGTGCTAACCCCAATGATTGTGTGGATTTTTCCAAGGAAGACAAAAACCTCCCTTATGGATGGTTGAAGGACAAAAACCCTCCATTCTTGGGGTGAAGTGAAGACATATTGAATACCCGTTAGATATTTTGGCATTGGAATGTCAAAGAAGATATCTACAAGTTTTTTCATGCATTTATGATCCCTTCCTAGTTGGAGAGAATAGGGTTTGATAGAATTTGGGTGCCTTCTAGGGCACAAGTTACAAATCTGATTTCAAATTCTTATTTGGCATAATTTCTAAAGCCGAGAATCTATATTTATTTGTGGTTGTTGGGGTTTGGAAACCCTTCATTTCATAATTTCTTTAGGATGTATTTATGATACATTTAATTAATTTTCTAGCTATGTTTTTAGTCAAGTTTCATTTTGTAAAGTGACTTAAATATTTCCTAAAATACTTATCTATATGTTGGTTGGGTTATTTGAGGAATTTCAAGTGATTTCCTTCATTTTTGGACTGTTGTTATAAAAATTAGACCGTTGATTTTCAGCTATCATAAAAATCAATTTGTTGGTCCAAAATATGAAATTAATTATTTTGGGGTTTGTGTTATTTCCTCCTTTTTAAGTTGAATTCCAAAAAAGGGACATTACGGTGGTATCGGACCTCCAATATTCCTAGCCTAAGGTTTTCATTGAAGATAGAAATATTTTTTCTATACTATCAAATAAGAAGAAAAGTAGACCATCGAAGAGAGGGGGATAATATGGCCAACCAATATCCTCGGGAATCCAAGTTCGATAATCTTATAGTGGAGAAAGAAAAAAATCCAAAACAATGGCTCAGCGTATCCATACCATTAAATATTCCAATGGTGGAGGATTTCTTCAAAGGAAGTCATCAATTCTCAACGATATATAGTGAGCAACATCGTACATGATATAAAGAGTATATAGCCCTTCGGAGAAGATACGATATGCCCTAACTTTTTCGAAGGTCATGACGTTGGAAACATAAAGAGTTGGAATTGGCATGGGGTCAAAACCACAAGCATCAAGGAAGGGTTCCGGCCTCCATAAGGACACCACACTTAAGAGTGTGGACGTGGTGCATAAATAAGAGTTTAAAGGTAGAGGATTCTCAAATCCACATGATGAATTTTGGGCTTTAATAGTCACATATATATCAGGGAAAAATCATATCTACATTTTGAAATAGATGGAACCACGAAGGAGGAAGAATTGGCCCTTACTCCCATCATTTTATCAAAGAGTCAAAAAAATGGCCACTTGTAAAAGATGATCAATAATTTGAAAAGGTTTTGGAAACATCCATCCAAACTATAAATTAAGTGTTCAATTAATTATCCAACTAGGAATGGATTTTTACATTAAAAATTTACAAGAAAACAAGTGCATAGACTAAGGGATCAAACGGACACTTTGATCTTAGAAATACAAAAATACTACATCTATTTATAGACTAGTCATGGATATAACTAGAAAATATTCCTTCATATAGGTAATGCAATCTCGGCATGACTTTAGGTAAACTTCGAGAGGATTTATAACTCCATCATAGAACGGAATGTATGTAAGCCATATTTGGTAATTTTCTCCCAACTAGAAAATACATAAATGATATCCCAAAGTATAGACCCCATAGGTGATTCTCCGCACACTATAAATTTTGTATTAATTACCACCTCCTCCATTTCCTCAAACAACACAAGTTCCATATGATCCAATTTCATAGTTGGAAGAGAAGAAATAGGTCCATTATGACTACAATTTTGGGAAAAGTAAAATTTTGGACACAATTGTGTAATTTTGGTAGATATGTAAAAACCGGTCCAAATATATTGAAATTTTGGAAGGAAAATCTATGATGGATATCTAGAAATTTTAGTAATATTTGGTGGGCGGGAAAAGTACTTTTTATCGATGTTAAGGTTTTCAAATGTTTGACACCTTTTGTAGTGACCTACAATAAATGATAACTATATATTCTTGCATTTTCATTTCATGAACATGATTAGATATAAAAGGAGATAAATCAATGTGTGGTGGGGATTAAATCACCACGAAGGTTAATCTTTGTTGAATTGTTTTGTTTGTTTCACTATATACCCTCAAAGGTAGGAGAAATCTCCATGTAGTTATCCTTTTGTATGTGTAATTGTGTATGTAAATTTGAGCCAACCCCTATATTTCCATTTGTCTCTTGGCACAGCTTATAGTGGGGGTAAGAATAAGTGTTGTCGAGAATAACCCCTAGGCTATTTTGACAACTTATAACTTCATTTTGGACCTAGGCAGTTTTGGCTCAAAATGCATAGAACACTTTGGAAGTTAGTGTTCCATGAGAATGTGTGAACTTAGTGTTCCATGGATTCTCCTAACTCATGGAACAAAGGAATCAAATTTTGGGACTTACATGGAAAACATGAAGTTAGTGCTTTACGGCCACAAGGTCAAGAGCCCCGCAGAAAAAGAAATGGAGTTTTAAGGAGTTGGTTTTTTCTATGAAACAAAATCAAGAAGTCCATTCTAGAGAATCCATGATGCAAGGGGAACAAGACACAAAAAGGCCATGAAGCAAAGAGAAAAAAAAATTGAGGCACCAAGGTTAAAATCTATGAGATACTAACTTAATGTCTCTTGGGTCTCCCAAAATCGGTGTTCTCGCAAGTTCTCCTAACCCGTGGAATGAAGGAACAAGTTTTCCAAACCAATTTTCCATGGCACAAGGGAGGAATCCTTTTGCGTGTTTTGAGAAAAAACAAAATCCGCAAAGCGTTATGGATGCCACCAAAAGTGGGGAAGTTACAATGGTCAACAAAAGGAAGAAATCAAAATATAAATGGTGAAATCCACAAGAAAGGGCAGTAGTCTTCCACGAGGTTTGACTACAAATGGATGTCGCGCAAGATATTTTAACACTACCAAACAAAGGAAGGGACATAAAAAGAAAGGAAGTTAGTAATTTTTTTAACAAAGGGAACACTCAAAAACTACATAACAAAGAGATTAGCCATGGACCAAGCTAATGCTTCCAATGACTGGACCAAGAAAATTATTCAAAAGCTTCATTTCAAAGGGATTGGACATGGAACGAGAAAATCACAATGAGGCCATGAGGGTCTTAGAAAATAACATTTAAATTTTGATGACGTCTTAAGGACTAAAATCACATCCGTGGGATAAGAAAACAAGAAAAAAATCATGAAACAAAGGTGAAACACAACCAAATCTGTGGGACAAGCGGTCGGGTATTGGTTTTTGGTGACATATTTCATTGCAAATATCTATTTTGCCTCATATATTATTCATTAGGAATGTCTTGGAGAGGCCTTTCAGAAGAAGGAAACTTTACAAGGAATGATCGAGTTTTTTGGGAGATTGAAGTTGAGTATTTTGGGGACATTACACATTGCTTTCATAAGTCTGAAGATGATTGTTTGATCCTCCCTCACCTTGAGATCCTTCTAGATGCTTCCAAAAGACAATATTATTCCCATGCCCAACTGAAATGATTAGGAATGGTGATTTTTGTAACATATTTGGACATTTGGCAATGTCAACTTCCTCCATTTTCTAGATTTCATAGGTATCCGTTAATTTAGAATTTATTGCTCATCCAAAGAAAATATCTAGAGTTCTCTTACAAGTAAAGGAATCTCTAAAAGCATGAGCCATCGTGAGGCGAGGAGGTTACCTATTGGTGGAATTTTAGATGTTTTAGCAAGATTTAAGCAAGTCGAGTATCTTCTCCAACATATTTTAATCCCCTCTCCTCTCCTCCCTTCTATAAAATGTAATATGTTTCTTCATTAAACGATCCTCTCTTTCTTGGTAATGTTATTATGCCAAAATTTTGACAGAACTAAGGAGTTATATACCTATGGCATGCATTTTGTAATAAATATTACCATCTATTTTATCAGTAGCAATCTATGCATATTTAAAAAAATAATATGATGTCAATTGTGGCTTGAATCCACCCTGTGTGTTGTATTATTATCCTCTTACCTTTTGTTATTTTATTTTTAATGTGTATCCATCATGTTATGTAGAGTTTCATGTCATTTTTGTCAAATATATATGATTGATTGAGTTAATTTAGTTGTAGAGTTTGAAAGTGGAAAGCATCTTTCCCTCTAACCTTGTATTGGGTATTATTTATTCTCTCGAAGCTTTAAGAGAGAGTTGTCATCATCTCTTTTGGTTTTATCACCACCCATTTAGCTTAAGATTTCCATTTCATGCAATATCTCTAACTCTCATCCCTATGAATGAATAATTTAGGATTATATAGTTGTGTTTTCAGCAAGTAGAAGTAGAGTTAGCATTAGGTTATATTGGTAGAGGAACCATCCCTCTTTGAAGGTTGATCACACTCATGTAATTCCTACATTGTGGATATCATCTCATGTTGTTCTAGAATTTTGAATGTATTATGATCCAGAAAAGGGTGTAATTCTTCTTAACAAAAAAATTTGGCACGCCTTGGTGGGACAAATAATTAAGAGATTTATATCATTTCACTAGGATTGGTGTGTGTCTTGGTGATATCTAGCCTTTGGAGGCATTACAACAACACATCTATCAACTCCCAACAACATATCTATTAGTATTAGTATTCAAATGTCTGAGTTTCATGAGAAGAGTACAAACAAGGAAAAACATAAAAAGAGGTGAGCCTTTTGAATACCTATAACTTTCACCAAGGAAAAGAGTAAAACTAGTTAAAATGTCTCTATTCCCATCACCTAGAGTCCATTCAACTCCCCTTTCGCTAGGCTTTCCTTTCCTACTCATAGGAATCTAAAACTCGCCTCTCTTATGGCCCTTCAAAGGAATCAGCCCTTTGTTACTTTTAATGGTGGTAGCCCTTGATTCTAAATGCACAGCATGATATTCCAATAGATGCCATTAAAATCATCCCATTATTTGCAGGAGATAATTCAACCAATCTCATTGAATAAATTTTATATGTTACAAATGTCTATTTTTTCCACCTTATCAATGAAGATGATGTACCACTTAGGCTATTAATTTTATCTTTTAAGGGGAGGATATTGAAATGGTATAGAATTCGGATCCAAATTATATTTATATGTGGGATGAGCTTGGGTAGAAAATATGAAAGCATTTTGAAGATAAATTTAACCATTTATCCCTAATTGAGAATCTTACTACCATCAAGATATCCCCTTATGAAGTTATGACATATTTTACTACTATGTTTCAAAAGACCTGGGATATAATTCCCCGCATATTTAATCCCTCTCTGAGTACTACATTTCTATATTTCTGGAGATCCTTAAATAATTATGTTTCGACTATGATTCAATCCAGTGGAGAAACCATCTCACTTGATTCTTATGACATAACTATTAGATATGAAAATTATTTAGTCCAAGCTAGGAAGGTAGCCCCTTGGCCATCAATGCCTCTATTTCTAGAATCCCTCCCAATGCGGTGTGTTTTATAACCCATTATTCAAGCAATCATTCATCGAATCCTCCTAACTTTCCCCCTAATGAGTTACAAGGATCCATGACTATGTTGTAGAATATTGAAAATGAAATGGTGACCATAAAGAGGCAAGTAGCCTAATAAAGCAAACCTTACCAACCTCTCAATCAAGCATATCAGCCCAATAAACAACCTTATCAAGGTAATTCCCAAGGTCAAGGCCAAATAGGTTATCCAAGGCCATTAAACACATAAACCCTATTATTGCAAGCTCTTCCAAGGCTATTTTCCCAGTGTAGAACAACCTAGCACATGATTATGAGTGGTGTTACCAATTTCATTGGCCTCGTGATCAAAATTCTTGCAAAATTAGGGTTCTCGACTAAGCTCGATGGTCCAAAGTGAATTTTTACTCCAAGAGTAACATGAAGAGTCATCTACAAGAGGAGAAGAAGCTTTGACAAGTATCAAATTAATATACCCTTCTCAATTTTCAAGAGGGTAACTTTTTTAGAGTAGCTCGGGAAGTTGCAATCGGGGCACCAAATCCTTTTGCACTCAACACAAGGTCTAAGAAGAGGTATATATAAGGGGAATTATCTCACATACCTGGTCAAGAATATACCTCCCAAATAATAAAAGAAGGTGCAGCTACTAAACCCTATGAATTAAAATAAAATTAGACTATTAAGAGGTATAATCCACCTAGAAATCAGACTCAAACCAGTCAACAATTAAAAGAGGATGTTGCTACACCAAAGGTATAGACCAAGGTTTTCCATTTTCCTCTAAATGTGGTGGAAAAAATGAATAAAACCAACATGAACATGACTTTGTGGGAACTACTCTCCATTCCAACACAAAGAGATTTGTTACAAGAAGATTTGAGGAATCTTTGTGACATAAGTGAACTATTAAAGGGTACATCAGATGTTTAGACAAGTTTATTTTAGCCAAAAGAAGGGGAAACAAGTAAGATCATTAAACCACCTCCTTTCTATATATCTTTAATCATTGGTAAGTACCTTATACACAATTGTATGATAGACTCTGGAGCTAGTAGTTTTGTTATGCCCAAGAATATTTATTATTCATTAGGCATAAAATATACACCAATCACCAAGGGGATTGTCTAACTGGAAGGCATTTTTGTTAACACAATTGGGATCATAAAATATTTTAATCTTACTTTTCATGCATGTCTGATTCTTTCAATCTTGCAAGACACCTTAGTCATTGACCTCCATCCCTTCTTTTCCATATGCCTTTCTATAGATTTTACCATGAAAGTAGGGAATACTTGTTTGCGAATTAGTCATGTATGCTTCTTAGAACTAGATATGGAACTAGAGTAACAATAAAAAATGATCCTATTTCTTTTTTATAAACACAATGGACTAAGAGGGGGGTCATTCATTGTTTAAAAACTTATAATTAGCTTGTATACATCATAGCAATAATCCATTCAACATTCATTAACTAATATGTTCATATTAACCATGAAATAACCATCCATAGAAACATAAAGCAAGAGATTATACATGAACACAAGATATGAAGTGGGAAAACCTCAAGGGGAAGAAAACCCACTAAACCTCTACTTATATTAATCAAAAAAAATGACTTATGTGAATATTACACATCACACAAGATTTATTTAGTGGGGTACTAACCCTACATGGAGCACCAACCCCTAATTTAGTGAGGCACCAACCCCAAAAGGAGCTATAACCCCTAACATTACCAAGCACCAACTCATCCACCTAAATATAAAGATCACTTGATTTGTTGCTCGGACAACTAATGGATATCACTAATTCAAATCCATGCACTCAAAACCCCTCTCAAACACACCTTCTTCTTCTTTACTCAAACATGCACCAACATGTGTTGATTAGGTCCAATGACCTATAGATCCTTATTCTCTTCCCTACTTATCTCTCGCATAACTCTTCCTCATTCTATTCTTTACCCCTCGTAGTATCCTCATACTCTCCTCTAGCTCGCTCAATCCCATGCACAGAAACTAAGTCTTCTTCTCAACTAGGTCATGTATGAATGACCTTCTTCATCACATCATCTTCATATCAGCATCATGGAAGCATAATTTATCATTTTATAGGCATCATACTCTTCAGCTTATTCCCTCATAACCTAATCTTTCTTCCTTCTAAAATTTGTTACGCTCTCATGTCTCCAACACTCATAGATGAGCCTTATAAATGTTTATATACGTGTCTCTTGATCATAACAACATATAGGTCTACATTCATAGTGAAAATATAATGAAAAAATAATTATAACATTTTTTTCACATCAAAAACTCAACCATTTAGGTTGGTATTATCATCTACATCTCTGAATTTCTCGATTAAGACTTCAAGAAGCCCAATTGCACCAAACCAGGAAACCATGCAAAACATGATGGTTTAAGATGAAAAATAATTTCACCAAAGTATGAATTTTGAAGACATCAGCAACCTCCAAAAACCATGAATCATCCTACAATATCATCTCAAGACATGAAACCAACCCAAGAACATGGTTGTTCTTGTGCACAAAAACCTAGTCTTCAAAGATGAGGCTCAAATCCACCTTAAATGACCTCAAACATGCAACCATAGCTGATCTTGAAATAATTTAACCATCACTTTGCTAGGGTGAATTATGTATTCACTATGTATGTTGTGATATTTCTCGAAGGATACCCTAAGCTTAGGTTATCCTTGAGAGTTTCCATGTTGATTCAAAAATATGGATCCTTCTTCACACAATTTACAACTTTATCATACATCAGGGCATTTAGATTTGAATTTTCTCTATGAAACCTTCCTTGATACTGAAGTGACAAGATTTTTATGTTTTAATTTTATATACAATTGGCTCACGTCAACGGAAAACTCAAGATAAGGAAGAAGAAAGGTGTGTCTTTCTCCATCTCCTTGGGAATGTTTTCTTGGAAATCTCTCATTGATGCATCCAACTTAGAAGCCTATTTCTCCAAGATTAATCTCTTTTCTTAAAATTTTAGGGATAACTTTGATACTCATAGCACTCCCAATATGTTTCATATCCCCAACTAACACCATCTACCGCAAGTTGAGGACTATTGGGTTAAGCGTGATGATGACCATAAAGTTAGAACAGGAGATAACATAAGGATGATAGTAGAACAAGTGAGGAATTTTGGATTTTAATTGTTTGAGGAAGGCATCAAGGATGATGGAATAGATTTGTATGATCCAGAGTATCCACTTAAAAAAACTTCCTCTTCCTCTGGTTTCTTGGAGCATCAATGAATCAGGTGATATCAACAAAATGACTAAGGCAATGATCGAAGATCAAGAAATGTGTTCAAGAATATGAGGGAATTTTTCCTCGAGTCAAGTGGTCTTCACACTCTTAAAAATAGTCATCTCCTTTCTCCTCTTTAGGGGCATTTGAGAAAGCTTTGAGTTCAACCCATTCAGAAATGGTTCTAAAGAGAAATTCCATGGAATCCAAGCAGACGCATTATAAGAGAACTCACAAGAAGGAAAAAGTTTCTCAAGATCTGGTAGAGGGCTTAGAATAAGGTGAGATTTAAATTCCTCGAGTCACCTTTCATTCGAGAGAACTAAAATAATCTTCTTCCTAAGTTGTGCCTATTCAACCGGCCCAAGACTCTCACTTTTCAGTGACAAAGACTTCAAGTAACCAATATATAGAGGTAGCTAGCCAAAATTCATTGAACCTATAAGTGAGATGGCACCATCATATTATGAAATCATAAATACTTCAAAATATAAATTCCATGGAATCTGAACCAACAAACTATAGGAGAACTCATAAAAATTCCAAAGTTGTTCAAGAGCTAGCATATGGCTTAGAACAAGGTGAGGTTTAAATTCCTCAACCACCTATTATTCAAAAACTCAGAGCATTTCTTCTTCTGTAGTTGTGCCTATTCAACCAGTCCAAGATCCACCTTCTCGGCAAAAAGAAACTACTATCATTCCCAACATTGATCCCAAGACAAATGAAACATTCTCGTGGGTGTAGGATATGATCAGGGGAGAGACACACACAAGCCAAAAGTTGGTGATATCAGACTTCCAGGATATATCTGCAATGGTGAATTTCAAGAAAGGAAAGAAATCATGAATTTCCTCTCACTTTTAAGTGGCACTTTAGGTAAAAATATGTGGAAGTATCCCATCCCAAAGTCATCAATCCTCTCAGTGAGATGGCACCATCAAATTATGAAATCAGCACTATTCCACTTGAACCAATGACACATGAGGGTGATTCCCATCTATTTCATGAGTCTTTTACTCACCGTCTCATGAGAAATCAGGAATACAAGGAGAAACTAGACCAAGTGGAATACCATGTCAGGACCCTCACTTCATACGTGTAAGAATTCTTGGACCCGAATGTTGCCACTTCTCCCTGACAAATAAGTTACTCCCATCAGTAGCTTCAACCCTAAGTCTATTATAAAACACAAGGATTCACCATTCAAGAGAGAAAATAACAAATGGGTGAACATGATCCTAGAAAAAGGTAAGGTGTTGCTTCAAAAATATTTTCATTTTTCATGACATGAAAGGAGATTAAAGTAGAGAAGGATCATTGGGACCAAGTGTATCCATTGGTCATTGATATGGGAAAGGTCAACCCTTCTCTATTAATAAGCAAAGGTGTATTCACTTCAACATCGGATGACTTGTCTCAAGTTTGGGATCATACTTTGTTACTCACTATGAAATGATAAACCACACTATTGGAGAACTTGATTTATATGAGGAACACTTTACAAAGATGTAGGGGATGCCAATTCTGAGGTATAAAAGCTTAGAGTTACAATAGTGAATGAAGACACTTCAATAGATGATTTGTTGAAGCCTTTTGAAGATCTAGTCAAGAAGGAAGTTGGAAATTTATTTTCATTCAACAAATACACGTTGGAATCCTTGACAGAGATAAGAGTATTCATATCAAACATCAAAAGGGATCATCATTCTTGGTTCACATAAGGAAATAATATCAACACTCTCTACGAGAATTGGATTAATTCCCTAAGTTTTGTCCACATTCCACAAGATGGGAAATTTACACCTACAGTGATGAGATACAATAAGCAATTCAAAGGCATTTAGATTTCTCATGAGGATCTTTCCAAAATTCCATCAGCAAAATCATCTTCTTCGATTTAAGTAGCTATCTCCTTCTCTCCACTCCCCCCTCTCTTCCTTGACATTATAATTCTTCATTTGGAGGGTACACTTTCCAATTTATTCTTATTCATGAATGTGACTATAGTTAATAAATGTAATAAGTTTCCCTCGATTAATAAAAATGGGACTTCTTTTTCTTTCTTAGGAATATCAAGAGTCACAAGTTGAAAAGACAATTGAAAATACATGTGGGGAGTAGGTGAAGATTCTTTTCTAAGTCTATATAGTGTAATGACTTCCCCATTCCAAGGGGTTGTCAATTTTATAAGTTCTAAGTAGATAGCTAGAAATAATAAGAAAAGGATAGAAAATTCTTTTATATCTATGTTTTCCTCTTTCCCTTGCATTGTACAACTTTGTGAGAATGTCAATAAAGAAAGGAGTTTCTACTTTTCTAGATGAGTGAATAAGTGAAACTTTGTGTTCATGGTTTTATCTTGTCTTGATATTATTAGCAAAATTTTATTCTTCTCAAATTATGTGTGTTAATATGTTATGATTAATCTTTGCAAGAATTTGATTTTCCTACTTATAATATTAATCCCTCTCTATTTTATCACTCGACTTCTCCACCTACCTAGAAAATTATTCCCTTGCACAAGATTGCAAGTATTTTCCACAAGCGCAGTGGAGTTTGCCTATTGGATCCCCGACCTCTAGGAAAACAATAGATTTACTTTTTATTTCACATAGAATAATGGAGCTGCCCATTCAAGTAAAGGTACCTAGTCCCAGAGCATTTGCGTAAATCCACCAATTTTTCCCACCGAAAATTGTCTCACTAATAGTTTTGGCACCCACCATGGGGCCAATGTTTTTATTACTACCCCAAAATATATTCCCACAAAATACATAAAAATCAAATATCCCAAAAATAAAAATTCAGAATTTGAAAAGTCATCGAGCCTAAGTCTTCCACCATGATGGCTATTCCCGGTAACCCTCCAGGTCTAGAGACCCAAACTATTGTTCCATATCTAATAATATATTACATCAGATTTGAGGAAAATTATTTGGCATAACAGAGTGAAATTTTTCCATTACCAAGATGCTACTACAAAGTGTTAGATTTTGAAAAAAGCATGCAGTAATCCTTGGAAATAGAAATACAAGCCCAAGTTCAACAAAGGAGAGCTTAATTCAATCCAAAGTCTACAAGTTGGCTGATTGTAGATACACTAGGTCCAAGAGACAAAGAGGAAATATTGACCCTATCTTTGAAGAGCTCCAAAGGTGGAAAGAACAAGTCAGAAATTTACAACACTCCCTTCATCTCGAAACTTATCTCATCCATAGCCAAGTGGTGTCAACTTGTTGGACATATAATTTCCAAACCTTAGAGAAGACTTTGAAGAATATGTAGAAATATAAGTTGAAGTAAGGAAGCTCAATAAGAAGAAGAAGAAGAAGCCTAAGTGAAAGTGGAGGTAGAAGTAGAAGCAATAATGGGGGATGAAAGAGAGAGACCTCGCCAATAATCCCATGGGGAAGAAACATAGGTCTACTCACCTCGCTGCTCCAATTCATGAATTTCTAAAGGGATCTCACAAGAGTTTTCCCAAGGTTCGGAGGATATGGTACACAACTCTAAGAAGAGCATGTAGTAGAGTTCATCACAACATGTGGTGTGCTTAGGAGTGGTGCACGAAGATGTATCAGTGAGGATTTTCATGGAATCTTTATAAGATAAAGTAGCGGAATGGTTATATCTCTAATGCCTAGATCCATCACTTGTTAGGAGGAAATTAAAACTAGTTTTAAAGATATATTTAAATCACTGAGGACTCGCCAAGACCTCCTAGTGCAACTAGTACAAATGAATAATCAATCTAATGAGACTATGAGGGATTTTTATCCCAATACAATAGGTTGATCAAAAGGGCACCCTTTGAAGCTATGACCTCTAATGATAACGTAAAGAAATTCTTCATCAATGATCAACTACCTAAGGTAGGATTCATTCTTCGAAGATCTTTACCTTTGACTCTTAAAGAATATAAGGACTATGTTATTGAGATAGAAGCTGATCTAATTATATCGAAAAGTAAAGAATCCAAATGGTAAATAAAAAGGTCAAAGTTCCAGTTCTACCTCTACGGATTCCCTAGTTTAGAAATTGGCCAATGATGTGATTATATTCAAGAAATATCTTGCAAAAAGTACCTTGAGGGATGCTCCAAAGAATAAAAACTTTCTAAAAAGACAAAGGATTGGTATGTCACCTCATATACTTGTTATTGAGGCACCACCAATAAACACACTGTGATGGGGAAGAAGAAGAAGAATAAATCAAGGATCTAGAAGAATAGAATGAAGATGACAAATGTTCTTGGGATAGAAGAGGTTAAATAGAATACATAGATTGGTTTCCTTGAGTATTCCTCGGGAGAATATGATGATGATGAAGAAGAAGCACCAAGTTTATCATGCTTGGTGTTTACTTTCTCCCAATCTCAAAAGGGAGCTTCTTCTTCTAAAGTTATGAAAAAATAAGAAGAAAGATGATCCTCAGGTGGAAACTCCACAGAAAAAGATAATCAATAGAGGATCTTCACTCCCACCTTCAATAGAATGGAAGAAAAGGAGAAACTAGACCTAATAGCAAGAAAAAAATCAAAATTCTATGTTAAGTAAGTCCTCTAGTGTTTCCCTAGTTCTAATTCTATATCTAAGGCTATTCTTGTAAAATCTTTGAATGCTCAATCAAAATCAGCCACTCCTCCATAGTTGGCTACTCCATCCACTAAAATGTCCAAGCTTCCAAAGTAGCACCACCTCGACCTTATAAAACATCCATTATTCCAGGAACATCAATTTCATCCACCTTTACTCCATTTGACATCATCAAACATGTAAATAAGTCTAAATTTCATATTTCTAAATCTAAATTTTTGTAGACACACCCAGAGTAATTTGAGAGGCTCATCAACTATATCAAGGGTGGTAACCCAAGTCTAAATTTTGTAAATTCCAATTCCAAAGGGTTATTGTCAACACCACCCAATCCTCCATTATGAAACATGCTTGACCTTACAAGTGCATTCACAACCAACAAGGTAGAACCCTTGTACCTCTCCCTCTTGATGAAATGCCACCAACTAAATAACTAAATTATAGACTTGGGTGCCTTAGATAATGTAATTCCAATCAAATTTATTAATTCCCTAGGAATTACCTTGAAATGAGAAACTAGCTCTTGCTACTCTATGGAGTCTAAAGAGGTGTTGCTAGTAGGAATAATCAAAGATGCTCAAGTGGCCCTTGTAGATTTCCCAGACAAGAAGGTTTTGCTAACTATTTTGGTGGTGGATATCCTAGCATCTTTTGGCATGTTGTTGAGAAGGAGCTTCTATAGAGACTTGGGTGGTGAAATATAAATGGATTAGTCTTTCAGAAACCATTCCAAAGGTGAAGGGTGAAATGAATAAGTTGTTTCCTTGTGGAAGATGAAATACACCATCCAAAAGTCTAAAGATCCAAAATCTAACATCTTGTTCAAGATAGTGGACTGGGTAACTATTTCTTCACATCTAAAAAGATGAGAATCTTCCTCTCCTCACGGAAGATGAAGAAGATCAATTGTGGAAAATGGAATTTTATGGAAGCCATTTTAGTACAATATTGTGAGCTGGCATTATTATAACTTCTCCTTGGGTGAGTTATTTCCATTTTCTTAAAATTGCAATTTGAAAACACCAATAATATTGTAGAGTATGAGGCCCTTCTTCTCGAGATGGATGTTATTGAATCCATGGGCATCAAGAAACTCAAATGTCTTGGTGATGTAGAGTTAATTGTAAAAGAGGTAAGAAATCAATATCAAGTCAAGTTCTTGAGGCTCAAGCATTATAGGAACAAGGTATGGGATTGCATTGAATCTTTTGATACTTTTTCCATCCAAGTTGTTCCCCATGAGAAAAATGAAAAATCTGAATCTCTTGTAGTTTCAACTTCCTTGATGACTTCGCATCCATCCTTAAATAAGGACAAAGTGACTATTAAAATGGTATTCGTCCGAGTATACCTGTAATGTAAATAATTGGCAAGTATTCAATGATGACAGTAAACTTCTCTCTTTCTTGGAGCAAAGAGACAACTTCAGCAATTTTTCTATGAGGGAAGTGATAATCCAAATTGGGATTCTATTAAGAGATGATGAAAAATAAGGACTAGATAGATTTGACTCAAAAAGGGTCATCGATTAAAAGGAAACAAGATCCCAAAAGGTCTTGTGTCTCTCAAAGATTTTTTTGATAAGCACGACATGTACATCAAGGAAAAATCTAAGCAATCTTCACGGTGTCCTGTTGATTTTGAGAAAGAAAATATTGGTACCACAGAGCAGCAAGGATGTTTAATATTTGTCTCATTGTTGAGGAAGTATTTTTGAAGTATTTTTGCATACTCCTATGATGAACTCAAGTCATTCCAGCCCAAGGATATTCACCATTCAATATCATTGAAACCAAGCCAAGCCTTTTTGGAAAATGCAATGGTCGTATAATCTGAAAAAACTACAGACACAATCAAGGAGGGGATCTTAAAGATGTTGAATGTAAGCATCATATTCCCTATCCACCACTCCACATGGGTATTAAATATCATCGTAGTGTAAAATAAAAGTGGAGAAATAAGGATTTGTGTAGAATTTCACAACTTAAACCAAGCCTCATTAAAGGATAACTACCTAGTGCCTATTATGGATCAAATCCTACAAGGTGATCATAGACACATGATCATATATTCTCTTAATACTCTATGGAATCTCTAGATATAATTAGATTGAGGTAATAGAAGAAGATAGATCTAAAACTACCTTCACAACTCCTTAGGGCACTTTTTCTTATAACAAAAGGTCGTTTGGTCCCATCAATGTGAGAGAAACTTTCAACGAGCAATAGATATTTCTTTCAAAGACCTTAAGCATTGCATCTTCATATATCTTGATGAACTGCAATATTTTCAAAAAAGCAAGGAGATCACATTGAACATCTTGAGAAAGTACTCATCATGTGTCAACAGCATGGAATCTCTAAATCCCAAGAAGTGCATCTTTGGTGTTACTAAAGGGAATATCCTTGGACACATGATAAATAAGGAGGGGGTTAAAATTGATATAGAAAGGATAATGGAAATCCAATCATTATACTTTCCAACAAGTAAGAATGGAGTTAGTTCCTTCTTCAACAAATTCAACTTCCTCTCGGTATTTTGTCCCATATTTTTCTAAGTTAACCAAACATATCGCTACCATGATGAAGCCTCAAACAAGATTCAAGTGGAATAATGAAGGAAAAGAGGAATTAAAGGCAATCAAAGAAGTAATATCCATATCTCCCACTCTGGTATGTCAAAATTTTGATAAATATTTCATCTTGTATTGTTACGCTTTCGTAACACATATTCTCGGTCATCCTTTGTTCAAAATATCGAAGAAGGCATTGAAGCACCCATTTCTTTCATGATTTTTCCACTGAAGAACCATGAGTTGAGGTACAACTAAATGAAGAAGCATGCCTATTTGTAGTCAAATCCATAAATAATTTCAAATTTTACATTTTTAACTCTTGTATTGTGGTAATGGTCCTAGTGCTGTAATCAATTCAATCCTAACTCAAAGCAGGATATAGGAACCAAGAGGGAAATTGGGTGGTGAGGATTTAATAATATTACTTGGACATCCAACCTTTAAATTTGGTTAGAGGAAATGGATTGTGCAGTGATAGCAGAAGATGAAGCTCTCTTGACTCATAATAATGCCAAGGAATGTCTCATTTATGAATGTGTGAGTAAAGAAATTTTCCAAGTCCTTTTCATAAACACCACCAACAAGTAGTATGTTGACATTGCCTACTTTCGACTTGTGGTGAGTCCCTTCTCATCTTGATTACAATCAAAGAAAAACTCTCAAGCTCAAATCGGTCGGGTATGTCGTCTGGGATCATGTGTTGTATAAGAGGGGATTAGATGGATGCTTCTTGAGGTACGTGGACAAAGAGAAACAATATAAGTTACTAAAATTATATCATGATAAGGCTTGTGGTGGGAACTTTTTTGCAACAGTCACGACTCCCAAAATCCTCTGCGGTAGGTATTATTGGCTTACCTTGAACTTGAAAATGCTCAAGAATGGGTCTCCAAGTGTGAACCTTACCAACAATTTGTTGGAAGACCACAACTTGTTGTGCTTTCTCCAACCAATGGTGATCAAATAACATTTTCAACAATGGGGCTTGAACTTCATAATATTTCTCAACCCTCATTCAAGCATAGGGTATGCCTATGTGCTCACGGAAACTAAATACTTCACAAAGTGAGTGGAGGAAATTTCGGCCAAATAGGATAATTTCAAAATATATGTAATTTCATCAAAGATAATATTATTGTTTGTTTTGGGATCCCTCATAAGATCATGGTTGATAATCCGCATAATTTTTTCCTTTGTGGAGTTGATGGAATTTTGCTATAGTTAGAATATCATTATCACATACATCGGACTACTACCCACAAGGGAATGGTCGGGTTGATTCAAGCAATAAAAATATTGTGACCATTAGCTATAAGCTAGTTGATGAGAATCAAATAAACTAGCACAAGAATCTCTACGATGCACTATGGGTAAACATGATAACTCTGAGAAAGCAATGGTATGTCACCATTCCAATTGCTCTACAAGATCAATGCAAAGATTCTAGTCACCGTGGAATTTCCAAAACTCAATTGGTCAAAGCAGTTGAAGATGGAAAATATCATGATTCCCTTGACAAGATAATTTTGTTTCTTGAAAATATTGATGAAGACAGGTTCAAGGTGGTGGATCGAATAAAATAACATCAACTAAAGGTGAAGAAGTTGTTTGACAAGAAAGTAAATGCAAGGGATTTCAAAGTTTCGGATCTTTTCTTATCATGGGAAAAAGAAGATAACTAAAGGCAAGTCATGGTAAGTCTGATTCCTTGTGGCTCATTCTATTCCAGATCCGAGAAGCTTTTGGTGAGAATGCTTTCTAACACTCATATCGATGGCACATATTTGGAACTACATCACAAAAGGCGTACTTGAAATTGTATAAACAATGAAATCGGGTTGTCCCCACATGTAACATAGGTGAAATTAGGTTGTGTGTTTGATATTCCCATTGTGTGTGTTTTTCCTTTTTATTGTGGTGTGTTTCCCTTTTTCGTGTGTGTGTGTGTGTGTGTTCATTTGTCCTTTCTATCTCTTGCTTGTTATGTGACTCTATAAATCTCAATGGATGAGGGACTGGTCTACGATGTCTATTGTATTGATATTCTAGATTTCATTCTTTTCATGTCCTCACTTCATTTGATCCATAACAATTCCCCAAGTGAGAGCCAATTGTTGTCATGCATTTTTGCAATGTCAAAATTCAAGGTGAAAGCATGACAATTGTACCCCCAATGTTGAAAAAATTAATTAAAGCCCCTCCCGATTCATCCTCCATTCAATGTCCTAACCCCTCCATCCTTTCATAGGTTCATATGTAATGTACATCCATCCAAAGCATCTAAAATGTGTTCATAAGATCACCCAGTCCATTCAAGGCAATGAAATGTGTCAAGATTGGAAAAAATTTTAAGCCTAGAAAGACTATTCCCGACCTTTTCAATCAAGTATGCATCCTTCAGAGCTGATAAATAATAATAAAGTCATATAAGGATATTATGTAATATTTTAAAATGTAATGGAACAATTTTATGGAATTTTTGGAAAGTTTTAGAGGTTTTGAGATCAAAACAGTGGAAGTTGGTTTTGGAGGCTTGAAGAGCTTGCAGTGTAAAAAAGCACTTGACCTTCAATGGAATATTTTAGGATCTCCAATATTATTCAAGAGGAAAAAAATATACCTTTGGAAAACTAAGATGATCCTCTACATGATGGAGTTTTCACATCTTTCACAATACCTAATATCTTATCTCTGTAGACCAATCTTTGCAGACTCACCAAGTGAACCCGAATGAAAAATCATATTTTTAAAGGAGGTAGAATCAAGTCTTTAAAACCATCCCATTGTTCTAAAAATGGTATTTTGAGTCAAATTGATATAAAATTTCACCTAAAATACCTCCTACAACTCAGGAAAGTTCGTTTCATATTTGCTAATGCTAGTCAAATTCACAATTTGGAGCATGGCGCATTTTGGTGTCCCAACTATCTAGGATAGTGGGGAAATTAGGTAAATAAAAATGATCCCTACCCCCAAATTTAATCCCATATACCCTCATGTGACCATGTTCCTATCCGACAAGGTGTTAAGTGATCAAAGTGGAAAAATTGGCTAATTATAAATCCTCCTACCCTTGGGCACATTTTTCTACCCCTACCTCTCAGGATAATCGAGGACATTGGGACAATAAAATTCACCCCACCCCTAGCCATTTCTTTGACTCCTCATGTGACCTCTAATCTTTTCATCATGGGTTCTTAAACCTTTTCTCCCCATTCCTCATGCTCGCCAATCATTTCTGCCACATGTCAATCCAGGAAGGGGGCACATTTTCTTTCCCCTACTATCCAAATGTCATGGGATATTCAGGATAGTTAGGACCAAAAATTCACCCACCCCCTTTTCTTTAAAAAATGAAAATTAAAAGCATGCTTTCATGAGTTAAAAATAACACTACTTTTAACTTATAAAGAGCATTGCTTACCTTTTTCACTCCAATCTTTCACTAGGTCACCAGGAAACTATTGAAGACATATTTAAGCTCTGAAATACATACAATTTCATTATAAAAACCTAAAATTTCTTTCAGGGTAGATATGAAATCTGAAACTAAGTTCTCATAACTTTCAAACTGGTAATCCAATTCACACAAAATTTTCTTAGTAACTCCATGATCCAGGCACCTTCAAGAACTTTATAATGAAAAACCCTCTCATGTTTCGGATTTTTTACAGTAGAAAACCCTCATTCCATGCCTATTGGATACACTTTTGTGATTTCCCATCATTCGGAGAGCGAATTGTGACGAAATTTTTACCACGTGATCTAGAGAGCAGGCCTATTCCAGTGAAGCCGATTCTGTCGCCAAACGATCGGGGGAAATGGCACTTCTAAAAATAGTATATAGTCTTTATACTTAATATAAATAGAATCCCTCTAAAAAAGCAAACTTTCTAAAGAAAATGCATGCAAAATTCAATGGTGAAGACAAACTAAAAAAAAAAACGTAAAAAGAAAAAATTAAAAATGTGAAAAAGCACTTTCCAAAATAGAAATTGTCAAAGATCATCAAAAACACCCCAAAAAAAGGATACATGGTATGTTATGAGTCTTGGGATACTATAAACATAAAGAAAAAGTAAAAACAGTAAAAACATCAATCCTCGATCCTTCTTACTAAAAATAGAAAGTGTCTGTTTTAGGTGTAGAAAGTGTCTATCTTCATCATTTTCTCTCACCTAATTGATTTTTTCTATAATGAAGTTCAAATTTTCTAGTTTGGAGCCCATTTAAACTCTTGCATATGAGTATCCGGAAGTAAGTGATAGTGATGTCACTCACATGGACTTGGAAGACCTAAAAATTGGATGCTTGGTGAGATATACACAAGTGGTTTGTACATTGTAGGTGGTCATCCATTATCCATCCAAAGAATATAATTGGTGATGACTTTGCGCTCAATATTATGAACCAAACACGAGAATCATACGGGAAGAAAATGGTTCAATATTGGCAGTGCTCACTCCCAAGGGGATATCATAGAGTATGCAAATTCCAACTTGGAGTAACATGGTCATCATCTCAAAGGATTTTACAGGTGGGTGAATTATCGAAGACAAATTCATACCTTTAAGGCCTTACAATTAGGTCTTGGTTGAAGTAGGTGAGAAATCCCTCCCGTATGTCGAAGTCTTGATCCAGAAAAAAATTTCTCGAAGGGTTCTTAGATGTCATCATTCCTTTTAATACAGTTGATGGGAGAGGAAATCACCAAATATTTTTGTGATTGGATGGCATTGTTCATCCTCACCATCGTTGAAGGCAAGAAAATTATTGATTGGGGTTAAATCATCAGTGACAACATCCACTTTCAATTGCTCTAGCTTCCGGTCACAAGAAATTTTTCCATGACATCATATCTAGTGTATGCTCTTGCTAGTACGAGACCCTATAGGGGTTTTACTCTCACACCGAACATATCTCACAAGGCTCACACCTATGAGAGATATCCACAAGCTGGTCTTAAATAAAATTAACCATCACTTTAGATAGGGTGAATGATGCATTCACCATGTATGTTGTGATATTGCTCAAAGGAAACCCGAGCTTAGGTTGTCCTTACAATTTTTTGCATTGATTCAGAAATATGTGTCCTTCTTCATGTAGTTTGTAAATTTCTTGCATATTAGGGTAGCTAGATTTGAATTCACTCTGGGAAAGCCTCCTCGGTACCTAAGTGAAAAAAAAAATTATGTTTGAACTTTATAGACAATTGGCTCACGTCAATGGAAAACTCAAGAGCATGAAGAAGAAAGGTGTCTTTCCCCATCTCCTTGGGAATATTTTCTTGAAAATATCTCATTAATACATCCAAATTGGAATCCTCTTTCTCCCAGATGAATATATTTTCTTACACTTTGATGGATAACTTTAATACCCGGAGCACTCGATATGTGATATCCTGAGACTTGCACCATGTGCCACAAGTTAAGGACTATTAGGTGAACTGTGTTGATGATCACGAATTAGAAGAAGAGATCACATGAGGATGACAGTAGAAAAAATGAGGAAGTTTGACTTTGAATGGTTTGAAGAAGGCATTAAGGATGATGGAACAGAGTTGTATGATCCAAAGTACTAGATGTGAAAGCTTTACCTCTTCCTCGGGTTTCTTGGAGCATCGGGAATCAGTGATATCAACGAAAGTACTAAGGCAATCATCGAAGATCGAGAAATTGGTTTAAGAATAAGAGGGAAATTTTCATCAAGTCGGGAGGTCTTCACACTCCCAAGAAACAAGCATATCCTCTCTCCACTTCGGGGGTAGTTGAGAAATATTTGAGTTCATCCCATTATCAAAGGGTTCAAAAGAAAATTCCATGAAATATGATCCAACACATTATAAGAGAAGTCACAAGAAGGAAAAAAATTCTCAAGAGCCAAAAGAAATCCTGGAACAAGGTCAGATTGAAATTCCTAAACCACCTGTCATTTAGATAACTTGGAGCATTTATTCTTTTGTAGTTGTGCCTATTCAATTAGCCCAAGATCCGCCTTCTCGCCTAGGAACAAGAAATTGCTATCATGCCCAACATCGAGCCGAGTAAACATGAAACATTCTCATGGGTAAAGGATATGATCGAGGAGAGATAAAAATGGTCCAATATGCGGTGATCCTGGACTTCCATGTCATATCTTCAATGGTGAAGGTCAAGAAAGGAAAGAAATCACAAACTTCCTCTCACTTTATTAGTAGTAGCACTACAAGTAACCAATATGTGGAGGCAGCCCACCCCAAAGTCATTAAGCCTATTATCAATATGGCACCATCAGATTATGAAATAAAAACTATTCCACGCAGACCACGACACATGAGGGTGATTTCCATCTGTTTCAGTGAGTCTTCTACCCAACTTCTAGTGAGAAATCAAGAATATAAGGAGAAACAATACCAAGAAAAATATCATATCATGACCCTCACTTCATACCTTAAAACATTCTTGGACTTGAATGTTGTCACTACTCTCCTGGATGAAGAATTTACTCCCATCAATAGCTTCAACCCTGATTCTATCAAAAAAACACAACGATTCACCATGCAAGGCAAATCAAATGACAAAAGGGTGAACATGATGCTAGAAAAGGGTAAGGTGTTGCTTCTGAAAATATTTGCATTGTTCAAGTACATGGGTGCAACTGCTACAAAGGTAATCATGACAAGAGAGGAGATTAAAGCAAAGAAGGATAATTGGGACTAGGTGTATCCATTGGTCATTGATATGGGTAAGGTCAAACCTTCTCTATTAATAAGCAAAGGTGTATTCACTTCAGCATCAGATGACTTGTCTCAATTTTGGGCTCAAAATTTGGTTACTCTATGTGAAATCATAAACCGTGTTATTGGAGAACTTGAATAATATGAGGAACATGTTACAAAGATGTAGGGGGATGACAATGTTGAGGTACAAAAGGTTGGAGTTCCAAAAATGTTGAGGTGCAAAATGTAATAATATCAACACTATCTCCGAGAAATGGATCAAGTCCTTGAGTTTTTTCCACATTCCACAAGATGAGAAAGTTGCACATACGGCAGTGAGATACAATAAATAATTCAAAGGCATTGATATTTCTCCTGAGAATATTTCAAAAATTCCATCGGCGGAAGCATATTCTTCGATTTGAATAGATATCTCCTTCTCTTCATTTCCCTCCCTCTCTTCCTTCACATTCTAATTCTTCAGTGGGAGGGTGTACTTTTCAATTTCATCTTATTCATTAATGTGACTATAGTTGATAAATTTAATAAGTTTCCCTCAATTAATAAAAAGGGGACTTAATTTCTTTCCTAGGAATGTCAAGAGTCACAAGTTGAAAAGACAAGTGAAAATACATGTGGGGTAGGTGAAGAGTCTTTTCTAAGTCTATATATTGTAATGACTTCCCCATTCCAAAGGGTTTTCAATTTTGTAAGTTCTAAGTAGATAGATACCAAGAATAAGAAAAAGATAACAAGTTATTCTATTTCTCTCTATGTTTTCCTCTTTCCCTTGCATTGTACAACTTTGTGAGAATGTCAATAAAGAAAGGATTTTCTACTTTTCGGATGAGTGAATAAGTGAAACTTTATGTTCATGGTTTTATCTTGTCTTGATATTATTAGTGAAGTTGTTATTCTTCTCAATTTTTTTGTGTTAATATGTTATGATTCAATAATTTGATTTTTCCTACTTTCAATATTAATCCCTCTCCTATTTTCTCACTCCTACTTCCCCATCTACATATCGAATTCTTCCTTGCACAAGATTTCAAGCATTTTCCGCAGGTGCAATGGAGTGTGCATGTTGGATCCCCGGCCTCTAGGCCAACAATATATTTACTTTTTTTCACATGCAACAATGGAGCTGCCTCATTCAAGCAAAGGAACTAGTCCCCAGCGTTGGCGAGAAATCCACTAATTTTTCCCATCGATAAATTTTCTCACCAACATACATCTTACACACATGTCATGCAACCTAAAAACACATTCCACATGTTTTCCCTGACCTTCTCAACTTCACACTTCAAGTCATCATCTCATTATGCCTTCACTAGTTCAAGAACAAGACCTATAATGACCTCTTCCAACACATGACTCACTTAAGTTGACATTTTTTCGTAAATCATACCTTATAATATCTTTGACACATCCTATTAACCATGCAATACCTCATTGAATCCTTTGAAAATATTTATATCACACCTACAACACCTAGCTTGCTTTACCAAGCCTTAAGAACTATGTAAATGGACAATAACAACATCAATACAACTCGCCATGTAACTTCTTCATGCCACTACAAACCTCATACTAACTCAATGAACCTTTGACAACATCATACACTCATCTTTACCATCTTAACACCCTTTGACATCAATGTGACACTTGAAATAAATGACGACAACATAGACATAGTGCCCAACAATATCCCACTTTGTCATTGATGGAAACCACCTATAGAAACATTGATATCAACCACATATGCAACACATATAAGACCTCTTTTTCATGTTTCTGAGTCTACTCTCCCCTTTTAACATCTATTACAAAGTCACTATGACAATCTTGACATGAAAAACAACTTGATAATACACAATGACAACAATGCATACTAAGTTACTTGCTTCACTTGGTTTGTACACACTTAGACAAAAATTGGTGTTGATGCTCTATGGTCCTGGTCTTAACTCATCTACACAAATCCTCTAAACACAAACCATATTGAGCTTACTCATGTTGTGAAAAGATTCTTGGATTGAACTCAGCTCCCCTTGGATAGTTACATGATTCATTTTTTCTTCATTCTAGGTCCTACATAATCACTTCTACCATCACAGACTTAGAGCACAAAGATCCCCCTTAGATCATGCATATTAGCTTAATCCCACATATCTTTCACTAATTTACTAGGTCTAAATCCTTAAAAATTCCAACTTGAACTCAAAGCATACACATATCTTATAGAGCCAAATGAAAAAAACATACCTTGATTTCATTCAATCATCTTCACAGACCTTGAGATAATATTTTCTCCCCATGTCTCTTAGATATCCTTTTATATCTTCTTCAATCAAAAATAAGGAAAACATACCTTACTTGTGGAGTCAACAACTCTCAAGTTCCTTTACACACTTCTTGATCACTCTTCAAATGAAATCTTAGACTAATAAGGATATGAACATAAAAATAGAGCATACCTTGAATATAATCACCTCATCATACTTTGCAACACTTTCATAGACCTATATCAATTCTATTAGCATCCAAACCTATCTTGGAACATTTATTAAGACTCTTTTATGACTTCTTGATGATACTAACTTGATACTTCATACTCAAGATATCAATATTACTTTGAAGCACTTTCACCCTAATATTGAATTTAGCAATCAAATCCTCATTACCCTATCAAGTCTTCACCTATGTCATTTGTACACTATGGTTGTATATGAAGAATTTGAATACTAATTATGTCATGACATAACCTCCAAGCTTCCAACTTTTTCTCAAAATTCCTTTCATGCAATATTTGCACCTTTAATCTGTAGACACCCCAATTTCACATCTATCCTAAATCAATTAATTCCCCTTCCTCATTTCCCACAAAATACACTTCGAATTAATCAAATATAATTTGATTAATTATCCATTTCAAAATCTAAAAATAATCTAATCCTCACCACATGTCATTATTCTCCATGCTTTTCCACTATTGAATTAAAAATTCAAATTCAAATCCTCACCCACCATTCATGGTCCCCACTCACCTAAAATCCTCCACTTATGAATTAAAAAATAATTCAAATCCTCACCCATTCTTCGTGGTTCCCACTTACCTAATCTTGCCCACATTTTCAAACCACTCACCTAATCTTGCCCACATTTTCAAACCATCCACCTAATCTTGCCCACATTTTCAAACCACTCACTTAATCTTGCCCACATTTTCAAACCATGATTACTTAAATTAATCTAAGCTAATCACTCCCTCAGGCTATAAATACAACCTTACCCCCCCTCTAAAGACATGGAGAATAAGCTTACATGCCATATCTAAGTTCTTACATCCTTTGAGCAAAGAACATCCTTTTGCCTTGTCCTAATGCCAAAATAGTCTCATAATCATTTTTCCCATCTAGTGCAAAGTAAGAGGATCGTTGTTGCAGGAAGGTCTTGCTCCGTCTTGAAGAAAAGCACCTACATATCACAAAATTTGGGCTCAATCCAAGTTTCCTAGCCCATTCTGAGGTTTGCTATGGAACGCGAAGGAGGTATGATTATTGGTATTTTACTTCCTTGTTAGTAGTGTATTTTTCTTAGCTTACATTCTGGCACGCCGATTACTTTCGATCTGTTACCATTAATTTCTCAATTAGTGGTTTTATCTGTTCTTTGTTTATTATTGTTCATTATTATTTCATTTTCTGTTCCTTATGGTCTTCTTTGGTTAACCTTCACGCTTTGAGTAGTGTTTTTGTTGTGTGGTGTATCTCGTAGGTTATAGAAACAATGACACTCTGAAGCTCATCCTATCTTTGATCTCCTTGGTGCTTGGTGTTTAGTTCCTAGTTTTGATTTTGTTATTTACTCGTCATCTGTAGAAACACATGAACTAGCCATTAGTTTATCATTTTACTGTCATGGGACAACCAATCCGGAAAATGCATTTATTTATTTACTTTTGCTAAAATAACTGCTTTGTAGGAAGTTAATCATTTTTTTTTCTTTTATTTTAGTCAATCATTTTGCGATCTAACTCTTTCTTTCTGTTTATTGTTCTTTTTTAACCTTGCTGTCAAAATTTTAGCTTCTCAGGTAAAGTACAGAAGTCAGAAAATAAAAAAACCAGCTCCCGAGGCGTTTTTCTCACGTTCAAAATTTTCATTTAGAGTGCTACCATAGCCCATCTTCCGAACGCCATAACTTTTGCTCCCGAACTCGAAATGACTTCATTTTTTTAACGGAAAGGTATTGAAAAGATCTATGCAATGAAAAAATAATTTTTAGATTTAGACTTATAAAAAAATTAGTTTCATTTCTTCTAACACCTGTCTTTTTAACAAAAAAACAACAAAATTATAGTTTTTTTTTTTTTTTTTTTTTTTTTTTAATTATTATTTTTATTTTATTTCACATAACAACCTCACATGTATGCTCTTTCCTCGCACTTAAAAAGTGATCTTGGAAATTAGAAACGTGAGGCCACTTGGGCTCTGCACAACAAATTTTTTTATTTTTTTAATTTTTTGCCTTACATTTCAATTTTCCACGACAACACTTCTAAGTAACGTTTTCACCCTCTTCTTTCATCGTTTTTCTTTTTTGTGAAAATAATCATTATCACTATTTCGCAATCATGATTAATTGCAATAATTATTAACATTTTAAAAAAATCTATTCCAATTGTATCCACGTATGCTCTTTTCTTGCGCCTTCGAGCGATCTGGAAAATCAGAAATGGTCACATTTTTTTTTTTTAGTTTCTTGTTCTAACATTGCAGGATCCTCTAGCTTTGTTTTCCAACTGTCATTTTAATAATTATTTTCCTTTTTCATATTCTTAATATTTGTTTGGTCGTTGGTTGTGTATGCTCTTTTCCTGCGCCTTTGAGCGATCTGGCAAATCAAAAACAACCACGATCACTTTTCTAACATTCATTTACAGGATAACTACTAATTTGTTTTCTGTAGAACTGCGTTGCTAGAGTATTGTTAAAAACAAAAACAAGAAAAATCATGCAAAAATACCACCATTCAAAGAAAATTGCTGAAACCAAAAAAAAAAAAAAGTACGCTCAGGTACGTAATTATTTTCTACTAGTGATTTATTTCAAGTTGGAAAGAACCCTGCGTTTAATCACTTTATCATATTGTTTTTACACGTAGACGAGGTGGATTTCATCACCACCAAAGCTACACCGGTGACGTGGACTTGACTACCACGCACCAATAGCATTTGCATCTACATTGCACTTTGAGACCTAGTCTCATCACAGTGTTCGGTATTTACCTCGCCGCTGCTCTTCACTTACAGGTAATGTTGTCGTGCAGCGCATGCGAGTCACGCCTAAATAGCTGTAACAACGAAGCCTGGGCATCGTCCCTGTAAATCTTCGGGGAGTTATAAGGACACCATACACATTCATCCCTCCATCACCTTCCACCTTTTCACAAAACCTGTTCTGGACGTGGTGATTCACTCCGAAACAGGCAAGTAAGAATTGGTGAGTCTCCTCCAGTGCTCTAAGGGTTCCCCGTACCAATTCTGTCCCCGTACAGAATTAGGTATATCAGGACTAGGGTATATCGGAGGACGCATCTTCTTGGAGTAATAAGAGCCTGCATCCACCATTTCACAGCATACTTGTATGATTGCATGAAACAATGATCATTCCTGAAGAAGTTACCTCATAAGCCAAAACAATCGAATCCACATGATTGCTTTTCTGTTTGAAAACAAAATAGTTTAGCATTGTTTTTATCATAAAACTTGGCTAATATCAATGTGTTTATTGTAAAATTCAAATCCTAATCGTGTTCCACAACACCATTTCTCGACCGATTCAATACCAAGCAAAACATTCAAGCAATCCCACAATGAAGATCAAAATGTCACACTGATTTCATTAGCCTACTTCAGCCAACAACAACTCCACTATAGCTTGTTTTCAGCTATATCCAATAGATATTGAGTGACTTGCGTTCACTCCTTATCTCATCAATTGTCAGAACATCCTTTATAGCTTGTTTCAAGCTATATCAAAATGACATTGGGTGACTTGTTTGAGTTCACTCATTATTTCATCAGCTGTCAAGTTTAACAAAATCCCATCCGACACAAATCCCTTCAAATCTCATTTTGAGTTCGCAACTGTGTTGAGTCACTTGTTTGAGTTACTCTTCCTATCAAAAATCTAGAGCTTATTTACGTCAAACCAATCAACATATTCATCATAGCTTGTTTGAGCTATATCTCACTTGTATTGAGTACCTTGTTTGAGTGTACTCCTTACATTTTCATCTGCTAAGCTTGTTTAATCCAAACCAATCAAGATATTCGTCATAACTTGTTTGAGTTATATCCCACTTGTATCCCGAGTAGCTTTTTTTAAGCTTTCTCCTTATAGCCTTACTTGTTAAAACTCGATTGAGCCAAAATAAAAATCACAATCAATAGGTTGATTTCTTCATCGCACCTTTCTTCATTCTCCCTCTCTTTCAAACATGAAGAATTCACGAAAAACATCACACAATGAGCTATTAGAACAAATTAATAAGATGACAACACAACTCTCTCATATGGCTACCCAAATCAGTGAGCAATCACCCAAAAAGCCGATCATACAACCTCACGAAGAAATCAGTTCACGTAAAGTCCAACGTCAGTTTACCCCCCTTGGAGAAAGTCTCTCTAGTGTTTTTCATCAACTAAAAGAGGCTAAACTGATAAGATATCCAATTACAAAACCCTTTGTCAAAGGGGAAGCTAAGCCATGCTGGTACAAACCTAACACATACTGTGACTTTCATCACATTGATGGTCATCACATAGATAAATGTGTGCGATTTAAGAATTACATCCAAGACTTAATTGATGACGATGTCATCTCTGTAGAACTTGATGACAATGCTCTTGCAACCAACGACACATCCAATACCACAACTTTCCATGAAGAGTTGACTACTGTCAAAACTCCTATATATACTGAAATTCCACGAGATCATGATGACAACAGTCAAGACTCTCTAATTCCAAACCAATCCATATCTTCTTCAAATTTCCTTCCATTAGTTCAAACATACATTGAACCTATTTTGGACAACAACATTCTTCCAACATCTACTGAGCACTTGAACTTATTTCAAGACTCTATTTCAACCCAAACATACATTGAACTTGTTTTGGACAACAACATTCTTCCAACATCTACTGAGCACTTGAACTTATTTCGAGACTCTCTTTCAACCCAAACATACATTGAACCTATTTTGGACAACAACATTCTTCCAACATCTACTAAGCACTTGAACTTATTTCAAGACACTCTTTCAACCCAAACATACATTGAACATGTTTTGGACAACAACATTCTTCCCACATCTACTGAGCACTTGAACTTATTTCAAGACTCTCTTTCAACCCAAACATATATTGAACCTGTTTTGGGCGACAACATTCTTCCAACATCTAACGAGACCTTGATCTCATTTCAAGACTCCCTTTCAAACCTTGATATTATTGTAGACACTACAGACGAGGTTCCATCAACAGTACCATTAAGTTTGATTCTATTCTTCCAATATTGGCTCTTATGCCTAACATCTCTAGCCTTTTTGTCAAAACACAACCACATCAATTTTGGACACTTGCGACAATGTAACCCGTCGTGTCCATCATGCTTTTAACTATTGATCTTGCGGACATCTCATCACTAATTAGTCTCACTGTCAAGACTTCTACGTGCATCCATTCTACGAGGTACGTATACCCAGGAATATCTTTACATCACATTTTCCATCTTTAATCATGAATCTATCCTCAAATTAATCAATTAATGGACAAACAAAAACAACAAACCAAATAATACAGACCATCATTGTCAACACACATGGAAGCTATTGGCTTAACCAAATCTATCCCACTCTTTGGGCTTACCGCACATCTTATCACACACCTACTGGAGCCACTCCCTTCTCCTTTGTTTATAGTTGGAAAGTTATTTTACATGTCAAGGTTGAATTTTCATCCTTCAGAATATCCCTCAAAGATGTAATCAATAAAGATTATTATCGACACTCACGCCTTAAGGAACTCGAGCTTCTTGATGAAAAACAACTTAATGCCCTAGATCATCTTCCATTCTATCAAAATCGGCTATGGCATAGCTACCATAAAAAATTCAAACCTAGAAAATTTAAGGTCAATGATTTCATTCTCAAAGAAAATCGAAAGAACACACCCAAAGAACGAGACAAACAAGACAAATTTGAGCCCAACGAAATCATAGATAATTTTGGGTTTGGAGCTTATAAATTGGCCATTGACACAGGCCAACTCCTTGAAAAACCCATGAATGTATTCCATTCAAAGAAATTTTATCCTTGAGATGTTCACTATTTCGAGAAACAATGTGTACATTGTTCCTTTTGTCTTGCTTATTTCCAAATAATTTAAATTTATTCATTTCCATTGGCAGATATTTTCTTTATCAAAATCACATCTTCATATTTATCATCATGAGACAAGTGCTAGTATAAATCCTATTAAGTTTGTGAGCGTCATACTTCTTCCATTTTCAGTCGCTTTCCTCTATGGTCATACCTAGAAGCTTACTGATGGTAATATATTCCCTTCAAATACATTCTCTCGTTCATAACAAAGCTCTAAACTTTATTACCCAGTTCATTTGGTTGTCCATCTCAGTCTTCGGTGTTGAACCCTCGTGTCCTACTAGTCGTGTGGGGCTGAGATTGGGGGCAGACATTTCTTCCCAAATACAAAGCACTATTGTAAAAAAATCCATCAATTCAATAACTTATGAATAATTCATTGACACATATTTCATCCTTCATAGTCTTTGGTGTTGAGCCCACACTTCTTACTGGTAGTATGAGACTGGGAATGGAGGAAGGTGCCCTTACTCGTCTACGTCTTGTCTTCGGTGATAAATTCTTGCCTCGTACAAGTGGCATGGGGCAAAGTGTAGAGGGTCATTCTCATACAAGCATAAAACAAAAAAAAACAAAAACAAAAAGGAATTCACTCGCCTATATTTTTCCTTCGGTGATGAGCCCTTGCTTCTCACTAGTAGCATGGGGCAAGGCATAGGGAGTCATTTCACAAATACAAAATCTTACAGTGCTTACAAATTATAGAATCCCCAAACACATAATTTAGATGCCTAAGTGAAGAGAGAACTATCCCTTAACCTCATATCTTATCAATCAGCAGGCCACATAATTGTCTAAGTCTAGCATGTGACTCATAAAGTGAAAGCCATTTTTAAAACTGGTTCAGTACCATTATGAAGAATGGAGTCACAATTTCCCAAAGGGATTGTTGTTAGCATTTGTCTCTATATTCATTATCTACCTCCTGCGTCCTTCTTGATTCTCGGTGATGAGCCCACACATCTTACTAGTTGTGTGGAGTCAAGAATGGAGCTGGAATTATTTTCATCATATCATCACCACCATATCCTACCAATGGAAAGATAATTTGTGTTATTCTGAGCATAAGTTACAACACGGAACACAGTACATACGGATAATATCCATGTTTATCGCCTCTCAAAGATAAGTCTGCACTCTGGTCCATAAATTGCCACTCACAGTGTCAAAATCTACCAACATTTGAAAATCATCAAAAATCTAAAAAAAACAGTGTAAAAATCCAAAAATCCAAAAACATTTGAAAATCGTCAAAAATCCAAAAATAATGTAAAAATCTAAAAATCTAAAAACATTTGAAAATTGTCAAAAACCCAAAAACATTAGAAACAATCATCCAAAATCCAACACAAACATTAGCAAGAATTGTCAAAATCCCAAAAACATTTGAAAATCGTCAAAATCTAAAAACATTTGAAAATCGTCAAAAATCCAAAAACATTAGAATATATATATAATAAACAAAAATAAAAATATTGTAAACTCCACAAAATCGCAAAAAATCTAAAATAACCAACACAATTCAACCTTTGGACTATTATCCCCAACGAATGATCCAATCACCTTATGACTACCAAATTCAAACCACTTCTCCTTGCGTGAATCCTCGCTTAGGGCAAATCCGGCTCTCATTGCTTCCTTGTTTGAGGACAATGACCCAATATTTTACTATGTCCTCATGCCTCGCAGGGGCACACCGATCAATCCTCACCTGTGGAACATGTTAGGGACATGATTATTAGTTCTTGTGTTGCATTATTAGTTGTAAATTATTAATTACTTTCTTGCATCTTGATATATTACAGGGGGCATCTTGATTTTATGTATCCTGGTGTTCTCTCTAATATTCTTACGTTATCTGATTGCATGTCGTATTGGGGCATCATACTTTCTTGATGGCATCTATCTATGCTCTCTTCCATTTGCATATCGTCCTGGGGCATCAAACCTTTTTGATGGCACTGTCTATGTTATCACGCATATTACAGTCTAGTCATCCTGATCTTTTATATCACGATGCATCCTGTTATGTGCTATATTAAAATTAATATACTTTTCGTCACATATCTTCCGCATGATCAACATCTTACTTTTCACCCCATCCATTCACCCATACTAATGCATTCTCCGGTTTGAGAATCCCTGATTGATCACCGTTGCAGTTTGTGAATCCTACTTGACGATCTTTCTCAAGTAGCATTCCCTATCCAAAGCAGCTCCTTCTCCCCACCATGATCACCATGTATTTGATCCATTCATTCTCACTCCTCATTTTTACTTCTCCACCACTTATCCCCATATTACCCTTCTCACCATTCATGTCCCCTCTCACCCATTTTTTTCACACTTTTGCTTCTCGCTTGACAATCTTACTTAATAACCCCTTCTATATGGAATCCTCAATGGAGGTTTACCCTCTCCCTAAGATCTTCCCCCGTAGAAGCTTCTTCACCTCCTGCCCTCTCATCAAACAACCATCACCACCAAACACATCTTCCCATTCCACCTCTTCTACTTCCCATTCTCACATCATTACTCTCACCACGGGCATCCCAATTCAGGATTCCCCTCACACTCTCTACCCTCCACTACATATATTCCTTCATCCATTCATGTTACACTCCTTTGTTTCCTTTTTTCTTATTATCACCTCATCTCATATCATATACCACTCAAGCATACCCCACTCACTCTTTTCTCATCCTTCCCCAAATCCGTCTTATGCCTGGTCATCCTACTTACATGTTTTTGTAGTATGGAAAATTCACTTGAGGGTTCCCCTTCAGTCCATTTTGTCATACCCTATTCCCACCAACTCTAACATCATCCATCTTCTTCCTCAGCTTGGCGATCTTACTTAACCATTCGGCCGCATGGCAATCTTACTTAAGACTTCCACTTAAGGTTGATCTACCCTATGGCCTTCCCCATCCCATCATATTTCCCCATCTTATTTCTCCCGCCTCTCGTCACGATCATCTTCTTCAACCTACCATTCCACCCCTGTCCCCAATATCATCTTGTCTTTCTCCTTGCATATCATCCCTGTCGATTGGGTGATCCTACAAAACCTCTCCAGCAACATGACGATCTTACTTAAGAGATTCTCTTAAGCATGACATGTCATCTTACACTCGCCGATCACTCTACAATCTCACCATCCATATTTCCTCTTCATTCCCAATCATCACATCTTTTACCACCACTATCACCCTCCTCTGCTTGGAAATCTTACTTAACCACTCACCCGGCATGGCGATCTCACTTAAGAGTCCCTCTTAAGGATGATTTGTCTCCTTGCCTTTCCCCATCACTACCCACCCTTCACCCTTCATTTTTTCTCGGCATTCCCCATTATCACATCATTTCACCTCCTTTTCGATTCTCGCAAACACCACTTCTCACTTGACCATTTTTCATCTCCAGTTTTGCTCACATGGCAATCTTACTTAACCACTTCCGTCACATGACAATCTTATGTCAGGGTCCTCCCTACACTTCACTTATCATCGTGAACTTCTCCCCCGCCTCATTCTTCGTTCACTTTGTTGATCGCTTCTTCCACCTTATATCTCCTACTACCCACTTTTTCCTCCTACCCTTATCCTTTCTCCACCTATCCTCTTACAACATACAACTAATCTCTTCCACCCACAATCACATTCTTTTCCCCCATTTTCCCCTCCTTGATCCATCATCCTTCATACCGTTTCTTCCCATTCTTTTCATGTCTTGGTTCTTCATCCTCACCTCGTTCATCCTCATCACCCCCATCCTCTCTTCGCTTTCACTTAGTCCTAACTCCTCCCTCCCATATTTTTCACTCTTTCCCCTTCATCTTCTCACATTCCCCCTACATTTCTACCCACACACATATTTGCCATTCTTGTTAACACTCCTATATCATTCTTTCATCATCATCTTCTCTTCCCGCGCTCATAATTGTCAACGGGTTTTCCCTAAAAATTATCAATCCGCATTCCGCACGACCTCATTCACTCCCTTGGACCTTCTAGAGTTTCCCTTCATTCCTTCCCTCCTCTAAGCCCACCACTCATTGGCAACGGGTTTTCCCTAACGTCCCTTTGTTGGCGTTACCCTTTCCAGTCCTCATTCGCTTTCTCTTTTTCTTCATTTTTTCTTTCACCCTTCCCCACCACTCATTGTCAAGGGGATTTCCCTAACGTCCCCTCATTGGCATTGCCTCTTCTATCCCCCATTCTCTTTTCTCTCCTATTCTTTTCCCTCACTCCCACCCTTTCTTGTCGCTTTTTACCCATCTCTCCATCTCCTCTTTGCCCTCTTCAATATCTTTATTGTCTTCATCATACATCCTTTTTCTATTTTCCCGTCATCCTAGTATCCTCATTTCATGCATCTCCATATCTTTTCCAATCGATGTCATTCCTCCCCTCTTTCTTCTTTGAACATTCCTTCTATCGTTCCCTTTCCACTTATTACCCCCTTTCTGTATTCCCTTCCTTCTACATCATTTTCTTTGTTATCCTCTTCTCTCTCCCACCCCTCGTCTTATTTCCCTTCCCCTATATCATCTTCTTCCCCTTTTTCCATCACATTTCCTCCTTACATCCCCATCGATAACCTGGTTGTTCAGCGTTGTCCTGTCTTTTTTATCATCCCACTCTCCACATGCATCTCCATACAGTTTGTTCCATATTCTTTGCCTTGGTCTTCCTCACAATGACGTGATTCCTTCAATCTTCTCCTTGTATTCATTCTATCTTCCTTTCCTCTCCCCTAATTTTCACGTTTCTTCTGACCACTTCCCCTTTTCTCTACCACCCCTACCTTTTCATTCATTCTGTATATGTTTCTCTTCCTTTCTCTCCTCTTTTTCACACTTTCCTCGCCCCTCATAGTTTCTTTTTTTTCTCCGTTCTACTTCTTCTTTCGTCCTCTTTCTATTTTCCTCTATTTCACCCCCTACTCCCACCTCATTTTCTCCTTCTTATTTATCCTTTCCCGTTTCCTACTTTTTCACTTCCACGCATCCCTCTTTACTATCTCTGTTGCTTCCTTCATTTTGCACATCTCTCTCTTTTATCCCCTTCACCCTCTACTCTGTCACTTTTTTGTTTTTGCCTTGTTTGTCCTTCATCATTCCCTTCTTCCCCTATCATCCCTCTCTCTTATTTCTACTTTTTCATTCCTTTTGTTCCCCTCCCCTATTTCCCTTACTCTTCTCATAATCAACCCCCAATCCTATCCATTCCCTTTTCTCTTTCCCACACACCCTCACACCTAGCATTCAAGGTCGATTGAATCCTTCCTCCATTTGTGTCGTGCGGTCATTCCAGTCTCTTCCACTCCATTATCGTCCTCTTCTCCACCGAATCCATTTCCCTTCTTTTCAAGAGTTCTGTCGTATATTTCATTCTCGTCAGTCCTCTCGAGGGGGCATCACCACATCTATCCATAATCACATCTTCTCATGACATTTTTGTCTTGGAGGATACTATGACATCCATCACTCACCACTTTCTATTCTCCCCAAAAACATTCGCTCTACCTTTTAAAAATTAGATTGAATTCTTCCCCATATCGTTTACTTTTCTTTGAAAGGACACTACTTTTATAGTACCCTTCCAAAGAGGGGCAAATGTAGACACCCCAATTTCACATCTATCCTAAATCAATTAATTCCCCTTCCTCATTTCCCACAAAAATACACTTCGAATTAATCAAATATAATTTGATTAATTATCCATTTCAAAATCTAAAAATAATCTAATCCTCACCACATGTCATTATTCTCCATGTTTTTCCACTATTGAATTAAAAATTCAAATTCAAATCCTCACCCACCATTCGTGGTCCCCACTCACCTAAAATCCTCCACTTATGAATTAAAAAATAATTCAAATCCTCACCCATTCTTCGTGGTCCCCACTCACCTAATCTTGCCCACATTTTCAAACCACTCACCTAATCTTGCCCACATTTTCAAACCACTCACCTAATCTTGCCCACATTTTCAAACCACCCACTTAATCTTGCCCACATTTTCAAACCACTCACTTAATCTTGCCCACATTTTCAAACCATGATTACTTAAATTAATCTAAGCTAATCACTCCCTCAGGCTATAAATACAACCTTACCCCTCCCCTCTAAAGACACGGAGAATAAGCTTACATTCCATATCTAATTTATTGCATCCTTTGAGCAAAGAACATCCTTTTGCCTCATCCTAATGCCAAAATAGCCTCATAATCATTTTTCCCATCTAGTGCAAAGTAAGAGGATCGTTGTTGCAGGAAGGTCTTGCTCTGTCTTGAAGAAAAGCACCTACATATCACAAAATCAGGGCTCAATCCAAGTTTCCTAGCCCATTCCGAGGTTTGCTATAGAACACGAAGGAGGAGGTATGATTATTGGTATTTTACTTCCTTGTTAGTAGTGTATTTTTCTTAGCTTACATAATCAACACGCTCTCAAATGCATTGCAACTCGGGATCATAAGAAACAAATCTCTACATGTCATGATATTACCCAAATTTTGTTCATCTTAAGCCCATATAGCTCACAATAATCATCTTCATATTGTCTTGTCACTCTATTTCCATGCTTCTCAAACACCTTCAATGATCTCTTTTTTTCAACAACTATGTTTACCAACCCTTACCAAGCCATCAACCATACCGACATGATACTCTCTTCCTTTGATGATCAATCATCTTGAATAGCCTCTATACCTCTTTCTTTAAGCAATAGTATACTTTGTATCATAAAATCATTCAAGAAGAATAGACACATACCTTTCACTTCTTGGGTCTTCAAATATTTTAAATATCTTCATGAATCATTGCATACTTCTCACTCAATCATTCTCAATCCATTATTTCTTATTGCATTTCATCTTACTCTACTTAGGACTCTTGCATCTTCAACTTGGAAATTCACCTTGCCATATCTCAAACCATCCGAGAACTTATCTGTTGACTATCACTAGATAGATTAGGTCTCCTCGTAGTTCAAATAGAACATTTTCATGACTTGCAATATTATGTCCCGCTCAATATAATTGATCCTTCCGATGGTCATACCTTATGTCCTTGAAACAATTTTTTTAATAGAATAGCACACCTTAGACCATATCAAAGATGTCTTACCTCTTACTCTTCTTGTGACTATACCTTCCCATATTTATGAGATTGCATGATGCATGATTACTTCTTATACATCTCAATACTCATGTAAATGATGACTTACTAACCCAAATTATGGCCTTCTTAGCATATATATACATCTTTTTATAGCAACATCAAACATCAATGCACTAAATGTTAAATTTTCCTTCATGAGACAACTTTACTTCTCTTAAGAGCATAAGATCACAAGATTTACCTCAAACAACATCTTTTAGGCTATAACACAGTCCTTAAAATGATGAGTCTTCAACCTCATTCATATTTCCATAGCCACGTGTATACACACCATTCATGACTACGAGATTACCTTCTCATGCTTGAGAAGTAACAACAAATACCACAAGAGAAGAAATCCTTCAACATGAAACCAGAACTAAATCATAAGATATAAAGCATACCTTGAATGAAGCACTTAAGAATATATCATCACCCCCGGGATAATCATCACTCTATAGTTCAATAACAAAATTTACAACCTCTTGATATTATTGTCACCTTCAAATTGAAGCCTCCTTTCATGTTCTCTACTTATGAAGGATTGATCGATATATGAAATCCATTATTTCAATGATTGTGCATAGTCCTTGAGATTCATTGTTACCATTTAAATGATACTTCGCCCATATTTATCTTATACCATCTTCTTGGAGCATAACATCATGATGGCCCTTATATCTTTTAACACTTTACGAACATGTTCAAAGCCTTCAAGCATACCATCAAAAATATTAGGTATTTTAAACTCTTGAATCCTTCACAAAAGTGTAAATAATCATGTTGGGCACACAAAAACTTTAATCAGTTAAATTCTCTTCTACTTGTTATGTCATACATAAATAAGGTCTCAAAGTATACTCTTTAGCTCCACTATATGTGCTACAGATAAAGGAACACTTTTCATGCACTAGATGCATCATTAAAAAGAAAAATACTCTTCAAATCATTAGATACATGTCACAAACCATTCATTCACTGTATACCATTTTGTAATATTGTTCTTGTCCACTAAGAACTCGCATACCACCAAGTACTTCAAGAACACTCCAATGGAAATCCTCGGACATAAGATCACCTACAAGGATTTATAACACTTTATACTCCCTGATCATTCCTAATACTCAGCTGAAAATCTTCATTATACATCAAACATGTAATCCTTAATAGCAATACCAAGCTTAAAATAAGAAGTATTCAAACTTTTTCCTAAATCAAACCCTAACTATATCTTCCTAAGTATACCCTTTTTTAACATTAACACATTTGCATCTTCATAGCAACCTTTCCAACATGATCATTCTTCAAGACTTATAATTACTATCCATACATGTCATAGCTCCTTCACACCTTCACAATAGTATAGCTCTTCTTTTCCAAATTCTAAAACTTATATAGGTCACCAAACACAATACAGTGCATAAAATCTCACCAAAACGTCTTCAAGAGTTTTTACCAAGTAGTGACACAATGTGATTCATACCTGCAAGCCTTAAACATCTTCTTTAATCATGATTATACCAAGATCAACCCTATATAGTATGAAGACTTCCAATATCTCAATATGAGCTCCATGACTTCATTCCTCCGATTCTTCCATCATAGACCACTTAGATCCTCCTTGAATATGAAATATCTTGATGAATTCTCATGGATCATAGAGAAAGAG
The DNA here is from genome assembly GCA_018340775.1 of Taxus wallichiana var. yunnanensis. Classification (NCBI taxonomy): domain Eukaryota; kingdom Viridiplantae; phylum Streptophyta; class Pinopsida; order Cupressales; family Taxaceae; genus Taxus; species Taxus wallichiana. Next base: position 345,666,400 of record CM031240.1, on the reverse strand, counting down.
CTTCTACTTTCAACCTTTCATATTTTTATCAAAACACAATAGCACTTGAACATATTTCTAACCTCAAACCAGTCTAATCCAACACAGATCCTTGACACTTAATAATAGAGACATCGTACTCCTCCTTGAATTGCAGACCTTCATTGCTCCTTCTTTAACTTATCTATAATCCTAGGTTCAATTTTCTTGAATGAAAAGGAATATTCATTAAAAACTCATACCTTGCTTGATGAAATGATGGACCTTAATGCTCTCTTGAGAAATCCATGTCTTTCTTGGCTTATAACTAGTTACAATGACTATATAGACACAAATTTTTAGTATCACTACCCTCATTTTGTGTTTTCTCTCTATCATCTTTACACATACATACCTCTCTTCCCTTTCAAATTCCCTTTCTCTCCTAAATTCAATTTATCCCATTTATCATTACTTCCCATCTTAATCACACTCTTAATTTAGCATCCTTAATCATCTTTAATTAATCATAATTTTTGTCTAATCCATTAATTAATCTTAATCATCACCTAATTTATTTATCCTCCCTAAACCTCTTTATTTTCCATCCCTAGGATCTCATTTAATGTTTTTACCCACCCTTTTCCTTTATTTAATTTTTTCCACACCTCAACTACCCTCTTATCCTTTCTATGTAGCCCTAACCCGACTAAGCACCTTAAAACCCTAATCCCACCTCGTAAAGGCCTCATCTCGCCGAGTAAACCACATTTCCACAACCAAAATGGACAGATCTCTCGTAATAGTGGTGACCCATCTAGGTTTTTATAGACCCTATAAATACAAACATACCCCTCCTCTCCCGAGGAAGAAGTCTAACCAACATCAACCCGATCTAATCAAGTGTTGACCCAGTCTAATTAGCATTGACCTAGTCTAATCGGTGTCAACCTAGTCCAATCGGTGTTGACCTAGCCTATTCATCATCAACCATGTCTACAGTTATCAAATCTATCAATTTTCTTGCATCCTTTCTATTTCCATAACTTTCCCATATCGGTATTTTAGAGCACTGTTACAAACCTATTTTTTTATTTTCGATCTCGCTTTATTTTGTGGTCGTCTTCGACTATATCGTTAGTATTAGGTCACCATCAACCCGATTAGGTTTGGTTTAATATAATTTATTTTTATCAAATCTACATCTTATCTTATCTAGCACATTACAAATCCCCATTTTCATATCATTTATCTATGCATCATATCATTTATCATTTTATCCTTATTCTTTATCAAAACGTGGGTTGACATCCATCCTAGGAAGTTTTCACTTCTCGGGATTGACATTTTTAGGCAACCCACCCATCTATATACTAATCATTTCCCATGTTTTATCTCTCTTCGTGGTTCATTTTAAGAGACCTCTAGGAAATCAAAGGTGGAGTATTCTGATGAATATCCCCGAAACCACTTTCACGAAACAGGTGAATTTTCTGGGGTTCGTGTACAAATTTTTTCCCTGACAAAAGTTTTCATTTTGAAGTCATGCATGGCATGATAGCAAGATTTAAGTTGTGCAATAGTAATTTTTTTTCGCATGCAACAACAAGTCCTGCTTTTTAAATCGGACAATAAGGTTGTTGTCACGCGACGTGCAAGTTTTCTCGTTAGACAACAAAAGCCTTATTATTTCACGACAACAAACTTGTTGTCACACGATAGTAAACTTATTGTCACAAAACCTGTAAATATCCTTTCATGCATCTACAACCTTCGACATGTGTCAACAATGAGTATTATCATGCATCATGTTTCACCTTTTTATTAGATTGTTTTACATGAAGTGTTGATGAAACAGATAGGGTAACGGGCATAGGAGGAATACATATTCAAATGTCGATTGATGAGTTGTTGAACGTGTATGACTTTTGAATCCACAGCTGATCGTGATAGCTTCCTTTTGGCTAGGAGGAACTACCTGTAATGAAAACAAGACCATCAAAAGGAATTAAACAATATGGGCAGTGAACTGCCTAGCGTGAGATAGATCTGGAAATTATGATACTCCCTAGATGGTTGTCATTCCACTATTTTAAACAAATTAATGTTGTAAACAAAGTAAATCCTATTGTTATTTTTAAATGATTTAGGTATCTCACTTAAAACACAATAATAAAATAGATTTAATCTAACAGGCTAAGCTAGAATAGAATCCAAAGGTCAAATGATTGGTTATGGGTCTCTGTAGGTCTGATAAAGGTCTTGGGTAGGTCACAGGTGAATGAGGGTGAGGTAAAATTAGGTGGGTAGGTCTATGTTTAAGGATGTGTGGGAAAACACAGAGACCGGTGTCGGTCAGGGGTGACGACGGCGGTTATCTATAACAGACGCCTAGAATTCTCGTGACATCCGGAAATGTCACAGAACAGGGTTTGGTCTCCTTTGTGATTGCACAAAGGATTTTGGTTGGTCGGGATGAGGTATTGGGTGACTGGAGTAGGATTTTGCAAGGTTTTAATGTTAGGAATTAGTATTTACATTGTGTAGATAATAATTACATTTGTTAATTATTATTATATTAGTAATTTGTTATTTAGTTGTTATATAAAACAACTAATAACGAATGTGTGTTGAGTTGTTTGGTTGTTACAAACAACTCACGTGATTAGTATTTGTTAGTAGAATAGTTTCCTAATTTATAGGAAACTATGTGCCTATATATTTGTAAGTGCATCCTATGTAATGTATCTGGAATGAATGTAATAGAATATCATTATTCCGTGTATAAATCTAAACAGTTTTATTGTGCAAATCTGTGGCATTTATTTCATTTGGTGTCGTGTCACAAAATAACTACATCGGGTTGAAACTGTAAAAGTGTGTATGGAACCTTGAGTATAGAATATGGCATCTCCATTACTAGTCTTTGGTTGCCCCATGTGTGTTGTTATACCCAATTACAAGGTGACCTGCATACACGTGATGGATTTGAATATAGCATATGTGTGCACTTATTTACATCATTTACTCTGCAGTAAACATTGATCGAGATCGCCCCTACATCCATCATCAATAGCCGATTGGATTTTCTTTAGTCCGTCAAATTTTCAATTGCATGTGATTGGAGAATATTGCTTTAACTCGGCTCAAAATTCCATTGTTTGGAGACTCAGCTGAGAACATCCCAAGGATATCGATCATTCAAAACACCACAACAATTTGCATCCACTATAGATCAGGTAGACAAATAAAGGCAAGTGGTTTTCCAATATTCAAAGGTATTTGCATTCCTTAGCAAAGCATACACGTGTTATAGAGGTCAGGTCAATTATGGCTCTTAGTTACTCTTAACTAGCATGTTGTAGTTTGTGAAAAATTGTTAAGTCTCTTTAATTATAGTATCACTGGTAAGTTTCATCATTGATCTATTGTATTAAAAAGTAATCTTTAATTACTTTTTACAAGTTATTACACAGACGCATTCTCGGTAGAATCCGACGTCCAAATTGTGTGAAAATTCATAATGAATAAGTTGAGTCACATTGAAAAATTTGAAGGCAAATATTTTCATACCTGGCAAGTGCGAGACTCAATTATTCCTAATCAACAAAGACTTATGGGATATTGTTGATGGAAAATTAAAAAAACCAACAAATGCAAATGAAGTAAAGAAATGGGATAGCAGAGATCGAAAGGCTACAAGCAATTATCGGATTGGGTATATCGGATGCTTATCTACATCATATAGACTTTAAAAGTCCTCTCATATAATCTGGGTGACATTGAACAAGCTGTTTGGATCACAAATGGGAGCGCAGTGATATCTTTAAAGCAAAGATTGTTCGGCCTCGAGATGGAAGAAGGTGAGAGTATGGTGGAGCATATTAGTAAGTTTCGTTCTATCTCGTAATCAACTTATTGGTATAAAAGTAGATGTACGATGATGATGATAAAGCAAAGATTACTTAATATCATGCCTTCATGTTATTCTAATATGGTCTTTATATTAAGCACAATAAATCCAAGTCTAGAAGAACTTATTTCTTCTTTGTTAGATGAAGAAAAAAGAATTATGGTTGTTGAACTAGAGGAGACTGCAATGTTTGGCAGAAACAAGAAAGCATTTGGTAAGAAAATGCCCAAATACGGTTCAACCTCTAAAGGACCGAAGAAACAATTCACATGCTACTATTTTAAACAACCCGGTCATATATCTAACAATTGAAGAAGAAGAGCACAAGACTTACTCGATGGGAAACTACAAGGTAATGCCATTATTGTTAATGAAGAAGGAGAAAATGAAGAGGAAGAAAATACCGCACATCAAAGTGATGAAGATTTTCTCTTCTAGATGATTTTTAAATGGAGGATGGAGGCACGGAAGGATGGAGGTCATTCAACGACCTCTCGTCAATCACCAATGATGGGGCCGCATGAAGTTGTGGTGACAGTGTGTGTGTGTGAGTTTTCTTTCATTTGTAATTGCGGTTTGTTGTGTGCAGTATGATTTTAGTGTTCCTGATTAAATAAGTGAAATGTTCACATTGAGGGGGGGAACATGGTCTCATTGTTCCATTTCCATTATATTTTATTGTTCGAGTTTTCAAAGCAAGATTTCCTACATGATTCCCTTTTGTAGTGACATTGTATAATATTGATCAAAAATTATTGTAGCAATCATGATGTGAAGGTTTTTGGTAAACTAGGAAAACCAATTGAAAGGTTTTTGGTAAACCTGTAAAACCAATTGTGTAAGGTTTTTGGTAAACTTGTAAAACCAATTGTGTAAGGGTTTTTGGTAAACCTGTAAAACCAATTGTGTAAGGTTTTTGGAACCTGTAAAACCAATTGTGAAAGGTTTTTGGTAAAACTGTAAAACCAATTGTGAAAGGTTATTGGTACACCTGCAAAACCAATTTGGTAAGGTTGTTGGTAGAAGCCAGAGAAAACCATCAGTGGAAGAAATGTGCATTGGCACATGTTTGAGTTTTGTGCAAGCCCGATGCTGCACATTTGTAGAGTTGATCATGAGCACACAGAGGTGGCATGCTACAAGAAAAGAATGAGATATATTGAACCATGTAAACACTAAGGGGGGGAATGTTAGGAATTAGTATTTACATTGTGTAGATAATAATTACATTTGGTAATTATTATTATATTAGTAATTTGTTATTTAGTTGTTATATAAAACAACTAATAACGAATGTGTGTTGAGTTGTTTGGTTGTTACAAACAACTCACGTGATTAGTATTTGTTAGTAGAATAGTTTCCTAATTTATAGGAAACTATGTGCCTATATATTTGTAAGTGCATCCTATGTAATGTATCGGAATGAATGTAATAGAATATCATTATTCCGTGTATAAATCTAAACAGTTTTTATTGTGTAAATGTGTGGAATTTATTTCATTTAATGGGTCTATATAGGTGAAAATGTTGGAGAAGGTCAATAGGGATCAAGATAAACAATGGGTGATACAATAATGATGAAATGAAATAAACCAGAGAAGTATGATGTTATACTTACTTGGATTTCGTTCTTGAAGACCTGTGTGTAAAGGATGTAGGTGTTAATGATGAGTTTGAAGGCTGCAAGTGATCACCAATCAAGAAAAGCTTCTGCATGCATGTACACTCCTCTTTTCTTGGATAGATCAAATCATGGTGGGATGGCCATGCGAGCGAAGATACTCAATCTCTTTCCTTGGATGTAAGTTTTCACTAGAATTTGCTCTCGAAGATGTGTTATCTCTCTGAGATGTGTTCTTGCTCATCAACTTTCTCCCAATGTTTTCCAACCTTGAGAATAAGGTAGTTTAGGGGTTAAAAGGGGTAACTGACGGTGGTCTGGCTTAACCGGTGATGGTTAGGGATAACCGACATCGGTCAAGGTGGGATTTCCTAGGTTTACTAAACTTAGGAGATCCTCCTGATTTCCTTGGATCTTGTGTTGTTATCCCACAGATTAGACTCGGAGCCTCTTGTGAGCATGCGGGAATGTGGTTAGAGGGAATGTAGGCATTGATTTTTAGGGTTTGGGTAAGTCTTAGTTAGTTATGGTAACTTGCTAAGAATAGGTCTTAGGTTGAGTTAGCTTGGTGAGGTGTCTAAGTGAACTATATGTGTAGATATTATTTAAATAATATATTTAAATAATAAATATAGTGAGGATAATGCATTAATTTAATTAAATTAATATTAGTGGGGTGAAGGGGGTCATGGCTAGGTAAATGTAAAAAAGGGTGCTTATATGTTGAGGGACAAAAGGGGAGTGTGACCTAATTTTAGTGTCTACATTTTGCCCCTTTTTGTTACGTAGCTTGTATTGGGAAGCGACGCTAACAAAAATAAGATGTGGTTGCCCCATGTGAGGGTGAAGGTGATCCCCCTCAAACCAGGAACTGACGAGGTAGCAGGCTAAAGCGGTGAGTGGTTTGATAAAAGGTAAATGTGAAGAAAAGGTAAATGGGATAGGGAAAAAGGGGTGAAAGGTCTACTCGGGTGATCTAGGTAATGGGTCAGGGTCAAAGGTAAAGCAATAATCAAATGCACGCACATGTATAAACTATAGCACGCTACTGGGTTGAAGAGCAAGCAAACTCTACATCGTCTAAGGTCAATAGGTTTATCCAAAAAGGTGGAACTAAATCCGGTATCCAAGGTATAGGATAAGGTCAGGAAACACAACGTAGGTTAGGTGCGAGAACGTTTAGGTATGTCCCGGCACACTAAAGGTAGGGTCGGGATAAACGGTCATTGTAATAGGCTAGGTAAGGTCATTAGGTCAATCAACATAGTAAAGGTGCCGTAAGGTGGGAACACATGAGGTCAAAGGTCACCATGCAATGGTCCAGGTCCAAATATCTAGGTCACGGCACACATAAGGCCGAGGTAAGGGTAAAATAATGAGTCCCCAAAGGAGGAAAAATGGAGGTCAAAAGTGACGAGGTCAAGAAAGGTAAGCTAATGGGTTGGGTAAAGGTATGGGGTAAAGGGCAAGGTAGAGGGTGGGGTAAAATGGAAAAGTAAGGGCAATGTGTAGGTAAGGGTGACCAATGGCGGTCATGGATAACCAACGTCGGTATGGGAAACCAGCGATGGTTAGGTAGGGCACGAGACCGATGCCGGTCGAGGGGAACCGACATCGGTTAGGTTAGGTTTGGTATAAAAATAAAAATCCACGTTTTTATTATTCATTTGTGAATTATGAAGTGAAGAAAGGAAAAAAAGAGAGAAAAGTGAGAAAAGCATCCGGAGGAAATGGGACAAAGTGAGCTGGCAGTGTGAGTTGACGGTGGTTGGGTTGGTGAGTAGCGGGTCCATGAGATCTTAGCGAGGGATTCGAGTGGTCGGAGGGTGTGGGTAGATATTTGGTGATGGCGAAGTAGGAGAGGGATCGGGTGGACCACTAGCACAATGGATAGATGTGCCACCGAGATAGCGGCAGTGTGATGAGGTAAGCACCTAACTCTTTAATGTTAATTAGATAGAGTGGATGGCGTAATAATTGGTATTTGTAGATTTTGTGGGTGTTTGGATTTTGTGGGAAGGAAAAAGTTAAATCGGGTATGAGGGAAAAAATGGGCAAAAAGGAGGGGAGGGGGCTGAACTGGATAGGTAGGTGGGTAGGGGTGTTGGGGTAGTTTAGGTTAGATAGGTGGGGTAAAAGGGATAGGTAGGAGGGCTTAGAAAAGGGGGTTTGGAAGTCGTAGATTTTTCCGCGACAATGAATAAAAGCGTCGGTCAAGCTTGGCCAGTGTCGGTCGGGTAGAACCGGGATCGGTCACCTAACAGGTGACCGATGCCGGTTATGTGGAACCGTGGTCGGTCAAGTTGAACCAATATCGGTCACCAAATAGGTGACCGATGCGGTTTAAGGGTGATCGGAGTCGATTAGTTATGAACCAAAGATCGGTCGGGATTTTAGGCTCAAGGGTCAAAAAAATGATGTAGGTTAGGTGGTTGAGATGGGTAAGGTAAAAATAGGGTGGTGGGTAATGATAAGTGATGAATAAGGTCATGGTAAAGGTAGATTAATGTTTTTCTTTGGATTGGATGCAAGGTCGATCATAGTTACATTTGCGAGACAAGGTTCCACCGCTATGCTAGTGACATTTCATGACATTATGAACCCCTTTGGAGCTATAGCACGTGGAGGTAGTGGGCTTGAGTGGTATTCGGTGCTAGAAACATGTTGTTTGGTAGCCTAGTTTGATGGTCGCACTCATCGATAAGGACTCCATGAGCAACACATTCCACCTTCGACATGTGAGATGACTATCACCTTGGAGGAAATGTTCCAAATTCTCGAGGTTACCCATATTGGGGGCCCAGGTGTACTCTATCTTTTTGAGGCCTCAAAGGAACTGATCGGGACTATAGTTGGTGAGGGGCAGCATGGCTGAGCTTCCATAGCGTCAATTTGAGCTATGGTGAGATGTACCTAGCCCGTCTAGATGAGATGAGGCTAGTAGTGTTATTGATGGAGGAGCGGTGTCATGCATGTACCCCTGATGTAGAGGGTGGACGCTTTCCCCGATCACTGATGGGGGTGCTCCACGATATGATGGTACATGAGACACGCTTCACCTGGGCACCAGAATTCTTGGTGCAGCTTTACAGAGAGTTGTGGGTGTATGGGTGGCTGCGTAGGTTTAGCATGTGCTGTACATTTATAATACACTGTTGGGCCTACGAGCACATAGTCTATGTTCGACCGATAGGGATGCCCGAGAAGATGCATTCCCACCGAGATGTGTGTGGTTGGGATATAAGAGATGGGTGCCAGTTGCAGGAGAGCGGAGGTCAGATAGGCTAATATAAGATGTGGCCCATTTTTGGTAGTTGTTGGAGGGGTTATCTAGAGTGGACATTATCTAGAGCCCATATATGGGATTCCCCTCATATAGGGATATGCATGAGGAGCTAGCAAAGCTCCAGCTAGAGAGGTGGATACAGGTCGTCGTGCCAGGGAGGATGAGATGATCTCGGTAGACGAGATGGGTTGGGAGTAGTTCGGGCTTATACAAGATATTCCTCCTCCCTTCCCACAGTATCGGAGAGATGATGTGGAGAGGCCTCTCCCTCTACCCACGGCCTATCATTCCTTCGAGGAGAGGATGAGTAGCCAGTGGATTAGTGGATTGATGACACCAGATGCATAGATAGGTAGGCAATGTGGTGGTGGGTGGATTACAAACTATACCACTTAGACCAAGGCAGCTAGATTTAGCTATCATGACAGTGCAGAGATATGCCCTACAAAAAGGCGAGTAGTGACACTGATCATGTAGATAGGTATACTAAGGAACACAACCTGGAGGGGTCAGAGGTAGAGGTAGTGGAGCTATAAGTACAGTGGTGGCAGTATGCATGCCCGGATGGTGGACGGAGAGGGTGGAGGAGATGGAGGAGATGGAGACAGAGATGGTCAGGTGGCAGCCTTACAGGCTCAAGTGGTAGGATTACAGGCTCATTTGGCCATAACCCAAGCATAGATTGGGGTCTTACAGGCCCAAATATAGGCATAGGGATAGGGGCACCACCACAGGCACAGGGCGGGGCCACCACCATAGGCGCAAGGAGCTGGTCCCAGTTCAAAAGCTAGCACAGGGAAGATAAAGGGGCTGAGACCTATGGTACCACCATAGACCATGCCTATATCTAAGCTACGGGATGCCCTAAGTGAGGCACAATACTATCAGAACTATCTCATGGCAGCTGGGATAGACTTCCTCTCTTACGGAGAGTACATAGCACAGCAAGGGCCCGGTGAGAGGACGAGATCCTGCACACATAGTGTGGAGAACACATGAGGGTAGTGAGCTCTGAGGCTTGATTAGGGAGAGGCTACCAGCACATGGCGACCAGAGTGAGGTTATGTGCTAGCAGGGGCACAAGATGTCGATGGTGCAGGTGACACGGAGATGGAGGACATCCGGTGAGATGTCTGATATGCGGCCACCCGATTTTTGATGTATAGTATGGATTATTTTTATATATATGTCAAAACTGCGTCTTTGTAGATTTTTGTATTTTTGATCACATACCGGCCTACATGCTGAAGACAGTGAGGATGTACAAGTGATTTTTGTATATTTTGAGCATATACCGGCCTGCGTGCTGAAGATTTTTTGTATGGATTCATTCTTTTGTATATATGAGACCAGCCTGCGTGCCGATGACATTTTGTATTGTATATCAGACATCGACATTTTTGAGATGATGGCCATGAGATAGACATGTATTTTGAGATACACAGTTATTGATTTATATGATGAGATACATGTTATGATTGTGATGCGCTAATATGTTTATGAGATATTGGATGTATGGCTTGTATTAGATGAGATATGGATTTGTTGTTTTGATTATGGAAATTAGGTGAGTTAGGCATGATGGAGTTAGGTTGGTTTAGGCATGGATCGAGTTAGGTTTGGTTAGGCATGGATTGAGTCAGGTTATAGGCATGAATCGAGTTAGGTTTGGTTAGGCATGGATCAAGTTTAGGTTATAGGCATGGATCGAGTCAAGTTTGGTAGGCTTGGATTGAGTCGGGTTGGTTTATGATTCATTTTTTTGCAATGAATTATACTATGGGTCATATGGGAAATGTTGTATAATCTAGGCATAGTGATGATAGAGGAATGGTAGGTGTAACAAATGTATAAAAATGGTAAATAACTTGTTATGTATGTGGCTTAATTTCCAATATTGTTAGAAACGGGAACTAAGTGAAGCGTGGGGTAAATGGTGAGTTAGGCATGGTTGATAAATTGTTTAGGGTAGAGAAATGGCTGAGCTAACCTCCAAGGGACCCATGCCCTTAGAGTGCTTCCTACATAGTCCCGGAAAAAAGGGACCTCAGGCTGATGTAGTTCTCCCATAAGCAAGGGAAGAAAATGAGTCGATAGGTGCTTGGGCATGTTGTGGGTTTAGGTTTGTTAGGTGTGGGTAGATTATAGGTAAAATGATGTAGGTGAAGGTAATTATGGTGAAAGAAGAGGATTACCCCAAAGGTAAGCGTCGAGTACCAAGTCCTGTATAAGGTAATCAAAACATCAACAAAGATGGTTAAAAGATAAGAGAGGGGTAATAAAGCCACCTGATTGGGTAGGATCATACCGAGTAGATCATACCTTGAAGGGGGTGATGAACACAAGACCCAAAAGGCATTGCACGATTAACTATTCTATGATGAAGGTAGTCACAAGATCACCGAATGTTGAAATTCCAAGATGTCCCTTGAGGCGATGTAGGAAATGAGAGTGGAAATGGTAAGGTGGGTGAAAGGTAGTTAATTTTATATGTTTTGAGTGACAGGGCTTTTGGGCAAGAGGTCCGAGGTCACAATGGGCAAGTCCATGACTAAAAAGTGTTTTTGTTGTGATAGACTGATCGATGCAAGAAGTCTATATGGGATAAATAATATGGTACTCCTTGAGGTATTTGTGAAGCTAATCGATGCGGGAAGCTTTGGTTTCTCTCAAAAAAAAATTGAGCTACACATAGTTGTCCTTCGAGGGAGCAATCTATTTATAGTAGCAATTTTGTCGAGAGGAAGATGTCCTTTTGAGGGAGTCATATTTTTATTATAAGTTTGACTCAAGGAGTTTTGTCTCATGTGAGGTTTTTTAAGTCATGGACAAGACCAAGGTGAAGGATAGGAATCTTTTCCAAAAGGCAAGCGTAACGACCATGAGATGTCATCTAAAGGTAGATGAAAAGTATCCATGAGAATCATGCTATGTGCAGTGTTGTGGTACACATATTCAAGAGAAGAGAACAAGTCACGGGTACTCCAATGATTCTTATGTAATCGATAGGGAGGTGTATGGAGTGGGTAGTGCTCAAGGGATGAGCCTGTAAAGATACAAAAGTGTGAGATAGGAAAACGAGTCAACAATAGAATGGTCGAAGATCACGAGGCATTAAGGGGCTCAAGTTCGGGTTTACCATCAAGTGAGGATAAACGATAGGCACCTGATTCATAGGTATGAGTTATGATGTATGGTCCAAGCCAATTAGGAGTGAATTTTCCTTGTTTACTTTTTTATGCTTTGGTTACGTGTTGATTTTCTTTCAGGACAAGGTCAATGATTTGGAAGGTCCGTTCATGGACACATTTTTCATAAGTGTGTTTGATACATTGTTGGTAAACTTGAAGGTGATCCAGAGCATTAAGACGACATTCATCTAATAACTCTAGTTGTGCTAAGTGGTCCTGACGAAATTCATCATCAGTAAGCATGTCCTAGAGAGAAATGCGGAGTGAGGGAATCTGGACTTCAAGAGGTAGAACAACCTCTGTATCGTAGACCAACAAAAAGGGTGTGACCATAGTGGAAGTGTGAATACTAGTGCGGTATGCCCATAGGGCAAAAGGAATGTGCGTATGCCAATCCTTCCCAGTATCGTCAACCACTTTCATGAGAATTTTGTTGAGGGTTTTGTTAGTGGATTCAGCTTGGCCGTTGGTTTGTGGGTAATAAGGTGATGAGAAACTAAGCTGAATGCCGAAGGCATCACAAATTTTTTGCAGTGTTTTGTTTTTGAATTTTTTTCCATTATCAGTGATGAGGTGATGAGGGACACCAAAGTGGCAGATGATGTGATGGTTAATGAACTCACATATTTTCTCGACTTTTGTGGAGATGAGTGGTATGGCCTCCACCCATTTTGTGTAGTATTCAGTAGTAGTTATGATCCATTGATGGCGTTGGGAAGAATGAGGATTGATTTCTCCGACAAGATCCAAACCCCATTGAGAGAAGGGCCAAAGGTCACGAGCGACTTGTAAGGCATGACTAGGTGTATGATGAAGGTTGGAATGTTGTTGACATTTCACACAACGTTTGACATAGTCACAAAAATCATGGTTAAGGGTCAGCCAGTAATAGCCTAGGCGGAGAATATGCTTAACAATGGCAAGGCCACTAAAGTGACCCCCACATATGCCATCATGAACCTCCTTAATGGTATAAGGAACTTGAGAACTTGTCGGGCATCGTCGAGAGAATACCATCAAAGTTGTGCTTATAGAGGAGTCCCCCTAGGATAACAAAATGGGAGAACCTTTTAAGGAAGGCGCGTTGTCCGTTATAGGTGAGATCAGGAGGTAAGATGGAGAGGGAAAGGTAGTCGAGTATTGTTTGTACCAAAGGTCACTCGGGTCAGGGGTGTTGTTTCCGATTGAGTAAACATCATGAGGTAAATAAGAAGGTGAATGGAGGCATTATATAGTGACAAATATTTTGGAATCGGTAGGGGAAGCAGTATTTGGGAAGCTAAGCAGGCCATGGTATCTACAAATTTGTTGGTTGAACATGGGATGGTTTGAAGGGTGTAACGATCAAAGGTGGTCAAAAGTATGTCTACATGATGTTTATACTTTTGAAGTATCTCGTTACGACATTGGTACATACCATTGACTTGGTTTATGACCAATTGTGAATCACCAAAGATGTGAATGGATTTGACATCTAGGGCATAGGTGGCCTAGAGACCTAGTACAAGCGCTTCATACTCAAAGCAATATTGTTGGTGCATTCAAAGTCTAGTTTGAAAGACAAAGGCATGGGTTCTCCATCCAAAGGAATGAGGATAACACCAGCCCCACCCCACGCTGACACTTGGAACCGTTGAAGAATAGTGTCATTTGGTAAGGGGTTCGTCCAAGGAAAGGGTAGCAATGGATTCATCGGGAAAGTCAAAATTAGAGGGTTGGTCCCCGACAATAGGTGCGTCAACCAGTTGGTCGGTGATAGCCTGGCCCTTAATGGACTTTTGGTGAATGAATTCGAGGTCAAGATCAGCTAAAAGCATAAGCCATCGCATGGTGTGCTGATTTTGATAAGGTTTGGTGTACATGAAGTGTAAAGGATCAGTGTTGGTCACAACATAGGTTTTGTGGTTGAGTAGGTAATGGCGGAGTTTGGTGGCAACAAAAACTAAGGCTAAGCAAAGCTTTTTGGATGGTTGTATCGGGTTTCATAGTCCAAAAGAGTACAGCTTATGTAATAAACCACTCTGCTCCTGTGTTGTTCATCACGATGAGCGAGCATGGCTCCCAAGGAATGATCGATAGCTGATATGTATAGGTAAAAAGGTTGATCATCTTTAGGTGGAATGAGTACGGGTGGTTGGAGAAGGTATTGTTTTAGGGCCTCAAAAGATTTGTGACAGTCATTGTCCCATTTAAAGGAGACATCCTTCCTAAGCAAGATGATGAAATGGTTGACACCGATCAGATAGTTATGAAATGAAATGGTGAATGGACTGCAATTTACCTTGCAGGCTACGGAGTTGTTTAAGGTTAGTGGGCGGAGGCATTTCTAAAATGGCCTTGAATTTGGTAGGGTCAACTTCTATACCACGGAGGGAAACAATAAATCCCAGGAGCTTTCTTAAGAGAACCACGAAGACACACTTTTTAGGTTGAAGGTGGATGTAATATTTAATGAGGTAGTCAAAGATGGTTTCGAGGACGGTGAGGTGCTCGGCGCAACATTTAGATTTGGCTAAGAGATCATCCACGTAATCTTCTAATATGTGATGCATGATATCATGGAAGATGTAAGTCATAGCACGCTGATATATAGCATCAGCGTTTTTAAGGCCAAAAGCCATGACTCGATAGAAAAAGGTTCCCGGGGTAATGAATGCGATCTTGTGCTGATCTTCAGGGTAACCAAAATTTGGTTATAACCCGAGAAACCATCCATGAGTGAGAGCATCTCGTGACCGGTGGTGGCGTCAACAAGTTGATCAATACCGGTCAAGGGAAGGTCATCTTTCGGGCGAGGGCAAGGTTGAGGTCACGGAAGTCTGTGCAAATGTAGAGTCCCCCTGTTGCTTTAGTAACAAAGACAATGTTAGAAATCCAACGAGGATAATCAATGGGTAAGATAAAGGAAATGGAAAGAAGGCACTGAAGTTATTCTTTGACGAGAAGAGCAATACGAGGGTGTATTTTCCTCAGCTTTTTTGATAGGTTTGGCATCGAGGAACGGTTACGATATTGTGGACCACTATGGTGGGGTCAATACTGGGCATGTCTACGTAAGACCAAGCAAAAGTGTGGTTATGATCTTGGAGAAAAGAAGTGATGGCTTCCTATTCAGTAGCATCTAAAGATTGTCCGATCTTTAGGATGTGCGGGTCATCCTAAGTATGAATGTTGATTTCGATAGTCGATTCATTCAACATGGTTTGTGTCTCAGAGGGTAATGACCGATGAATATATGAGTCTTCTGCACCAAGGTAGGTGAGTATGGATTCATCATCCTGACATTGAATGACGTTAATGGTAGGTGTGTCGTCGTCAATCATCTCAGGATACAGGAATGGGAGAGTGGAAGGGGCCTTGCCTTCACATTGATAAGTCAAAGGCCCAAAGGAAATGGTATTTATGAAAAAAAAAGTTAGGAGGGATAGATTCAGGATCCATTGACTCCATCGGTGAGGGTGGTGATGAAGGTGGAAAAGGGCTAGGGTCTTCAATGAGTTCAATGTGGGCTTGTTTGGTAGGAGGTTCAAGGAAGCTGATACCACTACGGTCATTATGTTTACGGGTGGTACATGGAATAACGGTATGGCAGCCTTGCTCGTAAAAGCCAAAACCAAAACCCTTCCATGCATAGTGGTGCAGGAAGGTGTGGGTGAAACAACGATTGGTAAGTGATTGGAAATTAGCGGAAAATGGGCGGGGTTGTGATGGTGGTTCAGGTATATAAGTGGTAGTATCAAGTCCCCCATAGGTGAGACTAGTACAAAGATGAGGAGGACCATAAAGGAGGCATTCTCCTATATGATGATCATAGCGAGGGTGTTGGTGAAGGCTTCCATACTCGTGTGGAGTAAGGAATGTGTTGACACTATATAAAGCGGTACTCCACCGAGTGAGGCATTGAAAAAAACCTTCCGAGGATCAGTGGTTGGTATGTAGGTAGCTGGTATGGATGATGTGTCGGAGGTTGATGCGGAGGTGGAGTTAACAGATTGGGTAGCTAATGGGTCAGCCATGGAGGTTATAGCAGTGGTAGGAATAGAGGTGGTATGTGCGGTGAAAGTAGTGGTTGTACTAGTAGGTGGAGGTGTAGTTGAAGCGGTATTGGTTGCAGAGGTAGACGGCAGCGGTGGATGAGCACATCATTGGGTTGGTAAAGTATGTTGCATGTTTTGAAAGGTGATGGGTTAGCTAGAATGGTATAAGTGTGTCCCTCATGTTCAAATTTCACACAACAATGTAAAGTGGAAGAAACACAACCCATGACACGGATCGTGGTCTACCAAGCAACAAGTTATATTATAATTCCCCCTCCAAAACATAAAACAGTGCAGAGCAGTGCGGGGGCCACGCGACGTGAAGGATGACAAAGGTGCCTAGGGTGGAGGTGATAGCATCATTGAATGAACATAACATGACCTGGATGTTTAAGCATATAATTTTTAGGTATGCTCATTTGAGCAAATGCATGGCATGAAATGATGTTAATGCTTAGCACCCCCATCAATCATCACATGGCGTACCCGTATGTCATCAATGTGAACAGAGATGAAGAGGGTTGGAGTGCAGGTCATCGTTTTGGTATGGTGTGATTTCTTTCTCGAGAAGCTAAGGAGACCACTTGGTGGATAAGGTGAGGTGAGGATGAAGGTGGTAATTTGGTGAGAGAGGCTAAGCGATGGGGTGTGATAATGGAGGCTACGGGTGTAGGGCCATTGGGTAAAACCTCAATAGATTCAAGAACCTCCATGAGAGCTTGACGATGGGATTCGAGGTTTAGATGAGGTCATACAAGGATATTTTGAGGGAGATTGGTGTAGTTGTTTGATCATGGTGCATGTGTGGCATCATTAGAAGCAGGTACTGTTGGACCACATATTGTTATTTTAGGTATGGGTGCTGATGGTATGTGGGGTATAGGATTGGTTGGTGGGTCAGTTGCCTTGTCTTTTCCCTTCTGCGCATGTGTAGTGACATGTATCATGTTGATTTGAGGGAAGTTGGCAAATGGGGAAGGTGTAGGGTGAGTGGTATAACGACATGAAGGGCAAAAACCTACTAGAGGAGAAAAACCCTGTGAGGTCAGTTGGGCGCAATGACATTTGGGTGGTGGCGTGGAAAGTTCTCTGATGCAAACCATGTTAATTTTAAATTTTGTGTGTGGCTCTAGGATCTGTGAGGGTGGAGGTTGTGGTTGTTGAGTAGGCAGTGTGGGAATGGGTGTTGGTGAAGCAGGATCCTCGTCGAGAAGGTTGTCGTCGTCAAAGTTGGTTTCTGGTGGACACAATTGGATAAGGACAGTTTTCAAGGCCTTGTAACTCTCCACATCATGCCCTGGCACATGATGGTATGCACAAATTTTAGTATCATCAAACCCTTTTGGCTTGGGTTTGAGGGGTTGTAAGGTCGAAGTGGCGGTAATGTGATAACAGAAGTCTCGAGGAGGTTGGTTAAAATTTTGGCATAGGACCCTGCTAGTGGATCACAATGGGAAGTGAATGTGGGTTTGGGTGTAGGTGTGGTTGGTTGTCGGGAACTATTTTTGGAAGTGTAGGAACAGGTCAAGCTATGGGTTTAGGTGCCAGTGTGGTTTGAGGTATCGGTCGGGTTCGTTTGGGTAGGGGTATAGTAGATGGACGGGTAGGAGGGTGTGGGGTTGTTTTGACTACCTTGTTGTGGGGTAGTGGGGTTTTGTTTTTGGGTTACACCTTCTTGGGTAAAGGTGATGTGGGTGTACAAGGTCTAGAAGGAAAAGTAGATGGAGGAAGAGGGCGAGTTACCCACGGGGATAACGGGGGTGCTATGAAGGTAGATGATGCGAGGTCATACTTGGGGTGTGAGGGACAATGACTAAAGTGTAGTGGGTAGTGAAGCGATAGTTGAAGGTATTGGAGGTATTGGTGGTAAAGATACTATAGGTGTGGGTATAAGTCATGTTGTGTGCCTAGGTAGGTTAGAGGTTTGTGAGGAAGGAATGGGTTGTTGTGTTATTGGTTTATGGATGGGAGAAGGGTGCTTGACCATGTTGGGAAGCTGAGGTCTTAAGGCAAATGGGACAAATGTGGGTGTGATTGGTGTGGTCGGGGTATGAGGTCGATGAGTTTGTTTCTTTGGTTTGGGTGTTGGAGTAGGTGTGGTTTTGATGTTGGAGGATGTAGCTAAATCTAGTTTAATAGGTGGATGAGTAAGGTTGGTGGTTGGGGTAACCCCTAAAGTGGTAATAGGTTTAGTGGAGGTAAATTTTGTGGGTATGGGTTTGGGTTTAGATGTAGGTCGGGTTATAGGTAAGGGTGTGGTGTGAGTGTTAACGGGTATCATGGAAGGAGTTGCGACAGTAGTTGTATGTGGTTTGATGGGTGGAAATGTGTTTGGGTAGATAGTGGAGGTGTCATCGAGGATCTCTGCATTTGTGTTGAGACAGGGAGTAAGAGATGCCCCCATAACAAAGCCATATCCACATAATCTAAGTGATCAACTAAACATGAGAACGGAACGTCTGTGCGTAGGCGGAGTTGGTGAGGACCTAATGGAAATTCCTATAAAATGTATCTTAGAGGCGGGAATTGGCGGCTTCGACTTCCGTTGGAAAGAGAGCTGAAAATAGGTCTCGTTGGATTTTGGGTAGCCAATGGAGAGTGCTTTCCAAGAGGAAAAGATATCTCCACTTTGGGTCTATGATGGGTGGAAGAGATGATGGGAGCTCCTCTATCGGCGGAGGAATGGATAGGTGCTTCTCTGTAGGTGGAGGAGGTGATGGGTGCTCCTCATGGGTGGAGGAGGTCATGGGAGCTCCTCTGCGAGTGGAGGAGGTAATGGGAGCTCCTCTGCGGGGAGAAGGTAATAGGTGCTCCTTTATGGGTGGAGGAGGTAATGGGAGCTCCTCTATGGGTGGAGGAGGTACGGTAGATAAAGGTTCTCTAAGTGGAGAAGCTAGGGGTGAGATGGTCTCAATGTTAGCGAGAAGACCCCTCCGTAGGTGATGTAGGAGATGAAAGGTGTTCCTCTGTTGGTGAAGGAACGGTGGAGGTTGGTTCAGATGTGGAAGGAGGATTTTGGGCTAGGATTTCCTCTATGGAAGGGATGTGAGGTAATTGAGAGGTGACAGGTACCTCGTTAAATATTGTGTGAACCTCATGGGTATGGGTATCGTGAGTGGATGTCTCACCGATTTGATTGGATGAAGGGGCATGATTGGGAAATGGTTTTTTGAAGATTTGTAGATTTTGGTTGGGAGTGGCGTTGGGATTATCCACAGTTAACTCACCTTTCTTGAGCATTTATTGGACAATATTCTTGAAAGTGATGCAGTTTCCATCACTATGACCCTTCACTCGGTGATAGTTACAGAAATCATGCTCTTTATACCACGCGAGCATGGAGCGAGCAGGGTCAAAACTAATGTGTGTTTTTATGGGTGGAAGGGTGATGGCTCCCACTTTGATAAGATTTTCTAAGACAGAAGAGTAAGGTTCCCCAATTGGGGTATATTTTCACTGCTCTTGTCTGAATCGAAAAGCCTGGACGGGTGATAGATTAGATGAGGGTGTAGCCTGATTGGATGGATGAGCTGGGCCGGCCTTGAGTACCACTGCGTTAGCGGTACCTTTAGCCTTTGAATAATTGGTTGGTGGTTTGGAAGAAGAAGAGGTTTCATTCGACTTGAATGCTGAATTCTTATTTCATAATTGGATTTTCTTCTCTTCGATGGCCCGAATCTCTAACTTTTGTGCCATAGTGAATGCCTCATCGAATGTTTGGAAATTTTGGACCTATAAGGTCAAGGAGATATGTCTAGCGCAAGCTCGTGTGAAGAGCTCGATGAGTTTATTTTGTGGCAGTTGGAAGGTAAGTTGATTGATCAAAGTGCACTGGGCCGTAGTGATAAAATCTATGCTAGATTCATCCTTGTACTAACGTGTGGAATATAGATTGGTCATGGTAACCTTCTTAGCAATATTGATGGAGAAATGATCCAAGAAAGCTTGGGCTACCTAATTGAATGAAAATATAGAGTGTTTAGGTAACCCACTATACCAATCTAATGCAAGTCCAGTGAGGGACATGGGAAAAGTTCTCAAAAGCAGGGCATCATCATGAGTGATCAGATAACACCCGTGTTTGAACGAGCAAAAATGTTGTTGTGGGTCTTCCTTGCTATTAAAGCGGTTGAATTTAGGCATTTCCCAATGCATAGGGTATGAACAGATAGGAATGGATGGGTGAATAGGCTCGTTGCAAATCTTTTCATAGGTGAGAGTGTTGTGGGAGCCGGAAACCAATGCCTCTAATGTCTGCATCTTGTCCAACATCAATTTAATTAGGTCATTGGTGGGTTGTGATGATTGGATGCCTCCTATAGCGTGAGGAGGTTGGTTTTGGGCATATAATGGGGGTGACATTCCAGTGTATGGGGCTGCCATGTAAGGTGGTGGAGAAGAAGGTAATGAAATAGGGGTATGTACCGGAATGAATAATAGATGAAACAGGTGGTTATTGGTAGTATGTATATGTGGGTGGAAGGATCATGGTAACCCGTTATCCCGTAAAATTGACAAGGGAAATTTTACCGATAACCATACGGAAAATTTTGTTTCGATCCCTCGTTAGGGATCCCTCGCGTTCGAAACATTGTAAAATCCCTTCCCGGGAAATCTAGTTTTCGAACTTAGTCTTTCTGAGCCTTTTTTGGCTGGGCGCATGAAATATCCTTGTAACACTAACTTTTGATGCGCCCCCTTAAAAGCCTTTGGCGCATGGTTTTCAATGTCAACACAACTTTTTATGCGCCAAAGAATGTTTAACCTTCCCTGCGTGCGCCAAGGCGCATGCGCTTGTGTTGGTACAACTTGTGTTGCGCCGCTCTTTAGTGCGCCAAAGGGCGCACATAATCCCGTGTCGATAATAGATTTGGTGCACCAGGGGCGCGCTTTATCTCATGTTGGCAGATGCTTTGATGCGCCAAAGGGCGCATCCCTTCCTATGTCGACAACAAATCTCATGCGCCTTTGAAAAAGTGGTTGGCGCATTTATGACCAGTTTTTCTATATATATATGGTTTGTGCGCCCAAATGTCATTTTCACTTTTGTTGAGCACGTGATCGTTCGAACTTGCCACCGCCTGCTGCGTCTGTCGTTTTCATCATCCCTGTGGACCCATTGCAACTTTTGCTATATATCCAAGTAAGAGGTGTTATTTCTCTCTTGTGCGTTTTGTGCTTTTAGTTCCTGGTGTGTTCCTGGTTTGGTTCTTGCTTGTTGGGTGGTTGTTTATATATAAATATGTTGGCCTAGCCTCCTCCGTTTGCTGTCTGCCCCCCATGCTATCCTTCCTCTTTCCAGATCTGCTGGAGAAGGTCATTTTCTTGAAACCGTGGTTGTAATCCTCTTGGTTTTAACCGTTTCGTTTGCCCACTGAGCATGTTAAAAAAGAGAGGAGAAGAAATCTAAGAATCATGTAAAAAACCCCCTTTAAGAGTTTAGTTTTCTGTTTTTCCTCCTTGGCGCGTCTGTAACCCCTGCAACACTAAGAACAGTTGCGCCCCCATGGCGCATCTACCCGCCCTGTTGCATCCTTTTTCCATGCGCCCATGGCGCACCCAGCTTCCATGCAACAAAAGTTTTTTCCGCGCTAAGTATGAAGCTATAAAGGCGCAGGCGCATCCCCGATTGCAATAACACCATGTTGTGTGAGTTTTTCGTGCGCCGCGCCATATTCCCTTGGGCGCATCCTGTCCCAATGTAACACACAATTCTCATGCACCCTATATCAAATGCAATATGCAGTATCCATGTGCCATGGGCCTTTGGCGCCAATTTAACCTCTGCAGCACTCCTTTTACGTGCACCCTATCTATTTAGCCCCTGTTAGCTGCAGTTTTCATGTGCCGCGCCCGAGCCTTAAAATCTCTAACTCTTTCTTCAAGCTAACATTTCGATGGAAGATCAAATGGCTAATTCAACCTTTTTGGATTGGGTCTCGCTTCTTCTTCATGTAGATCAGCAAGCGAGTTCAAAAGAACATATGTCTACATCCCAAGAAGAGACCCACCAAACCAAGAGGAAAGGCTAAGCTTACGAGAGGAGGAGATGAAGTACAAATATCAAAGGGTCGGGGATGCCCGAATCATAGGTGAATGCGGTATGGATGTCGGGGACTCGAGTTGGGTCACATTGACATGGAAGAATGCAGGTTAGAACTCGAGAAGGCTACAAGAAGTCCGTGGATGGACAAATTAATAGGCGGTGCCCTGCATTTCGCAGAGGAATCCCGTCGGTGCCGTCAACAATGAATTCATGATGGTGATTGCAGTCTTACAACAAGGACACAAGATGTGTCGAAAAAACAGCAAGGGCGAGGTAATCATAAACCTCTTTGCCCGTCATTTTGAGATAATGCTCGACATCCCTCACCACCGGCACTTTGTGGCCATCGGCCAAGAAAGAGTGCATCAAGGCACAGGAAGACAATGAAGACCAATGCACGCAACTAATGAATGAATTCTACGAAAAACAAGAAGGTGGTAACCCGGTGGCCCCAAATCATCCACCGCAGTGACTTCTCAGAAGAGCTCAGCGATACTATTACTTTCCTGAGCAGGGTCTTCGGGCTTTCTGACGCCCACTACTTCCATAAATGGATGCTGAGGTACTTGGAAACAATGAATAAGAATGTGCCTGAGCAGCGCTTTTGCTGGGGAGAAATAATAAGCAGCACCATCTCCGAGCAGCTACAACAATTCGCCACAACGGGAGTGTTCCATATGAACTCCTACGTAGTCTACGCTGCAGCGTCGGAAAGGGATTATCCAGGGCTAAACCGAAGTGGAATTTGGCCTTAGGTCAAAATATATGAATATTATCCAGAACTGAGGCTGGAGAACAGCATCCCTCAATTCGCCAAAATTAATGATGCTTTCTTCTATCACATCATTTGCCTGTTGAGGCCAAATCTAACTCATGGTCGCACAACCAAGAACATTGTGTCAACTGTGGAGAAGTGGGGGGCCCTATTCACCCAGTTTCCCACATTTACCTATCTGAGGGCGGTCAACTTCTTGGGCGAGCCAACCAGGCTACCGAGGTATGCTGGACCTAAGCTGATTCTACTAGAGTTATCAAGGCAGCTGGTCACATACCATGAGAAATGCCTCAAAAGAAAGAAGGGCGGAACTCCTTTCCCCCTCACAGTGGGCCGGTACACATGCTCCTCCCATCACAAGGCGAAGGAAATGTTCGCAGAGCTGGAGTTGCTCAATTTGAAACATGACTTCCCAGCCAGGCCTACCTTTGACCCAAGGAGCCTGCTGCGCCAAGGGCTAAGCTTGATCCGATCCATGTCCCTCAAATTGAGGATATTTACATTGATGTCATCCACGAGGTGGAACTCAGAAGAAAGGATCATTCTCGCTTAGCATTGGCGGAAATTATCCAATACGGAGTGGCCATTGTCCCCAAAGGCTTCCAAACTACGGAAGATGAAGTAGACAAGGTGTATAATGACACGGAAGGGGATGATTGGCCCTTCCCGGCCATTGACAGAAGCAAAGCTCCTCAAACAATTGAGGAGAGGGTCAAGGAGACTATGCGCAGAACAGAGCACTGGTGCCGCATGAACGGGCTGATCTACCTCGGGGTAGATTTCACAACCTCCCCATTGGGAAATGCACCTCCAAGGTCCAAGAAGCAGCTAAAAGGCAAAGGTGCAGAAGGTGAACCTAGCACCATTCAGGAAGAAGCCCCTGGAAGTCCTCCTTCCACAGCGCCAGAACAGGTAATAACTCTGGATTCGCCAGAGAAAGAAGCAGCGGAGGATAGTCCCATACGCCCATCCACTCAGGATGTCGGCATTGCTACAACCACAGAGGTCCCTTCTGTCCCTTCTTCTTCTCTTTCTTCCCCTCCTCGAGTGACTCAAACGACCACCCCTTTGGTCGTGTCCTCCGCCCCTTCTTCTACTCTTTCCCCTGCCTCTTCGTCTATCTTCTCCTCTCACGTTGATTTATCTTCTTCCATTTCTTCCCTCATTTCCGGGCTCCCTTCCCTTCCTTTGTCTTCTGCAGTTGCGGTTTCCCTTCCTCCTCTGTCTCTGGTCCTTCTTCTATGGGACCAGCCTGGATCTCTCAGCAGCTGAGCCAACAAAAGAGGAAAGTTCCCATCACTCCGATGGACTTTTCAGTGATTCCGGCCAAAGGGGCAAAGAAGCAAAAGCCTGTAACACGCTTCTCTCAAAGTGTTACAGGTGAGAGGATCATGGAAATTGCATACCCCGATCCCCTCAAAGAGAAAAAGGATCTGTCTCCGGTAGATTTTACTGTGACCCAAGTCACAATGGGGACATCTTCTGAAAGTCTCCAGGGGGAAGCTCTTTCCGCGGTCGACGCCCTTTGTCAAAAGCTTCAGGAAACAAAAGAAGAGAAAAGGCTACTGAAGGAGCAGAACAAATATCTGCTTCAAGCCTTACAGAAGATGGGTAGTGCACCTCCCACGACTACCACCGAGACTTCTGAGCTTCTCAGCCAGGAGAAAATCAATGAATATTCAAAGATCGGCGAGCAGGGTATGGTCGTTTCTGCTTGGAGGAGCTAGATCCTCAAGGACAGTGAAAGAGTGATCGCCGAATATGTCAATTCATATCTAAACATCAAAAAGGTGAACAAGGAACTCCAAGTATTAGCGGGTCCCATATCAGAAGAGCTAGATCATGCTAGACTCCAACATGAGACCTTTCAACAAATGTTTGACTGTTCAGTCGAAGATCTGGTCAAGTTCGGAGTTTTCACCATCCAAGGGCCCTCAACAAAACCATGTCCCACTGGACTATCGGATAGATCAGCTGGAATTTGTTCTGGAAAAGATAGAAAAGGTGAAGGAAGAGGCCCTGGATGCGATGCATCAAATGGAGCGAATTGTTCTTAACATGTCTCCAGGGCTGCTCACTCCTTCCTTTGCCATGAGATCGGTGATGAAACTATCCGGATCTTGAGGAGATCGCTTCTCGAAGCGGGGCCGAGGTCACATTTGACACTCGAATCTATCAACAACCTGCTGGCCTATAGGGACTTCATCGGGTTCCTCATCGAGGCGGAGAAAGATTATTCTAAACTCCCAGAAAAGCTCATAAGCGAGCGGGAGACTTGCGAAGCAATCAGCGAACGGCACAAGGATCCATCACAGGATCAATTTGGGCCCATGATTAACAAGTTTTTGGAATACCACGCTCAATTCCACATATCATCTCTGAGCAAAGATCGATGTGCAACCCCTTTCGGCCGCAGGATGACGATGACGAGTAGCTGCTTCTTCTTCTTCTTCCTCTTCTTCTTCTTCTCTCTATTCTCCGACTTTCTTGTTGAAATGTCTAAAGTGTGTTGGCACAAATGATGACATCATCCATGTTGCATCATGGGATGATGTCATCCATCAAGTTGTCAAAAGTCAACATGACTTTTAGATATTTTGTAAATATCTTTGTAAATATTTGTTGGCTCCTTTTTGCTTTCCTTCTCCTCTCTTCTATAAATACTGGAATACTTGTTGTATTCGTGGTGAACATTTTTTAGATGAAAATAGAAGTGAGGAGAGAAAGACTTTGAGCTTTCTTGTAACAGAAGAAAACAGTAATACAAATATTAAGACTTTGTGCTCAATAGCTGTGTTATGCATTAGATCTTCCTTACGTTAGATCTGTATGTGTTTAATCTGTTGGATTCATATCTACTTTTCTGTCATTTGCTCATCAGTATTGCTTTGTTTATTTATGCAAGTAGGTTTGGCTCTGTTTACTACCAACCCAAAAACATAAATCTTCTGACCTTTCTGCTTTGGAATTCATTTCTTTTCTTCCTTCGGATCTATTCTTTCTCTTTTCCCTCTTTCATTCCTTTCTTTTCTCAACCTGAAACACTCTACTGGGATGAGATCCCAAACCCCCGAAGGCAGAATCTATGAGACTTGCATAGATTCCTGCTGGTAGAATAGCAATAAACCAGTTTCGCTTTGCTGACTCAAAGAGGGGCTAAGCCCTGCACACTGTTGGCTCGTCTATCCATAGATCTGTCCAGGTGACAGATTTTCGGACCAACAAACCCTAGTGGCAATAGGGGCTAGTGATGGAATGGAAAGAATCATGTTCTGAAATGGGGTAGGAGTCACCGACACTGGAGGTGGGAATGTAGCTATAGGTATGTGTGAGACATTAGGGGTGGATGAGGTTGTGTTTGGGGTAGTCATCAAGGGTATGGTGGATGTAATGGGTGCCACGAGAGGTACTTGACGTGGCGGTCATGGTGGGTATAGAACCTAAGCTCGCGAAATGACTAGGGGTAAAGTGGATGCGGGTAGCACAGAGCCAGATGGGGCCGATGCGGAAGTGGGTGTGAGAGTTAGGGGGATAGATACGGGCATGTCGTATATCAACTAACCCAAGGCATCTCGAGTGGACAAGTGGGAGAGGTAAAACTGCAAGGCAACAGGGTTCTGGTTAAGGAGTCATGCGAACTCCTCATCTCTCAGTAGCGATATTGGTAGGTTGGATGGGATCCATGGTTGGTGATAAAATAGAACGTGGTGAAGGACTAAGTGGGAGTGGTTGACAACTGGCGTGGAACACAAGGGAGCTTCCTTGTCTTCGGGTCAGCACCATGTGAACCAGTATTGATCAAGTAGGGTGGTTTCTCTGTAAATGATATAGAGAACAATAGGAACAGGTGAATCTAGTGATAAAAAAATGGATGAAGTAATAAATGGTGGGTGGAATGTGAAACAGGCTAACCGATGTCGGTCAGGGGTAACCATTTCCGGTCACTATAGAAAATGGATAGTGAGTAAATAGCAAGCAAGAGAAGGCAAAATTTGAGGATGTGTAAAATGTCAATGGGAATAAAATGACAGTGATAGAGACTATGAAAAGTGGAAGAAAGTGAAGTGAAAATGTCCTTTTGAGTAGGTTAGCAAAAGGACCTGGAACCGACGTGAGTTTTGTATAACCGATGGCGGTCAGAGGTAACCGATGACGGTTACTGTGAAATTGAGACAGTGATGAAAGAAAGTGGTTGTGAATTAAAATATGATGTAGAATCAGACCCAGAATTCTAGAAATGATGATGATATGGCCCAGGCACACTCAAATGAAGCCGGAATACTCTAGCTATGAAGAGGAGCGTGCAAGGATGAATAAAAAAGTGATGAACGTGATCTTTCACCTCAAAACACAAGCCAAGCAGAAACACTACAAAAAAGTGATCTTAGGAGTGCCCTTTCTATTATGTTTGTTTAGCTTATGCTATTTAGGGACTGACACATGAATTGTGAAATAGATTTTTTTGTGAGGATGGCCTCCTACAAAGAAGTAGATCTAAACTGTGAGGTTTCGGGTATGTTATGGTGGGGGCAGCCTTCGTTCTAAAGTATGACTCGACAGAGCAGTGAGCTAGGTGCCCATTGTGCCATGATCATGTGATCACCTACGGCTTCTTCCGGGTAAGATGTTGTTTAAGAATGTATGTACTTTTAATTTTTGTGTGATATGGTAAGACTCGAGAGAAAGAAAATGATAGAAGTGTTTTTCTATGATTCGTTTGTCAACCATCAACTGGTCATGACCTCCAGCATATAGGTTGCCCTCAATTAAGGTGAGCTAATGCAATAAATCATAATGGAATGTAATTGTTTTTAAACCCAAATTGAAAATGTGAAATTGGATGACACAATAAGATGAAGAGGAAGAGGAATTTTCTTTCACTACAATGCGAGAAAACATGAAGAAAGGATTCTTTTTAATTACACCAACGAGAAAAGTTTCCTTTAGAGAAAATAGAAAGGAGATGTGGATTACTGTGGAACAAAATTAATGTGTATACTTTTAGAAGGGAAACAAACACACAATTTTTTCCTAGGAATGAATGAAATGCAAGGAACCCCGGATGGGTCCCACTAGGCGTGCCAAAATGTTTCACCTTTTTCTTAGATTGTTTCTTTGAAGTGTTGATGAAACAGATAGGGTACAGTGTAGGAGGAATACTGTTCAAATTTCGGTTGATGAGTTGTTGCACGCGTATGACTTCGAATCCATAGTTGATCATGAGAGCTTCCTTTTGGCTAGGAGGAACTACCTGTAATGAAAACAAGACCACCAGAAGGAATTAAACAATATGGGCAGTGAACTGCCTAGTGTGAGCTAGATCTGGGAAGTATGATACTTCCTAGATGGCTGTCAGTCCACTGTTTTAAAAAAATTAATGTTGTAAACAAAGTAAATCCTATTGTTATTTTAAAATGATTTAGGTATCTCACTTAAAACATAATAAGAAAATAGATCTAATCTAACATGCTAAGCTAGAATAGAATCCAAAGGTCAAATGATTGGTTCTAGGTCTCTGCAGGTCTGATAAAGGTCTTGGGTAGGTCACAGGTGAATGAGGGTGAGGTAAAATTAGGTGGGTAGGTCTTTGTTTAAGGCTATGTGGGCAAACACAGAGACTGGTGTCGGTCAGGGGTGACCGACGGTGGTTAGGTATAACCGGCGCCAGTTACTGTGAGATCTGGAAATGTCACAAAACAGGGTTTTGGTCTCCTTTGTGATTGTACAAAGGATTTTGGTTGGTCGGGACGAGGTATTGGGTGATTGGAGTAGGATTTTGCGAGGTTTTAATGGGTCTATGGAGGTGAAAATGTTGGAGAAGGTCAATAGGGAGCAAGATAAACAATGGGTGATAAAATAATGATGAAATGAAATAAACCAGAGAAGTATGACATTATACTTACTTGGATTTCATTCTGAAGGCTTGTGTGTAAAGGATGTGGGTCCCGATGATGAGTTTGAAGGCTGCAAGGGATTACTAATCTGAAGAAAATATTCGCATGGGTTGTATGTATACTCCTCTTTGCTTGGATAGATCGGATCATGGTGGGATGGTCATGTAAGAGAAGATACTCAATCTCTTTCCTTAGATGTGAGTTTTCACCGTAATTTGCTCTCGAAGATGCGTTATCTCTCTGAGATGTGTTCTTTCTCGTCAACTTTCTCCCAATGCTTGCCAACCTTGAAAATAAGGTAGTTTAGGGGTTAAAAGGGGTAACCGATGGTGGTCTGGCTTAACAGGACAGGTTAGGGATTACCAATGTCGGTCAAGGTGGGATTTCCTAGGTTTTACTAAACTTAGGAGATCCTCCTGATTTCCTTAGATCTCGTGTCGTTATCCTACGGATTAGACTGGGAGCCTCTTGTGATCATGTGGGAATGTGGTTAGAGGGAATGTAGGCATTGATTTTTAGGGTTTGGGTAAGTCTTAGTTAGTTATGGTAACTTGCTAAGAATAGGTCTTAAGTTGAGTTAGATTGGTGAGGTGTCTAAGTTAACTATATGTGTAGATATTATTTAAATAAGATATTTAAATAATAAATATAGTGAGGATAATGCATTAATTTAATTAAATTAATATTAGTGGGGTGAAGGGGGTCATGGCTAGGTAAATGTAAAAAAGGGTGCTTATTTGTCGAGGGAAAAAGGGGAGTGTGACCTAATTTTAGTGTCTACACCAATAGGAAAGTCATCACGGTTTTACGCCACGTTACAATTTTTTTAGCTATCATTATGTTAGCTAAGCGCCCGACTCCCTTATCATTTTGGGACTGTGAAGTGAGGGGGTAGGCCCCAATACCAAGCCCCGTCTTGGTAATCATCATAGATTTGGGCCTCATGTACCTTCGGGTATATCAAGGACTCCATCTAAAACATCCGAAACCATCCATAGATTTTCATTTCCTAGGAACCCTTCAAGCCCATTTTCTTTTCTTTCTCACATTTTCTAAATAATCAAGATGATAAAAATTTTGTTGCTTGACTTGTTTATTAATAAACTATATAAGTTCTTGTTTTTTTCATGCATTTCATTACCCGTTCTCAGCCGAGAAGACAAAACAATATACCTCATCCAATAAAATCTACACTTTTTACAATCATTCTCAACAAGCTTCTACACTTTTCTTGCTTCTTCTACACCTATGATCACCATGCCTTTGGTCTCCCAACCCCTTGTTTCTATGGTCTCTCTTCATGAGACCCATGTCATCCAAAATAATCCTCATCTTGAAACCAATCCTTTCGTATCTCATCGAGGCCATTTCGTATAGACCAACTACATCCTCGTCTGCTACTCCTTTAGAAACCCTTGGACCTCCTACCATCCCTCATGGATGCTCGGAGTTTTAATAACTCCTTGATGTTAATCCTATCACCCTTCATGACTATTTAGTTTGTAAATCCATCATGATCCCCCAATCCCATCAATTAACTCAATTGGTGGAGCCCATTCCACCCAATTTTCCTTGTATTAACACCACTATCACTTCCTCTATCCCCATCACCTCTTCATCCATTGCGGTCACTAGTGTGCCTATCCAATCATCACAAGAGTATCACTTTTTACCTCATCCATTTGAATCAAATCAAGCACATCAACTTCCTCCTCGAGGTTCCTTTCGTTATATACTTCCCAACCAATCCACTCAAATATCTCAACTTCCTATTACTTACATACCAACTCATCATATACCGCATCAATCAAATGTCCCCATCTCTCAACATCCAACTCAATATCACCAATCTTATCACATCCCAATTTCTCAACAACCTTTATCTCAACCCATTCAATCGCAACCCCTTAATTACATTCCCCTTATCAACCACTTCCACCAACACCTACACATCCTCAAAAATATCAACCTTATCAACAACCTAACCTATCTACTTCATATGCATCACAATCTCATCCTTTAACTTCTCAACCCCATCCATCTAATGATCCCATACATGCATTATTAAGTAGAATGGATAATCTTGAAGCCACTACCTTGGGATCCAAAACCACATTCTCATATGATCAAATTTACAATGAACCCATCAACCCCTTGGTTCCTATTAAGCCTTATCCTTATCATTGAGAATTACCAAGATTCTCTAAGTCAAATAGCAAGGAGGACCCAAAACAACACCTTCACACTTTTATAAATTCATGTTACCTCATCGCTCATGATCAAGACCTTATGCTTTGCACATTCCCCATATCATTAGTCATACCCGTGTTGGATTGGTATAACAACATCCTACAAAATGCATTGTTTTCCTTCACTGAACTCGTGAAATTATTCCTAGAACACTTTTATATCAATATTACGTGTAATATCACTATCACAGACCTCTACACCATTAAATATTATGATGAAGAATCTATCATAGATTTCATCGCACGATGGCATGGCATCATTAATCAACTATCATTTTCCCTTCCACAGATCGATCTTATCAAAAAAATCACATTCTTGTGTGAATAATATATCCTCTACCCTTCAAATTTAATTATTTCAAACTTTTGAAAAAGCTTTTACTATGGCTTATTAACTTTAATTTCGTGCCCTTAAGCGAGGCCATATCAAACTTCAATAAAAAAAATCCAAATTTGAATTCAATAAGCCATCCAATCACAATGACAAGTCTAAAAACACATACAACCTCATCACAGTCAAATCTTCTTCTTATACTCCCCTTGGAGAATCTTACAGCTCTATCTTTGACAAATTAATGGTTGTGCATCTCATCCAAATTCCTCCCAACCACATTGTCAATTAATCACAACCCAAACCCACCCGATATTATGAGGGCCACTATTGCAAACACCATCGATTCCATGGCCACAAAATTGAGAAGTGCCATTCTTTTAAATATCTCATTCGGCCTCTTATCAATCAAGGGTACCTCAAATTAGATATCCTTAATGCACCACCTAATCATCCCCTTGATGTCTTTAAAAAACCATTCCCCAATCATCCACCAAAAAATCAAATTCCACCCCCACATATTATGCACCTAATGCTCACACAATCAATATCATAAATCAAGAGCCAACACTATCACCTACACCCATCATCTCTTCATCCATCACACCCATATTTGTTTTGGACCTTTCTCCTATGCCTATCATTCCTTCATCAATCTGAATATGTGTCAATTTCAGTTCCTACCCCTTCACTTATGATATATTTTACGCTTACACCTATCCCTACACCAATTATATCTACAACTATCACACCCACATCAACATTAACTCTACCTACTACATCATCTATGTAAAATATATCCCAACCTATCAAATCTAGTAATTTTCCAACATCTACCCCAACACCCATTCCTACATCAACATTCGAACCTACTTCTAAATCCATACCATCTCTTGAAACAACTACTACACAAACACCCCCACTCAACACAACCATAAATGATTATCTTGCTCTAATTATTCCACTATCCACATCCATAGCACCTTTCATATCTAGTTCTCTACCTGCATCTACTTTATCCTCTACCCCAACATCCTCATCGCACATGCCTACACCTATATCTACTTTTATACCTTCATCATTAACCACATCCAAAGTTGTAGCCATTCACATGCCACCATCTATATATGTGTCAACATCCATCCCATCCCTCAAAACTCCTACAAGAAGACATCCTCCTTTGATTCCATCACAAAAGGTCTCCCAATCCCATCTTCGTCTCCAACAAATACCATCATTTCTATATCGACACCTCTAAGATCTATGTAATTTGTGACTCATCCCAAGAGTGTCATCCAAAACCACTTCCATCTTCCATCTCCATATTTAAAATGAAATCCACACCATTTTACCATAAGGATCCCCAGTCAAAATCATTGTAATTCTGCTAAGGCTAAATTTCTGCAACAAAATATAAAAACCTTGGCATTCTCCCTCTTGAATCTCTCACACATCCACATAAGAAATTAGATATCCCTCCTCCTAAACCTCATTATCCTAATAAATTGTGTGTCCCATCATTGATCCTGGGGAATATCCATATATTTTAGGGTCGGGCCCTTCATTTAAAACCTCTATTACCAATCAATCAAAATCTAGATTGCCTACTCTTTCTCTCGAGTTTTAAATATGAGTCACCACCATTTGTTTCCATTTCTACCAAGATCAAATCGAGTCTCATATCCCCATCAAACCACATAAAATCAAGGCACCTCTATTTTCGTCATCTATGTCTCCTAAATCCAATCAATCCACAATCTACATATCCTCTTCATCCAACACCCCCTTTGGGTCATATCTGCAATCTTTCAATGCCTCATTCAAGCATCTATTATTAATCTTCCTCCTATCAAATATTTCAATCCACACAGGAATAATCCCACTTGGTTTGACTCTACTACCATTTGCACTTATCATCACACCCCGGGTCATGACATTGAACATTGTAGGGCCCTACAAACCCTCATCTATAATCTCGTGGAATAAGATGACCTTATCATACATGTGTTGGTCCGAAAATCTGTCGCGTGGACAGATCTATGGATAGACGAGCCAACAGTGTGCAGGGCTTAGCCCCTCTTTGAGACAGCAAAGTGAAACTGGTTTATTGCTATTTCTACTTAGCAGGAATCTATGCAAGTCTCACAGATTCTACCTTCGGGGGTTGGGATCTCATCCCAGTAGAGTGTTTCAGGCTGCGAAAAGAAAGGAATGAAAGAGGGAGAAGAGAAAGAACAGATCCGAAGGAAGAAAAGAAATGAATTCCAAAGCAGAAAGGTCAGAAGATTTATGTTTTTAGTTTGGTAGTAAACAGAGCCAAACCTACTTGCATAAATAAACAAAGCAATACTGATAAACAAATGACGGAAAAGTAGATATGAATCCAACAGATTAAACACATACAGATCTAACGTAAGAAAGATCTAATGTATAACACAGCTATTGAGCACAAAGTCTGAATAATTGTATTCTTTTTTCTGTTACAAGAAAGCTCAAAGTCTTTCTCTCCTCACTTCTATTTCTATCTGAAAAATGTTCACCCTGAATACAACAAGTATTCTCATATTTATAGAAAATGAGAGAGAGAGAAGGCAAAAAGGAGCCAACCACTTATTTACAAAGATATTTAAAAAGTCAACAATTGACTTGGGCAAGTTTTTGGATGGCAACATCCCATGGTGCAACATGGATGAAGTCATCGTGTATGCCAACATGCTTTTTAAATATCTTACAAAAATGATCAATGGATCCCAAGAAGAAACCACTCTTTAGTGTAAAATGGCGCACTTTTCAGCATGTCGACAGCGACTTCTCAGCGCCTTTGGTGCACATTTCAGCATGTCGACATCACATTGTCAGCGCCTTTGGAAATGGGCGCACTTATCAGCATGTCGACAGGAACTTATCAGCGCCCTTTGGCGCACTCTTCAAACATGTCGGCGGGGAACTTATCAGCGCCCGCGTACCTTTTGTCGTGTCAACATGAACTTCCTTGCGCCTTGGCGCACCATTTGTCGTGTCAACATGAACTTCTTTGCGCCTTGGCGCACCATTTGTCGTGTCAACATGAAATTCCTTGCGCCTTTGGCGCACTTTTCAGCATGTCGACAGGAACTTATCAGCGCCCTTTGGCGCATTCTTCAGCATGTCGACAGGAACTTATCAGCGCCCTTTGGCGCACCTTTTGTTGTGTTAACATGAACTTCCATGCGCCCTTTGGCGCACCGTTTGGCATGTCAACATGAACTTCCTTGCGCCCTTTGGCGCACTCTTCAGCATGTCGACAGGAACTTATCAGCGCCCTTTGGCGCACTCTTCAGCATGTCGACAGAACTTATCAGCGCCCTTTGGCGCATTCTTCAGCATGTCGACAGGAACTTATCAGCGCCCTTTGGCGCATTCTTCAGCATGTCGACAGGAACTTATCAGCGCCCTTGGCGCACCATTTTTGTGTCAACATGAAATTCCATGCGCCTTTTGGCGCACCGTTTGACATGTCAACATGAACTTCCTTGCGCCCTTTGGCGCATTCTTCGATGTCGACAGGAACTTATCAGCGCCTTTGGCGCACTCTTCAGCATGTCGACAGGAACTTATCAGCGCCCTTTGGCGCACTCTTCAGCATGTCGACAGGAACTTATCAGCGCCTTTCCGAAAAGACTGAAAAATGGCTAAGTCCTTAAAACTTGATTTTCGGAAGAGAATTTTGGGCTTCTTTCGAACGTTGTCAAACTTCCTTGGGGCCAAAACAAAATTTTTGGGTATGGTTACCTGCAAATTTCCCTTGACAATTTTGCAGGATAACAGCTGGCTCTTTCTGGGGACTATCTTTGAGTGAAACTTAAGGGTAGAGAATCCCAGTTCACATGTGCCTATCCATTGGGTACGGAGTCAAAAACAAGGGGGACCGGAGGGAGAACAAAGGAAACACACAACAAACTGAAAGCAAACACACGACAAAAGCAAACACACAACTAAAATAAACTGTACAAAGAAGAGAGCAAGCTCTACTTCCTGAAGATCTTGAGATGTTGCCCGCTATAGGGAAGCGGGAGCTCAGCTCCATCCAGATACGAGAGATAGAAACTATTCTCTCCATTGAGTTGCTTGATTTTGAAGGGCCCTCTCCATAGGGAATCAAATTTTCCGTGCATGCCCTTTGGTTCTCTTCGCTTGTCCCAAAGAAGGACGAGATCTCCCACTAGAAAATCTCTCTGCTTGGCCTTCTTGTCAAAAAGCCTCTTCACTTGATTCTGATGTTCGGTGATCCTGTCGACCACCTTTACTCTCTTTTCTTCAAGTTCTGCCAAATACATGATTCTCTTTTCTAGAGAACTCTGAAAAGTTTCATCTTCGATTGCTCGTGCCAAGCGTAGAGCAGGAAGTTCCGCAGAAATGGGAAGTTCGGCATCAGTGCCATATAACACTTGAAAAGGTGACATGCCGAGAGATCTCTTGGGAGTAATGCGGTCCGCCCACAAAGCGTCGTACAAAGACTTGTGCCACATCCGCTGATTTTCATCTACTAATTTCCGTATGATGGTCACCAAGTTCTTATTACTGGATTCCGCCTGACCATTTCCCTGAGGGTAATAATCCGAGGCATGTGCTAAAGTTATTCCATATTCATAGCAAAAACTAATAACTTCTCGGGAGGAGAAGTTAGAAGCATTATCAGCAACGATTTTGTTTGGAACGCCGAACCTGACAATGATATTTTCTTTGATAAAACTACACACCGCCTCAGAAGTGGCGTGCTTGACAGGTATGGCTTCCACCCACTTGGTGAAGTAATCCGTTGCTGTAAGGACATAGCTATGTCCGGCACTCGATTGAGGATTGAGTGCGCCAATAAAATCGATTCCCCATTGCCTGAATGGTTCATTGATGATGACCGGCCTAAGGGGAAGGGCAGCCAACTTGGGCTTGCCGACGAATTGCTGACAGGGTTCACACTTTGCCACCCAGGTAGCCGCATCTTGAAAAAGCGTTGGCCAATAGTACCTGGCTCGGATGATCTTGTGTGCTGTCACGGAAGAAGAAAAATGACCTCCACAGGCTGAATTGTGAAAACTTTCCAGCAGTTTTACTTGCTGGGGCTTGTCAACACATCGCAGAAAGACACCGTCTATCCCGCGCTTATATAAACCATCATCCCAGATGACATATCTGGCCGCTCTGAGCTTTATAGTATGCTTTTCCTTCGCAGTTAGGTGCATGGGCATTCGCCGTAGGTAAGGAAGAAAGCAATGTCGGAGTACCACTCGTCGCTAGTTGCAATAAATAAAACCAGAGGCAGAGAATCAGGCTCCTCTAGAGGGCTTTGCTCTTTGTCGGTACTAATTCTCTCTTTCATCAGGATTTTCTGAACCCCTGTTCTCAGCCATTAGCTGACACAGGCCTTTACCCCTTACCAGCTTGGTGGGTTTAATATCCAGGTCATATTCCTGGACTTTTGCGATCCAATTCCCTCTCAAACTTCCTAACTCCTGCTGAGTTAGAATTGATTTCACCGCGGTGTCGGGAACCAGCACCACCGTATGCGAGTTCAGAATGTAATACCTGAAATTCTTCACCGCTTTGACAACGGCAAAGGCGTGTTTTTCCAGCTGAGTCATTTTCAACTCGTGAGGCTTGAGAGGAGAACTCATGAATGCGATTGGAGATTCAATATCCTCCGAGTTCTTTTGCATTAGGATTGCAGACACAGTATGTTCGGAGGCGTAGCTATACATAATGAAGTTCTTGGAGAAATCCGGACATACCAGGACCGGTGCATGAGCAACAGAAGTTTTTATCTCTTCAAACGACCTTTTCCCCTCTTCACTCCATCTGAAAGTGGGTGACCCTTTCATCATGTTCAGTATGTGGCGGGTCTTCTCAGCAAAATCAGGAACAAAACGCCTGAGAAAGTTCACCTTTCCGAAGAAAGAATGAATACCAGTCTTGCTTGTAGGCAAGGTAAGGCTCTGAATAGCCTTAACTCTTTCGGCATCAATCTTTGTTCCTTCTTTGCTAACCACATGCCCTAGCAACTTCCCTTCCGTAACTCCAAAAACAGACTTTTTGGGATTTAGGGAAATTCCATGTTCTCGGCACCTAGCCAATACTTGCTCCAAGTGATCACAATGATCACCTCGTTGTTTAGAGAACACGGTTAAGTCATCTAGATAAACTACAATGACTTTTCCCATCATACCTTTAAATGCAAAGTCCATGGCCCGTTGAAAAGTAGCACCTGCATTAGTTAGGCCAAAAGGCATCTCTTGTAAGCAAATGTACCCCAGGGAGTAGTGAATGTTGTTTTGAATTGATCTTCAGGCGAGACTTCAATCTGATTGTAGCTTTGAAAAACCATCGAGCATAGACGGCATTTACGATCCGATTCATCGGCTTGAGAACTTGATCCATTATCGGGAGAGGGTAGTTGTCTTTCAGCGAAGCTTGATTCAAGTTTCGGAAGTCTACGCATATGCGTATCTCACCGTTTTTCTTGCGTCTGGCACAATGTTTGCCACCCAAGTGCTGTGATGAATAGGGAAGATGATTCTTGCATCCAGCATCTTCTGAATTTCGGCCTGAATGGTGCCCGAAATCTTGGGATTATAGTGCCTCTGCTTCTGACGGAAGGCTTTGACATCGTCTTTCAAGGGAATATCGTGCTGAACGTCCTTTGGCTTGAAGGACTTTAAATCGGCATAGGACCATGCCAATACATCCATATATCTCTTCAGCAACTTGACAAATTTCCGCTTTTCTTGGCGTGCAACATTTGCCAATGTTTACAAATTGCGGGTGTGCCTCAGAACCTATATTGACTGGTTCTGTCTCTGGAGATGAGTCAGGATCATCTCGCCTCTTCTTTTTCACAAAACGATCATGTCTGTCAAACAAGCGCTCCAGAGAAACCAGGCCCTTCGGAATTTTATTTCCCTTGAGCTGACATATGCCATCGTTCTCCTTTGTTTCGTGGTTTTGACTGTTGATTGATTCGCGGCATGTTGAGGTGGATCCTTCAAAATACAACTCATCAAAATTTTCTGATTTTTCTAGAAAGGCAATGAGGTGATTATCATCGTTGAATACCTGCCAATGCTGAGAGTTGTCTGGCACGCTTGGGCGGAAAACCACTTCAATGGTGTATTTGCTCGTTTTCAAACCCGGGTGCGGGAGCATGAGAGATGCTGAAACAGCCAACGAATCAGCCATGTCGTTTTGGGCTCTTGGAATTGCCTCTATTGAAAAAGCGTCAAATTCCTCAATGCTGTCCCATACTGCATTACGGTAGTGCCTGAGCCTTTCATTTTTCACTTGGTAAATCCTTTTGACCTGATTTACAACTAGCTCGGCATCACCTTGTGCCTTTAGATTTTTTATCCCTTTTTCTTTTGCGGCTTGCATACCGAGTAAGAGAGACTCATACTCAGCAGTATTGTTAGTATTGAAAAACTGCAACTTGAAAGAAAGAGGAATTACCTCCTCCTCAGGAGATATTAGCACGGCTCCGGCGCCACATCCACTAGTTGCACAGCTGCCATCAAATTGCAAGGTCCAGACCTTATTAAGGTCCTTTTCTTGAACGAAAACATCCTTTGTATCCGCCTCGGTAGATAAGAAGTAGTTTCCCATCCCTGATGATTCAAAAAGGATTTGGGCTTTGGGGTCTTCAGAGCTAGTGACCAAGTATTTCTTTTGGGATTCGGCTCCAAAGTTTGCATTACGCCTTTGACTGGAATTCTAGCTTTGGACCAGTCCATGTGAATTTCTCCACCAACTTCGCTGCAAAAGCTCCTTCCCAGCAGAATTCCATAGGCTGCCGGAATGTCAGCGACAAGGACGGTCATTTTTACTCTTTTATCCGGGAAGGCCGCAAACGCAAATTGCGCGTCTTTGATTTGGCCAATCAATGGCACTTGCTTGGTTTCCAATGAGTAGCATCTGCCGAAAGGTTTGGTAAGAGTGAGGCCCAAAGCATGGCGACTTTCGCCGGCATGACATTATCGGAAGCTCCGGAATCAATTATACAGTTGCTCAACTTATGACCGTTGATTAGG
This sequence comes from Taxus wallichiana var. yunnanensis, assembly GCA_018340775.1. Taxonomy (NCBI): domain Eukaryota; kingdom Viridiplantae; phylum Streptophyta; class Pinopsida; order Cupressales; family Taxaceae; genus Taxus; species Taxus wallichiana. Next base: position 345,627,045 of record CM031240.1, on the reverse strand, counting down.
AGAGAGAGATAGAAAGGTTCTATCTTGCCTGATGCGGATGTTGAAGCAACATTTATATGGGATTCAGGGGGAGTGGAAAGGATTCCTTTAGGGGAAGCCTGATTAGATATAACAGCTTGACTTTGGATATACTTAGTCAATCTTATAAGCTGTTCGGGGTTTGACTGAAGATACTCAGCTTCAGACATCTGGATCTTGGTCTTTTTTGCATGATCTATTATATCGAATGCGGCCAAGGGTTGCGTTGGTAAAGGAATGAGTCCCTCACCTCGCGATGATGGAATAGGGTTACTGATCTTGATAGGAATATGAGGGGGCTGATTCGGAGGAGAGATGGGCGGGAAAGACTTCTTTGCAAAAGACTTAACAGGGAATTGAGTAGGAAGAGGATTACCTCTTCTAGCAATGGTTGGAGGCGCGTTTGATACGACCTTCTCCTTCTGCACATGGGCAGCAACTTCCGCTTCCTTTCCTTGCGAGCGAGTAAAAACAGCGTAGGATTGTCCGCTTGCATAGCCCTGAGTACTCTCTTCTTCATCAGATTCATCCTCATCAAATTCCATGTATCCAATTGTGGAGTCGCCAGTCGGCTCACCGACATCTTGATCATCTTCGTCTTGAGGCGAAGATTCTTCATAGTACTGCTCTTCCTCTTCAATTTCGGCCAAAGCATTGACCGGAGGAGCTTCAAGCGCCAACCGTGGAGCGGTTGCAGGTAAGCGCGGTCTTTGTGAAACATTGTTAGGAACAAAATTCCTCCGCGGGACATCCCGGTACGAGGAACTAGGAGAGGCCTGGGCCAGCTGCTTCTTTAATGCGAGCAGATCATTCGCCATCTTTTGGAATGCTGGATCAGACGAAGTAGTAGGCGAGGGATCTGAAGATTTGGACTTGGATGATTCCTTTTTTAACTCGCCAGATATTATCAAATTGTCTTCTATCCGGATGGCAGCAGCCTGAGCGAGAGGTAGAGTAGCTACTCGCTCTTGAAGGAGCAAGAAGCTGACTTTTGAGCTCATGGCGTTCACGAAGAAACACTTCTGATTCTCCGGTGTTGGAAGCATGGCAGTGGGGACACGGTTGATTAATGCATTGAACCGGGCGACAAAATCGCGCATGGTCTCATTTGCCTCCTTCTTCAGGTGAGTGATTCGTGATAACAATGCAAATGCATCCTCTGAAGGCTTGTATCTGTCTTCGAAAGCATCCCGCAAGGTAGCCCAACTGGTGATAGATCCGGCTGGCAAATGCTGAAACCATTCGGCTGCGGGCCCTTGTAGGGTTTCCAGAAAAAGGCGAACCGACACATCTTCGTGAGTCACGTCCAAAATACTGCATGACATAATGAAAGCAGATATGTGGGAATCCGTGCTTTGATTTCCACTCCCGTCGAATTTGGGAAAATTCTTTCTGTTTCCGTGAGGGAGCGCGTGAACTGGATGTGGCAGTGCGAGAGGACCCATAGCATTTCCCCATGGTACTGCCATTTGAAAGGCTGGAAAGAGCACACGAGCTGGGAGGGTGGTTCACTTTGGCGTGAGCACTACAAAGGGATGTAGATGTTCCTTGTAAAAGACTTTTTCTTCGTGGAGGTGAGACACTCCTGGAGGACCGGCTAGCCGAGCTTAGCGCTGAAAAACGTGCCGGTGTCACGCTGAAATTGTGCCTTTGAAGCAGATCGAAAGTAGGATCAACTTCTCCACGGGCTCTCCTGCTGCGCGTAAAAGGTTCACTTGCCAGCGTACCTTCCAGATCTGCAATGTTAAGGCGCAGATTTAAACTTTGTTTTTGGGTGTACTTGCTGATTTTCTGGTTTTTCTGACAAAAACCAGCAGCATGCACTTTTCTGAATATTTAAAAAAACTATCCTCCTCGAAAAACCGATTGCGGTTAATGACAAATATAAGCAGCGAGGATAAGATGGCAGGGAAGAATAGTAGGCTGATTTTCAGATCTGATCTTTACTTTTTCAAAGGGTTTTAAACTTTTTGGAAAATAGTCAAAAATCAGATCTACGGAAAAATAATGATTTTGATAAAAACTCAGCGAACTAAAGATCTGTAACTAGGCCCGATCTATGACTCTCAGAAGGAAATTTTTCGATTTGAGCACTTTTGCAAATTTTTTGGATTTTCAACAAAAGTGCAGATTTGCAAACAGGCAGTGATTTTCTTATATTTTCTGATTTTATATTATACCACCACCATAGATCTGACAGATCTGTCCGTTCCCCAGCGGAGTCGCCAAAAACTGTTGGTCCGAAAATCTGTCGCGTGGGCAGATCTATGGATAGACGAGCCAACAGTGTTGCAGGGCTTAGCCCCTCTTTGAGACAGCAAAGCGAAACTGGTTTATTGCTATTTCTACTTAGCAGGAATCTATGCAAGTCTCACAGATTCTGCCTTCGGGGGTTGGGATCTCATCCCAGTAGAGTGTTCCAGGCTGCGAAAAGAAAGGAATGAAAGAGAGAGAAGAGAAAGAACAGATCCGAAGGGAGAAAAGAAATGAATTCCAAAGCAGAAAGGTCAGAAGATTTATGTTTTTAGTTTGGTAGTAAACAGAGCCAAACCTACTTGCATAAATAAACAAAGCAATACTGATAAACAAATGACGGAAAAGTAGATATGAATCCAACAGATTAAACACATACAGATCTAACGTAAGAAAGATCTAATGTATAACACAGCTATTGAGCACAAAGTCTGAATAATTGTATTACTGTTCTTTTCTGTTACAAGAAAGCTCAAAGTCTTTCTCTCCTCACTTCTATTTCTATCTGAAAAATGTTCACCACTGAATACAACAAGTATTCTCATATTTATAGAAAATGAGGGAGAGAGAAGGCAAAATGGAGCCAACCACTTATTTACAAAGATATTTAAAAAGTCAACAATTGACTTGGGCAAGTTTTTGGATGGCAACATCCCATGGTGCAACATGGATGAAGTCATCGTGTATGCCAACATGCTTTTTAAATATCTTACAAAAATGATCAATGGATCCCAAGAAGAAACCACTCTTTAGTGTAAAATGGCGCACTTTTCAGCATGTCGACAGGAACTTCTCAGCGCCCTTTGGCGCACATTTCAGCATGTCGACATCACATTGTCAGCGCCTTTGGAAATGGGCGCACTTATCAGCATGTCGACAGGAACTTATCAGCGCCCTTTGGCGCACTCTTCAGCATGTCGACAGGAACTTATCAGCGCCCTTGGCGCACCTTTTGTTGTGTCAACATGAAATTCCTTGCGCCTTGGCGCACCATTTGTCGTGTCAACATGAACTTCCTTGCGCCTTGGCGCACCATTTGTCGTGTCAACATGAAATTCCTTGCGCCTTTGTAAATGGGCGCACTTATCAGCATGTCGACAGGAACTTATCAGCGCCCTTTGGCGCATTCTTCAGCATGTCGACAGGCACTTATCAGCGCCCTTTGGCGCACCTTTTGTTGTGTTAACATGAACTTCCATGCGCCCTTTGGCGCACCGTTTGGCATGTCAACATGAACTTCCTTACGCCCTTTGGCGCACTCTTCAGCATGTCGACAGGAACTTATCAGCGCCCTTTGGCGCACTCTTCAGCATGTCAACAGGAACTTATCAGCGCCCTTTGGCGCATTCTTCAGCATGTCGACAGGAACTTATCAGTGCCCTTTGGCGCATTCTTCAGCATGTCGACAGGAACTTATCAGCGCCCTTGGCGCACCATTTTTGTGTCAACATGAAATTCCATGCGCCTTTTGGCGCACCGTTTGGCATGTCAACATGAACTTCCTTGCGCCCTTTGGCGCATTCTTCAGCATGTCGACAGGAACTTATCAGCGCCTTTTGGCGCACTCTTCAGCATGTCGACAGGAACTTATCAGCGCCCTTTGGCGCACTCTTCAGCATGTCGACAGGAACTTATCAGCGCCTTTCTGAAAAGACTGAAAAATGGCTAAGTCCTTAAAACTTGATTTTCGGAAGAGAATTTTGGGCTTCTTTGAACGTTGTCAAACTTCCTTGGGGCCAAAACAAAATTTTTGGGTATGGTTACCTGCAAATTGCCCTTGACAATTTTGCAGGATAACAACATGAAGACCACCCTCTCCTTCCATCTCATCCACATTCAAATTCAATCCTTCCATCAAACCCTCGTCTCCTAAGTCATCTAAGTTACAATGTCCATCCAAATCATTCGTTGTAATCCCTCCCCGAGCTCTATTTCTCCTAAAGGGAGGCCCCCTCTCTTCATTGATGCCATCCATATTACCAATCATTCCTCCCCTCATAATCTTTAATCACCTATCCAATCTAAATCTATAATTATCGGTGTTGCTCCTTCCAATAAGCCTACCCCATCTCCCTCGGCATCCACTAGATCATTCATATCTCGCATCCTAGTTTCCTAATGCAATGTGGCATCTCTCACTAGGGAGTGTCAACTCCTCAATTTTTATCCTCTCACATCTTTCTCTTTATCTACATCTTCCATGCACATCAATCCATCTTTTACTTTATCCAACCATCCCATGGGTACAAGTGACATTGCATCCTGTCCCCTAACCTCTTTTAATCTCTATCACTTCTCTATAAAGGAGCTAACGTGGAAATTTTTCTCCTAACTAGATTGGACCATACATAAATATGGGTCCTGGAACCTATCTTAACATATATTGATGGTAAACTAAAAAAAGAGCCTCTCAACACCTTGCACTTGTGACCTTTCTATTGTTAACATATTTACCAACATGACCCTAGTCACACTTAATGATCTTACATCCATCATTTTCCCTTCCATCTCTCTTTGTAATGATTTGGAATCATGTGGTCTAATGTCACTTTCCTATATATGACCTTGAATATGGGTACCACACTCTACCCACAGCATGTTCCTTATAGACAAGCTCCTCCCTCTAGGTGGGAACCCCATGATCATTACATCCATTACCCTCTTATCTACCTACTAGAACCATGCTAAGGGTCTATAGGTTTTGTTTAGACATCTTCTCTTCCCCTTTCCAAGTGGTCTACTCATATTATCCCCACTCTATCCAAAGACAAAATTTTGTATGCTCATATCAAAAATCTATCATATACAAAAACATATTAATCCCTTAAATGATAGTTGTTCATATAAATTCAAATTATCAAAAGTATAAATTGATCCCTTGAAGGAAAGCTATCATGCATATCATATCCTTCCATCCAAAAAAGTCTAAAATCAAAATCAAAAAAGGAAAAATATCAATGTAGACTACTCCCTTGAAGGATGGTTATTATCTTATATCATGGCAGTGAAGGCTTCCCACATTGATCAACCTTCCAAATCTTAAAAGCAAAAACAATATCAAAATTAAATCATCCTTAGAAATCTCCCACATTGATTAGCTTTCCCATCCTCCGCAAACTTCCCACATTTATTAGTTTTCACCAAATTGCTCGAAGTTGGGGCATATACCTAGGAATACTACCTAATGAAAACCCATCTTCCCCATACGAGCTCCATCTTCACCCCTTTTTCATGTCTATAGTAGCCTTGTAAGCATACCTTCTATCTTTTCCCTCAAGATCTTAAGTATGACTAACTATTGTTAGTTATGTGTTAACACATGTCATTGGTCATAAGTGCATTGCTCTATGTTGTTCCCTTTCACATTTACCTCCAATCTAATCTAAAAGTGTCCATCCTATATGCCCTCCTTCTTATGAGGTAATTTCCTTCCTATATTTCGGCCATCCTCATAAGGTCACACTCTATCTATCTTATCCAATCAATTATCTCATCTATCTCTTTGATCTTTTATCTCATCCCATCTCATCCAATCCTTTTATCTCTTCCACTTTTGACTAAAGTGTTGTTCATACTTCACCTCTAGTTGTCCCACCGGGCTCCGTTTACTATTTCTTGACTTATCCACCGCATCCATGATTATATCTCAACACCCGCACTTCGTGGCCATCTTTGTGTCACCTCTCGGGAGCCATATTTTCATCTCAAAGCCTTCCATTATGGCCATATTTTATCTTGGTCCCTACTAGATGCATATTTGATCTACATAGGAAATTACATCCATCTTTACCCCCAATATTGTCACGACCCTTGTCCCAAACACATATTTTCACATTTTTTTGTGCGTAATTAATGTCTTCCTCTAACCTATTGGTCCCACGGATTACACATCCATTTGAGCGGATTCCCATTGGATTTCCTCAATCTTGCAATAATATTTGTCGTATCACGGGTTCATAGGACATTAACGTCATCTCCATTGAGACCATATTACGTTCACCAATGTGATTCCAAGATTCTTTCCATATTGCAATGGTTTTTTTCCAACTCACAAGTCCATAGGACATTGTTATCATCTCTATTGAGGTCATACTTTGTTCCCTACCAAAATGATTCCAAAATTACCACCATATTTTTATTTACTCTTTAGTTTTTGTTTATCCTCATCTGGGATATCTTATCTCCTCATCTTATTTTTCTCATTCTTTCTGCATTTTCTTCATTTATCTATAGCTTTCAAACTCGTGATCGACTTCCCATCATGTCGTTGATCCCTAGTTTGAGGGGGGAGACTTCATCAATCATCTTATCATCTCTTCTCATTTTTTTCGCGGATTGACCAATGCAAACCACTTGACAAAAAGGTGAAATTTTTTAAACCAATTTTTGTATCGCTACCCCTCATTACGTGTTTTCTCTTTATCATCTATACACATACATACGTCTCTTCCTTTCGAATTCCCTTTCCCTCCTAAATTCAATTTATCCCATTTATCATTACTTCCCATCTTAATCACGCTTTTAATTTATCATCCTTAATAATCTTTAATTAATCCCGATTTCCATCTAATCCATTAAATAATCTTAATCATCACCAAATTTATTAATCCTCTCTAGTTACCATCCCTAGGCTCTCATTTAATGATTTTACCATCCCTTTGCCTTTATTTAATGTTTTCCACCCTCACCTACCATCTTATCCTTTCTATGTAACCCTAACCCACCTAAGCACCTTAAAACCCTAATCTCATCTCATAAGGACCGCATCTGTCGAGTAAACCAAATTTCCACCACCCAAATAGATAGATCTCTACAATCATTGGTGATCCATCCAGGTCACCGTCGACCCTATAAATACACCAATACCCATCCTCTCCGAGGAGGCAATTTTTGAGAGCTTAGGTCTTCTTACAGCTTTCTTGTGTTTCTTTCTCACCTACTACTCGTCGTCATTGACCCAGTCAATCGGCATCAAACTAGTTCAATCGGTGTTGACCTAGTCCAATTGTCATTGACTTAGTATAAGACTTAGTCTAATCGATGTCAACCCAGTCCAATCGGTGTTGACCCAGTCCAATCGGTGTCAACCCAGTCCAATCAACGTTGACCCAACCTAGTCATCGTCGACCCATCTCGTAGTTATCAAATCTATCAAATTTCTTACATCATGTATGTTTCCAAAAATTTCCCATATCATTATTTCAAAGCTTGTTATAGACCTTTCTTCTCGTATTTTTTGATCCACTCTTTTGTGGTCACCGTCGAATGTATATGTCGGTCTCAGGTCATCGTTGATCCAATCAAGTTTGGATTAATATCATTTATTTTTATCATATCTTATCTAGCACATTTCAGATCTCTATTTCAATTCGGTTATTTGCTACATTGATGTAGCCTAGAATTTACCAAGAATAACATAGATGCGTTGGCACATCACTCATCCTAAACTGAGTGCTCACCTAAAGTGTGCAAAGGTACCAGGCCTCTCCTTAGAGTTGTTTGTGCAAGAATGTGAACATGATGAAGGGTTAATGCATTCAAATCCATAAATAGTATAAACTTTCCACATAGCATATTCTAGATCTAGATCTTAAAGAATCATGGATCAAATGATAAACATAATGAAATTATCCATGTAATAACTAGTTACAGTCACGTTTGACACCATTATTCATCCAATAGACTCCATTATATTAAAACACAATGAACATAGAAGCTTCTTACAATAATTAGTACCATAAGTTCATGCACGCATCAGATCTAGCAACATAACTTCACAATAGCTCATACATAGTCCTCCTTTAACCTACACAGATTACTACATATTTATAAGGGTGGGGACTTTCCCTTCACCGCTTACATAATTCCTAAAATAGGTCGCATGCTAAAAATAGCCATGCGCCTTTACAATAATAGACACACATGCAAGTGCGCTAATAATATATCTCTTCTAGTTAATTGGCAGTGGTAATCCTATTATTAACTCAAAATCATGCAAAGCACTTAGTAGACACTCTTCCAAAAATAGTATTTACGTACCGTGTAAGTTTCCCTCTAGTTGTGTTCCCCGCACGTTATCTCCAAAAATAGTCCATAACCATGAAAATGGCTAAGTCCAAATTCATTTTGTCTTTGTGCGTGCTTCCTTCCCTATGCTTCTGTGCCTTCAAATTTGTCTTGCTACTGCGTGTGAATATCTGTGTGCCCTCTTCTCGGTGTCATACTTTATGCGCTTAACATACATCATATCATTTATCGTTTTATCCTTATTCTTTATCAAAATTTGGGTTGACATCCATCCTAGGAAGTTTTCACTTCTCGGGACTGACATTATTAGGAAACCCACTCATTTATCTACTAATATGTTGATATTGTGGATATGAATTACTTCAAAAATGAGCTTATTTACAACTTGCGAGTTTACACAATAACAGCATCGATCGGTTGACCAACGTCGGTCACCTAGCATACTAACTAGCATCGGTTGGGATAAACCGGCATCGGTTACTTGTGCATGATTATTTATATTTAAGTCACGGGAATTAGATCTAATCTTTATAATAAATTTGATCTAATGGTTGTAAATAAATGGCTAAAGTTCCCTAAGTTTGTATAGGCTTATATAAGCTAGGAAACTAGGGTTATATGTTAGATTGGGAGAATTGTAAGAAGGAATTCTTGGTGAGAGCTTAGAGAATCTTGTGAGAGGAAAAGTAATGTACATCGTGTAAGGTGTGGAAGATTATAGATCTTCAATTGTACAACCTCTAGAATAATATATTGGTTATTTCTTGGTGGACGTAGCCCACACTGGGTGAACCACATTATATCTTGTGTATTTTCTTTTGTTGGTTATTTCCATGTTTATTGCTTATATGCTTTAATCTAATATATATTTGTACAACCAGTTTGGTCTAACCCAACAACTAGTATCAGAGCTTTGTTTTAGGGTTGTGTGTGTTGATAGATTTACTCACAGGGATTTCTGATTGAGTGGGAGCACAAAGCAATGCTAGAAGATAGTAAATACAAAGTAGATAAATTTGAAGGCAATAATTATCAACTATGGAAGATGCAGGTGGAGGATTACCTGTATCAGAGAGATCTATGTTTACCGTTGGATGAGAAGGTAAGGCCTGTAAAGATGAATGATAAAGAATGGAAGATTCTTGATAGAAAGGCTATGATATCTATAAGATTTATCTTGGTAGCATCTATGGCTTCGAATATAATAGAAGTAGCAACCACGGTAGAATTAATGAAAGATTTATCTAATTTATATGAAAAACCAAGTGCATCGAATAAAGTTTATTTGATGAAGAAATTGTTTAATTCTAAAATGCAAGAAGGTGGATTTGTGTCTAATCATTTGAATGATTTATGTTCTATTGTAAATCAATTAAAATCAGTTAATATCCATTTTGAGGATGAAGTGAAAGCATTGTTATTCTTGTGTTCTTTACCGATAGTTGGGATAATTTGGTAATGGTTGTTAGTAATACAACATCTGCTACTAATATTTTGAAGTTTGATGATGTGATTGGTATAATTCTAAATGAAGAAATACGTAGGAAAATTTTAGGAGAATCATCATTTGGGAATGCTTTGAATGTAGAAAGCAAAGGAAGGAAAAAGGAGAGATCCAAGAGCAAGAGTAATGGGAAATCAAAGTCTAAGAGTGAAAAATCTAAATCTAGAGGTAAAGGAATAACCTGTTAGAATTGTGGAAAGAAAGGACATGCAAAGAAGGATTGTTGGTTCAAGGAAAAAAAAGAGAATGTACCAGAGAAAGGTAAAGAGGTAAATGTAGCATTAGAGGTAATGCAAGATTCCTTTATTCTCTCCTTGGATAGTAAAATTGAATCATGGGTTTTAGATTCAGGAGCTTCTTTCCATGCTACCCCTAATAAGGGTTATTTCAGAAATTATGTCCAGGGTAATTTTGGGCATGTATATTTAGGAGATGATGAACCATGCATGATTATTGGTAAAGGTGAAGTTCATATTAAATTAGAATGGAAATACATGGATATTGAAAGATGTGAGGCATGTGCCAAGCCTCAAGAGAAATCTAATTTTTACAGACAACTAGGTGAAGATGGATGCATGGTTACATTCATAGCCAATTCTTAGAAATTTTCCAAGGGAGCTCTTGTTGTTGCAAGAGGCAAGAAGGTAGGAACATTATATTTTTCTACATGTATTATTGATTCTTTTTCTGTGTTATCTACTTCAGATTCAGATGCAAGCATGTGGCATAATCGGCTAGGCCATATGAGTAAGAAGGGAATGCAGATCTTAAAGGCAAAGGGTAAGTTATCATATTTGAAAGATGTAGATCTTGATTTGTCTAAGAATTGTGTATTTGGAAAGTGAAAGAAAGTGAGGTTTCTTAAAGTTGGGTCAAAAATAAGGAGTAGAAATTGGAGCTTGTGCACTTAGATGTGTGGAGACAAACCAGGTAGCTTCTCATGGAGGATCCCAATACTATGTGACTTTTATTGATGATGCCATAAGAAAAGTATGGTTTTATTGTATTAAATGTAAATATGGATTTTTTGAAACATTTAAAAGATGGAAAGCCCTTATATAAAATTAAACTAATTTGAAGTTGAAGTGCCTTATATCTGACAATGGTGGTGAGTACTACAACAAGGTTTTCAATTATTATTGTTCAGTGAATGGAATACATAGAGAAAGAATGGTTCCTAGAACTCCACAAGAGAATGGAGTGGAAGAAAAATGAATAGAACTATTATGGAACATGCTAGAAGCATGAGGATACATGTTGGATTACCCTTGCATTTTTGGGTAGAAGCAGTAGATACAACGGTATATTTGATCAATTGTGGCCCCTCAAGTGCACTAAATGGTGGAATACTAGAAGAAGCATGGACTGGAAAAGAGGTAGATATTTCTTTTCTTAGAGTATTTGGTTTAAAAGCTTTTGTGCATGTTGATAAATAAAATAGGAAGAAGTTGGATGCTAAATCCAAGAGATGCACTTTCATTAGTTATGGTTCTGATGATTTCAGTTTTTGGATTTATAAGATGTTAAGATTGTTAGGAGTTGTAACATTCATTGGAATGAAATGAGAATGTACGATGATCATATTTTTGTACCCAATAATAAACCAGGTGAAGATTTTGTTGAGAAAGATGCATTCTTATATTTAAAATCAAAATCCACAAACACTTGGCGTCGATCATGGTGATCGGTGTCGGTCGAGTAGGACCAGCATCGGTTGGATGAGCAGACATTGGTTACACAAGACCGGCATTAGTTGGGTGAACCGACGTCACTATATAGATGAATCGAGTGTCAATTATAAGTGACCGGCGTCGGTCACTATTAGAGATTGACACGAATGTGAAACAGCATGCAGAATGAGCCTCAAGTACCACAAATCTCAGTGAGAAGGTCATAAAGGGTAAGTAGACCTCTAGAAAGATTTAATCCTTCATTATCTTATTTATTATTGACTGATAATGGTGAACCCAAGTGTTTTGAAGAAGCAATGTAACAGGATACCCATGTGCAGTGGGAGCATGGCATGGATGAGGAGATGGACTCCTTGGAAAATAATTAGACATGGGATTTAGTCAAGTTGCTAGCAAGTAAGAGGACATTGTAGAATAAGTGGGTTTACAGGATCAAGGAGGAAGAGGGTGGAAAGAAGAGATACAAAGCAAGGCTTGTGGTAAAAGGATTTGCATAGAAAAAAGGTATTGACTTTGGTGAAATATTTTCTCCTATTTTTAAAATGACTTCCATCCGTACTATTACGAGTTTAGTTGCAATAGAATATTAACATTTAGAACAACTTGATATTAAGACGGCTTTCCTTCATGGTGATTAGGAGGAGGAGATCTATGTGAATCGGTCGCTTCATTATGAAGTCAAGGGTAAGGAGAAACATGTGTGCATGTTGAAAAAGAGATTTTATGGGCTCAAACCTCATATATCATTGCCTTGGAGATTTTTTTGAACCCATACAATGGGAGCTATATGAGATGTGGATTTGACCATTGTGTTTATTTCAATAAGCTTGAAAATGGGAGCTATATTATTTTGTTACTGTAAGTGGATAATATGCTTATTGCAGGATCTAGTAAGCAAGACATTGGTGAGCTTAAAAAAGTTAACTCACACATTTGCAATGAGGGATTTGGGAGCTGCAAATAAAATCCTTGGCATTTAAATCATTAGAGAAAGGAAGAACATAAAATTATATCTATCTCAAGAGTATTATATTAATAAGGTGTTGAAAAGATTTGAAATGCATGATGCAAAACCTATAGGCACACCTATGGCTCAACACTTTAAATTGGGAAAATATTAGTGTCCTACATCACATGAGAAGGTCGAGTACATGGCTTAAGTTCCATATGCTTCAACAGTTGGAAATATTATGTATGTTATGGTTTGTACAAGACCAGACATTGCACATAAGTGGGATTTGTGAGAAGATTTATGGCCAATTCAAGTAAAGAGCATTGGAAATTAGTCTAATGGATTCTCAGGTATTTGAGAGGGACATTCAAAGCATGCAATTATGTTATGGAGGGTCAGATACTACTTTACGGGGCTATGTTGATTCAGATATGGCTGGATATTTGGATGGTAGGAGAAGCACCACTGGATATGTATTCACATTAGGTGGGACAACAATTAGCTGGATTTCAAGATTACAGAAGGTTGTAGCCTTGTCTACTATAGAGGCTAAGTATGTTGTAGCTACAGAGGCTAGAAAAGAGATGATATGGATGAGTAGGTTCATGGAAGAGTTGGAAAATGAGTAAGAGGATTGTAGATTGTATAGTGATAGTCAAAGTACAATTCATTTGGCAAAGAACTTAGTATTTCATTCAAGAACAAAACACATTCAATTGAGATATCACTTCATACGACAAGTGTTGGAGGATGGGCAACTGAAGTTAGAGAAAATTCATACGAATGAGAACCCTGCGGATATGCTAATGAAGCCGTTGGCAAAGGAGAAGTTGGAGCTACACTCCACTTCTGTTGGTCTTCAAGTTTGAGACTTGAAGAGGAAGAAACAAATCCAGGAGAGGAACCAAGGATGGAGTTGTGCAGGATAGTGCAGCAATTTATCTCCAAGTGGGAGATTGTTGAGATTGTGGAGCTGAATTGCTTCACAAAGGAGCTTATTTACAACTTGTAGGTTTACACAATAATCGGCATCATTCGGCTGACCGGCGTTAGTCACCTAGCATACTAACCGGCATCGGTTACTGTGTGTGATTGTTTATATTTAAGTCACGGGAATTAGATCTAATCTTTGTTATAAAGTTTATCTAATGGTTGTAAATGAATGGCTAAAGTTCCCTAAGTTTGTATAGGCTTATATAAGCTAGGAAACTAGGGTTAGAGGTTAGATTGGGAGAATTGTAAGAAGGAATTCTTAGTGAGAGCTTAGAGAAGCTTGTGAGAGGAAAATTATTGTACATCATGTAAGGTGTGGAAGATTGTAGATATTCAATTGTATAACCTCTAGAATAATATATTGGTTGTTTCTTGGTGGATGTAGCCCACACTAGATGAACCACATTATATCTTGTGTATTTTCTTGTTGGTTATTTCTATGTTTATTGTTTGTATGCTTTAGTTTGGAATATATCTATACAACCGGTTTGTTCCAACTCCAACATAATCATTTCCCATGTTTTTGTTGTTATTGTTTTGCAGATTACCAAAGCTCGCAATGGGAGGGATCTATTGCACTCATATCTTCATCTCGAGGTACTTAAACCCTCGCATATTTGGAGTTTCTCATTTTCTTATTTCCATTTCATTAACTTGAAACAGAGCGAGGAAATTTGGTAAATAAACCCTCAAAATTTGCATATTGCCTCACACTTATAGTGTCGATATTCTTTGACATCTCATATTCCTTTTTCCTTATCTCATAGCCTATTAACTCAACTTCAAGCCTCTCTTCGATCACTTCATAGATTTTCATCATGATTTAGGTCTCTTGACACTCTTATGTTTCTTCAATTTCCTTTAGAGGTTCAAATACATCTACTTCTTCTAGGTCGTATTCAAGATCTGCTACTATATCTTCTTTAGCACTTTCAAGATCAGTTCCTAGGTCATCTTCAACTCCCTCATCTTCTTCTTTAGGTAACCCTACTTTAAGATCAACTTTTTCATCATCATTAGTCTTCTCATCAGTTGTATTAGGTGGAAACTTAGAGATAGGAGTGCAAACATCATAGATTTACTATCATATATCAAACCCCAAGGGTTTCAAGCATGCTCTCATTCTAACCAAAGGAGTTACTTCATCTTGAACTAGACTAGTTGTCATACTTGTGCTTCAATGATCTCCTTCAAGTAGTTAAACTTACTTCAGAAGGGCCTTTCTCGAATACCAATTATTATAAACACAATAGACTAAGGGGGTGAATTAGTCTTAAAAAATTTTACTTAGATTTCATACATCATATAAAACATCCATTTAACATTCATTAACCAATGTGTGCATATTAACCTTGAAACAACCATCTATAAAAAACATAAAGCAAGAGAGTACACAAGATATGAAGTGGGAAATCCTCAAGAGGAAGAAAACCCACTGAACCTATTCTTATATTACTCAAAACAAAGGAATTATGTGAATATTACACATCACACAAGATTTATTTAGTGAGGCACCAACCCCATAAGGAGCACAAATCCCTCATTTAGTACAAAGCACCAACCCTACAAGGAGAGCCAACCCCTAATTTAGTGAGGCACCAACCCCAAAAGGAGGACACAACCCCTAAGATGACCAAGTACCAGCTCATCCACTTGAATATGAATATCACTTCTAATTTTTTGCTCCAACAACTGATAGTGATCACTAATTCAGCTCCATGCACTCAAAACCCCTCTCAAACACACCTTCTTCTTTTTACCCAAACATGCACTAACATGTGTGAATTAGGTCCAATGACGTATAGATCCTTCTTCTCTACCCTTATCATCTCCTCATACCTCTTCATTTCTATGTTCTTGACCCCTCATAGCATCCTTATACTCTCCTTTAGGTCACTCAATCCCATGTACACAAACTAGGTCTTCTCCTCAACTAGGTCATGTATGAATGACCTTCTTCAACTCATCATATTCAAATTAGCATCATGGAAGAATTGTTAGGAAATTATATAATTAGAGATCCATTAGTAAATAATAATTACGTGAAGTAATTATTATTTTGTTAGCATGTGTTAGTAAATTGTTATTAGTTGTTATATAAAACAACAATAACAATTATATTTGGTTAGTGTGTTAGAAACAACTCACATAAGTTAGTGAGTTGTTATAGCTACTTACTATTACTTAGGAAGTATATTCCCTATATATTTGTATGTTCCCCAAAAAAAATATTGAAACATATTGAATATTATTCATAATTGTAGTGTAATACTTGTAGTCTAATCCAAATATATATTTGGTATCAGAGCCAAGTTGATCTAAGCATATCTGTGATGAAAGATATAAGATCAAGAGCTCACCCTATGTGTATCTTTGTATTCCTACCATAGTATTATTATAGCCTCTGCATTTCCATTCAACCTCCCATGTATCATTCCTGCAAATCATAGTGATGTTGTGAGGTATTGAAGTCTTTATTGGATCTCCAGAAGAAGGATTTGGGGACATATAAATTCTTACACTTCAAAGAAAAGAAAGCATGATTTTTTGGTGAGTTGGGCGTCAAAATCAGTCAAGAACAGATTTCAGATTATGTAATGAAATCAAACAAAATTAGTACCATTGCGAAGCTATCGAAATAAGCTTTCCGGCGCATTAAACGGTTCGCAAATCGGAGCTCTGGTTCTCCAGTTATGAACAAATCTATGCTCTCCCAAATTCATGTGAGTTTTTTGCACAGCCAACTCTAATTGGGAAATTATTTTAATTTTTCATAAAGACTATAGTTTTGAAAAATTAATTTTTCCTATAGTTTTTATTTAATAATTGCATTTTGATGGCAATTAATATTTTTTGCGAAATTAATATTTTTTCGGTGTCAGTTCTCCAAAATATTGGTATTTTTGGAATCCTTATTTCCTCCCGATTCCAACGAGTGGTCACACGATTAATTTTCTCACCATTTTGAGAAAAAAATTAATCGTTGTATCAATTTTAATTAAATTAGACCATTTTACGGGAAATTGTAACCTCCATAACTTTTGCACGGTAACTCAAAATCAAGTGCCATTTTTGCAAAAGTACTTATTTTTTCATTCTCATTGCATTAGTTATAATTTTGGGAGAAAATAACAATTTTGAAAATACCCTCTTTTTGGCCCAATGGGCTAGTTCCTCATTCTATTTTTTGTACAACTCTTGATTATCAATGCCAAAATTTCAAATTGTAAAGGATGCATTATCGCTAGAATGCGACATCCGAAATATGTAGTACCAAGAATACATGATTCATAAGAATCTTGAGGCTGACAGTGAACCGAGGAAGTTTGACCACAAAAATGTCGACGCCTGACAATGTGTGAATACATAAAGAGATTCAAAGCCAAATCAAGATGAGTTAGCAGCATCACATTGGAGGACGGAGGCAAACAGAGGTTGGAGGTCAATCAACGACCTCTCGTCAATCGCCAACGACGGGGCCGCATCAGATGATTTGGTGGCATTTTTTCAGTTGTGTGTTTGCTTGAGTTTGTAGTGTTCATGTTTTCAATAAGTGGAAATTTCACATTGAGGCGGGGAACATGATCCAATGTTCCATTTCCATTATGTCAGCATTTTCTATGTATGTACGAGTAGCAGATTTCAAAAAAAAATCCTATATTATTCCCTTCATGGAGATGTGATGAGGGCTGAGAATAGTACTTGGAATATCATGATGTGGTTGTATATAAACCACTTGAAAACCTTCATTTGTGGTTTGTAGTAAACCAATAGCAAAACCACCATTCTTGGTTGTTGGTAATCCATTTGCAAAACCATCACTTTGTGGTTTGTGGTTAACCAAATGCAAAAACACCATTCTCGGTTGTGGTCAACCATTTGCAAAACCATCCCCGAGGTTTGTGATCATCCTGTGAAAATCACGGATCATGAGCAGTACAAGTACAAAGGTAGGTTTTCTACATGTTCGCATGCGAAGGGGAGGAATGTTAGGAAATTATATAATTAGTGCTCCATTAGTAAATAATAATTACGTGAAGTAATTATTATGTTGTAAGCATGTGTTAGTAAATTGTTATTAGTTGTTATATAAAACAACAATAACAATTATATTTGGTTAGTGTGTTAGAAACAACTCACATAAGTTAGTGAGTTGTTATAGCTACTTGCTATTATTTAGGAAGTATATTTCCTATATATTTGTATGTTCCCGAATAGAGAATTACAAGTGTGAAGAATATTGAAGCATATTGAATATTATTCGTAATTGTAGTGTAATACTTGTAGTCTGATCCAAATATATAAGAATACTATATCATTTTCTAGGCCTCATAATCTTTAGTTCTTCCCCATAACTTTCTCATCCTTCCTTTCAAAATTCGCTAGCCTCTCATGTATCCAACACTCACAAATGAGCCTTATAATTGCTTATATACAAGTCATTTGGTCACAACAACATATAGGTCAGCCTTCATGGTGAAAATATCATGAAAAATAATGATAACATCATTTTCACATCACAAACTCGACCACATACGTCGACCATATCATCCACATCTCCAATTTTTTTAATTAGGTCTTCAAGAAGCCCAATTGCACCAAAACAACTAATCATGCAAAACATGAAGATTTAAGAGAAAAACTAATTTCACAAAATCATGAATCACACTTAGTTTTTCTAAGACCTCATAAACCTCCAAAAATCATTAATCATCCAGCAACATCATCTCAAGCCATGAAACCATATCAAGAACATGGTCGTTCTTGTACACCAAAACCTAGTCTTCAAAGATGAGGCTCAAATCCACATAAAATGACCTCAACTATGAAAGTAATATATATCAATGGAAATATATTGATGTTAGATACATCACCATGTACTCATAATTCCATGAATCATAATATAGATGCCTCAAAACTCTTCTACAAGTAGACTGCTCAAAATTATCTTTTCAACCCCAAAAACCAGTCTTTAAAGATAGGGCACACTTTGCATCTTAGGACCTCAACCATGATCTGAAAATAGCATGGACATGTAGTATAAATCCCAAACATCTGTAAATGGTAATTTAGTCATTACGTTCAATGGAAAAAAAATTCACTAACTAAAAACTTTAGAAACAAGAATTTTTAAGTGGGGTCCACATATTATCACAAGATATAAAATACATAAATAGAAATATAGAGGATTAATATTCATCATAAAATCATCACACTAGCAAAAGGATTCATTTCTAGACTTGTACAATCATTATTCCTCGAGTCACTTTCAACCTAGGGTTTTGAAACCATTACAGAGCAATTTTGGTGTTAACAATGGTTCATAAAAATGTGACAACCAAATGACCTCATTATTCTTGATATAAATTCTTGGTTCCATTCCATAACATCCCTCAAGATCTCATAATCCCATGCAAAACACACACGAGTGGGTGAGCATAAGAAAGTGACCTTTGAACTAGAAAACGCACTTCTAAAGCTCTATTTGGCTAAAAATGAGTTTTCTTGCTTTGTCTTCATCCTCTTGACATCAAACTTGGTCCACGCCTCTGAAAAAACCTTATTATTTATTTCCAATTCTTATCCATACTTTTCCATGATTGAAACTCTCCAACCACCATGGTTTACCCATGCAAACTTGCCTTGTCTTCAATGATCGGCTTCAAAAAGACATTAGACATGCATCATATACCTGATTTGTGACCTTTTACATCTTCCACACATGCCATGAAACATTAAAACACATTCCACTTGTTGTCTTTGACCTGCTCGCTTCATACTTCAATCCATCATCTCACTCTTGCCTTCACTAGGTCAAGAACAAGACCTAAAATGACAACTTCTAACACATGACTCTTGGAAATCAAAGTTTATACAAAGCAACTAAGATCTTCAATAATAATATGTTATTCATTATACAAAGCAATATGAAGGTTATTATATAGCCATGGAGGATACAAAACAACTTCCTATAAAATAGGAAGTCAATACAACAACTTGCCCGTTTAAATGATTTACGGGTGTAACAACTAAACTATATAAATATATTATTTATAACAATATATCTAACCTACTAACAATTTACCATATCGTAAGTCATATTTACTGTATGGTAAATATAAAATATTAATGTAAACACTAATGATTTCCTAACACTCCCCCTTAGTGTTTACATGGGAAAAAGCACATCTAAAAAACTGGAAACAAAATCGTATGCCTCTGCATACTTTTAGGTCGCATATTGTTGGCTTGGATCTTGTTGCACATGACCAATCCACTTCACCATAGTGAATCCCATACCGAGATGATCACACTTCCACCGATTCACCTACATATGTGAACTCAATAGTTCTCACTTTCACTTCTAGTGAACTCTCTTTCATCGGCCGATTGATGCTAGAAGAAAGACAGACAAAGAATCTCAGCAGTTAGAGGATCACTACGATTCGGCGATCCCTCCTATACAACTCTTATCATCATCCGCAACGCACATTCTCCTCATTCAATCATAACATAGGAAGTAACCCACACGCCATTTTAATATGCACACACCACACATCTAAAAAAATGCCACCATACCAAAATGTGGCCCCATCGTTGGTGACTGACAAGAGGCATTGATCACCCTCCTTCCTCCGTTGCCTCCATCCTCGGTCTCATACTACTAGCTCAGCTAGATTTGATCATGAAGCTTGATTACGGACATTAAATTCCATAGAAAATGCATCCGTGAGGGGAAAAAATTAATTATATTTCGAACTTTTGGCAATGACTCTCTTTTACTAACATACACTTTCAATAATGACTATGACATTAACCATACTATGAAAATTCAATGACTCAACATTACAATTAGAAATGAATTTTGGACTTTAAACAATTAACTTTATTTGATAACAATATTTGACAAAACTTGACTTTGATGATGACTAAACAAAAGACAATAACAAAACAACTTTGATAATAAAGTTATGAAGACTTTTTTATAAAAAATTTACAAAAGTAATCTTTAATTCATTTTTATAACAACATAAGGAAGACTTTAAACAATATTACACTAGAAATTTTAGTACTTTAAACATATAAACTTCACACTTTATAAACTAAATAAGACTAACTAATTTTGACTTTTTAAAATGTTTGAAAAAAATTGAATAAACACCAATATTAAAAATTTAAACATAATTCCAAATGACTCAAAACTATTAGCATGACCTCTCGAGCATTAAAATCTACCTCAATGGCAACTCCTAAAACTAAATCAATCTTTTTTTTAACTAATAAAACTTAAACACAAACCCAAATGATAAAGAATCAGCAACGATGTTGGCGAATAGATGGAGGGACAATGGAGATGCAGACTGGGCATTGAACTTGTTGTTCAGGAAGAATGTATTTTATTATCTGGACTGTGTAATATTGATCATTCAATGTTGTCAGTGCTCAGGTTGTTGATGCACTCTCGAATCTGCGTCGAAGGATCAGATTGTATTGATCAAGATGATTTTATAGCCAAGAAAACTAAGCACATGAAGATTTGTTGATGCAGACGTGCCCAATTAGAGGAGACCGTAAAAAATTCTGAGTAATTACATGCATTGCATGAACATGAGGTCTACAAAATAAATATGAGGATCTCCAAATGTGTTGTTTAATGCGTTTCATGCCCTAGGTTTCAACGTTTTTTCCAAGAAGCACTTTACATCATATTTTCCCTTGCATCTTATAAATATTTTTCTCTGGATACATACAACACATTCACGCTTGTTCTCTTCTCTCTCACATGATCTACAAGCCTGTTCTGATACCAAATATTGGAAATCAGAGTTTATACATAGCAACTAAGATCTTCAATAATAAATTGTTGTTCATTCTACAAAGCAATATGAAGGCTATTATATAGCCATGGAGGATACAAAACAACTTCCTATAAAATAGGAAGTCAATAAAACAACTTGCCCGTTTAAATGATTTATGGGTGTAACAACTAAACTATATAAATATATTGTTTATAACAATATATCTAACCTAATAAAAATTTACCATATCATAAGTCATATTTATCAGACGGCAAATATCAAATATTAATGTAAACACTAATGCTTTCCTAACAATGACCGATGAAACCGACCTTGTTTTCATCATGCAAACCCTCTAACATATTTGACACGTCATATTAGCCATGTAAGACCTAATAAAATCCTTTAACAACCTTTGGATCTCACCTACAACACCTAGCTTGATTTACCAAGCCTCAACAACTATATAAATGCACCATGAGAACATCAATACAACTCACCATACAACTTCTTCATGTCGTTACATACCTCATCTCGACTCAATGAACCTTTGACAACATCATGCACTCACCTAAACCAGCTTGACACCCTTTGAAATCAATGTGACACTTGACATCAATGACAACAACATAGACACAATGCCTAATATTTCTAATAATTATATTGAGCATTATAAGCTTGGTCTTATGAACATGAATTGTGTTATGCATGATCAAGAGGAGAGTGATGATCTTCATGAGGTTTCCACATCCTTAGAGGAGGTTCCTGACATTCTACTTGACAATTGGGAAAAGGAAAATTTTGAGTTTGATCCTTATGATCACATGGAAGAAATAGGGTTAGGGACTTATTATATACATGAGGAGAATGCCCTTATACCTAACCTTATGAAGTCATAGGAAGATCAAGATGGGGTATGGCAGTTATATTTTGATGGATCAAGAACTAGAAATGGCATTGGTTCCATGGTTATATTGATCTCTCCTAGTGAGGATAAATACATCTTTGCATTCAAAGGCGTCGAGTTCAACTCTACCAATAATGTGGTAAAATATGAAGCATTGATCCAAGGTCTCAATTGGCACAAAAACAAGCAATCAAGTTGTTGCAGGTAATTGGGGATAGTGAATTGGTCATACATCAGGTCAAATCTCAATGTGTATCTAATAACAACCTATTGAAATCCTATAAGCATAGAGCATGGGATATGATTGAAGGTTTTGATGATTTCAACATCCAAGTGATACCAAGAGTGCAAAAAAATATGTTGATAGACTTACAGTAGTTGGATCCCAATATGACATTCTTCAAGACATCAAGAAAATTTTGGACCAACATGTCAAGATCGTGGTTAGACCTTCCATACTAGATAATGCAACTTGTTGGCAAGTTTTTGATAGTGATAATAAAATTATAAATTTTTACGTTGAATGGGGCAGATTTTTTTAATGGAAATCAATCAAGATTGCAAGAGCAATATGAGGATCAAATCATCCAACTCAAGACCAACAAGCTACCTAAGGGATTAATCACCTTAGAAAGTGTCTTTAACCCTAATGATCAATTCAAAGGGAGAGAAAATGAACATAATTGTCAAGGAGGAAATCTATGAGTAGGTGGTCATTTCAAGAGATAAGTCTTTAAAGTTTGGAAAGGTATGTAGTAGTTCTGAAAAGTAATCTCTTGTTGACCTTTGTAAAGAGTATGATGATGTGTTTTCTTGGAGTTATGAGGATCTTAAAGGTTTTGATCTAATCCTTGCACAACATACCATTGAATTGGATCCCAACACAAAACCTATCAGGAAGAAACAAAGGCCTATAAATCCAAATTTTGAGTCTTTCATGAAAATATAATTGAGCAAGTTCAAAGAGGAAAACATCATTTTCCCAATCAAGCATTCTTCTTGGGTGGAAAATTTGGTTCCAGTCAGGAAAAATAATGGGGAGATTAGATTATGTGTATACTTTAGAGACTTAAATAGAGCATCTCTAAAGGATTATTATCCTCTTCCATCCATGTGATATACCCTCTAAATGCTTGCTATGGTAGATAGGTTATCTCTCTTAGATGGTTATTCAGGGTACAACCAAGTCCTTGTGCAAGAATCAGATCAGTTCAAAACAGCCTTCACCACCAAGTGGGGTACTTATGCTTATAAGAAGATGCCTTTTGGGTTAACAAATGTTGGTACAACCTTCCAAAGGGAAATGGATATGGCCTTTAAAGGACTTGGTGACATGATCTTGGTATATTTGGATGACATAATTATCTACTCAAAGCACACAAGTGAACACTTGGATCATTTGAGGAAGGTATTTGATAGATTCCAAGAGTTTGGTGTTTCCTTGAATCCTAAGAAGTGTGTTTTTCTTCATGAAGGAAATTTTATAGGACTTGTGGTTTCAAAGGATATCATTTCCATATATCAAATAGATCGAATGCAATTCTATCTCTATCTCTCTCCCCTAGGCACAAGAAAGGTTTACAAAGCTTCCTAGGAACAATAAATTTTGTAAGAAGGTTTATTCCCAACTTTGCTACTTTAGCTAAACCTCTTACCTCTATGCTCAAGAAGAATGTTGTCTTTAGCTGGTCAAATGAAGGAAAGAACAATTTTGAAAATATCAAGAAAGCCATTTCTTAGGCCCCCACTCTTATTATGCTAAAGATTTTATTCTTTATGCATTTAGAGGAAGTGATAGCATCTTTGCAGTCTTGGTTTAAAAAAATAGTGATTTCTTGGAGCACCTATAGATTTTTTAGTCAAGCACTCAAATATTATGAGCTTAGGTACAATTTTGTTGAGAATCAAGTCTTTTTGTTATACCCGCACTTAAAAAATTCAGACACATGCTTTCAAATAATAAGATTCAGCTGATGGTGTCTCATCCAAGCGTGAAAGAATTCCTCTTGAATAGAGATGTGAATGAGAAGAGAGTTGGGTGGATCACCAAGGTCATGGAGTATGATGTTCATATCAAGGTCACCAAGCTTGTAAGGGGTAAAGGTTTGTGTGAACAACTTGTAATATATTTAGGAGCTGATAAGGAGGTCTACATGTTACAAGAAGACTAACCACCTCCTCCCCATGTTCTTAATAGCTGGTATCAACATATGATGACTTTATTACAAATAGGTAGCTACCCTCAAGGTTTGAAAAAATCAAAAAGGAGATACTTCATATTGCAATCTATTCCCTATGTGCTCATAGATGACATCTTGTTTAAGAAGGACATCAATGGTGTTCTTCTAAGGTGTGTTGATGCCAATCAGATAGAAAATATTTTGCAAGAGTTCTATGATAGACCCATGGGAAGATATTTTTCTCCAAGAGCCTAACATATTTAAGGATTTCCATCCATGGATCATAAAATGCAAGAAGTTTGATTTTTTTACGAAAAGAGAAACTTGCAACCCTTCCCCTCCACCCCATTTTAGTTGAGCATCCATTTATACAATGGGGTTGGATTTTATAGGAGTGATTAACCCACATTCAAGCTTGGGGCACAAATGGATATTGATTGCAACTAAATATTTTACCAAATGGGTTGAAGTCATTTATTTGAAGGAAGAAAATGAAGTTAATATCTTAGACTTATATGAGGGAATTGTAACCAGATTTGGGGTCCCTTCCACAATCATATCAAATAATGCCTTGGCATTCTTGGGAACTGAAATAATTGGATGGGATGTGAAAAATGGAATCCATTTAAGCACATCCTCAAACTATTATCCCTAAGGCAATGGGCTTGTTGAATCAACAAACAAGAATCTTTTAAGGATTATTAAGAGAACCTTGGGAGAAAATCAAAGAACATGGCACACAAAACTGAAATCAGCCTTGTGGGCTAATAGGATCACTCCTAAGAGGTCGAATGGAAGCTCACCATTCAAACTTGTTTATGGAAAAGAGCGATATTTCCAATATCCCTTGAGCTTCTAGCCTTGTAACTCATAATCCATCTTGATATGTTTGAGGAAGAGACAGGTGGAGGTTAGATATGGAGATCGATGGGGTTAGAAGAACTAAGAGCTAATAAAGCTATAAGAACTAAGATACAAATCCATGCATATAATGGAAAGGTAACAAGCCCAAGTGAAAAAATGATTTAACAAGAAATAAATGAAAAGAACCTTTAAGGAAGGAGACCTTTTCCTCAAATGGGATAAGGATAGAACTCAACCAAGCAGCACACCAAATTTGACGCCATTTGGAGTGGCCCTTATGTGATCTCTAGCTGCAAATAAAATAATGTTTTTCAATTATCAAGGATGAATGGAGATGAACTCCCTATCCCATTCAATGGGATGTACCTCAAGATATGTTATTGAGGTAAGGTGTCACCTTGTATATAGTGGTTGCTTCTTGCAAACAAGTGCTTATGCACACTCTACATGTTTCCATTTGGAACATGTATGATTTTCATCCTTTTGTACATATTTTTTTGGTCTTCTCTTGTGGTTATGCATAATTTGGTTCATTCAGGTTTCACTTTGAAAAAAATAAAATTTTGGGGCAGTTTCAAGCATATTCTTTCAAGTTCCAAGGATCCAACTTCTTTCAATGCTAATTTCACTCTTCATTACAGATTCAAGGTTGAGTTTTATAGAGTTTAAGGGTTTTAAAGATCAATTTAAAGTTATTTTCTTAACTCCATGCCCATGGATTACTTTATGTTATTGGTATTCATCATCTATCAAGAAAATTTCCCCTAGAGGTTGCCACACTATTGTCCAAAATAACCCCTAGGCTATTTTGGCAACTTACAACTTCATTTTTGGACTTAGGTGGGTTTTGGCTTGAAATTTGTGAAACACTAGAAGTTATTGTTTTGCACAACATGTGAAATTTTTGTTTCATGGGTTCTCCTAACACGCGGAATAAAGGAATCCAATTTTAGGACTTATGCGAAAAACATGAAATTAGTGCTTCGTGGCGAGAAGTTCAAGAGCCCCACGAAAAAGGAAATGGAATTTTAAAGAGTTGGTTTTTCCATGAAATAAAAGCAAGAAGTACACTCTAGAGAAGCCATAATGTAAGGGGAACAAGCCCTAAAGGGTTGTGAAGCAAAGGCAAAAATTTTAGAGGTGGAAAAGGTTAAACTCTATGAGATGCTAACTTAACATCTTGTGGATCTCTAAAAATCAATGTTCTGCGGGTTCTCCTAACTGCCGAATGAAGGAAAAGTGTCAAAAAAACCAATTTTTCACGGCACAAGGGAGGAATAATTTTTGGGTTTTGAGCACAAATGGAATCCAGTAGAATATTGTAGATGTCACCAAAAGTGGGGAATCATGAAGGTCCGTAGAAGGAAGAAACCATAAGAGTCGCAGTGAAGGTCATGGGACAAGGCGGTAGTCTTCCACATGTTTGAGTACAAATAGATGTCGCACATCATTCAAATGTCACCAAACAAAGGAAGGGCCACAAAAGGAAAGGAAGTTAATCATCCACGTAATAAGGGAACACTCAAAATCCACATAACAAAGAGATTATCCACGGACCAAGCAAAGTCTTCCAATGCCATGGACCAAGCAAAGTCTTCGATGCCATGGACCAAGAAAAGTCTTCAAAAGCCACATTTCTAAGGGATTGGCCGCGAGCGAGAAAATCACAAGAAGGTCGTGGGGGTCTTAGAAAATAACATTCAAAGGCTAAGGAGGTCTTCAAGACCAAAATCAAATACTGGGAACAAGCAAACAAGCAAAAATTCACAAAACAAAGGCAAATCACAACCAAATCCACAGAATAAGGGATTTTTTTGCGGGTGGTCGGGTATTGGTGTTTAGTGATATATTTCGTTGTGGGGCTCCATTTTTCCTCAGATATAACTCATTATGGATGTCTTGGAGATGCCTTTCAAAAGAATGAAAATTTATAAGGAATGATTAAGTATTTCGGAGATTGAATTTGAGGATTTTGGGGACATTACACATCACTTTTAGAAGTTAGAAGATGCCATTTTTAGATGAAGATTCTTGTTTGATCCTCCTCGCCTTGAGATCTTACGGATGTTTCCAAAAGAGCATATTATTCCCATGCCTAATCAAAATGATGAGGAATGGTGATCTCGCATAACAGATTTGAACATTTAGCAATGTCAACCTCCTCCATTCTCTATATTCCGTGGGCATCCATTTATTTACAAGTTGTTTCTTATCCACATAAAACATCTAGAGTTTTTTATTTCAAGTAAAGGCAGCTCCAAAATCATGAGTCATCATGAGGTGAAGAGGTTACCTATTTATGGCAATTTATAGGTTTTAACAAGGTTTAGCAAGTCGAACATCTTCTCCAGCATATTTGTATCCCCTCTACTCTCCTCTCTTCTATAAAATGTAATGTGTTTCTTCATTAAATGGTCTTCTCTTTCTTCATAATGTTATTATGCCAAAAATTTGACAGAACTAAGGAGTTATAGATCAATAGCATGCATATTACCCTCCATTTGATTATAGTAGTTTGTGCATATTTACAACAATAATATGATGTCAATTGTGGCTTGAATCCACCCTTTGTGTTGCATTATTGTTCTCTTTCCTTATGTTCTTTTATTTTTGATGTGTATCGATCATGTTTTGCATAGTTTCATGTCATTTGTGTTAAATATACAGGGTTATGAGTTAATTTAGTTGCAGAGTAGAAAATTGGCTAGATCTGCCTCTCTTACCTTAAATTGGATATTCTTTACTATCGAAACTTTAAGAGAGAGTGATCATTATCTCTTCTAGTTGTATCATTTCCCCCCTTTAGCTTAGGATTTCCCTTTCATGGAATCTCTCTAACTTTGGTCTGTTTGAATGACTAGTTTAGGCTTAGATTTTGTTTACGAGTTGTATAAGTGTTGGGCTAATAAATTACAACCTAAGTACTAAAGTTGAATAAGGTTAGGTCACACCTTGACATGGGGCGCATAGGTACACGTGGAAATGTAGCAAACAAGGTCACACCCAAGAAAGTATGAGGTCGATACTTAGTCGTTTTGCTTACAATGGGCTAAATATAGGTTTGAGTGTGGGGCACACAAAGGCATGAAGACTTGGAGACTAAACAAAGGCTATTTTGGACAAGTGGAAGATCAAACGACATGCACAGTTTTGGGCTAATAATAGGATTAGATCTGTAGTTATTATTAGATAATCTATTATTAGCAAGCTTACATGCTTTTGTATTTATCTTATAGTGGCACATGGTTATTCTTAGCATGTAGCCTATTTTGAGGATGCATAGGTGGTGAAGGGAAAGTCCCCACCCCTATATATATGTATTGATTTGCATGGATTTAGTATCCTATGAATGCTTGTAAGGTTATGTTTTTGGTTTATGGGTGCGCATGACCTATGGTGATACTCTTATGTATGTATTTGGCTTCTATGTTTTACAAATTGATTAATATAATGGATCTATGTGGCTAGATAATGATTATTGAAATATATGTTTGGATCTTGTATGGTAGATCTGATATTGATTATTGTTTAGTTCATTCTTGCATATGGTTTTGATCTAGATATGTTTATGCTTTATCTTGAATGGTTGTTATGATTATGGATTATATGTCTCTTCATGCTAACTCTTTGACAAAGCTTTCATAAAAGAGGGACCAGTACCCTTGCGTGCTTGGGTGAGCACTCGGGTATTCCTAAGTTATGTGACAGTGCACCTTGGGTTGTTTTTGGTAAAATAAAAGACTACATTTTGGTTTCATTTTCAGGACCTCTTTTCAAGTTATTGCAAGAATGTTGCATGATGAAGACGTATCGGTTGACTTTTACTAGTATTGAGAGTTGGGTAGAGAATTTAGAGGAAGAGTTTTCTCATAGATTTAACATTGGTCCTGATTTTGATGTGTGCGCATGGGTTGAAGAACATCTATATCATGAACTCTATAAAACATTCTTTTGTTATTCCCTTATAGATTTGTATGAGTGGTTGGTAGCATATGCATCGAATAGAAATTAGAGGTATAGAACAATTGTATGGACTCAAGAAGATTACCATGATTTGCATGATGTTGATTTGTCTTGAACATGTATTGTAGACCACTGGAGGAGTGGGTTTTTGCATAGTTATAGTTTGGAGTACGTTGTTTCAAATTATTCTTGTCCAAAGGTTGCTAATTTTCAGTTCTTGCTCAAACCTATAGGATCATATTTGCGTGTTATCCCTTTAGCAATTAAGATCTTGATTGTACTTTGGATTTAGAAGAGTGACCTATGGCTAGCTAAATCCCATTGCACATGGGGAAGGATTAGGTGTGGTGAAATATGGCAGACCTAGTGGAAGAAAGGTAAAAGAAGAAAGGTAGGCTTAAGTATAATGAAGTGCAAGAGATGGAATTGATGAAGATACGCGACATTGAGGAATCTTTGGAGTTGTAGAGAGATATGGCTCAGGAAAGATTTAGGACTCACATGGAAGACGTGGAGCCAGAGCATCTAGTTCTTTCATCCTTATGTAAGCATGGTAGACGGTCCCCCTCGGCTTCTAATGAGAGCTCATCTGAGGAAGATCAATTAAGAGTCGTGGGCGCACATCTGGTCCATCCTGGCGAGCTAGCCCTTGCGGTTGGTGTTCGAGTCCCTGAGACACTTTTTGAGAATCAAGCTAGTGTAGGTACTTTAGTGGCGACATGTAGCTTACATTTTCCTTTGACTATAGGATGTTTTTAGATGGCTACGTATTCTTTTTTGGTCTTATCGATGGTATATTTTTCGCACGTGCATGATCTACATAGGGCTTGGGCACACGTAAATGTTGGTTATACGTCTGGAAGTAGCACAACTTTTCAAACCATGGGCGTTAAATTTATCATAATAGTTGGAACATAAGGCAGCACATCCTCTGGTCCAGGTGGCCACTACATGAGGAGGATATAGAGGATCAGGTGGTTTGGGATCTAGTGGATCTAGTGGTTCTCGAGGTGGACGGAATACTAAAGGTAATACAAGTTATGGATCTAGTGGGCATTCTGCACCAACCCCAATAAGTGTATTATGAGATGTCTCTTCACTTACCAGAATATAGAGGAATTGAAGATGCAGCTAAGAACGTGTATATGTGTGAGATACTATGGCACGCTAAGGGAATTACAGCTCCAGAGCATAAGGAAATTCATTTTTCTACTACTTTGCAAGGGTGCACACATAGTTGGTATAGGAAGTATGATCGAACCATACTTGTGTAGACTATACCACGTTGCGTGATGCTTTCTTAGTTGAGTTCCATATACCTAAGTTTGAATAGAAAATCATCACGCGTGTTTGAAGGACATTAAGTAGGGCATGGATGAGAGTGTAAGGGAGTATGATGCACGGTTTAAGACTTTGTTATCAAATTTGTCTTATGACATACACCCTAGTCAACATGCTCAATGGTTTGTTGGAGGTTTGATCACACCTTTTAGAAGGGTGATTTCTCATAAGACATTTACAAATCCGTGTGAGGCTTTGGAGAAAACTCTATGCATTGAGGTATTTGGAAGCATAGACATTGGATTTATCCCATTTTAGGATGTGTAGATTACATCTATGTCAAAACAGTTGGAAAAATTGTGAGCTAACTCATCCCATGAGATGCGCAGTGGTGTTTGGTGCATGGATTGTGATGTGGAAGGACATACTAAAGATAGTTGTCCTCATAAATGTGTGCACGCCATGTGGATTGTGAGATCTATCATTTGGATCATGATTCAAGTAGGTGCCCCCTCTGCTATAGCGTGTGATCAAGAAGAACATGTCTTGTTATTGTAAGATTTGTAAGTCTACTACTCATGATATAAAGAATTACAGATTGATTGATCAAATTCATGATGCCATTAAAATTGGTGTACGTCAGACCAATGTTGCAAACAATTCTAAGGAACAAGGTGAACATCATAATCATAATCACAATGAATGGAACTCGATGGATGTGGTAGAGGTAGAGGTATTCATGGAGTATTCAGAGGTCAAGTTCATGGTAGTGGAAGAGGTGAATTTCCATGAGGGACCTATTTAACATGTGGATCCCCTAATCATTATAGGCGTGAATGCCCTTAGAACATTATTTACTCTTGGTGTGGAAAGAATCACAAATTTGAAGAATGCCCAGATTTTTATGAGCATGAGCAAGCAACACAAACAATATAGGGCGTAGGTATGGTAAGAGTATAGTGCATTATGGAAGATCGTGGATGCCAAAGTTAGCACTGACTGACCAGGTGATACCTGTGTTGGTGGCTACACGCGTTGAGGTTGCACAAACCCACATGATACTCCAAAGTAGAAGATCATGTTATTACTAAACGGGAGGTATTGCATACAAAGTATCTAGATCCTACTCATCGAAGGAAGTTTATCAAGAAAGTATGAAGGTTATTATAAACTTGAGGGTAAAGATACAATGCTTGAAAGAGCAATCATAGAAGCTGGAGCAAGAAAAATTAGTTGAGCTCCCTCAAAAATATGTTGATGAATTGAAGGATTTTTTATACGATGTTGCGCTAGGAAAACATCATTCCTTTGTTAGGGGATGGTTAAGAGATAATATACCTTATGATGGAGTTGAGCATAAGAGAGATAGATATTGCATGCAAACCTACCTCCTCACAATCTTGAATATGAAAAAGAGATCACTTTGAATGTAGTTATTGATGGATGGCTGTTGAGTAACATTTTGATTGATACAGGTGCAGAAGTAAATGTACTCACCTTGGACACGTGGAATCAGATGGGGAGGCCACCATTACAGCCATCTTCAAACGTGTTGTATATGGAAAACAGGACTAAAGTTACACCCATCGAAGTATTGAAGGATGCCACTATTACTATACAAGGGGCCAAGTTTACTAGGGACTTTAAGTTCTTGGTGCTTTCCGAAGCAGATAATTTTCCAGCCTTGTTTGGGCACCCTTGGTGTTACACGAATAATGTTGATATGTGCTTTAATAAAGGATATATAAATTTTGAGAACAACGAAGAGTGTGTGATTATTCCTTTGACAAATAAAAAGGCTGCACCATATGTAGAACCTTTGAGTGAAGAGGATTTGAACAAGATATACGTGCGTATAATTAGAGATCCTAAATTGCTTTAGCCATCAAAGGAAGGTGTTATTTAGTGGGACAATGCACAATATATGAGTGAAAAACCCAGCGTTGCTTGTGATAATTGGGTGCATGGGACTTATGAAACGGTTAAGTGTGAGATGAAGAATAAAGTAACATCCATCGTCAAAGTCGCATCTGTGTTAGGCACTTGGGTAATAACCAAGTACCAAGGTACACTGGAGAAGGAAATATTGATGTATTTTTACACGCTATGGAAGCCCAAGTGGATAGATCAAGTAGAAATAAGGAATATGTTGGTATATACCTTATATGGGATAGCAACACGCTAGTGGATTGCACACAGAGATAGTCTTTTAGAGTGGCGAGAGGTGAGAATCACCTTCTCTACTATATTTTTAAGGAGCAATGTGTCTACCAAGACATGTGAATTTCATGGGGGCCACACCTCACATCACGTTTAGGAGTATGAGAGGATCTATACATAATGGCATGAGGCCTTACCACCTTCACTATGGGTGCATAAGTTCTTATTCACTTTTCGATGTTTATGCGGAGTTGGATCAAGAAACAGGAGTTGGACGTATGATTCGACCTTTGAATTTTTTTCTACTAAACCTCTAGTGGATGAGGCATTATATATTATGAAGTGCTTGAATATGGGGGATAGTGCAAAGGTTGGGGAGCTTATTCAGAATTTCTAGGTGAGACAGATCTAGAGGCATGCTTTGAAGAAGAGATAAAGGAAAAACTGACTTGGGCATGCTGGTTAGAAAGAGAAAGGTAAATTGGTTTAAATTATTGATGATGAGTAAGTGTAGAATCTGGATGTTGATCATATTGTGGGTACGTGTGAGGTCTTAGATAATGTAGATCAAGTAGGCATGTGCATATCATAAGCCTATGAAAACAAAGAATGTCAATATTGAAACAGATGCAAAACCTAAGGAGGCCATTATTTGTGACTATTTGTCTTACTCATAGGCTGCAAGGATTATTGAGTTGTTGCGTGACTTCCAGGACTTATTCCCTAGAGGCTATAATGAGTTAAAAGGGGTACATCACTCTTTGGGTGAGATGAGGATCAAGTTAAATGAAGGTGTGCGCCCGGTTAGGAAGAGGCCTTATAGGAAGAATCTTAATCTATGTGTCAAGGTAAAAGAAGAGATTGATAAGATGTTGGAGTATGGAATCACTAAGCCCATTAAGGAGTCAGAGTGGGTTAGCCCTATGGTGATAAGTATAAAGAAATATGGAAGGATAATGATTTGTGTAGAATATAGAGATTTGAATGTTACTTATGTAATAGATCCCTTTCCCACACCATTTAAAGAGGAGATTTTGGAAGGAATTGTTGGCGCAAGATATACTCCTTCACCGATTTATTTTTCTGGATATCATCAAGTGAGGATTGCTAAGGAAGATCAAGAGAAGACAACTTTCACCACTGAATGGGGAAGTTTTGCATACACAATTATGCCTTTTGGATTGAAGAATGCACCTACAATCTTTTCGTGCATTATTGTGCAAGCATTCAGGACTTTATTCATAATTTTTTTGCAAGTTTACTTGGATGATTGGACATTTTATGGGCTAGTAAAATATCATTGTGATAATTTAAGACTTATGTTTGATAGGTTTCGGTAGTTAAACATCTCCCTAAACATCAAGAAGTTTGTTTTACTACACCCTTTAGAACTCTATTGGGGCATATCATATGTAAAGAAGGCTTGTTGGTAGATCCTACTAAGGTTGCTATCATTTTGGGCTTAGAGGAACCTACTAACTAGAGCGAGGTGCGGATTCTTGGGGCACATAGGTTATTACAGGAATTTTATCAAGGGTTATGTTAGGATAGTCGTGCCCTTAGAGGAATTGTTGAAGAGTAAGGGAAAGTTCCATTGGGGTGAAGCGTAACAGCATGTGTTTGAGACATTGAAGGAAAGGCTTACTTCTATGCCTATTCTACGCTTTCCTTCATGGACCAAACCATTCCATGTGCATGTGGATGCCTCTAGCATGGCCATTGGCACAGTATTATCCTATCCTGGAGAGGGTATTGTTGATCATCTTGTTTTCTGTACAAGCAAGAAGTTGACCCCAGCTGAACATAATTACACAACTACAGAGCACGAAGCATTGTCCATGATTTATGTGTTACACAAGTTTAAGCAATACTTGTTGGCAATTTCATTCATATTTTATACAGATCACATGGAACTTAAGTATATGGTCAATAAGCCCATTTTTCAATGCCGCATATGGAGGTATATTCTCTTGTTCCAAGAATTTTAATTTACAGTAGTGGTGAAGCTAGGAAAGAGTAGCTCATAACCCGATCACTTATCAAGGATTAACTCAGGTGAGGACACGTAGAGCATTAAGGATACAATGTTACATGCCCAGATTATTTAGATTGAATTGTGCACCCTCTGACTTAGAGGATATTGTTGTATTCTTGCATACATGTGTGGCACCTGAAGGGATGAAGGATTTGGAGAAGAAACAACTTGTTATACGTGTCATGCCTTACATGTTAATTAGTGGATATTTATACAAGTTAGGTCATGATGAGGTTTTGTGTCGGTGTGTACTTGAGCATGAGCATACTTTCATTATGGAGGAAGCTCATGGTGGGATTGCAGGTGGAAATTATGCAGGAAATGCTACCACACGCAAGATTCTATTGGCATGCCTTTGGTGGGAAACAATTTACAAGGATTATATAGAATATTGTAAGGCATGTGACCATTTTCAACACCTTGGAAAGCTTGGGCATAGAGATGAAATTCCTTTGAGTCCTATTGCTAGTGCAAAACCTTTTGAAAAGTGGGCAATTGAATTTGTAGGTCATATTCCCCACCCACGCGTAGGACTAGATTGTTTTATATTATTACTTGTACAAACTATCTTACGTTTCAGGCGTAGAAAGACACCTATAAAGGATTACATGGTAGCAATGGCAAAAATATTCTTATGGGAGAACATAATTAGCTAGTATGGATGTCCACTGAATTTGACAAGTGATAGGGGCACTCATTTTCTTAATGAGACCATCAAGATACTATTGGCATAATTTATGATGGCACACTATAAAACAACACACTATCACCCATAATCCAATGGAACTACTGAGGATTTCAACAAAATATTGGGACACACATTGACTAATATTTGTGATGTTGGAAGGAAGGATTGGGATGATAAAGTCTTTGTTGTACTTTGGGCATACATAACAACTTACAAAAGACTTAACAAAGCCACACCTTTTCAGTTGGTGTTTGGCACGGAGGTTTTTTTACCAAAGTGGAATTCATGTTACCTTCCCTATGTATTGCGTGTGTAAGAGGATTGGATGATGAACAAGCACTTAAAGAGCACATTGATAAACTTATCTAGTTGGATGAAAGGCATGCCATTGCTAGGTGGAGTCAAAAGACGTAAAAGGCCGGGCGGAATGCATGGCACGATAGGCATATTAAAATTAAGTAGTTTGAGGTTGGATAGATGGTTCTCCTTTATGATTCCAAGTTTTTGTGCCTTCCTAGAAAGTTCCAAATGCATTGGTTGGGACCGTATGTTGTGAC
Organism: Taxus wallichiana var. yunnanensis; assembly: GCA_018340775.1. NCBI lineage: Eukaryota > Viridiplantae > Streptophyta > Pinopsida > Cupressales > Taxaceae > Taxus > Taxus wallichiana. The sequence goes on along the minus strand of CM031240.1, from coordinate 345,591,173 downwards.
TTATATACTTGATTCAAGAGCTTGTCGATTTACAAGCACCTTTGGATGAGACAAGGTTTCCTAGTTATTTCAACAGAGTAGGTTAAAGCCCTACTATAAATACGTCGTCTTGGTGTTTGTAATAAGGCAGTATTTCCAAATAGATTATAATTCCCTTTAATGCATTTCCTTTATATGTGTTTCCTTTCAGCGTTGTTATGCTTTGTCAATTTAGTTCAATGTTTTTTTGTAATAAGCGCTTGTGCGCCAGAAGCTTATTACTATATATTGAATTCATGTGTAGAGGATCGTGCATACCTTTAGTGTGGGGTACAAAGTATATGCGGGATAAATGGGCCAAGTTTGAATGTTCTCTAAAATATGGGTCTGGATAGAGAAATATTGTGCAAGTGCTTAAAGTAAGGGTGCGGATAAAGAAAAATTTCTCATGAATAAAGACCATGTGTGGATGAATGGATGCACAGTGTAATGTGAGGTAGGTTGTAGTAGTGGAAACTACTTGGTTTGAGGCACATTGGATAGGCACTTCAGCGCATGAAGGCACACGTAAGGGAATCTGTGGCCAAGAAGTAGTGGGCGCGCTAGAAGGTTATGGACTGGGGCGCGGAAAATAAGTGCGGAAAAGGAAAGAAATGTAATTTAATGTTGAGTACAGTGGTAGGTGGAGAGAAATAAATGTGTAGCAAATTGTAAAATTTAAAAAGGTTAGCTTGTTTTATCATTTTCACCTTCCATTGTGAAAAGTTCAAATGAGTTGAAGAGCGAGTTGACAAGCGAGTGGCGAGAGAAAGTGCGAGAGAGTTGTGATAGAGATAGAAATAGACATATTTGTGCATGGGATTGGTTAGTGCTCCATTAGAGAGAGTGTTTGAGTGAAGTAAAGGTGTGCGGGGAAGCAAATCGGAAAGTTAGGGTTTAAGTTTAAAGCTAGGGCACACTGGTTTTAAGTTACAGAGCTCGATTCGATTATAAGAACACTCTTTTATTATCGCAATGGCACCAAGGTGAGAACCTAGAGTGACTATAATGGGTAGGAGGAAAAAATAAGTAGAGACAAAGATAGTAGAGAATGTTGTGCACATGAACAAGGAGCCGAGGGATATGAGGAAGTACAACATGACATGGGTGTTGGAACACATGAGCACATAGATGAGCACACCAGTGATCCCAAGGAGGAAGATATGGTGAGGACACAAAACCTCGGCTATGTTGATGACGTGATAAATATAATTCGAGCCAGGTTCCAGAGCATTGTTGTAAAAGAATGGTTATATGTGTGGGAGATGATGGATCCCGAGATGGCAACCACACGCACCCAAAAATAGTTATGATGGAATATGTAGACTCACATGGATGAGCCTGAATTTGATGTGTGTGAAGATTCATGTGTCTCTCGGAGGATGAAGAAATCCCCACATTCCCGACATATAACCATCAAGCCAACTCAATTCTCCTACAAATAAGTAAGTAATGCTTTAACAAAAGTATCTATAAACGTTGCATGCCAGAATATAGATAAAGCGACAACTATTCAAAAATTATTAGAAGATAAGAAGGATAAAGAAGTAGGGATCGATCACTTGATAGAGGAGAAAGAGCGAGCTAAGGTGAAGGTGTGAAAATTTCTTGACATGGCAGAGAAGATTGGTGATGATACTTTACATGTAAGGTCACAGTATGATGAGAAGGTATCAGAAAACTTCCCATCTACTTTACATTACTTGCATACTTTGGTTCACATGGTGCTAGATGAGGGTACGATGTGAATGTTGAGAGAAAGGAATGTTCTGAACAGAGATGGAACGGTCTAAAGCCACAATAGCGCACCGAATCATTGAGTATGAATCTTTGCTTGAGATATTGAAAGATGAGTGAAAAGGCAGACACGGCATTGAACATGTGTGCATATCCTGAAGCAATAATAAATACAAGGACCCTAGATGAGGAGAATGAATTCCATACAATGAAGAATAATGAAACGCTTGGGGCGTGAGGAGAGGATGACATTGTTTGGAGAAAAGTGTGATGCGCTTACACGCCCAAGACCCTCACAAAAAAAAAGTTTAAAGAGATTGGGAAGCTTATTACCAAACATATGGATGTGATGGATGGGATGATATCCAGCCTAGTGAACATTCTGAGGATACCGTAGAATGAGGGCAAGAGTATGACTCTGGATGAGATGGAGGGAGTACATGCATATATACCTAAAAAGACAAATAAGGCACTCGGTGATTGGAATGAATTAGAGGCAGAGATCAAAAGTGAATATCCCGAGTTATTGTTTCCTTCAAAGGAGTAGGGCACCCATATTCTTTGTGGTATTTATTTATTCATTATGTACAGAACATTATTTTATTCCTTAGTCTTTATTTTTGGAGAAATAAGGCATGATTACCCATTTCTAAGGAGTGGCAATGAAGCAAGTGTGGGGTAATGTTGGGTTGATGAATCACACCTAATCATCGAAGGTGAATAAGGTTGGGAAGGTGGACATGGGGCATGTAGGTACACGCGGAAATGTAGCAGAAAAGGGCTCCCTGGGAAAGTATGAGGTTGAGACTTAGTCATTTTTCTTACAATGGGCTAAATATAGGTTTGAGTGCAGGCACGTAAAGGCATGAAGACTTGGAGAATAAGCAAAGGCTATTTTGGACAAGTGGAAGATCAAATGACATGCACAATTTTGGGCTAATAATAGGATTAGATTTGTAGTTATTATTAGATAATCTATTATTAGCAAGCTTGCATGCTTTTGTATTTATCTTGTAGTGATGCATGGATATTCCTAAAGATGCGGCCTATTTTGAGGATGCATAGGCAAGTGAAGGGAAATTCCCACCCCTACATCATGTGTGTGTGTGTGTGTGTTGATTTACATCGATTTAGTATCCCGTGAATGCTTGTAAGGTTATGTTGTTGGTTTATGGGCGCGCATGACCTATGGTGATACTCTTATGTATGTATTTGGATTCTGTGTTTTACAATGATTAATGTAATGGATCTATGTGGCTGGATAATGGTTATTGACATATATTGTTTCTGGATCTTGTATGGTAGATCTGATCTTGATTCTTGTTTAGTTCATTTCTTGCATATGGTTGTGATCTAGATATGTTTATGCTTTATCTTGAATGGTTGTTATGATTATGGATCATATGTCTCTTCATGCTAACTCTTTGGCAAAGCTGCCATAAAAGAGGGGGGTAAGTGCAGCAAGTTGAGGGACAATTAAGTGGACATCACATCCCAAATTTTACAAACTACGATCACGATTTATAAACCACGATCGCGGTATTAAAAACGTGATCATGGTCTATTTTTCTCGGCTTGGGAAATTTCGAGCCTAAAAGTGCGCTCGCACTTTATAAACCGCGCTCACGCTTTGTAAAAATCTCGATCACGGTTCTCTGATACCAAAAAACATCTGTGGACCTCGTTTTTCCCACCATTTTAGCACCGCGATCGTGGTTTACAAACCGCGATCATGGTTCTTATTGTATCATCAAATCTGACCCTCAAGGTTCAGAAATCTTTGTTTTTCCCCAACCAAAGCTATGGAAGGTCATTATGAAGTGTAAAAGGTCAAAAACCTCAAATTTTCTCTTCCAGAGACTTGAACCATGCTAAAAAACTAAAAACATTTCACAAAAATGGTGCCATCGCATAGGGGAGATTGTTAGCTTCGTAGAAATATTGATTTTAAAGTGAATAGAATAAGATAAATATCATTTTATAATTTTTTACTAACAATAGGTCTTTAAGACATTTTTTCCTGTGAATGTTCATGTCTACATTTAAGACTGTAACTTTTGTTTCACTTATCAAAATGTGATAAAACTTATACCATCCCAAGCATGGAAAAATTCTATACATGTTAAAAAAAATATTTGATTTCGATATTTTTTGATATAGTTATGGCGGGCAAATGGAAAGCACTCTATTTTCTAAATTTTTTAGACCACTTTCACGGAAAAAATCATTGAAAAAATATTACTCGAAAAAATACAAAATAAAATCCATCCCAAGATAGATAACTACATCTAATGTTTCACCAAAGGAAAAAAATAACAAGATTTGGTTATCCAAAACACGAGCAAACGGACTACAATCTTATAAGTTTTTTCAAAAAAAAAACCAAGTCATATAATTTTAAGTGTTTAATATAGCTAAACTTGTCCATTTTTTTAAAAAATTAGTATTTTAGAAACTAGATTTTGAATGCTACGATTCATATTTATATAATTTTTCTAATTTTGAGTGCACATATTGCTAATAATCCCTACAAGTTGAGATTTCACTGTTTTTGCAATATGACGTCCACGGATGACCCCATATTTGTCCATCAACTTCCTGCACTTACCCAGGGGACCCGGTACCCTTACGCACTTCGGGTGAGAGCTCAAGTCTACCTAAGTGATGTGTTAGTGCGCCTTGGGTTGTTCTTGGTAAAATAAAATACTACAAGAAGTAGTGTTAGCATTAGGTTAGATTAGTAGAGGAACCAACCCTCTCACAGAGGTTGATCTCACTCATACAAGTCCCACATTATGGAGATCATCACATGTTGTTCCAGAATTCTAAACTTGTTATGATCCAAACAAAGCGTGTAACTCTAAGAAACAACAATAAGTAAAATGTACCCTTCGTGATTTTTATATAGTGTAGTGTGCTTGAAATGTTATAATGATTCCATTTGTCCCTTAGAAACTTTGTTAATCCTTTGATTTGGCTTGACCTTGCAAATAGCTTCAATATAACACCTTTGGAGGCTTTTAGATAGGAAGATATACACTTGAACATAGTTTGATTGGTTTAAACTTGAGTGATAGTTTCTCTTAAATATGTTTTGTTGATTTAGGGAGCCTTGTGTGTTCTTGGAATGTACTTTACAATGGATGTTCTTGAAAGAGAAAAGTGATGTAATGAGTGTGTTAGACTTGCTTATATAGGATTTTGTAGGTTATATGTCACATTAAGGCCTACCTATATGATAAGAAATGACCAATAAAAATATAGTAAATGGAGAAAAGAGACACTAAAGAGTGGGAATGAATCGTATGGATCATCCTAGACTGCAGTATGGCTTAGTACTGGTCCATAAAGTTTTGGAAAGGAAATTCATGATGGTTGAGAAAGATTATGGGTGAGATTCCTTGGGATTAGTACATTGCTTTAGAAAAATTGAGTCCATGAATGCTTGAGCAAAGTGTGTGTAGTAAATTAATTCATGCAAGAGAGATAGTGATGGGTCATTTAGGCTTAGGATGTGTGCACAATTCATAATGTAAATAAAAATCCAAACTTATCATTTCCAAATAATAAGTAGCTAAATTTATGTCTACATTACGTAATAATTATACATGTTTCCTTCACCATAAATCTAAAAATCATAGAGTGATACCCTCCCCTCCATCGATGAGTTTGTTGGTCCATTACGCCTTTACCCTTAGACTCCTTTTTGTCACCTTCCTTCCTCTTATCCTTCTTTCTTCTTTATTTTATGTTTCTTTTTACAAAAGTTAGGGCTTTTAAGATCTATTTCCTCAATAGAACCAACCTCATTTATATCATAGTCTTGATCCTTATCTTGACACCATTCTTTTTATATCTCTATCTCCTTCTTCCCTCTTTCCTCTATAAAGATCGTGTTGGGAATTGATTCCTCTTCTTCCTTCACATCCTCCCAATCACTCCAAGGAAAGAGTAAAGCCTCGAAAGATTAGAAACCTTATTTTCTTCCCATTTTTCCTTAATATCAGGTTCCTTTACCCCCTCAAAATCAAACCTTTGTTCAATATTTTTTCCATGCAAGAGCCTCACCATTTTTTCTTTATCCTTCCTAGGGCTTGGTATCAACTTGTTTCTTTTGTATCTATTTTTCCTACTTATTTATCACATAGTATTTGGGACTATGACCTAGTATTTTGCACTCCAAATAGATGATATTTTTATATTAAATGTCTTAGACACGATTCCAAAAATTTTACTTGAGCTTTATAGAGACCAGGAGGATGGCCTCTTTAAAAACATTCACACGTAACCTACAGAGATCAATGTTTTTAGGACTTAGTTGTTGGGTCCATAAGAATGAGTTATCCTATAATTATTTAGATTCATAAAAATATTTCTTCTTCCTAGTACTCGAATGGCATGTCTAGGAGCCTTACCCAAGTAGGAACCTCACTAATATTCTCCTTCAACAGGTTAAAACCTAGTTTCCATTTAGCTATAGAAAAATTCCCCTATCCAGAATGAAATTCTACCCAAAATGGTATTGACCCATTCATCCTTGAGGGAAAAGGAAAATAGGAAAGTTATTTGCCATGGTTGAGACCTCTAGGTGACCTTTTGGCCTCCACTTGCTATTTACCCATTTTCTAACATCAATATTAGGGCAATATCCATGTAACTTACTGAATAACATTGTTTTCTAGTTAATAATTTGTACTATCCATAATGGATTCCATCACTTACAACCACGGCCCTTCTCCATCCAATATTGTGGACAAGGTGAGAGATTTGCTCCATTTATTGTTTATCCTGCTTCCAACTAGCCTTTTTACTCAAGTTCTAGCGAGAAAATTAGCTTTTCCTTGGCTTTCCCTTTGGTGGCTTCCACTAACCTCCCTACATCCTCATAGCATTAGCACTGGTCATTTCCAAATCATCGTCAATCAACTTGAATGCCCTAGTTTTCCACTCGAATTTCATTTCAAAAACCCCAATAAACAATTCTTGCTCTTCCCGTTTGAAACCGTGTTTCTCTCATGCCTCCAAATTTTTCTTTTAGCTCATCAACTGAAATTTATTATCCATTATTAATATGGAATTAAATAATTACAACAATATTTTTATTATTTTTTTATTTTATAGAATTTTGACATAAAAATTAAAATTTTATAATAAAGATAAATATATTGATTGATATGGCAAATATAACATATAATAAACATAGTTGATGTGATAGATTCTAACATATAATAATGAAGCTAAGAATGCTAATATGGGACTTGTTAATTATTGTGGTGTTACTTGTTTGTGTACTTAATATAGTATTAGTTAATTAATAAGGTTTGATATGATAAATGGAATACTCTATCATAACACTCTTAAGGAATATTCTATAGTAACAATCTTAAGGAATATTTCATTTTTTCGATGTCAAACGTTTGAATTATTAGGACATGCGGAAATAATAATGCACAATTAAATTTATTACATCTCATACATGTTTTTAGCATGAATACTAATAAAGATACAAATATTAATAAAAGACTAACTAATTATTAAATACTAACTTATGTGGATGGAGAGAGAGAGTGTGTGCTTTTAAGAAAAAAATTCAAATTTGGGAAAGAGCACATTACATATCTAGTTTGCAAGAAGATGGATTTGATAGAGACCCTTGATGGGTCCTCTCAAGAAATATTCGTGTTTTCCATGTGATAAGACCAAGGAAAACCTTCGAGGGAATTGTGGGTATAGAGAGTCCAAGGGAATGAGGTGTTTGAGGAGAAGGAAACAACTTTGGTGGATCCTTTACGAAATATCAGAGATTCCACCTACTAGCTCCAATTACCATAGTGGGTTGATCCAACACAAAAATGAGTGCCTTCTTGGTCGGTAACTTCTTAGGAACCAGACAAAACATTTATGTTTTTCGATGCAGGATTTAAGGAAACGGGATCTAAAGGGTTATATTGAAACTTTAAATTATTTAAGGTCTTTTTTAATCAATGTATCTTTCCATGAAGATTGTGTTATAACTCTAATAGGATGTCCCTAGTTTCTTAGTAAATTGGGACTCTTCTTGAGGAAAATGGAAGTCAAGTTTCAACCCATACAAGGAGGACATTAACCTCATTCCTACTTGGGTAAGGCTCCCTAGTCTTCCTCTCGAATATTGTGAGGATGAAGTATTGATGGGGATAGCAAAGACCATTGGCCAATTGATAACCTTTGATTTAATCACAAAATTTAGAAAAATGTTTTTTTTTCTAGATTCTATGTTAACGAATTTTGTGGGAAATGACCTCCCCACTTTCATTAAATTATCTTATGAGTATCGAAATGGACTCAAAAATTTGATTATGAACCCAATGTATTAAGGTGTGGAAATGCCTAACATTGGTCCATACAATGGGAAAATGTTGGCCTATTAAGTTAGTGGAACAACTAAACTAGACAAAGAAACCTTTAGTTTTGATTGGCCAAGAAACAATTAACCTTATGAATACCATAGAAAAGGCCCTAGTCAATGAGGCCTTTTTTTTAGAGTTAAATATGGGGAAGAAGGAATATTTTCTAATAATTCAAGACCTTTCGATTCGAGTTTGAAGAATAAGGCTAAAGCTTTCTAGAACGAAGTTGTCTCGGCCCTAGAGGAAGCTAACAAAGTATATTGGATTAAGGATTCAAGCCATATGGCTAGTGTGGAGAAGAAAAAATCTACACTTTAATAATGAGAAACACCATCCTAGCTAAGAGCAAGTGGAATGCACGAACAAGGAGGATCATAGTAAGACATAGGACCATGAAGACAAGTTCTATAAGGGGGAATCTACCTCAAAGATCCTTGAATCAATAAAATTTGGTAAGGTTGCAGAGAGAAAACGAAAGTCCTAATTTTTCTTTCTCTAAGAGATTAGAGGAGGAAGGAATTCCATAGGAATGGAGGGGGTGTGTTCCTTGTTCTTTTGAACTATTTAAGTCCCCTAAAGTGGATAAGTCTCGTTAAAAACTCCTAAGACAAGCTTGAAAAATTGTTGGTGTTAACAAAAACAAGAAAGGTAGATCAATTCATCAAGAAGCTAGGAAAAGGGAAGTATAAAAAGAAATAGCTAGTGGTGGTCAAAGCACGACCACGATGGGTAATAGTATTTGTTTAGTATTGGACTTTTAAAAAATGTATTGCAATTCAAAGCCGATAGGAGACCAAAGCCTACACAGCTAACATGATGGATGAATGTAGAATGCACAATCTGCTGATAATAAGAATGTGAACACACGGCCTTACAGCAGTCCGTTGTCAATAAAGACTTCTTAAAAAATATAAGCAACTTAAGATTGCTCTACTGCTCCCTACAATCTCTAACTCTTCACATGAACTGAGGTAACTAAACTCAACATCTTCTTCAACATAGTGCACACTTGCCCAACACGGTTGCAAAGGAATCTCATGTCTAATGGAAACTTTATCTCACGGGAAAACGATGCTCCGATACCAAATAATAACAGAGCAACAAGTTTAAAAATAATAAACACAAAATAATTTATGTATATCCATTCATAAGGGATGATTTATATCTTTATAGGTGTTGTATCTCTGATATAATAGGGGAGCTACAACAACACATACAATATAGACGAGTTGTTAAAACAACTCATAAGATATTAAAAGCTATTTTATGTAGGTTGTTACAACCTCACTAACCAAATAATATTACTCACACTAACACTTAATAACCCAAGGAGCACTAACATAATGAATTCCTAACAAAAAAAACTAAAAATGTCAAAATTAACCTTAAGAAGAGGTACAAAGAGGTGTTTGGCAATATTTTCATTCACAAAAATAAATCTCTTAAGAGCTAGCACAAATTGAAAAAGAAATTCAAAGGGTATGAATTTCTTTATATCCATCAAAGAAAAGGTCTTATTAGATGGCTAATAGAATCAAGAAAATTTAGAAAGATTCCTTTGGTTGGGGACCGAGGAGAGGACAAGAATTCCTCGGTGGCATGGGATAAAGTTTGTTTACTTAAGTCACATGGAGGTTGAGGCTTAGAAAACTCTAAGATATGGATATTTCCCTTGTTACTAAAGTTGGTTGGAGACTCACCACCGAGAATAATCAATGGACATTCCCTTTGAAATCCAAATACCTCGATAATTCTAATATGGAAACTTTAGTGTCACCCTACGATCTCCCTAAATGTTCTAGCATATGGAACAACTTGGTTGAGGCCAAGAACCTCCTTTAGAAAGGATGCAAGTGGGAGGTGGAAAATGGGAAGAAAACACTTTTTGAGATGATGTTTGGTTAGAAGACAAACATTTAATCTACTAACCCTTGGAACAAGCTCAATAAAATGATTAAGAATGAGATAGGGGTAAAGGTGGAGAATTAATTTGAAATACAAGGTAATTACAAGGGGCTAGAAAAAGGTCAACATCAATTCTACTAACTAGAGGTAAGGGGTGATGGCCAAAGGGAAGCGAAGGCGATTTGGACCAAAACGGTCATTTTTTTCAAAAATTGGCCTATGCAATGGTCATCTGGATGCCCCTCCTCATGAAGCTAAGTTGGTGCCTCCGCGGGCTCTGGGCATGCCGAAGGCAATGCGAAGCACTGGGTCCCAAATGCTCCACTCCGGACAGTGTGATCTTTGAAAACTGTGAAAACGGTCAGCCAAGCACCTTCTCGGGCCCTGTTGATTTCATCTCGGTATCTCTGGAAGATTCGGAAGATCTAGCGGCCCAACTTAACCTTCTCGAAAGTAGAGCAATCATCGCAAATTTTTTCAGTCGTCGGCTCTCTCTGGAAGGCATTCAAAATGGTGTGATGTTCAATGGGGTAGTGGCCTCAAAATCCACTTCTTGGAAAGAGGCTTCTTTTTAGTAATCTTTCAGAGTACAACTCAAAGGAACAACACCATGGAGAGAAAAGACTTTCTCTGTGCAGATTCAGGCCTAGTCATTCGTAAGTGGGCGGCACATTTCGACCCAGCAAAAGTGGAAATGGAAGGATTCCAAGTTTGGGTAAGGCTCTATTCACTTCCTAGCGAGTTTTGGTCTGCAACCACTCTCCACAATATCTGCTCCAACCTTAGGTGGGTTGTTCACATTGATCCTGTCACTTTGGAAGGTGCCCTTTCGTCCTTCACTAGGATATGCATCTCTATTGACCCTAACAAAAAGCTACAAGATCTCATAGTCATCTCTTCCCCCTCCGGGAAATGGGAACAGAAGGTGGAATACGAAGGAGTTTCTGACAGTTGTTTCATTTGCAAAAAACCAGGTCACTTCCAAAAATCTTGCAATAAATCCCATGTTCCCAGCAAAACGGTGTGGAGAAAGAAAGCTTTTCCTCTCCAGGCTCCTCCACATCCAGCTCCTCCTCTTGTAGAAAATGAGTCACCTCCAAAAGCGGACATTAATGACTCGATTCTTGCGCTTGAATCCCTGGCCTTGGACCCGAGTACCATTTCTCTTGTTAAAGAAACTGCTTCAGTGGTTAAGGACTCTTCTAGGATTTTATCCTTATTTCATGAAGGTATTTCTCTCGGTCTGGGTGGGAATGTTGACTCTTTGGAGAAATGGGTGAATGAGAAGGATGAATTAATCCTCTCTATTGATGGAGATCATTGTGGTTCTCAGGATGATGTCCCCGTAGCCCCGACATCGGCTCACCCGCAAATGCAATCGATTCTTCCAACTACGGCGATTCTTGGAATGGATCTTGGGCCGAGGGTTCTCAAGGTCGTCCCTCCAAGAGTAACATCTCCCTCAAAGAAATTGTTGCAGGTAAGCAGCTTCAGCTTTGCTCCTTTTTCCTTCCTTAAGTAAGAGAGGCGGGTCCTCTCTGAAGATCAAATGATCCTCTTCTCCTGGAATGTTAGGGGCTTGAATGCCCCTAACAAACAACGTCTTTTAAGACGTTATGTCACTGATTCTTTAGCTGATTTATGCTTGATCCAAGAAACTAAGATGTCTAGACTCACATGGGGGCGCTTCGGGCGGTTGGGTGTTCAGAGAAATCCAGCTACTATAGTCTCGAACCTATCTTGGTTTATCAAATTTCATTTGGTGCAAGGTTATTATTAAACATTCTGATGAGACCTTCTTCTTGTGTAATGTTTATGGTCCCTCTATTCCGCAAAAGAAAAGGGAGCTCTGGTCTACACTTCAGCTTGTCCTTGCCTCGGCTTCAAACTCCAAGATCATAGTTGCAGGTGATTTTAATGCAACTCTATCTGATAATGATAAACGGGGAGGTATTCAATGGCAGCCTCGTTCTCAAGCTGATTTCATTTCCTTTGTGTCTTCCTCCAATCTTGTGGACTTGGAGCCGTGTTCGGGTTGGTTTACGTGGAATAATCGGAGGCTTGGGTTCAGTTCAATGGAAGTGTGCCTTGACAGATTTCTGGTCTCCGAAGTTTGGTTGCATCACAACTTTCTTCTGAAATGCTATGTTCTTCCACTTTCCGTCTTCGATCATTTTCCTATTTCTTTAAACATCTCCTTTGATCTTCCCCCTTGATGATCGCCCTTCAAATTTGAAAACATGTGGTTGCAGGATTCTACTCTCAAGCCTCTGATTAAATCTTGGTGGGATTCCTTCAAGGTCGAAGGGACATGGATGTATATTCTCTCCAAAAAACTCTCAATGTTGAAAGATAATTTGCGGGCCTGGAATGTCTCCTGCTTCAAAAACATCTTTCAAGAGAAAATCAGAGTGGAAAAAGAGCTTTGTATTCTTAATGACTCTATTTTCTCACATGGGATGCATCAGGTTGACTTTCTTAAAGAAAAATTGTTGTTAAGGGAGCTTGGCGATCTCCTCCTTAAAGAGGAAACTTACTGGAGACAAAAATCGAGGGAAGTCTGGTTGGCTGATGGTGATAAAAATACTAAGTTCTTCCACGCGTCGGTGAAAGCTAGAAGAAATTCCAATTATATTTCTTCCCTTCATTTGGAAGATAACTCGTGGCATCCACCCAAAGCCAAATCAAATCGGAGTCGGTGTCATTCTTCCAAAAGTTGTTGAATGGTGATTCAGCCACCCCCTTGGGCCCTCAACTCCCTTCTTTCAACAGATTCCTTCTTTGGTTGATGACAATGCTAACAATATTAAGCTTCTTTCCCCTTTTTCCAAGGAGGAAGTCCACAAAATTATTTTTTCAATGAAAAGGGACAAAGCACCTAGTCCTGATGGCTTCCCTGCCTCTTTCTTTCAGGACTTCGGGAAGTTATTGGGGATACAATCTGGCATGTTGTTGAGGAATCCCGACATACAGGTAAGCTTCGGGCGCACTAAATCATACTCTCATTTGCATGTTTCCTAAAAAGTCTCCGGCAGATTCTTTAGATGACTTCAGACCGATTTCTCTCTGTAACACGACCTACAAAATTATCTCAAAAGCCATTGCCACAAGAATAAGCCCTCTGCTTTCTAAATTAGTGGCACATGAACAAAGTGGATTCATTCCAGGGAGGTCTATTACTGATGGGATCATTATCTCGCATGAATTGATTCATACTCTTCAATCCTCCTCTAGAGCTGGCATGATGTTGAAACTAGACTTTAGTAAAGCCTATGACCGTATCAACTGGAGATTCCTTATTAAGTCACTTCATGCTATGGGATTTAGTTGGCACTTTTGAAATTGGATTTTTAACTACATTGCCTCACCACGTTTCTCAATCTTGGTCAATGGTTCGGTAGAAGGTTTTTTCAGCAATAGCAGGGGACTGAGACAAGGTGACCCTCTTTCCTCTTTTCTCTTTATTCTGGTGGCGGAAGCTCTCAGTCGAAGCATCAAATTTGCTTTACTGGATGGTTCTCTCAAAGGTATTCATATAACTTCCAATCTCCCACCTCTCTCGCACCAACAATTCACTGATGATACATTCTTATTTGGTCAAGCGTCCATTCCTAAAGCAAGATGCTTCTCTTCTCTTCTGAATTCTTATTCTTTAGCGATGGGACAGGTCATCAACTTCCACAAATCTGTCATTTTCTTTTTTAATGTTGCTCCAAGAATACAGAGAAGGATCAAAGCAATTCTTGGCTTTACCGTGGGTGTCCTCCCGTCCAAATATCTAGGCATTCCTCTTTTCTCTAGGCACAGTAAAGCCCTTTTATGGGATGGGCTCATTAATTCTCTCTGTTCCAGATTGCTCTCCTGGAGAGGTAAATGGTTATCTCTGGCTGGGAGAGCCTTGCTGATAAACTCTATTCTTCTGGCCATTCCTATCTATATGTTGTCTGTCTTGCAGATCCCCAAGATAGTTCTACACAAAATTGAGAAGATCGTCAGAACATTCTTATGGCAAGGGAACAATGAAGAGCGAAAATTCCACTTGGTTAAATGGGATACGGTCAAGTTGCCCAAACGTTTGGGTGGACTGGGTATTATGGATCTCGCTCTTCAAAATTTAGCTCTCGGGGCTAAACTTGTATGGAACTTCATTTCGAGATGCTAAAAGGCTTGCCTTTCAAGTTCTTTCTCATAAGTATCTTGAGGGTGGTCATCCCGAGTTCTTGCTCTCCAGTTCCGAGCTTCCCAAAGGTTCACATGTTTGGAACTTTTTTTGTAATTCTAGATCCCTGATTGCAAACTTGGTCTCTTGGAAAATCAATAACAAAACAGCGTGCCAACTTTTGGGAGGACAGTTGGAATGGGTTCCCACCTATTAATCTAAAGCCTGAACTCAACAGAGTTATGAATGAGACCAAAATTTCATGGGGCTCTTTGGTTGTTGATTATGGTGGCCAACATCATAACGGTTTGCCTTCTTGGATTTGGAAAGATTTTACCAATTTTGGGCCCTCCGCTCTTGAATCATCCCTTTACAAGGAAGCCATACAGGATGAAATCCACACTTCATAGGCAAAGAGGACCAACTTCTCTGGTTGGGGGCTGACACGGGTTCCTTCTCCGTGAAAGTCGGTTATGATCTCCTTTTCTCTTGGTCTGACCAGGGCCTCCCTTGTTCTTTTGGTTGTTGGCATAATAGTATTTCTCCCAAAGTGGCCATCTTTGGGTGGTTGGTTTTGAAAAAGAAAATTCTGACACAAGTGAGGAGAAGGTCTTGGGGCTATGAGGGTCCCACCAAGTGTGTGCTTTGTGGAGCTGATGAGGAAGACCTGGACCATCTTTTTATTTTTTGTCCTTTCGCTTCCAGTTGTTGGGAATGGCTCCTTAGTAAATTAAAACTTGCTTGGGTCCGTGCAAGAATATCAGTGAAACCCTTCTTTCATGGCTGAAATTCAATCTCAAAAGCTCTCTTTGTTATATATGGTCCATTGCTTCATTCTTCCTCTTATGGCATATTTGGTGGGAGCGCAATCGTTGGCTCTTCCGGAACAAACGGCCAAGCAGCATGTTTTCCTAAACAAGTTGGAAGTGGCCATCTCGAAAAAAAGTTAGTATCAACAGTCTGTCTCATTCCAATTTCTCCTCCAGAGATGTTGAAATTTCTAATTCTTGGCCTCTCATAAAGTTGCCTAGCCCGGGTTCTATCATAAAAAAGGTCTCTCACAGGTTGAAAAATTAATTCGAAGGAAAAGGGCCAGATGGAGACCCCCCAAAAGGTATGTGGAAACTTAATTTTGATGGTGCTTCTAGAGGAAATCCGGGCAAATCAGGTGTTGGGTGTATTCTTAGAGATGATTCAGGACATCTTATTAAGGCTGGTTCATTTCCCCTCCGGGATGGTTCGTGCAATGCTGCAGAAGCCCAAGTGCTTTTGGAAGGGGTAAAGATGGCTGTTTTTTTGGGTTGCTCTCAACTTTATATTGAAGGAGACTCACAAATAATTATCCATGTCATCTCTAGAGGCTCTTCCCCCTCGTGGAAAATCAACCTTTTCATTCCCCATATTTTCTTTTGGCTGGGCAAGATTGGTACTTGGCACATCATGCACAATTATCGGGAAACCAATTATGCTGCTGATCTTTTGGCGAACTATGCAATAGATCACCCTGCCGCAAGTGTCATTTTTGATACAGTCAATGCGTGGCAAGGTCTTTCAAGCATCATCTCAAGCGAGCGAAACAACTACAGCTTTACAAGTCAAATTTGGCTTCAGTGCGTGTGACACCCCATTTAAGGGGGGTGGTGGTCTTCTTTTTGCATTATGATCTCCTATTTTGGCTTCCTCGCTATTAATATTTTCGAGCATCTCAATGGTGTTTCTCGGCTTCCCATTTGTTCTCCTCCAAAGCTCGATGTTGGACATCGCCACGACCCTAACAATTGATCACTCCCGCCTATCAAAGATCTTTCATTTCTCCTCAGACCAGGAAGCCGAGGCAATTGAGACTATGTTGGGTGATTCCTATAGGTTTCAGTCTCACCGTGCGTGCTCCAATGCAAACATTACGCTACATTCATCTCCTTCTGTCTGTTATTAGAGGAGGATTTGGTCATTGTCGAGTTCATTTGTAACTCTATTATTCATTATGTTCATCATGTGAAATTTGGGTGAGGAATTGGCCGACTTCTCCCTGCTGGATCCTCTCCTTTGGATTGAAGAGGTCGATGAACTTGTAGTCAACACAGACGCAGTATTCAATGGATCTGCGTGGTCAATACTGATCTCTTCTTCACCATGCACAAAGTGTTAACACCCTCTTCACAATGGGTCGGCTCGATCATCGTCTTCTACCTGAGATGGACATAGAGGTTGTTGACTTTCCCGTTTATTCTCGCAATTGATCACTAGAATGAATTTAGGAACAAGGCACATGGTGCATATCAACTTCTTCTACGGGAGGCCAACCGCCACACTAGTACCTGCATTGGATGAGGTTGTTGTGTCCCTTTGGTTGCTTTGGTCAATTTTTTGCATTGCTTGGGCTTTTGGTTCTCTCTTCGCATTGTCAGGGCGAGTCACCCTTCCTCTTTCCTTCTTCCTTCCTTCTTCCACATGTATTTTCTCTTCTTCTTCTTCTCTTTCGTTAGGTTGGGGCCTAACCCCCAATTCAAAGCTCCAACCAAAAGCATTTAATTATCAAAAAAACAAAAACTAGAGGTAAGGGGTCAATAGGTGAACATGGTCCAATAGTTGACATGAGTCTTGATCACACAATACCCAATAGTTGTTATAGTACCACCTCATAGTTGTCATAGTACTATCTAGTGGTTATTTATTTTTGACATAATAATTATGTAGAGTATCCAATCACATCATGACATGTAAGACCTCTCACCCATGTACAAATATTAAAAATTCAATGTTCAAGCATTATTGCCTATATTCAAGTATTAGTTTCTATCATGGTTGTAGTGTAACTCAAATTTATTATTTTAAATCTATTCAAAATATTGGTTTCCTCCAATTAAGTATTACAAAAAAAAAATATAAGCTAAAACAAATATGAACTACATATTGGTAAAAAGATTACAATGCCACATGATAAACAATTGATTTTGTGGACCCCTTTTAGAGTATATCACATTCATTTTCTATATGAGAAACATTCAAGAACCCTATATGTAGAAGACAAGCTCATTTGGAAGGATATTGAGGATTATAGTTATAGCATCAAGTTTGGGTATCTCATAGCAAGAACAACCTTTCTAAAAGAGGTAGGATGATTCTTAATAGGTGTCCTATGTGGGACAAAGGTTAAATCAATCAATCACATTCTCCTCCAATGTAATCTTGTTGGTAAGATCATTCAACTTATAATGAGTAAGTTTGACTTGGCTTCATTTCTTCCTAACACCATTTTAGGTTTGGATAATCAATGAGACCCTCTTTTCTTGAATCAACACCCCATATTTGTTGGGGACTATGGTGGGAGAAAACCATAAAATCTTTAAAAATGAGAAAAATAATAATATTAGAGTGGAATACATAATCTAAAACTTCTTGTTCTAGATAACTACTTCCAACCATGTGGATAAATATTTATTAAAATTAAACCCCAAGGAGATCCAAAGGCAATAGAGTGATAAAAGCTTATAGGGGCAAGCAATTAACAACCATTGCAAACTCCTTAAGAGTGCAAGCCAATAATGGCAATGTATTTGGGGTATTAAGTTGGTTGTAGAGATGGGTTTCAAGATTTGTTTATGTTGAAGCAAACTCCTTGAATATCAATGAGGCCCTCAATGAATTAAGGAGGTTAGTTGATCTCCAAACATTATACTAGATTCAATAAAACTCTTGAAAACCTTCAAGCATACTCATATTGTTTATGTATAAAATAAAGGCAACAAAGTTGATGTTATAGCAATTGGGGAATTAATTCAATTATTTTTTTAGTGGATCAAAAGACACAACCTTCATATGTTTTTAAACCAACTTATTGAAGATGATAAAAGCAAATCAATTTATTTATAGTATGAAGTATTATGATGTAAGTAACTAATTAATGGATATTATTGATTATTTCATGTTTAATCATACATGCTTCACAATCAATAACTAAGGACCCTTAAGAAGGTTTGTAAGTAACAACAATTTTTTTGTAAAAAGATGTGCACCCTTTAAAAACAATATCTGAAGTCTATCCCAAAAATACAATTTAATTTACATAAATCAAAAATTCAACAAAATAATTAAAATATTTACATAAATAAACATTATTTACAATTAGACATTTGTTATCATACATAATCAACAATTACTATTGTAATAAAACATGGCAAGACTATGCACCCTATTTCCATATATTGATCTATCATTTAAGGTACTTATTAATAAATTATAGTAAAAATTAATCTAAGAATAAATTCTACAAAATCATCATTAGCAAGTGCTTAAAAAAACAATGGTTATGAGAATCAATTAAACCCAAAATTTTAGCAGACTTTATTACAACTATTCTCAACTTATGAAAAAGACTACATTCTTTTATAGAATATACCATTAATTTTTTTCTTAGGAAGGGGTCCCATGGATGGGGCCGAGGCTCCACTAGCATACTCAAATGGAAAGGTGCTGAAATGGGACCAAAACTCACTCATTTTTTTATGAGCAGCAGCCACATATGACCACTAGGTTATTACTTTTATGCAAATATATTTATTTTTTTATCAACACATTCCTCAGCATTCTTATAATTTATTAATTTATTTGAAATTAAATATTTATATAAAAGTAATTAAAATTTAGAAAATAATATTGTACCCTTTAATAAAAGTAAGCTTCAGAAATAGCCCAGTGCAATATTGTGCCCTTTTCATTCTTTAAATCTTAAAGTTAACTGTATATGACCACGAGTGTCTAGCAGCCTACACATTTTGGAAATAAAACCCTGGGACAAGCCTTTCAATTAGAACAGAGCGCCTAAAAATCGTTAAAAATTATCCTGTAGATCTGGTGGTGTGAAAACACACCGTAAAAGATGAAGAAGATCTAAGCCCTCTCGCCCCTGATGCGGCGAGCGAGCTGGATATCTTTAGGCATAATAGTAACCCTCTTGGCATGAATAGCGCAGAGATTAGTATCTTCGAAAAGCCCAACCAAATAGGCCTCAGCCGCCTCCTGCAACGCCGCCACGGCGGAGCTCTGGAACCGCAAATCCGTCTTGAAATCCTGCGCTATTTCTCTGACAAGCCTCTGGAAAGGCAGCTTCCTTATCAGCAGCTCCGTGCTCTTCTGGTATTTCCTTATTTCTCTCAGAGCGACGGTGCCTGGCCTGAAACGGTGCGGCTTCTTTACTCCTCCTGTGGCAGGGGCGCTCTTCCTCGCCGCCTTCGTTGCAAGCTGCTTCCGAGGAGCCTTCCCTCCTGTTGATTTCCTCGCCGTCTGCTTTGTGCGAGCCATTTCAGTCGCTTGCTGTTCAGGAATACAAATCGAATGGCACTTGGAATGTAATTAGGGTTTCGTCCTACCCAGGCTTTATAATTCGCCGCGCCCGTTTCATTTCAAATTTTCGGGTCGGACATTTTAAGAGGGAAAGCGTTTCCTCCCTCCGATCTTACACCCTTATCAACGGTTGAGAATGCGCTTTGCCCCTTCGATCCGGATCAACGATTTTTAACCTATGAAAAGCCCAAATCAACGTATAGCGTTGGAAGTCTTCAATATGGTTTTCTAATAGATGGCAAGCATGAGTTAATCATACCTATTCACATTTTAAAATACTTTGTCAAAAATAGTTTATTTTGCGCACACATATATATGAAAAATGTTGAGATTTATGTATCTATGAGGTATCATTTTTAGATTTGCCATGTAGTTTTATTTGTTCAAATTATTGAAGGGTTCTATTGATATATAATTTTTATGCAAAAATTTTTGTTAGTTATTTATGGATGGCCACAATCTAATTGTATTAATGCATAGGGTTCAGCAAAAATTGTAGAAAAAAAAATTCAAGTTCTAAACTCTATCATATGTTTAAGTTATTGCAATTTTCATCGTCTTCTTAACGAAAGAAGAAAAAATGCTCGCCACTACCATCTTTGGTTGTCATTGTAAGTCACACATATCAAGCATAACTACAAATAGCACTTGTAAGTTCATATTTGATGAGCACCTCTATTTCTAGGCATATCACCTTATCACTCCATATTTATTTGTTATAAGGCACTTTTGTGTAGGGTTGAGCCGATATATCGATTCATAGATTAGTTGTTTGTATGCACATATAAGTATTATTTCTACCGTGATAAGTATTCAAGAAAATAGAAATAATTACAATGTATTACCGATTGTATGCATATGTTTGTTCCTTTAGAATTTCAAGTTTCCTATGAAGGTTTGGTAGGTTTCATTGATATGGAATATTTTTTGTAAATTATAGTTGATTCATTAACATCTATGAATGTAACTATTAGGCTCGCCTAAAAAAGGAAATAAGTATAAGATTGATTGTATATTATTATTTTTACTTTAATGTGTGTAATATGACTATTTCAATTTTTTTATTAGAATGCAACTATTTTAATTAAAGAATGCATGTGATTACAACAAAAGGATGACTAGTTGGTATGCATGACCCAATCTATGCAAAAATCACAGCTTAAATATTGAGCAAACACTTAAACATCCTTTAGAAAATCATGTCAGCAAGTAGGAAAAAGACATAAACACACTGATTGCATCCCTCAACACACTTCCTTATTGGGTGGGATCGACTAGTAAGCAAATGGAGAAAAGGACCAAACCTCGAGTACGTAACAACAAACCTCATAAACCCTAAAGCGATGTAAACATGGTGTAGACACTCAAATTTGGTAATTCTACTCTTTAACATTGTTATTCTTGACATTGCTCTCTTACTCAAACATTTGTACTCTACCCATTCTCGTCCAAAGACATCCCTAGGTCTCTTGTCTAGCTTGTTTGATCTTACAAACTCACATGTCGATAGTTTCGAGAAGTAAATGCATAAAACATAGTAAGAAACTCCACTTGTCATCTTCTAAACTTCACATTATAGATCGTCACTCTTAGGTAAAAAATGTACAGTGGGGGTAGGAACGTTTTATGCAGTCTTGACCTAGTTCACTTTGGTCCCAAACTTTTCGTTACACATTATTCTCGGGTCACTTCCTCTCAATCGGCCTTTATAACTTAAATCACCTTCAAAAACATATATAAACAAGTGAAACTCACCTCATTTGAACTGGGAAGCACTCTTTTGGGCTCCTATTATAAAAACTAGCATAAAAAGAACCCAAAGCTCCCTACATTCTCAAAATACCTCCACACATTCATCGTGGTAAAGACTATTTGTTATTCATATTTCACCCCGGGTGAAATATTGGATCGAATCATGACCCGCTTGAAGGAACCCGAGAAAACTCATCCAGATCCTGCAAATTGGTTGCAAGAAGATTTAGCAATGGAGTGGCGGAGGCCAAGAAAGATCAAAGGACCTTATACATAAAGAAAACGACTCTGTCGGGTCATTTCTACATCTTAAATCCATCCTCCAAGTTACAGGAAAGCAGAACTATAAAATAACAAAGTGTCAGACAATAAGGATCAATGCTACAAAGAAGCCAAAAGAAGGAAGAACGACGAAGATTTGAAGTCCTTGGGCTCGAATTGGTTCAAGAAAAGGGCAAAAAAATGACTAAGTATGGAGGAGGAAGCGGAAAGGGCCACGTGCCTTAATGACATTGTTTCAAGGGTGAATCCAAAAGGAGAAGTCCAAACTTGCGTCAGGCTTCCACGCGTCCAAATTCCCCAAAAGTTACAGGGCGTTGAAAAGTCTTTGGCTGAGAGTGAAGCATGCCAAGTGTCAGCTTGGCGCAAATTCGCAAAGGGAACCCAGGGCAAGGACTCAACTTGCATCAACCCTCCACATAGCCAAGGGTCAAACAGGGTCAAAAGGTGGGCTTCGAAATTGGTTTAGTATAGAATTTCAAGCGAGAGAGTGCCACATGTCAACCTCGGCGCATTTCCTAGAGTTAGTCCTAGGGTGGAAACCCAAATGAGCGCCAGCCGCCACGTAGTTCAAAGTCTAAAAAGTAAGAAGAACCGTTCTGAAGCAGTCCCACAAAGTAGAGGACGTCGCCAAGAGTCTCAACGGGCGATTCAAGGGTCAAAAGGAGAGAAGGTTCCCAAGCAAGCACCAGGGTGACGCGTGTCCCAAGGGAAAGTGGGGAGTCGGGGAAAAGGTTATTTTTTTGCCCTTTGCCTCAAAAGGGGTAAAAGTTATAAAAAGACCCATGACTCCACCTAAGAAGGAAAAAGTCAACATATAAACCCGAGTCAAAGCCAAGGTGGGGTGTCGGGGAGAAAAGTGAAAATTTTCCTTTTGTCTAAAAGGCATAGAGGTAAAAATGGAAACGCATTTCCTAGCCAACCAAAAGGAGCCACGCGTCCAGACGGAGTTTTGGGCCTTCGGAGGTTTTTGAGTTTTTACGTTTTTGCGCAAAAGACTAAAAGGTAAATTGTGGGCCCGTGGACCCGAATTTTTATCCCAATCTGGCTGCCACGTATCCCAATCAAAAGAGGGACCCATTTTCAAGTTGGTTTCCCGCCTATTTGTACAGAATCGATGTAAAACTTCAAAAGGGCATATCTTTCGACTCAGGGCTCGAGAGATTGCGAATCTGATATCGTTGGAAAGATCTCAACCTTGTCTATGCCATGAGAGTCTGAAACTTTAATTTTTGAGAGGGTAGGTGGAAGAAAAATGGAGAAACGTCTTCAAGCTTTCAATGTAGGATCATCAGTCTCAACAACCAGATTGGATTCGATCTATTTCCATCATTTCCTCTTCCTTCAAGGCACCGAATTGAAGATCGATGCAGTAAAGATGGATTTGAGGGGTAGATTTCAGCAGAAAACATTAACAATGGTGGTTGAGCTTCGACCTGTGTTTTCCCACTTCTCTCTCCCTTTTTCTTCTCTCAGATCGATTCTATAAATACGAGGACAAGATTCATTATAAAGGGTTGGATATTCTTAGTTTTGCAAGCTCCCTTCTCCTTCTAGTAAAGGATTTGTGGGGTTCAAGCCTCCCTTTAAAATTGTATTACGTTTCTACCTTTCGGCTATTTTGTAATGAACTGTATCAATCTATTAGAGCAATAAAATACATTTGTGATTGATCTCAGATCCTTCTTGTTTCTTTTGCTTCTATCTGATCTCCGTTATAGATCTGGTTGTTTGTGTTTATTTATTGTATGCATTTTATTGGTTTGTGTTGAAGGCAAACTAAGTATTCATCATTCCTTTGGTGCATCACCTGGTAGTTTAGTTATTTCTCATTTATGTACTCTTTTATCCATGTCTCCTTGGCAAGTCTTAGACTAGGTATAGATACAGATCCTCTGTAAATCCTTATGTATGCACCTAAACAGAGGAATAAGGAACCATCCTTTAAATCTGGAGAGCTTTCCAATTTGTAAGGTCCCACACCTTAGGAAAAGTTCCATGTTATGCAATCACACCAGATGATTCTACCTTAGAAAAGCAGATCTTTAGAAATCATCTAGGGGTGCTGTGA
This sequence comes from Taxus wallichiana var. yunnanensis, assembly GCA_018340775.1. Classification (NCBI taxonomy): domain Eukaryota; kingdom Viridiplantae; phylum Streptophyta; class Pinopsida; order Cupressales; family Taxaceae; genus Taxus; species Taxus wallichiana. Next base: position 345,567,520 of record CM031240.1, on the reverse strand, counting down.
TTTCACACTAACAGTTTTGGCACACTCGGTGGGACTAAGAAGTCTCCATCTTATTACAGTAGGGATCGATGTACACTTGTTGTGATTTTAGCTTTTAAGAAGCTTTAAAATTGTACATCTGGCGACTCCAAAAGAAATAAATCTACTGGTTTCAGCAGCCTAAGCTTGAGAGATTCATGAGAAGAACCCGTCCAGAGCAAGGAAAGAAGGTATATTTGAATACGTGCGTCTATCCCCAGGTAGAGATAGGAGAGGAAGAAGAATTCAAAGGTCTCCATCTCCACCAGTCAGAGCTTTATCAACACCTCCTCTCTAAGAAACTATTCATTCAACCAAGAGGAGTGCTCAGACCGATCAGAATGGCTCAACCAAATCCATATGTCAACTTCACTGGCAGTAGTCCACTTTCCCTAAATGCACAAAATCCAGTCCCTATTGCAACATTAAAGAGCATCCCATATTTCACTAGGGAAAACCAAACTTCTCCTGGTGACCATGTCCAAGATATTGCCAATGTCTACACAATCCATGAGATTCATGAAATGGACATTGCAGTCAAGTTACTTGCCTCTTCACTAAAAGGGAAAGCTTCACAATGGTTCAGAAGTCTTGAGGCTAGGCTCTATTCAAAATTGGAATCAGCTATGCACAACTCTTCATAACCAATTTGGAGAGAAGGGTGATAACTTGTCTTTGCTAGAGCAACTAACAACTATCAAGAGAGCCCCCAATGAGTAGCTGATCAGACTTCAACCTCAGATTCCAGTGGACCTGGGACAGGATTCCAACAGAGTAAAGCCTACAAATGAAGGTGCATTCTTATACTTTCTCAGGGCTTTAAATTCGATATCTCTCTGATGATTCAGTCAATGGGGGCACTACATTGCCAACAGCCTATAACCTTTCCATAGGGGCTGAGAACCATTTGATTCAAGCTGGTAAGATTGCTCCTAGGCCATCCATGCCTCTGTACCCTGAGTTAGGAAACCTAGATACCAGCCAAATGCCTACATTAGCTCCTATACCCACCCCCAGGAATCAAAGTTCAGCTGAAACTTCCACTTCATCATCTAACACCTCTAAAGAGCTTCAAGAAGTGATGAAGCAACTGCAAAACCTGGGAAATGAGCTAGTAACCATCAAAAGGCAGCAGGCACAGAGCTCTAGACCATATCAGCCTCAAGCTCAATATCAAGCTAGACCCCAGTATCAGAAAAATAGGCCACCACCTCAGACTGCAAATCAGAATCAAAATCAAGGACAACCTCAAGCTACTAGGCCTTTCAGGTCTTATGATCCAAATACAATGTCAACATCAAAGGCATTGGTCCCTGCACAAAACAATATGGCACAAGAATATGACTGGTGTTTTCCATGTAGTCAACCACATAACCAATCCATGTGTTTTAATGGTGCTCTAAATCAGGCTCTAATGGTGTAAACTAGTATGCTACCACAAGAATCTGGCCAAGAGGGAGATCAAGTAGCAAGGAGTCCAACAAAGTGAACCTCAAGGAGAGACTATGCTTGTCAATTGGCAGGTTGAAGACTTCTATGGGATGAATCAGTCCCCTGCTCAAGGTGTGGCTGCCAATACACGGTCCAAAAAGAGAAGTCTTGGGGAAGGCCAACCACTGAACTCAGGTGACCCTCAACCTTCCACCACTCCACAAGGTCCTGGTGTTCCAAGAGCAACTCCCAACATGTAGAACCAATCCAAGTCACCTTCCAAACCCAGTCAGGCACCGGTTGTAACAGCCCATGTGCAAGAAAGAAATGTGTCTGGGAAGGGGCAGCAAAAGGATAGCTCATTCAATATTATTGAGCAAATGAAGAAGACAAGTGTGAACATCTCACTATGGGAGTCATTGGCCATTCCAGTAAGAGAGATCTATTGCAAACTGCCATGCAAAATTGGTCAAGTTCAAGTCAACCTCCTAACCAAGCAAGAGAGAGTGCTTGCCAATGCAGTTCAACCTGAGAGGAACCAAGGAGAACAACAAGGTAAGAACTTGAGGCCTCCTCCATTCTATGTCTCATTGATTATTGGAGACAAATTAGTGCATAATTGTATGATTGACTTTGGGGCTAGTAGTTCTATGATGCCCAAACAAATAGCTGATCAATTGGGTCTCAAATATGAAGTCATCTCTAGAGGAGTAGTTCAATTAGATGGGACAACAGTGACCACTGTAGGAATCATCCAAGACCTGAGCCTCACTCTACATGCCTACCCCAATGTAACTGTCTTGCAAAACGTGTCCATCATAGATTTGCCACCACATTTTGCTTTGTGTCATGTCTAGGGACTTCACTGCCAAGATTGGAGGCTACCTGTCTGCTGATTGGTCACACATGCTCTTTAGGACAAGGTATGGGGCAAAGGCCACAATCAGATCTGAACCTATTGCTGACTATCATATTGAACCCTATGTACCTAGCCCAATCAATGCCAACTACTCAACCTTTGATCAAGAAGACCTCCTAAACACTAATGAAGCAAATACCAAGTTGGGATGTATCCCTGATTTGACTCTAGATGAGTGGGCCAATAAAAAACATGCTTTTGACCCCTACAAGGAGATGGAAGAATCTGAGCTGGGTGTCTACTATCTACATGAAGAGAATCATCCTCTTCCTGACCTAATCAAGCCAGAGTACAAGGATGACAATGAAGTATGGAAATTATTCTTTGATGGCTCAAGGAGTAGACAAGGAGCTGGAGGAGGAGCTATGATTGTGTCCCCAGAGGTATGAAATATTATTCATCTTTAGATTTCAGTTTGCTTGCTCAAATAACACTTGAATATGAGGCTTTAGTCCAAGGTCTTCATTGGGCAAGAAAGCTAGGAATCAAGAATTTACAAGTGTTTGGAGATAGTGAAGCTGGTTGTTAATCAAGTAAGAGGACTAAATACTTTTTAAAATGACACGCTTTCAAGAACTATAAGAGTAGGGTATGGGATCTCATGGAATATTTCAAGGCTTTCAGCATTGTGTCCATACCTAGAAAAGAGAATGAAGCTATTGATAGACTTGCAGCAATTGGAGCAACATTTGATGTGGTGGACAACATCAAGAGAGACAAAGAACAACCACATATCCATGTGGTTGTGAGGCCAGTAGTGCCATATAATAATACATGCTTTGGCAAGTGTTTGAGAATGATCAACAGATCATCATTTTTTTGCAAGAAGAGGCTGAATTCTCAACCCATAATCAAAACAAACTAGAGCAGCAGTATGGGAACCAGATAGTACACAGTGCATACAAACAAGCTTCCCAAAGGCTTAGTGACCTTGGAATCCATTTTCAATCCTAATGATTAGTTCAGAAAAGAAAAGGCTAACATGCAGATCAAAGGAGAGGATTCGGATTCAATCCCAGTTGGAGAAGACAAAACACTTCAAATTAGCAAGGTGGCCACCGAGCAAGAAAGGTGTGAATTCATACAACTTTGCCAAGAATTCCTGATGTGTTTTCTTGGAGTTATGAAGACCTAAGGGGTTTCAATCCCAAACTAGCACAACACACAATTGAATTGGACCCAGCTGCTCAGCCTATTAGGTAGAAGCAGAGACCAGTCAACCCACATATTGAGCCTCTGATGAAGAAGGAGTTGAACAAACTAATAGAGGCAAGTATCATATTCCCAATCAAGCATTCAAGTTGGGTTACAAATCTGGTCCCAGTCAGAAAGAAAAATGGGGAAATCAGGTTGTGTGTTGACTTCAGGGATTTGAACAGAGCCTCCCTCAAAGATCACTACCCACTCCCTTCAATGGAATAGATTTTGCAAGTAGTGTCTAGGTCAGAGATATTTTCTCTCTTAGATGGCTATTCGGGATACAATCAGATCATGGTGAAAGAAGATGATCAATTCAAAACTGCTTTCACCACCAAATGGGGCACCTATGCATACAAAAAAATGCCATTTGGATTATCCAATGTTGGTGCTACTTTCCAAAGAGCCATGGATATGGCATTCAAAGGGCTAATCAACCAGATAGTGTTGATATATCTGGATGATATCACTATGTTCTCTAAGAACGTGAGACCACCTTTTCCATCTAAGGCAGGTGTTTCAAAGATGCAGAAGATTTGGGGTGTCTTTGAACCCCAAAAATGCATATTATTGGCCCATGAGGGAAAGCTTTTGGGCCACATTATGTCTAAGGAGGGGCTGGAAATTGATCCAGAAAGGGTTAAAGTAATAAAAGCACTACCATTGCCCAGTCACAAGAAGGCTCTTCAAAGCTTCTTGGGGAAGATCAACTTTGTTCGAAGGTTTGTCCCAAACTTTGTTGCTCTGGTTAAGCCAATAACACTGATGTTGAAGAAGAGCTTAACATTCAGATGGACAACTGAAGGAAAGGCAAGCTTTAAAGCTATCAAAGAGGCCATATCACAGGCCCCAACTCTTGTAAATCCATATTTTTCCAAGGACTTCATATTGTATGCCTTTGGCGGCAATGACACTATCTCTGCAATCTTGGTTCAACAAAACAAAGAAAAACTCAGAATAACCAATTACTTTCTTCAGTCATAGTCTAGAAGACTATGAGGTGAGGTATTCCTTCATTGAGAAGCAAGTCCTAGCGGTGATCAGAGGACTGAAGAAGTTTAAGCATTTGGTGTCAAACAACAAAATCCAACTATTGGTCTCCCATGTAGGAGTCAAAGAATTCCTCCTTAGCAAGGACCTGAATGAGAAACGTGCAGGGTGGATTACTCGTGTCATGGAATATGACATTGAGATTAAGGTCACCAAGCTGGTCCGTGGGAGGGGCTTGTGTGAGCAGCTAGCCTTTGCTCTACAAGATGAAACAAACAGTGAGAAGGAGGTTGTTTTGATTCTACAAGATGATCAAGAAAAAGAAAGAAATGATGTGCCTGCTCCTTGTTGGACCCAAGACATGGTGTATTTCCTTCAAACTGGCTGTGCCCTCATGGGATGAATAAATAAAAAAGAAGGCATTTCAGGTTACAGGCCATTCCATATGTTCTTATTGATGGTGTCTTGTTTAAAAGAGACATCAATGGTATTCTGTTGAGATGCATTGGGACGGATCAAGTGGAGAGAGTGCTACAAGAATTTCATGTTGAAGCAAGCTGGAGGCCATTTTGCCCCAAGAGTGACAGCACTCAAAATCATGAAAGTGGGATATTATTGGCCCAGAGTGTTTAGTGATTGTTATACATGGATTAAAAGATGCAAGAATTGTGCTTTCTTCAAAGGGAAGGAGAAGCTAGCAGCACTTCCATTGCACCCAATCTCGGTCGACCAACCTTTTATGCAGTGGGGATTGGACTTCATTAGAGTCATCAATCCAAACTCAAGTCAGGGTCACAAATGGATCCTAATGACCCCAGACTATTTTACCAAATGGACCGAGGCGGTGGCACTCAAGGAGGCAAATGAGTCTAGTATCTTGGATTTCTATGAAGGAATAGTGACTAGATTTGGGGTACCAACATCCATCATCTTAGACAATGCATGAGCATTTTATAGGTTCCAAAAAATCACAAGATGGGTGTTAAGAATGGGACTTATTTGAGCACCTCATCAAATTATTACCCTCAGGGTAATGGCAAGTTGAGTCTACAAACAAGAATTGTTAAAGATCATCAAGAGAACTTTGGATGAGAATCAAAGGACCCGATACAAAAATCTGAAATCGACCTTATGGGCTGATAGAATAACACCCAAGAGATCCACAAGAAAGCTCTCCATTCAAGCTTGTCTATGGGAAAGAGGTAGTGTTGCCTATATCACTTGAGTTACCAGCATTGGAGCTTGTGAGGCAACTAGAAATGTCTGAGTTTACACCAATGGAGGTTAGGTATGCAGAGCTGATAGAATTAGAAGAAGCCAGAGAGAGTGCTCTCCAAGCATTGGAGAGGAGTCAGGCTTCAATCAAGAAGTGCTTTGACAAGAAAGCAAAAGCAAGGACTTTCTAGGAAGGAGACCTGGTTTTGAAGTGGGACGCAGATCGAGCAAAACCAGGGAGACATTCTAAGTTTGATGCCATCTAGAGTGGTCCTTATATGATAACAAGATGCAAAAGTAGCAATGCTTTCTAGTTTTCCTCATTGGAGGGTGAAGAGCTACAGATCCCAGTGAATAGGATCTATCTCAAGCACTGCTACTAAAAGGGAAGTCCCACTATGTACATATTAGTTTAGTTTCTCTTTCCTCTAAGTGCTTCTGCACATTGTCTTGCTGTAGCGTAGATTACTTTTCTCCTAAGTGCTTTTACACACTCTGCATGTTCCATTTGGAGCATGTATGATTTCAATTTTGTACATAGTCTTGGTGTTGTTTTGTTGCTCTTATGCAGTTCATTCAGAAAAACAGATGAAGCCCTGGAGTTGAAACAATTTTCTACTCTCAGAAATATTCATTTCGGGATTTTCTTATAAAATCTAAGGATGTGGCCGGGCTCGTGAACCAGAGGCAAAACTAGTATCGATTTGTTATTCTCGACTCAATGCCCAATGAGACACAACAAGGCAAATTGATCTCTTCATCTAGCAGGTAGATGTCCCCATGAGTCACCAAATTTTTATCCATATTTCACCCCGGGTGAAATATTGGATCGAATCACGACCCCACTTGAAGGAACCCGAGAAAACTCATCCAAATCCTGCAAATTGGTTGCAAGAAGATTCAACAATGGAGTGGCGGAGGCCAAGAAAGATCAAAGAACCTGTACAGAAAGAAAATGACTATGTCGGGCCGTTTCTACATCTTAAATCCATCCTCCAAGTTACAGGCAGGCAGAACTATAAAATAGCAGGGTCAGACAATAAGGATCAATGCTACAAAGAATCTAAAAGAAGGAAGAACGACGAAGATTCGAAGTCCTCAGGCTCGAATTGGTTCAGGAAAAGGGCAAAAAATGACTAAGTATGGAGGAGGAAGCGGAAAGGGCCATGTGCCTTAACGACGTTGTTTCAAGGGTGAATCCAAAAGGAGAAGTCCAAACTTGTGCCAAGCTTCCATGCATCCAAAGTCCCCAAAAGTTGTGGGGCGTTGAAAAGTCTTCGGTTGAGAGTGAAGCATCTTGGCGCAAATTTGCAAAGGAAACCCAGGGCGGGGACTCAAACTTACACCAGGTCTCCACGTAGCCAAGGGTCAAAAGGTGGGCTTTGAAATTGGTTAAGTATAGAAGTGCAAGCGGAGAGTGCCGTGTGTCAGCCTGGCGCATTTCCAAGAGTCAGTCCCCAGGCAAAACCCAAATGAGCGCGAGGCCGCCACATAGCTCAAAGTCTAAAAAGTAAGGACCATTATATAGTCCACAAAGCAAAGGAGGCTGCCAAGTGTCTCAACGGGGCTGATTCAAGGGTCAAAAGGAGAGAAGGTTCCCAAGCAAGCGTTGAGGTGACGTGTGTCCCGGGAAAGCGAGGAGTCGGGGAAAAGGCTAGTTTTTTGCCCTTTGCCTTGAAAGGGGTAAAAGTTATAAAAAGACCCGCGACTCCACCCAAGAAGGAAAAAGTCAACATATAAACCCGAGTCAAAGCCAAGGCGGGGCATCGAGGAGAAAAGTGAAAATTTTCCTTTTGTCCAAAAGGCATAGAGGTAAAAATGGAAACACATTTCCCAACCAACCAAAAGGAGCCATGCGTCCAGACGGAGTTTCGGGCCTTCAGAGGTTTTTGAGTTTTTGCATTTTTGCGCAAAAGACTAAAAGGTAAATTGCGGGCCCGTGGACCCAAATTTTTATCCCAATCTGGCTGCCATGTATCCCAATCAAAAGAGGGACCCATTTTCAAGTTGTTTTCCCACCTATTTGTATCAGAATCGATGTAAAACTTCAAAAGGGCATATCTTTTGACTCAGGGCTTGAGAGATTGCAAATTTGATATCGCTAGAAAGATCTCGACCTCGTCTATGCCATGAGAGTCTAAAACTTTAATTTTTGAGAGGGTAGGTGGAAGAAAAATGGAGAAATGTCTTTGAGATTTCAATGCAGGATCATCAATCTCAACAACCAGATCAAATTCGATCTATTTCCGTTGTTTCCCCTTTCTTCAAGGTGCTAAATTGAAGATTGATGTAGTAAAGATGGATTCGAGGGGCAGATTTCAATAGAAAACATTAACAGCAGTGGTTGAGCTTTGACCCGCATTTTCCCACTTCTCTCTCCCTTTTTCTTCTCTCAGATTGATTCTATAAATATGGGGACAAGATTCATTGTAAAGGGTTGGATATTCTTAGTTTTGTAGGCTCCCTTCTCCTTCTAGCAAAGGATTTGTGGGGTTAGGCCTTCCTTTAAAATTGTATTACATTTCTACCTTTCGGCTATTCTGTAATGAACTGTATCAATCTATTAGAGCAATAAAATACATTTGTGATCGATCTTAGATCCTTCTTGTTTCTTTTGCTTCTATCTGATCTCTCGTTACAAATCTGGTTATCTGTGTTTGTTTATTGTATGCATTTTATTGGTTTGTGTCAAAGGCAAAATAAGTATTCATCATTTGTTTGGTGCATTACTTGGTAGTTTAGTTATTTCTCATTTATGTACTCTTTTATCCTGTCTCCTTGGTAAGTCTTAGACTAGGTATAGTTATAGATCCTCTGCAAATCCTCACGTATGCACCTAAACAGAAAAATAAGAAACCAACCTTTAAATACGGAGAGCTTTCCAATTTGTAAGGTCCCACACCTTAGGAAAAGTTCCATGTTATGCCATCACACCAGATGATTTACGCTTAGAAAAGTAGATCTTTAGAAATCATGCGGGGGTGTTGTGATTTCACATTAACACTATCTACAACTCTGGAACTTCTCGTTAGGTCTAGGGAATTGATTCCCACGTTTGCAAGCACTCAAATTCACCTACTCAAGTATATTGGCAAGAGAGAAAATCAATTCAAGCATTGTCAAATAAATGATGGAAAATCATATTGCACTACAACTAGATTGCTAGGTGGAGAATGATGTGTGGTTTGAGGCCTCTTCGAAGTAGTGTCAATGTCGGTAGTGCACGAGAGTGCCCACAACCCAACTAATGTTTGTTTTGTAGGAATTCATCAATGGTTAGGGTTTAAAAGATTGGCGAGTATTCAAATACCCTTGCAAAGTGTGATCGAGAGTGACCGATAAACAACGAAAAGTGAATCAAGCAAGCGACAAACCCGAGAAAGTCACAAAACCACAATTCTAAGCATGTGTGAAACCATACAAAGAGGTCAACATTGAATGGACGCTCCTACCCCTATTATGACGGTCCTACCCCAAGAGATCTTCAACTCACGGTCCATTTCTAAAGCAATATCGAGTCCAAAAACCCTTATTTCAACATCGAGATCACCCAAATCAGCCCGAGAATCACTGTAATAAACTAAGTGAACACGGTCCATGTATTGTGAGTTTATATTGTATAATGTACATTTGTTACAAGTATTAACGTGTAATTATGATATTGAATGGTTAATGTTGGAAGTTAATTAGTCAGAATAACCCCCTTAGCTCCTCTTTCATTCTTTATTTGATTATAGTGTGAAAACCCTAATCAAACCTAAAAAGGGCGAAAACATTTGGTGAACCCAATAGAATGAATCCTTCACCTAATTTAAGATATGTTAGGAAATGGACGGTTAGTGCTCCATTATAATATATGTGTGAATAATAATTACATACACAATTATTATTAAGGTAAATATAAGTTTGTAAATCAGTTAGTAAATTGTTATTAGTTGTTATAAACAACAATAACAATTATATATATTTGGTTATGTGAGTTTAAACATCTTGCAAGGTGGAAGAGTAGTTATAGCCACCTCCTAAATTATAGGGGCTATTTCCTATATATTTGGATGTTTGTAATATGAATTTCACCGGAGATTATTGAATATCATTCATGGTTGTTTAGTTTCGATATCTTTGTAAATTTTGTTGCATTGTTTTCAAGATCTTTCCAAGTCTTTATAGGTTAGGCTTGTTAATTTCAAAACCCTAGATCTTCCGTAGGGTGCATATATGGTCGATTTGTGGGCATTTATTATCTACGTGTGATTATGGCTTGTTTTCATGCCTTGTGGAATCATGGTGGTTCATATCCCTCTCATCAGGTCCATGCCACCTATGAGAATGCAAGGAATGTTACTCCATTTTCATACTCTTCCCGAGATGACATAATATTCAATTATGATATATATATCCCAATTCTATGGTATTTACATAACATCCCCCTATTTTGGCCCCACCTCTTTTACAGGTGTTTCCTTAAACCACTTTGATATAAAGGTTAGTCCTACATGTCTACCCTTTCTTTTTACTTCTCATAGGGATGTTTATTGTATCCTTACAAGTCATGTAGATGGTTGGAGTAGTGATCATGAAAAAACACAATTTTCTCCATTAGTAGATGAGGATGCTTTAGATTATAGTGATTATGAAAGTGTCTCTAGCTTACATTTAGATGATATTCCTTCCATTTATACATTGATTGATAATGGCCCTTATGCTTCCACTAATGAGCTAGAATCAATTCATAGTGATAATTATCATGATGACATACATAGTGCAAATGAACTAAATGAACATGCTTGTGTTTCTCCTACTCCTCTTGATTGCAAACATAATGAGCTTGATTGTAACATGTCTACCTCTCTTGATTCTTCTTGTATTTCACTTGAATGTCAAATGAATGATATTTCTTATACTAACACTTCTAGATGCAATAATGATATAAATTCTTCTCTTCATATTGTACATGATAGAAATTGTGTTTCTACTCTTACTCTTGAAAGCAAAAGTGATTATTCTATTAATACTTCTTCCATTCCAATTATAAATGAAAGTGTACATAATGATCATATTAGCAAAAATATACATGTTGCTTCTTCTCTGGTTACATCTAATACACATGTTGATTCCACATCTCCTAGTGCAAGGATTTACATGTTGATAATGGTAATATCCCTTTAGAACCTCCTTATGAGATTAAGCCCTTATAGCCTCAAAATTTACCCAATTTGGTTTCACATGACACCTTGCCCACCATGTCTTCTAGACCCACTAGTGCTCCCATGGCTACTCTTAATGGAAAATTTCAACCTTTGAATGAGCCTCTAAATTTCAATACCATACCTCATCAAGAGGTGCTTTCTCTTATGCACGTGGTTGGTGATTTACATCACAAGGTTCATACTTTGACTCTAAAAAGCAAATCCTATTATGCTAGTATTGATGTTAATGCAATCTATGGTAATCCCATTCCATGAAAAATATTTTGAACTCCTTTCCCTATGAATTTTATCATGCCAACATTCCAATTTTTTGATGGCACTTTGGATCCATATAAACATCTTATGCACTATAGGACACTTATGGCTTCACATAATAATGATAGACTCCATCTCAAAGCCTTCTCCTAAAGTCTTATAAGTGATGCTCTCTATTGGTTTACCAGTCTGCCTAGTGGTTCCTCAGGTGCTTTTGTCGACCTTGAAGATGCTTTTAAGTACACTTTAGTTGTAATAGAGGCCCAAGGGTTACATACGAGCGTCTATCTTCTTTACATCAAGGTGAGACTAATCTTGTAGTTGATTATATTCTACACTTCAAAGTAAATATGCACCTATTTGTATATGAGCCAAGTGATTTAGAAATGTAATTTATGCTCTATATATGTCTCACACGAATCTTCAAGGAATAATTACTTTATGATACATTTGATTCATTTATGAACTTTGTTTGTGTGTTCTTGACTTCGAGTTAGACATAGTGCAATCACTAAAACTTAAACATTAGATACAAATGTTGTCACCTCTCTTGTTACACATGATTATGATAAACCACTAGAGCCTATGCCCAATAACCATACAATCAAAATCTTGCTTTGTGACAACACTTTTTACCATCCTTGTCCTAAACCAAAAGCTCATTTGTCACCCCCTCCACAAAGGAAACCTTTTTATTTTGAAAAATCTATTGATCGGCTTCATGAATTTTTTTAACACTACTAAAAAGAGGTTAATCCGATTACCACCCAATGATCATCGCCCTCATTATTTTAAGTGAGAATCAGATTAATGGACACTTTGTGACAATGATTGTTATGGAAGGTAGTGAAGCAACTAAGTTATTCGTACGTAGTCCTTCCTCTCCTCTCCTCTCCTTTGGTTGGGGGTTGAGGAGAGGCAAGAACTCCTCTAGTGGCATGGGATAAAGTTTGTTTTCCTAAGTCACATGGAGAACAAAACTCAAAAAAATCATTAGAACAAAATTCTCCACCTCTATCTTTTCCTAGGGTTTTGAAGGAATGTTCACTTTTTTCAACCAAATATTTAAAATTTATAAAAATTGAAAAACCTCCACTTCTCTCTTTTATTATAAAAACCAACATAATCCTTTTATCATCATAAATAAAATAAATGAAATACAAATTATTATAAATACTTCTATAAGACATTAGTCTACACAAATCTGAATGGATTAACTCCAAAGGTTTTATTGCTCTCCATTTTATAATAGGGAAGGAATCCCTATGATATTTCCCAATAATACATGATTTTCATACAACATCATTTTTAATCTATCTTGGAAAGACCTCTTACCATACCCTTTGTGTCAAGAATATGCAAACTTTTGAAATTGATATGACCATATCTTGAATGCCACAACATGTTAACATCCTCAATGGTAGAGAGACAAGTACCTCCATTAATAAAATTGATCCTTAGTGGAAACATCCTATTCTTTTCCATGTAGTATTTTCTAATCAATCTATTTCAATATTTCTTATCAAAAATTGAACAAATTCCATCTTCAAAAGGCGAGTTTAAAACCTTTTTTAACGATCGTTTAACTCTATTCAAATTATGATTCAAACTTGGAGAAAAATACACATCATTAATTTCACCCTTACCTTTACTTGAGATGATTTGCATGCTACCCTTTTCTTCAATTTGAATGTATTTTCCATCCCCTAAATGCACTTGATTTTGAAGGTGTCATCTAGCATGCTAAAACCCTCTTTTTGACTTGTCATGTGATTTGAGCAACCTGAATCAAGAAACTACATATTATTGGCATCCTCTTTTCCCACATTTCATGTGAGACAATAATTTGATTCATATTTCATCTCACTTTGTTTATCTTTGAGTTCCTTCTTCTCACCCTCTTGATTAGCTTGATTCTTTGTTGTCAATTTCTTGTAATATTTTATAAAGTGTCTAGGTTTTTACAATAATGACAAATAAAGGATTTCTTACTCTTCCATGTGAAATTGGCTTATTATTTCTTCTTTTAATTATATTTATTTAAATTTCTTGATTTTGGTTTAGTTTGTTTTTCCCTGGTTTTTAAATTCTAGCCTTGGTTTCAATTACATGCTCTAGATTTCTTGCATATATATTCATCTTATCCTCGTGGGACAAAAGAAAACCTACTAATTCATCAACACTTGTAGTGTTCATGTCCTTACACTCTTCAAGAGTGATCAAAATATGTAACCATCTTGGTGTCAAATATCTCAAAATATTTTTAACAATCATTTTATCTTCAATAGTTTCTCCATAAACTATCATTCTATAAACCATATCAATTATCCTTAAGAAAAAATCTCCTATACTTTCTCTTTCGAACATTAAATTGTCAAAATTCATTTTGAGGGTTTGGATTTTTACTTATCTTACCTTAATAGAGTCTTGATATGAAGTCTTCAAGGTATCCCATGCTTCATGAGCATTTTTGCAACCAACATTCTTGGGTAGATGCTAGGATCTATAACACTCTGAAGATAAAAGAATGTTTGAGCATATGCCTTATATTCATCCCTTTTCACTCTCTTATAATCTTAAGAGAAAACATTCCAATCAGAAGGTGGTTAAAACTTGATTCAAAATCCCTTCCAAATAAGAATTCTATTCAAATGATCCATCATACTCAAAATCGTTTTCTTTGAAAATACGGATATTCGTGGAAGCATAGTTGAAGGAAGCCATTGCTTGTAGAACTTAACTCTAAAACAAAATGAAAGGTTGGAATGGTTTTGGAAGGAGAAAAAAACCAACAACTTTAAGTGTTTATCAACCTCTAATATAACCCAAAAATAAGCTCTATATCATCCAAACAAGGCTAGGGAAAACTAGTGATTAAGCTAGTGTAATTGTTTGTGTACTTGATGATCAAATTGTGCATTGTATGCACCACTGAACTTCAAAATAAGCTTTGTAAGCTTTCAAGTTATTGAATCAAAATACTTGTAATAAAAAATAGTAAAAAACTCTTGCAAAAATTTCAATAATAGAGTGTTATGATGTCTTCCTTTTGGCCATGCTTTTATTAACACAAAAGTCTAAAATTAGGAATTACAACTCAACTTGAAAAGCAAGTTAAACTCAAAATAGAACCACTAATAAGAGAAACACACTCCTAAACTATTTTTGGAATTCCAGTTAACTTTAAAATAGACTCGTCATGCAATCCTTGGAAAAAATCAACATGCAAGAAGCTTTTCTCGAAATAAAATTATGCAAGCTAGGCATGCATTCAAAGCCTAATTATAACTTTCTCCTAAAGAATATGTCATACGATCCCTAAAGTATAGGTACTACCATAAAATTAGCATATTTATAGTTATATTAACTTATAAAGTGTCTTCCACCTCTTTGGGGATGACTACACAAGAATTTGTACTTATCGCAAAACCGAGAGTCGACAATCTTTTTTATCTTTTTGGCTATTTTTAGGAAATCATTAAAAATCACTTATTTGGTCCTACTTGACTAAACAAACACATGAATGAAATAAATAAGTCCTAAAACATCCTAAAAGTCTATTTTTAGAGTATTTTTAAAAATAGAAATTGTCTAAATTTAGCAAAATTTCAAATGCCAAAATTGACATCATTCCCAACAATAACTCACACCAAATCTCATCCTTATAAGTCTTTCCTATAGAAAATTTAATCAGACATCTCTTATCTACTATAACTTCATTCCCTTTCTTAAACCATGAAATCTAATAGGAAAATGATGTTTTTCACATTGCAACCCTAACTTATCTACCATTTCTTTGGAAACCATATTTTCACAACTTCCACCATCAATGATAATGTTACATACCTTTCCTCTAGATGTGCACCTTGTTCGAAAAATATTTTTCCATAACCATGACTCACCACATTCTAAGTGTTATTTCCTCGAGGAAATCATTTTTCTTCTCATCATGAGATTCTCTCCCACATTTGGTGCAACTTCTATGTTTTTTTCTTCAACCTCATCCTCGATCAAATTTACACCGGTCAATCTTCATGTCTCATATTTTGTACATGGTAGTGTGGATATCTGAATGTTCTATGCCCTTCTTCACCACACCTATAGAAAACATAAGGCATGTATGTGTCATCCCATCCTCTTTTGTAACATATTAACATATAATAAATTCATAATTCAAATAATATGTAGGATATAACACAATGCAATAAATATTGGGGGCCAAGATGCCCTATATATTCAAAAATAGAATAATACCCTTAAGGAAGGAAAAGACATAAATAATGCTTAAGGAACGAATAACTCTATGACCTCACAATATGGGAATCCCACTTTGAGGGAGATACCTCCAATATCCTTCTACCAAGTAGAAAACTCAACTCATACATGAAATATATCATAATGATATTCGTATCTTTTATATAGGCATACATTACTCTTAATGGATGGGTAACACATAATCCCAATGTAGGCCGACTTATTACCTAATGTACTAATTCCATAAGTTACCTATTGGACCCCATATAACTAACTAAGGGGGATTTGTGCCATAGGTTAGCATCTCCATCAACCCATATACATTATAATACCATATCCCAAGGTACATAACATGCTCTCCCTCCTTGACATGTTTCGTCCTTGAAACATGAGAAGAAACCACATAATGAGCATGTTTTAGATCATTGCACACTTGTTGCCTTGCTTGTTCATCCAACCACCCATACATGTTCTTAGTGGGTGACACATCTTTGAACCCAATTTCGTAGTCCATTTTGCTACTCTGATTACATTCATGTCCAGATTTGGTCCTTCTCAACTTCCATGCAAAACCATAGTAATTATTCTATAATTCCTTGTCTCATAATTATTGTTCTAACGCTTCCATGTATAACCATAGAGATTGTTCCTCCAATGGCCTATATATCTATATTGGTTTTTCTTTGATGTTCTCTTATATTCCTTCATAATTTTTTCCTCTCATGATGATTTGGGTGTCTAAATACCGTAACCTTAGGATCCACATATTTTTCTTCTACTTTTGTTTCCTCTTCCACCTCTTTTATTTATAGTGCCTTTCTCTCTAGAGTAGGTGAATTGTTCTTACCATCTTTGTATTTAAATATTGATTGTTCTTATTCTAAGTCTTCATGATTATCTTCTTCATCATCTTAAAACTCATCATCGTGTTAAACCTTGACCTTTATTTGTTCTTCAATAAGTGTGATATCCTGCAAGGTGACCTTCTTTCTCTTGTACCAGATCTTCATGAACTTCTTTTGCACATTAATGGTAATTGTTCCCAATGTCTCGAACCAAGGATATCCAAGAACAATATCCCAACCATCCATATCCAAAGCATAAAAATATGAATATAAAACATATTTATCCATAAAGAGTTTCATATCTTCCACTTAAGCTTCCTTGATATTCCTTTCTCGAACATGTAGGTGTTGAACCACCTCCTTGTTGATGAAGTTATACTTGCTACTAGGGTTTGTGGAAACAATTACTTTTATCCTTTGAATTGTTCCTTGGAATTGGACTATTAAGGATTTTTTGGAGCTACATTATTTAAAAAATTATCATGTACTTCTTTATCTCGATCCTCTACCTCTCCTTCTACATCATTTGTAGAATCTTCATCATCATCATCTTTTTTTTTTTTTTCCTTTTTCTTCTTCTTCATTATTCTCTTGTTATTCTTCTTTCGTATCTTCTTCCTTTTCATCCTTATCTATGACATCATCATTATTTTCCTCTTTTTGGTCTCGTCTAAACAAAAAAAACTTGTTCCATTTCCTCCCAAGACCAATTAGACCCCTCTTTTACAATTGAGATAATCAAGTCCATGTTGGAAAATGAAGCCAAAGTGACAATATTGTCTTTCAAATTTCTAAAGGAAACACGATTTCCTCGAATTGGATCCACCATTCTCTAGCATCAATCTCACCCTCTCCGTTAAAAGACTTCAACCCCATTATTCACCAAAAAGTAGGGTTTCAAGATCAAGCTTCTCTTACCAAGATTTGACCCTCCAATTTCAGAAAGATTTCGTCCTCAAACTAGAGAATATAGAGAACAAACCCTTATTAAAATTTTGATATATTTCTAAAGATGTACAAAAAAAAGAAAATTATGAAAAATTGCGGTCTATGGAGCAAATTTGTCAAAAACACTAAAATTGCAATAGCTTCCTCAAAATATTATGAAATTTAGATTGTAGTTTTCTTGAAGTGTTTCACAACTCCGATAATTTTTTTCATTAAAATCTCTATCTATTTTCAAGATATTGATGAATCTTCAAAATTAGGGTTTGAGCAAAAAAGTGTCCAAAGCCTTGATACCACTTGATAAGATCTTCACATATAATAAATGAATAATTTGAATAATATGTAGAATATAACACAACACAAGATATATTGATGGGGCTAAGATGCCCTAATACTTAGAAATATAATTAAACCTTTAAGGTAGGGCAACATCATAAATACTCCTTAAGGAATAACTCCATGATCTCCCAATATGGGAATTCCACTTTGAGGGGATACCTCCAATATCTTTCTACCAAGTAGAAGACTCAATTTATACATGACATATCTCATAATGATACTCATCTCCTTTATATAGGCATACATTACTCTTAATGGATGGGTAACACCTAATCCCAATGTAAGTTGAATCATCACCCAATGTACTAATTCCATAAGTTACATATGTGAACCCATATAACTAAGGGAGATATGTGCCACATGTCAACTATTCCATCAACCCATATACATTATAATATCATATCCAAGGTACATAACACTTTTCCTTGCCATAATTATTATTTCCATAATATCTCTCTCTGCTAGTTTTACAAACCTTCCATGTTATCCTCTTGCCCCTCACAAGATGTTTCTCCTCTTGTGGGATTATACCCACCTCGTCCTCTTATTGGAGATGATTGTCCTCTCTTTGGTCCTTCAAATCTTCTAAACCCGATCTAGTATGTTTTTCTTCTGCCTTCAAAGCTAATTGATAAGATTCTTCCATGTTATTCTTCTTATGCATGCTTAGTTCATCTTGAATAGAAAATTTCAAACCATTTACATATCTTACAACCATCTTTTCTTTTGTCTCATCATGCTCTACTTGAATGGACAACTTGTAAAATTCATTAGTATAATCTTGGACACTATAATATTTTTGCCTCAAATTTTGAAATCTTTTGTATAAGGTTTGAGCATAGTCCATGGGTAAAAATTTCCTCATCTTCTTCTATGTCTTGCTCCAAATCTTGATCTTTTCTTTTCCTTTTTGTTGCCTCTCCTTACGTAGGTGATCCCACCATATCATTGCATGACCCTTCAACTTTGTGCATGCAAATTTGACCACCTCCCCTTTTTCATATGCTTCCATTCAAAGCAAATTTTTATGTTATTCACCAATCTATCAACTCCTCGGGTTTTGAACTTACCCTATAGTAAAAACATCTACCTTAATCTTGGCATTCCTTCCTTTAAGCGCTTCAATTAGCATTTCTTCAATGAATTGTGGTTGTTCTTCTCCTTCTTCACCCTGTATTTCTTCTTCTTGCTCTGACTCTTCTTTTGTATCATCTCTTCCACACCTCCTCGGATGCATAATAACCCGATAACTCCTCAACTTACATATATAATTGTTGCAGAGTTTGATGATTCTATACATGACCCCCTCGACCTTTTTCCATCTTATCCCGAACATATTCTTTGATTCCAAATGATGAGGTTGCACAAACAACAAAAATATTTAATAGGAAAAATGATTTTCCCAATCAAACTATGTAATTCTTCCTTTTTGCCTTTGAATTACAATAGATGTCATTTTATTCAACTTGGACTAGTCTTCTAATTAAACTAGACGTCTAATCTAAACTTGACTAAACTTACTATTTTTGGTAATAGCTATATTTATAAGTTCTAATTCTGATTCTACAAACTTGTATACATTATTCACATGCCTAACTTAATTTATTACTTGAGTTTCAACTCAAGTTGACTCATGGTTACAAAGATGACATTTTGAATTGTTTCTAAAAATCGAGAAAAAACTTCAAACTTAGTTTTCATGCCTTAGATGGCTAATTTTGGCCTCCAAAAATTGTGAAAATTTGTCGTAAGAAGCGAGTGCCGCTTATTATGGCATAGAATTTTTGAGAGCTTTTATAAAAAAGCGAGTCGTTTTAGTTCGGATCAAAAGTTATGGCCTCCGCTAAGCAAGTCATCAAACCTACATCAAGTGAGCTCTTATGACAAACAAAATGTCACGTCTCCCTTGTGCATTGTAATTTATGCATTAAGGTGATATTATTTAGTCAACCCTTGAGTTCATCATATGTTGTGTCATCACCCACAACTTCAGTGGGAATGGATTGTGTTTTCTCATTGTCATGATTTAAAATTAAAATATTTTTAAAACAAAAACATTCAAATATGTCGAGTCCCCTTCTCTTGCAAAATATACAATACTTATCATTTTTCTCATTGTATGAATGATAATGAGAATGAAAATAGTCAAAAGAATAAGAAATACACATAGGAGAATGAGACATCAATATTTGGGAAGATTCAAATGTGTATGTGGTGATGAATAAATTCAGTCTAGACTTAGTGAAGATGGGGAAGGAAGCGAGAATATTTGTATTAGGTAGCATACTTCTCTTCTACCCATTGTGCTTGGTTGAATGTGTCATCCAAACTCTCTATCATAGTTTATTTCAACTCTCTAAATAAATGATCCAAAAGCTCACACTAGAATTTCACAATTAGGGTGGCAACATTGTCTTGCACTTGAGTTGTATGCACAAATGATTGAATTGCACAAAGTAGTACTAGACAAACACATATGCAACATGAATAGCAATGTCCTCCTCGTAAGTACAAAGGTAGACAACCTATTTCAAGGCCTTCATTAATTGATCCTAAGTGGTTACAAGATTTGAATTTGTCTATCATTCCACGATCAAGAATTTGGCTACATTTGATAGTTTCAATTTAGCAAAATAAATTCTATCACGCACTTAAAGTTCACTACATTCAAACCAATTGTCCATGTTCATGATACAGTGGGTAGGACCTTGGGGTCGCAAGAGGCGTTGTAGAACAAGACTTCACTATTTGCAATGCACAGGAGGAGGTGATCCCTTCTTGTCTATAACTTCAAGTTGTCTCACAACAATCTCATTTACTTTATCAACCGATGTCAAGGCTACATTGATGGGTTCAAGCATATGTTAGTGCATTGTGGAATTCACCATTAATTTGTTAAAGCCAATTGTCTAGAGGGGAATTTTGTCAATTTGTAACAAATAAAAATGCTCGGTGGTGTGTTGGATCTGCAAAAATACACCTCCAATTACAAAACAAAGAAATAAAATTATGCTCCTTTCAGCGAAATAAACAAATCTCTTTTTAAGACAAATTTTTGCCACAAAAAAAAATGTCCTTTCAAAAATATAGTAATTGCATTTAAAGAAAAATTAGAGGTACGACGATTGAATTTTAAACCTCTATATTGAATGCTTTAACATAACTCTTTTGACATTCCTTCTATTCAGGGGTTTGAAGCATATGACTAAAAACTATTGGATAACCTTTTTCAAGTTTAACCTATTTTAAAAAAAATTGAAATGAATAAATTGGTACATGCACAGTGAATAATTAACTCTACAATTGTCTATTTTGTAAACTATAAAGTATATGTAGCAAAAATACTTACTCCGGTTTAGATTGTGAAAAAAATGTCATTCTCACAACCTAATTATTGTGAAAAAGTGTCATTTCCACAACCTAATTATTGTGAAAAAAGTGTCATTCCCACAACCTAATTATTGTTGTGTATGATTCTCAAAACCCACCGACATAGCATATCATTTCAAAGATCTCATTTTCAGAAAACAAATCACTCCAAATAAACTAAGGTTTAGGAGTCGGTGAGGAGAAGCATTAGGAGGGTTAGGGATGTGGAGGTTTCCCTTTATCATGTTGATTCCTCCACTAATGACTTGGATCTAACTCGAGGATTGCTTTTATTCTAATTAGGTCGGGGATAGCTCATCCCTAGTTGCCATGTATGTTTCTCAAAACCTACTAATATAACATATAATTTCGAGGATCTTATTTTGGAAAAATAAATCACTTTAAACAAACTAAAATGTAGGGACAAATGAGTAGAAGCAATGAGGAGAAGCATTAAGAGAGTTAGGGATGTAGCGGTTTCACTTTATTCTGTTGATGATGGGACTCCACTAATGACTTGGACCCTTTGTGATGTATGAAACTTGATAAATAGATTTCTTTTATTCTTTCAATTCTTAAGTTACGTTGAATTAAGCCAAGGTAGCTCATCCCTTGTTGTCTTATCAACCATGCAACAAAGCATTATCTTTTTCTAACACAAAAAAAGTCTTTAAGAGCATGGTCCCATGGACCCACTCCAACTCCTATTATCCTGTTGTAGATGGTCCCATGTTGATTTTTTCAACCAACTATAGGAAAAATCAAATCTTGAGGAATTTGGAGAGAGGGGGCAAACATTTCCCCCACTGTTTAGGCTGTTTTGTTTCCATGTGGCACCAAAAATGCATTCCGGTCACTAATTTTTGGTTATTTTAGAGGGACAATTACAATGAGTTTATAAAATATTTCAGCAGAAATTTAGAGAAAAATGGTACCAACATAGGGAGAGGACCCACCAGGTGCACCCTATCTTTGCACGATCCGCGCCACGTCGGTGCCACCCGGGCAAGTAAAAACACCACCAATGGATGCGGGACCAAATTCTTGACCTCAAAGATTCACCCACTCACTGCCACCTTAGCGCCACGTGGGACGATCCACATTTGTGGAGATGTCAAAAAGTTCATTTTTTTGCATGGGACCAAGTGTTGTCCACTCGCGTGCCAATTGTTGTCCCGGCTACGCCATGATGAATGCTCACTTTAGCCGTTAATGCGGAAATGGAGTTTATGGACTTGCCACCGCCAAACGCGCCTTATTGCATTTCATGGGAAATGGAGAGGAGCTCGTTCGATCGGTTTTGCGGGTTCGGTTGCAGAGCTCGAGCGACCATTTCGTGGGATCTTGCAGATCGGTGGGTGCGTGCGTTTTCTCCAATCCTGACCGACTTCGTCCTCGGCATTGGCTCGGCCTGCTACGAAGATGAGAAGAAAAGGTAGAGGTGAGAGGGTTCTCACTCAGGCAATGATCCTTAGTGTTTTTAAACACTGTACTACTATGGAAAGTTTGTTGTTTGCCATTCAGCAAAAGAAATTTGTTTTTTCACCCGTCTTATTTTACAAATCCAAGCTTAAAATCGTTGGTGTATTTGTCTTGTTTATGAGCGCCAGTCTCGGGTTTATGGGTGCCATGCGAGCTCATGTTCAGTTGCTTATTACTGTTAATGGGATTACTGTAACTTTTAATGCGTTTATGCAATACTAGTTGCGTGGTGTTGGGGGACAGCGAAAAAGATACAATACTAGTTCTGGTACTGTGTGTTTAGTTCTGGTACTGTGTGTTGTGATATCTGGACAGTAAAGTGACAATTTTCAGTGTTTGCAGCAACAAATGTAATTTGTTTTCTGTTTTGGGTAGCAAAAATTATATGTTTTAGGTGGCAAAAATTATATGTTTTGGGATCTGAATGCATGGGGGAGATTCAAAGGCTACGTGATTTGGTTGATGAAGTATTTGGAGGGGTCAATTAGGCTGATTGAAGTGAAATAACCAATTCTCTCTGGTTTTTCTTTTGTGGGTTGTGAATGGATAGTGTTGGGCATGGTATGGATGTCCAGGGTGCCTGATTTCTTCAGAAAGCTTGTAAAAAGGTATAGTCTTGAGGTCTGTGAGGGTTGGTTTCTTAACTATAGGTTTCAGTGTTATACGAGTCCTGTTATGGATTTTTGTTGGTGTTTATAGGATCAGAATTAAGAGTTGTTGTAGCCCCTTAGGCGTTCAGATTGGAAAAGTTTGGTCTTCCATTTGTTGTAGTCCTTTATACTGACTAATTATAGACAGATTTTTGTGGACAGAACCGATTTAGATAATAGGAATAAATATTGCAAGTTGTTGAGGGTTGGCATAAAAGCTCACCACCAGAGATAATATCTCGGTTGCTGTAAAGATTCCTATAAATTGTTTTTATAAAATATTGAACAATAGTCATCCCGAATTGATTCATTTTTAATGTAACACAATATATTGGAATTATAACGATAATTTCTAATCTATTAATTTGTACTGCACACAAAAAATGGATCCTTCTATGTCACAAAATTTGGTTCATGCTCGTATAATTAACATGGGTTTAATTAATTTGGTTCATGCTCGTATATTGGAATAGGACCTGTGACTCCTGAGAGATGTATCAGACCTCCTCAACTAAAAAAGGCAACATGCTCTCATTAGTGATTAACTACAAAAATCTTCTGAATACTCTGAATACCTCTACTGATTCTGCTTTCCATGTTTCCTATGTTTTTTTGGGTGAAATTTTAGTGTTTGATTTTATTGGACTTTACCAAGCCTTGGGCACATGTGCGGGAACATTTATTCAAGGTCTCTGTGCTTTAATCTCCTTCATAGGTTGAGTTCCTGGAGTTAAAACACAGCTCTTCTAACTTGCAGACTGGAAGGCCTTTGTCTATGCTAACACACAGTCTCTATGCCAATGGGCAGGCTTGTCATTTGCACTTGTGCCTAGCATGACGACTACTATCTTTCAATCAAAATTCATCCAACTCACTCGTTTGGAAAGTTTTCTTTTTTGAGTATCGCTAGTCCATTTGATTATACACCATTTCAAGTCTGTGCTAGCCTAGTCGTATATCATGTGTGAAAATTATTTGTTAGCACCAGGACCATTCATCCATTTTCAAGAGTTCTTGGAATCTGTAATTCTTCCTTGTTTTACCCCATCCGTTACTGCATTCAGCATTCCCTTTGAGAGAGAGTCTATCCCCAGAGTACTTACAGCACAGTCATTTGGTGCACATTGAAGGGAGAATATCAGATGTGCTGTGATTTGTGATTTATCGTCAAGGTTTTGTTGTTTGAGTTCAGACTGTTCTGTTGTTTAAGTTCTCATGCTGTGATTTCTTGTAAATTATTGAGTATTGAAATCCTTTGATTGATTTATGAGTCATGGAGTGGTTGTTCTGATTTGTCTCGTTATGCAAGTTCAACTTCAGGATTTTAGATTCTCACGGTAGTGAGCTCGTGCTTGTGCAGGGAGATAAGTGTTGGTTTCATGTTTTGCATCTAGATTCTTGCACAATTTGAGTCTTTTGATGGTTTTGGGATTTACTTGATTGTCGAATTTAACACTAGTTTTCTATGGGTTTGTTGTAAGTTCATTGTTGCATGATTCATTCAATATCCATTAGTTGTCACCAATTGTTGCATTGTTGGGTTTGGAATGTCACGTTTGTGATTCTCATGATTTTGAAAGAGCAGATCCAATTGAATTTTATTTTATGTTTGGGGGGTGCGTGTGTATATTCATGTTCGTGATTCTCATGATTTTGAAAGAGAAGATTCAATTGAATTTTATTTTATGTTTGTAAGGTGAGTGTGTATATTCTGGTTTCATGTTATAGCATCTGTCATAGCTTTTTTTTTATGTTGTATATGATTGCATTTGCTGTAAGCTTGTCAATAAGCATATGGTATAGTCATTACCACTCTCTGTTACCACTCTCTCTTACTGTCAATAAGCATATGGTATAGTCATTACCCCTTTAAGCAATTTCTAGGTCTAATTATAGGCATTACCACTCTCTATTCATCGCCATTTACATTGTTTTCATTGTAATTGCTGCTTCAGTATTAGCGTTCTCTCGATCTTGAGTCTAAATGTTTGAAGTGTATTCCATGGTTCATATATACATGTTGCTCCCATGGGCTGCATTGCATTTTGTAATGCATCGCACCGGTTGTGGTGCACCCTATCTTTGCATAGTCACCGCACCACGCCACGCCATCCGGTCGAGTAAAAACACCATTCCATTCGCCGCGCCGATTGTTGTCCGGCTACCGCCATGCATTCAATGCTCACCACAACCAGCCGTTAATGCGCGCGGGCAGGTTTATGGACCCCGCCACCGCAAAACGCGCCATGGGATTTCATGGGAAATGAAGACGGAGCTCGTTCAATCTGGTTTTTGGCGTGTTCGGTTGCAGAGCTCGAGCGACCATTTCGTGGGATCTTGCAGACCGGTGGGTGCGTGCGTTTTCTCCACTCCTGACCGACTTCGTCCTCGGCATTGGCTCGGCCTGCTACGAAGATGAGAAGAAAAGGCAGAGATGAGAGGGTTCTCACTCAGGCAATGATCCTTAATGTTTTTAAACACTGCACTATTAAAATAGTGAGCATAATCATACTGATATATTAACATAAGTTTAATTGTATACATAGAACGATGGAAAGTATTCTGATTACATACGCAAAATTAATATGAGAATTCAGATTACACCGCCAAATAGGGTGTAAAATATAGAGCATCATCATATTGATATATTAACATAAGTTCAATTGTATACATAGAACGATGGAAAGTATTCTGATTACATACGCAAAATTAATATGAGTATTCTGATTACACCGCCAAATAGGGTGTAAAATATAGACCATCATCATACTGATATATTAACATAAGTTTAATTGTATACATGGATAATTTGGAAAGTATTCTCGATTACATACGCAAAATTTATATTGCACTATATAACTTTAGAGACTACATAGGAAGGCTTCGGTGAATACATCTAGCAAAATTGTATCACCAACAAAATTACGCCATCATCATATGGGGTAATAAGCATTGTTTACGGGCACATGTTCAATATCTTAGTTAGTATAAGTAATATTGCCCTCTTTCTATCTTTGCTTTTGGATTTTCTTTTCCGCCGATCTGATGTTCGATTGACCAATTGAAAAGGGATTTAGAATCCCTTTTGACAGAGCATTTGGTTGCCCAACTGATAAAGGATCTGGTCCCCTGCTGAAAAAGGATTTGGTTGTCCGCTTGAAAAGGGATTTGCACTGTTGTTGACAGAGGAGTTGGTTGCCCCATTTGAAGCTTGCATCCATGGTGGCATTGCAAATGAACTACTAGGACTGCTTGAACTTGTACAAAGTAAATGAGGTGATACATACCAAGATGGAATTGTATAAGAGTTATTCAGAAGTGATGGAGGTGTTCCAATTTGAGCATAACCTGGAATTTGAATATTTAACATATCTTGAAAAATCCTTCGATTTTCATGATCAATTGGAGAACTTACACGCATCCTCTTTTCGTATTCCCTTAATTGATTTGCAAGTTCCCTCTCCCTCTTCTCTTTCTCTTTCCTTTGTTGCTTCAGTGCCTTCTCAATCTCTTTTTGGTGCTCCCTAGCTCTCTTCTCCCTTTCTCTTTCAATCTTCTCTTGTAATCTTTTTTCCTTTTCTGCAAGTCTAGCAAGCTTTTTTTCTTGTGCAACTTCTTTTTTCCGTAACTTTAGTTTTGCTTGTTCCTCCTTTTTTCTTTTCGCATCAACCAATAGCTCCATGTACTGTACTCAGGTGCAGTCAAAATCTGTGAATGCCTACTCGGTCTAATAGAACCATCGATTTGTTTATGATCTCCTTGGAAGTCATAGAAAATGGGAAAGTAACGTATCGCGTCCATCTTGGTTTTCGGTCTCTCGTGGTGTTGAGGTTCATGTTGCATAACTTCTAAGTTAATTTCATTTTCTTGAGCATCCTCTTGAAATTCGACTTCGTCTTGTTCATCCTCATCTCCAACATCCGCATAGTAATGAATTATTGCTTCTTGTTCTAGTCCTTCAGAAAGGAAGGCGATTTAAGCTTTGATCTTTCGTGTTGGATGGTAGCTTGTAACCCAAGTTTTTCATGGCATCCTCTAACCATTGTGGCGGGTTAACTTGACTTGGCAAGGACAAATCATTACTTACAAAATCGAAGACCCCTCCTTATTGTTGATGATGTTACTTGGGTTTCCAAGAGCACCGTTTAGCTCCACTCCATGTGTCAGTACTGCTTCCATATCATCTCTAGAGTCAACATTTTGCATGAATTGAGTTTCAGGTACCACCTCTTCTTTGTCATTTAATTCAGGATTTATTCGTTGAGATAGGCTCAAAATGTTTGTGACAAACATCAACAACTTCCTCACCTTGCATGTCAAATGCCTGGCTGCATGCCATGTCATTTAGGAGAGCATCATAATTCAATGGCCAAATACCAGTTCTTTTGAAACCTGCAATTATGTTAGATGGTGTTTGTGCCTTTTTTAAGGCTCTACTTGCAAGCTCAGCAATGTCACTCCTTTTCACATCTGCACATTTGTTCTCTGCCATCCATTTAGACCTCTCAGCTCTAAAATATGTCTTGAAAGGGCTGAACACACTCACGTCAAGAGGTTGCAACTTATGACTAGTATGTGCTGGTAGTGTTATCAAATCAATGCCCAATTTGTTTGCCTCCTCCACAGTTTGTAATGCTACATGGCTGCCATGGCCATCAAATATCAATAGGTGTCTATTATTTGGAGAAACACCGCCTGGTACAGAACGTGCAAAATGACATAGCCAATTTAAAAACAATTCCTTTGTCATCCATGCATTTGGATGTGCAGCCATGCATGCTCCAGTTCACAATTTTTAATGTAATTCTTTATCATTCTCTTTCCTTGAACAAATAAAATCTGGGATTGACATACCCATTGCATTGACACAACACAATATAGTGATCCACTCCTGCTCTTTGGTATTACCTTTGGGACATTACGATTGACCCCCTTCGCAATTACATGAACTCCACAATTTCTTCCACTGCAAACCAATCTCATCACAATTTCCAGATTTTATGAGCGCCGTATGAATAGGTTCCATAGCTTTTGGCCAAATTATCATAAAATTTGGTACTATTGCAGGCGCAAGTTTAAAGCTCTATCCTGTCAAGTCCCTGCCGGTTCGGATTGCAAGGTCCGGATGACGTTTTCTCAATCCACCCACCATGATTTACCAGAAACCCATCTCTTAAGGGGTTTTGTCTTGTTTCACAAATCGAGCAACATTTGCCTTTAGCTGCATTAACTCCAAGCCATGACCCATATCAGCCATTTCTTTGCACCATTCAACAATTTCCTCTTCTTCTTCTTAAGTTAGAACTGTTGGAGGACCCCTCCTCTTTGTGTGGGTGAGACCATTTAGCCAATAGTGTAATGATGTGGGTGGAATGGAATACTTCTTTTTCTTTGCTCTGCTAATCGAGAACCCATTAAACTCAACATCATCTATCGCCTTTTCCATATCTTCTTTTGTCCAACCTCGGATGACACTAAGCTTCTTTGTTGCAGATGTTCTTTGAACTGAGACGGTGGGTGGGTTTCTACATTCTGAATCATTACCAGTTGGTGCTGAATTATCCTCTTCATCACTTAAATTATGTGATAATTGTACACCTCTCACTTTTGGCCTCCTTGATCTTCTAGCAATAGCACCTTTTCTCATGGTGTAAATGAAATACCTGATTCACAACATGAAAGATGATTGTTGGAAAAGAGACTATAAATATACCAAAAATGAATGTTAGAATATGAATGATTTTGTTTCATTTTTAGGAATTAATTGACTTGTAGTTTTCATTATGACAATGAAACTTGTATGGAATATGTTGAATACAGAAAGTGCTTGGATAACAGTGTATATTTGACTAAATGAGCACAATGTTGTATAGTTCAACAATGTTGTATATTGCATTTCGTAATTCACTATATTGTTCGTTAGAAATATGGAAGGGAAAATTTATAATGAAAACATTAACAATTTGGTGGGTGAGCATTCAATGCATGGCGGTAGCCTGACAACAACTGGCGCGGCGAGTGGACAACACTTGGTCCCATGCAAAAAAACCAACTTTTTTGACATCTCCACAAACGCGGATCGTCCACGTGGCACAAAGGTGGCAAAGTGAGGTGGCGGTGCAATGTTGGAGGTCAAGAATTTGGTGCCGCATCCATTGGTGGTGTTTTTGTTTTTACTTCTATAAATTTTCCTTCCATATTTCTAATTTCGACACAATTCAACAAAGGATTGGTTTCATCTAGTTGTTTAAATGGTTAGACATGTATATTTTGCAAAGAAGATAACAATTTTACCACTCTGTATGATGAATGCAACAGATATTATGGTACATACCTATATCTATAGAGTTTGACAATCCTTCTATTCATTTATTTACTCTTTTACCTATATCTATAGAGTACATACCTATATCTATAGTGTTTTTACTCGCCCAGGTGGCAGTGACGTGGCGCGGTGACTGTGCAAAGATAGGGTGCACCACAACCGGGTCCTCTCCCCTAGTTGTTAAAGCTAAGTTGTCGTTAGAAATATGGAAGGGAAAATTTATAATGAAAACATTAACGGCTGGTGGGTGAGCATTGCTAGGGGATAGGCACCGGTTGTGGTGCAGGGTCCAATAATGGAGATAGTGGGTGAAAGACATTGACTGTATTGTATTGTATTATTATTATGTAAACATGGAAGCATGAAATGTTGAATAAGACAGTTTTTAAATTAGTCAATATTATCTTATTCATTGATAGAACTAAAATTTTCCTTCCATATTTTTAATGAAAGCTTGACAAACTACTGTATTCGTCGGACTCTTCCTATGTAGTTTTTAAAGTTATGTTTTCAATATAAAATTTTCACATATGATCATAATACTTTCCAAATTTCTATGTATACAATAAAACTTATGCTAATATCACAGTGATGATTGGAAAAAATACTTTTCAACTGGAGAATGAGATATCTAGAAAAAATGAACAATACAGTGAATTCAGAAATGCAATATACAACACTGCTAGACTATAGAACGTTGTTGTGGTCATATTCCGACAGAGTTGTATATTCCAGTAGTGTTGTATTTAAAGTTATGTTTTCAATATAAATTTTGCACATGTAATTAGAATACTTTCCATCTTTTTATGTATACAATTAAACTTATGCCTATATAGCAGTGATGACTATACACTAGAGAAGAAGAATATATGTTCCCAAAGAAGTGTATTTGTTGTTTGCACGCACTGTCATGGCATATGATTTTGCAACGTACAGAAGATATGGGTATCCTGATTAGGCAGTCCCACTGTTTCGCTGGGAACAACAAACTGGTCCCCAACCCGATCAGTTTACATTTGACACCCTTACTTCAACAATAAAAGTATTCAAGACATTAAGAAAAATGAATACAATATGATTTTCCTGGACTGGCATTCTGTTAATGTGTTGAATACGTTTACTGTTTATGTAAGGGTAAAGGTAAATGTCATTTTTGTTTATTTCACAGTGCACAATGTCTAGGTACACAAGTGGTTTGAGTGCATAACGGACCTTCCTAGCACGGGGACACTTCTGCCGTGACTCCTCCAGTTTTGACCTCATGGCCTGATCTCATGTTTGTGTAATGATCGTTGTTTTCAGAAATAAGCCACCTAGATAATCTAACCTTATGTTTGTGTAGCCATGGTCTTTTTCACAAATAGGTCAACCAGATGGAGAAGATATATAAGTTAACTGAGTTTTCAATTACGCCTTGTATTGTAGGTATGCTCCACTTATGAGAGAATTCTGAATGGACAGAAATAAGCCAAGGGTTCAGGTTGGAGTTTCCTTAACTGTAGTTTCTTAAAATGACTGTAGGATATGCAGAAAATGCTTTTGTTGGAAACGTAGGTGCACTGTTTGATAGAATTCCTCAAGGAAACGTGGTCTCATAGAATGCCATGATGGCAGGATATGCAGAAATTAGATTAGTTGAAAAGACTTCAGAAACTTTAAAGCAAATGCAATTGGCATATACAACTCTGCTGCAATATGCAAACACTGAAAAAATAAATAGAGGGCTTGAATTATGAAATAGTTTGTAATTCATAAGTGTCTTACCTGAACTGCACTGCTCCTCACTTCTTCAACTTTGAGAGATGAAAATTGCATGAACAAATGGAATTGTAATCCATCCTTCAGCTTTTATTCTATCATCCTAAATTCTGATTGGTTGATGTTAGTTGACATGGATTCAATATGATAGTTCAATCAAATGGTTGAGATTTATTGGGATTTAATCCAATGGATAATATTTTAGTTGGTCATTTTTATTATTTTATGCAGTTGGTTACACAATTTATTGTTCATATGGTACTGAGTTTTTAAACACTGTGAAAGGTGAGCCTGACCATAATTTCATTTATTGTTATGCAGGTGTTTACTTGGGATTGAAGACTCTTACATCAAAAATAGTGCATTATATTTGAGATCTGGTTTGGAAAGTCTTGAGAAATGACTTGTTGAAGTGACTGTAATAGATATGATGTACATACAATGAATATATTAC
The DNA here is from genome assembly GCA_018340775.1 of Taxus wallichiana var. yunnanensis. Taxonomy (NCBI): domain Eukaryota; kingdom Viridiplantae; phylum Streptophyta; class Pinopsida; order Cupressales; family Taxaceae; genus Taxus; species Taxus wallichiana. Next base: position 345,535,861 of record CM031240.1, on the reverse strand, counting down.
TTAATGAATAGTTGACTGTATAGACTTTGTTTTTGTACACTTGTATATAAATTAATATATATTTTTAGTTCTATCAATGAATAAGATAATATTGACCAATTTAAAAACTGTCTTATTCAACATTTCATGCTTCCATATTTAAATAATAATGATACAATACAATACAGTTGGGTAATATTAATTTCACATATCATTCAAAATATGTTATTAAAAAGGTGAATGTCTTTTCACCTGCTATCTCCACTAATGGACCCTGCACCACAACCGGGTCCTCTCCACTAGAACCTTAAATCGACTAAAATGTTCCTAAATTTTCTCAGCAGCGCCTACTGAGATATTTATGGAGCCCCACTCCATGGGACCATGCCCTAAATAAATCATGTTTTCTCGGCAGAGACAAATCAGCCAGCAATGATTCCATTAATTAAATGAACTGCAATCATTTTAAATAAGATTTTCATTTTGCATTGGAATGCAAATTTTATGAAAATAAAAGAAATATCCCAGGGAAAACTAAACACGCCTAAAAGAAGAAACAACAAATCAAGAGGGCAACAACTTCATTAGGCCTAACCTAAGATGTAAATTCAACAAATATAGCCAACAAAACATGGTAACGTCCTGATTAAGTTTCCAGTACCTCACGCTTAATAATACAGGCATACCTTTTGATTTATTACAGGGATACTTAATACATCTCAGAAAAATCTGTACACAGGGTCCGCCTGATTCTTGAAAAAAATGTTTGGACATTAACCGTACAGGAGCCAAACTTACAATACCAATGCTTTATCCGCTGCAAAATTTAGTTGCAAAAACCCTGGTGAATTCTGATGTTATTTGACATTTAAAAATATAAAACCATGCCAACAAGATTGACAAACTTACTTCTACAGCTATAAAACCATATACTCATTTTTCTATGGCAATAAAAGTAATCCCCTCAGAGCACAATAAATTAATGCATCCTAGCAATTATTAATTATACTTATTATTAATATGCTGCATTATTGCTCCTTTAACCTCAAGACAAGTACAACAATCACTCGTTACTCCATTAACCTAAAGGCAATCAGGAGAATAACTCCAAATAATGTAAATCTTGAAACTTCCCATTATGACAAGGCGATGTTATTTGAATTGACTTTAGGGTCTCTTACATTCCAAGAATTTATCAAGACAGACTACATAAATTCATTCATTTTAGGATCGCGAGAATACTAGTATATACTATACATATTAAACTTGTATTAAATTTCAAGAATCAAAATATTACAAATTACTTTTATTATATTTTCTGGAAATAAAATCCACCACCCTGGTAGAGCCCGATTCTGTTAAGGGATGAGAGGTATGCGTATAACATAAAACAGTGACAATGGGAGGGTCCTATGTTTATAACATTGCTCGTAGCTGGTCCAAGTGTAGCTTCACAGGGATATTTGAGATTCTGGGTAGCTGAAGCTCAAATGAATGTTGCCCATCATCACTTTTTATATTATATTTCTGGAAATTAAATCCAGACCCTGGCAAAGCTCAATTCTGTAAAGGGATGAGAACTCGGTGAAGAACACCCAAGTCCAACAGTGACAATGGGAAAGACCTGGGTTCAAACATGGCCGGTGCCTGGTCCAAGGGTATATTCTAGCAAAGCCTGTTTCTGTGATGGGTCAGTGACTGAAGCTCAGACGACCCATTGTCACATTTTATTTTGTTTTCTGCAAATTAAATCCACACCCTGCCCAATCTCAATTCTCTGATGGGACAAGCTCAAAGTAGAATGCCCAACAGTGACAATGGGAGCGTAAATCATGGTTGGTGCCTGGTCCAAGTTAAATTTGGATTCCAGCAAGGCCTGATTCTGTGATGATACGAGAGCTCACTGTAGAATGCCCAACAGTGACAATGGTAGGGTTCGAGGTTTCAATCATGGCTGGTCCAACTTTGGCTTCACAGGGGTGGTTAAGTCAATTTACACTCCAGAAAAGCCTGATTCTGCGATGGAGGGTAGTTCAGATGTGAATGCCCACTGTCACTTTTTATTATATTTTCTGGAAATTAAATCCACACCCCAGCAAAGCCCAATTCTGTGAAGGGATGAAAGCTCGGTGTAGAGCAACCAACAGTGACAATGGGAAGGTCCTAGGTTTAAATCATGGCTGGGAAATGGTCCAGATGTGGCTTGACAAGGGTGTTTAAGTTAATTCAATTTGCATTTCAAAAGAGCACGACTCTGACAGGTGGGTAGCACATATGTGAATGCCCAATAGTGACGATGGGATGTTTGAATCATGGTTGATTCACGGTTGGCTTGCCAGGGGTGTTGGAGGTTCACTCCGCACTTGAAAAAAGCATACATTATTCTGTGGTGAATCAATAACTCAGTGTGGTTTGACAAGTGTATTTTGCATTCCAAGAAAGCCTGATTTTGGAATGGGTAGCTTACATGTGAATGCCCAGTAATGAGATGTTTAAATCATGGCTGGTTCGTGTGTGTGGCTTGACAGAGGTATTGGAGGTTCAATCCACACTCCAGAAAAGCATACATAATTCTGTGGTGAATTAATAACTCAGTATGGCCTACGATGGGTGTTTAAGTTCGATTTGCATTCCAACAAGGTCTGAAACTGCGATGGGTGGGTAGCTCAGATGTGAATGCCCATTAGTTACAATGGGAGATTTGTATCACAGCTGGTTCACACGGCTTGACAGGGGCGTTGGAGGTTTAATCCACACTCCTCAGTGATGGCTAGTCCTCTTTTTACAACGAAGATTTAATGAACAACTGAAGACTTATTTAGCATTTTATTTTTATCATTTCCACATATTAGTAGTCAGCAGTATAATTCATTATCGTTTTCAAGTATTTTTTCAGCAGGCACAACCATGTTCATCGGTCACAAATTCATCCTAAAATCCAGGGTTCCATATTCAAATACCTTACATTTCAAGTATTTTCTCCACAAGCAGAGTCTGTCACAAATTCTATTTCATGCTCACAATCTCAGCGGAGTTTATATATTCTTATCATAAAGCAATTTCTTTAATACAAACGTTGGTTATTTGTGCAAATCTCAAAGACAGCACTTCCAACAATTTGTTATGGGAAAAAGAACAACTGAAATAAACCTGAGGGCTAAATGCAATTACATAACTTAAGAAGGTAGATCCAATAGAAGATGGATAGGAAAAATACATTCTCTAGGCACCAGAGCTGGGAAATGCCAAAAATGAATAAAATGATCCAAATCTGCAGAAGTAAACCAGGTCTTTCAATAAGACCTGCAAGATTTATCGTGCCAGACTTGCATGTAGACAGGGAATCGTGGTTGACAAATCATTCAAAATGTGTGTTTCACTTGCCATTCGAAGACATGCGTTTATTTGCCATCTTTATACTCTCATCCTTCTGATCTCCAAAGATACGACGACGGAAATCCTCTACCATCAGGGGAAGACCCTTTCGTAAAGACACCTTGGGTTCCCAGCCAAGAAGATCTTTTGCCTTAGTAATGTCAGGTTTCCTCTTATGTGGGTCATCTTGCGTGTTTTCTTTAAACTCAATCCTGGCATTGGGATCGATTGTGTCCTTCACAACCTGCAACGCATGATTAATGTGTAAGTTCAAATTGGTACCAAACCAAAAAGTTTACCGCATAATGTAAATCTTTTGTAATGGGCACCCTCTGACAAGTTCAAAAATAATAAACCCCGTGAACAAACAAAATCAAGCTTTCAGAATCTCATACGTCATAAACTTTAACAAATGTGTGGAAAGGTTCTATCTCAGGAAGTAACAACAGTGGAACATGCCTAGGGCTATTTTTGATCTCACACAACCACCTTGGTATGGTATTGAAGCAAAGCAAACTTAAAACATTAGCATAAAAATACAGAATACAGTAAAACTATATTAGATTTAACATTCACCTGAGCTAGTTCCAACATCGTAAATTCCCCAGGATTCCCAAGATTGAATGGACCAACATGCTCGCCCTCCATGAGTCTCATAAGACCTTCGACCTTCAGGATTACCAAGGCATAGTTTCATATGTATCGAAAACAATGCAATGGGATTAGCAACAATCTAGCTAAGAAAGAGTGAACACTTACTTCAAAAAAATTGTTGATATGATCAGCTTACCAGATCAGAAACATATTGGAAACTTCTTGTCTGTTTGCCATCTCCATAGACAGTTAAAGGTTCCCTACGCAAAGCCTACATGGAATTGTAAGCAGATTAATTGACTACTTCAAAATGAGTAAAATCACAGTAAAGCATAAAGCATAGATTACACTACATAAACATATATTGGTGACAAAAATTAGTGTAACCTTAAAAGATGCTCGCCACACGAGTCAAAAAACAGTCTGTTACAATGAATCACTCAGATCCAATGTCAAATTGGGTCAGGCAAACAGGGTGAGACAATTGGGCTTTCACTAATTGCAGGGCTTGAGAGGTTCTTCCTCTATATTGAATTAAATCCAGTCTCCACATCCAAGTTCAAAACGCAGGAAACTTTGAGCCCTGAGGCTAGAGTGAGTGCTGCTGAGAAATTTTAAGGAGACTTTTCAGTGCAGGTGGTCCCATGGACTCCATAATTTTTTTGAGGAGCACAGCTGAGAAAATATAGGCGAGGATTTATAGGAATACAGAGTCAAGATGCCAACCAGAAGGCAGAAGTAGTGCCATGTGGGTAGAAAAATTCAGAACAGGTGGGGAGACTTGCGCCCCACTGTTGCTATTTTACAAAAGAATATTCATTTTCTTCCTGTAACAGGTTGCAAAAGCTGAATGTTTATTTGGAGCGGAAACCCCTCCACGGGTGACCCTCAAGACCTCAAAATCGGAAAAAGAAAATTGATGAGGAAGGAAAAAGACGAGGAAAAGTCCAAATATTCCCAAGTATACAACACCACACCAATGAAGCATTGCTCACTGGTAATGCTGAGAAGGTTTCAAGCTGCTCATCACATTTCCATTCTAGCCATGATCTGCACTCAAAGCATATGAGTACAAAACGGGATAAGGCCAGATACCACTACTGAGCAACTTTGACAGAAGAGTTACCTCTCAAAAGCATAAAGCTTCCCACAAAAAGGCAAATCACAGAGCAATATGTGAAACGTCAGATATGAATTATGTCACAAAAGACAAAAAAGCTCGGTCTGATCAGTGAGACAGAAAACAAAAGGGAAAAAATTAAAGATCCAAACTTTAGAAATTTATTGCCAATTTTACTCACCTCCAACAAACCTATGAATGATATACCAAATATCTCAACTTCTTTTGGCTTTTTTATCTTTTAATAATAAGGATCAAAATGATTTAAAATAATTTCTATCCTTCATTGTCATTTGGCATGGCAAAACAAGCTTCCCACGAAAACTTCAGAAGAAAAACAAAGTTAAATAAGATCCGGGCGTCCATAACCAGCCACCAGAAAATGAATGCCATGAAAAGTAGTCAGCATCGCATAAAGCTAACATGACCTCCCAACGTCACAATATATAATAACTCATGAACTTATACCCTTACAAGAAAGAGATCACTGACCTGAGCAACAAAGTTGCTTACAACCCGGCCATCATCAATACACATCCGTGGACCATATGTATTGAAGATTCTAGCGATTCGAACCTGAAAAAGGAAAAACAATCAACTAAGTCAAAAGAGTAAGACAGAGTAGATTGAATATAAGGACTCTGTTTTTTAATCAGCATTGTGCCAAACTCGGATTGTGAACCACACCTCAACATTTGCTCCCCTGTGGTAATCCATTGCCAAAGTCTCTGCGGTACGCATGTCCTCATCGTAGCAACTGCGGACTCCTGAAAGTCATAAAAACCAACCAGACGTTCTCTTAAGAATCAATGTCTATTTCATACCAAAAATTAAATCTAATCAAAACCTCAACTATGTTTTAATGGTAAAATAAACTCACCAATCGGATTGACATTGCCCCAGTATGTTTCAACCTGAGGATGTTGAAGAGGATCTCCATATACCTCACTAGTGCTTGTGAGCAAAAACTTTGCCCCAACTCGCTTGGCCAGGCCAAGCATGTTCAAGGTTCCCACCACATTGGTTTTGTATAGCTTGAATTAAAGATTAAAACACAGAACCCCAATGCGAAAACAAACATCACATAAATATCTATCTATTAACTATGGAGATAAAAAAGGGCTAATTTTTATCCATGTTTCTTAAGGATATGATAGTCTTGACAGGATTAAACTTGTAATGAACAGGCGAAGCAGGACAGGCCAAATGGTAGATCAGATCGACCTCCAACAACAGCGGCTCCACAACATCGTGCCTTATCATCTCAAACCTCGGATTGCCGAAATGATGCATCACATTTTCCTTCCTTCCAGTAAAGAAATTATCAACAACAATAACACTGTCACCTCTCTCCATAAGCCTGTCAACCAGGTGACTGCCTACAAAACCAGCGCCGCCGGTCACAACTACGCGAAGAGACTTCCTCTTCAGTCCCAGAGGCACTTTAGCACCTGAATTCACCATGGAAACCGCATGACGGTCAAAGTTAGCAACCCTAGCAACAGGGTTCTCATATGCGACCCGGTGGTGCGGCTGGTTGGACAGAAATTTGGTCTCCTCGGCGCCATTAGAGGCGAAAAACCCAGGCTGAAGAATGAAAAACGTTGACGCTAAGGCAATTCCAATGAATATAAACACAAGCCGCTGCTCTTTAAGCAGATAATCCATCGGCTTGGTAATCGACCATACTTTCTGCGGTTTAGGCGAGTACTCATCGCTGCTGGCCTGAGCTTCGTGGCCCCGAAACACCAACCCGGAAGCCATTTTTACTCTACAAAAGCTCAATCTTTGAGGTCTTGCCTAAATTCGCAAGAACATCCGTCTCTAACTTATAAAGTCAGATCCGCCTAATTTCAAGCAAATTCAAAAGAAGCGTCAAAACAAAGGAAACTCAATCAAAACGATTTTTTTTTAAGAATGAGATCTGTTGCATATAATCCTGAACATCGTATACTTAAGTCTAAATTACCAGCAAAACACCTAACCCAGTCGGATCTTCTCGGGTGTTTTTGTCCCTCACCGACTGAGACGAAAGGTGCGCCTCTCCCTGATATTTCCGGGCGAGAAAACTCCACAAATCAGCCGGGGCCCCACAACAAATGTTTCGCTCCCAATTTAATAAAAAAAAATAGTCGAATATGGATTTAACCCTGGAAGAAAGTTCCGATCCGATTTTGACGGTCAAAATTTAATTTGCTAGCATTTGAACCAAAAAATCGAAAATATACCATGAACTTGATCCGTAGAATTAAAAAATTCTCCTTGATTTCGAAGGAACATACGTAAAAACAACCAAAAATAAAATAATCATTTGATCCAAATTGAACATTTTTCGTAAACGTCGGGAAAAATAAATTAAGGTCAAAGCATCAAAATTTTACCGCTCGACGCAGTCAAAAATTAATCGCAAAATTTATCGGCTAATTAGCCGGAAACTTAAATCAAAATGCTCATCGCATCATTCACTGCGAGGATCTGCTTTAATGGCGGATCAGAGCCTGTTCAGACAATCTTTCAAAGCATTTCATCCCATCACTGTGGGGTTTCACGCTAATATACTTATTATTTTTACCCTCCAGCCGCCGCGGATTTGGAACAAATCGTCAACTACTTCTAACACCCCTCGTCAAATCCGCGTAATTTCTACACTTTAACTCATCGTAACTATTCGTAAGTAAATAACATTCCGTTATTACGTATGTCTAAACCGATACACGTGCCTTGTTATCTGCCGTAACTGACGGAGTCCTGAAGCACAGTCCACGTGGCAGTCGGTTACGTAGGTTATCTATATAGTATGGTTTATGAACTCCAGGTGGCAATCGGTTACTGGGTTACTCGTTTACTAGAGTTAACAACCGTTTTTCACACAGATTGCGTGTGAATTGTGTCAGTGTGCCACCTTTATGAAGAATTCTGTTCCCCCTAGCGGATTCAACGACAGAACTACGATTTTGAATGTTGTAAATTTAATGCGGGTTCGCGTCCGCACTGACACGTGGCTCCCGTGAAATGAGCGGCGGGAAACCGTGTCCCGGCGTTTCGGCCAGGGCGGCCGCCGCGATGGCGCCCTGAACTGACAGTGACCCGTCACCCAGTTGTCTATTTTAAAATAAAGTAATAGTTTTTCAAAATCTATTTATTAATTGGTTTGCAAATGAAAGCATTAGGTGGAGGCGGATTGTCAGGCTGCCTTTTGGAAGTTACGAAAACTTTTCTTTGTTAGGTTAAATAAAAACGTTAGGTGGAGGGTGTTCTTGTATTGTCAATTAATTTATATTAATAATTTGTTGGGGAATATGTGGCAATGGTATGATTGTTTTGGTGTATTTTGGAAGCTTCCTTGCATTGAGCGCAATGTGGTTGGTAAAGAGGAGCTGGTTGGCTTGGCACTATCTTCATGGCCAAATTTCCCTCTCTTTCACGTGCTTTGAGTTATAAATTAAACACATCATTGACTATAGGCCTCACAGAATCAACTCATCAGTGTTTAATTTATATTTTTAAATTGAGTTAGTGTAATTATTTTTTTATCAGAATGTATCAATATATTAAATGTGGCAAGCTCCGATCTCCATGCTAAGGAGGTAGAGTTAGAGAAGCAGCCATGGTAAGAGAATCCCACGAGCAATTTTTTTATTTTTGCATTTCAAGAGTTTTGTGCTTGTGTCTCAAGGTGTGTCATCACTTATCTATGACTACAATAGCTTGTGCAACTGGATTATGTAATTGTTTTTATTTTCCACATTTCTCTCACACCTTAGCTACACAATGTCAATTCATATCCACTATCTCATACAAATCCATAAATCACTTTTGACATTTAGTTAAAAAGTGATTGTTAAAATACAAAGCGATTGATGTAGTTAGCTAATTGCGAGGGCATGCAGATGAATTATTAGTACTTCGCTACATATAATGTGATATCTATATGGATGCAAATACTTTGGAAACACGATCACTTGACAATGAGAAACAATGACTTGGCACACTTAGGCTTGAATAGGCTTTAAAGGTCTCTATATGGGAAGCTTGACTTTTGAACTTTGGTTGGGAGTACTTCAAACTTGTGTGTGGGTTGTTCATATGTTGTGATATTGCTTTGAAGGAATTTAGGAGAGCTTGGATGCTTTTGGAATGTCTTTTATAATGTCTGCTCTTGAAAGTTCAGGTGAGGTAAATAAGTGAGTTAAACTTGTTTATATAAGTTTTGTAGGTTGATTTCTCATTAAGATTAATCTATAGGATATGAATTGACCCATAGAAGATATCAAATTGAAAAAGTAACCATTGGGTGGATCGAGTGAAAGCAGTTTTCTTGGCCGACCGAGGAGGGTTAGATGGTTCGATCTAAATGGATGGTCCCATATAGGCGATTTGTGGGATTCTACAAAGTTCTAGAAATGACACATGGAAGAAATATATTATTTGTGGGTGATGCGACTAGTTATGTGAGTGGATGAGTAATGTAAATAGAGAATCAATTCATGCAAGAGAGATAATGATAGGTCATTGTTGTCATGCAAAATGACTAGCCTAAAAATTGAAACTTTAAAGCATGATAACTAAGCCCATAGTTCAAAATTCTGCTTCCCAATCACATTGAGCCCCTCTCATGGCCAACATCTTTAGTGGCACCATCAACCCGGCTCTGAGGAAGGTCCCAATGAATTTTTCAAGTATTCCTCAGTGTGCAAGGAGGGATGATTAAGTTGATGGATGAATTTAGTAAGGTTATGTGAAAGACAAGTCCTCCTGGAAGCCTAAAAAGGCCAATTTTGGTCATTCTGCAGCCAATATACACCCTCCATGAATGTTTATGGAAAATCTAAAACATTTGAGGGTGGTTTCAAAGGTTATTGAAGGTTTCGAGATAGTTTAGGAAAATTCAAGAAAGAAAATCTCATTCAGGAACAATTTGTTCAACATCCTGGTTTTCTAAGTGCATGGAATGAACATTGTAACGGTGAAAACTAACTTCTCTAGATGATTCTAGGAGTTCCATAATGAGTTAGGAAGAAAAAGAGTAAGCACCATAAATCTCTTAGAATCCTCTGAGGTGGAAACATGAGATTTTCTCAAGGCACAAAGGTTTCTATGATTGTTCATAACATTGCAGTTGCCCCTCTTAGTTCCAAATAAAAAGGCCCTAAATTTTGAGTTTCAAGAAGAATAAAGTCTAAATAATGGTTCCATTTATCTTAACATGTGTTTTGGATTCAAAATCATATAATATTTAACCCCAAAACATTCTTTTAAGCCTCAAAGGTGAAAAATTTGGACATCCAATGCAAAATTTGCTTTCCATTTTTGGTCTAGTCGCACTTTGGACACTCATGTGTCCCCTATGTCCCCAGGTACAAAGAGGACAAGGGGGACACAAAAGTGTGACCTCGTCCTCTTCCCCAAGTTGCACTTTGGACACCTAGGTGTCCCATTTGTCCCCTTTGTCCCCATGGTGCAAGGGGACAAAGGGACACCAAAGTGCGACCTCCTTCCTTCACCCATGTCACAATTTGGTGTCCCGAGTGTCCCCTCTGTCCCCCCAGGAACAAGGGGACACAAAATTGTAACCCAAGCATGCATGTAACTCATCCTCAAAGGTTCCTTTAAGTGATTAATCCTATTATTTGGAGGAGGAAACCCATTTCCATAAGGAGAAATTGAGAAAAAAGGTGTTCATATATCAAAGGTGTGTTTCCACTCATGTGACATCTTGGTCAGGAAAGTGAATTTTGAAGAGGTCATCATGTTCAAAAGTAAAATGTGAAACTCAAGGAGTGAATTGATGATCATCATATCTTGACTCCATTGTTGTTTTCAAATCTATTTAAGGGATAAGTCGGGATGAGCTAGACAGAGATACCAAGACATCAAAACCATCATGAGTGAAGGATCAAAAATCCATCTACTCCCACAAGAAATATGTGAACATGAGGTGTATGATCATCCTAAATATGATTCCATTCAGCAAGGATTTTGGAGTCAGGAAGGGTAAGGTGATGACCTTCATTTGGAGCACCATGTATGCAAGAATGAGAAACTATCTCAATTTCATTTGATGTCATTCACTTGGTAGTGTTCTTAAACACTCGTTCAACACCTTGTAGTGTGATCACACATTAAGGAGGAAGAACATTACAATCATCTCATTTCATGATTCAACAGATGGTCATACGACAAACATCTCATTCAGGGAGTAATCCCTCTATCTGCAGGGTGAAGACATATCTTAGTAAGTGACAAACAATCATGAAATGGTTTGATGATCATGGAATTGATTCTTGGTCATAGAAATGAATTGTGAAAGCCTAGAAAATTAAGAAAGTGATCTACACTCTTGCCTTTGTAATCAAAGGAGATCATTATGTTCCCATCACCATGTAAACTTCATAACAGTGTTTCTAAACACTTATTCGATGCTCTGGAATGATTTCATATCGGTGGAAGAAGGAGATTGTGATCACATTGCTTCAAGTCAGCAAGCTCTTCATCAACAAAAGCTTCATCTTCATTGGATTGGTCAACCCAACTCTCTCTCTCTTTATCTATCTTCCTTATTCTAATTCCTCATTAAAAATGCACTTTTTCCCTATTTTGTCTTATTCACTTAAGTGACCTTCAACATTAACATTGTAAGAGTCCTTTTTCACTAATAAGGAAAATACTCACTTTTGTATCCTAGGAATATGAAAGGTCATAAGTGATGAAGGGAAGTGAAAAGTCATGTGGGGAGTAGATGAAGAGACATTTTTGTATGTTATAAATTGGAATGGCTTCTCCATTCCAAAGGGTTGGCAATTGTGGATTGTTGTATGTTGTTGAGCTTTGTATCACCACTACATCAAGAAATGAAAGTTACATTTCCTCTATTCTTTATGCTTATGTTCCTCTACTCTCTCCCTCTCTACTTTCCAACTTTGTAAGCATGGTGATCTTTCATAACCAAGAAGGAACTTTGTGTCCTTGATTGATGAATATGTAGAACTTTGTGTCTCTAGTTTGTTAGTCTAGAGTCTTACTAATTGATTGCATTGTTGTGTTCTTATAATTGAATGTGGACCTACTCTAATTGATGTATGTGAATTTTTTAAGCTTGTTCACAACATTAACCCTCTCTCCTTATTTCTCTTACTCCCCTTTACCTCTCCTCACAAAAAGTTCTTCCCTTATACTCTATATAAGCACTTTACCACATATTTAGTGGAGTACTCCTATGTGATCCCCAACCTAATGGTAACTCACTATTTTTAGTTAGTTATATTCAATAATGGGAGCCTCCCCATACACAAAAAGGAGGGGCTTAGCACAGTGACTTTTGGTGGAAACCAATAATTTTCACTGCAACAAATTATTTTACCAATAATTTTTGGTGCAACTCAATTGGGAAGATTTGCCCTTTGTGCACCCGTAAAAGATCTAAAAATCCAAAAAAAAATACATATTCAAAAAATCCATAAAAATTTACTCAAAAATACCATATGAATGTTCAAAAGCCTTGTTGAACTCCATTAAAAATATGCATTTTTCTAGTTACTTTGCTATCAACACTTTGAGAAAACTAGCAGAAAAGAGATATACTCAAGTTGATCATACAAGTGGCATAATTGACCCGACATTTGAAAGAGCAACACAAGTTGATTTTAGGATTCCCATTATTCAAATAACAAGGAAAATCGGTCAAGAGTACTTTCCTGAATTTGATCCTAACTTTCCTCTTGAAGGTCACATTGCAGAGAGCAGTTGTAGAACCACTAGACCTCATTCCTCCAGAAGAAGAAAGAGAAGAATAACCAAAGGAAGAAGGAGAAAGAATGGTTACACCTCTGCCATGGGGATAGAACACTAGTCCGCTAGCTTTGGCTCCTCCACTCCATGAATTACCAAAAGGATCAAGAAAGAACTTTCCCAAATTATATGGAGATGAAAAGCAATGTCTAAATGATCATATCACAACTTTTATCACATCATGTGGTGTTCTTGGAGTACAACACAAAGATGTTTTCATGTGGTTTTTCATGGAATCATTACAAGATGTTGTAGTGGATTGGTTTTACTACTTTTCATCACGCTCAATTACTAATTGGGAGGATATGAAAACCAAATTTGAAGAAAGATTCAAGAGTGCAGAAGATGCTCATGCCCTCCTTGCTCAACTTGCTCAGATGAAGAAAGAACTATAAGAGCCCATGAGAGAATTTGTAGTGAAGTTCAATAAGTTGATTAACAAGATTCCTACTGATGTTTGTCCTATTGCATGGATAATTAGAAAAGGTTCTTCTTGAATGCTCTGGTTTCTGAAGTTTGGTTTCATACTACATAGAGCACAACCGAATAATTTGGACAATGCTCAAGAACTTATCATTAATGTGGAAGACAACCTCATCATGTCAAGAAAGATCAAGAACCATTAAATGAAGGATAAGGCCCAGAGTTTCAAAGATGAAAGAGTTGATCCATTACTACAAAAGTTAGTTAATGACTTGACTTCATTGAAGAAGGAAATTTCTCAACATGCCTCACATCAAAACAAGAATAGGAATCAGATTGCAGGAACACCCCAAAGGATTTCTTAGAAGCTCCACTAGTTAATGTAATATGTGGGACTAGTGAAGATGAAGGAGAAGAAATTGTTGAATCAAAAATTGAAGAAGAAGAAGAAGATGGATGTGCTAGGATTGGGTATTTCAAATACTCACCAGATGAAGATTTTGAAGAACCCATGGATAGCTACACTTGTGTAGTATTCACTCGATCACAAATGGAAAAAGAATCCTCTTCTTCCGCTGCCCAAGATCAAAGCATTTGAATCTTCAAATGGCGACTCTATGAAAAAAACAACAAAAGGAAGAGCATCTTTTTTACTTCCATGTGATTAACCAAGAAGAATCTCGAGGCTACCTCAATCAAGAATCCAACCACCTCTTCAAGTAAGTCTCTTTCATCTCCTCTTGAAAAATCAACTTTTCCTCTATTGATCTTAAGAATACAAATCTTTCTCATGCCAAGGTTATCATATTTCCCAATGTTCTTACCACTTCTACACCTTTTGACATCATTAACCATTGTAAGAAAGCCAAAATTTAGATTTCTAAGTCTGAGTACTTGAGAACCCATCCCAAGTAATTTGATAGGCTCGTCTAGTTTATCAAAGAAAGTAGTTCAAATTCATGCTCCAACACTTCCATTACCAAATAACTACTTCTTGCTCCTCATACTTTTCCTTCTCGGAACCTTTCGGTTTCTCCACACCCTCCACCTCCAGGAAGAAATAAACTTTTTATATTGCCTTCTGGTCAATGGATATAAACTAAATAATTGCATTATCGACTCAAGTGCCTCCGACAAATGTGATTAGGTAAATTTTTCTAAATCCATTGGTCTCTCTCTCACTCCCGTTATTGGACATTGTTATTCCACGGAAACCAAAGAATTACCTCTTGTTGGCAAGGTTAAGGATGCTCTAGTAGCATTTGTAGATTTTCTAGATAAGAAGATCACGATGAAAATACTTGTAACAAACATGCTGGTCTGTATGGTATGATATTGAGTCGAATCTTTGAGGGATATTATCGTGAGAGATATATAGATGGATTAGTCGCATGCTACCATTCCGGTCAATGGTAAATGAAGAAGCTCCTTCCCATCAGGAAAATGAAATACACCTGTTCAAATACCAGATGACCCAAGGGCAGAAATCCTATTTCAAAATTCAAGGAATTACAACTTCTTCATAGCTTCAGAGGAATATGTTGAGCTACCCATGTTGATGGAGGAATATCTAGGTTTGGATGGAGTGGGTTGAAAAGAATCATGGTGATCTACGAAGGAATCAAAACTTGATAGTGTGTTCTTCTCAATGAGCATGAATGCATATTATCTATTTATTAGTGATGATGTTCATGTAAGTCTTGACTTGAAAAAAATCAATCATAAGGCGGTGATCGATGCGGGTCATGAACACAAAGTGACATCAAACAACTTCTTTGGCAGTGTAGGACCCGTGTTTCCAAGCATGATTTCAAGGTTCAACATAACGACTCATTCAATAAGTATGATTGTGAATACATAGCTTTATCTATCCCATTGGGAGGGATAAATCTTTCAAGAAGGAATTCATGAATGACAAGATGCTTAGGCCTCTTAAAACTAAATCTACTCAAGAAGAGGATGAATTCATCATGGAAATGGACTCCCTAGTTCATGGTGTTCAAGATTGGGAAAATGACAATCTAGATATTTCAGCCCCAACCTTGTGCTCATTCCCCTTTCATGAAGATGGAGACCTTCTCAATGAAGGATAGATGGATGAGATGGTGCTTGATTCCCTCAAGGTTGATTCCATTCAAGATGAAAACCTTCTCAAAAAGACATATATGAACAAGAACAATCTCAAATCTTTCAAGGTTGACTCTGCTCAAGGAAAGGAAGCTTTCATCATGAAGCTATATTTTGAGACTCAAAATGACCAAGGTGGAGAAGGTGATGTTTTTAATTCTTCATACTTGACCTTGTACCCATTTTCATTTCAAGAGATTGAATCACTATGTGCAGCACATTATAGAAAGAAACACATCAAAATTGAGTTGGTGTTCATGAAAGAAGACAATTTGGAGCAACTGGTAAACACGAGAACATCAAGAGGCTTGTGATAATGTTAAAACTCCTAAAACATATGTTGAGAATAAACTCATGGAAACATTGGTCATGAAGCATATGAAAAATGAAGAACAAATGCCTATCAAATATCATAAGCCTCGGTATGAAGACAACAAGCCTAGTATGATCAAGACTCATTCTCGTAGCAATGAAGGAAAACCAACAATTGCAGAATGAACTTGACAATTAATAAGAAGATGAAAATAAGATGCCAAAGCAACAAAGGTAATGGAATGAATTAGTGGACCCTCAATTGCAAGAACAATCATGCAAAATTTCTCAAGAAATTGAGAAAGGGGTCATATTTCAGTGATCCCATTAATGGATTTGTAGAAGAAAGGCATTCAGTGATACCCATATACGGGTAAGCATTTAGTAAGAATTGGTGCTACAGTGAAAGTGGGTTGTCCCCCGCATGTAACATAGGTGATTTAGGATGTTTTTCATGGTTTCCCTTTTGTTGTGTGTTTCCCTTTCTATCTTGTGTTTCCTTTCCCTGTCATGTGTTGGTCATGTTTGTTTCTTGGTTGTGTTTATAGCTTTTCTTGTTGATCGGTGTAATGACTCTATTGCCTTATGTAAAAAATAACTAGTCTGCTCACCCATGAGATGTCTGGGGTTCTCTATTTCCCCTTATATTCCAATTTCCCTGAGTTAGAGCTAGTTGTTGTCATGCAAAATGAATAGCCTAAAAATTGAAACTTTAAAGCATGACAACTAAGCCCATAGTTCAAAATTATACTTCCCGATCACACCAAGCCCCTCTCATGGCCAACCTGTCTTTAGTAGCACCATCAACCCAACTATGAGGAAGGTCCCAATAAAAATTTAAATTATTTCTCAGTTTGCAAGGAAGGGTGATTAATTTTATGGATGAATTCAGTAAGGTTTTGTGAAAGACAAGTCCTCCTAGAAGCCTTAAAAGGCTAATTTTGGTCATTCTACAACTAGTATACACCCTTTGGGAACGTTTAGGGAAAATATAAAAAATTTGAGGGTGGTGTTGGAGAGCATTAAAGGTTTCTAATGCATTTTAGGAAAATTTAGGAAAGAAATTATCATTTAGGAACAATTTTTTAAACAGGGTTTTTAGGTGTAGGGAGCGAACATCCTAACGGTGAAATATGACTTCTCTAGATGATTTTGGGAGTTAAAGTAAGGAGTTAGGAAGAAAATAAGTAAGCACTAGAAATCTATTAGAATCATCTAAAATATGGAAACATTATATTCTCTCCAAGGCACAAAGGTTTCTGATATTGTTGAGAACATTGCGGTTGCCCCTCTTAGTTCCGGACTAAAAAGGCCCTAAATTTTGATTTTGAGGAAGAATCAAGTATAAATAATTATTCCATTCATCTTTTAATTTTTTTTTGTAGTCAAAATAATATAATATTTGACCCTCAAAGTGGATAACCTCATTGTGGAAGGAGATTCTATGAACATCATTAACAACCTTTCTAAAATCCAAACTCCGAGCAGGACCATTAGAGACTTTATTAATGAAGTTTCTTACCTATTAAATCACCTTAACATTATGTTCCAACATGTGTATAGGGAAGGAAATAAATCAGCAGATGCATTAGCCAATGTTGGGGTTCACATTAATAATTATAGCGAGTGGTATGATATCAAGGACACCCTCGACAAAGTTCATCCCATCATTATTAATGAAGCCAATGTACATCTCAACAAGACTACTCATTAAGCGACAACTTCCACATGTGTGGAATCCTTCACTTGTATTTTTGAAAAAAATCGATTTCATTCTCACCACACCTCAAACTTTGAGTTCTTTTTCCATTTCAAGCAGTGTCCGGAGAGAGGTGTCGAAGTTCATCACGAAACTACCAAGCTATTGGGTTGCGAGATTACCGCTAGAAGGTCTACTTAGTACTGTCTCCATGAAATCTACTTTGTCGCTAGCTTCATTCACAATGGGGGATCTCCATGTAGATTCGAGCCCATATTCGACCCACAATGACAAGAAAATGTGGAACTCTAGGAAACCCTTAACATTGGGGGTTTCACATAATTTATTCAAAGGATTAAGGGACGTGATCAACACATCTCTCTCCAATTTGTGGAAAATTGGAAGGATAGGAATATCAAGTTCAGAGGTAGGGATTTCACTATCTTTGAACAATTTATATCCTTCATCACATGGCTAAGTTTGGAAGGCAATAAGTTTTTCAAAAACAAATTTGACAAAGAGGCAGAAGAAAGGTTGTTCTTGGACGATGGAGAAAACATTGAAATTAAAAAAGAAGGCATCATCTGTGGCTCTATCCCGCAGCCCTTCAACAAATTTGCTCACATGATGGTCCACTACATTACTCTCGAGGGAAGGTTTTCAACTCTTCCTCTGCATCATTTGGTTCTCCTCAACCATTTCAGGCGCGAAGTTAAGGTAAGTTTTCCATACTATATTTTGCACTCCTTAGAGAAGTCTGTTTTGGAGGTCCAAGGACATAAGAGGGTAGCACCACTACATCAAGGGGTTTTTTTTCTTATTCACCAGTTTATTCTAGACATAGTGGCCAATGACCCTAACCCTATTTTAGCTCCTTTGCCTCCTCAGCCCCATATCTGCTCCAAGAATCCCCTTTTCCATGACCCTGTTATTGAACCCCTTCCAAAACGGATTTTGAGAAGCAACGAAAAGGATAAAGAGTTACTTGTTGAAGAAATCCCCCTATTGTCAACCCTGTAAGCCCCTATGACTAGGTCACCCCTTCTGTTTTGGAAAATTTTAATCTGCAAGCCAAAACCCCGAAGATCATTGAAGACAATGTTGATTTTCTCCTCAAGTCTGGCATCAAGAATTGATTCGACTCCATTTCCAGCCTCGAGAGAGGAATTCAACACTATTACTACTCAAATCAGAGCTCTTGAAGAAAAGCACAACCATTTGGCCATTCATAGAGCAGTCTTGGATCTTCTTCAAGTCCACATTCATCAGATCTATGATCTAGTGGCATTCTAGCCTCAACTTGGAAGAATGGAAGGATCACCAAGAAGTTCAAAGCTTCCAACTGGGATCCTAATATTGGAACAACAATGAATCTCTATCAGGCACTCAAGATTGCTCTTAAGGTTTATAATAAGTCTACTAGTTAGTGCCTTTGTATTTGTGTTTCATTGTAACTGGTGATATGATATCATTGTAGAGCCGCAGCTTTTTCTTTGTTATCTCGTATGTAGTTGGGATTCTTGTAGGTAGTTGGCCCCTACCTTAGTACTTCTTTAGTTTTTATCTTTTGGTTGGGGTGTGGCCCCCACATATAAAAAAACCTATTTTTTCTTGCTTATCTTGGTTGTTGAGCTTTTTTTTATTGTACTTTTGGGTAAGGTCCCTCCAAAACCTTTTACCTTTAATAAATAAATATATTATTTGACCCCAAAACATTCTTCTAAGCCTCTAAAGTGAAAAATGCAAGTTTGGTGTTCAAATTTAGACATCCAAGTGTAAAATTTGCTTTCCATTTTGGCCTAGTCATACTTTTTACACTATTGTCTCCCCTTTTTCCCCTAGGGGACACCAAATTGTAACCTCATCCTCCTCCCAAAGTCACACTTTGGATACCCATGTGTCACAGATGTCCCTTTTTTCCCCTTTTCCCCATGGTGCAAGGGGGACAAGGGGACACCAAAGTACAACCTCACTCCTTCATCCATGTCGTAATTTGGTGTCACTGGTTTCTCCTCTATCCCCCAAGGGAAAATGGGGACATAAAAGTGTGACTCAAGCATGCATGTAAATCATCCTAAAAGGTTCCTTTTTGTGGATTAATCCTACTATTTGGAAAAGGAAACCCATTTCCATGATGATAAATTGAGAAAAAGGGTGTTCATAAATCATAAGTGTGTTTCCACTCATGTGACATCTTGGTTAGGAAAGTGAATTGTGAAAAGGTCATAATTTTTAAAATTAAAATGTGAAACTCAAGGAATGAGTTGATGATCATCATATCCTAACTCCGCCATTGTTTTTAAATCTCTTCAAGAGATAAGTCAAGATGAGCTATACAAGATACCGAGACATCAAAAACCATTATGAGTGAAGGAACCAAAATCCATATACTCCCATGAGAAATATGTGAACATGAGGTGCACAAGCATCCTAAATATGACTCCATTCAAGGAGAATTTCAGAGCTAGACACTAAATCATGCACTTTGGGTATATTTCTAGTCCTGATCACATACCACTATTCATATGATTCATAAGCAATAAAAGTACTAATTGACCACTGTCTTTGGCCTCTTTTCTTTTTTTCTATTTTCCTTCTTAGTCTCACACACCTTCTCACCCAGTCTAACTTTTGACACTTCAATTTTTTTGAGTCTGGGCACCGATTCCCAACTAGGATGCCAACGCCTAGGCGCCCTCATCCCCTCTGGGTGCCCTTGACCTCTTTGTATCTTTCTCGCATCTTTTGGGTCCTTTTCTAGTTTGGGCATCTTATTTTCTTGGTGGTTGGCCTTTTAGTGGTTAATTACGGAATTCAAGCAAAGGAATCATATAAATACAAAGTTACATGGCAATAATAAAGGACCAAACACTAAGCATCTACTACCATCACCTAAGGTTGCATCCAAAGGCATTACAAGAGCATCAAAACATCCATCTAACATCCATTCAAGGGACAAGGGAGTGCATTCTTCATATAGGAGGGGAAGTTCATTTTTCCATGCACATATCTATCTAAATTTTCTACATCTAGCTATTGCTCGTTATTCAAGTGTGTCTCTGGAACAAGAGCTACCTAGGCATGATTCTACACACACACATAACTACATGGAGTCTGAAATGTAGTGCAGTGCTCGGATCGTAAGTTCACTCATTCGAGTGACCACTTTGGGGTCGGTTTGACCCCATATTATCTTTTTATTTTTAGGATTTGATGTGTTTTGTGGTTTTGCAGGTGCTCTTTCTTTTTGTAGGTTTTAAGTGAATTCCATGTTTAAGAAGCTATATACAGTGACTAAAGGTGACATCTAACGAATATCTTGTGACCTGTAAAATTGAGTTTATGAGGTTTTGACCAGTCATGTGCACTCAAAGGAGGTTGCAGTGCACACAGGCACCCTAACCCTATTAGGTGCACCATTCCAACATTCCTGATAGTTCTACAATTTTCTAGGTTCGGTTGTGATAGTTTGCCTTCCTGTTTAATCAATTTTCTAGCTCAGCACAACTTTAGATTTATTACGAATCAGCTAAGTATCTTACCTCTCTCTTGCATCTAGGGTTTCATATTTTTATAGCTTACTTTCTTGTGTCAAATATGTACTTTATTACATATCTATACTACATTGTTACTTAATTAGAATTTAGCATTTATTATTACAATAGTTGTTAAATCATTTGGTGAACCTTTACATTCAAACCCTACCTTCTGAGTATGTTTTATTCTTCTCAAGTCATGGACCAATCTTCTTATCATTCTTTCGCTCCAACTAAGGTTTCTGACATGGTTATTATGTAGCTAATTTCATGCAAGTTTGTACTCAACATCCTCCTCACTTTAGTATGCCTAGGGTTGACTCCACCATCAATGTAGTCACTACTCGCCGCACTCATCCTCTACTGACTCTCTCATTTTTATCCCATTGCCTATCACTTTTGTGACTCTTTCTACCAATTCTAATGGATATGATATCATCGAACAACTTAAGAATACACCTGCCAAAATATATCTCTATGACTTATTGTGTAATGCACTTGATTGTCATCATACATTAGAGGTCACCCTTTGTTATATCCACATAATCATTTAGTCTCTAAAACTCAAAAATACCACATGCTATATCATTTAGTGATGAAGACATCTTTTCACCGATTGTTGATAATCTTTGTGCACCTTTGCTTATCACTGTTATCATTTGCACCATTTTTATCAAGTGTGTACTCATTGACAATGGTTTCACTATCAATTTATGTGCTCACTCCCTTTTACAAAAAAATGGCATTACGAATAATCTAATTGCTAAGGATTCCACTCTCATTCCTGGCTACAATTCAACTACTCACATGTGCGTAGACACTATCATATTACCTATATAGGTCGGGCCTAAAACTGTCCCTACAGTATTCTTCGTTATCGATGCTTCATTTCAATTTAATCTCTTATTGGGTAGACCATGGATTCACACAATGTATGCGGTCCCATCCATTATTCATCGATGCGTCAAATTCCTACATGATGGTTATGAAAATACCATTTATGTGGACCCCGATCCATTTAAGTTTTATCGAATATACCCCATCATTGCTATGCATATCCCCCATCGCAACCTATTCCATATATAGCATATTGACACATATGATATTGGTAAATCTAACGATTCATAAACTTCTTCCACCATTACAAGAATTCCATCTATTTCCACTCACACTATTGCTATCATTTCACCCACCGTATCTACTCCCATAAGTAACCACTACCGCTCCGGTCGTTGAGACTCCTCTCGCTCTACATCTACTTCACCTCCTCCCAATATCCATGATAATGTCCAACATGATTTTTTGATGACGAAGTTGATAACATTGAGGTTCATTGATGACATTTGATGAAAATTATGTAATATTAATTTTACTCCTCTCGAGATAGATGAATCATACTTCAATGATACTTTCGTTTGTTATTGGCCCTAGTGAATATCAATTCAAACAACCCCCTCCTACTAATGTTATGGTACTTTATCGGGGGTTTGTCCATACACTGGATATCATTTCACCTTCTTCACCCTCTCATGAGCAACTTGCACTAGCACTGCCACCTTTACATGCACCTTGTTCATGAATGATTCTTATTGGCATCACATTCCATTCGATCCTACTTTCTCTAACTCTATTTGCACATATGATGGCTTGGCTTGGCTTGGATTCACACTCGACATGATCTCTCCACCCTCCACCTCATTCTCCTCATTTCTATCATGGATGTGTTCACACCATTGCTGCATATAGTCTTCGCATCTTCCATTTATCAAGTATTTTGTCACATGCACTTCTCACACTTCTCCACTTACTCTTGGGAAGTCTTGGCTTGATTACATTGGTGGTACTCTCAATTAGATAATCATATTGATATCACATTCCCTATGCCCTTTGATTGCGTTTCTATTTTCAATGATTCATTTCTTGACTATTCACAAATATTACTTGCTTGTATGCACGTGGTTTTCTGCAACAACCTTTTACTTATGAAGAATATGCAATGGGCATGTACAATTTACGCCATGCAATGGCTCTTTATATGATCAACCACATACTATTGCTTACCAAGTCTCTGACGCATCTTCATTCGGTTTGAAAATGACAACGATGATCTCTTAGATGATGTTACTTGATTCTTCCACACATCATACACTTGGGGGAATCACACTTATTCTTCCACCTACCCTCATACCATCATTAAACGTCTTACATTTTTTTCCATTTTTGCTTCATACACTTTATCTAGTCTTCTTCATACATCTTACACACATTGATACATACAACTTGTATCATTATTACGATGACGAATTCTTGTGCTATGCTTCACACTTGAATTTTGAGGGCTTACTACATTCATGAACCTCATCACATCACATCATGCACACATTTCACACACTCGGCGCATTCACGACACATCAACATCACATTCTCACACATCGTCACTACCTTATGACACACTCTAGTTCCACGGTTCATACTCAACTGCTGAGGGTCTAAATCTAAAATGAACCTCACCACACTCACTCACTCTCTATGCTCTATGCTTTATGATCATATATTCTAGCACACAATTAAAACCATTTCCTAATGACACACTCTTGTTCTATGGTTCATTCTTGACACTGAGACCATTTATAAATGAACATAATCATTCATACTCATTCACATTACTGAGGGGCACGTTTCTTCCATCACACTCACTTTGCATTCCATTCCATTCACACTCACAACATACTATTGCATATCTTGGTTGCACATTGTTCTTGTTTACTTATACTCACATGTTACACTTTGCTTACTATGTTAGATGAATATTTTGTATGTCATTATTTTATACACACATGCACATTCACTTGCCTTCTAGTTGTGATATTTTACAAATTTGCACAACATATTTGGCACAGATTGTTACATGCAATGGCTTGGGCATCCACTTTCATACACATCACAGGTGCTATTGTTTCATTTTATACTTCCTATTCATATTAGCACATTACATATATCGGATCATACATGTTTTGACATACTTTCTATCTTTCTAACATGCTAATGAGTGCTTCATGTGCAACATTTGTCTTTTGCAGAACTATTTGCTACCATGGTTGTCTGATATCTTGTTTGTCACTATTTTGCATTGTTTTCTATTGTATGCCATTGTTGTGGGATTTTCCCTTTGTTTTGTGTGCACATGATATGCTTTTGGATCACTTTGGCCTCAATTATCTTACGACATCATGAGTGATGTCCCATGTTTGTAACCCACTTTTCATGGTCTACATTTTCTTCTTGCTTGTTAGCTTACATCTTTGTCTTCTATATGTGTTATCTTGTTTTCACTAACACTTGTTTCCAACCACTTTGTTTGCATGTGCCTTGGTTTCTACCAAGCACATTCCCTTCCCCTACAGGGCATCAGTTTCAGATCAGTGTTTGGTCCTCCTTTGGGCCACATACTCCTTGCAATGTTGCATGCACCCAAAATGAGGGGGCATCTATTGGGTGAATTAGTCACCCCATACAACAGTTTACAGTCATAATATAACATAATTTAATACCGGTATGACACAACACAATCTTTAGTCACAACAATGAACCAGAATCTAATTTGGGTCTTTAACACAACACAAACACTAACACCCAGACATAAGCAATAGCGAATGGGTGGGTGCCCTTGACCCTTCTCTGACTATGACTAGGGGGTATTACACATAGTTTTCTCGATTTGGCATAGATTCATGTAGTTTACACAACGACCTTTACATGATAAGCACAGTCCTTCGGCACTCGGCATGCATGCATTCTACCTTCTTTTCTATTTTCACATTGGATTGAATTGGATCGAAATGTATCTGATTTGCACACACCATCTACAGTGGTGTTTACACTTTGGGAAGCAGTCAAAGGTTGGAGAATAACACTAGACCTTTCTCCTGCACTTCTTTTACACTTAGTGTGAGATCACCCAAAAAACTCACACTTGGCGCCATTGGCATGAGATCACCCAAAAAAATCATTCTTCTACAACATTTAGGATCCTTTCTATCTCCTTTCACTCATCATGGATCAGTGTACATTATTCCTTTTCACATTTTTACATACTTTTTATACACTTTTTACTCATTTGGATCAAATTTTTCATATACACATATTTGACTACTCATTTTGCTCTTCTCTTTTGCAGGTTCATCCTAATGGGAAGCAACAGTCACATTCATCATCATCAAGTAACATCAACAACAGGTATGATGCGACATATACACATATGTTTTCACCCCTAGGGTCATTTTAACTTCCTCTTCTCTAGCTTCCATGCTTCACTTTTATCACTCCACACTTTTTCTTGTCTCCTCGACACACTTTTCACCATTGATCTACATGGTTATCAGGTACACATCTCTTATCTACTTTATGTTATCGAGAATTCACTCAAAAACATAAAGTGGGGGAAAATGTAGACACTAAATCATGCACTTTGGGTATATTTCTAGTCTTAATCACATACCACTATTCATATGATTCCTAAGCAAGAAAAATACTAATTGACCATTGTCTTTGGCCTCTTTAATTTATTTTTATTTTCCTTCTTGGTCTCACACACCTTCTCACCTGAGTCCGACTTTTTGAAACTTCCATTTTTATGAATCTAGACACTAGCACCTAGCCAGGATGCCGCCCAAGCATCCCCATCCCCCCCGGGTGCCCCGACCTATTTGTATCTTGCTCACATATTTTGGGTCCTTTATAGTTGTTGGGAATCTTATTTTTTAGTGGTTAATTACAAAATTAAAACAAAGGAATAATATAAATACAAATCTATGTGGAAATAATAAAGTACCAAACATTAAACATATACTACCATCACCTAAGGTTGCATCCAAAGGCATTATAAGAACATCAAAAATCCATCTAACATCCATTCAAGGGACAAGGGACTGCATTCTTCTACATACACTTCATAGGAGGGGAAGTTCATTTTTCCATGCACACATCTATCTACATTTTCTACATCTAGCTATTACTCACTATTCAAGTGCTTCGACACAAGAGCTACCTAGGGCATGATTCTACACACACACAAAACTATAAGGAGTCTAAAATGTAGTAGTGCAATGCCCGGATCACAAGTTCACTCACTCGGGTGACTACTGGGGTTAATATGAATCCCCATTTACATATTTTTCTTTATAGGATTTGATGTGTTTTGAGGTTTTATAGGTGCTCTTTCTCTTTGCAGGTTTTAGGTGAATTCATTGATAAAAAACAACATACATATGACTAAAGGTGACATCCAACAAATATCTTGCGACCTTGCGAAACCGAAGTTTCTAAGGTTTTGAGCGATCCATGAGCACCCAGATGAGGTATGCAATGCCCTAGGTGCTTTTGACCCTGTTCGAGCACCCTAGTCACGATATTCTCGACGCTTCTACAATTTTATGGGCTCGCCACGATCATCCGACTTCATGTTTCATCAATTTTCTAGCTTGACACAACTTTAGATTTATTGCGAATCAACTAAGTATCTTACCCTCTCTCTGCAACTAGGGTTTCATATTTTTCTATCTTACTTTCTTGTGTCAAATCTGTACTTTATTGCATATCTATCTACTATGTTATTACTTAATTAGATTTTAGCATTTATTATTCCAATATTTGTTAAATCACCAGAAGGGTAAGGTGATGACCTTCATTTGGAGCACCATGTATGCAAGAATGAGAAATCATCTCAATTTCATTTGATGTCATTCACTTCATAGTGTTCTTAAACACTCGTTTAACACCTTATAGTGTGATCACACATCAAGGAGGAAGAAAATTACAATCACCTCATTTCATGATTCAAAATATGGTCATAGGACAAAAATATCATTCAGGGAGCAATCTCTCTATCTGCAAGGTGAAGACATATCTCAATAAGTGACAAATAATCATGACATGGTTTGAGAATCATGGAATTGATTCTTGGTCACTAAAGTGAATCGTGAAATCTTAGAGAAGTAAGAAAGTGATCCTCACTCCTTCCTTTTAATCAAAAGAGATCATTTTATTCCCATCGTAATGCAAACTTCATAACAATGTTTCTAAACAATTATTCGATGCTCTGTAATGATTTCATGTCTCACAAAAGAAGAATATTGTGATCACAATGCTTCAAGTTAGCAATCTCTTCATCATCAAAAGCTTCATCTCCATCAGATTGGCCAATCCTTCTCTCTCTTTTTATATCTCTTCCTTATTCTCTCTCTATATTCTAATTCCTCATTGAAAATGCAAATTTTCCCTATTTTGTCTTATTCACTTGAGTGACCTTCAACATTAACATTGTAAGAGTCCTTTTTCACTAATAAGGAAAATACTCATTTTTGTATCCTAGGAATATGAAAGGTCACAAGTGATAAAGGGAAGTGAAAATTCATGTGGGGGGTAGATGAAGAGATATTTTCATATTCTATAAATTGGAATGACTTCTCCATTCCAAAGGGTTGGCAATTGTGGATTGTTGTTTTTTATTGAGCTTTGTATCACCACTACATCAAGAAATAAAAGTTACATTTCCTCTATTCTTTATTCTTATATTCCTCTACTTCCTCCCTCTCCACTTTCCATCTTGTAAGCATGGTGATCTTGCATAACTAAGAAGGAACTTTGTGTCCTTGAATGATGAATTTGTAGAACTTTTGTGTCTCTAGTTTGTTAGTCTTACTATTTTTTTCATTGTTGCGTTCTTCTAATTGAATGTGGACCTACTCTGGTTGATGTATGTGAATTATATAAGCCTATTCACAATGTGAATCCTCTTTCCTTATTTCTCTTGCTCCCCTTTACCTCTCCTCACATAAAATTCTTCTCTTTTACTTTATACAAGCACTTTGCACACAGTTTAGTGGAGTGCTCTGTGCGATCCTTGACCTAATGACCACATATTGTTTTTAGTTAGTTTATATTCCATAATGGGAGCCTCCCCATACATAAGAAGGAGGGGATTTTCCAGCAATAAGACATCATAGATCTTCATCCAAAGGTGGTTGAGTGGGTGCTTGATCATCTTAGGGGGTTGTAGCCTCCTTGTAGAGTTGGTGCTTCACTAAACTAAGGGTTGGTGCTCCTTGTGAAGTTGGTGCTTCATTAAATAATTTTGATTTGAGTAATATAATTAGAAGTTTTAGTGGATTTTCTTCCCCTTGAGGGTTTCCAACTTATATCTTGTGTTATAATGTTCTCTCTCTTACTCATGGTTATTTGAATGTATGGTATTTGATGTTGTGCACACATAAATGAATGGTTGATTATTTTTGATTTAAGTAAGCAAATCTAAAATTAATTTAAGTTCGTAAGGTCGATTCACCCTCCCAAGTCCTTTTTTCTTCCAACACTTGGGTGCACCTTAGCCATGGGATCCCGTGCCACCTTGGCTATTCTCTTAAGGGACAAGTACTTGAGACTTGATTATGTTTTTTCTTTGATAACCCGCTTCCCATTGGACCAACTATCTAGAATTCTATCATCAACTATAGGGATCTATTTTTAGAGTTGTCATTAAATGACATCCGGGTGATCACAATAAAATCAATTTCTAGAATGGTGGTGGTTCTTTGATCGGTCACTTTTCAAGGGTCCTTCTGGTACCCTATCATGCCATACTTGATTCACCTGGTGGGTCTTCCGGTTGTAAATTACATTGATAGAAACTCCTTTCTACCACGATGGCTACTTTGCCAAAATGGAAAAGGTGTGAAAATAACAAAGTTTTGTTAATTGATTATTTAGAATGGCTCCTCTCTACACTTCATATTGGATTATATCCTTCTTTTGACACAGTGATTTGGCCTTGGAATTCCTCCGCTCCTTCTCTATTAACTATGCCTATAACTCCCTTTTTTCTATCAAGGATCAACTCCCCTCATGCACTTCGGATAACCCATGTTAATCCCAAAATTGGTATGTTTGCCTAGCTTGTTTGGAAGGATGCTATTCTTATGAGATCAAATATACAATGAAGATGTTATTCCCTTCCCTCTAGATGCATATTTTGCTTAAAAATGTCAAAGACTCTTACCATATTTTTGTGCAGTGTACTTTCTCTTCTAGAATATGGTCCTACATCTTAAGATTTGCCTCCTTTGGGATGCTATGGAATTTTTTGGGCTCTATAAAAGATACTCTTGAACAATGGTTCTCTCCCTTTCAGAACTTGGGCCTTGAAATCTTTTCTACCCCACATTTTATGGGGTTTATGGAAGGAATGAAATAGGTGCATCTTCTAAGACTCCTCCCAAAAAGAGGATTTTGTTTCTAGCTCTATTATTAACTTACTTTAGGAAGATCTCAACTCTTCCCAAGTATAGAAAAGGAAGCTTCAAGATAGATCTCATTATTAATGGTGATTGTTGAAAATATCTCTCCTCTATGCCCGTTTCACGTTTTGTCCGATGCAACTAGAGTTGTTACGTGTTGGAAATCTCCACCTGATGGGTGGTGGAAGTTAAATATGGATGTGCCTTGAGGTGTAATCCAGGCCCCTCAAGATGTGGTGGTGCCCCGAGATATTTCAAGGGCAATCTTATAGGAACTTTTGTTGTAAATGCGGGTTTAAAAATAACCACATAATAGAAGCTTTGGCCATCCTCAAAGGCATGGAATTGGCTAATAATCTTGGACCCGCCAAGATCATTGTTGAGAGCGATTCTCTATATCTCATCAAAATTATGAAATATATCATCTCCCCCTCTTGGACCATTTGCAGTATTGTTCAGGATGTTAGAGACATTAAACAAGATTTCATTGAAGTCTATTTTCAACATATTTACCGAGAAGGGAATACTCTTTTTGATGCTCCAAAAACAAAGGTGTTTAATGCTCTGGCCACACTTCTTGGCTTAACCCTTTTCCAGGAAGATATCTCCACTCTTGCCAAAAATGATACAACCTTGGAAACAAGATATCCCCTCATGGCATGTTGAGATGCATCCTTTTAGGAGGCTTCACCTTCCAAAAATATCCTTCCCTTGCTTCACCAGTTTTGGGTACCTTCCCTTAAGTTATGATGTAACTTTTCTCATTTTCACGGTCTTGATCAAAGAGGATTCATCCACTCTAAAAGTCATTGCCATGTCATCCATATCTCCACACGAGGCATCCTATTTTAGGATTTATTTCTATTTTTACTCCTCACATGTTTACAAGTACCAAGGTTGATCATTCTCCCGCTTCATATATTCCTATCATTTTTAGAAATGTGCATGCTTTAAATATCCATAGGCTTTTAAATCAGGACTCATGACTGGATTTTTTGCATCAACTTTCCCTCGTCCTCTATCTTTGAGATCATGGGTGGTAAAATTGTGCGCGTTGAACCTAAAGGCTACCATAACATAAAAGAAGACAAGGAAATATGGGATATCTTGGTCGTGGGTGGGGTCTAGGTTTTAAGGAGTCCCTGTGTGGCCACTCCTTATGATTTCTAGCATCATTTTCACCTCTTGGGATGAGGGTAATGTCATAGTGAGGGATTTAGTGTTCTCCATATCAACAACGACATTGTTATTAAGACTGGATTTTTGAAATGTGGAGATGCTTATATTAAGAGGCTGTTTCCTAAAGAAATTGTTGCTTGTGTTGAGACCTCGAAGAAATAAAAAGTATCGAGTCTAGCTTTGAGAGGAGTGCTCTAAAGCATCCCTGGAACAAGGTTATGAGTTGTATTATTCATTTCTTCACTATTGATGGCCACTAAAAAGTGATTCATGGTGTTCTCTTGTTACTTCTTGCCCACTTCCAACATGAAAGAAAGGTAAAATTCCCCTATTCCTCTTCAATTCTCTAGATGATTCTATTGACCTTGTAAGGAAAGGCATAGGACCTATTCTTCATCGGGTCTCCTCTACCTTTTATTTACCAAATCCACCCCCACCAATCTCATTCCCCAATACCCAATTATTTACCCTAAAGAAAAACACAAATTATCTCCCCTTTCCTCTCCTGTGTCGCTTCTACATCCCATGGTGTTCGCATCCTTTTTCCCAGATACTTTCCCTCATAAGTCCCATCACCTTGGTGCTTTATTCATTATATCTCAAATGACTCCCTCAAGATTATTTCACCTCATCTCTCTCCCATTTTCCCTCCTCTTGAGCATCTACAAGATTTTCCGGTCTCTTCCCCCTCTTGTTCCCATTCCACTTGCCTCACCGAGTCCACTTCGGTCCCTACTTTCCCTATATTCACCACCTTTGTTTGACCCTATACAAGTTCCTCATTTGTTATCTATGCTACTATGGATGATTCTCCTTATGTTATTCTAGTATTGGTGCCTAATTCCCTTGATGTTTTGGTGGAGGCTTATGGTCGCTCGATTTAGATGATCCCGATGCTCCCAAGACTATGGATAAACAACCTCCCACTTCAAATCCACCCTCGTCCAACTCTCCAGGTGATTAACCAAGTTGCAGAAGAAGATGATCCTTACACTCGTGATGTCAAAATTATCCTTCGTAAAATCCAACAAGTGTTATATATCATCAAGAATTGGAAGGACTATACTAACATTCTAAAATATGTAATTGATAATGCTTGTGAAGAGATCAAAGTCTCCATTGACATTGTGGTAAACTTGGCTCGTTATAACTCTGAGGGTAATATGGAAGCGACCAATATTCTCAATGAGATTTGTAATATGTAATTGTTTTCTTTTCTCGTATTATTTTTGGGATCCTCTTGTTGGATCTTTTTGTACAAGGATTAGGATCCTTTCAAAATCCTAACTTTTACCCAATGTCAAAAACACTTTGTTAATGAGTGCAAGAATCACGTTGTCGACTCATTTAAAATATTACAATTAATTCATGTAAAGGGGTTTTATTCAAGCATCTCATTTGAAAATTTATGATCTTTAGGATGAGGATGCACATAAATTTGTATACGTTCAAAGTGCATGGATTCTATCTTCTCATTCAAATCCTCTCCTTCTTTGTGCATTTTATTTTTTGTAAATAATATCAATATCAATTAGAATTAAAAGAGGAGTAACTATCACAAGAAAATGTACAACCATTATTATAATACATGATATTTTGATTATCTTGAACATTTAAGGGGTCATGCACACCGGTTGAATCTCATTTTTTCTTCATGTTCTCAACATGAACATATTTAATAGGGTAGTCTAGGCATGATTGGGTGGGGCCAAAAACTTGGTTATATGTTGGGTAGATAGGGTTTGGAATGGAATTGAAAAGGATGCTTATTGTAATTAGGGTTCACCAATGGCATGGGATAACAAGTACCTAGGAGTACAAGTGGAGGGATTTCATATACATTGATTGTTACTCCACTAGGACAGGATCATAGAAAATTGAGGATACATAGGAAAACACCACATGGTCCTAACTTATGGACATAGAGAAGAGGGGAACCAAGGTGCACAAATATATTTCAACAATGAATATATGGAAAATGGATCCCTCAATATCTTATATATTTGATGAGAATGAATGTTAAAAACACTGCAGTTCTAAAAGGAACGATAAACAGATCATACCAAGCCACAAAGAAATCATATGCTAATAAAACACCACACTCAATAAGATGAAATTAATTCACTAGAATAACTTTACAAAAACCTTTGCAAACAAATGAGTAACAATATCATATATTATTATGGAACTCTATGAAGTACAATGAGAAAGGGCCTTTCTTATATAGGCAAGGAAGATCAATCTAAGAACCATTCAAGGTCGTAGATCAAGCCATAAATCAAGGAAAGAACTAGTCATAAAATAACTAGTCAAGTCCAAGATTTAGGAAATAAATAGTCATCAAAGAACTAGTCAATACTATAAATAAAGGAAAGAACTATACCTAACAATTAGATAATATCTTCTTAATATCTAAATAAGATAAAATAAATATCCACACATAAGTGGGTGAGGATAAATAAAAGATAAGGTAAATAAAGTACCTAGGTGAACATGAGCTAAGGTAAATACCTATTCTAACACCCCCTCAAGTGAAGCTAGGGGCCCAAAATAAAAAGACATATCCCTAGTATGAGTCCTGACAACTAGGCCTAATCAGTACTCATGTACAATATATCCATGAAGAAATATCAAACAAAAAGTAGGAAATAATCATGCTATAAGGAAAGAGAAAGAAGAAGGAAGATGTTCTCACGAACACCCCCTAAGAACAACTTCGAAACCCCAAGCATGCCACATAACTCAAGGTAGTGAAGTGATGCAAAAGGCTTCAGTAAAGATGTCAACAACCTGTTGTTGAGTCGGAATGTACTATAAGAAAAGAACTCCATCTTGAATGTGTTGATGAATGAAGTGTATGTGAATCTCAATATACTTGGTCCGCTGGTGCTCAACAGGGTTGTAAGAAATGTGAATTGCACTTTGGTTGTCACACCAAAGTACATTCAATGAATCTGTGGGAATCCAAACTCTATCAATAACTATCAAAGCCAAAGAATTTTCGACTCATCAGAATTATTTCGTGTACTCTACCTCTAAAGATGAAAGTGAAATAGCCTTTTTCTTTTTGTATGCCTAAACAATTGGAGAATAACCAAGAAAAAAAGGTAACCAAAAGTGGAACGCATGACATCAATATAAACTACCCAATTTGAATATTTATATCTAACCAACTGAGTAAAACCCCTAGTGTAGTGTAGTCCAAAGTGGGAAGTGCGATGTAAATAACGTAAAACCCTTTTAGTATCCCCGCGGTGAATACTATAAGGAAAATACACAAACTGAGATACAAGCCCTATTGCAAATGAAATATTAGGGTGAGTATGGGTCAAGTACATGAGACTTCCAACCAACTACCTATACAATGTAGGATCATAAAGTGGAGTGGTATATGTGGAAGTAAGAGTAACCCTAGATTGAAAATGAGATGGACTTGGCTTGCAATCAGCCTATATCAAAATCTTTGAAGAAGATCATGGGTGTAATTTTGTTGGCTCAAATGAATCCATGAATATCCGAGAAATGTAAACCTAAGGAAATAATGCAATAACCCAATATCTGTCATGTCAAACTATGTGGAAAGAGCCCTCTGAATAATTTGTGGGAAGAAGAGATTCTAGTAAGTAACAAATCATCAAAATACAAGAAAAGTATCACAATATCCTCACCAACATCTTTGGAGATATACTATATGATCAAAGCGGCAATGCACAAAAATAGTAGATAGAATAAAAGAATCCATCTTCTTATACCAATCCTAAGGGCCTGCCGAGACCATAGAGAGACCTTTAGAGTCTACAAACAAGAGAAGAGTCATGAACAAATCTAACATGTTGTTCCATGTATATTTCCTCTTGTAAATATCCATGTAAGAAGGCACTCTTCATGTCCATCTCGATATATAGGCCCCCTTGTGATGAAATAATAAGTAAGTACAAGGCGACAAAATCCATCTTGGAATTGGGTGCAGAAGTCTCAAAGTAATTTATACCTTTAACTTATGAAAAACCTTTTCAACAAGATGATCCTTATACTTGTCAATGGATCCATCAATTGTGTATTTGGATCGGTATACCCACTTACACCTAACAATATTTCTTCCTTTAGGAAGAGATACCAAATCCCAAGTATTATTCTCCATCAAAGAAGAATACTCGGTTTCCAAGGAAACATCCCACTCCTGTATCCCATGAGCCTATAAAAAAGATTGTGGATCCTCAGAAACTACCTAGTACAAAATTCTAGAACTTGTAAAATGTGCATGATGATGCATAGTGGGTGGAAGATCCTGTATGAAAGGTGTTACCTTAGAAACTATAATACGAGCCCATTTAGGCATAATGACAACATCAATGAGAATAAGATCCTCGTCAAAGCATCTATAACCTCCTCAGAAACCTCCTCAAAGAAGGGATCCTCAAGATGAAAATATAAGAAGAAGAAGGCATGAATGAAGATGAAGAATCATGAGGAGAGAAGCAATCATCAAATTGAACATGTGTTTGAAAAAGAACCTCATGAGTATCAAGATCTAAAAGTCGATAAGCTCTCATGTCCTCACAATACCCTACAAAGATCAAAGGTTTTCTCTTCTTATCCAAGGATTTCCTTTTCTTCTTTGGCATAAAGGCCCAAACATGGCTCCCAAAGACTTAAAAAAATGAGACACCGGGCTTAGTTTTGGACCAAGCTTCATCTGGAGTCAAATTCTCAAGTACTGTGTGGTGTGCGATTTTGAATGTAGTTAGCACAATTAATGGCTTTTGCCTAGTATATATGAGGTAAATATCTAGAATACATCATATAGTTAGCCATTTCCTTCAAATTTTGTTTCTTTTGTTATGCTAAGTCATTCTTTTGTGGAGTATGAGGAACAAAATGCTAGTGAATAATGCCATGAGTTGCCAAAAAATAAAAAAAGTCTTTACTAAAATACTCCTTCCATTATTAGTGTGAAGGTTCTTTATGCAACTAGAAGATTGTTTCTTGACCAAAGCCTTGAAGACTTGGAAGTGTGAAAAACATCACTTTTGTACTTGAGAAAATAAACCCAAGTATGCCTTGAGAAATTATCAATAAAGGTAAGTGCATACTTAGTTCCATTGAAAGAGGGGGTAGGAAAAACCATCAAGTCACTATGCACAAGCTCAAGTGGTGAAGAAGCTCTCTTGGACAAAATTTTAGGGAATGGATCTTAGTGTTGTTTCCTCCTAATGCACAACCAGGAAAAACTCCTTTAGGGCATGAAACTCTCGGAAGACAATCAACAAAACCTAGAGTGCTCAACTCCTTCAAATATCTATAATTTAGATGTCCAAATCTCTCGTGCCAAAGATTACTCTCGAATCTACATGAGAAAGTAATCTTGTCCCTATAGAGGAAGTGTCATCATCAAAACCCTCAAAGTGATATGGTCTAGAACTATGATCAATAATACCTTGAGTAACAAGTGAATGAAGCTCTAATAAAGTTCATAGTTTTGCCTCATGTGGTGTAAAAGTCACTATTTTTCCTTGACTAGAATGACAACTTTGATATACAAAAATAAATTTGTAGTGATGTTAGGAATATACAAAGTGCATCTTGGATACTACCACCAACAAGGTATATGTCACCTTTTCCCTTAATAGAAAGAAAGGAAGAATCTCCAACCTCAATTTTAAAAGTAGAACTCAAACCTAAGAGATACAAAAAGACTCCTTGGAAGAAGTCATGTGATGAGAAGCACTAGAATATATAACCCAACTATCTGCTAGTGGTGACTGAGATCTCTCAACAACATTAAGTGCTTTACCATGCTGATTAGAAGGAGGTGGAGTGGAGATATAATTTTTGTGTTTCTTGATTGCATACTCTAAGGCTTGCATTCATTTGTAACAACTATGTTCTTCATGACCAATACCCCCACAAAAAAAGTGAAAGGCTAGATTTATTCTTGTATTTAGAAGACTCTCTGGGTTTAGAGTTATTTTCTTTGGGTTTGGAGAACTTTGAGATGAAGAATGGGTGAATTTGTATTTACCTTTTAGTTTTCCCTTGCCCTTGGGATTAGATTCTACTAATGCCTTTTGAGAGGTGGAAGACTCAAGGTTAGACAATTTGGATTCTTCCCTACTAAGTTTTTAAAAATGTTTATAAGTTAGACATTTGGAATGTGTCACCTAAGGCATCCGTGCTAGAGAAAAATGTAGAAACAAAGATTTGGAATGGACCTCTTAGCTTGGATAAATTAAGTAAACACACTCTTCATATTTCTTATCTCTTCCACTCCCCTTCAATTGTGTCAACAAATGCTTAAACTTAGTAAGATAGTATATAATTAATGGAAAATCTTCAAGATTAAGAGAGGTGATCTCAATTTCAAGTTGCATGGCTCTCATGTGATCCACCTTACCAAATAAACCCTCTAATTTCTCCCATATTTTGAAAGGAGAGTCACATTTTTCCAAATGAAACAAAATAATATCACTTACATAAGTTCCTATCAAACCCATACACTCATCAAATTTGCATTGGTACTAAAATTTCTCATATTCTCTAGTGAACACTGGTTGTTCTGAAGAAGTTAAAGCCCATAATCCTTTTGTTTAATGATTGTTTCCATTATTAGTTTCCATGTGTGGTAATTATGTGTTGTTAATGGCTCAACTTGATCTAGTGCAGAAGTAGATAAAGACGCCATTCTTAAAAATCACCAAAAAATGCAAGAATCAAACAATGCAACAAGACCCCCTAGATTTGGAACTTTATAATTGAGTGTGTGTTACAATATGGAAATTTATAATTTTAGTATTTTTCTTAAAATAAATAGTTCCAATGGAACAAGCACAAAAAAATAAGCACTTTTACAAAAAAATGGCACTCAAATCCGAGTTACCGATCAAAAGATACAAGCTTTTTAAGTTTATGCTCTACTATTTATTTTATTTTACACTATGAAAAAAATAAAATGCTCTTGCCTTCACCACACAAATTAAATCAAAGGGGTTGGGGTTAAGCACCTACTAGTAGGAATCATAAGCTTAAGCCCTTATATGACCAAGGGTTAACCCAAAAAATAACGGTGTACGGGTTTCCCAAAATGGAAAAACATTCACAAAAATCGTGTGTCTAGCCAAATAATGAAAAAACACCCTCAAAAAAAGTCTTATTTGCGCCTAACTGAAAATACTGCAAACGGAGAAGAAAAAAGCCCAATTTAGACCTCAAAATAAATAGAAAACCCTAGAATTTTTTTCTAGGTTTTATTCCACTGTGAAACAAATTCCAAAGCAAATCTGTATGTGCATACACCTCTACAAACACAAAAACTCACAAAAACAATCGCCTCCGGTATTAGTCAAGTTTACAGTCATTCTTAGGTTTTTCCACCTTTCAAATCCAATGGAAGACTTTGTGAATAAATTTACAAAAACCTTTGCAAACAAAATGAAACTTACAAACGAATGTCAACAACCTCTTGTTTTGATACCATAAAAGCGATAAACAAATTGTACCAAGCCAAAAGAACTCGATTCTAATAAAACACCACACTCAATAAGATGAAATCAATTCACGAATAACTTTACAAAAACCTTTGTAAAATAATGAGCATCAATATCATATATTATTATGGAACTCTATGAAGTACAATGAGAAATAACCTTGCTTATATATGCAAGGAAGATCAATCTAAGAACTAGTCAAGGTCATAGATCAAGCCATAAATCAAGGAAATACTACTATTATTATACCACCAAGTATGTTGTTTTATATATGGATCTTGCATAAGAAAAGTATTCACTGATGACCCATTCCATAGTCCATCCGTTTTTCTTATTGGTCTTTATTGTTTTTATCTTTCACACTTGTCACTCATACACATATTGGTTAGGTCTCAGGGATCCATGTCTGTCAGTTCTCACTCATTTCATCATATTCTCTCTCAGACACTAGCGACCATGGTTGATGTAGTAGTGCCAAGTGCCCTATCCATCCTGGGCGCCCTTGTCCTCTTTGTATTTGGTTTTATTTTTGACATTTGAGGTCGGTCTTTTCAGTTTTCCCTCTCATCTCCCGAGGTACTAGTCGACATGTTGGGTCATTAGTGTTGAAATTTGAACAAGAGATCCCTATATAAACACAACATACATACCATTATATGGGAAAACTATTCTTATCAAGGGATAACTATCTACATAGAGCAAGGGACTGCATTTGGGCCATTACTCTGCATACACACTGCATATAGGAAGGGGAGTTCATTCTATTCCATCCACACATTTGCATTTTTATCTAGTTATTTCCTGTTATCTTGGCATCATTGGCATGAGGGTGACCTAGGAGCACTATTGCACACACAAGCACACAAAACTACATTGGGTCTGAGATGTAGTGCAACGCTCAGTTGTAAGTCCACCATTGTGGTGGTTGAGGATAGTCTAACCCCTCATTTTGCATCTTTCTTTTTTAGGATTTGATGTCTATTTGAGGGTTTTGCAGGTGTGCTTTCTTCATTGCAGGTTTACATGTACCTCGGTGATCCAAGTGTGACATACACGTGACAAAAGGTGAACAAGTGTGAAACCCTAGTGACCATATCGAACTAGGTTCCAATTTTAGACCTAGGCACTCAGAAACAAGACCATGGGGCCCCAGGTGCCCCCCATCCCTCTCCAGTGCCCCAATCCAATAGTTCCACCTCTGCTACATTTTTATGGTGGTTCATTGTGATGGTCTGTTATTTGTTTCATCACACACTGCTCCAGTCCCAAGTCATGAGGTAAGCAAAATCAAGGTAAGTACCTTATCCCTCTTATTTCCTTTTCATTAATAAATTAAATAAATTGTTTAGCATTCATATTTTATTGTATATCATTTATATCATAGTTGTGCATTTAGATTTATATAAAATAATTCAGATTTTATTGAATCATTTTGGTGAACCCATAGCTTAGAACTATTTTCCCTAGGATCCACTAAAACCCTAATGGCTAAGGATAACTCTTCTCCTTCTCACTAGTCATGCCTCATGTGAGTGTCAATCCCATCTATGATGAAGCAACCATAGCTGAACTCACTTACCCTATATCGTGATGTTACTCTTTCGGATGATACTCAACAAAACTCTTAGCTAATGAATGCAATGTGCCTACTAGCTTTGATAATTCTACTATTGGCATTTTTGATCCGATGAGCTTTACTCATTGCACACCTTGTTATATAGTTAGCCACACTCCTCCTTCTGAAATTTCTAATGAAAATTTAGATGATGTTATTATTAGTTTCATGTTTGGTCTTGATGATAATAAACATGTGCATGATGATTCTCATACTAGTCATGATGATACTCTAGTTGCATCTCATACTTCTCTATTTCTGAAAATGCTTCTCATAATGCATCACATACTAGTTCTCCTACTCCTTCATTCTATGTCGATGATACACTTAATGATATCCTTCTATCTGAATATTTTGTTTGATTTGATGAAACACTTGATAGTCATGATTCTACTTCTTTGCATATTGTTGAGTGTGAATCCCCGCTCCACTATCATCTTCTTCTGAGATTGTATCTAATAACATGCATGATTCATCTCCATCTATTATTTCATCTATCTTCTCTCATATTCATCTCTCTTCATCTTCATCATCACTTCTATCTCATCTCATCTCATCTATGGATGTTTCGATGCTAGTCCTATTATTTCTATGGATGTTCCATGTCCTTCACCACCTATTACTTCTTTGGCACCAACATCTAGTGTGCCCTTAGCATCGGAATCTCCTATGTCTCCTCTTGATATTCCTATGATTACTCATAATGGAAAATTACAACCACTTAACACATTATTTCCATCCTCTATTATTCCTTCACAGATATCTTGTCCCTCATGCATGTTGTTGGTCACTTTATCAGTCTCAAGTCCAATCTCTCACATTAGAAAGCAAGGCCTATTATGCTTCCATTGATAATAATTCATTGCATGGAAATCCTATTCCCAAAAATATTCACAACTCAACATTTCCTAAGGATTTTGTTATGCCTACATTTTCATGTTTTGATGGTACTAGAAATCCATACTTACATCTCAAGCATTATCATATGGCTATGGCTTCATATTCCAATGATCGATTATTACTTAAATCCTTTCACCATAGTCTCATAGATGATGCTCTCCAATGGTACACACATCTACCCTTTGGATCTATTAGTACCTATTGTGAGATGGAAGAATATTTTCTTCATCGATTCATAGTCAACAATGGCCCTAGAGTCACATATGATCATCTACCTAGCTTACATCAGGGAAAAAAAAACCTATCATTGATTACATTTTATGATTCAATGCTTACATGCACCAACTAGTCTTTCAGCCTATTGACTTAGAGAAATAATTTATCTTTTGTCGTGGTTTGATTCCTCCCTTAAAACAATGATTGCAATATGACACATGTGAATCATTCACACTTTTATGTTATAGGGTCATTGATTTAGAACAAGATCTCATTGCTACACATGTTATAGATCCTCCTCCTATTACTACTACTACTACATCATCTAGTTCTTCTCCACTCCCATCTGTTGAGCATCCTACATGGTCTCCATCTCCTCCACCTCACAAACAAGTTCAACTACTCCATTACATAAACATCCTCCATCTCCTACTCCACGTCAGGCTACACCTCAGACTTCTACACTTGTTTCATGAGGACCATTACATTTTTCACATCACGCTAGACCTCATGATGTGTACATGTGCCTTTCTTGACAAACATTTAATCCACTTACCTTCTAATCAACACCATCCACCACATCACTTACAACGCCAGCATGATAGACCTTACTGCAATTATCATCGTATCAATGGCCATAGGGACAATGACTGTTATGCCCTTCATGATCACTTACAACAATTAGAAGATAAGGGCATCATTTCCTTTGGTCTCTCACTCTCAGTGAGTGGTCTATATCTCCACTCCCTCGTAGGCATGTTGTTACTTTGGTTGAGTTATCTCCTTCATCTAGTTCTAAGGTCATTTTCATCCCACCACATAGGTTGTTACTCATGTGCGCTCTCCATCTCATCCATCCATCATTGCACCATCTCATCCACCACATCATGCTACTACTACACATTGGCTTCCACAACCCCTCAATTTCACTTCCCACCACCACTTCACCCATCATTGGCACCACTCCACATGACATTCAATTTGGCTCATACACTCATGTTGCTTTCATTCCACATGCTTCCACCACTTCACATCTGGCTTGGTCTTTGGTAGGTGATTTCTATCACCTTACCCCCGATGCACTCGTGTTCTTATGGTTCTTACATGACTATTGAGGGATCTATTACAATAAGAACCTCTCTTCACGTGCTTTCTTGATTCATCTAGCACACATTATCAATCATTTTCGATGATGCACTCTTGCTTTATGGTTCATTCTCGACTACTGAGGGGTCTTATATAAATGAACCTCATCATCCATACATGGGGGCATCACTAATTATCCCCCCTTATCCCCATCATACTAACACATGCTTCACTACACTATTACGATCATCTTATTCACATACTTTTCACATTATTCATTTTACATTTTTCATTCATCATATTATTC
The DNA here is from genome assembly GCA_018340775.1 of Taxus wallichiana var. yunnanensis. Taxonomy (NCBI): domain Eukaryota; kingdom Viridiplantae; phylum Streptophyta; class Pinopsida; order Cupressales; family Taxaceae; genus Taxus; species Taxus wallichiana. The sequence continues at coordinate 345,493,830 of CM031240.1, read as the reverse complement.
ATACATACAATACATCTTTTCATCTATATCACACACATCAATATATACATACATTATCTATCATCATATATCATTATCATCATCATATTATATCATTCATCATCATCATACAATATAAAAAAATTACAAAATCAAATCAAACACACAATAATATCAAACATCATCAAACAATCAATATAATAAATCATCACACACATCATATATCAACACATCACATCAATCATCATCAATAAACATCAAATATAACAACATATGCCAATATATCCATATATATATATAATCAAAATCATAGTTACAAAAAACCCATCGTTGGGGAAACTCCCCTACATCAATACATCAAAATATATCAAATCTCATCATCACTATCACTATCTCCAACATATAAGAGCTCTAGAACTAGAAGCCTTCTCCGCTCACCCTACGTGCCGTTGATCATGGCCCTCTATATCTCTCTCTACCTTGCCTACATAATAGTGTGTTCTCATTGATTATTGCTCTACAAAGTGACTCTTATAACTCAACAAAATGAGAAAATACATCTTGTGCTAGAGGACCACCACCCACCGCCTCTCTAGCTCATTGTGTCTCCTCGCATGCCTTCATCCCTCTCACTCAACAACACATGGTACATGTCATTATTGCTATCACCATTAGCTCAAAAAAATGGGCATGCTCACCCACAATATCATCTACATGCTCTAACATGCCTCCACCCGTGAGTATGTGGTGGGCACATTCCATGTCAATGTGTGGATAGATGTGTCCACAATCAATGACCAATACACATCACCTACAACCATAAGAACAACACATTAGACAAAACAATGACCATTACACAACCAAGTAAAAATCATACAACATAACTATACAAATACTCACACTGCTATCTATCACCTCACCACTATGCCACCATCTAGGGGCATGTGCTTTCCCCTCTACTCCTCCTCCTCTGTGGTGGTAATCCCCCACATCCACCAAAACTGGAAAAAAATACCCACCGATGTGATGCCCACCATGCATGATATGCCTTTATACACCCTACATCATCCACATCTATCGGCTCTATCACCACATCTACCTCATCTGGCCCGGGAGGTACTAGCTTGCTCTCTGGTCCCCTAGTCTCTAGTCTCTCCAACCCTCCTCGGTGCCCTAATAGCTCTAACCCATACATATGGCTCTGGGGGCACATCTTGGGCCATGCCAAACTATTGTGAAACCCACTCAACCTGAAATAACTCGCCACCCCTAGAAACCGATCCTCTAACCACATAGTCATGTCATACACATCGTAGCTCTACTACATCCTCTTGGCCATCCTCCGTAGTCTTGGTATGGCCTCCATATAATGGCCTCTGGCCCCATATGATCTAACATAGCTCTATAGGTATTGTATCCATCTTCCTACCCCATACACCAACCCACCTACCTACAAATATATCTAGTCTAGCCCACTCTCCTCACGAGGCCCACCAACTGGCCTCAATACTACAATATGCTCATAGGCCCATACATGCAACAATGTCGTAGCTCCAATGCCACCCCCATGCTCCTCTCATGTGTAAATATATATAGATCCTATATAGGTGGGCCAATACACATCGTGCCCAGGCATACCTAGTGCTCTCCTCCTCTATCTAGTAGTAGATATCATGCATCTTATATAAGATGCCTACACCACCACCCTCCACTGCAATCAATGATGCGTTATCACCACGAAATAAACTTCCACAATCGTGGAACCCCTGATCTCATAATAACATCTAGGCTAATATGGGCCTCGGTAGGAACTGAGTCCCCACAAAATACCACCTAACTAATGGCCCTCATCTGTCTCTGCATATCATCCACTACCATAACATGTACCCTCTGCCAATAATAGGTAATCATAGTATGTGATACACATCCTCTAGTGTGATTTATCATCTCCCCGTAGGTAACCAAAAGGTGCAAGTATCTACACACCACCTCTCACACAACATTGTAAGCATAGGCATATTATGGGGCACATCCCCCCATCCTCACTATGTGTCACAGACAACATGGTCCAAAACATCCCACTCATCATCTGATAACCCTAATCCATGAGAAATGTACTCAAATGGATGGCCACCACAAAAACTCTCTCGAATGGATATCCCTTTACACACCACAAAAACAACAACAAACACAATGTTAGAACATCATACATATAAACATACTCATCTACAACATCAACACACATCAACTTTCACATTTACATCACTCTAGCCTCAACTCATGCTCTCTGGACATGGGTGCCCAAAGAAGTAGGATTGGGGCACCCAAGAGTAGGACACCAGTGCCCATGTTTGGGAACTCTTATCCCAAAGGTCATTAGCACCTTCACCACTCTTGTCCAAGTCCAAAATGCTAAGAAATTCAAAAACAAAAATTTCACAAAAATTCATCAAAAATGACTAATATCACCACATTTTTTTGAAAAAAATCACACTTACCAACTCTCATCATACGTATGCGATGCCATAACCATCGCCACCATCTCGAATCGACTTGGTCATGGTGCTCTAACTTGTGACATCCTCACACACCCAGAGCTCACTATCACACTCACAAAAAGACAAATGAGTTGCCTAATCACTTTATCACATTACTATTTATAGTAACTTTCCATTATTCACTTTACTATAGTCATTTTCACACTCATTTTCTCAACTAATACACATCGCATGATTTCAATCATATCTTGAGCATTCTTACTCCGATTTTTGTCTCATTTGTGAATTATTTTCAGAATTCCCTACTATCATATCATACACATTACACACACAATATTTCTCCTTGACATCATTTCTACTCATTATACACACACACTTTTTCTATATCTCTCATACATTATCCATTACATCATTAGCATTTACTTTCGCTCAATGTTCATTCTCATTATCACTCCCCTTTTTCCAAAAGGGCATATAATTGGGGTCATCCTATAATTCCCCTTACACCACTACATGATCAATCTACATTCATAATCCATCATTATCAAACATTTTCTCATACACCATATGACATGTCACATCATTTTCTAGTGATTCCCCCTAATGACCTAACTGGGGGCAACAACCGTAAAATATCTCCATGAGTAACCAATCAATCAATCACATACATTCAAATCTCAATAAAAATCAAAATCATCAATCAATCAACATGAACACAACACATTTATCCTCCCAGATGACCTAACTTGGGAGTTATATCACCACTTTCCCAGATGACCTAACATGGGAAGTTATTCTACATTTCATGATTGCTTCCAGATGACCTAACATGGAAGCCACCACACACACACATTTGGTGACACCCTCATGGAGTGGGGGAAATGAGACGTCATTTCCTTTCCTATACTGATCCTATATGGGTTATCACGTTTGATCAAAAATTTGGATCCAAAATCAACAAAATTTGATCTTTGTCCATCTGCAATGGCTAGATCTTTTGAGGATGTAGTTAAAGTTGGAGAGTAAAACTAGACCTCTCTCCCTACACTCTTCCTCTAGTGGAAGGATGCCCAAATCCTTAGTTTTTTCACACATACACACACAATCGGGTTGGGAATTGATCACTCCCTTCCCCATCACATCTCATCAAAAAAAAAAAATCAATCATTCAATCATTCAACATCACAATCATCAATCTCACTTAGTGCTCTCCTCATAATGGTCTCACATCTCTTCGTTACGCCACATGGATCAACACGTTGATCCATGGTTCATCACACTATATGTTCTCACTCAAACATGTACTTCTACTACACTCTTCATGTACTTCAATGACATGGGCTTCTCCAGACTTTCTTAGGTATGCATCTCTATCTACTTTATGTTACCGAGATTTTTCACCAACATAAAGTGGGGGAAAATGTAGACACAAAATCATGCACTTACTACTATTATTATACCACTAAGTATGTTGTTTTATATATGGATCTTGTAATAAGAAAAGTATTCATTGATGACCCATTCCATAGTCCATCCATTTTTCTTGTTGGTATTTATTATTTTTTTATCTTGCACACTTGTCACTCATACACATACAGTTTTGGTCAAGTCTCAGGGATCTTTGTCTATCATTTCTCACTCATCTTTGTCATCACTGTGTCTCTGGACACTAGCGCCTAGGGTTGGACAGTAGTACCAGTGCCCCTGTCCATCCTGGGCACCCTTGTCCTCTTTATATTTGGTTTTATTTTTGACATTTGAGGTTGGTATTTTTAGTTTTCCCTCTCATCTCCCGAGGTACTAGTCGGCATGTCGGGTCATTAGTGTTGAAATTTGAACAAGAGATCCCTATATAAACACAACATACATACCATTATATGGGTGGACTATTCTTATCAAGGGCTAGCTATCTACATAGAGCAAGGGACTGCATTTGGGCCATTACTCTACATACACACTACATAGAAGGGGAGTTCATTCTATTCCATCCACACATTTGCATTTTTATCTAGCTATTTCCCACTATCTTGGCATCATTGGCAGTGAGGGAGACCTAGGAGCACTATTGCACACACACAAGCACACAAAATACATTGGGTTTGAGATGTAGTGTAATGCTCAGTTGTAAGTCCACCATTGTGGTGGTTGAGGATAATCGACCCCTCATTTTGCATCTTTCTTTTTTAGGATTTGATGTCTATTTGAGGGTTTTGTAGGTGCTTTCTTCATTACAGGTTTATAGGTACCTCAGTGATCCAAGTGTGACATACACATGACCAAAGGTGAACAAGTGTGAAACCCTAGTGGCCATATCGAACCAAGTTCTTCGACCTTTTTTTGTATAAACCAGTAGGCACCCAAAACAAGACCAGGTACCCACATGGGCACCCCCATCCCTCTCCAGGTGCCCCAATCCAGCTAATTCCACCCTTCGCGCATTTTTTTGTGGTTCGTTGCATGATGGTATGTTATTTTTTCATCACACAGCTTAGTCCCAAATCACTACGAGGTAAGAAAATATCAAGGTAAGTACCTTATCCCTCTTATTCCCTTTCATTAATAAATTAAATAAATTGTTTAGCATTCATATTTTATTGTATATCATTTATATCATAGTTGTGCATTTAGATTCATATAAAACCATGACCATGATGGGAATATTTCATAGGGTGTGTAATAAAAAGTCCCAAAATCATGCCCTCGTGGGATGTTTTCCACATAGCAGAAAATATTCATGTTATGTGCCATACTAAACATGACATGTGTCCTCATTCTAGTTTAAAATATTTTATTTCATTAAATATCTTCACCTCCCTTTAGTGTTAGATATGTATGACTATGTGAGAAAGGGTGACGAGACACAAGTATCGGAAATAATAGGAAGCGTCTTACACAAATGGGTGGGACAATGCCTCTCTTCAAAGGTGGAATATATAAATAAATGTGTAAGATTCTCTTAAGTTAACTCTCACTTGGAATTAGTGTCCAAATGTTTTGTTTGGTATAGATCAAAGGACTAACAATGTTTGTTTATGTTTTGAGGGTATTTTTGGATCATTGGTTTGTTCTAAGTAGGATAATGTGCATGGATTGTGCAATGAATATAAATAGGAATTCATCCCAAAGGTTTTAAAGAAAGTTCACATGGAATGAAGTGTGAATCATTCAATGCATAATTTGATCTCCATTTGTGAGGGATTGTGTGTAATGAGCAATCATTAAAGCTAGCAATATAAATTGATTGCAATTTTTAGTTCTAGATTAATTTTAATCTAATAGTGGACATTAAACAAGTGTAATGTAGAGTAGGGTGAGGAGAAAGAGAAATGAATTTGATATTATCATAGGGATGGTCTTATAATTTATGGAGATAGATCTTAAAAGCATACCTACACTCAGACTAACATTCACTCAATCAAGATATACGTAGTTAAGAGTTAGAGGAAATGTTTTATAAAGCCAAGAGGTACATAATTTCATTATATGTGCAAGAAACTAGAATTAACTTAAAGTAACATTCCAAATATATATCTATTGATACATAAGGGAGATATAATTCTAGTAAGATGGAACGAGTGCACATAGGTATCCATATTCGGGATGAAACACTAAGTAGAAATAAGAAAACTAAGGTAAATGCATAAAAATGTTTTGAAATTTATTTCTATAGGGATAGAACCATAACATAGTCTTTCATATGGTTATTTTAAGAAAACCCATTGTTTAACCCATAATTAAATTTTAGGTCAATTTAATTAGATGTAGAGTAGATTAGAGTTTAATATTGATCTTATAAAGATATTACAATATAAACACTAACATAGATTTACAACTCATATCATATAGAAAGAATTAGTGATACACCAATCAAACTAATATGCAATCAAAATCACAAAATAGATGTATAGAATCACATAGGTGATTTTAGGCGATTTATGAAGAGATTTGAGATAATGTAATAGTGAAACCGAGAGATCCGGAACTCGGTGAACTTTGCAATTGGTTATAGTCAGTAAATCACACACTTCCTATTTACATCAACCTCTAAGTATGTAATTATATACATGATTCCTAAGCAATAATTCTAGACATTAACAACACTTGTTTTGCCTTTAAATTGTTTTATTTTTTTCATACTCTTGTTTGATTTTTTAGAATGGCCATTTTAATTATGAACATTGGATGATGTGTGACCCAACTCTGTATTTTATATTTTATCCTATGAGCATCCTAGACACTACCTCCCATTAGGGATAGGAGTGCTCAAGCGCTACTATCCTTTTTCCTCTCTTTATCAAGTTTGAAATGCCACATCATTTTTTATCTTTTCTAAACTACTACTTATCACTTTGGGTCAGATTTTTGGTTGTTAATGATGAAATTAAAACAAGGTAATCATATATATACATGAATTACTCACTAATGTTAAGGGAAGAGGGGGCTAGAAAACTTTGAGCTAATACTTACTATCTACTACTTGGAAAAAACAACATTCAAGTACTATATTTGAGTTGCATTATTCACTACATATGAGAGGTTATTTCTGAATTTCATCTCACACATTCATATTGGGGAAAAGTAGTTGTAGCCTACTATCTTGGTGTGACTGGCACAAGGGAAACCTAGCTTTAAGGGACACAATTCAATCACACACACACACTAGAACTACATAGAGTTTGAAATGTAGTGCAACACTTGGTGATAATGACATTGGGGTGACTGCCAAAGTTGGTAAGACTAGAGCATATGCATAATTTATTCAATCTAATGTTTTCTTGAGCCTTGTATAGGTAGCTAGGGTTTGTTTTTCAGGTTCAAGTGTGACATATAAACTCTATAACAAAGTGGATGCAATTGAGAATGAAAGGAAGAAGACAATTTTAGAAATTGAAAATATAAGAAGCAAATTTGTTTCAGGACACTACCACCCGGTTCAAACACCGGGTCTTGGGTGGCCCCTGTCCTCATCTAGGAAGTCCTATCCAAATAGGTTCCAAATCCTAGTTTCTTAGACACAATATACACAGTTCATATCTAGCCTTCTCGCCTATTTCCTAACCTAAAATCAGTCTAGATTTGTGGATATAAGTTAAGTCCATATTATTTCCCTTTGCATACAAACTTTCTTATCTTTCACATGATAGTTATTTCTTGTTAATGTTATATTCATTTGATCTCAGTCCTCTAATTAATATTTAAATTTCATTAAATCATTTAGTGAACCCATTTATTAATCGAACCTAGATTTCCATAGGATCCCTCATTGTTTTTCTTCATCATAGCCCTAACCTAAAGAACCTTATATATCTATCTAGAAAATTAAATGTCCAGATTATAGATCTAGATGGATAGTAGACTAGAATCCCATCCCATTGGTTGTGGATATCAATATATTTCATTCATCATGCTGACTCCCAGGGATCATTATCAATATCTATCTAGCTTTCCCACATCTCCTAGCTATCATAACTCTCATGCATCTTCATCTAACACACAAGCTCTTGAGTCTATTGCTCATTCTAAAACAATTGTTGACAATTCTCCTTCATTGTATATTCAGTTCACATTCGTAATGTGCTTGTTAAGCATTATTTAGTTGATAATGGATCAGGTCTTAATATATGAAACATTTCCTTTCTCCATCAAATAGGACTTTCTACTACTGATTTAATTCCATCTACTCTATGTATCCATGGATTTGATAATACACCTAAATAAGTATTGGGTGAAATCTATCTACCCATTACTGTGGGATCTTGTACTCTTGTTGTTCTATATCATGTTATACCTTACAATCTCAATTATAATATTATTTTAGGTCGTCCTTCGTTACAGACTATGCATGTAATTCCCTTTCTACACATTTTTCCATGGATAATGTTACAATAGACTTCACACCTCATGTTTCTACTCTTTGTGATATCCAAGTTGCATCCATGATGATGAAGACACTACTTATATTACACATAATTATCCTATTTTCATGGACTATAGTGCTACTAATTACATGATCAACATTCTATTGGCATCTATGATACTCCTCTCCTTATGTCTCACTCTCGATGCACTTCTACTGATCATATGCTTAGTGATTCTAATGTTACATCACTATGTGCACCTTCCTCATCATAATTTAGAACACAATGTGTTGATTTGATAATGATTCCTAATGCTGTCACTTTCCAAGCTTCTATACATGACTCATTTACTATGGCTACACCTCATCTTGTTACATCCATGGGGAAATCAATTCCCCTCTTTCCATATTTATGTCTATGATCATAGGGGCTAAGTACATACAACTTTAATGTTTCTAATATTCCCAAATTATACCTATTACTTATGATGAGTCTTGTGTCTCCCCCATTACTTGAGGTTGATAATGGAAAGAAAAATAACACTACATATTTTACACATCTCTTGACTCACACATTTATCCTTATGTTTACACTTACTATTTCCATTATTGATAACATGCCCGGTGTTCCACCTATTCTATTCTATCCTAATGGACACACTCTGATTGTTTATACACTTCCTAATCATGTAGTTAGGTTCTTGGACTCCATAGGGTTCTCTTCTCATTCTTGTGACACTATTGTATGTTATCTTATTGGATAAATCACCATGACATTCACACTTGGGGCATACTACCCCCCTGCTACCCAATGATGATCTCTTGTTCTAGATTCGAACATGATTGTTGATGGCACACTTACCTACATGGACCTCACCTTGCACACATACACTAGGGAAACATTTCTCCCCTCTCATAGATGTTCTATTTTATGTTCACATATTTGTAAAAATTTAAAAACATTAGCCTAGATCTTGATTGGATGTATTCTTGTTTGCTCATACTATTCTATGTTGCACATTGCTTATCATGTTACTTAGATTCATAATATGCTCTATCATTTTTCCATACACACATGCACACTAACATGGTAATTTTGAGGTGAATGCAAATCAATTATAGGTTTTTACACGATATATGATGCTTGACATTATTCTGTACTAGTCCCACTACGGCTCCTGAGGGAATCTACCTTTCTATTTATATATATTTAGGTTCTATCATGACAATACCTACTACTTTCATTCCTATTTCTAAATATATAAATTATGGCATATTATTAATTTTTCTAACATTTTAACGGGTACTTCATGTGTAGCATTTGAATTGAAGGCCTACTTCCAACTATGGTTATCTGATTTGCTTGTATCTTGATTGTCATTGTTTATGGGCTATTCCCTATGCTTGAATGCATGTTTTTATTCTATATAATTAAAGGATTAGAGTGTATTACTGACATCTCGATTGGTTTACCATGTATTCACCTAGCTACTTGTTGTGTCTTTTTCCATGTTATTGTGTGTTTTGACTAGTTTCTATTACATCATGCCATGTTTTTGTGAATAATAATTTTAGCTAGCCTTTCCCATTTTTACATGTTCCATGGTTATCACCATGTGCATTCCTTATTCCCCTAAAATATTTCTATTTCAGATGTGCACACCAGTTTCATAGTTCCTTATTTGGCACACACTTGCCTTGGTTCATCTCACGGACCCCAAACAAGTGGGGAAATCATTGGGTGATTATTTCACCCTCTCAGCAATTCAAAGATCAAACACAAGTTATTACAAAATAAAATTAGAATAAATAAGAGCTAAGAAACAAGCTCTTTGTTAGACTTGGGATTAAATCGGTGCGGGAAATAAGTAAACAATACTGAGACATGAATGGTGGGCGCTAGTGTCCCACTTGGGTGGTTTTTTCTTGGGGAAGAAACATGTACATTACAAGATTAATAGGTTTCAATTACAATATTTTCTAATATCCAAAATCACATACTCAACTATATATTACTACCGAAACAACAAGAATATAATCAGTGGCAAGTTACATACTTTGGGTAAGGGAACTAATTACTTTGTTTTCTCAGGATCATTTGTGACCAATTTCTATTGGGTTTGTGACCATCTATAGTGGCACTTATCCGTGGGGAAGTGTTAATTGTTGGAGGAAAAGCCTATAACTCTCCTAATACTCTTCCCTTGGTGAAAATATGCTTAAATTCTTAGTTTAGTGATAGGGCACTTAAATCCTTAGTTTCATGACAAGATGCCTAAATCCCAGTTTAGCGACAAGATGCTTAAATCCTCAATTTGGTGACAAGACGCCTAAATCCTCAATACTATTCCAACCATCTCCAAGGTAGAAAACATATAGGAACAATTCTATCTCTTCTCTCACGACACACAGGTGTACTCTATCCTTGATTCACTTATTTTTTAATAAGAATTTCTATTTTCACATTTACTAAGTTAAAGTTTAATTTCATTTATCATGAGAATTGACTACACTTATCTTCTTTTGTAGGTCTAACCTTACTCCGATGAAAGGAAACACATAAATGGAACAAGGAACAATCTCATGCATAATACACTTTTGACAATGCAATATATCGAGGAACAAAAATAGGCACCATTTATACTACACATACGAGGTCACCACTAGGATCCTTATCCTCTTCTAGATTCCACAATACACATTCTATAATATCCATTAAAAATGATATCAAGTACAATCCTTATTCAACATGCTATTGTTTATAACTCCATTCTTCTCTCCACAAGGTACACTCCTCTTATCTAGTTTATGTTGCCAAAAATTCATTCACCAACATAAAGTAGGGGGAAATATATTCAATTAATCACACACTTTCTATTTACATCACGCCTATAAGTATGTAATTATATGCATGGTTCCTAAGCAATAAAACTAGAAGTTAATAATACTTGTTTTTCCTTTATATTGCTTTATATTTTCCATAGTCTTATTGTTTGCTTTTCTGGAATGACCACTTTACTTATGAACATTTGAAAATGTGTGACCCAAATCCATATTTCCATTTTATTTTTCCAGCATCCGTCAATATCACCCATTAGGGACAGGAGCGCCCAAGTGCTATTGTCCCCTTTGGTTAGTTTTGTCCTTTTCCCTCTCCTTTTCAAGTTTGAAATGCCACATCATTTGTTATCTTTTCTAAATTACTACTTATCACTTTGGGTTAGATTGTTGGTTGTGAATGATGAAATTCAAACAAGGGAATCACATATATACATGAATTACTAACTATTATTAGGGTCATAGGGGTTTGGAAAGCTTTGGGCTAATACTTACTATCTACTACTTAGGAAAAAAGTAACATTCAAGGACTTTATTTGGGCTAGATTATTCACATTATATGAGGGTTATTTTTGAATGTCATCTCACACATTCGTCTTGGGAGAAAATTATTTTTATCCCACTATCTTGGTACAAATGATGCAATGAAAACCTAGCTTCAAGGGAAACAATTCAATCACATACATATTAGAACTACATAGACTTGAAATGTAGTGCAACATTCAATGATAATCATATTGGGGTGACCACTAAAGTCAGTGTGAATCAAGAACATGCATTATTTAATCCATATAATGTTTTCTTGATCCTTGTGTAGGTAGCTAGGATTTTTTTTACAGGTTCATATGTGACATAGTAACCCTACTGATGAAGTGGATGTGATAGAGAGTGATAGGAAGAAGACAAGTTTAGACCCTGAAAAGATCATAAGTAGAGTTTCTATCATGACACTTTTTCCTAATTCAAACACCAATTTATGGGTGGTCTTGTCCTCATCTAAATGGTCCTATCCAAAGAGGTTTGAAATATGAGTTTCTCAGACAAAGCATACATAGTTCAAATCCAGCCTTCTCGTCCTATTTCCTAGCCCATAATTAGTCCATATCTACCAATATAATCTAAGTCACTCTTATTTCCATATTATACAAACTTGCTTGTCTTTTGCATGATAGATATTTCTTTTTACTATTATATTCATTTGATCTCGGTCCTCGATTAAGATTTAGATTTCATGAAATAGCGAGATCAGTAACTATAACTACACCTAGGTTAGGATCATACTATTAGGTCAAGACTGTACCATATTATCTAGCCATTTTTTATAGTCTTGGACCTACTTTGATTCTATACAGTAACTTTTTGTTTTGATTTCATTCCTAGATATGTTTATCACTATTAAACCCTAGTTTTCACACATGCATCAAGGCTCTTTGAATGAATTGATCATCATCTCAAACCCCTTGCTATAAATGAATATTTCTACAAAAAACATTAGAAGGGTTGTAGGCACCCATATGCACCGTTGATGATGGCTCTACTTTGAAAATCCCTCAAGCGCACATTGCTCTCTACCTAACATGTGATATATAGATATATTAATCAAAATTTGTAATTTCTTTGACCATACTTGATTTGACTTTGTTGTTGCTAAAATACTTGGAGAAAGGATGCTTGAGTGCTTGTAGATGATGATATGGTTTCCTTGACCCGAGTTTTAGCTTAAGACTTGATTTGGGTGTTTCCCTAATGAATGTAGATGTGAAATTATGATATTTATGGAGATTTGGATCCATTTTACAAGTGTATGAAGTGAGTACTCTAGTGAATTTCCTTAGAGTTTCCAAGGTTTTAAAGGGCCTAGTGTTTACTTTCTTATAGGGATTCATAGATGATTTATCTAATAAAGGATGAACCAAATGAAGTATAAGACCCAATGAAATATTTCAATTTGAAATTTTAGTAAGAAGACATGTCATTCCAAGACTGTACAAGTAGGTCAGGACCAAATGTATGGTCCGACCAAACCTGTACTATCCTAATTATGAGTAGGGAATATGATAAATTAAGTTTAGAGCTGGTACAATGATGTTTCTCTATTTATTTTGTGTATTATAATCTCAATATGTGTTGACATGTATGTGTGCAAGGATAAATAAGCTAAACAACTGAGTTTGAAAATTTCTAAGTAGGAATGGAGAATTAGTATTTATCATAGCAAGAGTGCATAGTCAAATCAAGGGTTTACAAAGTGTAAATTACCAAATTTGAGTGTTTACATTTCCCCCTTTAAGTGTACAATTGAAAGTTGCGTGCTTAAAGGAAATTGTACTGAGTGTGTAAACATACTTTTCCTTTCCTTGAATGTTTGTTTTATAATTGCATTATTGTGCTCGGTGTTATCACGCTCCATAATGAAACCTAAAACATAGAATATAGTTAATATCCACGTTAGATAATTGTGAAGAACTCAAATAAAACATGTGATACAAAATTGCATTTTCATATATGTAAAGTGAAAATATGTAAACAAGGAAAGAAAACACCTATTTTATTGTGATTTTCCTTTACGTATAGATTTGTATTTGTTTACCTTCATTGAAGGATTAGGGGTGATTAGTCCCCAATCAATGCTAAGGAGAATGTGGAGTGTTAGGTTCATGAAACCCAACACAAAAAATGTGTAAGAGAAAAAGAAAGGGGTCCAAATGTACCTCTATAAAAGAAGAAAACCATGCACCAAAGTTATTCAACAACTCTGATATATTCCCCTTTAATTGTAATAGGATATGAAATCCTACCCATGAAGATCTTAGCTACTTATCTACCTTCCATAACCCCACACATCACACCATTACATATGTATATACACCTAGTTTTGCAAATAAGACATACATTATAAAAGATAATAATTGCTCCAAACTCTCCCATATATTGAAAATATGAGTATGAGCTGAGATAAATATTGAAATATTCTTAAAATATGCTAACAATGTTGAACAAGGAAATATACCCATGAATCCAAGATTCCTAAAGCTATTCTTGAAGCTAAGTGTCGGTGTGAAGAAGGAATGGAGACTTCCATGCCCCCTTTACTAATCGAACTAAGAAATTTGGATATGAAAATTTGTAAAAACTTGTATATATAAATGAAAATATAAAAATGATATATTTTTTGAAATCTTGATCAAAGATAATAGTAAATCAACAACCATTCAACAAGCTAGCACAACTACTTTAATCCATCATTCAAAACTATACCATTTTCAGCTTTTTCATAATAAGCCAAAACTTGCCTTCTATCACCTGTTGGCCCCAAAATATCAGCTAAGTACAAGAAGGCAGGTGGGCATGCGGGACCTAGTCAAAGAAGGCCGCGCGAGTTGAAGGCACATAGGGAAGGGTTTTGGCGGGGTTTTAAAGAACACTTGTACTTAGCCATATTCTAGCACCCTAGGTAAACACACGAGAAAAACATGACCCTTGTGGATAAGGTGCCAACCTGGCGACTATGGGATCAAGAAGGAATATTCCAGGCATGCGATGGAGGGTTTTAGAAGAGCATCATCATGCAAAGTGGAGAGCTCGGATTTGTGAAGGCATGCTCCCATGGAGGACCACTTCGACACTTGGTGATTGATCTATAACTTCTGGAAGGCATGGCGGTGGGTGCTAAGGTTATAAATACAAGTGCCTAGTAGAAGAAATACATAGAAGGTGAAGGAGAGAAATGTGGATAAGCCCTGCAGAAACAAAATGGGGGATGTTATGGGTTAGGGATTAGGAGATCTCTATGGAGCAATGACACATTTAGGGGATGGGTTTCATTCTTCTTTGTAATATGATGAGCATAATATAGCTCTGATGCATGACTTGGCTCTGCATAGTTATATGAGGATCTATTATGACCTCAAGGGATGTAATGTGGGTTATTAACTCTGTTGGTATGAATATAATGCTTTGTTATAAATCATCTATGTGTTCAAGAGTATAATACTTATGCATTTCCTTTCTGTATGAACCATCTCCATATGCTACTTGTTATTTCTCTTTTCTACATACAATGAGATGACAACTCATTCTAAGTTCTTAAGAATGTGGTATAGTTATTTTCTATCCTACATTTGATTATCTATCCTAAGATGATGCATTCTCATGAAACTCACATAAAGGAGAGACTCGGCACCCACGTATGCCTCGGGTGAGTGCCCAGTGCCCACTGGGTGATAGGTGACGTGCATGGGATTAGACTATTAGTCTAAGGGTATAAAATATGACTACATTTTGGTTCCATTGTCGGGACCTCTTTTCAAAGTTGTTGTGAGAAATGGCATGCATCTTTGTCCCTGTGATGTGTGATGACATAAGTGCCTAACCTTAGAAAGTGTTGAAACATGGTTCAAGAGCACGAAGGATGAGTTTTCTCAAAGATTCAACACTGGACCTGAGTTTAATGTGTAGATGGGTAGAAGAGAACCTATACCATGAGTTGTATGAGACATTATTTTTTTGCTTCCCTAGTAGAACTATATGAATGGCTTTCAACATATGCATCCAGATCAAGCTATGGTACTATAGATCGTGTGTGTGGACCAAGATGACTATCAGAGGCTGTAGGATGTAGATCTGACTTGGACATGTGTTATTGATCACTGGTGGAAGAGGGTCTTTGACCAAGTTATACTTTAGAATACACCATTTTGACATATTCTTTCCCAAAGTTGTTGAGTTCAAGTTTTGAGGGAGCCTAGAGGATCATTTTTATGTGTTATTCCTTTGGCTATGAAGATCTTGGTCATTACTTTGAGTTTAGAAGCATTCCCATGGCGTAGATAAGCTTCTCTAAGCTGCTAGGAGAGGAAGCTAGGGTGGAGGAAGATGGTGGACATTGTGGCTGAAAAAGAAAGGGAGGAGAGATGACTCAAGTATAGTGAAGCTTGTGAAAGGGAGATGACTAGACAATGTGAGGTTACAAGTGTGATGGATCTATGGAGGTAGATGTTGGGGAAGGAGTTGAGGTTCATGTAGAGGACGTGGAACTTGAGTAGTCTGTGTTACCCCATCTTGGAAAGTGCGGGAGAGAATCCCTTAACAACTTCGATGAGAGTTCATCACATGGAGAAAGGAGATCCGTCGGCATCTAAACCCACCTGGTGACCAACCCCTAGTGCTTGGTTTTCTAGATCAAGGGAAAAGTATTGTTAACCCAATTGGTATCGGTGGGAGTAACCGATCTACACCTAAGAGATATAATTTCTCATTTGGAACATCCATGGCTACACAATCCATTCCTGTATTTGGAGGAATATTTGGACAAGGTGCAAGTACACAAGATTTTGTATCGCGTCTGGGAGTGGCATGGGGACACACAATTGGTAGTGGGACAATATCACAGAGACCATCGGCGTGCGAGTTTAGTGGGACATTGAGAACCCTTGGCACGACCACTTTAGGACCTTTTCCGACTGTAGGAGGTGGATCTGGTGGGTGGGAGGAACAGGACCTGGTGGATCTAGTGGATCTGGTGGAGGAGGAAACACTAGAGGGAACCAAGGCTCTAGATCGAGAGGACAAGGACCCCAACCACCTCCCCAAGTGTTTTTCAAGATGTCTTTGCACTTACTGACTATAGGGGTATTGAAGATGTTATAGAGCATGTGCACAAGTGTGAGTTACTATGGTGCGAAGGGGATCACTACCCCAGAGTGGAAGGCAAGTCAGTTTCAATTTGCAACAATGTTGCAAGGGTGCACACATAGTTGGTATAGGAAGTATGACCCCATCAGATGGTGGTAGACTACACCGTATTGAAGAATGCCTTCCTCATAGAGTTCCATATCCTAGAGTTTGAGTAGAAGAGCATCAAGCTCTAAAGGAGATCCAACAGGGAATGGAAGAGAGTGTGTGAGAGTATGACGTGTTTCAAGACTCTCTTGTCAAAACTATCCTATGACATTCATCCTTCTCAACATGCTCAATGGTTTTCGGAGGATTGATAACACCATTTAGAAGGGCTCTATCACACAAGACTTTCACCGACCCGCGTGAGGCATTGGAAGCTGCCCTACATGCCAAAGCTGTTGGGAGCATTGATACTGGTGTTAGTCCTTTTCTGGAGGCCCAAATTGCTGCAATGGCCAAATAGTGGAGAAGCTTTCTACAAACTCAAGTGCATGAGGTTCGTAGTGGAATTTGGTGTACAGATTATGAAGTGGAGGGGCATGCAAAGGATAGTTTCCCTTGGAAGTTGGTGTGCATGCTATGGTGGTAGACTGTGAGATCTACCATGGGGATCATGATGCAAGTAGATGCCCTCTACTACAATGTAATCCACAAGAATGTTTCTTGCTACTACAAGATATATACCTCTACAACCCATGATACCAAGGATTATAGACTGATTGATCAGATCCATGATGTTATTGATTTGGGTGTGCCAGACTAGCCTTACAAGTAGTTCTAAGGATGATGACCATCATTATGAAGGGCGTGTAGATGGAGGGGCATGTGGAAGAGGTTTTTGCGGAGGATTTCATGGTCGTAGTAACTACGGTGGAGGATGGAGTGAGTTCTCATGAGGAAATGTGTTATAATTGTGGATCTACTAGAGCATTATAAACATGAGTGTCCTGATCTATTACAATGCTCATGGTGTGGAAAGAAACATAAATATGAAGAGTGTCCAAAATTTATGAGCATATGAACCAAGCAACACTAGAAAGACAAGGGCACTGGATGGTGAGCATCAAGAAGGCCAATTCACAATGGATGCCAAGAGTGGCATGTGAGTTAGAGCTAGAACCTATATTGGTGATGATGCGAGTAGAGGTCACACACGTGCCAGGAGATGCCAAGACCAAGGACACTAGTTTCAAGAGAGGAAGTAGTACATGGAAAGTATCTGGACCCTGCCCATTAGAAAGAAGTGTACCAAGAGACTATGGATGTGATTCAAAGTTTACAAGGGAGATCTAATGTCTCAAGGAGAAATCAAGGTAGTGGAGCAATGGAAGGATAATGAGGTTCAAGGAATGACCTGGATGAGGTCAAGGAAGTATGTAAAATGTTAAGGAAAGAGAATATTATTCCCTTGCTGGGAGAATGGTTGAGAGAGAAGGTACCACATGCACTGGAGTAGAGCGTGAAAGATAGGTTTTACATGTAAACCTTCCTCCTCACAACCTTGAATATGAAAAGGAGATTACTTTGAATGTAGTTGTTGATGGGTGGCTTTTAAGAAATATCCTCATCAGACACGGGAGAAGAGGTGAATGTTCTTACCTTAGATGCTGGCATTAGATGGGAAGGCCCACATTGCAGCCATCTTCAAATGTGTTGTATATGGTGAACAAGACTAAGGAAATGCCCATTAGAGTCCTGAAGGATGTAGTTATCACCATTCAAGGGGCCAAGTTCACTAGAGACTTTGAAGTCTTGCACTGCTCACGAGGTAGACAACTTTCAGCATTGCTTGGGCACCCATGGTGTTACAAGAATAATGTCGACCTATGGTTTAACAAAGGGTATCAAGCTTTGAGAACAAGGAAGAAAGGGTGATCATCCCTTTGACAGATGGGAAGTCAATGCCCTATACTGAGCCCTTGGGAGAAGAAGTCCTTGATAGAATCTATGTGTGCTCCATCAGAGATCTGAGATAATTCACCCCATGGAGGGAGTTATCCTAGTTTGAGATGCTCAGTCTTGAGTGATACCACTAGTGTGGCATGCGACAATTGGGTGCATGGGACTTATGAGTTAATTGGGTGACAATTAAGAGGATCTATAACAAGGGTGAAAAGGCACGCTCAGTCAAGTGCACTAGGAGGAAAGAAGTTTCCAAGTTACTCTGAGAGGGCATACCCTAAAATTTTCTTTGGGAAATGGAAGCTCAAGTGGAAAAATGAGGACGAAAGAAGAGGAATGCTCAGCTATAACCTACTCGGGACTGTAGCATAGTTGGTGGGCTACACATCGAGAGAACCTCTGGAGTGGCGTGAGGTGAGGATCACATTTTTTGTAAGGTTTTCTAGGAGCAACGTGCCCATGGTCATACAAGACTACCATGGAAAAGAGACCACTTCATTTCATATCCAAGCATGTGAGGAGGCTGGATGGGAAGTGCAAAAGCATTTCCACCTTCATTATGGGTACATAAGTTGTATTCCACCTTACAAGGTTGTGCACATGCTTGGTATGTTCATTGGAGATGTGTCGTCGTTATGGGTAATTGGCAAGAGTTGGTGGCTGATCTCATTCAAGCTTTTGAGTATAGGAGTACCAAACCATCAATGGATAAGGTGTTGCAAATGATCAAGTGCCTTATGATGGGAGATAGTGCTATGGAAGAGGATAGGCTACTAGAATTTCTAGGTGAGCCTTATTTGGAGACGTGCCTCAATGAAGAAGAATAAGAGGAAGTACACAACTTGAATGCGTGTATGGAAAAAGAAAAAGGAAAAATGGTCTATGTAATAGATGGAGAAGAGATGGAGACTTTGGATGTTAACCATTCGGAGGTACACATGAAGTCATAGAAAATGCTTGATGAGTGAGCACATGCCTACCATGAGCCCTTGAAAACAAAGAAGGTTAACATTGGGATGGAGGTAAGAACCTAAGGAAGCTATCATCGGTGACTATTGGTCGAGAAAAAGAAGTTTCAAAGATCATTGATCTATTTGCATGAGTTCCAAGATTTGTTCCCTCATGGGTACCATGAACTCAAAGGCATCCACCATTCCTTGGGGAGATGAAGATCAAGTTGAAGGAAGTGTGCACCGATTTAGAAGAGGCCTTATCGGATGAATCCAAATTTATATGTATGGGTTAAGGAAGAAATAGACAAAATGATAGCATCTGGTATCATTGAGGCAATGGAAGAGTCAAAATGGATAAGCCCAATGGTTATCAGTATTAAGAAGGATGGTAGGATAAGAATTTATGTTGACTACAGGGATCTGAATGTAGTGTGTGTCATCGATCCCTTCCCAACCCCCTTTACTGAAGAAATTTTGGAGGGAGTAGTCGGGCGTGAAGTCTACTCTTTCATGGATGGGTTCTCAGGATACCACCAAGTCAGGATTGCAAAGGAAGACCAAGAGAAAGACAACTTTTTCCACTGAATGGGGAATTTTTTCCTACATGGTTATGCCCTTTGGATTGAAGAATGTTCTGTTGTGTTCTCGCGCATTGTGGTATAAGCATTCTAGGACTTCATCCATAAGTTTCTTCAAGTTTACCTGGATGACTGGACTGTGTATGGATTGGTGAAAGACCATTGTGACAACTTAAGACTGATGTTTGAGAGATGTTAGAAATTGAGGATATCCCTCAACATTAAGAAATGTGTCTTTTCTACTCCATTTGGAACCCTGTTAGGACACATTATATGTAAAGATGACTTACTAGTGGATCCCGCCAAAGTTTTATTTAGGATTAGGGGAGCCTACTAGTCAAAGCAATGTGTGGATTCCTTGGACACATGGGGTATTACAAGAAGTTCATCAAGGGGTATGCCAAGATCATCACATGCCCTTAGAGGAATTGTTGAAACACAAAAGTGCCTTTCATTGGGGAGAGGCGCAAAGAAGGCATTTGACACTTTGAAGGATAGGCTTGTCACGACACCCATATTACATTTTCCTTCTTGGGATAAGCCTTTCCATGTGCATGTTGATGCCTTAGGACAACTATGGGAGTAGTGCTAGCACAACCTGGTGAGGGAATTGTTGATCATCCCTTGTGCTTTGCAAGTAGAAAGTTGACACCAAAGAAAGAAAAAATTACACAACTACTAAGCGTGAAGCATTTCTATGATCTACACATTGCATAATTTTAGGTAGTATCTATTGGGAAACACCATTTATATTCTACATGAACCATATGGCATTGAAATACTTAGTCAAAAACCCATTCTGTAAGGGTGCATATGTCGTTGGGTCCTTCTATTTCAGGAGTTTGAGTTCACAGTGGTGGTGAAGCTAGGAAAGAGAAATTCAGGGCCTGACCACTTATCAAGGATTGATTCGGGAGAGAGGACATGTAAAGCATTGAGGATACCATGCTAGATGCATGTAATTTTTTAGATTATAGTGCCCTAAGACTTGGAAGATATCATAGTGTTCTTAAAAATAGGTGTGGTTGGAAGGGATGAAGGCTCTAGAGAGAAAAAGTTATAATAAATATGTGTTGCCACACCCTACATGTTGATTAGTGGAGATTTGTATAAGTTAGGTCATGATGAGGTTCTGTGTCGATGCATGTATTGGAACATGAGTGCATAGCCATTATGGAAGAAGCACATGGTGGGATTACAGGAGGACACTATGTAGGAAATGCTACCATGTGGAATATTTTATTAGCAGGGATTTGGTGGGAAACCATCTACAAGGATTGCATTGAGTTTTGCAAGGCCTGTGACCATTTCCAGCACCTTGGAAAACCTAGAAAGAGAGATGAAATTCCTTGTGACCAATAGCCATCTTGAACCATTTGAAAAATGGGAAATCAACTTTGTAGGGCCAATTGCACCAAGCCACGTGAAGGAATGGTTCACGGTATATCATCACTTACACTGATTACTTGACATGGTGGGTAGAGGCAACACCTACAAAGGATTGCACCATACGCAACAACAACTACTAGATTTTTATGGGAGAACATAATCAACAGGTATGGTTGTCCTTTAAGTTTAACAAGTGATAGGGGTACACACTTTCTCAATGAAACAATCAAGATTTGTTAGCATAGAAATTTATGGTGGCCCATCATAAGACTACCCCATATCACCCTCAAGCAAATGGAACTGTTGAGGCATTTAACAAGATACTAAGTCACATGTTAACTAAGATCTATGACGTTGGAAGACAGGATTGGGATGATAAGGTATCAACCATTCTATGGGCATACATGACAACCTATAAAAGGTTGAACAAGGCCACACCATTTCAATTGGTGTTTGGTGCGGAGGCTGTTTTACCAGTGGAATTCATGTTACCATCATTGTATATAGCACACGTAGGAGGGTTAGCTGATGAAAAGCACTGGAAGAAAGAATTGATAAGTTGATGTAGTTAGATGAAAGGTGATCACTTGCTAGATGGATTAGAAGATAAAAAAAGAAAGACAAAAAGCATGACATGATCATCATATCAAGAACAAGAAGTTTGAAGTTGGGAAGATGGTATTATTGTATGATTCCAAGTATCTGTACCATCCTGGGAAGTTGAAAGTCCATTGGTTGGGACCTTACATCATCTCGTACATTCTTGATTCAGGCACTTTCCAGTTACAAGTGTTGGATGGGATGAGGTTACCAGGTCACTTCAATGGGAGTAGGTTGAAGCCCTACTATAAATAAGTCTTCTTGGTGTTTGTAAATAAGGTAGTGTTGCCAATTAGTCTAGAATTTCCCTTTATGCATTTTTCATTTTCTTGTGTTTCCCTTTCTCATTGCTTGTTCCTCTCTTTTGTTTTGTTTTATGCCTTGTGCATCGGTAACCACATTATTTTTCCAAGGTTGTGTATATAGAGGACCACGCATCTATTTTTAGTGTGGGGTGGAGTGATGCAAAGTATAGGCCTATAATACAAGATTGAACGGAAGTAGAAGTTGTGGTAAATGGCTTGGTTGAAGGATAAAAAGTGCGTAAGGTTAAGAAGCATGTAGAAGAGAAGGTGGATGAGAATGGTTGGTGTCAAAAAGGCTTTGTGGAAACCACGTATAGAAAGGATGAAGAGCGCATAGGAACAACATGAGGTAGGTGAGGAAAAAATTGGGTAAAGGAAAGAAGAAGTGCCTTCGGTGTTGTAGACGCACACGTAAGAGTCTTTGGTTGGGTTGGATTTTTACATGCCAGTAAGGTTGTAAAGGGTTTTTACATGTAGGATGTGGCACATAGGTAAGGGCACTTAAAATTGGCTTAGTGGAAAAATCCACATTTAATGTTAAAGTATGGTGGTAGGTGATATAGCATTTAATGCTGGAAAGAAGGAAAAACTATAAATACAAGGTCGGGAAAGTCATTTGTTACCTTGTGATTATGAAGTAAAAGAAGCTCTTGCGAACTAGGGCATCAGAGAGAAATTATGCAAAGAAAGGAGAATCCGAGGAATTTGAGTGTGCATCTAGAGTAGATATGTGAACCTAGAAGGAAGGAGTACATGGGCGTGAGGAAGGTTGTGTGAAGAGTGTCATCTTGTGGAAGGATTTCTTGGTTAGGGTTTGGAAAGCTAGGGCATGGAGAAAGAAGGATTCATTTTAGGAGTTGAAGCTTTGGAGTGAGCTTTGGGATTGAGAAAAGTAGCAGAGTAGAGAAAGAGGAAGGATTGTTTAAGTTCAGCCTCAACTAGAAGAATGACACCAAGGAAACCAACCATTTCACCAAAGAAAACAAAGGGCAAGGGAAGGGAAAAAAAATTGCTGCCATCATGAGCACCAATGAAGAATGGTATGTGGAAATGTAGTACCCAGATGGGGTATTGCTAGGAAAAGAATGGGAGTCACACTTATGAAAGATGGCCGTAAGTGATTATAACCATCACATGAGCACAATGGAGAAGGAAATGGCACTGGAGTTGGTCGACCAACTAACAATAGGATGCTTAGATGGAATGCCCATTTACAATGATGAGGTAAAGGTCAAATTAGAGAAGGTTGGATTATTGCAATTATATGAGTTGCCCTACTTTGGCAAGCCTGAGCACCTTTATTAGTGGTTGATGTCACGTGTGCATGAGGATCATTTTTATTTCATGGGGCACAAGATGTGCATCACACCACAACTGATATCCAAGTTCACATAGGCCTCAATTGTGAAGGAGATAGCATTGATGATGATCTGAGTGACAAAGAAGCTATCAAGGAGACTATAGCCGCGTATGACTACAAAAAGGGGTCATGATACTTTGACATCACCGAGATACCAGACCTAGTGATGAGGATGGCACACATGCTTGGTCACCAAGCTCAATGACCAGGAATGATGGACACAAGTGAACAAGGCATGGCTGAATGTATGCAAAAATATCAGAAGGAACCATCTACAACTTGTTCACTTTCATCGTGGATGAAATTATAATAAAGTGTGTAGGAGGGAGAGAAGATACTCTTTGGTAATGTCCTCCTCACCATTGTGTTTTCAGAGATTGGAGTGTTTTGATGGGCTAAAAAATTTGTTTGGGAGTATCCAGAAGAGGATCCCTCACCCGCAAAGAGGTTTGTGAAATATACTTGTGAAACCATGATGGACCACTCACAAGGCGCACCTAGAGAAGTGGTATAAGTGAATGTGTGATGCATTGGGGATGAGTGGAGGATCCCAGAGTAGTTTCCCATGCTCATGAGTGGAGAGGTAGAATTTTTAGTGTACCAACACTTCTACATTGGCAGATTTATGTTGATCAGATGAGAATATGAGTCCATGGTGCAAGCTACCCTTCTCCTTCACCGTGTTATACTTCCAAGCCGAGTTAATTAGTTCAAGGAGGAAAAGAGACTAAGGTTTGACCTTAGTGAGGTAGATATAGACCACCATGAGCTGCATCTGGAAGCTATTCTACCCAAATAAGTGCATGTATGTGGAGAGATATGTCTCCCATAGAGATACAAGATGATGAAGCCTTTAATGCTACCGATTGCAGGAAGGACCGCAACAAGGGTGTATCTATGCATAAGGCCAAAATTTGAAAAAGGTGCTTACTTGGAGAATGATGTCTCCATCCTGAAGACCCTATAGGAAGGAAGAAGGTCACACCTAGAAAGAGAGAAAGAGAAGAGGTGCAGAAGGCACCAAGTGTTCAAACCACACAAATGGTGAGCACGCTAGAGACAAGTGCTAAGCCTAGTACTTACATGTGGAGAAAGAAGTCTCCTATCAAGGAAAAGACCCCAGAAGAAGAGGCGTTAGAGCATGAAGAACCCTCACCCATGAGGAATCACCGAGGAAGAGATCACCTATCAAGGGGAAAGAAAAAGAAGAATCTCATGTACTGGAATCCCTAGTAAGGAAGAAGCAGAAGGTGACGGATGAGGCCGATTCAGAAGAGATGGAGAGTCTAGATGCCTTCATCGGTGACAAGGATGATGATGATGATGAACCAAAGGGAGGTGAAGACCATAAATCCTATATATGAGATACATGATTCTGAGGAAGAAGGAGATGAGGAGTATAACGAAGGAGATGAGGAGAAGAGGATGAAGAAGACTTGAGACTCAAGGCAAGGGGGTAAGTGGAGAAGAAAATACGAAGGATCAAAGGACCCCAAGCCTCACAAAGGAATAGATAGATGAGGCCACGAGAAAGAAGTGGAAAAATCATCAAGGACCTAGTAGAACAAGAGGTTGAATGCAATCGTGGATGTGGTGATGAAGGAAGCTGAGGAGGAGAGCGTAGGAAAATAATATGGCAGCATGGGGGGAGATCCCATTTTGGTTGTAAGCTTTCCAAAGGCCACACCACAGGGGGAGGAAGAGAGCAAAAGTAAGCAAAAAAGTTCAAGGAATGGGCTACATTGATGATCCAAACAAGGTGTTACATGTGCATGCATTTCTAGAGCACCGTGCCAAATGGAACAACTCTTAGCCATGACTTCATTTGATGAGGAAGGTGCATACCCTCAGACAAGGAAAATGCTATCATGGGAATTTGAGTCCCACATTGATGAGCCTGAGTTTGAGGTAAGCCAAGGAGCATTGATGAAAGTGCCAAAAAAAAAGGATAAACCCCTTGGTGAATGCTCAATGATTATCAGATGAGAAAAATCTGCAACACGCGCTCAACAAATTTTCAGTTGAGGTTGAAGCCAGACTTTGGGAGAAATGACAGGGTAAAGTTCCTAGAGGTAGAACTGGAGAAAAGGGAAGAAGAGATCTCCTTGAGAAAAGCAAGGACCTGAAGTAGGAGGAACTAATCAATGCTCAGTTAAGGTGTGAGTTAAAGGATGAGAAGGAAAGAGTGTGTGAGGCATACAAGAAGATAGAGATGATCACGGATGCCATTGTCTTAAAGCATCTAGACTTAACACCACCGTGCAAAAGTATGGATCATCCTTGCAATGCCTAGAGGACTTAACCCACATACTCACTATGGAGAGGTGACCACTTTCCCTAGAATCAGCAGAGGAGGTGTTGTGTGCACAAGAGAAAGAAAATAAGATGAAGGTTGTGAAAATTGTTGCTCAGTATAACAAGATCCTCGCTGATGTAAAAATCCATCACGCAAGTTGTTGAGGCTGCCTATGATAATTATGAAGGATATAGGGATAGAGTGGAAAGTATCTTGGTTACCACCCATGAAGTGGAACTCAAGGAGTTCTAGGAAAAGAACAAAGGGAATAGGGCTGAGTGAGACAAGATCCTAGCCTAAAGTGGAAAAGAAATCAGAGGCCATTGAGACCTTATGAGGCTCAATCAAGAACCAATGAAGGAATTGTACCCTCAAATCACTGGAGGATGGACGTGCTCGAGGATTTGGGAAAACAACTAGAGGATATCATAGAGACAATGAGTGCTAAGGGAGAGGGGCTGAGTTTTGAAGAAGTGAGTGCCCTAGTGGGGGACCTCTGTCAGCAAGGCTCAAAGCGAGGTCGACACTTGGGGAAAATTAGAAGCTGATTTAAGGAAGGATTTCCCTCTCCTCCTCTAGAAGTAAACAAGTTCCCCATTCTTTCATTATTTTCCCCATTTCTTCATTCCTTATTCTTCCATCCCAACCATTTGTAAGGATCCACCATTCTTTATTTCTTTATTGAAGAGTGTTTCGAGGATGGAGAACAGGCGTAGTGTGGGGTGATGTTGGGCCCCAAAATATCAGCTAAGTATAAGAAGGCACATGGGCATGCGAGGATCTAGTCGAAGAAGGGTGCATGGGTTGAAAGGCGTGTAAGGGAAGGGTTCTAGCAGGGTTTTGTAGAACACACGGCATGTGCATGCAAGGAAAAATGGGTTTTTACTTAGCTATATTTGGCACCCCAGGAAACACATGAGAAAAGCATGACCCTTGTGGATAAGGTGCCAGCTTGGCGACTATGGGATCAAGAAGGGAATATTCTAGGCATGTGATGGAAGGTTCTAGAAGAGCATCATCATGTAGAGTGGAGAGCTTGGATATGAAGGCATGCTCCCATGGAGGACCACTTTGACACTTGGCAACCGATCTATAACTTCTGGAAGGCATGGTGGTGGGTGCTAAGGTTATAAATACAAGCACCCGGTAGAAGAAAGATATAGAAGGTGAAGAGAGAGAAAGAGGCAAAGCCTCTGAGAAACAGAATGAGGATGTTATGGTTAGGGATTAGGAGAGCTCTGTGAGAGAAATTAACACATTAGGGGATGGGTTTTCATTCTTCTTTGTAATATGATGAGCATAATATAGCTCTGATGCATGACTTGGCTCTGCATAGTTATATGAGGATCTGTTATGACCTCAAGGGATGTAATGTGGGTTATTAACTCTATTGGTATGAATATAATGCTCTATTATAAATCATCTATGTGTTCAGGAGTATAATACTTATGCATTTACTTTTTGTATGAACCATCTCCATATGTTTGCTTGTTATTTCTCTTTTTTGCATACAATGAGATGATAACTTGTTCTAAGTTCTTAAGAATGTGGTATAGTTCTTTTCTGTCCTGCATTTGATTATTTGTCCTAAGATGATGCATTCTCACAAAACTCACATAAAGGAGAGACTCGACACCCGCGTGCATGCCTCGGTGAGCGCCAACGCTCACCGGGTGATAGGCCGAACATGGGATTAGACTATTAGTCTAATGGTATAAAATATGACCACATATTTTGGAACTAATACTCACTTTGGTAAGTTTTTCAAGTACCCATTAATTGCATTAAAGATACTATAAAGTTTCATCACTCAACACTTTACCAATTTTCTTTTATTCTCTCTCTACCATTTTTGCCTAAGTCTCTCAATTAGCCCTAGTTTCATGTAAATCAATGTGCTAAGAGAAAACTACCAACTTATATGCCAAAGTAAAAATTGTTCCAGATACCCATTTGCCTCCTTGTGCTTTGTCAATTTCCTTTGCTCTCACTAACCTTTTTGCTTTCTGAATTCATGCAAGACTCCGTTTCTTCATTTTCTTTCCTATCATCCATAACAACAATATATTAAATTTGCATTGAGAGGTCAATGTTTCATTGTAGGTTTGTTTATAAACCTTAAATAGGGTAAACCTTGAAATTTTTTTTACCATCAAGAATTGGGCATATTTATTCCACTCAAATATCAACGAGTCTTCTCTTACCCCTCTACCCCACTAAGATCACCTTCCTACAAAGTTTATTCTTTCAAATTGGTTTAATTTCAAGTTATACTCAATTTTCCTTTTTTAATAACATCAAGACAATGTATTCTCATATGAGACCGTGTTTCTCATTTTTAGATTCTCAAATCTTTGTGGATACTATCTTAGACTCCATTACACCTTGGTCACATCATAATCTACCTCTTCACACTTTTGAAACAGATTTCTAGGGCTCAGTATGGTCAAAATACTAGTTCCTCATAATTCTTGGGATATAAAATAGAGTGCAGTTAGTATTTACCATCGAAGATTAATTTGCATATGACTTAAGGTTTCATACAACTTCACAACTCTGCAACTTTCTCTTGATCCCCAATATACAATTTTATCTCCTGTATTATCCCATGAATTCAAGACAACAATGTTTATTCCTTTTTAAGACCTTCTTTGAGACTATTAGACTAATGTCATAGTTTATATTCCTTAAGATTAGTTTTTCTAATGTCTTAGATGATAAAATTTGTAAGACTTATCATTTCTCTATAATGTAATTTCCCACTTCTCAACCTATGTAAACTCTCATAGAAAAATTTGAAATGTCTTCAAGGGATTTAATCAATCTTTTTACCTTAATCTTTGTATAATCATAGTGTCATTATTTTGTAAAGTCTTACAACTCTCTTACTTTTCACCCTTCTTCACAACATTCTTATCCTTGTATAGAGCCTTTCGTAACTTTTAACACAAGCAACCTTTGAATCATTTTTAACTATATTTCATCATAGAATTGAACCATCAATCATAATTAGTACACTTAAACAAGTATGTACAATCATATACTCAAGAAGCCTTTGAATCATCAATTTTATGAGAAATTCATGGTTCATTGAGCCATTAGGGCTTATTAATGAGATTACACCTTAGTCACGATCCTCTTCTCTCCTCCTACCAATCATACATCCTTCCCCATTCGAATACACTTTCATAACCATGGAATATTGAGAAGTTGGTTAGGGTTTGAACCACTAACTTACCTAGGAATAGTCTAACCATGTGAGTTAAAGCCCTACTTGAGTCCATGAAAATAGGTCTAAGGTGGTGAACAAGTATTATGACCCCATTTAATTCATTTATTACATTTTAACTAGTACCTAAGCTTATGAACTACTAATTAGTCATTTGAAAATTCAAATTTGAGGTTTTGGAGGGAAACCTCTTATTATAAGAAAAAAGAGTCCAAATGGACTATTTATATCACAAAGCCTCCAAATGAACTCCACACACACCTAGAAAGCTAAAACACACCCAAAATTGTTTATTTATAATGTTTCTCCTGCATCAAATCTCCCTTTGTAAAAAATGTTTAGGGGGTTAATACCATACCATACAGTATTGGCCAAAATGTATAGTTTTGATCGTGTGTTGATTTTTCCAAAATTCTATGTATCAAATTCTAGGTTCCAGTACCTTGTATGTACCTATATCTACCCCTATAATATTTTCTGTATCTACTAAAAATGTAGAATAAACTTAGATAAATTGCCCCTCTTTTGAGGTATATGCGAAATCTATTTTTGAACATGTAGCTCAAAAGAAATATATCTAATAGTACTAAAGGAGATGTCTAAAAGATATGTAAAGTGTTGAAGGGGTGATCACCTTGGAGAACTTGTACCTATAAAAGGAAAGGTGTTTGCACATGGTGGAAACCATGGCAAAAAAGAAAACAATGCTAGAAAAGATAACGACTAAAACAACCAATAAGAACAACGAATGTAGGAGAAAATAAGAATAATAATAATACATCCAATTATAAATAATACATACAAAAGGCTTGGGGACTATAAACATGGGACACCTACACAATGTTGCAAGATAATCAAGTTCAATAGGCATATACATAAGAGAAGGTAATTGTAAATAAGATATGCATGATGCCACTAACATAGGACACACACAATGTCACAATATAATCAAGGCACATAGGTCATAAGGAAGGAAAATAAGAAAGCAATAACATACACTAGCAAGGAAAAAAATGATATGCATGAAACAAAAGTGTAAAAAAATGATAATATTATGTAGTAACTAATATGATTTAAATATGCTAAACAATAGATATTAGTGTTGCACAAGACACATGTGTTAGTCCTATTAGTTTGAAAAGTAAAAATTACACAATGTATATAATTGAGCATAAATGAGGAAGTGAAAATGAACTATAATAGAAAAATAGCACTTGTAGGATGTGGAGGGATTTCCCCCAAATGATGAGAATGTAAGGAAACATGAGTGTTCCTATAAGCGTGTACCAATCTTGTGTGTCCTGCATTTAGCTCAATATATCAAGTGAATGCATGTGTGTAAAGAAATAAAGCATGTTATTTATCAAACCAAAGTGACAAATAACATGTGTAATGTAAAGTGTTAACAATTAAAGTAAGATGTATAGGTTCGGTTTTTATTTTTGAAAATATTTTAATGTTTTTGTATATCTTAAGGCATAACTATGTACAAAATATGGCGAGTAGCAAGAAATCTACCCAATGAAAACCTCATGAGGAGGTGGAGAATTTATCGGGGAGATGGAGGCTTAGGCCTCAGTTATTCCAAAGAATGTGACTCAAGTGCATATTCCATAGAAACCTTGGGAGGAAAGAAAGGTGGAATAGATCCATAAGAAGCCATGTGTGACTTAGATGATTTGTGAATTTAGGATCATGAGAGGAAAACCCTATAGAGATAAAATGATGAACCATGTATGAATTAAGCACCAATGTATTAACAAGAGAATATGAGGCTATAATAATTACACAAGAGACTCAATGTGATGGGAGTATCTGTATAAACCTCATTAAAGAAGGACACAAGGCCAACCACAAGTATAAGAAGTGATAGTGAAGCATTATAACCAATAAAAACATACCAAGGTGTTCACAAAGTAGCATATATAAAATTATCATAAGTGACACCATGAATACAAGTTGGGGCCAACATACAATAGAGAAGTACATCAAATGTAATGGAAATAAGCTTAGAAGAGATAATGAAATCCTTTTGTAGAGTAATAGATAGAGACTCAAGCATGTGCCAAGTAGTATGTGTGAAATCCATAATAGGTGTAACATTGGGGAGGGGAATATGGGTTACCCCTAAATATGTGAGCATCATAGAGTGAACATCAATGGATATAACCATAGGAGAATAAAAAATTACTGGTGGAGTGCATGAAGATAAAGTAGTATGAGTCATTGAAGATGATGTGCTCAATATATAAGAAGTATAATCAAGTGAAACAATCAGACAACCATCTAGATCAGAAATTGTATTAACATTAGAGGTGTATCGAGATTTATTCCAAGTGACAGTTTTGAAATCCATAGACATTGCACCATTTTTAATGGGAATATGAGATGACCCCAAAATTATGGGTCGAGTCGATGTAGTATGCGAGACAAAGTGTGAATTTTTTTTTGAGGGACATTATTGAGTGATTGATTTATATGTCAAGGAAGAGTAGCTTTCATAATGGAATCAAAAGGGATATCCCAGTCAAAAGGATGTGCATCAAGGAGGTCTTAGTGTAGACACCTTTGGAAAATCACACATTCCTCTCTCACACGAATAATCGATTAAATGTTACCGTTTGCATACAATTTTACAACTCAAGGCCTCCATTCAAGTGGTCAAGATTATCATCGCATCATTACGACATCCCTAAACCTAAGTCATTAATCCCATACCCCTTTAATTAATTAATTTACCTCACATTTCCTAAATTCATACCACCCATCTCGAAATTAATTGATTAATTAAATAATCAAATTGATTAATCCACTCACCCGCACACCTCACCATGATAACTCCCTCTAACTCACTAGTTGTAGCTAGTTTAAATAAGCAACCTTCTAAAAATACTACTCTAACCACCTCTAACTTATCCCTATAACCACTTCTCACCCCTCACTAGTTAGGACTAAATTAACTTGGGAAACCTTCTAAAAACACCTCCACATTTATCCCAACCGACTTGGTCCTAATCCAAGTTCATCCCTCTAAGCATCTCAATCTATTGCAAATCAAGTTCAAAATGGCAAGAAAATCACTCTTGTCATCCCCTAACTTGAATTGGCTAAAATCACCGGAGATTATCCCAATCATCGACAATATATATAAACAAATTTCTCTACCTCTTTGGGGGATTTCACAAGGAATTCATATCCATTTATGACCATCTCGATGAACCAGAGCACTATCAAGATTCTCAAGTATTCAAAAACTATTACAAGCTCTCATCAACGTCATTCTACATCTAATTCACCTTTCAAGCATTTTTGGAGCTATTCAGGCTCATTTATAAGACACAATCACAAACAACCAGTCCATCATCACCATTTATCATCCAAAGGTTTGTTTTTATCATATTTCATTCTATTTTCATTCTGAAATAGTCTAATTAGATCATTACTTACTTTCTCTATGTTTCAATAGATGATAGTTTCATCTTAGATGCTCATATTATTTTGTTTATTAGCATGTTAGTATTTTAGAATCACATGCGATTAGCCTAATCGCTTTATGATTCATGTGCTTATTATTTTCTTAATAATCAATTTTCATTAGAAGTTGTTATTAGTTAATGCATGCTTTTGTGTTACTAATCTTTGTGCCAAGATGGATTTTGTAGATGGCTATATCAGGAACTAATCACCCCATCACCAACATTAACTCACTTCCGATTGTCCAACACCCCTTGCATTGGGAGCATTATGTCTTGTTACATAATCTCGAGATGTGTGCCATTCACGTAGTGCCTCTTGATAGGTTAGAAGCCATTTTGCATCTACCGAAAGGATTTGTGAAGCCATCGAAGAATTTTGGGAAGCATACTACGAGGTTCATAGGATACAAGCCGACCTTGTATGGTATGAATACAACTACGAAGTAGGATTCAACCTCCCTGAGGACACCCGCATTGCATCCGAATTTGACATTGAGAGCAACATCAGCCTTCCAGATGCAAACTCTAATCTTGCATGCCTATATGATATGGAGGAGGAGATCTCTGACTTCTTCGTGGAAGACTACATCTCAGAGCTTGATTCATACTTCACCAAAGATGATGATTTAGCCTACTTAGTAGGCTCTAACATCTTTTCTAAAAACTTAGATACTGACCTAGATTCCAACTTCGGATTATAGGCTTATTAATTTTCGTTTATCATGATGTATGAAATAATCTAAATAAGTGATAATACATTTGATCACATTTTTATATCACATATTATACACCATTTCATCAATAAAGCTTAAGTGTTTAAAATTAGGTTGACGTCCACACAAGGAAGTCTTTTGACTTCTGGGAGCTGGCCTTTGTTAGGCATCCTTCCTACCTACTTTTACAACTCCATTTTGTGTAGTGTTTTGATTTTCAAGCTTAACTACGGGAAAAGAAGTGTAGTTAATTCTTCATGGAGTGCAACCAATCATACACCTATCACATCTTGGGTACCTCTTGAAACCTGCCATGATCGAGGTTGAGCTAGTCTTTCCCCTTTGATATTATCAACTAAACGGAAAGGAGAAACTATCATCAACATTCTAGACACCCGGTGGGACTCTGTCCCTTAATTATCTATTTCATTTCACCAATTAAATAGTATTTATTTTTCTAATCACTTCCTAGTAATCACCTGCGATTAGGCTAATCGCTTGCGATTGGCCCAATCACCAACAATTAGACTATTTTTTTTACATTTCTTCACAATCGCTACTTTCAAGTTATAGGGCAATGTTTTTGAAAATTCATTTTTGGATTTGTTCCTTTCTTGCTTCGGAAAAATTTCTAAAAATCTAAAACATAAATAAATAAAAAGGAGTGCTCTCACGGTAAGTCCTAAAAACTTCCGTTTGTTTGCACATTTTTCATTCTTGTTTTTCTGTCTTCATCAGAATCAACACTTTGCTTTGGGATCTTAAAACAATAATTATATATCCTTCTTGTTCCACATAGTTTAATAGGGAAGTAAATTCATTGCATTCACTTATCCTCCCCCACACACAACCAAATCAATTGAAAATAAAAATGCATTCGGGTGTGAAACTGATTGGGATTTCATCACCCAACAGGGAGCTGACTTGTTGTTGAGGTGAGTAAATCTCTCTATTGTTGGTATATATTGGCTCAACACCCAAATTCCTTATCGTAGTGGGACCATGAAGTGAGGAGGTAGGCCCCAATATGCATGCCCATACCGCCGCAGTAGTAGAGTTGGGCCTCACATACCTTTAGGTATATCGAGGACTCGCCCTTAAACATACTTGAAACTAACCTTAGATTACTATTTCCTAGGACAATCGTTAACCATCTTACACATTTCACTTTTTAATAATTAATCAAGATAAATACTAAACAACATATTTTTCTTGCATTTTTTTGTTGTTTGTAAATCAACCCATTTAGTTATTTTTCATTTTCTATGTGTTTGTGTGTTTGTTTATCATGGTACTTACTAGACAAAAAGCTCGTAACCAAACTTCAAAACATGTCTACTCCACCGCCTACATCTCAACAACATATCCCATTTTACACTACAACACTTTCAACACCAACACAACAACAAATTCCATATTATCAAACAGTTACATCCAATCCCTTTTTTGACACCCAATGACTTAGAGTGAATCAAGGGTCAACTATAACAATGAAATGGGAAAACAAATCTTTCATTCTCCACATCAATATCATGTTCAAACCCTTCATACATCTGGACCATAAGAAGCGGACTACCTCTTTTCTTCTAGTCCTCAACTAGAAACATCTGAACCACCTTTCTACAATAGGGGAGACCCTATCTTTGAAGAAATTCTAGACTCAAACCCTATTTCCCTCAATGCCTATCTAACAACTATAAATGTTTAGATGCAACCATTTACACCCCAACACACTTATAATCCTTCATCTCATTACACAACTCATTGATCAAAATCAAGACCCCATCATCCAACAATTGTACCCATACACTTCAAATCAACTTGAAACACCGAACAATAGTCAACCCAATATATATATAACAGTCTACTAACCCTTTGAAACATTGAATGAACAATCCTCCATTAGTCAACCTTGAAGCATCGAGGTCTCTTTAGTCCCCATTTATGACCTCCACATGATTTCATCACAAAACACATCTGTCAAAGCAGTCTACATCCTCATCAATTCCTCTACAGGTTCCACACCTCCCTAAGTAGTACCGCTACTTCCTCATCTACTCCTCTAGCCTCCTCACATGTACAAACACCTCCATTGAGTTTCGTGGCCTTTTCTACTATTTTATCCTCCCAACAGGTTACTAGTCCCATTCAAAACATCACCATGTCTATCCCTACAACTACACCACTGGTCAATACCAGTGCCATTGCTAGCACTCACCTTGTTTCACAATACATACCACAACCTTCACAACCACTGATCTCCATGCCGCAATCTACACCCCTACAAAACATCCCACAATACAATATCCCACAACAAAGCATTCCATAATAGGAACCTTCCTCCTGTCACCTCATCATATCCTCCCGGTAGACACCTACATATTTACAACCACTCACTCATACATCAATTCCATTACTATAGTATCAGTACATACAAACCTCATATCCTATAACTTCCCAACAAGGTTTCTCATCTCATCAAAAAATCCCACAATAGAACATCCCTTATCATCAAAGTATCCCTCAAAAAAATATTCCTTATCAACATAATATACCATAAAAAACATCCTCAATACCATATACCTCAACAATACATGCCTCAACAAAACATTCCACAATACAACATCCCCAACATCAATAAAACATTCCTTACTAGCAAGGCATTCCTCAACAAGTATCAAGAATTCTCATAACCTAGCCAGTCCTTATTTCACCCTGGCTTATCCTCATAGCAAAAACACAACTTGATCCCCTCAAGCCCTTATAATCTATATATCCAGTCTTGAAGCTACTTCTTCATCATCCAAAATGTGATCTCCTATAATCAAATTTTCAATGTTCTCATTCATCCTTTGGTACCATATAAACTATATCCACCTCACTGGGAACTTCCTAATTTTATCAATTTTTATAGCAAGGAAGATCCCCAACAACATATCCGTGCCTTCCATCATGCATGCTATCTAATAGATCATGATCAAGACTTGATGTAGAGGAACTTTCCCATCTCGCTTGTTGGTCCCGCCTTAGATTGGTACAACAACATTCTACAACATTCCTTATTCTCCTTTGCATAACTTTCCCATTTTCTTAAACCATTTTTCCATAAACATAGCCCGCAAAATCACTATCAATGACCTATATGCCATAAAACAATTGAAGACAAATCTAGCACTGATTTTGTTTCCCGTTGGAGGGGTGTCACTAATCAACTATCCTTTAAATTACTAGAAAATGGTATAATCGAGGTCTTTTCTGTGCATGTGTGTGCAAAAAACATCTCATCTACATTACAAATCCAATCATTTCAAAATTTTGATGAGGCTTTCACCATGGCCCGTAAATTGAAATTGTGAGCTCTAGAAGATGGACGGGTTAAGCTTCATCCTAAGAAACAAAAACCGAGTTCACATACAAGTTAACATCCAGCCCCGATAAGTCAAAAACATCTACCAATCGTAGTCAAATCCTCTCCCAAGGAAAACTTTCACTTTCAGAGACCCCATCAACAACGTAACTACACATCCATAGGAGAGAATTATAGTCCAATTTTTGACAAATTTCTTGCATCAAACATGATGTCTATCACTACTATCCAACCCATCGATATATTAGTATCTAAAACCATTTGGTATTGAGATAATGACTATTGTAAATATCATAGGGTCAATGGACATGACATCGAAAGGTGTCACACTTTCTATAATATACTTCAAGATTTGATAGACAAGGGTAAGCTCCACTTAGATAATCCAAACACACCCTCAAATCAAAATCTTGACATATTTAAGAAACCCTTTTCAAATCACCCTTATCTTGAGATCAACAAAAAAAACAATGTTCACACTATCAATACAATAATATGAAATGGAACCTATCCTTGAACTCACCTCACCTCACCACCAATCTAATGAACTGAAAAATACAATTACTGAGAATCCTCACTTGTTGAAAATATCACTAGGTCTATTCATGCATGCGCCAAACCATCACCATGCCAGTATCAAATTCATATCCGCACGAATCCCAAAACTACACCTAAACCCACATATGACAAACAACCTAAAACACCATGATACTTGGGAAATCTAACCCTTCTCATGCATCTTCATTAACTACACCTAGTTCATCCAAAACCACATAAGGACCTCATAAACGAGGGTATAGTTTAGGTCTACAAAATCCCATAATATATCCTCCCAAAACAAAATCCTCTACTTGGACCTTATTCCCTTATATTTTCGGGGTAAAACCTACCTATCGACCCCTATATTAAATCCATATCCCGCATCTATTATGCAGTCTCCTAACTCTTCATTTTATCACCATCTTGCACGCTCTTCAAAAGAAATACCCATACTAGGTCCTCACTCTCTACCTATCACTTAGTCAACTATGCACACCAACCACCCACACAGAGTCTTCATCCTCCACCCATCATGATGCCTAGAAAGCCCCCATGAGAAACAAATAAACAACACGTCTTATCTCCTTCGGAGAGGAATAGAGATGCAACCTTGTCACCATCCACATACACACCAAAAGAGTGTTACACCACCATCTTAGATGATCTCCTTCAATGATCACTTATTATGCTACCACCTCCTAAACTATCAGATCATCATGGATGGAAGCCTTCCTAGTATGAATTCAATGTTTTTTGTGATTACTATAGGACACGAGGCTATTCCATAGAAGAGTGTAGATCCTTTTATTTAAAAGTCCAAAATATTGGTAGTCTTCTCTTCCTACCTTCTCAATCAAATGCAACACAAACATCAAAATCAACATCTTCATCATCAAAACCGAAGGATCCATCCCTAAAATGCCTAATCTTTGAGTTAACCCCATACAAATCACCACCAATCACAAAGTTACAACAAAGAACCATTAAAGTCTAAGAAAGGTAAAACCTTCGTTCTTTATATCTCCACCTCTGAATTATCTACCTAAATCGATAAACCTAAGGTGCCTACTTCCTTGGCTCCTAAAGAGTCTAATTAGACACCGCCATCAAAAGCCAAAGGTTCCGTCTAACAACAACAACACCTCCTTTTTGCAATACAAAAGGTTGCTATCAAACAACTACACCAATCTCCCTGTCGGATGTCACTTTATGAGCTAGTCCAAACATCACCTTTTCACAAACATGCCATAATCGAATCCCTCTAATCCATAACTGTACCAACTAATGATCCAATTCCATTCACAAAATTTGTGGGTGCTCAAAGTTTTTTCCTCTATATCTTTTGAACCATTTAAAATTCCCTCTCTCAGACTAAAGGACCACGACCTACCACTCTTCATCACTTCTAGATCAATGACATCTCCATGAAGAGGGTCATGATTGATAGTGGTGTTTCCATTAATATCATATAAGCTCTCACTTTCAACTAACTCAAATTACCCTATACTATCGTCACTCAAACTCTAGTTCTATTACGATCCTTCAATGACATGATCACACCCATATTAGGCATTATAATACTTCCGCTTAAAGTTGGTATCAAAACCCTACCCAAGCTCTTCTACATTATAGAAGGAGAGTTTTAATACAACATGTTATTAGGATGCACTGGATACATACCATGCATTGCATTCCTTCTATCCTCCATCACTATCTCAAATACAAACATGAAGGATGAAATTTCACTATCCCCTGTTGATCTAAATCCATTCGCTAACTACTACATGATGTACCACCCAAACGACATCCTTGTACCTAAATCCACACCTGATCCATCTAATGAAGCATCCACTAGTGCATCTATCCCTTCTTCCAAGTTACCAAATGATTCCTCTCTTGGTGAGGTTGTAAAATGCCTTACGCTCGGGGAATATCATCTTCTCATGCTTAACTCCATCCCTTCACCTAAAACATATGGCTGCCCTAACAAGTAACCCATGTATGACCCAAACATAGGAGATGTTATTTCCTACGGTCCTACATATCTCAAAACAAACCTTATTTATGGGGGACTCGATAACCCTCCATCCTAGGCTATCAATCCACATCGTGCCATGCCATTCACATTGAATTTCAAATCCCTTGACAATCCCAACTTCACCCGCATGTATCTTCATCATTTGTGTGTGGAGAGGTTTTGGCCTCGAATGTTATGAACAAGGAACCCATGATCAACCCATCCTACGTTCCCTTAAATATCATGATAAAAGTGGTTTAGGCTATAAAATATTCACCTTCGAGATGTGCAAAGCCACTACATCTAAACTTGCTACATCCCTAACTATTTCCGAACTAGAACCATCATCGCCAACAAACCCTGAAGATCCCATGGACACATATGAAAATTTACCCATCCCATTTACTTAAAAAAAAATCAATGCTATATCTTTAGGGCCACTTACTTATCACTCCACTAAATTGTTACCCCTTGTTTGGATAAAAGCGATTGAGGAATATTCACCTTCCATAGATATCTCCAGTGTCAAGATGACCAGGATATCTTTTCCCATATGGGAGTTGAAGACCATTTTCTTTAGAAATACCTACCATCTGACACACCAACACTCCTTAATGAATCCACCCTTGACGTTAACTTAGGTACCCCTCAGGATCCCCACATAGTTAAGGTCGGTCAATCTCTAGATTCACAAGAACTAAATGATTTCACCTCATTCTTAACAAAATATCACCAAGCCTTTACCTAGTCATACATCGACATGTATGAAATTGATCCTAACATCATTGTACACACCATAGTCACATATCCCGAGTTCTAAGAAATTTAAACAAAAATCCAAAAATGCATCCCAGTATAACTCTCTTTGTTAAGGAAGAGTTGCAACACATCTTATCCACTAACTTCATCATACCGATTGACTATCCACAATGGGTCTCCAACATTGTCTCCTAACTAAAGCTTTAGGTAAAATATGTATCTACATAGATTTTAGGGATCTCAATCTCACCTCTTTAAAAGATGATTTCCCTCTTCCAAACATAGATCAACTCATCGACCTAACAATGGCCATGAAATGATCTCCCTCATGGATGGCTTCTTTGGTTATAACCAAATCCTCATCGCACCCGACGATAAACAAAAAAATTATTTTATCACTCCTTGGGAACCTTTTGCTACTGCATCATGTCCTTTGGTCTTAAAAATGTAGGGGCTACATATCAATGTTAGAGTAGGTATTTACCTTAGCTCATGTTCACCTAGGTACTTTATTTACCTTTATTGTATTTATCCTCACCCACTTATGTGTGTGGATATTTATTTTATCTTATTTAGATATTAGGAGATATTATTTAGTTGTTAGGTATAGTTATTTCCTTGATCTATGGTATTGACTAGTTCTTTCCTTGATCTATGGTATTGACTAGATCCTTGATGTCTAGTTCTTTGATGACTAGTTATTTCCTTGATTTATGGCTTGATCTACGACCTTGAATGGTTCTTAGATTGTTATTCCTTGCCTATTTAAGCAAGGCCCATTCTCATTGTATTGCATTGAGTTCCATAATAATATATGATATTGTTGCTCATTTGTTTGCAAAGGTTTATGTAAATTTATTCTAGAAAATTACTTTCATCTTATTGATCGTGGTGTTTGATTAGCATCTATGTTCTTGGCTTGGTACGATTTGGTTATCGTTCTTTTAATCAGAGTGCCATGACATACATTTTCCATGACCCCATCCATAAGATTGTCAAAGACTAAATCGACAAAATTTTAGGAAAATCCAAATAACGAAAAAGACCATCTTGACGTCCTCGAATCAATATTCACTGCGTCTCATCCAATTATGTCTTCATCTTAATCTTTCAAAGTGTGTTTTTGGTGTCCTCACTATAAAATTTTAGGATTCATCATATCTATCTAAGGCATTGAAGTTGACCCAACAAAGGTTAGAGAAATAATTGAAATGTATCTACCATCCAATCTTAAGTAATTATGTAGCATCCAAGGTAAATTACACTCTATTTAACTCTTCATATCACAACTTTATGACCATTGTCAACCTTTTGACATTATTCTCCACAAAGACATAGAATTTCATTGGGATTCTGATTTCCAAAAGGCCTGTGATGAAATCAAATAGTAACTATTATCACCACCGTGCTCATTCCACCTCTTGAAGGGGAGCCATTTTATGTATACATATCCACCTCAGAACATGCCCTAGGAGCTATACTTGCCTTTGTGATAATCAAGGTTATGAATTGGCCATATACTACATTAGTCGCACACTCCATGAATATGAAACATGCTACACTGAAGCTAAAAAATTATGATGTGTATTATATTTTGCCACCTCAAGCTCGACATTATCTCCTCAATCACAAGAGATATGTTGTCACTAGGTCTAATCCACTTAAAACCATGCATGCTAAAACTTATCACAATGACCGCATAACTCGATGGATTATTCTTATGACTAAATTTAACCTTGAAATAATATCTCATAAATTTGTTAAAGGTCAAGCCATTGCAGATCAGCTCACCGATGCACCTTTTTAGATAATCAATCACCTTAGGAACATTTTCTTGATGAATCCATCAACAATATCGATGAATCCAACTTCATCCCCATTAAAATGAACCTCTTCTTTAACGGTGCTGAATTCAAGAGGGGGAGGCACTCGAGTCATTATCATACCACCCTGGAACATTCCACTTCCATTATCATTCAAAATTAACTATGAGTGTACTAACAACATGACGAGAATACAAAGCCTTGATCATGGGTCTAAATACCACCATTCTCCTAGGTGTCCACATCCTAGAAATCTATGGAGATTCACAACTTTTCATTAGTTAAGTTAAAGGAGAATACCAATGTAAAAATGAAATCCTTCAAAAATATAAGGCTATGGTTGAATTTATTATCAGCGCATTCGATCATTATACCATTCAAGTCATTCCATGATATTCTAATAGATTTGCAAACATTATGAAATCCCTTGGATCTCTCATCCTTTTGAAACAAAAAAATTAAAAGAAAAGGCTAAAATGTCCGTGGTTGTTCAACGCTCGAATCATCCTTCACATCAAAATGATCCACCTTCCATTAATAACATTGATGACAATCCATTTGATCTATGGTATACTCAGATATATGACTATCTTGTTGAATGTACAATCCCATCAGATTTATCACATAGAGCTAAATAATCATTTCTCT
The DNA here is from genome assembly GCA_018340775.1 of Taxus wallichiana var. yunnanensis. NCBI lineage: Eukaryota > Viridiplantae > Streptophyta > Pinopsida > Cupressales > Taxaceae > Taxus > Taxus wallichiana. Next base: position 345,451,024 of record CM031240.1, on the reverse strand, counting down.
AACACGTCACTCACTTCATCATCATAGAAGGTATCCTTTATAAACACAATTTTGATGGCATACTATTAAGATGTATTAAATCACATGAATCAACTAGAGCAATGGAAGAGGTCCATGTTGAAATCTTTGGTGGTGGGTCATTGGACAATGCCATCGTTAAACATGTCATACGGCTGGGGTATTATTGGCATACCATTGCTAAATATTGTTGTGCATACATAAAGAAGTGTGTCAAATTCCAACTCCATTCAGATCTCATTCACATCCCTAGTCAAGCACTACAACCTGCTCAGGACCTATGGCCTTTCTCTCAATGGGGGTTAGACCTCATTGGTGCAATTAACCCTAAATCATCCCAACAACATCATTCCATAATCATGGCAATCTGAATACTTAATTAAATGGTTGAATCCAACCTTTAACCTCGAAAAAATCTAGACCCATCATCAATTTCATATATCAAAATATCATATGCCGCTCAAGTATTCTGCGTAAAATCATCACAGATAATAGAAAATCCTTCAAAAATAAGGAAGTTAAAAAGCTCTCGTGATACATTCAACATTAAAATCAGCTTCTCGTCACCATACTATCCTCAAGAAAATGGACAGGATGAGGCCTCTAACAAAACACTTAATAAAATCCTTATGAAAATAATAAATGATGCAGGAAGGAATTGACATCTTCAAATCCTATTTTCTCTCTGGGATTATCGAACTAGCATCCACACACCTACAAAGCGTTACACCCTATTCAATTTTCTATGGCTCTGAAGCCATTGTACCTCTTGAAATTCAAATTCCGTCACTTCGTGTATCTCTCAAATATTTCATCCCCGACAAAGAATATCGCCAAGATTGCTTAACACAACTAGAATTGTTAGATGAAAAACATCTAGCAGCCCTTGAACATCATCAATTTTATCAAAAAGTATTAGATGAGCATATAAAAACATGTCAAAGAACGTGAATTTAAAATTGGTGATCTTGTACTTAAAGAAAATCAAAATTTTACTACATTAGAATGGAGTAAACGTGGAAAGTTTTCCCCAATTGGATTGGTCCATATGTTATTACTCATAAGTATGGGTTAGGAGCGTATCATCTCACTTCTCTTGATGGGGAACCCAAAATGGAACCTTTGAATGTTTTACACTTGTGACCTTTCTATTGTTAAATGATTGGTCGTCATAACATTAGCTCCATTCAAATCCTATCATTCCATCATATTATTGCAAAATATCCTTCCCTTGCTCGAACCCCTTAAAACACTACACCCATCCACCTCATAACAATTAGAACATGACACGGGGCATGTGTGTGTAGGTCACATGCACATTTTATCCCTCCACTTGAACATATGAAAATTGTTTGGATGCTCCTTTTATCAAAAACATCAAAATATAATAGACTGATCCCCTGAAGGACAACTATTCACAAGATTGAATCATTAGCAAAAAAAAAAGTAGACTACTCCCTTGAAGGATAAATACTAGACAAAATGATGGACCGATCCTTCGAAGGATGACCATCCAATTAAAAGTTAGAAATGTAGACCATACCCTCAAAGGATGGCTACTCATATAAAAGGCTTCCGCATCGATCAACCTTCAAAACCAAAACCATACGGGAAAGCATCTTGCATCATTCAAATTTCCCATCATAGAAAACTTCCCGCATCGATCAGTTTGCTTCAAAAATAATATAAATAGTGGGGCATCATCCCTTTGAAACGTTTGAAAAGGAGACCCCTTTCTCCCACATCATCCTACACACAAAATCCCTTTTGTCATCCTAGAAAAATACATTCACTTGAACCCATATTCCCATCATGATTTGCATAACTACCCATTGATGATCTTACTTAACATCTGAGAAGGCCACAAGTGCAAGTGTATTTTTCAAAACTCGTTGAGTATATATCAAGTCTATAGTGGGGAAATCATTCCATTTTTACCTCATTTTATTTAGTTACATCTTTGATTATAAACATTTGTATCACATTTCAAAGTCATTTAAATCAATCTAACATATTACCCATCTAAAACATTAACACATTTTTAGTAGAAACAAAGTAATAAAATCCATATACAAATTGAGAATACAAGTATAAGCCATAAACCATCATCAATATCATGTATATATATAAAGTACGGTATACATCATAATCAATGTCTGAATAATCAATATATCATCATGGAAAAAAATGGGCTTCTATGAGCCTATAACATAATATACAATCAAGTAGTAAAATTAATATCTCCCCATTGTGCTACCACCACCCTCTCCTCTAGGAGCGGGATTTCCTCTAGATGCACCTGCATCTCCACCGCCTCTGGGTAAAATCATGACAACGACCTCTCCTTCGGCTCCTCCCTTGCCATCATCCCCTATCTATTCCCTTTGAGGTGGCTATCCAACACTTTCTACACTAGCACTAGGCCTCGCTACCATTGTGGCCGCCTCTTGGGTAGTCATGTGATCATCATATAAGGTCACATCCGGGTATCTATTGATGATTAAATCAACATAATAATCTCTCTCCTCTCGCATAGTGTAGTAATTTTTATGACCTTTAAAAGAACAAGGAAATCCCATTCGTGCCGGTTTATCACCCGGCGGGAGATGAGTGCTCACCCGAGGCACGCGCGGGTGCCGAGCTCCTCATTTATGTGAGTTGTGTGAGAATGTATTATTTATGATAGAAAATTAAGTGAAGAGAATGGAAACAAACCATACATTCATCTTAGAGCTCAGAATGGGCTTCTAGACCAATGTATTCATTCAGATAAGAAAAGCATTACGAACATAGATCTGAATCACAATAGAAAGGAAATGCATAGGGGTTTACACCCACTCATATGAAATATATATAAAACCGATCCATACATATATAAGTAAAACTGGAACCACATATATCCATATTAAAGACATTTGGTAATAATTTTACATTCATTGAGGCTATCACAATTCCATATAATAGTACGAGACTAATTTCATGCATCATAACTAGACTTAAGCCCCTCATAGTACAAAGAAAAATATTCGGACCCATCCCCTTGATACAACATACTCCTATAGATCCTCTAAACCCAACCCATAGAGCTCTCACATTATTCCTACATAGCTTTACCTCTTTCCATTCTCGGTATATCTTTCTTTGTCGGGTGCTTGTATTTATAGCCTCAACAAGCACCATCATGCCATTCTAAAGTTGTAGATCAGTTGCCATGTTTCCAAGTTGTACTCCATGGGAGCATGCTCCTTCAGACGTGAGATCTCCATCCTTCGCCATGATGACCTTCTGGAATCTTATATCGTAAGGTATATTCCTTTCGTGGGCTCCAGGTGCAGGCTAGCACCTTATCCACTCCGCATGCATATTCGGGTCATGCTTTCCTCGTGTTCTACCTAATATGCCAAATATGGCTAAGTCCCAAAACATTGGCTCGACTTGTGTGCGTGCGCGCCTTTGGTTCTACTAAACCCTCCTAAAACCATGTCTTACATGCTTTTGCTTTATGTGCCCTTCTTTAAATAGGCCTTGCATGCCCACATGCCTTCTTGTACTTAGCCAATATTTTAGGGGCCCAACACACCCTCATAGTACACTAGTGAAATCATACTAGGAGGAGGTTTTGTAAATTCTCCTCTCTACCTACCGGGACTGAGCCATCGTTGTGAACTCTGCACCGGATATATAAGGCCCTATGATCCCCAAGGCCTTCCTCAGTATATTCCTATGTCCCTTATACTTGTCTCTATCGAAGAGACTGCAAGCTGCACCTAAAGGCTATCTTGTTAAACAATGAAACAATGAATCCATCCTCTCTCGATAACGTATCTAAGGGTCATCATGCTCTCTCAAGAGACATGTCTCTCTCCCTCCACCATGACCTTCTCATTTGTCAATCTGTAATAGTTGCATTTATAACATCATCACCCTCACCCCTCTCATCCTTTGCTACTTGTGCTCCTCCTGCCATCCGAGCACGTACTCATCTGATCGTCTGTGCTGCCATCTCTAATGCCTTGGTCTAATTAAAGGTCCTCAATGATCAGGCCCACCATGTAGTAAAATATAGAGTCACCCCCACATCATCGATCAAAATAGTCGGCCCTTGTCATCAGGACCCTTAACACCCTGGTGCTCAACAATAACTACAAGCTTTATTACAATAAACCTCGAGTCTTGATATCCTTGTCCTATCGCTTGTACTACACTAGATCCTTGGGTATACCTTGTGTCGGTCAAACTACCTCCTAACATGACTGAAACGTAGAAGCTCATCCTCTCTAGCTCTACGAACCTGTATCCAAATGTCCTGCTGTAAGCCTAGAAAGTTCTAAGGAAACTTGGGCCAATCATGGAAATATAGGTACAATATCCACACCACATCTCCCACCTATAATCCCGATACCAAGTCTCTATAATAACTAAACCCCTTGGCCTTCATCTCTCTACCCAGATTATGGCTCCATCTCACAAAGCCATGATGTATAACCTCAATATCACAAGGTAAGCCTAATAGATGAGAAATCACAATGTGCTCATGTGCCCAACATTGCAATAAGAATCCAACATCAATACCATAACGCTTGTGTGCCGTCAAAGCCCACAACTCTCAGATATCGTACCCAATATAGTAGGTTCCCACTCAAACACTGTATGGTGCTCCATCATCTCAGCAACAACACCAATCATCATTAAGGAAAATGACCACCTCATCAATTCGGCAAAGCAAAACATGAAATAACTATCATCATCATGGTCATCCGTGGACAACCAACTCTCGTAGGCTCATATAACACTTGGTAATCAAAGGCCCTCGATGAATACCTCACATCTCAAGAATTCTTTCCATATAACCTCTGCATTATATCTGGTCTCTCATCCTCGATGTACGATAAATCACTGTCCATGAACTGGTAATCTCATAATACGATGAACATCCTCAAGGGTAATGGTCATCTCCCTTGTAGGAAGCTAAAAATTATTGGTGGAAGGATTCCACCTCTCTAACAATGCCAATATCAAATTGTGGTATCTGTGAACTCGCTATAAGACCTCATACCACTAAAACCCACTGCCTTAAGATGTTCCCAATCCTCATCTGATAAGTCTGCCCTTACCTCATCTAACATCAATGGTATACGATCACGGATAGTCAATTGTGCATCCACCTGCAAAACACAGCACATAAGACAAACGTTAGTATCATCACATTAGTATTGGAAATATCATTCATTCCAAGTATTAAGACATCAAATTTATTGTCCAAAATCTACTAACGAAAAGTGACATCAATGATATTGAAATCTAAAAATATACATCTAGCACTAATGGAAACCATAAACATTCCAAAAATTTGGAATTTTTTTATTATAAAAAACCATAATTTTGTATTTAACATACAAACTATTTATATCACAAGGTGAATCATCGATGATTCACCTTAATCGTGAAGATTGAAGGAATCGTGATGATTCCTACTTTGCTCAAAACTAGAACATTTGCGCACCCCCAATACAGCAATGAATACCTCAAATCACCCAAAAACCCAAAAAAATGACACAAAAGCGGGATTAGAAGCCTACCTCAATCATCGAGAGGCTTGTGTTTTACGCTTGAGGACGTCATTTTGTCAATTTTCCGATCCAAAACACATTTTTCATGCCAACACATGCTCTATCAAAACATTTTTACCATGCTCACAATGTGGTAAAACAACATTACTTTTGGGCTATTTGTAGCCCTTCCTTTTTATGCGATGCAATCATTGATGATTGCACTAATCACTGACGATTTACTCCCTTTAGGCATACATGCCCATATTTCCCTAAAACTATGACATTTTTGCTTTTGCACAAGTGTGTCATGTTTTCAATGGACCTTAGCCCTTGAAATTTTGAATCAAAAAAACATATTCAATATTGGGATTCACCATTTGTCTATGGTGCACAAGCCCTTTGGCCCCCATCACTTGGTTTTCCATTTCGTTAGTTTACCCATCAAGGATCATATGTGCGTGCAAGCATCGAACCCTTTGGTGACCACTGTCGATTGATTCCCACAGTAACTTTGTTTCTATACCCCCTTCGATTGGGGAAATATTTGAAACAAAACACACTAGTGTTCACTGTATTGCGTTGCGAGTTGAATCACCTATATAAAAAACCTTCTCATCATTTTTTTTGAACAATTTGTCAAAAAAATCGTCAGAAAAAAAAGGAAAATGTAGATATCGAAAAATCACACATTCCACTCTCACACGAATAATCGATTAAATGTTACCATTCACATACCATTTTATCACTCAAGTCCTCCATTCTAGTGGTCAAGATTATTGTCTCATCATTACGACATCCCTAAACCTAAGTCGCTAATCCCATAACCCTTTAATTAATTAATTTACCTCACATTTCTGAATTCATACCACACATCTCAAAATTAATTGATTAATTAAATAATCAAATTGATTAATCCACTCACCCACACACCTCACCATGAAAACTCCTCTAAATCACTAGTTGTAGCTAGTTTAAATAGACAACCTTCGAAAATACTACTCTAACCACGTCTAGTTTATCCCTATAACCACTTCTCATCCCTCACTAGTTAGGAACTAAATTAACTTGGGAAAAATTCTAAAAACACCTCCACATTTATCCCAACCTACTTGGTTTGAATCTAAGTTCATCCCTCTAAGCGTCTCGATATATTGTAAATCAAGTTCAAAATGGAAAGAAAATCACTCTTGCCATCCCCGAACTCTAATTGGATGAAATCGTCGGTGATTATCCCGGTCATCAACGATCTATATAAATAGATTTCTCTGCCTCTTTGGGGGGGATTTTGCAAGGAATTCACACCATTCATGACCATCTCGACAAACCAGAGCACTATCAAGATTCTCAAGTATTCAAAAAATGTTATCAAGTTCTCATCAAAGTCATTCGCATCTAATTCACCTTTCAAGCATTTCCTCTGGACCTATTCGAGGCTCATTTATCGACACAATCACATACATCCAGTCTGTTGTCACCATTTATCATCCAAAGGCTTATTTTTATCATCTTGATTCTATTTTCATTATGAAATAGTCTAATTATATCATTACTTATTTTCTTTGTGTTTCAATAGATGATAATATCATCTTAGAAGCTCCGATTATTTCGTTTATCAATGTGTTAATATTTCAGAATCTCATGTGATTCCTATGCTTCTTGTTTGCTTAATCATCAATTTTCATTAGAAGTTATTAGTAGTTAATGCATGTTTTGTTTTACAAATATTTGTGTCAAGATGGATTTTATAGATGGATATATCAGGAACTAATCACCCCATCACCAACATTAACTCACTTCCAATTGTCCAACACCCTTGCACTGGGAGTAGTACAACCTGTTACATAATCTCAAGCTGTGTACCATTACATAACACCTTTTGACGAGGTTAGAAGCCATTTTCACATCTACCCAAATGATTCATGAAGCCACCGAAGAATTTTGGGAGGCATACTACAAGGTTAAGAGGATACAAGCTGACCTTGCATAGTATGAATACAACTACGAAGTGTGATTCAACCTCCCTAAGGACACCCGCACCACATCTGAAACTGACATTGAGAGAAACATCAGCCTTCCAAACACTGATTTTGATCTTGCACGCCTATACGATACAAAGGAGGATATCTCTGATTTCTTCGTGGAATACTACATCTTAGACCCTGATTCATACTTCACTCAAGATGATTATTTAGCTTGCTCAATAGGCTCTAACATATTTTATGAGAACATTGATATAGACTTAGATTTTGACTTGGGATTCTAGGCTTATTAATTTTTACTATCAAATGATGTATGTAATAATATAAATAAGTGATAATACATTTGATCACATTTTTATATCACATATTGTACACCATTTCATCAATAAAAGCTTAAGTGTTTAAAAGCAGGTTGACATCCACACAAGGAAGTATTTTGACACGGGGGTGGCTTATGCCAGAAACTTGCCTACCTATTTTTACTAACTCCATTTTGTATAGTGTTTTTGATTTGAAGGCTTAGCTGCAGGAAAATAATCCTAGTTCATTCTTCATGGAGTGCTGACCAATCATACACCTATCACATCCTGTGGGTACCTTGGAAACCCTACCATGATTGAGGTTGAGCCGGTTTTCCCCTTTGATATTATCAACTAAACGACAAGGAGAATTAGTCATCAACACTTGTATAGTATCCCTATTGTAAAGATGAGTATATCATTGAAGATAAATTTGTAGATTAGAGGGTGCAAAGGTGATGTGTGTAGCATATAACCAAGGTTTCCTAAGAAGAATATTGTAGGAAGGGTCATTGAGGAGTACATAAAAAATAGTGTAAAAGGTATTCAAACCAATAGTGATTGTAATAGTGATAAAACCATAGAATTTGTGACTAATATTTTAAAATACATGGAAACACAAGTTAGAAGGATATATATTTGAAAAAGAGACACCAAAAACATGTATGAAAGAGATACCACAATCATTAAGTCTTGATCCTTTATCAAGAAGAACAAATTTAACTAAGGTCTTGTGCATAATAAATTAAACATATAGATGGATATTTGTGTCAAAAGAGGAGGATAATCCATAACATTACCCAAAAATATAAAAATAAATCTTAGAAATATGAGAAGGATCATGCACCAAGAGGGACCCAAAATTAGTGACGAGGGTTGGCCAAAATGTGATTTATGAAAAAGTGATTTTTGCCAAATGAATAACATGACCATATATAAAAATATAAATTAAATTTATGAAACAAAAATAGGTTTCTTTAAATATGATAATGTGAAATAAAACCTCCAAGGATTTGTCCAAAAGTGTATATTATTCCATATTACTAAAAATAGTAATTTTGAATTTCCAAAAGTGTGCTAGAAATTAGGGAAAACAAAAAGAGGTTTTCCTTAAATATGTAAAAATTAAAAATAACATAAAAGGAATTTGAAAATAGAGACATTAGGATTGCAATATGAAACAAAAGGTGCTTTGTGATTAAGATCCCTAGAAATTGATACAAAGGGTAGAACCGACCATGAAACCCTAGGATAATTTATACAAATTAGGTTTAGGGAAAATAATAGATATAAATAAAGTGTAGATATGAATATATAATGTAATTATGGAACCCTATGATATCTAGGTTTGGAGATCATTAGGCCTAATACTCAAGGAACTACAAATATCCTAGATTAGGTGAAGGGTTGGGTGAAAAGCAAGTTCAACAAAATGTTTAACCCTTAATTAAACTTTAGGTCAATTTAATTAGGTATAGAATAGATTAGAGTTGATTACCGATCTCAAAAGGATGTTATAATATAAGCACTAATGCAGATTACATAGAAATAGCTGGTGATGCACCAATCAACCTAACATGAAATCAAAAGAAAAAATGTATATAAGTACGTAATTGATTTTAGATGATTTACAAAGATTTGGGATTGTACGATAGTGAAACTGGGAGATATGAAACTAGGTGACCTTTTAAATTAGGATTGTAATTGTAATTACACCTAGTCAGGACCATACCATATATTTTATCCCCTTACATATAATCTTGGACCTACTTTGATTCTACTCTTGTAACTTTATGGGTTACTCTCCTTCCTAGATTTTTCTATCATTGTTAAACCCTAGTTGTCTAACATGTACCGAGGCTATTTAAATGGATTTATAATCATCTCAAACCCTATCCATGGATGAATATTCCAACAAAACAAACATTAGAAGGGTTGTGGGAACCCCTTATGCATCACCGACATTAGCACTACTTCGAAGAGACCTCAAACCACATGTTCTCCACCTAGCATGTGATATCTAGATATATCAATAAGATTTGGAAATTACTTTTAACATGCTTACTTTGGATTTTATCTTACTAAAATACTTTGAGAGAGGATGTTTGAGTTCTTTTATATGATATATATGGATTCCTAATATAGATTATAGCTTTAGAATTGATGTGGTTGTTGTCCTAATGACTGTATATGTGCAATTCTAATATTTAGGAGCTTTGGATAATTTTACAATTGTATGAAATAAGTGCTCTAGTGCATTATCTTAGAAGTTCCAAGTTTTAAAATAACTAGTGTTTAATTTATTATCTATGGTTTCATAGATGAATTATCTAAGAAAGGTCGATCTAGATGAAGAATAAGATCCAACAAAAGATTCTAGTTTTAAAGTGTAGTTGACACATGTCGGTCTAAGACCGTATAAGTAGGTTAGGACCAAATGTACGGTATTGACAGAGAGCAGGGAATGTACCAAATGAAGTTTGGGGCTGGTACAATGACGTATCTCTATTGAGTTTTTACATTGTGTTATCGGGATGTGTTGACATGTCAAAGTGCGCAAGGATAAAAAAGCTAAATAACGGACCTCGAAATTTCTAATAAGGAATGGAGAAGTTTTATTTATCATAGAAGGAGTGCATAGTCAAATCAAGGGTTGTCAAAGGTCAAATTACCAAATTTGAGTATCTACTATTGTAACTCTCATGGGCACAATTACATGTGTTACTATAAATTCCACCTACATGGTGTAGTGCATATTTGATAAATTAAATATATGGCATTTAATCACAAATTGGATTTACAATTAAACTAATGGCACATGTATTAATTTGAAATTAGGTGGTGGTAGCTACATTTTAAAATCAAATTGAAGGCCCCTTGGGTGATCTAGGGAATATATGATATGATATTAAGTCTAGTGGAATTAAATGCTCTATGACATGTAAGGAGAGTTTGAGTGCACAAGTCATCTACATTAAGTTCATTAATGGCACCCACTCTCTAACATGGAGTGTCCAAGGATATTTTCTAGATTCCAACGTTTTCAAGTGGAAAATATATATGTGTTACAACATGAATGTTAGCCTTGTGCACTTTTTTGTTAGAAATGGTGGCTTCGTAGACTTCTAAGGTTGGATTTTTATTCCATTGACTAGGTAACATTTACCTTTTATGCACTACAAGTGCTACATGTTTTGTGGAATATACACTTCCTTTGATAATTTGTAACTTTTTATTTGTGTGAAAATATGTAATTATTCTTTCATGTGATCTTTATATTCTTCTTATTTTGTGGTATGCTTTTTCAGAGTTGAATACCCTTTGGAAATTTTATGGGAGATGCATCTTGACATGGATTATAGATTTGGAGCATATAAAATGCCTTCTTGATTAGCTATATATGAAACAAAATGAAAGAGAAATATTACAATCATATAATGAGCAATCAAAATAATTTTAGTATAATGCACACTACACTAACATGTGTCTTCCTTTATAATTCCATGTGTAATATTTTTTTTGTTCTTGGTGACTTTAGTTTTATGTGGCTTGGATTATTGTATGTCAAGTATTGTGCACTATCTCTTTTAAGAGAGGATAATCTCTAACACATTATAGTAGTAGAAAAATGCATGATGTATTACAAATGTTTGTATAATATATGCACACACAAATACGGAGGAAATTTTTTTTTAGGCATTAGATTTTCCAAAGTAGGTTTAGTTTCAAATATGTTTACAATTGTAGTGAATAATAAGGTTGCATAAGTTCAAGGAATATATTTTCCTTGGGACAATGCATGAGGTATTTAGGATTGAGTGTAGTGTATGGAAGGTTGCAATATAAATGAGCTATATTGTGCATGTTTGAAGATACTTCATTGTGAGAATACACATGATGAAATGTGAGTTATATGTAAAGGGTATGACATAAAAACCATGTCAAATGACACTAAGGGTAATCAAAATTTTTGTTGAAGGACTTATGAATGATGCAAAAAAAGTGTGAATGTTGCGTAATATTGCGTGGGTGATGTAAATATCATAAAAAAGAATGTTGTAGGGATATTTGGTGATTCACACAAATGGGAACCATTTAGGAACTTAAAATGATATTCAATCAGTGTTTCATGTGCTTTAATATTCAAGATCTCATAAAAAGAGGCCAAAAATGTGAAGGGGACCAAGAAAATAAAAATTGAACTGTATGGATGATGAGAAAATGAGAATGCACAATTAGTTAAATATTTCAAGGAAAGATAAGAGCTTCAATGGTTTCTTCAAATAAATTTAGAGGCATGTTGTGTGGACAAAAAAAAGATCTTAAAGAGTCTCAAGTACTCTAGGAGTGTATTTTGTAATAATAACTCTTTAAAATGTTAGGTGAGTTCTTGAGTGTATTTGAATTTATTATATAATATTTCATAATTTAGATGTCTCAGTCAAGATGACCTGCATGATAAGAAATAAACCTTAAGAAAAGATTAATTGGAAAGTAGGAAATAATATCATACAATTTGGCATAGATTGTAGTACAACATGTCCTAAACTATATGGTTTGAAACACGAAATTAATGATGTTTAAGAAATATTATGGGTGAGATTATTATAATTGAGTGATTGAATGATAGAGCAATGTATAATGTTGAGAAATTCATGCGAGAGAGTGAAGGATATGTAAATCTGGCTTAGGATATGTGTGCAAGTGACAATATAGAAAAATTCATAATTGTCATTTCAAAGGATAAGTTACCATAGTTATGTGTATATATTTACCCCCACCCCATTTAAGTGTGAAATTAAAAATTAAATTCTTAAAGGAATAACATGCTTGAGTTTTCACACACTCTTTATCTTTTCTCAAAGTTTTTGTGTGTGCTAGTTTTGGAACACTCCTTGATAAAACCTAGAGCATGTGTTGTAGTCAATTTCCATAAAAGAAATTGATTTGTAACTCAAATGTGAATAGTGTATTTATAACTTTTAAATTTTAATTTTTAAAACTAAAGTAATGAAATAAAGGATATAAGGAGTACACATGTTCACCACACTCGGTGAGGGATCATATTCTCATTGTATTTGGAGATTTTTATTTGTATTAAGATGTCGAAGTATTGGGGGTGATGAGTCCCTAATGTTTTTAAAGGTGAATCAACAATAGTGGAGGATTTGCGTGCACTTGACATTACACCAAGAGGATATGTTTCATAGGACATATATCCTAAAGAACCTCAAAATAAAGGAAGGAAAACATATACAATATCTAGCAACTCGACATATCCCTAATAAAAAGGTGAAATGGAAGAAAAACCTTTAGAGTAGCTAGCCACTTTGATATATTCCCACCCCATAGACCATGTGCCTTATTATTTTTCTATATTCATCATTTTCATATATCTCAACAGATTATAACACATAATAGGGGAGTGAGACACACATCATTCCCTTTTAAATTTGTTATATTTTATACTTGGGATTATATATATCTATATTGGTGTGGTTTTTGGTATACAAAGATATAAATGTGGATAGATACTCTATAAGGTGTTATTCCCTCTTCACCTTTTATCAGAATATATTAGAGTGATTATATACTTTGTAGGTTTTTATTACTTTATTTTGGGGTTCTTTTGGGGAAAATTTACTATGAAACCTCTCCTCTTGGTGGGTCAAGAACACACAATTCCTCTACTAATTAATTTTTCCTTTGGAAAAATTGGAAATTGATCACCCTAATCCTTTGGAAGCTCAATACAAATCAAGATATCTAAATACAAAAAGAACACAAGATCCTCCCTTGGAAAATCAAAGATGTGCACCCCTTCCTTGATTTGTTTCTAAATTTCAAATTTACAAATACAATATTCACGTTTGACTCAAGTTCAATTTATCTTATGAACATTGAATACACTTTATGTTGTAAGTTTCATCACGAAGCATGTCAACACTAATGCAAGAACAACAACTTCAAGAAAAGACAAAGTTTTTCTGAAACTAGGGTATTCCCCCTCTTAAGTATGTCGTTTTGAATTTGACACTTAAGGGGGAATGTAAACACATAATTTTGCAAACTTATCCTTTGGAAATGAAAAGTTTGAATTTATTACTATACTATTACTTACATACAAATCCTAACCCTAATTGAAATATCCTTCCCTCTCTTGCATGCCATGTTTAACTTTAAATATTACTCTATAATTCACTCACTCGGTTCATTACATTTGTCCAAAATATTATATCACTTGTAGGAATCTTGCTTGGAATATTTCTTGAACGTTGTTAAGTTCCTTTCCAAAATCATACGGTTTGGGACATGTTCATACTATGGTATGGGCTGACATGTATAGTCATGTTTCACATTATTCAATGGCTCATACCTTAATTTTAATATGTCTTATGAGAGTTTCTTATAATATACATAAACATTAATGTGCTATATAACCTACAAAATCTTATGTAAGTAAAATGCACTTAAGAACTCATCGACATTCTCAAAAGATCCTATTACAAAATACACTAAAAAAATCACTCAAGGCTCTCCTAAATATCCTTAAAGCACCATCACATATGTTAGAGTAGCTACCACTCAAGTGTGAAGCACTCAAAATAGGTTCAAGAGTCTACCTTCCTCATCCACAAGCTTCCAAATGTTCTAGAGACAAGTTATAGGCATGTGCATGGAAATGGGGGACCAAAAGGGGTCAAAAGTGGCCACTTTTTCCTAAAATTAGAAAAATTTGAACTTCAACAAGGAATTTGACATGCCTATGCTCAAAATTTGACAATTTGATAAGAACAAGAATCATAGTGCTCAGAATCTAGTTTCTAAACTACTATAGTTTAAATGGTGGATATTAAGATAGTTAGATGTGTGTGCACACAAAGTGGTCATATTGTGTCAAAAATATAACATAGTTTCCATTTTTGAGTTTTTAAAATTATTTTACAAATCCCTTTGGTATAAAGTTAGCTAAGCTCATTTATTAAGTCCAACTATTTTTTTCTAATTTTTCAATAAGTATATTAGATTTTTTTACTAATTTTTAAAGAGGGAACATCCACGAAAACAAAGCAGTCATGTGTACACCCCCTTATTTTTGAGAAAAATAATAAAAAATATATATTTATTTTTTTAATGTGTGTATAATGGAGTGTAGATCATGTAGATGCAATTTTTTTGAAATTTGGATACGAAGATAAAAATTAAGTAGAAAAAAGTACGTGTGTTTTGGCAAAAAATGAAGACACTTCTAAAAGAAATTAAGGATCAAAACCTTAAACTATTCAAATTTTAGAAATAAATACATTGATACAAATCAAATACAAAGATTGAGATCGTAGTTTTGTTTTTTTGGAATATTTTTAAAACATGTGAAAACAGGACATACACTCTAGATTTTAATATTTTTGTAAAACAAAACATATAATAGATAGTCTAACCCTTAGGATTTGATATCAAGCCAAATGGATAAGTGGTTTTCAAGGAAAATAAAACAAAATGTGCTCATGTATAATATCTTGGCAATATTTTCTTAGTGAAAATCATTTTTACATAGTAAAAAATGTGACAAGCGCACCGCATACACCTAAAATTTGCTTCCTTAAATTTTAATGCTAAAGTGGTACTCATTATCCTCTATTTCACCATTTTCATTATAATTAGTGATTTCTACTAATTAAGTAATGTTTCCCTCTAATTTGGTCAATTAACGACACTTTGTTAATTAACTAGCTTCTATCATATTTGAATATCAATTAACGACACTTCATTAGTTATAATCCTCTTTGAATCAACAATCAACTATTAATTAGATAATTAAGCCTTTTTAACAAGAATTTAATCAATAAACCCTCTTATTGACTAAATCCTGCTTTCAAATACTTCAATATTATCAAATTCCGCTTCAAACACCTCTAGTTAGCCTAAAAGCTTACTTCAGCCTATTAATTAATCCCAATTGATTAATTAAAACACCCTCAATTCCCGTAAAGTATTAACTCACTTGCTAACTCACCTAGCTATGGTTAATTAACCTAAGGTTACTTTATGCTTTATTCATTTGTCCCACATGCACCAAGTTGCAAGCCTTTCCCAAATGGAAAGCCTATAAAAAGGACCAAGCTCCTTCCTCTCAAATTTACACCATGTTTTGAATAACATTAATCATATAAAACATATGAGCCTTACTCCATTATTGGAATAACTTGCATCACCATTTGCATCCATTTCTTCAAGTTGGTTAGTAAAGGAATATCTAATATGGCCTTGTAGCCATTGTTAGAGAGGTCCTTTCACCTTCAATGAAGTAGCAACAACACACATTTTGATTGCTTTTAAATCTTCATAGGTTCAATTATTTTAGCAATCAATTAAACATAGTAGGAATGCTTGTAGTTTAAATGGTTAAATTCATTTAGATTTCCTTTTGCATTCCATTAAGCTTTGATCTTGATGTTTCATTTCTAAACTTAAGCTTGGCTCTAGACTATTATGGTGGTAGTCTTTATTAGTTAGTTGTTGTAAAAGTTTGGGGTGTTATCATTTGGCATGCTCAATGGGACCATACCCCATTACATTCACATTTATTAGCTTTCTAGATTAGTTTCAAGATTTTTAGATTAGTTTCAAAGTTTTGATTTACTAACCCTCTTTTGCATTAATAGATAAATATCAAGTTTCTTAGCTAGTTTAGTTAGGATTGTCTTGTTTTTGTGCTCTTTGCAGGATCAAAGGAGGTGAGGTGTTGTCAAAATTGAACCAAATTGACAAAGTTTTGACATTTTGATAATTTTTGAGAAAATTCCCGTGTTTTGACCACCTCTTTGGAAGGTACGTGCTCATGTTAAAAGGAACGATAACCAGATCGTGCCAAGCCAAGAACACAGATGCTAATCAAACATCACGATCAATAAGATGAAAGTAATTCGCCATAATAACTTTACATAAACCTTTGCAAACAAATGAGCAGTAATATCATATATTATTATGGAAATCAATGCAATACATTAAGAATGGGCCTTGTTTAAATAGAGAAGGAATAACAATTTAAGAACCGATCAAGGTCGTAGATCAAGCCATAAATCAAGGAAATAAATAGTCATAAAAGAACTAGTCAAGTCCATAGATTTATGAGAGAACTAGACATCAAGGATCTAGTCAATACCATAGATCTAGGAAAGAACTAGTCAATACCATAAATCAAGGAAAGAACTATACCTAACAACTAGATAATATCTCCTAATATCTAAATAAATAAAAAGAAATATCCACACACATAAGTGGGTGAGGATAAATACAATAATGTACCTAGGTGAACATGAGCTAAGGTAAATACCTACTCTAACACACATTCTCAGGGCCGGGCTGCTGCTTCAACGTGTGTGCTGGTGTCATAAGGGTCGCAATCATGTTCCTAGGGCCGCGCTATTGCTTCTTTGGACGTGCCTGTATTCTATTGTGATTTTTGATCTCTATGTTTGGGTTGACTTTGATGTGACAAAGTGCGTGTAGGCATCTCTCACGGACACGATGATGCTAAATAGATTGTGTATTTTTTTATCATATCCGTACTCATCTTTGAGAAAGCAAGGTGCGTTGTGTCTTAAAGGCCACACTACTGTGTAAAGGGGAAACTTGGTGTGATTTGTTTAAATTTTCACTAACTTCAAAGTTTTAAGTTCTGATTTTCTATGTTTTCTATTTGATTACAAGTTTTTCTAACTATTTTCTATAGGTTTTCAACATTTTAAATCAAATTTCTAACAAATTTACTTAATTTTTGATGAATGCTTTAATTTCCATGTTTTGTGCAAGTTAGTATAAAAGTTGTGTATGCTCTTCTCTTGCACCTTAGGGTGATCTTGAGAACCAAAAGCAACTTTTAGTTTGCATTTTCTAACATTTTGGTTAAATTAGAAACTTAATCTTTCATTTTGGCTTAAGGAAATGAAAAAATAATCAAGTTTTGTTTAAAGTTCATTTTGGTTAAATTGGAAACTTTAAATATTTCATTTTCTTTAAGGGAATGAACATTTACCAAAATTGAACAACTAGGTGCAAAAGAGATGCAAGCTTTTCCATAAATGGTTCATTTAATTGCAAATCTTTCCTTTAATTTTTAGTTGGATTATTTGTTGTGTATGCTCTTCTCTTGCATCCTTGGATGATCTTGAGAATCAAAAAAAACACTTGATCCTCTTTCAATTAATGTGATTTTCTTAGAGAACTACTAACGTTTGAATTGTAGGACCATATTATATGCTTGCCAAAGAAATAAGGATCTAAACAAAACTCTAACTACACATGTGTTACAGGTTGCCAAATGGTGGTCTAAACCAAATTTACTAATCCAAAAGATAATAAAACACACCACATCAGTCAAAAAAATGTACTTGCAGTTTAGGCTAAGAGCTATGGATCTTTGCTTTAAACTGGGAGAAGTACCCTTTGTCATAAGCCTTAAGATAAAAAGAGGGATGCTCCTAGGAATCCCAAAGTAGTCCACATAAGAGGGAACTGTTGAAAATTTTGCACTTGTGCAAAAATGGGCAACTCGAAACTTTGTTATGATGGATAGCATTGGTGAAGTATACCTAAGCTAGGGGAGATCACATCAGATTATGTCATTATTGCTGATTTATTTAAAAGATTACATGAAATCTGCAACTATGTGTGTTGTTACAAAATGTAACAGATCACATAGTCTATAATTTCATGACCATCCTCAGTAAAAGAACACAAGCCCCGAAGGACAGTTGTGTTGTCTTGATGAGGACATCCAATTGCAGAGTAGGTGAAGTGTAAAGTTTTGGAATAACAAACATAAGTGCAGATCACAGAAAATCAGAGTTCATTACTGAATGTTACAAGTTCTATTCAATGTTCTTTCCTTTATGATTAAGACATTCAATTATGTTACTGAGTTGTTTAGTTCATTATACAATCCATACAGAAAGTAGAAATGCAGAAAGATATATACAACTCATTTACATAATTCAATGTTTTATTCACAAGGAGAGTCAAATGTTTCCCACACAAGTTGTGGGATGTAACTGAAAAGTAAAGTACAACTACTGAAAAGAAATATACACATGCATGAAGGAGAAAGAAAAGGAGTATGAGGGTGAACCCATCATTGCCTTGTATATTATTCTTTGTGCAGAGCATCTCCTTGCCAACTCCTTCATCCTCAAGGCATGGTACCTAAAAAGCAAAACATGTAAACCATCAGTTATAAGCTTAGGGATCAAACCATATTCCTACACTATCCTACTTCATGCATATGAATCTTCCCTAAGCAGGAGATGTATTCTACTTGAAGGACAAACTACATGCATGCTTTAATCACTCAGAAAGAAGAAAGTGAAAAGAAAGAAGAAAACATGGACATAAGAGAGGCCAAAAAGCCTAAATATTTCCTAACTATTTTCCTAAGTGTGTAGGTACAGGTTGCAGCCAAAGAGAGAAATAAATAAGTCATAAGTACATGCTAAGAAGAAGCAAAAGTGCAACTCAAAGTTCAACAAACATTCTACAAATGGAAGAGGTTAGAGCTCAGAAGAGAGAATGGAAGATAGAAGTACATTTTTCAGTTTGCAAAGAAGAGGGAGAATCAGATTTCAACAAGCTGAAGCTAAAAGCAAAAGGATTATAGTTGAAACAGGATGAGAGAGAAGATTCTGGGAAAATTTTGACAGGGCTTCACCTTATAAAATCAACATTTCAGATTTTTAGCATACATATCAAAGTTGTAATGAAAGGAAATACAAGTATATAATGCAGAAAAGAATTCTTTATAGCTTAAAATAGTGAAGGAATTGAAATTCCAAGATAATCTTACAAATTTAGCTTTTCTAAGTTGCATTTTTCAAAATAAAGCTAGATATGAGAGCACAAAATTTCTACAATGTCAATGAAGTACATTCATTCAAACAAGGTAGTACTCATCTACAACATAAGTAGAAGCCATTACAGGTGAACAAAAGAATCTATCTCATGATGACATTAAAAGTAGATACAAGAACAATTTAAAGTAAGCTACAGAAGACACAAAGTGCATGAATGATCATCATATAGTAGCTATACAAGCAAAGACCAGATTAAGCTATAGGTCTTCATGAGCTCAACTTTTTTAGAATAGAGGGGATACTTGTAGGCAAGGAACATGTCCAGTTTGAAAATGTTTTGGAAGAGAGATAATTCTGGAAAAATTTTGGCAGGGCTTCGCCATGTAAAATCGATATTTACAACTTTTCCAACATCTATATCAAAACTAAAATCAAAGAAATGTAGTGAAAGTAACAGAGTAAACATCTAAATCAAGGCTTATGCCTGAAAATGGTGTTACAACAGGTGAAAAATTGTTTACAATTTCCTAGAAAGCCACTTACAATATTACAAAGAACCATCTCAGAATTTGAAATAAAGGAATACAAAGATTGCAGGTTCAGACTTTCATTAAGGAAATCATCAAATTCAGAGTTTGTTTTGCAAACAAGTAAACAATATTTCATACTGACAAGAACAATAAGGCAAGCATGTAGAACATCATTACCTATTCCAGGAAAAGATCAAACTTGGAGTAGAAAGGTTAAATTGTGCATCAGATCATCATCTTCAGAATACAAGGTAAATAACCATACAAATGGCTCTCATATCCAAGTCAAAGAGTTACGGAAGAGTCAAACATACAGATATAGTTTCGAGCAAGATAACACTTTATTTTCTTCAAAATAACTATATATTGCAGTCCCAAGATGATGGCAGAACTAATTTCTAAGTTGGAGGATTCACAAGGAATAGGTAATGTGATAAGTAAAAGAAACTATCAAAGTGAAGCCACTATTCTAGTTCCGAATGATAAGGAAAAGGAAATTTCATCATTAGAACAAATCCAGAGCTACGAAAAAAATAGAGATACAGGTTTTGGAACAACCTCCAAGAAATGTATCAAGGAATAACACAGTACAGAGTTTGAAGTGATCAACCATGGTGGCCACTTGAAGAAGAGCTCGAAAAGGAGAAAACCGAGTCTTAGAATGACCACGAAACTCTAAAAGGCCGAGCTTCATGAAGGAAAATGGTAGCCATTGTGGAATATAGTATTTGTTACAAAGGCAGTTAGGTTTTAGAAGAAATCCTTATCAAAACCCCGAAATCATGCAATGGCAACAAACCCACATGGCTGTAGAGGATAAAGCAAAGAAATCATAGAGAAGACTAGGTGCAGTGACTATCAAAGGTAAAGAATGCACAAATACAAATACAGAACATAAATTATCTAGAAAACCCTCCACGAGTTAGGAAAATGAAGTAAATGCAAAATCCTCTATAGCTAAAACAAATACCCAAATCAAAAACAGTCCTCTGAGGATATATTTTTGGGTTTTAAAACAAAGACAATCAATCACAATGACATATCAGAGTCTCAAAATTCGAACAAGTAAGGTACTAATTTTTTTTTACAGACCCATTAAGAGGTTGCCGAATCAAAAGGAGAAGTAAACACTCACTGGTAAAATCAAAGCCGAGAAGACTCTTGAGATCTCATCGAGTTTAGAGCTAAAAGAAACAAATCCGAATGAGCTCAACTCACAAATGACCAAGGTTATCCAAAAGATCACACCAGCAAAAGCAAAAGGATATGGGTATTAGTTTTAAATTGAAGTGATAATGATCAATTACCATCAAAAAATTCAGAGACAAAACTTACCATACTTCGAACACCTTTTGCACAGTCAAGAAGAACAATGGTGGCTACAACCAGAGGAGTAATAAGTGTTGCCGAGAGTAAAGACGAGCAGCCAACAAATATACGGAAAGGCCGAGGAACAAAATATCAATAGCGGCCAACAACTCACATGGACCTAAAAAAATAGAGAGAAACCAAGCTTTAGAACAACCAAGAAGTCAAAGACCACAAATATACAGATGCTCGAAGGCTAGGAAGGCCAAAAAATGGACTGAACCAAGCTTCGAAGCTTCAACCATGGCGGCCACAAAATTTTTCTAGGGCTTCACCCCATGACGAAAATCCAAAATGAAGTGATCATTAGGATCAAGTGATCTTTACCACTCAAACTCGAGATATGAGTTAAATGAAACTCAACCACAGTCAGATAATCAAAGGTAGAGATGGAAAAGTACCAAGATCAATGCTCAGGGATCGATCCCCAAATTCGAAGAAAACCATCATGGTTAGATGCCATTACTACGCCAAACTCCAGGTCACAAACCCTAACCATGAGTCAAAGATCGATGACCTGAGATTCAATGGATCAGAGATCAATGATTGGAAACCGATCAACAAAGTTCAACGCAAATCACCATGGTCACATTAATAGCTACCACATTAAATGCCAAGTCAAAAACCTAACCGAGGGTCAGAAACATCAATGGCATCAAATTCATAGGTACAGAGATCAACGGCCCTGTTTCCATCATCAAAATCAATGCAAAATCAACACAGGTCAGATTGCCACCGACAAATACATGGAGGGGTGAGTCACCGTGGGGGAGGGCCAGCCCCATGTCATCAATCAAATATCATTACAATGAAATTTATCAACTATAGTGCATGCTCAGAAATTCAAAAGGCCGACCAAATCATACACAATGATCACCGAAAAGGCGAAGTATAACCTTATTCCAATCAAATGTAAAAGTGGGGTGACATACCTTATAATATGCCTGAGTCCACAAAGGTGGCTGAATGTAACATGGTGCCCCTTGTATTATTTCAAAACACAAAATTTGCTAAGACCACAAGAGTGGCCAAACCCAATGAAGGCAAAGGTTTATAACCACAAGTGGCCCCCACTGATTGTACATGAATTGGAATGCATTTTTTCCATGTGATCACTAGAAAACAAAATAAGTGTCAACATCAGAGACAAAGGTGGTCCCAATCAGGATTAATGTTTGGATGAATTATTTTTACAAATATTGCTAAGTGTTGTAATTATTTGCTCACAGGTAGAGAGTTATATTTCTTGCATGCTTCACAAGAAGACAAAATAGAGAAGAAGACAAATTTGCATGCTCAAAGGAGGGAGACTTGCCTAGCAAGCAATTTTATTATTAGCAAATTATTCACCCATTCTTTTCTTAAAAATAGAACAACTTCAGTTTGACTATTGTAAACAAGGCTATTAATGCCTATTTTTAATTACATACTCTAGTTTGTATTATTTTATCCCTTTATTTATTATTAAACAAAGGATAAAATTAGGATGCATGGGCGAGTACAACCTTAGTCTATTTTTAGGAAGGGTGGGAAAGTTTATTTTTCTATATATTGTGTGCCTTTGCAAAGCACATGGGCTTCTTCCCAGAGGACTTTTGGATATATGAGTACTGAAGCAAATTTTGCCAGTTTTTCCCTCTGAGTGTGAAGTATTTTTTTCCTTTCCAAGTTATTTTGTAGTCTTGTGTATGTTACATTAATCTTGTGAATGCAAACTCCCTGATCAACCACCTTACCATGCTGCAAATTTCAGTCCTTTCTGCTTAAGTTTTAATGTGCATGTTAACTTATTAGCATGCACATTGTGATCTTCCTCAAAGTGCAATCAAGTGTTTTTGCCCTTAGATATTCTCGCGAAAAAATATTGGTTCATGCATCAAGAATCCTTCCCAAATCATTTGTGCATATACTCATCAAATCCCTCATACAAATTTGGTGTATCACCTTAGTTTTAGTCATTTTACAGTCATCTTTTACTCTCAAAACTCCCAGAAAGTAGTTTAGTATACACCAATAAGGAACCGGCCTTGATACCAGAGACTCACCTCAAAATAGGTATACCCACAGACCTATTTCCATTGTATCTACAAAAGAGAGAGATCATTTGTGCAAGCTTAGAAAACTGTAGCCATCTCTCTACAAAGTTGCACTTTCGAGAGATAATAGGAACCTTGTGGAAAAAATGAGAAACAATCCGCTTACCTACTTGTCTAGTTTACACTTGTGATATTTTAGCATCAAAATTATCTTCATGCGACTCTTGTGAGTTACAAATGAACACATTTATTACTCATTATATCAAAGGGGGTAAAGTAAAGCTAGGATACTCCAAGGTTTAGTCAAGATCACGAATTCCTTGGCAAACGATGCTCGCAGAGGTAATTTGTGACACCTAGTTGAGAGAAACAATTAGGAAGCCATTTCATCTTGGAGCCAACTTGATTGACTCAAAGCCATCATGTTTCATAGAGCTCTCACAAAGTGACAACTTGTTTGGAGTCAAAACCTTGTTATTCGAATAAGGGGAGAGTCCATTTAAGTTGAAACTACGTGTTATTTCATCATGAAACTTGCAACATGTTACTTTGTCCTAGTTTTTCACTTGTCTTAAGACAAGGTGAAACTTTTCCAAAGTTATGCTTAGTTTGTTTCATCACCACTTGGACTACTCATTTTTTTCTTGTTGCCCATTTGGGACAAAAGAAAACATACTTGCATAGTGTTATCAATTGATTGTGTCCACCACTTTTTCACCCTCGTTTACATTCGTCCTTGCTTGATACCGGATGTAAACGTTGAAAGTGTGTTGGTACATCTTCTTATCTTGATAGCCATTTGATCTTGATACCCATGTCAAGATTTTCATTGTATTTAGGTTGTCTCGTCATTGAATTCCTTTGAGTTGTTATGATTTCTCATATCTTATCAATATAATTTTGATACTTACGTCTTGTTTCCTTTGTGAAACTTGATCTAAGTCTCTTAGTTGTATTATTACTGTTGCTCACATAACTAGCAACTTCTTTCTATACTTAGACTTAGTTTTTGATCCCAACATTGCCTTGAGTTTTGAAAGGTGTTGTTACTTTGTTAGAATTTTAGTGACATCATTTTGATACTAAAAATCTTGTCTTTTTATACAAGGCTTGATTTATGTGTCGAAATAGTGTTATGCTGCTTTCGCATTTGTGGCCACTTTTTTCATGACTTGGACTTTGTTTGTTTCCATTTTTTTAGTATATCTGGTTGGGAGTTTTCGTTAACACCTTTATATTACTTAGGTCATGTTTACTTAAACTTGACCTAAGTAGTGACATTGTGTTGTCACTATTTTCCAAACTATACTTAGAGAAATAAAGGGAGTAACTTTTCTTGTGGATAGATCATAGTATTGATTGTTTAAGTCCTAGATTTCTTGTTACTTGTGCTTGCCTTATTGATTAGTGTGTCATTCTTATTCATTGAGTCCCTTGTGCACATTGCCTTTGGATGTATTATTATTCTTTGTTTGACATTATTTGTAACAAAGTGTCATTATGCTGCTTTGTTTTGACTTAGGGTCCTTTTAAACCAACCTTAGAAAAATTAGTTCATTATGCCTCCTACGACAAGGATGGGGCATCGAAGATTAGGGTCCTTCGATCCCGTAATAGAAAAAATCCCAGATCCTCTTTTGGAGGACAATGTCTTAGTGGATCATAGTGGCGATGAGGTAAATTATCCTTTGGTAGATCGTGAACTTAACCCCACCCTAATAGATGAATTATTGTTTCAAAATAAACATGAAGTATTTATACATGTAGTGGATTGGGGGCTAGGTTGCCTTCAACAGAAAATCCCACTCTCCTCACTCCCATGGTTTGAGGAGAAGAAGAAGAAGAATAATTAGAACACCCACTTTGTGACACTGATGAAAATTTCAATCCGGGTCATGCCTCTACTTCTAGCCAACATAATGATGGACATTGCATCCCCATTGTTAGAATTCATCATGAATATTAGGGAGACAATGATAATCATGAGGACCTCATACTCAACGTCCCTTGCGTGAAGCTCGTAAAGAGGTAATAGCTAAAAAGGTATCCCTCAAAGAAAAATATAAGCCCTCACTCTCCAATTGGAAAGTTTGGCTTCGCACATTAGAAAAGAATCTACAAAGACATCTAGACAAGAAAAACCTAAAGCTTCATACTACGAGTATTTCACTATAACTCCCAAAACCCCCAAACAAGAAAAAGCTAAAGCTTCATACTACGAGTCTTTCACTAAAACTCCCAAAACCCCCAAACAAGAAAAACCTAAAGAGGGTTATGAAAGGTTATACATAGATAACCAAGATGAAGAAATGGAAAGATATAGGCCTATCCCTTCGAAAAACCCACTTTTTGATCAAGATTTCTTGTCTATGAAGAACACCCTCACTGCCTTATAAGAAGGAAAGTTAGGGTCAAATAAGAAGTATCAATTTGAGGAGTTATGTCTGTATCCTTTTGATAGGGCTATGCTACAAGTTCCTTTCCTAGGCACTTTGATTGTCCAAAATTTGACAAGTACAAGGGTAAGGGTGATCCAAGATATCACATCAAAGAATTCTTCATGGCTTGCCAAGAGGTTACATTCAGTGATAACTATCTTATACGCCTCTTCTCGCAGAGTTTAGGGGGACAAGCTCTTGAGTGGTTCTTACACATCCAAAAGGGATCCATATCAACATGGACATAGTTTGCAAAATGTTTCGTATGCCATTTATCCTTCAACATGGAGAATGACGTTACTATGATTGATCTATGTAAAAAAATAACATAGCAATGAAAAATTCGTTGGTTTCTTATAATGATTGTGAGGGATAGCTAGTCACTTACCTTGCTCCATACCAAAGAAACAGTTAGTTAGCATTTTTGTGCCAAAATTTCACCCTAAAATCACTTTCCACTTGCAAATGCATTGTGGTAATACCTTTAAAGAGGTCATCGAGCAAGGTGCCAAAATTGAGAAAGCGTTGTTAACAAAAGGGACATTGAAACCCTTCTCACATGATAACCAAGACCAAAAACCTAGCAAAAAACAAAATTTTATTCCCAATAAGAATAAAAATGTCATAGGAGATGGAATTATAGATTCCAAATGGGTATAGGTGGTCAAAATTGTGCTCCCTTAAAACTAACTAAGGGACCTCTATCCCCGAATATAAACGTCATACATTTACTCCTCTATCTGACTCCATGTCATCAATACTTAAACAATTAGAGGAAATTAACATGGTCAAATATATGGAAATAAAACATTATCCCAAAGATTCACCTAAACCGTCTTGGTTTAGAGATAATGATTATTGCAAATTTCATTGTGTTAAGGGGCACAAAATTGATAAGTGCCTCAAGTTGAAGCACTACATCCAAGACCTCATTGAAAGTGGTGACATGGAAATGGATTCCACGGGACTTAACAAATATGTCAATGCTGACATGGGGGTCTTTAAAGAGTCTTTCCCTAAACAAAACAAAGGGAAAGAAAATTCGGATCAAGGTCAGATGTCCAATAATAAAGTAGTTGGTTATGTTTATAAAAATATAAACTGTAGTGTCAAAAATAATGATTCTTATGATGCCGTAATTGGTTATGTCACCCATTTACTGAGAATATCGACATGATCAAGGGAAAAAAGGATTGCATAATGGAAATGTGATGTGCTTGCCTTGTTATCTCTTAGGTTGTATCTCCTCCTACTTCCACTCCTCAGGATAGTCATTATGATGTCTTGGAGCAACTTGATAAGACCGCAAATAAGATTTTGATTTTAGATCTTAAAATATCCAATGTACATAAATATATCCTTTGTAATACTTTACAAGGGTCAGGAGTGTCAGTTGATATTGACCCCACATGCTTCCAAGAAATGGTAGCTTAAATTGCTCCAATGGAGCATATAATCTTTAGCCAAGAGGAAATTCCTATAGAAGATCCTTCACACAATTTTCCCTTGCATATAGAAGTTATTGTCAATCATAGGAAGGTCAAATGGGTGCTTGTGGATGGTGGATTAGGCCTGTCATCACCAATTCGGCACTATGATATTTCTCCACGGGAACTCCTCGTGTGATGATTATTTACTAATGCACAACCTTTAGTTTGGTGGATGTAATTTGGAAACACAACCAAAAACATAACACAAGAATACCATAGACTATGATACGAAGGAATGATGACAAATCTGAAATATAAGTGTAAATTATAATATCAACATGAAATTGTTACAATTTCACCCATGAGGTACTTCAAGTGTTCTGACTTCACTTGCCTTCCAAAAATAACTATGGAGAAACTTCACAATGGATTCTTTAACACACCTTCTAAATGATGGCTTCCTTTACACACCTACTCATACAATATTTCTCACTACTTCCCTTTATGCTAAATGAGGGGGCGGCCTCTTTATTTATATAAATTGGGCTTATCCACCCTATCTCTAAGATAGGATAGGAAATGTCTTCCGCCAATCATATTCCATGCCTAAACTCTTGCCTTTACATGTAGACTTATCTTCTAATATAAGATAAACCTTACCATCTCACATGGGTTCCACATTTTTAGACTTTTCCACAAATAAAATACACAAAATATTTATGACATATCTCTTTGTCCTTATTACAAATATAATATTTCTAATTCCTAATCATGTAGACCTTACTTCCCTACTCACCCCAACTTTGACATTTTAACATTACTGCAGACAAATATTTACTTTTTACCACAACATTCTTTTGTACTTTGATTGTTACCATAATGTACTTTATTGGCAGCACTGCATCTTGACATCACCATTATCTTCTATTGGACGCCACTACTAATTATACTTAACAACATCCTATTCCTAATACATACATTAATAAAATAGAAATTACGGAGGAAAATTTTAATGTTGACATTTTCCCTCTTCCTAGTTTCTACTCCGTCCTCAGAGTAGACTCTTATGGAAATTCTGAAGCTGGTGCCTGGAAAATATTTAACTTGTCATGGTTGACCCATTTTGTAATGGGAGTACCATCCAATTCCTCCAATCGATATGTACCATTTTCATGCACAATTGCTATTTTGTAGGGCCCCATCCATTTGGGAAGAAATTTTCTCTGCCTTCTTTTTTGTATCTGGAATCATATACTAGAACCAAGTCATTCACATGAAATGGAGACCAACGGATCTTTTGATCAAAGTATTCCTTCTGCTTCATTTTCTTCTTATAGCTTGTATCCTTCGTTATTTCCCTCATTTCCTCTAGCAAATGAAGATGCACCAACCTTTCTTTTACTGAATCACTTTCATCCATCCTTTCATTTTTCATAACTCTCATAGTGGGAATATCAAAATCAATAGGAAGAACTGGATCAATGCCATAAGCCAACTGAAATGGGGAGTATCCTATTGCTGACTTTGATGTTGCCCTATATGCCCATAATGTTGCATGAATACTTTTATCCCACTTATGTACTCGCAAGGTGCATCTTTTGCTATAATTTGACACAACACAAAATTTGTTTGTTCCACCTATCCATTTGTGTTTGGCTTATATGTTGTTTCCTTCTGTGCTTAATAGAAAAATTTGTTGACTAGGGCTTCTACCACCTCATTAATGAAGTGGCTTCCTTGATCTATTACAATTTCTAATGGGAAACCAAATCTAGTGACAATGCGTTCATATATGAACCTTGCCACTTCATCTATGGAAACTATTTTCAATGACCTAACTTCAACCTACTTGGTTAAATAATCGTGGCAACTAAAATATACTTATTTTGGCGTGGGGTAGTTGGAAGTGGACCTACAATATCTATTCCCTACTTTTCAAAGGGACCAAGTGGAAGAATAGGGCATAATGGAGCTGATGAAGTCTTACGGTTACCATGTGTTTGACAAATATCACATGTCTTACAATAATTATAACAATCTCTAAAAAGAGTGGGCCAGTGATAACCTACATCTAAGATTCTTCTTGCTATAAGTTATCCAGAGAAGTGTCCTCCACATATACCATTGTGGAATTCTTCTATCAGCTCCTTCCCTTGATCACATCCAACTGCCCTCTTATACTGTCTATTAGGTCCTATTCAAAATAATACTCCATGCAGAATAGAATATGGACGACTGGCTTGAGTAATCTTCCTCTTAGTCTTTACATTGGCACCATTAGGAAACTTGAATTCATTCAGATAATTCTAAATATCTATGTATTCACTAGGGATTGTGTCAAGGGATAACAATGCTACATCTGGGAAATCATCATCATCACAAGATGAACCTAAACCATCATAGGCTCAAGAGAGTGCATCTGCATTGACATGCTTCTTTCCTGGCTTATCTATAATATCAAATTCAAATTCTTGTAGCAAAATTATCCATCTTACTATCCTCCCTGATGGATTAGGATTATTTACAATATATTTTAGAGCCTGATGAGTCATTCATAACTATAAATTTCTACCCTAGCAAGTAATTTCTAAACTTCTTTAGATTAAAAATGATAGCTAGAGCCTCTTTTTCAGTTATGGTATAATTTACCTCAGCACTGCTCATTTGTCTACTCCCAAAGTAAACTGGATGATCATTCCCATTTTCATTCTTTTGGCTTAGAGTACTTCCTAGTGCTACATCTGAGGCATCAATATACACAATGAATGGCTTACTCCAATCTGGATTCTTTAAAACAGGTGAAGACACCAAAGCTTCCTTCAGTTGTTCAAAAGCTTCATGCGCCTTATTTCCTGGTTCATAAGTAACATCTTTCTTCAAGAACTGAGTTAGTGGCTGTGCAATCTTAGAAAAATTCTTGATGAACCTTCTATAGTAACCCACATGGCCTAAAAATGATCTCAACTTACTTCTATTCATAGGAAATGGTAACTCTTTGATTTTTGAAACTTTATTAGGATCAGTACCAATACCATCTCTGGATACAACATGCCCTAACAAAACACCTTTAGAACATCCAAAGACACACTTTGTAGGGTTTAGCGAGGCTTGTGCTTCATCTAACCTTTGAAATGATATCTCCATCTCAGTGCGGGTGGTCCATCTTGCTCCCATAGATGTCAAAATCATCTAGAAATAATCGATGAAGTTTCCAATGTAGGGTTCAAACACCCTATTCATCAAGCGCTGGAACGTTCCGGAGCATTACACAACCCAAAAGGCATAACTCTATAAGCAAATGTTCCCAAGGAGTGGTGAACGTGGTTTTGGTGATCTTTATCTGCTATATGAACTTGGTTGTATCCTCTATATCCATCAAAACTATAGCACTCTGGCCGCCTACTTCGTCCAAGATCCGATATGAGAATGGAAGAGGGTAATGATCTTTCTTTGTTACCTTTTTGAGCTTCCTATAATCAACACAAATGTGTAATTTTCCATTATTTTTATTGAGATCACAATGGGAGAAACCCATTCTAAATTCTCATAGCAAATATGAATCTTGCATCAAGCAACTTATCTATTTCTTGTTTTACTAGTCTTGGAAAAATTAGGATTTATTCTATATGGCATTTACTTTATGGGCTTAGCACCATTTACTAGTTCAATAGAATGTTTTACCTAACTTACTTGACGGAGTTATTTGTAATCAAAAGTGAATAGGTGTATGTACCTTGAAAGAGTGGAGGTAGGATTCCTTCTCACTTTCCATCACAACATCACCAATCTTTATTTGTTGGAGACGATCATCAATTTCTTCTTGAGATAATTTTATGGGTTCATGAGTTGGTGTGGTGAAATACCAACCCAAACATCAACCTCACTTTCAATCAACAAGACTTATGTACTAGAGTGGGATGATTGATCACTTGATCCACGAGGTTATGCCTTATGATGTGGGATGTTTATCTTCACCCTCTCTCTTCCACGTCATCATTTCTAGGCATAGGAGGAAAGGCCGAGGAGCGGAGGCAATAATGACAAGTATGGCATAATAATTAAACCTTCTTTCACGGAAAGGAAAGATTCAAGTACCAACATCAAAGCTCTGCCTATCCCGTATAACACGACTTAAATATTTCTTTTGGACTCTATCTCCTCAGAACTAAATTCTTTTCGAAGTGGTAGCATCTTTACCATTAGCATCTTTACCATTGAGAACACTTATAATGACCCTAATGACAACCATAACATACAACTTCGTAAATATTTCTTTTGGACCTCTATCTCCTCCCCGAGAACTAAATTCTTTTCTTGAAGAAGATTAATAGTTAATGGCCCATCTTCTTGAGCAGATCTTCATACTCGGTAGAAAAGGAGCAAAGGAAACATGGGGGGTCCACTTGCCTCTTGAAATCAGGGTGGTACTTCACTCGAATCTCTTCCGACCCGAAAATCCTGGATTTGGGCGTGGAAAGAGAATACAGAGCTTTGGAATTACTTTGTGATATCGATCATGAGATCTACATATTTCATTGCAAATCACCTAGTGTTTCAAAACCACCTGTCTAATTTAATTTAAAGGATTCAAGGATTTGACCAAGACATTTCTATCAAGAGATTCACCCTGGGATGGAAGAATAGGATTGTAAAATTGAGGAAAGATAACATGGATATTGAAATCATAGAAAGAGCTCATCGCCCGGATCACGGGCCTTAGCACTGGAGGGTACCAAATTATTCAATAAGAAAGTGGACAGGGAGGTGGAGACCAAGAAGTTCCTAAACGAGGGGAGAATCTTGAATTTGGCGAGGGGAGACTGCTGGCATCAAGGTGGTGTCGATTCCGAACCTTTTGATGAGCTTTCCAAGATGGTGGTTAGGTATGTAACTCTTGAGGGAAGATTTGTGACTCTGGGATGGCTTTGTGATATAAATCGTATACCTCAAAAACATTTGATATTTCTAAATCACTTTCGTAGAAATATCATCATCACTTTCCTCACTATTTGATAAACTCGCTGGAGAAATCAATTAGGGAAGTTCAGAGTCACACTAGGGCTATCCCTTTGCACCAGGGACTTATCCTCCTGATCCATCGCCATTGTTCTAGCTGCCCCCCGTGAATCCTACCCCACCTTCTTCCTCCATACCTCCTCCTGCTCGCACCACTTCCACTCCCCCCTGCTGAAAAGAAAGATTGAAGTAGCTACTTCTAGCAAGAAAAGTAAGAGCATCAAAGCTAAAATACCTACTTCCCAACGGGTCCTAAGGAGCCACAAAGACCTGGAACTTGTTGAGAACCTCCTGCATATTAGTAAACCGGTGGAGGAGCCCAAGGAGGAGGAATTGATGGACATAGTGGATAGATTAGAAAAGGAGATACAAGAGCTCAAAGGGACTATAAAAAATATGGAAAGAGCTATGGGAAAAAGAATTCTTCAAAGTGATGAGGAAGAGGGGGTTATTGCTGAAGTCTTCAAGAAGTTACAGTCCTTGGATGGCAGAATGGGGAATGCTAAAAGTCGCAATGAATGCATTTTGTCTGCCCTCAAAAGCATTTATAATTTCATTGAACAACATGTTCATAGTGTCTGCAGTTTAAGTGGGGTTAATGAGGACATTTGGGGCCCTAAAGAGAAAAGGGATATTGCAATTGCTCTTCAGCGGATATGAAAGACTCCTCTTAGGCCACTTTGCCATTGCCTTTTTCATGTCACTGCAAGCTATCAAGACCAAGATTGACAGAGCTATAAAGTAACGGGTTCTTTGTGATCTATTTTTAGGCTGAAGTTGTTGTTTTTGGCGGTTTTGGCGCTGATTTTTGCGAGTTCTATATGCTGTTTCTCTTTTGGTTGCTTTTTGATCTTTTTGGCTTCTTTTTGGATCATTGTACGTTTGGATCCTTTCTTCACTTATATTATCATATTTGGCTGTTGAGCCCTCTTTGGTTGGTTGTTTTGCCCTTCTCTGGGCTGTTTCTTTCACCTTTGCTATCTGGCTTTTGAGCCCTTTTGTATACTGGGTATAGTCCCTTCAAAACTATTTGCCCTTAATAAAAAAAAACAAGACTTATGTGCACAAATAATTGGAATCACTATAATAGAAAGTGACTTTACACCTTTCTACAATAAAATAGAAATGACCATGGTAAACTATGGTAAAACTTGACTTACTGTGGTAAAAACTAATTTTACTGTGGTAAACACTATTTACGGTAAAAATGAAGTTATTGGGGTAAACACTATTCACGGTAAAAAATGAAGTTACTGTGGTAAATACTATTCACGGTAAAAAGTAAAGTTACTGTGGTAAATACTATACATGGTAAAAAGTGACTTTACCATGGTAACTACTAGGCACAATAAAAACAAGGTTACCCTCCTATTGATTTATGACTAAGTGGAAATAGCTCTCCAGAAAATCTACCAATGAGGAATGGTCCCAGTAACGGAACCAAAATGTCATCACCAATCCGACACTATGATAATTCTCCACCAAGAACTCCTCGTGCTATGATTATTTACTAATGCACAACCTTTAGTTTGGTGGATGTAATATGGAAACACAACAACAAACATAACACAAGAATACCATAGACTATGATACGAAGGAATGATGAAAAATCTGAAATATAAGTGTAAATTATAATATCAACATGAAATTGTTACAATCTCACCCATGAGGTACTTCAAGTGTTACTGAATTCACTTGCCTTCCAACAATAACTATGGGAGAAACTTCACAATGGATTCTTTAACACACCTTCTAAATGATGGCTTCCTTTACACACTTACTCATACAATATTTCTCACTACTTCCCTCTATGCTAAATGAGGGGGTGGCCTCTTTATTTATATAAATTCAGGATTATCCACCCTATCTCTAAGATAGGATAGGAAATCTCTTCCGGAAAATCATATTCCATGCCTAAACTCTTGCCTTTACATGTAGGCTTATCTTCTAAGATAAGATAAACCTTATCATCTCACATGGGTTCCACCTTTTTAGACTTTTCCACAAATAAAATACACAAAATATTTATGACATCACTCTTTGTCCTTATTACAAATATAATATTTCTAATTCCTAATCATGTAGACCTTACTTCCCTACTTACCCCAACTTTGACATTTTAACATTACAGGAAAAATATTTACTTTTACCACAACATTCCTTTTGTACTTTGAATCATTACCGTACTCTACTTTATTCGGCACCGCATCGACAATGCCGTTATCTTCTATTAGACGCCACTACTAATTATACTTAACAACATCCTATTCCTAATACATACATTAATAAAATAGAAATTATGGAGGAAAGTGTTAATGTCGATAGGCCTTAACATGTGCACTTTGAAGCTAGTTTGGAAATTTGGCCACACCGAGACAAATTTAGAAATAAAAGTCAACACCATCAAGGTGTATGAAAATGAAGAGTGACATCGGCACCGACATGATAACATTCTCACTAGGAGTAGGGCCTACTACTCATGATACAAAGTTCCATGTCCTTGAATTGGAACTTCCTTACAACATCCTTCTTGGCCTACCATGGATTAATGTCATGCAGGTCATGCCTTCAACATATAACAAGTGTCTCGAAGTTGTACAATGAGGGGAAATTATAACTCTTTCGGGGGACTCTCAACCTTTTGCTCATTGCAGAGTACTATCAGTTTACTTCCCTAATTTTGTCGATTTCCCTTCCACAGAGATGGATTTTCCAGCTCAATCCGAGGCTCTCACCTCATAGGTTGACCCAATTACCTTGAACCCTAAAAATAATGGTGCATCAATTTCAATTTCTCCTTTTGCTACATGGGAGATGAAGACCCATTCAACTGGTTGTGGG
Source organism: Taxus wallichiana var. yunnanensis (assembly GCA_018340775.1). Taxonomy (NCBI): domain Eukaryota; kingdom Viridiplantae; phylum Streptophyta; class Pinopsida; order Cupressales; family Taxaceae; genus Taxus; species Taxus wallichiana. Next base: position 345,415,671 of record CM031240.1, on the reverse strand, counting down.
GAGTATGATCTTCAATGAGACCATGTTGGTTTCAAACCTTTCTCTATCACCCAAATAACGGGGAAGGATGTGTCACAAATATCAATGTCCTAGGGAGAATTTCCCCTTTGATGCGTTCACTCTGACGGTTTTCTAGATGATGAACAATTGCTATGTAACTCTATGATACCACCTCTCGAAGATGAGATGGCATCATGCTACCAAGATCCTAAATACGTAATTCCAAATAAAATGATGTACACCATGGGCTACCACGGGTATGGTTGTGGCACACATGAGCAAGGAGTGTGGGAAAATATTCTGAAACCCCATATAAAAATGTGTAATTCTGGTATTGGTCTTTGAACATATGGGTCTATTCAACCAGAGTGCTGTGCTACTTCTTCTGAACGTTAAGATAGTGAGTCGAGTTATGAAAGCGAAATAGATTCTTGGTGTAGTCTTTACAAATACCTTGCCTCCACTAATCTCTTTTTGATATGGCTATAATGACCATATCCCCTACCTTACCTATCCCCATTCCCAAATTAAACCTCGTTTATCCTTCCTTGGTGAATTGGGACCAACAACAACATGTACCGATAGACTGCTTTGCCAATGATGAAGCTATTGGTGATTTTATGGGTATACAAGATGACATACCTGCAAGTGATCATAAAAAAGGCTTCTCCATTAACCTAGATGCATGCACATATTTCAAGGAGGAGGATGAGTTATGTGGTCATCAAAATAAAATAAAAATCAAGGGAAAAATTTCCATAGAGAAGCCTTGCAAAAAGAACAAGTCCAAGTCTTACAGTGAAAACCTTTTTGAGGCACTAGCAGACAAACAAAAGGAAAAATAAATGGACAAAGAAATTGACTTATCTAAGGGTGAAAATATCATTGAGACACCCTTGGATGCAAATCTCAATCCCCCCGATCCTATGTGCATGGAAGAAGAATCTAAGATTCTTATGAAGGAGTCAATTGAAGTTAACATCGATACAAAAGAAGAGCTTCAGATGGTTAAGTTGGGATCATCCCTCTCAGTTCAGGAACATAAGACATTTGACTTGCTTTAGCATGAATTCACCAACATCTTTGCTTGGTCCTATGTAGACATGCTAGGAATTGATCCTGCATTAGTGGTGCGCAATATGGTTGTGAACCCAGACGCCAATCCCATTAAGAAAAACCTCTGGAAAATTCATGCTCATGTGGCCTTGTTGGTTAAGGAGGAGCTAGAAATACTATTGGAAGTAGGCTTCATTTGGTCTATCGACTACTTAGATTGGATATCAAATGTTGTACTGTACAAAAGAAGCCTGTGGGTATCAGAATTTGTATGGATTCTAGAGACATCAATAAAGCTTGTCCCAAAGACAACTTTCCTCTCCCTAATATTGACATGTTTGTTGATTCTACGGCTGGCTACGAAATTATATCGCTCATGGACGGATTTTTGGTTATAATCAGATCAAGATTGTGGAGGAGGACCAACATAAGACAACTTTCACGACCCCTTGGGGAACTTTCTATTACCAAGTCATGCCCTTTTGCCTCAAGAATGTAGGCACAACTTATCAATAGGAAATGATAGTCATATTTCATGATATGATTAGTGACATAATGGAAGATTATGTAGATGACATACTAGGAAATTCCAGAACAAGATAGGATCATCCAGATATTCTATAACACATCTTTCAGTGTCTAAGGGACTACAAGGTCCGTTTAAACCCAAAGAAATGTGTCTTCAACATGTTATCAGGAAAAATTCTAGGCTTTATAGTATCACGAAGGGAATAGAAGTAAACCCAATAAAGGTCTCGTCCATCACAAGGATGCCTCCTCCTATAAACATCAAACAACTGTGTAACTTGTAGGGGAAAATACAAGCAATCAAGAGATTTATTTCCCCTTTGTGAGATAAGTGTCACACATTTACACATCTTCTCAAGAAAGATGTCAACTTTTTGTGGGGTCTAGAGCAACAAAAAATTTTTTCTTTGCTAAAAGAATATCAATTAAGACCCCATGTGCTAATGCCTCCTACTGTAGGTGAACCATTACTATTGTATATCATTGCTACATAAATTGCAATTAAAGCACTCTTGGCCTAATATGATAGGGAAAAAGGAAAATTATCTATACTATATAATCCAGGACATTGATAGCTTATGAGATCAATTATCCGTGAATCAAAAAGGCTTTCTTGGCCATAGTTTTTCCTTTCAAAAACTACGTCATTATTTGTTAAACAACAAGGTCAATCTTATCTCAAAGGAAGACCCACTAAAATATCTATTGTCAAAACTAGTGCTCATAGGACGGATGGCTAATTGGATCATCCTACTAAGTGAATTTGATATAGAATTGGTTCATCAAAAATTAATTAAAGGGCAGGTACTAGAAGCTCAATTGGTGAAGCCCTCTACCATGAATAGAACCATTAAGTTTGGAACTTCCTGTTAGCATAATTTAGAATAGGCATATTTATTGCATTGTATTTTATTTAATAATGTGCAAAGCATGTGCACTCTAGTCTAGTGACTTGCATTCAATATTGGTATTAGTAGTAATTATATGTGCATGTGAGATGGGTCGTATCATCTCGTAGTTGGTTCTGATAGGGTGTCATGTCTATCCATATGAGGTGTCTAATATTTATAAATATTACAGCTCTTACATTATTATGTAATCTTATTTCATGATCAATAATATTTGTGAGGCTTTCGTCCCTCTTTGGTCATTGCAATCTAATTCTATTCTATCATTTGGTATCATATCTATACCATTGTTATCACTTCCGAGACACTTCAATCATGTATAATGAGGAGACCATATTATGGCACATGTCTTTTGATGGGTCCTTCACATTTCATGGTTCGGTAGCGGGGTTGTATTTATAACTCCTTCAGTGGAATTTGATCCCATAAGCTTTGAAAATAGGATTCCCACGTGCACAAACGACATAACGGAATATGAAGCTCTCATTAAGGGGATGAAGATAACTATATGCTAGAAATCGGGTAGCTCAACGTAACTAGAGATTCTATGTTGATTATCAAACAAGTTACATATGAGTATAAAGTTAAGGATGAAAAACTCATTCCTTACAAAAAGATGGTTGATACATTAAAACAATACTTTAAGCGAGACCACCTTTGAATATATTCCAAGAGTAAAAAATCAAGTAGTAGATGCCATCGAAATAATGGGTTCTTTGCTAACCATACCACTTAAACAAAATGATATACCTTTCTTCGTGGATCACTTGTTGACACCGATAGATGATATGCCCGATTCATGTTTGGTATGTAAATTTGTTGGTCCCTATTCACCTTGGTACTATGATATTTTCAACTACCTTAATGATGGAACCTTCTCGCCTAACATTTTCCACGTTGATGAAAGAAACCTCATCCAACATATAGCCCGATACACCTTACTTGGGGGCACTCTCTGTCATAGAGGGTATGATAGGAATCTGTTACACCATCTTAATATTGATGAATCTATACTAAAAATTAAATAGGTTCACAAAGGTATCTATGGGGATCATACCAATGGCATAGTCCTAGCCAAGAAGATACTCAGAGTAGGATACTATTGGCCTATCATGGAAAATGATTTGTGTAAGTATGTAAAGAAGTGTTTACTATGTAAAAAGTACCAAAATATGATTCATGCATCGACATAATCCTTACAACCTATTAAAACACCATGGCCTTTCTCAAAGTGGGGGCTCGATCTCATAGGAAAGCTTAAAAAAATAATTTGATGGCCACATGTTCATTATAACTACCACCGAGTACTTTACAAAGTGGGTCAAGGCTTTGCCTCTTACCTATATCACAGGTGTGCAAATATCCAAGTTTATAATGAACCATATCATTTTTGTTATGTCATCCCATCGCCCTTGTCACGAGAAAATGGAAATTTTTTAAGAATAAAACCATGAAGGTGTTATGAAAAATTTTCAAGTCACTCTCAAGTACTTGACCCCTATTACCCTTAATTAATGGATAGGATGAGGCCACTAATAAAACCCTTATACGTATTATGGAGAAGATGGTGAAAAAGTTGGCCGCACTGGAATTTACTGATTCACCCGGCCATCTGGGCATATAAAACATCCATCCGCACCCCTCTTTGGTGTAACTTCATATTCCTTAGTATTTGACACTAAATCCATTTTACCTCTTGAGATCGAGCTCCCATCTTTGTGAATAGAATTGAGAGAGTATTTGGATAAAAAGGAGGATTACAGAGTGGCTCGGATAACAGAGTTGGATTTGTTGGATGAGAAGATAGTTCACACCCTCGATCACCTAAAAGTGTATCAAAATTGAGTGTGTTGAATTTACAAGAAAAGAATGTTGCCTCACCAATTTGATATAAGAGACCTTGTAATGAAGGAAAATCAGTTCAATGCCACAAAAGATCGTGAAAATAAAGGAAAATTTGAACCAAACCGGTTAGGGCCATATGTCATGGTCACAAAATTTGGTTCGGGCACATACAAGCTTTCCCATTCAGCTGGTGATAAACTGAAGGAGCCTATGAACTCTATGCATCTCAAGTGGTTCTATGCTTGAGTATGGGGTATCTAAAAAATCAGAAAATCAAATAAAAAAGTATAAAAATTGTAAAAGAAAAGAGAAATCAATGCGTCCAAGTGTGAAAACCATGTAATTATGGCACTTTGGACAATTCCTTTAGTGAAAACTAGTTTTGGTACCATTGGAGGGTCCATTATTCACAAGCATCTCCAAATGTAGGATTATGATGGCTTTATCCTAAGCTAGTCCTTTCTTGTCTTTGAGATACTTTTGAGCCTATCCCTCTTGGCCTTGATCCGGTTGATCCAAATTTTGTGTAAAGGGTTTTCCTTTGTATATTCCCATCTCACATCGGGGAAACTTTTCATCTTCAATTATTTAACATACGTGTGGCATTCTACCCTTTTACATCCCATCTAATGTTAGGGGCATCCATGTTTCTTTGTTTCCTTGCACATAGCTTCAGAAAACTTTTGAAAATATCAAAAACATGCGTATAAATTTTTGAAAAGTCCTGAACATTCACATATGTTGGATGGAAAAATCAAAACATTCAAATACGTTTCATAGAAAACTCCAAAACAATAAAACATTGTCTCGAGATAAAACCAAAACAACGTAAAACATTTCAAAATTGTCCCGCAAAAATAAAGTAGTAGTTTTCTTACTTTAGTTGTTGGTTTATACATAGTTTTGATTACATTGCTTCTTCGTGTTGTGTGCTATAAATTGGATTCATTTACTTATTTATATTGAGTGTTACTTTAATTTGTTGTGAATTACATTAAGTTAATTTTATCTTGCATACTTGTATATGCTTGTGTGATTATATTAGATTTGGTTTTAAATTATGCTTATTGTTTGCTTGTACATTTTTTATCATCTCATCATCGTATCATCTAACATCACATCAATACATCATGTAAGTCTACATCAAACATGTATGCTAATCTAGTCATCATACCGTATCATTAATGGGGCAAGAGGGGTTACGCTAATTAAATTCTATCCTCCCCACACCAATATCAAAAATAAAAACATGGTCTAATCAAATTATATCATCAACATACAATATGATATCATCGAATGGTATATTATAATCAAACAAACATGTGATATAAAGATATACCACAATACAAATATGGATTACACATGCTATCTCATAATTAAAATGCGATACGTCAAAATGGTCCATCATCATCATATACCATCATAAAAAAATGTCCATGTAAAAAATCATGTGTCTCGATATATATCAGATACAAAATGCCATCATGGGCATGAGCCAAAATTGTACCTTCAATCACGAGGCATAGTAAAAAAACAATATATAAAGTACATTTGTACAAAATAACATTCCTTCATCATGAGGTATGGTAAAAAATAGTACATATACATCATCTCAAAAGTATGCCTTTATATTGAGGCGTACATCAAAAAGATATATTAGGTACATCAATAAAATGAGTTAGACATGACTCTCTCCCATGCCTAGAATGCCAGGTCTACCGCTAGGTGGGGGCATTTGTTGTGAAGGACATGCGGAAGGCAATGCATTATGATGTGCGAACTATGCTTTGTAATAAGGCCTGATGTATTGACCTCATTGATCGTGAGGTCCTCTATGATCTAGATCTCAACATGCTAACAACTAATTCGCTGAAAGGAGTAGCCCTCTGGGTTGATCTTGTGGTACAAAGCCCTGTAATAGGATGTTTCTCTGCTAGCTTTCATCAAATATATTGGTATATTCTACATCTCAAATACTGTGGAGGTAAGTTATAGAGCATCACACTCTACTGTAAGTCCGGCCATGTCTCCGTGAGCTTGTGACCGCTCTTCCTACCATTGAATCCTCTCTACTGACTAGTGACCCCTCTTAGTCCTAAATTCTTCTAAGGTCATTTAAAAATGCCTTTTGTACCAGCGCACTCCTTATAGTGCCATCACATCCATTTGGTTACTAGCATACCCTAGCACTAGTGCCCCCTTTGTGTATCGGTGCTTGCGTTTTCCACACGAGACGTGCCCCTATTCCCCAACCTCGGTTCACGCCATATACGCTTCGTATTGATGTTGGTGCACTCATTTTCATTCCTACTTGCACACATCCATGTTTATCCATGTTGTTGCACATGAGTGTGCATATTTTTACGAAGCGTGGCCACACTCGTGTGCTTTCACACCAACACGCCTCCGACCATGCCTACACACCCCAAAGCCCACACTGGCGTGTTCGCACATTTTTCTACCTATAATAATTACACTTAAATGAAGCTTAAATTCAAATTTTTTACTTTGTGTACTTGTTAGCCATCCTTGGGAATCATCATGTAGTCTTGGACTCAGTCTGCGTGGTGTCTATGGTTTGAAACCTCGCTATCTCTCTCACAAGTTAGAGCAAAATTGCTAGTATAAATGGTAGAGGTAACTATCAAATAACTAACCGCAATGGTTTTTACCCCTTGTGGTTGGGTTTATATACATGTTTTGACCGCCCGCATCATGTCTCTCACTCACGAATGGGACCATTTTGATTCTTATAATTTCTTCTAGCACTCGCCACGATGATTATTTTTAATAAATAATCATTTTCACTCGTTTTTTTGCTCTGGCGGGGCATGTTTTTATTTCTCGACGACCCTTTTTGCTACCTAGGGCATATTTTTGCTTCCCAATGTTATTTGGAGATGTCCCATGAAATTTTCATTCTTCTAAACCATTTTATTCTTGGAAAATTTAAAAATTCTAAAAATCACAAAAAACCCAAAAATTGAAAATTTTATAAAAAATCAAAAACATTGGTAAAATCACCAAAAATCCAAAAATCATTAAAAATCAAAATTTTGTAAAATTTTGTTAAAAACATGCACGTAGTTGAAGCCTATATCAAATGTATTGGCCTCAAACACCTAAATTTATCTTACAAAAGCTTCTTTCTTTAGTTTTCACTTGTTCTCACGCAACGACTTGCGGATCATTCTGATTTACCTCCATTAATAAAAGTTGGTCTGCTTGCTATGTCTATACTATCTTGGCACAACAAGTTGTGTGGTACTATGTTGTAGCGCATGCATGATTTTTCATAGAACTTCTTGTGTTCTCCGTTATCCCCCTTGCATGTATCCTCGCCGCGGCACCATTTTCAACCCTTTTCATTAAACACGAACATTTGGGAATTGAAGCTTGATAACAAAAACATTAGTACAACTATCTTGAATGTTGTTTGTTTAAGTATGTGTGTCTATACTTATTTCCCTGTCAGGTTAGCTTGTTTAATTTCTCGTATTGCATTGCATTGTGTATGTTGCATGGAGTTAAGCATATTTTACTTTCTCGTATTACATTGCATTATGTATGTTGCATGGAGTTAAGCATTTTTAACAATGAACAATTGTTCGTATTATAAATTTCAATGTTATTTTACACTTTTTTTGTATGCGTATATTTTAATAAGTTCGATGATGTTGATCATTTAAGCAAATGTTGAAATAAAGTTGTTGATTGAACTAATTTGGATGCAAAAAGCTATTCCCTCTTTCATCTATCAATTCTCATTGCTATTTAAGGTTTCTTCTATCCATTTCCTTCCTATTTTTGATCGTCAATTAAATTCTTCTATCACCCCATCAATAACCGAGAATGCACCCTTCATTATACTAATTTTTATTCAAAAAATTGTTTGTTTATGTTTGTCCACTTTCTTTACGACGACGTCACTTGCGCCACCCCAAAGAGGGGCAAATGTAGACACCTAAAGTATGCTTCCGTAATTTTAATACTAAAGTGGTACTCATTATCCTCTATTTCACCATTTTTGTTATAATTAGTGATTTTTTCTAATTAAGTAACGTTTCCCTCTAATTTGTTTTATTAACAACACTTCATTAATTAACTAGCATCTATCATATTCGTATGCCAATTAACAACACTTCGTTAGTTACAATCCTCTTTGAATCAACAATTAGCTATTAATTAGCTTATTAAGCCTATTTAACAAGAATTTAATCAATAAACCCTCTTATTGGCTAAATAATGCTTTCAAATGATTCCCATCTTATCAAATTCCGCTTCAAACACCTCCAATTGGCCTAAAAATATTATTCTAGCCTATTAATTAATCCCAATTGATTAATTACAGCACCCTCAACTCCCATAAAGTATTAACTCACTTGATAACTCACCTAACTACGGTTAATTAACCTAAGGTTACTTTATGGTTTATTCATTTTTCCCACATGCACCAAGTTGTCAAGCTTTTCGCAAATGGAAAGCCTATAAACAGGACAAGCTACTTCCTCTCGAATTTACACCATGTTTTGAATAACATTAATCATATAAAACATATGAGCCTTACTCCCTTGTTGGAATATTTTGCATCCTCATTTGCATCCATTTCTTCAAGCTGATTAGTAAAGGAATATCTAACATGGCCCTTGTAGCCATTGTTAGAGAGGTCCTTCCACCTTCAATGAAGTAAAGAACAACACACATTTTTTAAAAAATATTCATAGGTTCAATTCTTTTAGCAATCAATTAAACATAGTAGAAATTCTTGTAATTTAAATTGTTAAATTCATTTAGATTTCATTTTGAATTCCATTGAGCTTTGATCTTGATGTTACATTTATAAACTTAAGCTTGGCTCTAGGCGATTATGGTGGTAGTCTTTATTAGTTAGTTGTTGCAAAATTTTGGGGTGTTATCACGCATTATGGCGTGGAATTACGAAGCCATAATGCACTTGAATTATAACATAAGTGCATTACATTAAAAATTCCTATCAAACATTTTTTTAATCCATTTTTTTGGTCCTCTATTTTAGTACACATGCCCTTATAGGAAGTGCAAGTCAATGAAAAGCACTTCCAATTTTATAAGGTACAAAGGGAATCTATCTATTGAAGCACAAAAACTATATAAACACAATTCATGGTACATCATATTTTATCTATAGTTATGCTCGTTATTATTTGTGTCAAGATACATAAGGGCATAATAGGGGATCATATTAATTTTGCATACACTAGGAGAACTACATGGAGTTTGTTCCTACTTGTGAATGGATATAATACAATGCATAGATTGGTTCAATATGGGTTGACCACATGGTTATTCCAAATCCATCCACACATGGATTTATCATTTTATCATCCAATCAAGATTATGAAGTGATACTGTAAGTATTATATGGTTTCATCTATAGTAGGATTCTACAATGAGGTTTCATACATTGGCGAGCCTTGAGGAAAGATAATAAAGCATACCTTCAAGCCACCAAAATTACTAAAATATGTAGAACCCTAGAACCTATTGGTACAAGACTATACAGACTAGGTTTTGGGTTTGTAATATTAAGTGGGAAACTATTTAATTAAAAACCCACAAAAAACAAAGAACATTGGCTTATAAATTATGCTTAAAACATAAGGTAGTGGATCCCCAATGATGGATGTTAATTTAAATTTGAATTATAAGAGTGAACAAGTAAAACCAATCACATGCCTTGTATAAAAGAAAAGTGGTCTCATTTGAGATGGTCATGGAAAAATTATGATGAATGATGCAAGCTATATGTGAGAAAAATCAAGAAACATGAATGCAAAATATATGAGCTAGTACTCTGCATTGAGTGAATGTTATTTACAATTTGTAATACCTTTGATAAGGTGTAACTATTGGGGATCAATGGAAATAGTGGGAGTGCTAGGTGAAATTCAATTCTCAATAAAGATAAGTGATATTTTTAGTGGGTTTTTTTACCGAAAGGTTTTCCCACTTAAATCTTATGTTATGTGTTCATTATTATATGTTATGGGATATTTACTTTCGTTGTTATTCATGAAATATATGGTTTAATTCTTTCTAATTTTTATAAAGACATAAAATATAATCCTCGACATATTTATGGTGGATATCTAATTTGTGTTTATTATTTATCCCCACTTTGCTAGCATGGTATCGTGAGTAATGAGTTTGTGGTTGTCAGGCAAGATAAATCTATTTTACAAATTCATCTGTAGATTGGTTTGAAGAATATTGCTTGAAAGATTTCAAAATCCATGAAACCTTGTTCTTTTCTTCATGAAATTTTTAATGTATATGGTTGCAACACTTCAATTCTCTGTGAAATAAGTTAAATTTGAATGTTTTTAAGTTTTAAATAATTAAGGAAGATCAAAATCACATTTGGGTTTTTTTCCTATCTTCCAAAGCCTTCTGAGTGATTGGAATTGTGTTTTCGGTCACCCATGGCCTTCCTCGGTGTTTACCAAGTATTACATGACTTTCTACTTATTGTGTGGTTTTTTGTGTGTGTTGTGCATACTTTTGTTTACTCTGTTGAATTTTTCCTTGTTAGAAACCTTGTCTTTTTTCTGTGGCATTTTCCTTTATTGTGCGAAACCTTGTTTGTTGTGAAAATTTTTGCTTATTGTGTGGAAATCTTTTGTTGTACGATATTTTACAAAAATACTTTATTTCACATACTTTTCTTCATTGGATGGAATTTTATTTGTTTCACATAATTTTATTTTATTTTGTAGCTTTTCCTTTAAAAAACTTGTGGAATACTGTTTCTTTTTTCTACAACTTTTGAACTTGGAAATTATATAACTTCTTGTTTTTGCCTCATGACTTCTCACAACATGTTTTTTCTTGTTTGGCAGCTTCTCTTATGTTTTCATACCTTCTTTGAATGTCTTCATTGATATGGTCAAATCTTCATTTTTAAAAATCCCACGGAACATTGTTTCTTTGTTTCGCAACTTTCAAACTTATTTTTTTATCTTCTTACCTCTTTCTTTGTGGCTTTCGCATCTTGTTATTTGTGTTTTACAACCTCCTTTATTGATTCTCATATTTATTTGATAGTTTTTATTAAGTTACATGTAATCCCCTTTGTTGAATTCTACGAAGTTTGTTGTCTTCATTCTGTGGAAATATGTGTTTTGTTAAATATGTGAAACTCTAACCATAAATCTATGCAACTATTAAAACCCACATACATATATTTTCTTAAATAATGGATAGTTAATTTGATTTATCCCTAGATAAATCCCAATTGTTAATGTGTTCTTACTATAGTATTTGGAGAGTTAGGCTGAAATCCATATTTATGGCAAGAAAGCTATGGGATCTAGTTAGTGGTGTTGAAAAATGATCCAATGAGAGACAAACTAACCCTGTAGTCTTGAGTTATTCTCCCCAAAATCCCAAGAGGCCATGTCAATCCTATTACAAAGCATTAAAGATGAATTCTTGTTGCATATAGGACATATGGAATCTTCACTGATGCATGGAATCAATTACAAACTATGCATGAAGGTAACCATCTTTCTAAGATAATTAAGCTAATCATGGAATTTTTTTACAACTCCAATGAAAGGAGATGAAAAAATAGTCAATTACCTAGCTAAGATTAAGAATATTAAGGCTCAGTTAGATGGTTGTAACTATGAATTATTTCAAGATAAGTTGTATTTTATTATTTAGATTAACATACATGAAAATTTAGAAATTATATCTCTATCTTGAATTTTAAATATCAAAATGAATCGAACTTCTGATTTGGATACTCTATCTTCTCTCCTGATTCAAGAAGAAAGAGTAATGAATAATTTTGATTCAAAAGATAATCCCTCTTGAGAATAGCTCTCTAAAAATAAATTTTTTGTTAAAAATAAGAATAACAACAATGTTAGTCAAAAATCAAACTTTAAATCTTAGAAATAATCCAAATAATCAAAAGTTTAAAGTTGAGTTTGATGGATCCTACTTTAAGTGTGGTAATTTTTTTTCATAAAATAGCTGACTATTATTCTAATTCAGATAATATTAAAAAAAATACTAAAGGTATGAACTTTAATAATAAAAAGGAATAAAAATCATAATCATGTTAAAAACCAAGATAAAAATGTTGAGAAAACTATTGCTCTTTATATTGTTCTCTCACCTCTAATGAAAATGAATGGATCCTAGATAGTGGTGCCTCTAAGCACATGACCTATATTCACGAAATCATTTCAGATGTTGTGGAATGTCATGAAAATATATAGCTAGGAGAAAATTTTGTCATTAAATATGAAAGTTGTGGAAACATTAGAAATGTTTTATTTATTCCTAACTTAAAGAAGAACCTTTTATCTTGTTCACAATTAACTAGAGAAAACTATAAAGTTGTGTTATTGAAAGATAAATGGTATGTGAAGAATAATCTTGGTAAATTTATTACTATTGGTATACAAAAAAATGGTTTGTATATCTTTGATGGATTTGTGTCTGAAACTCTGTTTTTCTTCTTGTTGTTGTAATAATGTTCAATTGTGGCATGAAAGGCTTGGGCATGTGAACTTTAAGATTTTGTATGAAATGTCTCATCTTAACCTTGTGATAGGTCTCCCTAAGATGAAATCAGACCATGGATCTTGTGAAATTTTCTTGTGTGGTAAGCAACATGTTGAACCATTTCACAAACATCACGAGTCTAATTCCTCTAACTTGCTTGAGTTAATCCATAGTGATGTAAGAGGTAATTTGGAAGTTCCCTCTCTTGGTGGATCCTTGTATGTTATAAGTTTCATTGATGACTTTTCTAGAATGACTTGGTCATATTACATTAAGAGAAAGTTTGATGTTTTGTCTAAGTTTCAAGAGTTTAAAGCCCTAGTTGAGAACATGGATAATCTAAAAATTAAAATAATAAGAATTGATAATGGAGGTGAGTATGTGAATAAGAAGTTTTATGAGTTTTGTGTGTCTTGTGGAATTCAGAGAGAGTTAACAACTCCATATTCCCCACAAAAAAATGACATAGCTGAAAGGAAGAATAGAACCATAATAGAAATGGCTAGGACCATGCTTCATGCTTCTAATATGCCTAAGTTTCTTTGGGATGAAGCCATGAAAACTATTTTCCACATTCTAAATAGGGTTCCTGTTTCACCTGATTCTAGATCATTTCTTTGAAGTATTGATGAAACAAATAGGGTAACAGGCGTAGGAGGAATACCTGTTCAAATGTTGGTTAATGGGTTGTTACACGCATATGACTTCTAAATCCACAACTGATTGTGAGAGCTTCCTTTTGGCTAGGAGGAACTACCTGTAATGCAAAAGCAAGACCACCAGAAAAAGTTAAACAATATATGCAGTGAACTGCCTAGCATATGCTAGATCCGGGAAGTGTGATACTTCCTAGATGGTCATGTAGTCCACTATTTTAAACAATTTAATGCGGTAAATAAAGTAAAACCTATTGTAATTTGAAATGATTTAGGTATCTCACTTAAAACACAATAAGAAATAGATCTAATCTAACAAGCTAGGTTAGAATAGGATCCAAAGGTCAAATAACTGGTTCTGGGTCTCTGCAGGTCTGACAGAGGTCTTAGGTAGATCACAGGTGAATGAAGGTGAAAGGGAATTAGGTGGGTAGGTCACTATTTTGGGTTGTATGGGAAAATACAGAGACCGATGTTGGTTAAGGTGACTGACCGATGGTGGTTAGGTGTAACTGCTGCCAAGCATCGTGGAGTTCGGGAATGCCACAGAACGAGATTTAGGTCTCCTTTGTGATTGCACAAAAGGACTTTGGTTGGTCGAGATGAGGTATTGGGTGATTTGGGAGGGATTTGGTGAGGTTTTAATGGGTATGTGGAGTGGAATGTTGAAGGAGGTCAATGGATGGCTAGGTAAACAAAATATGATAATATAATGATGAAATGGAATGAACTAGAGAAGTATAACATTTACTTACTTGGATTCTGGTCTTGGATGCCTGTGAGTGAGGGATGGAGGTGTTGATGAGAGGTTTGAAGGATGCAGGTGGTCACCAACTAAAGGAAAGCTTTTGCATGGGCTGCATGTACATTCCTCTTTGCTTGGTTAGATCAGATCATTGTTGGGATGGCTGTGCAGAAAAGATGCTTGATCTCCTTCCTTGCATGCGTGTTCTCGCTAGAATGTGCTAATGTTTGCCAACTTTTCCAATCTTTTCCAACCTTCTGCCAACCTTGAGAATAAGGTTTTTTTGGGATTAAAAGGGTAACCGATGGTGGTTCCACCTTAACCGATGATGTTAGGGGTAATCGGCGTCATCAAGGTGGATTTCCTAGGTTTACTAAACTAGGGAGATCCTCTTGATTTCCTCAGATCTCGTGTCGTTAACCCATGGATTAGACTGGGATCTTCTTGTAAGCATGTGAGAATGTGGTTAGAGGGAATGTAGGCATTGATTTTTAGGGTTTGGGTAAGTCTTAGTTAGTTATGGCAACTTACTAAGAATAGGTTTTAGGTTGAGTTAGCTTGATGAGGTGTCTAAGTGAAGTGTATGTGTGGATATTATTTAAATTAAGATATTTAAATAATAAATATAGTGAGGATAATGAATTAATTTAATTAAATTAATTAAATTAATATTAGTGAGGTGAAAGGGGCCATGGCTAGGTGAATGTGATGAAAGGTACTTATTTGTCGAGGGACCAAAGGGGAGTGTGACCTAATTTTAGTGTCTACATTTTCCCCTTTTTTTGTGTGCATAGCTTGTATTGGTAAGTGATGCTAATAAAAATAAGATGTGGTTGCCCCATGTGTGGGTGAAGGTGATCCCCCTCAAACCAAGAACTGACGAGGCCGAAGGCAAAATCGGTGAGTGGTTTGATAAAAGGTAAATGGGAGGAAAAGGCAGGGGGAAGGGGGAAAAAAAAGGTCGAAAGGTCTACTGGGCAATGCTAGGTAATGGGTCTAGGTCAAAGGTAGCAATAGTCAAATGCATGCACATGTATAAACTGCAACACGCTACCGGGTTGAAGAGCAGGAAAACTCTACATCGTCTAAGGTCGATAGGTTTATCCAAACAAGGTTGAAGTGATTTTGGTATCCAAGGTATATGATATGGTTAAGAAACACAACGTAGGTTAGGTGCAGGAACGTTTAGGTATGTTCCAGTACACCAAAGGTAGGGTTAAGATAAACGGTCATGGAAATAGGCTAGGTAAGGTCATTAGGTCAATCAACACAGTAATACAGTGCATGCAAGGTATAGCGAACACATGAGGTCAAAGGTCACTAGTGATGGTCCAGGTCCAAATATCTAGGTCACGACATGGGTAAGGCCAAGGTAGGGGTAAAATAATGAGTCCCCAAAGGAGGAAAAAGGGAGGTAGTAAATGATGAGGTTAGGAAGGTTAGGTAAATGGTTTGGGTAAAGGTGGGGTGGGGTAAATGATCAAGGTGAAGGTTGGGTGAGGCAAAAAAAGAGGTAGGGGTAGGGTAAATGGGTGAAATTGAGGGCAATGTGTAGGTGAGGGTGACCGATGCCGGTCATGGATAACCAATGATTGGTATAGGTCAACAAACGATGGTTAGTTAGGTAGGGCATGCGAATGACGCCGTCAAGGGTAACCGACGTCGATTAGATTGGTCGGTTTGTTATAAAAACAAAAATCCACATTTTTTGTTATTCATTTGTTATTTTCGAAGTGAGAAAATGACAAAAAGGAGAAAAAAGTGAGAAAAGTGTCCAGATGGAAATGGAAGAAAGTGAGATGGAAGTGTGATCGATGAGTGATTGATTCGTGGTGAGTAAAGTGGGTCCAGGATCGGTGAGGGATTCGATTGGTGAGAGGTTGTAGGTAGATATTCGGTGATGGCAGAGGCCAGAGAGGGATCGAGGGGCCACCGATATAGTGGCCATACGTGCCACCGAGATGGGGCAGTGCAGTGATGAGGTAAGTGCCCTACTCTACATTGTTGATTTGTTAGATTAGAGATTATTTTAGGGTATGTTAGGGTTTTTTTTGTTTTGGTTTTGGTGGGTGGGCACAAATTAAATTTGGGAATGGGGGAATATTGGGTAAAAGGAGGAATGGGGAGGGTAATAAAGGGGATAGGGGAGGTGGGTGGAGGTCCAAGGGTAGGTTAGGTCATCGTAGGTGGGGTAAAAGGGGCAGGGGGAGGTTTTTTAGAAAGGGGGTTTGGGGAAGTCATGGGTTTTTCATGACAGTGACCGGCGCGTTGGTCAAGGTGCCGTGTCGGTTAGTTAGGTGGAACCAGTATCGGTCACCAAACAAGTGACCGATGTGGCTAAGGGGTAACCGGGGTCGGTAAAGGTGAACGGTATCGGTCACCAAACAGGTGACCGATGCCAGTTAAAGGGTGATCGGGGTCGGTTAGGATGAACCGGTACTGGTTGGATTAGTGGGCACAAAGGTCCAAAAGTGATGTGGGCTAGGTAGTTGAGATGGGTAGGGTGAAAATAAGGTATAGGAAAATGATAATGGTTGAATATGGATTGATATATGTAAATTAATGTCATGCTTGTATTGGATGCAGGGGAGAGAGTGCAATTACATATGCGGGATAGGGTTCCACCTCTATTGGTGACAAGCAGCGGCAAATGACCCCGGAGGAGCTGCAACATGTGGAGGTAGTGGGATTGAGTGGGGTTTGGTGCTATAGACATGTAGTCTGGTAGCCCAGTTTGATGGTCGCTGCTCATCGATAGATGGGACTCCATGACCAACACGTTCCACCTGCCGATGGGTGAGATGACTATCACCCTGGAGGATGTTTTGGATTCTTTGGTTACCCATATTAGGTGCCTAGGTTTATTCTATCTCCTCCGAGGCCTCAAAGGAGCTGATTGTGTCTATTTTTGGAGAGGGGATGGCTGATCTAAGATTCCATAGTGCCAATTTGAGCTATGGAGAGATGTACCTAGCCCATCCGGAGGAGACGAGGCTAGTGGTTTTGTTGATGGAGGCAAGTGTGCTACTATGCACTGCCAGATGCAGAGGGTGGATGCTTTCCCGATCACTGATGGGGTACTCCATGACATGATGGTGCATGAGACCCACTTTTACCTAGGCACCAACATTCTTGGTGTAGCTTTGCACAGGAGTTGTGGGCATATGGGTGGCTACAGTCAAGTTTAGCATGTGTTGTACATTTTTACTACACTGTTGGGCCTATGAGCACATAGTTTGTGTGCATCCTATAGGGATGCCCGAGAAGATGCATTCCCAGTGAGATTTGTGTGGGTGGGATACATGAGATGGGTGCCGGTGATAGGAGAGAGAGATCTGATAGGCCGACACATGATGTGGCCCATTTCTAGTTACTGGAGGGGTTATCCAGAGTGGACATTATATGGAGGCCATATGTGGGATTCCCCTCATATAGGCATATACATGAGGAGCTAGCTGAGCTCCAGCTAGAGAGATGGATATAGGGTCACCATGCCGGGAGGATGAGATGATCCTGGTAGACAGATTCTAATGGTAGTTTGCAGGCTAGTACAGACATACCTCCACCCTTCCCATAGTATCAGAGAGATGACATGGAGAGGCCCTTACCTCTACCATAGCCTACAGTGCCCACAGGGTAGGAGGAGAAGCCAGTGGACCGGAAGATAGATGACGCCAGGTGTACAGATAGGCATAGTGTAGTGGTGGGTGCTGGGCATTTGAGCCATACCACCTGATCGGGAAATCGGATCTAGCTACCATTATAGTGCAGAGAGACACCCTACAGGGGTAGGTAATACACTCATTACCCAGTTGGGTATACTAAAGACATAATTAGAGGGCTAAGAGGCGGAGGTAGTAGAGCTATGTGTATACAGTGGTGGCACCCTGCAGGCCCAGATGGTCAGTGGAGGAGATGGAGATGGAGAGGAGGGGGATGGTCAGGTGGCAACCTTACAAGCTTAGGTGGTAGGTTTATAGGGCTAGTTGGCCATATCCTAGGCATAGATTGGGGTCTTTACAGGCCCAAATATAGCACAGGGGTAGGGGGCACCACCACAGCACTTAGAGTAAGTCCCAGCTCATAAGAAGTAGTGGGGAAGGGTCTCGCAGTAAGGTAGGCAGGGGCCGAGACCTATGGGACCACCACAGACCATGCCTATATCCAAGGTTACAGGATGCCCTAGGTGAGGTGGAGATACTATCAAGACTAGCTTATGGCGGATGGGATAGATTTCATATCCTATGCCGAGTACATGGCACAACAGGCATTAAATGAGAGGATGAGATCCCACACTCATAGTGTGGAGAGCATAGGAGGTCAGCAAGCTCCGAGGCCCGATCAAGTCAGAGAGGCTACCATGGCACATGGAGACCAGCTCCAGTTGAGGCACCAGCAGGGACCCAGGAGGCCGAGGGTACAAGTGATACCGAGATGGAGGACATCCGCCGAGATGCTTGATATGGCACTGGTTTTTTGATGTATGATAGTTTTTGTGTGATATATACCGGCCTGTATGCCGAGAGATATTTATAGTGTTGATCACATACCGGCCTGTGTGCTAATGACAGTGAGGATGTATGAGAGATTTTTGTATATTTTGAGCATATACCACGTGCGTTGAAGAGATTTTGTATTATTCATTATTTTATTGTATATATGAGACCTACTGTATGTGCCGATGACATTTTGTATTGTATATCAGCCTATGTGCCACGATGATTTTGAGATGATGGACATGATGAGATAGCCATGTATATTTGAGATACACATTGATTTATATGATGAGATACATGCTATGATTTGATTTGTTGATGTGTTTATGAGATATGAATTTATTGATTTATTATTTTGATATGGATGGAAAGTAGGTGAGTTAGGCATGATGGAGTCAAGGTTGGTTTAGGCATGGATGGTGTCGGGTCGGTTAGGCATGATGATCAACTGAGTTTAGGCATGGATGGAGTCAAAGTTATAGGCATGGATGGAGTCAAAGTTATAGGCATGGATCGAGTCGGGTTGATTTAGGCATGGATTGAGGAGTTAGGCATGGTTATAGGCATGGATGGAGTCGAGGTTATAGGCATATATTGAGTAAGGTCAATTTAGGCATGGATCGAGTCAAAGTCAATTTAGGCATGGATCGAGTCAAGTTGGTTTAGGCATGGTTGAGTCAAAAGTAGGTGAAGTGGTGATTCATTATTTTATGTAATGAATGATATATGGGTCATATGTGAGATGTGGTATAATCTATGCATAGTGATGATAGAGAAATGGTAGGCATAATAAATGTATGTTATGATAATGTTTAAAATATGAAACAACTTGTTATGTATGTGGTTTAATTTCCAATTTTGGGTATAAAAGGGAAACAAAGTTAGGTGTGATGTAATGTGAGGCACATGGAAGATGAATTATTTAGGGTAGAGGATGGCCGAGCTAACCTCCAAGGGCCCCATGCCCTCGGAGTGTTGCCTACATAGTCTTGATGAAAAGGGACCTCAGGCCGATGTAGTTCTCCCATAATGAGCTAGGGAAGAATATGAGGAGGTATGAAAATGAGTTGGTAGGTTTTTGGGCATGTTGTGGGTTTAGGTTTGTTAGGTGTGGGTAGATTATAGGTAAAATGATGTAGGTGAGGGTGATTGTGACAAAAGAAGAAGATTACCCCAAAAGTAAGTGTCGAGGACCAAGTCCTGTATAAGGTAATCAAAACGTAAACAAAGATGGTTCAAAAGATAAGAGGGGGCAATAAAGCCACCTGATTGGGTAGGATCATACCGAGTAGATCATACCTTGGTGGAGGTGATGAATGTAAGACCCTAAAGACATTGCATGATGGACTATTCTACGGTGAAAAGTAGTCACATGATCACCAAATGTCTAAGTTCCAAGAAGTCCCTTGAGGCAAGTAGGAAATGAGAGTGGGCATGGTTTGAAGGGTGAAAAGTGGGTAATTTTTCATATGGTATAGGTAGTAGCATGTGTTTGAGCAAGAGAACCTAGCTCACAATGGGCAAGTCCATGACAAAAAGGTTGAGTGTTTTGACTTATAGTTGAGATAGACTGATCGATGTGGGAAGTCTATATGGGATGAATAAAATTGAACTCCTTGAGGTCTTCATGAAGTTGATCGATGCGGGAAGCTTCGGTTGCTCTCATTTTTTTAAGAGATTTACATAGTTGTCCTTCTAGGGAGCAGTCTATTTATAGCAGCAATTTGTCAAGAGGAAGATGTCCTTTTGAGGGAGTCATATTTTTATTGGAAGTTTGACTCAAGGAGTTGGGTCCCATGTGAGGTCTTGAGGTCATGGACAAGACCAAGGTGGAGAAGAAGACTCTTGTTCAAAAGGCAAGGTGAAATGACCATGGGATCTCATCTAAAGGTAGATGAAAAGTATCCATGAGAATCATGCTATGTGTAGTGCCATGGTACACATATTCAAGAGAAGATAACAAGTGATGGGTACTCACATGATTCTTGTTTAATCGTTAGTGAGGTGTATGAGTGAATAACACTCAAGGGATGAGCATGGAAAGAGAAAAAGGTGAGGTAGGACTACAAGTCAACAATAGAATGGTCGAAGATGCAAGGCGTTAAGGGGCTCAGGTTTGGGTTTACCATCGAGTGATGATAAATGGTAAGCACCTGATCCATAGGTATGAGTCATGATGTATGGTCCAAGCCAATTAGGAGAAAATTTTCCCCGTTTACTTTTTTCTACTTTGGTTACGTGTTGATTTTCTTTCAGACAAGGTCACCGACTTGGAAGGTTTGTTCATGGACACATTTGTTGTAGGCACGTTTGATACATTTTTGGTAAACTTGAAGGTGATCTAGAGTGTTAAGATGATGTTCATCTAATAACTCTAGTTGTGCTAAATGGTCCTGATGAAAGTCATCATCATTGAGCATGTCATGGAGAGAAATGTGGAGTGAGGGATCTGGACTTTGAGAGGCAAGAATACCTCTGTACCATAAACTAGAGAAAATGGTGTGGCCGTAGTGGAAGTGTGAATACTAGTGTGGTATGCCCATAGGGAAAAAGGAATGTGTGCATATGCCAATCCTTCCCAGTATCATCAACCACTTTCATAAGAATTTTGTTGAGGGTTTTGTTAGTGGATTGGCTTGGCCATTGGTTTGTGGGTAATAAGGTGATGAGAAACTAAGCTGAATGCCGAAGGCATCACAAAGTTTTTGCAATGTTTTGTTTTTGAATTGTTTTCCATTGTCAATGATGAGGTGATGTGGAACACCAAAGCAACAAATGATGTGGTGGTTAATGAACTCACATATTTTCTCAACTTTCATGGAAATGAGTGGTATGGCTTCCACCCATTTTGTATAGTATTCGGTAGTAGTGATGATCCATTGATGGCGTTGGGAAGAATGAGGATTGATTTCTCCGACAAGATCCAAACCCCATTGAGAGAAGGGCCAAAGGTCTCGAGTGACCTGTAAGGCATGACTGGGTGTATGATGAAGATTGGAATGTTGTTGGCATTTTACACAACATTTGATGTAGTCACAACAATCATGGTTAAGGGTCAGCCAATAATAGCCTAGGTGAAGAATACGCTTAGCAACAAGTAAGGCCACTGAAGTGACCTCCACATATGCCATCATGAACTTCCTTAATGGTATAAGGAATTTCAGAACTTGTGAGGCATCGTAAGAGAATACCATCAAAGTTGTGCTTATAGAGGAGGCCCCCTAGAATGACATAATGAGAGACCTTTTTAAGGAAGGCGCATTGTCCATTATGGGTGAGATCAGAGGTAAGATGGAGAGAGAAAGGTAGTCGGAGTATTGTTTATACCAAAGGTCACTCGGGGTCGAGGGGTAGTGGTTCCGATGAGTAAACATCATGAGGTAAATAAGAAGGTGATTGGAGTCATTATACGGTGACAAAGATTTTAGAATGGTGGGGAAAGGTATTTGGGAAGCTAAGCAGGCCATGGTATCTACAAATTTGTTGGTTGAACGTGGGATGGTTTGAAGGGTGTAATGATCAAAGGTGGTCAAAAGTATGTCTACATGATGTTTATACTTTTGAAGTATCTCATTATGACATTGGTACATACCATTGACTTGGTTTATGACCAATTGAGAATCACCAAAGATGTTGATTGATTTGACATCTAGGGTGTAGGAAGCTTGGAGACCTAGTATGAGCGCTTCAGTATTCAAAGCAATATTGTTAGTACATTCAAAATCTAATTTGAAAGAAAAAGGCATGGGTTCACCATCAAGAGGAATGAGGATAATACCAGCCCCACCCCCACGCTGACACTTGGAACCATCGAAGAAGAGTGTCATTTGGTAAGGAGGTTCATCCAGGGAAAGGGTAGCAATCGAATCATCTGGAAAGTCAAAATTAGAGGGTTGATCCCGAAATAGTGTGTCGGCCAATTGGTCGGTGATAGCTTGGCCCTTGATGGAATTTTGATGAATGAATTTGAGGTCAAGATCAGCTAAAAGCATAAGCCATCATGTGCATGCTGATTTTGATAAGGTTTAGCATACATGAAGTGTAAGGGGTCGGTGTTGGTCACAACATAGGTTTTGTGGTTGAGTAGGTAATGACGGAGTTTGGTGGCAATGAAAACTAAGGCTAAGAAGTTTTTTGGGATGGGTGTATTGGGTTTCATAGTCCAAAAGAGTATGGATTATGTAATAAACCACCTGCTCCCTGTGTTGTTCATCGCGATGAGCGAGCATGGCTCCCAAGGAATGATCGGTAGCTGAGATGTATAGGTAAAAAGGTTGATCATCTTTAGGTGGAATGAGTATGGGTGGTTGGAGAAGGTATTGTTTTAGGCCTCAAAATCCTTTTGATAGTCATCATCCCATTTAAAGGAGACATCCTTCTTGAGCAGATGATGAAATGGTTGACATCGATCAGATAATTGTGAAATGAAATGGTGAATAGATTGCAACTTACCTTGTAGGCTATGAGTTGTTCAAAGGTTAGTAGGTGGAGGCATTTCAAGAATGGCCTTGACTTTAGCAGGGTCAAATTCTATACCATGGAGGGAAATGATAAATCCCAGGAGCTTTCCTGAGAGAACCACGAAGATGCACTTCTTAGGCTGAAGGCAGACATAATATTTAATGAGATGGTCAAAGATGGTTTTGAGGATGGTTAGGTGCTCAGAGTGGCATTTAGATTTGGCCAAGAGATCATCCACGTAATCTTCCAATATGTGATGCATGATGTCATGGAAGATGTAAGTCATCATAGCTCCGATATGTGGCACCAGCATTTTTAAGGCCAAAAGGCATGACTCGATAGTAGAAGGTCCCCAAGGGGTGATGAACGAGGTCTTGTGTTGATCCTCTGGGGCAAGTAGGATTTGGTTATAACCCGAGAAGCCATCCATGAGTGATAACATCTCGTGACCAGCAAGTAAGGTCAACCAGTTGGTCAATACAGGTAAGGGAAAGTCATCTTTTGGGCATGCTAGGTTGAGGTCATGGAAGTCCATGTAAATGTGGAGTCCCCCTGTCACCTTAGTGATAAGGACAATGTTAGAAATCCAATGAGGATAATCAATGGGTAAGATGAAGGAAATAGAAAGAAGGTTTGAAGTTCTTCTTTGATGAGAAGAGCAATGCGAGGGTGCATTTTCCTCAGCTTTTGTTTAATGGGTTTGGCATCGGGAATGGTTACGATATTGTGGACCACTATGGTGGGGTCAATACCGGGCATGTCTGCGTAAGACCAAGTGAAAGCGTGGTTATGATCTTGAGAAAAGAAGTGATGGCTTCTTGTTTAGCAACATCTAAAGATTGTCCGATCTTTAGGATGTGCGGGTCATCCTGAGTATGAATGTTGATCTTGATAGTCGATTCATTCAACATGGTTTGCATCTCAGAAGGTAACGACCGATGAATATATGAGTCTTCTACACCAAGGTAGGTGAGTATGGATTCATCATCCTGACATTGAATGACGTTAATTGAAGGTGTATCATCATCGATCATTTAGGATATAGGAAGGGAAGAGTGGAAGGGGCCTCGCCCTCACGTTGATAAGTCAGAGGCCCCAAGGAAATGGTGTTTATGAAAAAATTTTTTTAGGAGGGATAGATTCAGATCCATCGACTCCATCGGTGAGGGTGGTGATGAAGGTGGAGTGGGTGAAGAAGGTGGAGAAGAGCTAGTGTCCTTAATGAGTTCAATGTGGGCTTGTTTGGTAGGTGGTTCAAGAAAGCCGATACCACTACTACGGTCATTATGTTTGCGGGTGGTACATGGAATAATGGTATGGTGGCCTTGCTCATAAAATCCAAAACCAAAACCCTTCCATGCACATCGGTGCAGGAAGGTGTGGGTAAAATGGTGATTGGTAAGTGATTGGAAGTCAACGGAAAAGGGGTGAGTTTGTGGCGGTGGTTTGGGTGTGTAAGTGGTAGTATCAAGTCCCCCATAGGTGAGACTAGTACGAGATGAGGAGGACCATAGAGGAGGCATTCTCCAATGTGGTGATCATAGTGAGGGTGTTGGTGAAGGCTTCCATACTCTTGTGGAGTAAGGAATGTGTTGACACTATATAGGTGGTACTCCCCAGAGTGAGGCGTTGAAAAACACCTTCCAAGGGATCAAGTGGTTGGTATGTAGGTAGCTGGAATGGATGATGTGTCGAGAGGTTGATGCAGAGGTGGAGTTAATGGATTGGGAAGTTGATGGGTCAGCCGTGGAGGTTATGGCAGTGGTAGGAATGGAGGAGGTATGTGTGGTAGAAGCAACAACTATATTGGTAAGTGGAAGTAGGTGAAGAAGTAATGGTTGTGGAGGTAGTCGGCTTAATAGGTATGAGCACATCATTGGGTTGGTAAAGCATGTTGCATGTTTTAAAAGGTGAGGGGTCAGCTGGAATGGTATAAGTGTGTCCTTTGTGTTCAAACTTTACACAATGATGCAAAGTGGAAGGAATGTAACCCATGACATGAATCTAGGGTCTACAAGCAACAAGTTATATTGGAATTCCCCTTCCAAAATGTAAAACAATTTGGAATAGTGTGGGGCCCACACAAATGTGGAGGATGATGGTGCCTAGTGTAGAGGTGATAACATCATTGAATGAATGCAACATGACCTAGATGTTTATGCATGTAATTGTAGGTATGCACATTTGAGTGAATGCATGGGATGAAATGATGTTAATGCTAGCACCCCCATCAATCATCACATGGTGTACCCGTATGTCATCGATGTGGAAAAGATGAAGAGGGCTGGGTCCTGGGTCATCATTTTGGTGTGGTGCGATCTCTTCCTCTGAGAAGCTAAGGGAGGCCACTTGGTGAATAGGGTGGGGTGAAGATGAAGGTGGTAATTTGGTGAGAGAGGCTACATGATGGGGTGTGATAATGGAGGCTACGGGTGTAGGGTCATTGGGTAAAACCTCAATAGATTGAAGAACCTCCATGAGAGCTTGACGATGGGATTCGAGGTTTGGATGAGGTCATATAAGGACATTTTGAGGGGAGATTGGTGTAATTGTTTGAGCATGGTGCGATGTGTGATGCCATTAGAAATGGGGTACGTGGGGCCATGATAGTGATTTTAGGTATGGGTGTAGATGGTATGTTGGGTATAGGATTGGTTGGTGGGTCAGTTGCCCTTTTCTTTACCCTTATCCTTTCTAAGCATGTGTAGTGACATGTATCATGTTGATCTGAGGGGAGTTGTCATAAATGGAGAAGGTGTAGGGTGAGTGGTATAATGACACGATGGGAAAAAACCTACCGGAGGAGAAAAACCTTGTGAGGTGAGTTGGGCGCAATGACATTTGGGTGGTGGCGTGGCAAGTTCTCTGATGTGAACCATGTTAATTTCAAATCTTGGGGGTGGCTCTAGGAGCTGTGAGGGTGGAGTTTGTGGTTGTTGAGTGGGAAGTGTGGGAATGGGTGTTGGTGAAGCAGGATCCTCATCGAGAAGGTCATCATCATCAAAGTTGGTTTTCGGAGGACACAATTGGATAAGGATGGTTTTCAAGGCCTTGCATTTTTCCACATCGTGCCCTAGCACACGATGGTAGGCATAAATTTTAGTATCATCAAACCCTTTTGGCTTGGGTTTGAGGGGGTCATAAGGTCTGAGTGGTGGTAATGTGATGACAAAAGTCTCAAGGAGGTTGGTTAAAATTTTGGCATAGGACCCTGCTAGTGGATCACAATGGGAAGTGAACATGGGTTTGGGTGTAGGTGTGGTTGATTGTTCGAGGAATGGTCTTTGGAAGAGGAGGAGTGGGTCGAGCTATGGGTTTGGGTGCTGGCATGGTTTTGGGTTTGTCATTGTGCTTGTTTAGGTAGGGGTATAGTAGGTGAACAAGTAGGAGGGTGTGTGGTTGTTTTGACTACCTTATTGTGGGGTAGTGGAGTTTTGTTTTTTGGATTACACCTTCTTGGGTAAAGGTGATATGGGTGTACGAGGTCTAGAAGGAAAGGTAGATGGGGGAAGAGGGTGAGTTACCCATGGGGATAATGGAAGGTGTGTGAAGGTAGATGATGCGACGGGTCGTGCTTTGGGGTGAGAGAGAAACGATTGAAGTGTAGTGGGTAGTGAAGCAATAATTGAGGGTATTGGAGGTATGGGTGGTAAAGATGCTATAGGTGTGGTGTAAGTCGTGTTGGGCATCTAGGTAGGTTAGAGGTTTGTGAGGAAGGAATGGGTTGTTGTGTTTTTGGTTTATTGGTGGGTGGAGGTTTCTTGACCATGTGGGGAAGCTGAGATCCTAAGATGGATGGGATAGGTGCAGGTGTGATTGGCACAACCGGGGTATGAGTTCTATGGGTTTGGTGCTTCTGTTTGGGTGTCAGAGTAGGTGTGGTGTTGTCTTTGGAGGATGTAGCTAAATCCAGTTTGATAGGTGGATGAGTAAGGCTGGTGGTCGGGGTGACCCCTAAAGTGGTAATAGGTTTAGTCGAGGATGATGTCATAGGTGTGGGTTTGGGTTTAGATATAGATTGGGCTATGGGTAAGGATGTGGTTTGAGCTATGACAGGTGTCATGGAAGGAGTTGTGATAGAGGTGGTTGTGTTTGGTTTGATTGGTTGAAATATTTTTGGGTAGATAGTGGAGGTATCAACAAGTGACCTCTGCATCTGCGTTGAGACAGAAGCAAAAGACATCCCCATAGTAAGGCTCTATCCACATAATCTAAGTGATCGGCCAAATGTGAGAATAAAATGTTTATAGGTGGAGTTGATGAGGACCTAATGGAAATTCCCGTAAAATGTGTCTTAGAGATGGGAAATTGGCTAGCTTCAGCTTCATGGGTAAGAGAGCCAAAAGTAGGTCTGCAAGGATTTTGGGTAGCGGATGGAGAATGCTCACCAAGAGGCAAAGGTATCTCAACTGGGTCTATGATAGGTGAGAGATGATGGGAGCTCCTCTATAGGTGGAGGAGATGATGGGTGCTCCTCTGTGGGTGGAGGAGGTAATGGGTGCTCCTCTATGGGTGGAGGAGGTACTGTGGGTAAAGGTTCTCTAAGTGGAGAAGCCAGGGGTGAGATGGTCTCGATGTTAGCGAAGACTCCTCCATAGGTGATGAAGGAGATGAAAGATGTTCCTCTATGGGTGAAGGAACAGGGGAGGTTGGTTCTGATGTGGAAGGAGGATTTTGGGCTAGGATTTCCTCTATGGAAGGAATGTGAGGTAATTGGGAGGTGACAGGTACGTCATTAAAGATAGCGTGGACCTCGTGGGTATGGGTATCATGAGTTGAGGTCTCACCGGTTTGATCAGATGAAGGGGCATGGTTGGGAAATGGTTTCTTGAAGATGTGTAGGTTTTGGTTGGTAGGTGCATTAGGATTATCCATGGTTAACTCACCTTTCTCGAGCATTTCTTGGACAATATTTTTGAAAGTGATGTAGTTTCCATCACTATGACCCTTTACTCGATGATAGTTATAGAAGTCATGTTCTTTATACCATGTGGGCATGGGGCAAGTAGGGTCAAAACTAGTGTGTGGTTTTATGGGTGGAAGAGTGATGGCTCCAACTTTGATAAGATTTTCTAAGACAGAAGAGTAAGGTTCCCCAATTGGGGTGTATTTCCACTGCTCTTGTTCTGAATTGAAAAGTTTAGATGGGTGAGAGATTAGATGAGGGGGTAGCCTGATTTGATGGATGAGTTGGGCCAGCCTTGAGTACCACTACGTTAGTGGTGCCCTTAGCCTTTGAATAATTGGTTTGTGGTTTGGAAGAAGAAGAGGTATCATTCGACTTGAATGCCAAATTCTTATTGCGTAATTGGATTTTCTTCTCTTCGATGGCCCAAATCTCTAACTTTTGTGCCATAGTGAATGCTTCATCGAATGTTTGGAAGGTTTGGACCTGCAAGGTTGGTGAGATATGTCTAGCACAAGCCCATGTGAAGAGCTCGATGAGTTCTATTTTGTGGCAGTTGGAAGGTGAGTTGGTTGATCAAGCTACGCCAATGAGTGACAAAATCTGTGATAGATTTGTCCTCATATTGACGTGTGGAGTATAGGTCGGTCATGGTAACCTTCTTGATGATATTGATAGAGAAATGATCCAAGAAGGCTTGGGCTACCTGATTGAATGAGAATATGGAGTGTCTAGGTAACCCACTATACCAATCTAATGTAGGTCTAGTCAGAGACATGGGAAAGGTTCTCAAGAGCAAGGCATCATCGTGAGTGATCAGATAACACCCATGTTTGAATGACCACAAATGCTGCATGGGTCTTCTTTGCTATTGAAATGATTGAATTTAGGCATTTCCCAATGCACGGGGTATGGGCAGATAGGAATGGATGGGTGGATGGGCTCGTTACAAATCTCATCATAGGTGAGAGTGTTATGGGAGCCGAAACCGATGCCTCTAATGTCTACATCTTGTCCAACATCAATTTGATTAGGTCATTGGTAGGTTACGATGATTGGGTGCCTCCTATAGCATGAGAGGGTTGGTTTTGGGCATATAATGGGGGTGGCACTCCAGTGTATGGTGCTGCCATGTAGGTTGATTGGGAAGAAGGAAGTGAAACAAGGGGTACATACCCTGAGTGAATAATGGAGGAAATGGGAGGTGGCTGATAGTATGTATATGGAGGTGGAAGGGTCGTGGTAACCCTAGTGGAAATGGGGCTAATGATTGTGGAATGGAAAGGACCACATTCTGAAAAGGGGTAGGGGTCACCACACATCGGAGGTGGTAGTGTAGCTATGGGTATGTGTGAGACATTAGGGGTGGATGAGGTTATGTTTTGGGATAGTTGTCAAGGGTATGGTGGATGTGGTAGGTGTAATGGAGGTGGTAGATGCAACAGTCATAGTGGGTATAGGACCTAACTGTGAAATGACTGGGGGTAAGGTAGATGTGGGTAGCACAGAGCCTAGATGGGGCCGATGCAGGAGTGGGAGTGAGAGTCGGGGGATAGATATGGGCATGCCGTATATCAATCAATTGACCCATGAGGCATCTCGAGTGGATGAGTGGGAAAGGTAAAACTGCAAGGTGGTAGGGTTTTGGTCAAGGAGTCGTGTGAACTCCTCATCTCCGGTAGTGATAGTGATAGGTTGGATGGGATCCATGGCTAGTGATAAAATGGAAGGTGGTGAAGGACTAGGTGGGAGTGGTGATAACTGGTGTGAAATACAAGTGTGCTTTCTTGTCTTTGGGTCAGCACCATGTGAACCAAGATCGATCAGTAGGGCGTTACTTCTCTGTAAATGACACAAAAAATAGTAGGAACAGTGAATCTAATGGTAAAAAGTGGATTAGGTACCAAATGGTGGTTGGAAAGTGAAACAAGCTAACTGATGCCGGTTAAGGAAAACCGACGCTGGTCAAGGGTAACCGCTACTGGTCACTGTAGAAAATGGTCAGTGAGTGAAAAACTAGGTAGAAGGTCAAATCTGACAGGTATGCCAAATCTGATGGTGTTTTACAATGTCAATGGGAATGATGGTAGTGACAAAGGGACTGTGAAAAGTGGAAGAAAATGAATAAAATGTCCTTTTGGGTAGGTTAACAAAAGGACTGGAACCGAACGTTGGTTGGGTATAACCGACGATTGTTAGAGGGTAACCAACGATGGTTTGTGAAATTGAAACAATGATGAAAGAAAAGTGGTTGTGAATTAAAATCTGATGTAGAATCAGACCCAGAATTTTGAGAATGATGATGATATGGCCCAGGCACACTCAGGTGAAGCCGAGAATACACCAATTGTGATGAGGAGCATGCAAGGATGAACAAGAAAAATGAAGAACATGATCTCTCACCTCAAAATGCAAGCCAAGCAGAAACACTAAGAAAAATGTGATCCTAGGAGTGCCTTTTCTATTATGTTTGTTTAGCTTATGCTATTTAAGGACTGACACATGAATTGTGAAATAGAATTTTTGGTGAGGATGGCTTCCTACGAAGAAGGAGATCTAAAAGGTGAGGTTTTAGGTATGTTATGGTGGGGGCGGGCTTTTTTGAAGTATGACTCGACAGAGCAACGAGTTGGGAGTGCCCCAATCCTCATGATTGTGTGATCACCTACAAATTCTTCCAGGTAAGATGTTGTTTAAGAATGTGTGTATTTTTCAATTTTTGTGAGGTTTGGTAAGACTCGAGAGAGAGAGAGAGAGAGAAAGTGTTTTCTATGTTTGTTTGTCAACCATCAGCTGGTCATGACTTCCAACGTATAGGTTGCCCTCAATTAATGTGAGCTAATGCGATAAATTAGAATGCAATGCACTTATTTTTAAGCCCAAATCGAAGTGTGAAGTTGGATGACACAAAAAGATGAAGAGGAAGAGGGATGCTCTTTCACTACAATGCAGAAAACATGAAGAAATGGTTCTTTTTAATTACACCAAAAGAAAAGTTTCCTTTAGAGCAAATAGAAAGAAAAGGTGGGTTACCAAGGAAGAAAATTAATGTGTATGCTTTTCAGAAGGGAAACAAACACACAATTTTTCCTAGGAATGAATGAAATGCAAGGAACCCCGAGATGGGTCCCACCGAGGCATGCCAAAATGTTTCACCTGATTCTAGATCATTTCTTTGAAGTATTGATGAAACAAATAGGGTAATGGGCGTAGGAGGAATACCTGTTCAAATGTTGGTTAATGGGTTGTTGTGTGCGTATGACTTCGAATCCACAACTGATTGTGAGAGCTTCCTTTTGGCTAGGAGGAACTACCTGTAATGCAAAGCAAGACCACTAAAAATTTAAACAATATATGCAAAGTGAACTGCCTAGCATATGCTAGATCCGAGAAGTGTGATACTTCCTGATGGATCATGGTCATCCACCCACTATTTTAAACAATTTAATGGTAAATAAGTAAAACCTATTGTAATTTGAAAAATGATTTAGGTATCTCACTTAAAACACAATAAGAAATAGATCTAATCTAACAAGCTAGGTTAGAATAGGATTTGAAGGTCAAATAACTAGTTTTGGGTCTCGCAGTCCGACAGAGGTCTGTAGATCACATGTGAATGAGGTGAAAGGGAATTAGGTGGGTAGGTCACTGTTCTAGGTTGTATGGGAAAATACAGAGACCGATGTTGGTTAAGGCTGACCGATGGTGGTTAGGTGTAACCGGTGCTGCATTATTGTGGAGTTCTGGGAATGCCACAGAATGAGATTTAGGTCTCCTTTGTGATTGCACAAAGGACTTTGGTTGGTCGAGATGAGGTATTGGGTGATTTGGGAGGGATTTGGTGAGGTTTTAATGGGTATATGGAGGGGGAATGTTGAAGGAGGTCAATGGGTGGCTAGGTAAACAAAAGATGATAATATAATGATGAAATGGAATAAACCAGAGAAGTATAACATTTACTTACTTGGATTCTGGTCCTAGATGCCTGTGAGTGAGGGATGGAGGTGTTGATGAGAGGTTTGAAGGCTGCAGGTGATCACCAACTAAAGGAAAGCTTCTGCATGGGCTGCATGTACATTCCTCTTTGCTTGGTTAGATCAGATCATTGTTGGGATGGCTGTGCAGGAAAAGATGCTTGATCTCCTTCCTTGCATGTGTGTTGCGTGTTCTTGCTGAATGTGCTAATGTTTGCCAACTTTTCCAATCTTTTCCCAACCTTCTACCAACCTTGAGAATAAGGTTGTTTTGGGGTTAAAAGGGTAACCGACGGTGGTTCCGCTTAACCAATGGTGAGGTTAGGGGTAACCGGTGTCGGTCAAGGTGGGATTTCCTAGGTTTACTAAACTAGGGAGATCCTCTTGATTTCCTCGAGATCTCGTGCCATTAACCCGTGGATTAGACTGGGAGCTTCTTGTAAGCATGTGGGAATGTGGTTAGAGGGAATGTAGGCATTGATTTTTAGGGTTTGGGTAAGTCTAGTTAGTTATGACAACTTACTAAGAATAGGTTTTAGGTTGAGTTAGCTTGATGAGGTGTCTAAGTGAAGTATATGTGTGGATATTATTTAAATTAAGATATTTAAATAATAAATATAGTGAGGATAATGAATTAATTTAATTTAATTAATTAATATAATATTAGTGAGGTGAAAGGGGCCATTACTCTTGCATATTATTTGGGTATGGAATTCACACCAAAGGATTAAGGGTATATGATCCACTCAAACATGAGATCATAGAAAATAATAATGTTCATGTTCTTGAGAAATCATTTTGTGATTCTTCCTCTCTTCCCTCCCGTGTTTCTCATGAGTCTGAAATCCTAAAGATTGATAACCCTCCTCTAGAAAATATGGAAACAAAATTCCATAAGGTTGAGCATTCTTATCCAGATATGATGGATGTGGATATTGAGGGGGAGTCATCACAATCTGTGTCTCGGTCTAGAATTCTTTAATGGGCTCAAAGTTTGGTTTCTAATTCTCAACATAATAATTTGAGAAAGGTGACCTACTGTCAAAATTATTATCATGCCTTGTCAACTTTGTATGAGGTTGAACCTCAATCCTTTGAAGAATCCAACATAGATAAAAGGTGGATTGAATCTATGGAAGCTGAATACAATGCTCTAATCAAGAATAAAACTTGGGAATTAGTCTTTCTTCCTCTTAAAAGAAGCATTGTAGGATCTAGATGGTTGTATAAAATAAAGTACAACTTTATTAGTAAGATAGACAAGTTCAAGGAAAGATTAGTAGCTAGAGGGTTTAATTAGAAACCTAGTTTAGACTATGTTGAAACCTTTGCTCTTGTTTCCAAAATGAGCACTATTAAAATTCTTCTAGCCATAGCTACTCAACATGAATGTGAGATTCACCAAATGGATGTCAAACGTTCTTTCTTAAATGGTTATTTGAAAGAATAAATTTATATGCATCAACATAAAGGGTTTAAATATAATGGTAAGGAATTATATGTGTGTAAGATTAAAAAAATCTATGTATGGTATTAAACAAAGTCCTAGATCTCGGTATGCTAAGATAAGTAGCTTAATTCAAGATCTTGGTTTCAAGAATTATTTTTCTAATAATTATTTGTTTGTAAAAAGTGAAAAACACTCATAATATCACGATCTATTGATTACTAATAGTGATAAGAATATAATTATTAAAATCAAAGAGAAATTAAGACAACGTTTTGAAATGATTGATTTAGGTTTGTTGAATTATTTTTAGACATGGTTATTCAAGATCACAAATCTATTGTTGCATCTCAAGCATAGTATGATTCTAACCTTCTTAAAATATTTAACATGATTGATTTCAAACTTGTTACCATTCCTATGGAAGTTGGTGTTAAATTAGACCCAAAATTGTATGTGATAAATTTAATCCTACTCTATATAGACAACTTGTTGGTAGTTTGATTTATTTAACTATCACTAGGCTTGATATATCTTATGCAGTTGGAATTATTTCTAGATTCATGTAGGATCCTTATGAGGACCATTGGAAAATGGAAAAAGGATTTTAAGGTATATCAAAGGTACAATCAATTATGGTTTGTATTATTATTCTAGTATTAATGTAAAATTATTTGGTTATTGTGATTTTGACCATGCTAGAGATATTGTGGATTAAAAATATATTTGTGGATTTTATTTTGAGTTGGGTGTAGGTGAAATCACTTGGAGTAGAAAGAAGCGACCAATGGTATCTATATCTTCTCTTTGAAGCATAGTATATAAGTGCTATGGAAGAAACAAAGTAAGCCATGTGGATGAACATGATTGTTGGATGAACTTAATAATGACATCAAAGGAAGTAATTTTATTCTATGTGATAACAAAAGTTTCATTGCTCTTGTAAACAATATAGTTTTGCATCAAATGAAAAATAATATTGAAATACATATGCACTTTATTTGGGAGAAAGTTCTAAATGGTGATGTCGATCTTAATTTTTTCTCCACTAAAGATCAAGTAACAAATATTTTTACAAATCCATTGTATTCTACAAAGTTCTACAAATTTTGTACCATGTTGGGCCTTTTAGAATTTGACTCAAATGATCATGTGAATGACGTTGATCTCCACCTTTGAATCAAATGAGCATGTGGCCTTTCAAAATTTGGATCAAATGCTCATGTGGATGAATTTTAATCTCCACCTTTGAATCAAATAAGAATTTTTATTTTCAAAGTTTCCCTTGAGGGGGAATGGGCATGTCAATGCCACCTCTTAACAGCTTGTTGTAAACTCTCAATACTATTTCCATTTTTAAAAAGTAAATAATCACATCATGTAAGTTTACTTGCAAATCTAGGAAAAATATTAGATATGAGAGATTATTGTTTTATAAAAGACTCCATAATATTATGTAAGACTTCATACTTTATCACTTTATCTTGAGAATTTTGTTTTGTCCTATGTATCGTAGAGTTTCTACTTTTCTAAAACCCATGTAACACTATGCAATGTACTATGACTTTTCCAAAATCCGTGAAGCACTAAATTTTTTTATACCGTGGTATGTTTTTCTAAAATCCACGAGAAATTAATCTTTGTGCCATGGATTTTTA
Source organism: Taxus wallichiana var. yunnanensis (assembly GCA_018340775.1). NCBI lineage: Eukaryota > Viridiplantae > Streptophyta > Pinopsida > Cupressales > Taxaceae > Taxus > Taxus wallichiana. The sequence continues at coordinate 345,380,435 of CM031240.1, read as the reverse complement.
AAAATCCGTGAAACATTCAAACTTTGTACCATGACATATTTTTCTTAAAACCCACATAATACTAAATTTGTGTAATGTGGATTTTTAAAAATCCACGGAACAAAGAGCTTTGTTTACATGCTAGCCTAAATAACTTTGATTATTTATGGATTGTAATTCCTTTTGTATAAGAAGGTGGTTTTCCATTGTTTTGAGAATAATTTTTATGTGTTTTTATGCTAGTCTAAATCAGTTTGATGGTTTATGGATTATAATTCATTTTGTACAAAAAGGTGAATTGGCATGTTTCCTACTTAATCTTAAGGGGAGTTTTGGGGTTTTTAATAAAAAGTGGGAAACCATTTAATTAAAAATCCACCAAATACTAAGAACTTTGGCTTATAACTTATGTTTAAAGTATAAGGTGGCAGACCCCATCTTGAATAATGTATGATGATTTTTAATTCAAATTCGAGTAATAAGAGTGATGAGGTAAAACTAGTCACCCAATTTGTATAAAAATAAAGGTGATATCATTTGAGATGGTAAAGAAAAAATTATGATGAATGATGTAAGATATATGCGAGCATAATTAAGAAACATGAATGTGAAATATGTGAGCTAGTACTCTACATTGAGAAAATGTTGTTTACAGTTTGTAATACCTTTGATAAGGTGTAATTTTTGGGGATCATCAGAAATAGTGGGAGTGCTAGGTGAAAATATAAGTTATATTTCTAGTGGGTTTTTTTCTTGAAAGGTGTTCCTAATTAAATCATGTGTTTCATGTTCATTATTATGTGTTATGTGATATTTACTTTCACCTTTGTTATTCATGCAATCTATGGTTTAATTATTTCTAATTTTTGTACATTCATAAACTATAATCCTTGTAATATTTATGGTGGATATATAATATGTGTTTATTATTTATCCCCAAGGAAAAAAATCATACTATGCACTAGGGTAACCTATATGGTTTCGCACAAACTTATTTTATATTCATAGTTCCGAGAGATGAAGCACTTCTACATCTTACCACTCTACATACTTAGTTTGTATACCTATATCACCTCTATACCCATTTTTTTGTCTAACTGATTTTCCCTTGTGTTTTATGCAACCGTTTCATCTTTTTTTTATATCACACATTTTATTATACTTATATTCTATCTTGTACAATAATGTTGTAATTTTCTACCTATAACAACCTTACACATTATAATAAATAGAAATTAATTTTAATATTAATCCCTTATGTATCTATTTAATATATAAATGAAAAGGAATATGGTTTTGTATTGGTGACAAGAATATTATACTATAATACCTTGTATAAAATGTCATTGTAAGTAGGTAATCACTTGAGTTATTCCAAGATGGATATCCTACCATGTGTTTTCTCAATTGATCCAATATGTCATAAACCATTGATGGAGAACTAGGTATAAAAATTATAGTATAGGGCGATGAATGAATAGGTTTATTTCCTCCATTGGTTAGTATTCCTCATCTTGCATTTAAAACATCGAATGCAAATATCAATATATGATTAGGAAAAATAGTGGGGGTGGGATTGTGGCTAGAAAAAAATTATAGCAAGGGTAATCAATGAACATGGATGCATGCATGAAATTTGGTATTAAGTAGTAAAAGGGATGACCTCAGATTGAACATTGATACAAGTAGGAGAATATTGTGGCAATATAAAATGTGTATAAATACATGTAGTAGCGAAGTGTTGGATCTTCCTTTCAAGTTGAGGAGAGATATTTGGTTAAAGGAATGGTAGCACCACCCTTCTCTAGGGAAAAATACCGTAAACCTTATGAAAATTTCATCAAACATTTATGCAGGAAGTCTCAAGACAAAATAACAAAGTAGAATAAATCTTATATTTAGGGTAAAGAGAAAGCATCAAGTAAGATATGGAAACATTAGGGAAACTAGGGTTTGGTAACAAAAGGATTAGGTAGGGTAGGAAAACTAAGTAAAAACACGCTAAGGATTTGATCAATTCGATTAATAAGAGGGTTCCCTAAATGATTTAACCTAAAAAATAACTAAGGTATAATGGAGATGATGTGATGGATCCTTTTTCTTATTAAAATTCCAAGTTATTGTTAAACATGATGTGTTATTAAAATTATTAATTAAACCTTAACATTCAAATATGAGCATACATATAGGTAAATTATAAGGTAGATAATTTAGAACATGTGCTAAAATAGAAACTATCCCAATATATGGAAAAGGAACTATTGTGTGAATTTTTATGTTCAATATCCCTCTATCTAGTCAATTATTGGGTTCCATATAGATATATAGGGCCCGAGGGGGCACTCCACGACCCCTCTCTATATAGGTCGAAGGGGAGGGCTAATGGGATCAACTTGGGGCCTAACTTCACTCGAAGGCTCCCCTTCTATTTATTAAATCATTCACCTGGATGAACCTCCCATGTATCCACCAATCTCTACTGCCAATTCCAGGGCACTTTGATCACAGAGAAATGCAAATCCGATATGGAATGTTTGGAGAAATGACCCATTCGAGAAGACATGGGAAGATGAGTGCTCCTAGCTATTTTATGGATATGGAAGTTGATATGGGTGTGATATAGGGTTAAACTAAATATACGTCTTATGTAGATGTTTTTGTATCTGATTCTAGAGCTATATTATATACATGGACAAAACTATTCTTTAAAAAAAAATCATTTGATGGTTGTTTACTTTGGTCTAGATAAAAATTATGCTATGCAAATTTCTAAACTCTACATTAACTCAAATATGCCTCATTGTGAATTTTATGTATTGATAATGTAAAAAGATCTATTTATTTGGTCAACCCAATACCATAACCTAGGGTAAATCTCCTACAAAAAGTTTAGTGATTGGGTTAAAGTACAATCTATACATTGCCTCCATCATAACTAATTCAAAGATGCCTCAAACCACATTTAGTTCTCCACCTAGATATGTGATATAATACTACATAGATGCAAGCATATTTGATAACATGATTACTTGATAAATCTTTATAATGGCTTAACTTGCTTGTTTTTGTCTTATCTTTCTTATTCTTAACTTAGATTTGAGGTTTTATGATTTAGGAAGATTGACTCTTGAACCTAGTTTGGAGTGGTTCAAACCATGTGGGGTATTTTCCTAGTTTTTAAAATAGTTTAGGGAAATGTAGGAGATATTTGTGTGCTTTTTGAGTGATTTATACTTGAGAAGATATTAACGTTGCAAGATGAGTAAATGAGTTCATAAAATTACTTATATATGGTTTTGTGGATATAATTTCACATTAAATCCAATACATAGTGAAAGTAATAACCCATAAAAATATATAAATTGATAAAGTGATAGTTGTGTAGCCTTGGATAGGACTATCAATACAAGACCAAACCATTGAAAACTTTGGTAGAAGAGGAAGATACAATTTTGTAAAGTTTTGTGTAAAACAACAAGGATAAGTCGAATTCTTATGACTGATGTAAGAATTTTAATAAGTGATTAGCTATGTAATAAGGAGATTAATTTTTTTAATAATACTGAGGATGGAATATGATACAATAATTGAGCTCAAAATAAGCACACAAGTAATTATGTAAGGTATTAATTCAATAATAACATTACCAAGTGATAAATTATAAAATTTATGTATCCACAATACATGCTATAAGAGAAATTAAGAAATAGGATCTATGATATTTATAGGTGGAGGAAAGTGAGGATAATTTATATTGTCACATCAATCCCTTGAGACAAGACCAGATAGAGTGTATGTAGCATAAGAATTAGGTTCCATCATTCTTATTTTTATTTTGTATTCCTAGAATTACCACCTTGGTGCTTAGGAGAGATGTATAGATCAAAGTGATAAAATTTTCCTTATTGTGGTTCCACATAACTATTGGTTTAATTCCTAACATAACCTATACTACTATTTTTGTGACCACGAGAGCTATGAGTTGAGAGAGAAAACACCATTAGAGGGAACCACTAAGTAATTCACTATATGAGTGAGATATGATGTACTAAATAAATTCATGGTATGAAGGTGAAGAATGAAGTTGATTTTAGGCCAAAGGAGCTCTTCTAACAAAAAGGTGTAATTTCCCAATTATCCAATTGTTGGAGGCAAGAAATCTCAATGAATAATTTCTCTACTTGCACTGGATTTGGAGAGTGATAATAGAGATAAAAAAAAACCTTGTTAGCAATAAAAATTAAAATTTAGGAGAAAAATGATTTAATTTAACATCATTTACATCTTTTCATAAATAAAAAGAATTTAAAATTTAAAAATATCCCAAAAATTGTGTGTATTTTTAGTAATAATAGTAAAGTCCCTTAAAAGAACCAATTTATAAGTGAAATTTTCTAATTGAAAGGGCTCAAAGAGGGTGTGAATCCAATGCCAAGAAAATTGAGATTTTAGAACTAGAATATATTTTTAATAGAATCATGGTGATGACTACTATAGACACCTAATTTACACCGTGTAATTTTAATACTAAAATTACACTAATTATATTCTTCCCATCATTACACTATATTTACTGATTTCCCTCTAATTAGCTAATGGTCACCATCCACTTGATTAATTAAAATATCTTGTTAATTAATTAGTCTTTTCCCCATCTTGGATGCCAATTAACATCACTTCATTAGTTAAAATCTTCTTTTATTTAATTAATTTCCCTTTCACAATATTGTATTTAATTAATAAACCCTCTTGTTAATTAAATCCCCCTCTCAAATCCCTCTAATTCTACTAATTTCCCTTCAAATCATCTTCAAATAGATTTTACAAGCTAAACATGGCCTATTAATTAATGTGGGTGTGAGGGTTTATTTTATCTATTTATTATTTTATTTGGTTATTTCCACCTCACATACGGTGAGTCATTTCACTTATGTGATTCATAGGTCTTTTAGAGAATTATATGACATGGGCGATTCTGTCATGAATATGTCATAATTGTCATATATCTCATAGTTCATCCAAAAATTACATTCTATTTCTGAATTGTAACTCCTTTCTCACTTGCGGACGTATGATGAGTCTTGGCATGAGAGTTAAAAAAACTCCCTATTTGTACCTCATATTTTATATATGAGAATGATTAGATCCTTTTCTTACATGCTCAATTCCTTGGTGATTAATTGCTTGTTGATTACTTGGAGCTTTTTCACATTTCGATTCGAGTGCAACTACGTTGATGCTTATGTATTACATTGATCCTCATGCTCTCTCTCTCTCTCTCTTATATGGTATCGAGCTACGCTTTGGTAACCATGTCACTCACATTCATTTGTTGATAATTACTCCCAGTTTCATGATTTCATTAGCTCTTTGTGCAAGCTTTTTAATCTATATTTATTTTGTGCATTATTAGCATTAATATAGGCTAATATCATATTTATAGAGTTTGGTGTGTGTTTCTAGGTGTGTAGTGCTATACATGTTACATTTTAAGGATTCATGGTTTTCTTATCCAAGTTTAGTGATTTGATGTAGCTAAAGATAGCGAAGGTTCATTTTTAGATGTCTGTTGGTGGGTCTCTTCATGTTGTCTCTCTCTCTTTTCCTACTCCTTAGATATGTAAACCCCCTTCAACGTATTATCTTCTATGCCCCTCTCTTCAATATCCCTTTTCAGTTCTTATTGAGATCCCATTTGGCCTAGCTTGGCCATGTGAAATGAGCTCCCCATCGAGCTCTTGACTATGCCAACCGAGCCACCTCGAGATTGAACCTATCTTCCCTTTGAGCTTTGCCAACCAAACCACCTCAAGATATGTCCTCATAACCTAACTTGGATCCCACCGAGACCTATCTACCCTACTCACCAAGCACTCCCTCATCTCTCGTTGATCCCACACATAACGTGTTGATCAAGCTCTACCGAGTCTTCTTGAGCTCGGCCCCATTGCTCACCCTCATGAATCCTTCAAAGGAATTTTCACGGTCATCCCGATCTCCATGTCCCCCTCACCCTACTCAGCTTTCCAAGAATATTCCTCCCTACCTCAGCCTTCCCTTCCCTAACTCACCATCATTTCCTTTCCATATTGAATCAACTAGCCACTCGTCTCACCTCACAAATTGATCATGTCTACTTGTCCATTTTACTCATGAGCCCTAACTTAGTCTCCTCACCCTTGCACCTATGGACCTTCCTATGAGCTGAGTGGAATCATATCTCCTTGTAACACTTCCCATCCTGGCCATTATATTGGCTACCCGAGCTCGATCCCTTCTCCCCTTCCTTTGTATTTTCCAATACTTAGTTTTTAGGGTTTTTTCCTTCCTTTTCCCTAATTTTTTTGATCTAAAATTTAATTTAATAAAAATTAGTTTTTAATTTATCTAATTTTTCTAAACCATCCTTTTAATTATTAACTAATTAATAAGGTTTTTTGGAAGTTAGTTTATTTTATGAACCTAGTTAAAAAATTGAATCAATCAAAGCTAATTAGGGCAACTAGGAAAACTCTAAACTAAGGGTTATTGGAATTTTTTTTCTAACATGATTTTGGAGGATATTGTGAGGGAAGACAAAATTTTTGGAGGCTTTTACACATTTCGGGAGGTTGTTTGTGTTCAAGAGGCCATTTTGTAACCTTTTTGAGCTCTTATTATTGCTTGGGGTTAGTGAGCATGTCTCATACAACCTTTTGGCAAGGAGCTAAATGCAATGTGAGATACTTTTTCTCACATAAGACCTTGTTTTCTCACCTTCTTGTTTGTTTTCAAATTTATGTTTGTGCTATTTATCATGTTGTTTCATTGTGCTCGATTGAAACTTATTGTGGTCTCCACACTTGCATGTTTTTCTCAAATTGCAAAGTGAGTGGCCATCTTTTTCACGTCGCATGAACACATTATATTTTAATCAACATACTAAGTATAAAATTTTTAAAAAAGCAGGGGGTTAAAATGTTGTTCTAAGGTGTGTGTTCATTTGCTTTCTTTTCTATATTTCTACTTTCTCTCTCCTCATGATGGATGCAAACAACGTTCCTTTTCTCATGTTGTTTAAATTTTGTGAATGGAAATCCAAAATTATAATCACATTACGGGCCCAAGGGTTATTCCACATCACTATGGGAGTGGAGAGAGAACCAACATCTTAACATGATAAATCTAAGTAGTTTAACCAATGTGATGAATCCTTAGGTCTTCTTTTAATGCTGTTTATCTCAACCTTATCTTTCACATTGAGTCTTCCACAACACCTGATGGAGCCTGGAAAAATCTAGATGGCATGTTTGGAAAACAAGATGATATGATATCTCATGAGTTAGAGAACAAACTCCTAGGTTTTACTCCTAGTAACTTTGATAACCTACAATCCTTCTTCTCTAAATTTGTCCACACAATATTGTTGTTGAAATAATGTGGAGTTGATAAGAAGGATGCCCAATTGATCTTATCCATTATCTCTAAGCTTGGCCTCAAATACTCTGTCTTCATTTCTACCTTTCACATCATGAAAGAAGATTTAGGGACTTCTTAGAAGATTCCATCATTTGACAACTTTTCTTCCCAAATCATTCGAGAATAGGAAAATTTGATTCAAATGGGAGAAATCAAGTCTAAGTCACATGCCCTAATAATAAGTAATGGTAAAGGAAAGGAGAAAAAATCAGAGAAAAATGACCAACATTATAAAGAAGCTAAGTCCACCCAATCCAAGCCTAACAAAAACACTTCTTCCTCTACTTCTAAGTTTAAACCAAATAAGGATAAGTGTAAGAGTTCCTATTGCAAGAAGTCGGGGCATGAAGAGCATCAATGCATGAGAATAAAAGTTGACCACCTAAATTATTTACATGAAAAACATAATATAGGTGTTCTAGAGTCTATTAAGAAAAATGATCTAAAACCTAAGTCTTCTAAGGTAAAGGAATCAAAATATAAGAAGAAGAAATGAAAATACCTGATAGAAAAAGTTTCTCCATTATCAAAATGGGTTTTAAATTCTTGTTCCTCACACCATATGTGTTCTTCACATTTTGTGTTTTTCGATAGTGAACCGTGTGGTATGTCCCAAATCACTCTAGGTGATGACACATCTATGTCAATTGATGGTAGTGAATTGATAGAAGTGGATGGTGGAACCTTTAACAATGTTCTAAGTGTTCCCAATATCTCTATCAATATTCTATCAGTTTACCAAATAACCCATATAGGTCAAGGGATGTGAGTGGAATTCAATCGACTAGGTGATCATTAGAGAGGTTCACGGTGAGACTACGGTGACTAAGAGAAAGGTAGATCACTAGGCCCGATTGTACACCTTTTCCCACTTTTCTCCCTACTCTTACCCCAATTCCTTACTTACTCACATTGATGAGGTTAGTAAGTTATGGTAGAAATGTTTTGGCCATTTAAAATATCTTTATCTTGAATAATTGATCTAACATTAGATGGTCAACGAGTTACCTCAAGTCAATTTTTCAAAGGGTATTTGTGAGGGTTATGCCCTTGGGAAGTACCCTAAATAAAAATTTAGCAAGGGAAAATCCTAGAGAGCTTCTCATCCCTTAGATCTTGTTCATAGTGACATTTCTTTCCCCTTTTTGTCTCCTTCATTCACTAGGGATCTCTAGATACTTACCTTCATTGATGACTTTTCATGTTATACATGGGTTTACTTTATCAAATAGAAATCTTAAGTTTTTGGTCACTTTCGATACTTAAAGGCTCTCGTTGAGAAACAAGGAGAGAGGTATATCAAGGTATTTAAAACTGAATATGGAGGTGAGTACTTGAGAAATAGGTTCGATGATTTTTGTCCTTCAAAGGGATTTCTTTGTAACATATAATTACTTACATCCCTTTGAAAAATGGAGTTACAGAAATGAAGAATAAAACTCTTAAGGAGATGGCCACTTGCATGGTTCATTCTAAATCCATTCCTCCATCAGTATTAGGTTGAAGCTGTGAACTTTTCTTATTACATTTAGAACTGTATTCCACACAAAGCAATAAAAGGGATGACACCCTTTGAGGCTTGGTATGGAAAGAAACCTAATGTTAAGAACTTTTGTGTCTTCGGTTCAACTTCCATGGCTGGAATAACAAAAAAATACAAGGCCTTGGAACCACAATCCAAACCTTTTATATTTTCTAGGTATCCTAAATATGTGAAGGGTTATATAATTTTGAATCCCACCACTCATCATCTATATATTGAGAGAAGTGTGAAATTCAAAAATTCCTCTTCTACTTCAACTTCTCCACTTGTAGAAGTCACTTTACCCCTATCTAACTATGATTCAGACTCTTTTGATGATCTTGTTGAGCCTCCCTCTCCTGATCCTCTTCCTCCCACTACTCCCACTTTGGAATCTACTTATTTTGATATTAGTGATGATGAGGACTATGTTCCCTTTCACTCGAGTTATGATTCGATAAATTTTGAGCCTAACCCTCCTCCTTGTCCTTGCTGGGATAGGAAGACCTTACAAAGTGTTGGAGATTGGATAGGGGATCCTTCAGATGAGAGACACACTCATTCATATTTCACTAGGCCAATTTCCTTCTTTTTCTTCACTTCTAACTTGTAGCCTTTTCGGGAAGCTAGTGTGATTCTGAGTGGGATTCTATTATGGAAGAGGAATATTCCTCTCTCATGAAGAATCATACTTAGGATCTCACCCCTCTTCCTAAGGGAAGAAAATTGGTTCGTGTAGGTGGATATATTGAACCAAGTATGGTGTCGACGGGAATGTTAAAAATTATAAGGTGTGGCTTATAGCTAAGGGTTTCTCCCAAGTTCCTAGGGTTGAATATTTAAAGACTTTTTCTCCCATTGTGAAGATGACTTGTATTCGATTAAATCTAGTCATAGATGCAACTAACAAATGGGATGTCCATCAAATGGATGTGAAGAGTGTCTTCCTTCATGGTGACCTAGAGGAAGAAATATATATGGAAAAAACTTCGGGTTATGTCCAAGATTCCTCCCTCATTTGTAGACTTAAGAAGACTATTTACGTCCTTAAATAATCCCCTTAGGCTTGGTATGCCAACATGGACTCCTTTCTTCTCGCATTAGGGTTCACTAGGTGTTACTCCAACCTAAATGTTTACATATTATGGTAAGATGATTCAATGATTATCTTAGTTTAGTATGTTGATGACTTGTTGATTACGTGTAGCTCTTCCTCGATTATTGATTTCATGAATAATTCCTTTGACAAATATTTCTCCATGACCAAATTGGGTTTGCTTCATTACTTCCTTGGGATTCTAGATTACCCAATCTGACTCAAGGATCATCATTTCTCAACCCAAGTATGCCCTTGATTTTATTGCTAGGTTTAACATGTCTGATTGTAAGCCATCTTCCACTCCCTTCCTCTTTGGATTCAAGTTAGTAGCCAATTTCTCCACTCCCTTAGTCGATGGTACCCTTTATCGCCAATTGGTGGGGAGCTTGATCTACCTAACTCATACAAGACTAGATATTTCATTTTTATTGGCATCAAGTTAATATTTATGCAGGAGCCTCAATGAGTTGGATTGGAAAGAAGATAAGTGGATCCTTCACTATATTAGAGGTACAAACACCGATAGAATTTATTACTTTAGAGGGAAAAATATTTATTTAGTTGGATTCACATATTTTGATTGGGTCGGTGATCTCGATCATCAAAAGTCTACCTATAGATATAAATTTTCTCTTAGTTCAAGTCTTGTTAGTTGGTTAAGAAAGAAGCATAACATGATTATTATATCTTCTACGAGAGGCGAATGCATGGGAGTAGTCAATACTACCGTAGAAGCTATTGGTTATAGGGGATTCTAATAGAGTTTGATATTCACTTTCGATAACCTACCATCATCTATTGTGACAACCTTAGCACTATCTCCATTTTTGACATCTAGTTCAACATCAGTGGAAAAAACACATTGTGATACACATGCACTTCATTTAGGGGTTAATTCATGGATACATCATTTATTTTTAGTAGTGTTATACTTCAGATCATGTTACAAATATCTTTAGAAAACCCTTCACTGAAGCTAAGTTTATTCACTTGCGCTATCTTCTTAGGGTGAGGTCTACTGCATCTGCACATCTTCTTCAAGGATTTTAGTCCTCTTGTCCTCTTCTTCTTCTAGAAATATTTCAATTTGTACATGGGTACCTCATCAAGCCTTGTTTTCGGGACCCATATGACACATATTTCTTAGTTTTTAGGGATTCCTCTTTCTCTTTCTATCCTACCGTACCTCTTCATAAGATTTGATGAAGGGGGTGTTGGTGTGAGGGTTTATTTTATCTATTTATTAGTTTATTTAGTTATTTCCACCTCACACATGGTGAGTCATATCACTTAGGTGATTCATAGGTATTTTAGGGAGTTACAATGACATATTTTGTCATATAATTTTTCATACTTATCATGTGTCATATTTCATACACGAGTTATATTTCATTTTTGAATTGTAACTCATTTCTCTTATGGAGGTATGATGATTCCAGGAATGGGAGTTACACAAAACTCCCTATTTGTACCCTCCTTTTTGATCTATGAGAATGAGTAGACCCTTTTCTTATATGCTCAATTTCTTGGTGATTACTTGGATATTTTTTACATTTCCGTTTGAGTGCAAATACGTAGATGTGCACACATTTTTTTGTTCCTCGTGTTATCTCTCTCTCTCATAATTAATCCCAATTGATTAATTAAAACTTATCTAACTCCCATGGGTCCCAAATGCCTAATTAATCTATTCTAATCATGCTTATCCTCTCCTAATTATACATCTCCTTTATCACACATTCACTAAGATGCATGATTCTCCAAAATTGGAAACCTATATAATCAACCTAGTACCTTCCTACCAAGCTATGCCTTGATACTTTGATAATATTTCACATCTTATTAAGGAGAGATTTTATATTATAGGAAAGTGTTTATGGTAGATTTTGGTTCACTATTATTACATAGAACAAATCACCAAAAAATCAAAGGAAAATAGCGTTTAACGTACCCGCATCAACGAATGTCGATATTTATGGGTAAAAATAGGTCCATTAAAATCCTTCTTCTAAAGTATGAGAGAACCTACACAAAATAAAACAACTAGAAAAGAGAGATATTAGATAATATGATGACGAGTTTCTTGGAAAAAGGCCAATCCCAGGAATCAAAGGGATTCCTTTGACAATTGTCAACTCGTTTTAGAAAATCAAGTGATAAATGATGAAATAGACAATATGATAAAATTATGATATTAAGATAGTAAATTGATGAAAAGAAACCAATCTTCCATAGGGATAGGAGACCTTGTTCTGCATAGTAGATGACCTAGGATAGATCTGTGGTGAGATAAAGCTCTTCAAAATACTCAACCCACTCTTACTTGGTAACTTCTTGTATTTCTCGAGATGATTTCCAGCTCATCCTCAATGTCATCCATATTTAGTGTCACGATGATCGTGTAGAGGATCTACTCTTATGCGATGTCATATTGATCCCAAACAAAGGGTTGGGAGATGATTGAAAGGTTTTAAATTCTATTGATGGGATTTGCTTCACATGGAAAAGTTATCTCTAGAAAAAAAGACAATTGAAATATAGAAATTAGCAAAAACAGATCCTGATAATGTTTAAAAATGTGCAATATATAAGATAAGGAGGCTTTGGAGATAGGAATCATGGGTAACTTAGGATAATCACTTGTGATTCAAGGGGATCACGTTATGGAAATGACCAAATTTGAATGGATGTTGATTGAAATTTGAGAGTATCATTTCTCCGATTGAAATGTTCTTAGAGGAGATGTGTAAGAAAAATGAAATGTATAAATAAGATAAATACCTTACTTATGACGTATAAAACAAATGGTAATGATGTAGGAAGATATTAAGGTGACATGATATTTCCAAAGGGATTTTTGTGGCTTGACAAGATTCTAGGATGTCGTAGATGACGTTGTTTTAATATCTAGTGGATCACAACTTCACTATAATGTCTATGGATCAAGTTTCGGTCTGATTGACGAGTTTTATTTAAATTTTTTGATAATTAGCTAGAATCGTTGGTGATCCAGAAAAAGTGGGGAAAATAACTTGGAAGTGGTTAAAACCACTTTCAAATGGGTTATTTCGAGTTTGGGAGTGAATATGGATGGGTAGAAATGTGTTAGGGAGGTTGGGAGGTTTAGCCAAAATAAGTTTAGGAGGTTTAGGATGGGGTAAATAAATATTTACGGGGTAAGATATAGTTTTATGGGGATAAAATATGGTTTATAGAATAATTGGATAAGATAAGTGTTTAGAATGTAAATGTGAGGGGTGTGGATAGGTCACCTAGGGGTGCCGAAAAAATAGTGTCTACATTTGCCCCTATTTTTGAGCGGTTTGTAGGCACAAGCTACAAGACAAAAAATAATGTGATAGTTTAGTTGGATTTGTACAAGATAGGTGGTCCCCCTCAAACAGTGGGTCATTGTGATGGAGTACAATGGCCATTGGTTTGAATGGATTGGTGGAAAGAAAAGGCTTGGGTAAGGTTGTGTATATAACTAGATGTGTTTCGATTTAGGATGCCCCATGATTGGGCATGGAATATTTTGCAAAAGGTGGGCTTACGAGCCCAAGAAGTCAAGTGATATTAGAACCAATGGGTTATCAACCTATAGACATATGAATTTGTGGGAATTAGTGTGAAAATATTCCTAAGAGACTGTAAATCCATGATGGATTTGATAAACACAAGATTTGTAGGATGAATTTGGATCTTAAGAGGGTCTTGGGGCCCAAAAAAGAAGCACATATGTTGAAAATGTGCAAGTTTATGAAGAATGTGTAAAAATGGAGGACCGATGAATGGGTCAAAGGTTAAAAAAGAGGATTGACAATCAAAATGGAAGGTTTAACAAGTTTTGTCCATCAAACAAGGATGTTGCGGATAAGGGGAGTAATCGTTGGTGATTACCTAAGATCACTGGAGGTTTATGCAATACTTGTGATTAGCCAAAATTGTTAGTGATCCGGGAGGCGGAATTTTTTTATATAAATATTTGTAAAGGAGTAATTTAGTGTTATTGTGATTTTGAGAGAAAAACATTTGATAATCTCTAATATTCCAATTTTTTTGTGTTTTTCAAGTGATGGACACAATCGGAGGTGTTCAACAACATTGGAGACTTACCCCAACATAGGTGAGTGGATCTTTTTAGATTTTGGATATTTTTTTAGTTTGTGTTTTTTGGTAAATGAGAAATCACATGTGATTTCATATGAAATTGTTAGCACTTTTATGGGGCTCTTGCAATTTGGTGGAATATTTGGAAACTCTAGTGAAAGAAGATTGATTTTAAAGATTTTTGTGTGATTTTGATGATTTTGTATCTCATAGTTTATTTTTAGTTTTCATGGATGCGGGAGAGATACCGGTTGACTCCACAAGATCAAATCATGAAGTTATTGGGGAGTGTTCTGATCAATTGTTGCATAAGGACCGGGGTCACTTGAAGGAGGTTGGGTTGGGAGGTATGCATAATTACGAGATGTATCCACATATATATGGGTTTGTTGTTGGCTTTATTAGAGAGGTGGGATCCCATCACAAACACTTCTTAGTTAACTATAGGTGAGATGACCATCACACTAGAGGACATTCACACGGGATCCTGCAGTTACCAGTTTAGGGTGAGTAGGTATATGTTATTAATTAGGTAGGAATGGGGGATACTATGCAACACTTATATGGTGATGATGCCCTAAATGTGGTGTACTCATTTGGGGTTTTTTCCTATGGTTCATTTTATAGTGATGATAAGGAGGTTTCGGCCCTCATGACCATAATCATGATTGGTATCATCTATTATTCCCTACTAGATTCAATAGGTGGTAGGTTTTCTTGGATGTTGACTCGAGTACTGGGGGAAATGCTAAAGTATAGGATGATATTTTCTTGGGCCCCCGCCTTACTAGCTCGGGTATATAGAGATTTATGGGCACGGAGGATAATGCAGAGATTCGTGGTCGATGTCACTTTATTTTTGGAGTGTTGGGAAAATGAGCACAAAGTTGTGGCTCAGCCGAGAGGATGACCATGGGCCTTATGGGTCAATTTACACTATAATATTGGATTTATGAGATGGAGATATAATTTTGGATCGACAAGGCCTATGAGGGGTGAGAACCATTATAGACAACTCCCAAGAGGATTGCGCAGGATGGAGATGTGATTTGGAGGCCATACACATGTTTCATAGTGTGGGCCGTGGTAGAGGGGACCGGGAGCTAGTCAACAAGAGATGTGGGTATGGGGTTGATGAGTTGACCATTAAGGTTTGATCAGGTTCAATTATGTCGAAGATAGTTTAGAGTGATACAAGATGTGGTTGAGGTAGTTGTTGCTTATAAGTGTGATGATGGGGATATAGATGTGGCACTTCGGTGGTGCGAGAGACCATGTCGATGGTAGATGAGGACGGTGTGGGGTTTTTCTTAAAAAAAATGGGGTGGTGGTAGGTGTGGATGATGTCGGGTTACTTGAGGCATATGTTACTCGGTGGATGGGTTTGAGAGGTGAGTGTGATCATGTGGAGAGGATCTAAGGATGGTGGTATTGAGGGGGAGGAAGGGGGGATGATGGAGTGGTTGTGCTATAAGTATATCGTGGAAAGTATAGAGGTAGATATGGCTATATGGTTGATTGAGTGGGCGATTTGAGTATTAGGGAGACACTCATGTTATAGCTTCTCATGACTTCATTATAGATGAGAGAGATGGGTTGAGCCGAGCTCACGACCGTGTAGGGGGTCTTACCTAAGTTAGGGAGGATAGAGATAGATACCAACATGATCAAGCTACTTTGCGATGGGATTTTATGGTGACTGAAATATCCATATTATGATTAGAGTTCAAGGTATCTAGGGCACAAGCCGGTGGAAAATGGGGCCACTTACCACCGTGAGCATGGCTCATTATCGGCATTGGACGATGATATACATTAATACAAGGATATAGAGAGGAATAGGCTTTCAGATGAGCCTAGATATGTTGAGCACTTGGATCGGATATGAAATGATCCATCAGTGAGTCTTGCAAGCATGGGAAAACCTCGAGAGGTCTATGAGAGGGACCATCTAGAGATCGATATGGTGATCAAGGGAGTAATGACATAGTGAATGTTCAAATGATATTATTACAATTTATTACATAGTTGAAACCTATTTTAAGAGATGTTTGATGTATGTGAATGTTTGAATCCCTTGATGATATATAAACATTTTGACATGTGAGGCTCTAGGAAGCCCTTGATGATGTATAGAACTATTCATGTATATATATATATATATATATATATATGATTTCGGTTTTGTGTTATGCTTAAGTTTTGTTTATGATTTTTGATGTGATGTATTATGGAAATATTTGAAATGTATATGTTGTAATGTGATTTTGATGATCTTAGATATGGTTGTGACAAATGATGATCTTGTTGTATGATTAATGCACTATACGATGGATAAGAACATGATGTGGGATGTTTGCATATATAGTGTATGATGGTAAACTCATTATATATGTGATACTACACATGCGACCTTGTTATTAATGTTAACATATGAATCATAATGGTTAGTCATACTAGGATCATAGATGGATGTGAGATAGTTGTGTGTAACCTTTTCCAAAATGGGAAAGGTTTGTATGTAGTAATCACAAGAAAATGGGTTCTTTTTTATGGTTTATAGATTTTGTCCCCCTTTATTGTATACTACACAAGCTGATCGATGTGGTAAGCTTACATTTTATGGGAAAGTTGATCGACGTGGGAAGCCACCCTTTTTTGATATGGGCACCGATCAATGTGGGAATTCCCTTTTGTGTATTTTTATTTGGTAGCCATCCTTCGAGGGAGTGGTCTACAATTTTATTGACTTTTTGATTTTATGGTATCCATCCTTTGAGGGAGTGGTCTACAACTTTATTTGATTGTAATTTTATTTTGACATCCATCCTATGAGGGATTGGTTTGTATTTTTATTATGTCTATCTCATAGATATTTTGATTTTAAGGCTAAGGGTGAGCCTAAGTAACTATTTAGAAGGGGATAAGTAAATGTACAAGCTATACATATATCCTTAACATGCTGTTAATTGGGTAGGTGGATATGGTGTGTGAATAATGTAGACACCTAAAATTAGCATTGCTAATTCCCGTATCCGCGTCCGATGGCACCTCTTTTACTGCATCTAATCCATATCTCAAGTCATATTAAATCATCACTACCCTCATCTCTATTAAGAACATAAACATAAACATCATCTCTATATTTATCTCGTGCAAATCCACCACATCATATTATTCCGATGAAAATCATACATTTACAAAACTATTTAATCACACCACATTTAACATTTATCTTCATGTATTTATCTGCCACATCATCGTTACACTGTAAAACGCTAATTATTCCGCTTATACACTTAATTAATTAAATACATCTACACCCCTTATCTCTCCTCATCTTTATTAATAAACATTAAACATCCCTCCCATCTATTCCTAATTAATTAATTAATTATATCAATACCCCATATCTCCTCCCCATTTTAAAATTAATTAAACATTTCTTCTTATACATAAATATCATATTCAATGATATTTCTTAATCAACCTAAGATATTCTTTAAAATCATTTATCCCGACATATTTACCATGGGCTATTTCATATAACCATTTATTTAATGTTATCCTAACATAAGCTATGATTATCATATACTATTCTATGATATATGTTTAATATATCTAACTAAACTAACTAAAATATATCCTAAACAAACCTAGGTAAAAATAGAACATAATATAAGTATTTTCTAAACAAACACGACACTTTATATGATAAATCAACACATTAAAAAGCAAAACCCATATCATATCCCTTGAATACACTATCAAATAAAATTGAAATAGATAATTATTTCTAAACAAACTCGAATATCTTGAAATCACAGCGTTTTCGGTGAAATGCCATCAATTATTTAAACTCAATTTTAGTCCCTTTTCGGCATCATATTTTGACATCTTCGAGCCTTAGAATTCATTTCAAAAATTCTTATTTTCACTATAATTTCTATAGTCTTATGTGTACATCGCCATTAAAATCGACATAATAAAATCAACATCAAGTGTTATCATTTATCTTTATTGAGTATCTTGGATCCATTCGGATTACTTGTAGCCAACTTTGTATCACTCAACCCGCAACTTCAAAAACGTGTAAAAATAAGGACCTAGAAGCATCTGCGTAATTTTACAAAGTGATCACCAATAATTCTCGAACTCCGCAAAAAAATCTATAAAGATTAGATGAATCACCAGTGATTCATGGAGAATCACTATAAATACTCTACATCAATGGAAATATATTGAAGTCATATTTTTGACGCATCTTTTGGTTTGTAAAACGGAGCTACGGTTGTCAAGTTATCGTCAAAACATTAGAGGTTGGTTTTTTGTCGACTCAGAGCTTCACCATCAACAAATCTTCATCAGCTTGTAGGTTTTGTCAATTTTCAATATTCATCAAATCAAGGTCACTCATTTTTACATCTTCTATTCATGCATCGAAACATAAATTATTAAAGATATACAATTCATATAAAATTGAAATCTAATTGTTAATTTGTAGTAAACACATTGTATTTACATATTGTTAATATTAACCTAGAAACACATGTGTTTCATCAAAATGCCAACGATTCCAGACTATCATACCTCTTTGCTATTCTATCCTATCTTTCGACATTAATCCTTCAAATCGATTAACACTCTGACTCTGTGAGTCTCTTTCGATCCAATTACGATCCTTTGATCCATATCGTGATTCCCAAAATCCCTTTGGATTAGGAATCACCATTAGATCAACATATAACCCAGGATCACATCAGTCCCTTTTCCTTTTCATTGAATGATTATATCATCTGCTTTTATTTACCATCAGTTATCGATCTAGCATATCATTATAAGATTAAATTCTTGAACATATATTGACATCATTGCAAGGAAGTCCATTTACTTTCGAGAGACTAGCCTTTCCATAGAAATACGCCATATGTTTGTTTAATCTCGTCTTGTGTAGTGTCTATGATTTCAGGTTTCTTAGCAGGGTAGGAGAAAATATCAATTCTTATACACGGAACAAAAATCAAATGCCATCCATCAATATCCATAGGTACCTATAAACCCCGCCATTTCGAGGTTTGTTAAGTTTTATTATCTTGCTTGTTAACTTAAGTTGAAGAGGTAAAAATTTTCTAAACATTTTGGCATGCCTGGTGGGACACTTTGTCACTTATTCTATTGTTAACTTTATAATTATTATTTTCTATTTGTTTATCTCAATTAGACGTTGTAGATTTTTGTTTTTGATCATTCACTGTGAAAATCTTAAAAAAACTTTCATTTATCAGGAAAAATCAAGTTTCTTTGCAACAAGTTTACTTTTTGAGAAATCTCTAGTGATTTGTCAAAATGCTAGCGATTCATGCTATCTATGATCACTTTATAAGTTACTTCCTAATCTTGGACCTACGTTGTTTTCTGTTGCATTTGTTAACCTAGTTTTGCAGAGACTATTGTTATACTTTCTTTTTCTTACTGGATTACTTAAAGTTTCTTACTTTAAGAATTGCTAAAAAGGAGTGTTCAAGGTTGAGTTTTAAAACTTTCCTTTTTTCTTTCAATTTTGCATCATGTTTGATTGTTTTCATCGAAAACAACATTTCAATTTGACTTTAAAATGAAATTTTCATCCTTCTTGTTTCACATAAGGTTAATTAGGAGGATAATTTGTTACATTCACTTTTCATTTCCCACACACAACCAAACCACATAAATATCAAAACACATCTAAAACAATTCTTACCCAATTGGATACCTACTTAGATTTTATCACCAAGAGGAGAAGTCGAGTCGGTGTTCTAGTTGAGTATAATCATTTGTATGTCGGTATATATCGGCTAAGAACCCAATACCCTTATCGATGTGGGACCATGAAGTGAGGGGTAGGCCCCAATACTATGCTACCGACAACAATATAGAGTTGGGCCTCACGTACCTTTAGGTATATCGAGGACTCCATCCAAAAATTCCTAAAACTAGTCTTAGACAACCATTTCCTAGGACCTTTGTTATCCATCTTACACATTTCACCTTTTCTTAATTAATTTAAGATAATTAAAACATTCTTCTGTTTGACTTGTCTATTAAATTTACAGATTCCTTAGGGATTTGTTTGTATTATTGATAATTAATTATCATGGCTCAACTGTCTACATCAGTATATCCCCCAAATCACTATGTAACATATTTACAATCAGCCTCAGCTGCTCCAACATATCTTCATCCCAATCAATTCCAAAATATCTCTTATACAGGATCTAGTCCTTATCAAACTTATCAACCTATCACATCTTATTCAACCTCATTTAGCTCTAGCATATTCCCACAACCATCTACACCATCTTATGTCCCTTATGGACAACCTACATATCAACCAATCCAACAATCATACAACAATTCCATTCAACAACCCTCTGGGCATCCATCACATCCTTCTTCTCCCATGCCAGGTGTATCACATCAAATGGTCTTTTCTACATCCCTTCCTTCATCTCAATCTCACCAAAATCCTAATATCCCTCATCCCTCATTCAATCAACCTATCTCAACTTCAATATCTCTCTCAATACCTCAGACATCTCAAACCCACACACACATCTCGTCTCAGGCCCAATTAACCCCTCTCGTTCAACAACAACAACCAATTCAATATTTTTACACGTCTTCCCATATTCCTTCATCACAACTCTGATTTACAATCAATATCATCTCAGGCCACTCCTTATCAACTCCCACATCAAAATCTTCTACAACAGAATTATTCTAATCCATAGTCAAATAAATCACATTCTCCTCCATACTCACATGTTAATTATTCCACGTCTAATCCCATGAATGATACTTTGCAAGCCCTGTCTAATAGATTAGACCATTTAGAATTTACTTCTGTAAAGCCCAAACATGTCCTCACTTATGATGAGGTTTGTAATGAACCCATCCATCCATTAGTATCATGTAAATCATACCCTCCACATTGGGAATTTCCTAAGTTCACCTTGTTCTATGGCTAGGAGGATCCTCAACAACACATACTATCTTTCAAACACTTGTGTTATCCTATCATCCATGATCAAGATCTTCTTCTTAGAACCTTTCCTATGTCATTGACAAGAATTGCCTTGGATTGGTACAAATCCCTTCCTTGACACTCTCTTGGTATCTTTCACACAACTAGCCATGTTATTCCTCAATCACTTTGCTGCCAATGTCACTCACAAAATCACCATCTCTGATCTTGCTACCATCAAACAATATGAAAATGAATCCCTTACAGACTTTTTTGCTAGATGGAAAAAACATTTTCAATCAATTATC
Organism: Taxus wallichiana var. yunnanensis; assembly: GCA_018340775.1. Lineage (NCBI taxonomy): Eukaryota > Viridiplantae > Streptophyta > Pinopsida > Cupressales > Taxaceae > Taxus > Taxus wallichiana. The sequence goes on along the minus strand of CM031240.1, from coordinate 345,358,956 downwards.
CTTTCCACTTCCACAAACAAAACTAATTGAGTTGTTCACTCAATCATGTTCTCATTACATCTCATCCACTCTTCAAATCCATACATTCCAAACTTTTGATGAAGCCTTTACCATGGCCAAGAAGTTAGAAATCCAATCCCTTGAAGAGGCTCATCTTGATCCTCAATTTACGCATGTTCCACCTGAATCCCCTAGGACTTCCTACGATTCAAATAAAGATGGATATGCCTCCCTTGTTGGTGTAGGTGGTATTTTTCTTCACTTATTTAGTGTTATTCCGCCTCACCGGGTGAGTCATCTCACTTAGGTGGACATGGATCTAGGTGTCATCTTAGTTATGACAGATTCTATTATAGAATCTGTCATATGTGTAAGTGTGTCATAGGAGTTACATTCCTATTTGGTAAAGTAACTCTGTTCTCCATTATGGAGGAATATTCTCTTACATGGGAGTTACACATTTACTCCTCTATTTGCACTCACCTCCTTTGATCTATGATAAGCCTAAGCTAAGCTAAGCAATTACATGTTCTACTCCATTTTTGAATCTTGAGCTCTCATATGCATGCACATTGATTTGACAATGCTTGCTTGCTTTAATCTCACAACTCTTACACTTTGGTGAAGTGAAAGTATTTGATGCATGTGAATTCCTTCCAGGTATTCATCCTTCACTCCTTCATGGCATCATAGCTGAGGGGACTGGAATCATGTTGCTCACCATTGTTGCTCCACCGTGTAGTTTCTTGTGCAAGCTTGATTCTTGTGGGTGTATGTTTTGGGTTTAATGTGTTGCAGGAGCCACCACTCATTTGCCTAGATCTCTACCCAACACACGTCTCTTACTCTACATTGCATTGGTTTCATTTCTTGTTCCATTAGCTCATGCACTTGGCTACTACACATTGTACATTGGCTTGTGCATTGATCTACCATTTGGCACTAGTTTCACATGTCTACGTGCTTAATCGAACATGGTTTCCTTAACCATTTGTTTTAATCTATCACCTCCGGTTTAGTGCCTAGTCTACCATTAGCTCTCGATCAACTCAACCCTCTTTCGCTGCCTCTGTTCTTGGTTGCATTGGTTTCATCACTCCCTGCATTGTTTATTTGGCTCTAGTTGCGGCCGTTGCTCGCCATCATTCTCGCATATCCATCTTGGGACTGCGCATATCTATTTTAACTTGGGAACTCAACACCCGCTCAATGCACCTCTGTTATTCTGCGTGTAACCTTTGCAACACCCATCGCCACATAGTTAGATTCTTCATGTTGAATAAGACTGCATCAACTGTTACACGGTCTCGAGACCTCCCAACCACTACTACGACAGCCTACACGTGGACTAGCATATGCTCGTTGACATAGGCTTGTGCCATTACACTTTTGCGAGACTCATCCACAAGTCTATTACACTTGTTCAACTCTATCACAACCCTTTCTTTGGTCAACAACATTGGCCCCAAGCTCTCCTCAACGTGGTCTCCTATTCTCTTAAGCAACTCGGTCCACCGCCCTAGCTCGGTCAATCTTCCAACTCGGTGCATCCACATGGCTTGACAATGTGGGCCCCCATCCATCCCTTTTAGAATTGTTTGGAGGTCAAAAAAATCCCTCGTTTTTAATGTTTTGAGGAAAAACATTCACTTTTGGCATTGTAATAATTTTAAAGCTCTAATTTTGCTTGTATTAATGCCCTTCCTACGCATGTCGAAGATGGAGGGCGAGGTCCAGGGGTTGGCAGGAGGCTAATCCCCCCTCACAAGAAAAACAAACCCTACCTAAAATTTGATGCCATTTCCAATGAGTATCCACACGACACCCTTTGCACCCATTTCAAGCACTTTTTAAATTAGTTTACAAAGCTTATTGGCATTTTCCATCAGTTGCGGGAATCATTTTCTTGCTATAACTTTTGACTCGCTGCTCTGTTTTGAGCACTTCTTTTGTCAAAATTGCATGATTTTTCACACATTAAGTGATGAAATTTTCATTTTCGTAAACAAACTCTTTTATAAAGTGCCACATTCTGGGGGGTTCACTAGTACTCTTGGGTTTTTACACACAAATGCATTATCGGCTGAGTCTGATGTCTTGCTTTTGTGCACCTTGCACTTCTTACTTCCGCATCATGGAGGGTGATATTTTTCAACTTGGGCATCGTAGGATCACCTTACAGCCTCTCGCCAATTATTAGCTAGAGATAGAATTATTCAGCTTGGCGTGCTTCCATGGAATGTTACTTCGCTCACGAGGGTCTTTCACCCTTCTTACTTGGGCCAGTTCCTGCACCCACTGATCATCGTCATTTGGATAACTTTATCGACACTCTTGACCATGTTTTTGGTCACATGATGATGCATGCCTTCAGATCTCTCTAGTTGCACGTGGAATACTTAGATCCACCTCACGGTGTCTGGAGCATTCTTCGCCTCCCTCTATGGAGACCCTTCACATACTGCTTTGCCATTGTTGCTACTATTTATTGATTGATTATCTCCTCTATTCTTCATGTGATGATAGTTTCACCGACACAAAATCATTTGGTTCTACTTGATGATGAGGATTGTGCACCCAGTTCTGATGTTGAGATTACTACAGAGGACTATTCTCCTCCTTCTCTCACTATTCCAGAGAGTGTTAACACATCCCACATCTCATCATATATTGAGCAGTATCCTATACAGTCTTATATAGTCATCACACCCACCTCTTTTCCACCTTCAGTGTGTGAGGCCCCTTTCACTCCTCTACCTTCATTAGATGACTCATACCTATCTGACATCACTCTTCTATTTGTTGAGCCCCCTCATTGGGATGAGTATCTGCCTGACCTTAGTCATATTTTTGTAGAGTACACTTGTGATGTACTACAGGTTCCTCATCCATCTACAAGTATTTCAGAGTAGTTCATTATCTCCGTTGTTGGGAGTGCCCATTCTGGGACTCTTACCACTTCCACTTTTTTGGAGACCTTCATTGATCCACCCTTTCTTGTGGATCCACTTTCTGTTGTGGGGGATGTTTTTGCCTTCACATTAGTTAGACATCCTTTCTACAGGTATTCACTCTTCACACTCTAACATTTCTATGTATGTGGCATTACCTTCGGTTCCTTGGCACTCACTTGCTAGACCTATGTCACACTTTCGTGGACCAGACTCAGAGTTCTTCGTGCTGCTGCCTTGGTTTCCTTCATGGAGTGGGAAGACTTCCAGCATGTCATTTCTATCCTTCCTAAGGGCGGGAAGATGGCTCTTCTTCGCCTAGAGGCAGAGGATCTCGTCATCGACATTCTTCCGGGAGACTTCCTAGACTCAGTAAAGTTTAGATCCATCGATGGCATCTTCTCGCATTCCTCTATTCTCCCTCTTCTTCTCTCTTCTTCTTCCGAGATATTGCCTCTTTGTACATGGGTAGATTTATAGGCTCGCCCGTGGCTAGGACCCATCTTTGGAATCTTTCTTAGATTAGAGAGTGGACTTGTCTCTCTTTTGGGGGGGATTTTTTTCCCACTGGGTTTTCTCCTTTTACTCCACTTTTCGAGAGTTTCTTGTACTTGGGTACCTCATCAGGCTTTGTGCCGGGACCCATTTCTTATTTCTAATTTTCTACCTCATCCTAAGTTACGATGAAGGGGGGTGTTGGTGTAGGTGGTATTTTTCTTCACTTATTTATTGTTATTCCACCTCACCGGGTGAGTCATTGCACTTAGGTGGACATGGATCTAGGTGTCATTTTAGTTATGACATATTCTCTTATAGAATCTGTCATATGGGTAAGTGTGTTATAGGAGTTACATTCCCATTTGGGAAAGTAACTCCTCTTCTCCATTAGAGAGGAATCTTATCTTACATGGGAGTTACACATTTACTCCCCTATTTTTACTCACCTCCTTTGATCTATGATAAGCCTAAGCCAAGCGAAGTAATTCCATTCTACTCCATTTTTGAATCTTGAGCTCTCATATGCATACACATTGCTTTACAAAGCTTACTTGCTTTAATCTTGCAACTCATACACTTTGGTGAAGTGAAACTATTCAATGCACATGAATTCCTTCTAGGTCTTTGTCCTTCATTCCTTCATCCCCTATATCTTCTCATAATGAAGATATCACACATGATGACTTTACTTGGCTTCCTGATCCAACACCCTCAATTAAATCAATTCATATGGATACTATACATCCTTCTAATCATACCATCAATGCTATTACACAATTTTCCCCCATGAGGAGACCCCTTCATTGTCAGTGCTTCCTCTCGAAGATTCAACACCCCTAGATCCTCCTTCCAATGATACTCATACATTGACATTACCAGTGTCCCCTGTTCAAACACCTATTACCTCCTTGCAATATTTGGATTCCACTTTAGAAGTCATTACTAAAGAAGCCTTTGTAATTGAAAATCCTGATATCCCACCATTCATTGAACTAATAAAAGAATTAGAAAACTTATTTAATCCACCTCAATCATCTCTAGAGGAAATGTCTCCTTCATCCGATTCGATCCAATATTATCTACAACTCATCACTTACCATCAACATGGAACCTTGTCCTAAATCAGACACTATGTAGTCAAATACCATCACATCCAAAACCACACCCTTGTCATCTAACGTGAGTCCTTCTCATAGATCTGAAATAAATGTTACAGACTCAAAACCTATCACATCCGCTACCTCATCCTCTTTATCTATCGTAAAAACTCCCCTTTTCCTAAAATCAAAGTTACAAAGCCAAAGTGCACGTCATCAGACTTGCCATCTATTTTGGGACCCCATCCTTTATCTCAATACTACACACATTCATACCCTATTCATCCCTCCTCATCCATTTTGGGACCTCATCCCTCATCCAATTTTATCAACCCCTTTCTTAGGTCACATTATCCTTCTTATCAACCTCAAAACATTCCTATGATGTTGCAACACCATATGACATCTAATCCAACTATATCCAAACAAAATACACATCCTACTAAGTGTTCTCATAAATCAAAACCAAAATCAAAATCCATTAATTCAAACCCTCTAAAAGGGACTTATACTGATATCCTTGAGAGGCTCATACAAACATCTCTTATACCACCCATCAAAACACCTAATCCACATACTTGAAAACCCACATGGTACGACCAAAACAAAACTTGTGCCTATCATAGAATCCCAGGTCATGATACAAAAAGTTGTAAAGCGCTAAAATCCATAATCCAACAACTTTTCCTTATCGATGATATTCTCCCAGAAGAAGATCATACTAAGATATCACCAACACCTCTACCCTCATTAATACCCTTACTGAAATCTATAGGGCAAGGGGGACATCCTTCTTCTACCATCAACAAACCTTTGTTAGAAACCTCGTTAACACCTTCCATTGAAGGTCAATCAATTTTGTTAGCACCTTCCATTGAAGGTCAGTCAATTCATTAGTACCTTCCATTGAAGGTCCATCGATCCCATTAGAATTTTCCATTGAAGGTCCATCTACCTTGTTAACACCTTCCTTTGAATGTAAGTTTAATTTTTCAGAACCTTCATCTAAAGGTTCATTAAGCTCATTAGTACCTTCCTTTGAAGGTCCCTCAATCATGTTAGCACCTTCCCTTGAAGGTCTATCAACACTATCAACACCTACACCCAATACACTGGCGGTATCATCATCGATATCTCTAGAACTAGGGGTCATCTTTAATCAAGTCTCAATAAATCCATCACATGTGTCTTCTTGTCACCATCTAGTGAAAGTCCTTCATCTCAGAACAATATGGCTCATCCACCTATACAAACACAAAATCAATACATATGAAGAAAAGGTAAAACCAAAGTCTAAATCAACTCCTTAGTTGAAGGCTCGTATTCCCTCCATTTACCATATACTCAATCAATCAAAATCAAAATTTCCAACATCCTAAAAACATTATTCCTTTTTGCACGCGCTATCCACCGCGTTATGTTAAGAGGTCTCCTATATACTAGGCCTTTAAAATCTCACTTCACACATCCTTATAAACTTACTTTACTAATTCAAATCAAAATGTCATTACTCTGGAAAGGAGCAAACAAGAATTTTTTCCCCGATTGGATTAGTCCATATAACATGGGTCAACCTTTGAATGTCTTGCATTTGTGGCCTTTCTACTATTAACACATTGACCATCATGATAGTAGTCACATCAAAGATTTTATTCCATCATCCACCAACCATCTTATCATTGTAATGATTTGAAAGCATGTGGTCTTCCGTCACTATCCTCGCAAACCTTAAAGATGAGCACCACGACTCTGTTCATCACATCTTTCACATGGATAAGTTCCTCCTTAGTAGGAACCCCACAATCATTACTTCCATCCACCTTGTATACCAACCAAAAACATGTCTTGGGGCACACATGTGTAGGTCATGCACATATCTTTCTTCCCCTCCTTGAAATGGTCTATTAGGGTCTTTCCCTCAGCTCAAGATAGAGTCAAAAATAATTATTTGGATGCATTTCTCAAAATTCAAAATATAATAGACTGCTCCCTTGAAGGAAAGCTATTCAAAGTCAAAATTATTATAAAAAATAAAACTGATCCCTAGAAGAACAACCATTCTCAGTAAAGTCAAAAATTTAGACCATACCCTCGAAGGATGGCTACCTATGTAAAAAGGCTTCCCGCATTGATCAACCTTCAAAATTTAAAATATCAAAAGCATCCAAGAGAGCTTCCCACATTGATCAACTTTCCCATTATAGCAAACTTCCCGTATTGATTAGTTTGCTTCAAAAATCAAATAATGTAAAGCTGGGGCATTTCCCTATGAAACCATTGAAAGGAGAACCCTCTTTTCCCATACAACCTACATATGTCAGCCCTTCTCATGTTCTAGGAAGGTACATTTTTCACTTTATCTTTGTATTCAAAATCCTATGTGTGACTACCCATTGTTAGTCATTTGTTAACAACTATTGTAAAGGACAAAAATGCAAGCACTTTCATTCTGTTGCTTCCCATCACATATGTATCAAATCCAAGTATAAATCAATCAATCCACATTTCATTCATGATAATGGTGAAAAATCTAGTACAAACATTAAATCAATGAATATTAACATCAACATCAACATCATCACCTAAACAAATACCAACAACATCTAAAACATCATTAATATCAACATCAACATCATCACAAAGAAATAAAATCTCTTAACATCAACATAATCCTCAATACATCTCAACATGACTTTATTGTGTCTAAAACGTCACATTTATTCAATCAAATCGACATTTGTCAAACAAATACATCCTCAAGTACTACACCTCGGTCACAGTCATGGCCCCCATCTGGTCCTTATAAGCCCACCTTTGTGGAAATATCAATTTATGGTCCTTTGACCTCATCAAATTTTCATTTTATCCCTCATCCTTGTAAGTCATATGTCTATAGGACACGAACCCTTTGGTTCCCCTATCACTTGACTTCATGGCCTCGTAAGCCCACCTTTGTGGCAACATCTATCTTTGGTCCTTTGACCTTATATCCTTTTCGTCATTAAGTCATATGTCTATAGGACACAAACCATTTGGTTCCCCTATCACTCAACTTCATGGCCTCGTAAGCCCACCTTTATGGAAACATATATCATTGGTCCTTTGAACTTGTCAAAATATCCTTTTCATCGCTAAGTCATATGTCTATAGGACACGAACCCTTTGGTTCCCCTATCACTTGATTTTACAAAAAAGTTATTTCTCTACCTCGTCTTGGGGCATTATTCCATCATCCCTAATCACTCCTCATCTTTATATATTTCTCTTCCAAACTCACGATCGATTCCATTCTAGTTCATCAATCCATAGTTTGAGGGGAACACCTCATCACATCATTATACACCCTTCACTTCCATCACATCTCGTTTTTGTCTCAAAACCACTCAACAAAGGGGCAAAATGTAGACACCTAAAATTAGCACTGTTAATTCCCTTATCCTCATCCACTGACACCTATTTGTTACCACATCTATTCCCTATATTAAGTCATATAAAATCGTCACTACCCCTCATCTTTATTAAGAATATCAACATCAACATCATCGCCATACTTATCTCGTGTAGATCCACCACATCATATTATTCTTATGAAAATCATACATTTACGACACTATTTAATCACACCACATTTAACATTTACCTTAATGTATTTATCTGCCACATCATCCTTACACTTCGTAAAATCCTAATTATTTCCTTATACACTTAATTAATTAAAATACATCTACACCCCTTATTACTCATCTTTATTAATCAAAATTTAACATCCCTCCCATCTCTGCCTAATTAATTAATTAATTATATCAATACCCCATATCTCCTCCCCCATTTTAAAATTAATTAAACATTTCTTATTATACATAAATATCATATTCCATGATATTTATTAATCCACCTTAGCTATTCTTTAAAATCTATTTATCCCGACATATTTACCATGCACTATTTCATATACCCATTTATTTAAATATCCTAACATAATCTATTATTATTAGACATTATCCTATGATATATGTTTAATATATCTAACCAAACCACCTAAAATATATCCTAAACAAACCTAGGCTAAAATAGAACATAATCTAACTATTTTCTAAACAAACACGACACCTCATATGACAACTCAACACATTAAAAAACAAACCCATATCATATCCCTCAAATACACTAATAAATAAACTTGAAATAGATAATTGTTTCTAAACAAATTTGAATAACCCGAAATCACCGACGTTTCGATGAAACACCAACAATTATTTAAAATCAATTTGTAGTCCCTTTTTGGCATCATCTTCTGACATCTTCGAGCCTTAGAATTCATTTCACAAATTTTTATTTTCACTATGATTTCTAAAGTGTTTTGTACATTGTCATTAAACACAGAGGTAATAAAATCAACATCAAGTGTTATCATTTATCTCTATTGAGTATCTTAGAGCCATTTTGGATTACCTGTAGTTAGCTTCGTATCACTCAACCTGCAACTTCAAAAACATGAACCTAGAAGCATCTGTGTAATTTTAGTGATTGCCAATAATTCTAAACCTGCAACAAAATCTATAAATATTGGCCGAATCGCCAATGATTCATAGAGAATAGCCAATAATTCTATACATCACTGGAAAGATATTGAAGTCATATTTTGACACATCTTTTGGTTTGTAAAATGGAGCTACGGTTCTCAAGTTATCGTCAAAACATCAGAGGTTGGTTTTTGTCAGATCCAGAGCTTCACCATCAACAAATCTTCATCAACTTGTAGGTTTTGTCAAGTTTCAATCTTCATCAAATCAAGGTCAATCATTTTTACATCTTCTATTCATGCATCTAAAACATAACTTATTGAAGATATACAATTCATATCAAATTGAAATCTAATTGCTAATTTATAGTAAACACATTGTATTTACATATTGTTAATATTAAACTAGAAACAAGTATGTTTTACCCAAATTCCGTGTTTGAGTCAAAATGCTATCGATTCTAGGCTATCATACCCCTTTGCTATTGTAACACGTCTTTCTGACATTTAGCCTTCAAATCTGATTAACAATTTGCATACGTGAGTATTTATTAGTCCAATTACGATCCTTTGATCCATACTGTAATTCCTAAAATCCCTTTGGATTAGGAATCACCATCAGACCAACATATAACATAGGACCACATCAGTCCCTTTGCCTTTTCATTGAATGGTTATATCATCTGCTTTTATTTTACCATCACTTATCGATCTATCATATCATTATCATATTAACTTCTTGAATGTGGATTGACATCCTTGCAAGGAATTCCATTGACTTTCGGGGATTGTCCTTCGTTAGGAAATCCACCATATGTTTGTTTAATCCGTCTTGTGTAGTGTCTGTGATTGTAAATTTCTTGGCGGGGAAGGAAAAAATATCAATTCTTATACGTGGCACAACAATCAAATGTCATCCATCAATATCCGTAGGTACCTTTAAACCCCACCATTTCAAGGTTTGTTAATTTTTATTATCTATATTGTTAACTTAAGTTGAAGAGGTAAATATTTTCTAAACAAATAATGATTGCAGGGTTCCCTAACTATAAGTAGGGGAACATGCGTATAGAATATGCTATGAACAGATCCATGGTGCCCATATTTAAGGTCATAATTGGTATGATGTTGGAATACCACATAGTTCCAAATCATTCGAAGAATGAGACAATGCGTGGTCTGATGGGGGAGATATTAGTTTAACTAAGGTCTTATGAGTCAATATGCTAACAATAAAATAGCTACAAGTGTGGGGCATTAAGAGGTTCCTTTTCAGGTTTACCATCAAGGGAGGCTAAACGATAAGCTCCGGACCCATATTTATGAGTGATAATATATGGTCCAAGCTAGTTAGGAGAAAAATTCCCATGTTTACTCTTTTCCATGTTAGTGACATGTTGATTTTCTTTGAGAAAAAGATCACCAATGTTGAAGTCACATTGTTTAAGATGTTTTTTATATGCTCATTTGATTCGTTCTTGATAGATGTTGATATGTTCAAGGAATCTAAATGAAATTCATCTAATAGTTCTAGTTGTGATAGGCATTCTTGATGATAATCCTCATCAGAGACAAAGTCTCGAAGAGAGATCTTGAGAGAGGGATTTTGAATTTTGAGATGAATAACGGCTTCATTGGACTATACTAAGGAGAAGGGCATATTGCGATAGGGTTTTAAAAACTAGTCGATATTCCCATAATGCAAATGAGATTCAAAGATGTCAATCTCTATCGATTTGATCAAAAACTTGATAAGGATTTTGTTGAGGGGTTTATTAGATGCTTTGGATTGGCCGTTAGCTTATGGATAATAAGGTGTGGAAAATATAAGTTTGATGTTGTAAGTGTCAAAATTTTTTTGAACTTTCTTATTTTTGAATGATTTTCCATTATCTTTGATGATTTTATGAGGTATACCAAAGCATCGATAATGTGATGATGGATGAAGTCGATGATTTTATCTATTTTTATGGAGATAAGGGGAATTACTTCCACCCATTTTGTAAAATATTCAGTTGTTGTAATGATAGAAGCGTGTCACCTTGTGATGAACACGGATTGATAAAATAATGAGGTCAATCCCCCATTATGAAAATGCCAAATATATTTAGCTTGTTGGAGAGCGTGATTGGGGATATGTGTAAGATTGGATTATTGTTGGAATTCAATGCACTTCTTGACATAGTCATAATAGTATTGATTAAGCGTAGGCCAATAGTAGCCCATATGCAAGAGTTGTTTTAGCAACAACTAAGCGTTGAAGTTTCCACCACATATGCTATCATGAATTTCTTGGATAGATACACAAGCCTCCAAAGTTTTAATACACTTTGGAGGAGGATGCCATCAAATTCTATTTTTTAAAGGATACCCCCTAGTATGACGTAGCAGGATGTGCATTTTTGAAAAGATATTTAACCATTTCTATATAGACTTGGAGGTATTTTACCTATGGAAAGATAGCCATATGTTTTGGTGTACGAAGTGTTAGATTGAATATCTTGTATATGATTGATGGTGGGAAGATTAGTGTTATTGTAGGATGGATGATCAAGTTTATGTCTAATGATGAAGAGTTTAGAATCATCCAGGTGATAAAGGGATGAGAGAGGTGAGAGAGGCCATTGTGTCTATAATTTTGTTCGGATGAGCGAGGGTAGTTTGGATTTCGTAATAGTCAAAGAGTTTTAGGACATCTTCAATGATGGTTTTGTATTTTTAAAAAATTCATTTTTACATTGATAGATCCCTTTGATTTGATTGATGAAAAGTTATGAATCCCCGTAGATGTCAAGTATTTATACACCAAGGAATGTAGTGGATTAAAGTCCCATGATGAGAGCTTAATGTTCCTCGATGTTAATTATGTAATCAAAATTGAGTTTGAAGGATAACATAATAGGGGTTACCAAAGGCTGTATTATGACTATTCGGCACCCCCTTGTTTGTATTTAGACCCATCGAGAAACACAATCATTTTGAGAGGGGTGTTATCATGGTCGAGGGTGTTGATAGATTTTTCAAGAAACTATTCACAAGGAATCGATTGGTAGAAAGGGAGCTTCAACGAGTTGATCAATGATGAAGTACCCCTTATTGGAATTTTTGAGAGATAAATTCAAGGTCAAACTTTGTGATGAGAATGAACCATCTGGTTATGTGATCTTTGTGATATGGTTTGGGTTGCATGGATTTTAGTGGATTAAAATTTGTTACTACATATGTTTTGTGATTGATAAGATAGTGACGGAGTTTGGAAGGTGCGAAGTATAAGACACAAAACAAATTTTCCACTTTGGAATAATGAGTTTCATACTCATGAAGGGTGTAAATTATGTAGTAGACAATCTGCTTCTTACTTTATTTATCTCAATATGCTACCATGGCTCCCAAGGCATGGTTAGTAGTAGATATGTAGAGATAGAATGTCTCTCCCTTGCTCATAGGTGTAAATACTTTGGTGGCGATAAGAGGTATTTTTGAGGGATTCGAAGGCCTATTGACATTCATTGTCCCACTTAAAGTTGATGTATTTTCTTAGAAGATGATGGAAAGGTTGACAACGATATGATAGTTGATATATGCAGAGACGAATTGATTGAAGCTTTCCTTGAATGCTATGGAGTTGTTCAAGGTTAGATGGAGGAGGAACTTTTATAATGGCCTTGACATTGGCGCGGGGTAAAATTCAATTCCCCGATGGATACTATAAACCCTAAGATTTTTCATGTGAGAAATTTGAATACACATTTAGTTGGATTAATACATAGAAATAACTATAACATACGTGCAAATATCATGTTAAGGAAAGTTAGGTGGTCTCTTCGGTGTTTGAATTTACCTAAGAGATTGTCCACGTAGTCTTCTATGGTTTTTAGGATGAGGTCATGATAGATGTAAGTTGTAGCACATTGATAAGTAGCCCTTGCATTTTTTAGGACAAAAGGCATTACTCTATAGCAGAATGTTCCCCATGGGGTGATAAAGGATGTATTATGTTGGTCTTCTGGTGTGAAGAGAATTTATTATAGCCAGAGAAACCATACATAAGAGAAATCATTTCATGTTCTACTATTAAATCAACAAGTTCATTGATGTTAGGTAGGGGAAGACCGTCTTTTGGGAAAAGGAGGTTAAAATCTCAAAATTCTGTATAAATTAGTAATTTCCTTGTGGCTTTGGTGATGGGTAAGATGTTAGAAACCCATTGGGGGTAATCGATAGGTAGTATGAAATTGGCTTAAAGGAGATAGTGAAGTTATTATTTGACAAATAGTCGATCGAGGATACATCCTATGAAGATTTATATTCACAAACTTAGCATTTGGGATAGTGATGATATTATGGATAACAATGTTAGGGTCTATACCATGCATATCATTGTAAGACCATGCAAAATCTTGATTATGTTTGGATAAGAATGCGGTGAATTATTGGAGTTCATGTGGGTCTAAAGCTTGATCGATTTTAATAATGTGTGGTTATTATGATGTGTCGATATTAACATCAATGGTTGATTCATTGAGAAGTGTAAATGTGTCAAGAGGTAAATATTTTTGAAGATAGTGATCCTCAGTACCCATATAGGTTAAGATAACATCATTTTCATGAAATTCAATAATGCAAATAGTGGGAGAGTCTTAATATATCATGTGAGGTAGAGTCAAGGGAAAATTTTCCATCTTTCCATTGACTTGATAAGTAAATTGTCCTAATGTGATAGTATTGATTAATTTTTTTCAAAAGGAATGGATACGTCATTGTTGTTGTTTGAGGATAGGTATGATGATGGTGGTGTGGTTGTGATTTTAATGTTAATGGTGATGAGTTCAAAGGTGATACTTTGAAACCAAGGCCATAATTTTCATGAGGCTTGCTCCAGTCTTCAAAGAGGAAGTCGTGTGGACCTTGTTCATACCTACCAATACCAAAGCCTTTTCGGGCGCAATTGTGGAAGTAGGTTTGGGAAAACTAGGGTTTATCTAAGAATGAAACATCGAGGAAAAAAATTGAGTTTGAGGTTGAATGTCAATATGGGAGGAGTGGTGATCAATGCCTTTGTGCACAAGTTGTGTTTGGAGAAATGAGGGACCAAAGGAAATGATATTTCCTAGATTAGGCTCATAGAGTGGTTGTTTGTTAGGTCTCCTATATGTTTTAGGTGTAGGTTGTGCATTGAGGGTTAAAAGATGATACTTCCTTAACAAGATTAATTGTAAGATGTCTTTGAAAGATTGATCATTTGGTAGTTTAGATGTGTAAATAAAGGAACTCGTAGAGGCTGATTTGAACATGTGGAGTTTTGTGTGAGTAAAATGTCACTAGGCTTGTAGGTCATGCTATAGGATTTAAATGGATTTGGATCAACGGTAAAAAATGGTATTACTCTCATGTTTATACTTTAGACACTAATGTAAAGTGGATGAGACGCAATACCGGAAATTACCTAGGGACAATCTAGTAATATGTTATATTGGAACTCTCCTTCTACAAGATAGAAGATTTCATGAAGAATTTTGACACCTAATTTAATAGGAAATATAATTGTGCCCAAGGTGGGAGTGATAATATCATTGAAATCACGTAAGACATCATGAAATTGAGTGATGATGGTATCAGGTAATTGAAGTTGTTTAAAGGCGCGAGACAATATTATATTAATGCTAACACCATTATCAATCATAACTCTTTTAACCAGAGTGTCGTTGCTTTGGGAATTGAAAAATAAGGGGAGGTTGTGATCCTCAGATTGTAAGGAAAAAATATTAGAATCATCAAATGTGATGGCTGCGGTCATTTTTAGGGCACCAACAAGGTTAGCGAATAGATGAGGTTCATTTGATGATATCGAGATGGCTTGAAGGGCTTCGATCATAACTTTTTGATATTAATGGGAATTTTGGATAAGTTAATAAAGGGACATTTTTATAGGTTTTTAGTGTAATTTTTGAGGAAAATATTCTATATGGAGGTTGTGGATTGATTATGAGGTGCTACAAGGATGGATACCATGGATTTTAAAGATGATATATTGGATGATTCAAGAGGAGCGGAAGAGATAGAGACTTTAGGCCTATCTTGGTTCTAGGATTTCAAATATTGGGTGCACACTTTCATGGTGATATAGATAACATCTATTTGGAAGTGAGGGGTCTTAGTAGAAGAGGCCATACTATGAATAAATGAGAGCTAATTGATGGTTTATGATTATTTGATTTAGGAGTTTGAGAAGTAGGTTTGACTTGATATTTGGATTTGTCATGTTGAGATTGATTGATGGATTAGGATGGTTTTTATTTATTGAGAGAAGTAATTTATTAAAGATACCTTGGATTACGATGTGGAGGGATTTACAGTCCTCCGATTAGTGTCTTGAGATTCAAAGGTAAGCGCAAAATGCCTCGTAATTATACTAGGAAGGTTTCCACCCCTGGGATCAGAGGGCTTGATTGATGAAAATGTTATGGTTGATGATTGCACAAGTTTCTCAAGAATTTTGGTATAATATCTTGACGAGGCTTATTGAGATGTAGATGAGGGTGTAGGACTTTGGATTTCATTCGATGGTTTAGTGGCATGAGATGCTTGAAGTACATTTTTATGGAACTTTTAGGTGCAAGTTTAGAAGTTGGTTTAGATTCTAATACGGTGACTATGAGTTTTGATGAGGGATATGGTCCCGAGATAAAAAAATAAAGATGTTATACCATGCACTCTACTTGTTTTATGATGATCATGTGAAAGTTCAATCTTTTTATGTGGATGTCTTGCTAGCTTTTGTGTCGGACTACTAAGAATTTTCATTTGATATTGAGAATTTGTCTTTGGATGTGTTTTTTATGATTTTGACAACCGCTTAATATTCTTGAGATTTTGAAGGGATGATATCAGAGGTACTTATGTGAGTGGATGTAATAGGGTTTGAAGGTTGTTTCATGGATGGTTTGAAGGGCTTAGTGGTGAGGATATTCGTAGAGTTTTATTTAGCGTTGGGTGTTTTGATTGCGGAAACACATGGTACAATAGGTGTTGGTGATAGTTGGTTGACGATGTTGATAATATGAGCCATAGAATTATGGGTTTCTACAGAATTGGTTTGATTTTAACTGGGGATTTTTGAATAGGGTTGTGTGAACATATCCAAGTTTTGATTAAGAGGTGCATTTGGATTGTCAAGATGCAATACGATTAGATCAATGAGATCTTGGAGAACATTCTTAAAATAACCACACTTTTCAATTTTATTTCCTTGGAAGTAATGATATTTTAAATATTCTTCATCTCTATCACATGATGGTTTAGAGGAAGATTCATTGATAGGTTGGATGGGAGGAGTTTTGCCATGCGAAAAACCAAGATTTTGTCAAAAATAGAAGCTGTAGTGTTTGACGGTTTTTCCGATCTTATTCCAAGTTAATGAAATGGTATGAAAGAAAAAATAAACTCTAAAATATGGGAGAGTTTAAGGCTACCTCGATGTGTGATAGATATGAGGATGAAATACATGCGCAAATATCCTCTCCACGGAGAGATTGATAACTTGCACAAAAAGCAGACAACTTGACAAGAAAAATATTAGTAGATTAAATGGTGGGATGCTTGAAAAAGTCGGATTATAGAAGTGATAAAATTACTAGGGAGGATTTGTTGAATTAAAATTTTCCTCCGTAATTTCTATTTTATTATGTATGTATTAGGAATAGGATGTTGTTAAGTATGATTAGTAGTGGTGTCTGATAGAAGATAACGACGCCATCAGTATGGTGCCACCAATAAAGTAGAGTATGGTAACAATCAAAGTACAATAGGAATGTTGTGGTAAAAAGTAAATATTTGTCGTAAGTGGTCCGGTAATGTTAAAATGTCAAAGTTGGGGTAAGTAGAGAAGTAGGGTCTACATGATTAGGAATTAGAAATATTATATTTGTAATAAGGACAAAGAGTGATGTCATAAATATTTTGTGTATTTTATTTGTGGAAAAGACTAAAAATGTGGAACCCATGTGAGATGATAAGGTTTATCTTATCTTAGAAGATAAGCCTACATGTAAAAGCAAGAGTTTAGGCATGGAATATGATTAGCCGGAAGAGATTTCCTATCCTATCTTAGAGATAGGGTGGATAAGCTTGAATTCCTATAAATAAAGAGGCCACCCCCCTCATTTAGCATAGAGGGAAGTAATGAGAAATATTACATGAGTAAGTGGGTAAAGGAAGCCATCATTTAGAATGTGTGTTAAAGAATCCATTGTGAAGTTTCTCCCATAGTTATTATTGGAAGGCAAGTGAAGTTAGTAACACTTGAAGTACCTTATGGGTGAGATTGTAACAATTTCATGTTGATATTATAATTTACACTTATATTTCAGATTTTTCATCATTCCTTCGTATCATAGTCTATGGTATTCTTGTGTTATGTTTGTTGTTGTGTTTCAGAGATTACATCCACCAAACTAAAGGCATGTGCATTAGTAAATAATCATAGCACAAGGAGTTCTCGGTGGAGAATTATCATTATGTCAGATTGGTGATGATAGATTTCAACCCATGTGATTACAAGATTGATTGAAAATAATGGATAAATGACATGTAGGAAATAAGAAGAATGGAATAGAGATCCAAGATGTACTAGAGACATGCTACGATGAAGATTTGATAATGATAAATTGAAATAAAAGGTTGTAATCTGACAAGATTGATGAGGAATTGAAACATAGAGGTATTTGAAGGCGAGCGAGAAAAAATAAAAAGATGCAAAAATAGTGGATTTGGGACTGTTCTAAAATATTGAAGATTTCTGGATCTAATGAAAAGGAGCACAAAATAGAAAAGATGCAAATTGCAAATAACTAGATAAGAATGTAATGGATACGAGATAAGGTTGATGGTGAATGGGGAATATTTGGGATAGTTGTCGGTGACTAGGGTAGGAAAGGTGAGATATGGGGCATCGAGATAGGTGGATCATAGAGACAAAAGTCTAGATTTTGTAGAGATTGGAAAATAGGTGGTAGATAGGGAAAAATGAAGAAAAGAGAACCGATGTAGATTGGGTTGATGGTGAAACAAATTGTGTTGAGTATTTTAGATGGTGATGTCTTTGTATGAGTCAAATAGAAGTGGTGATGAATCATATGCTTTGAATTGATTGAAGAAGCTGATATGCAAGTAGGGTAATTACTCTTACACGGGGAAAAGAAGGAGGAAATGAATAAGTAATCACTAAGTTTGATGAAGATAAATGCAATCTATGTCCTAAATTTGATACATATCATGAAGATATTGATGATTTATTATTGCAGGGAGAATTGAGAATGATAGAAACATTGTGTACAGGTACAAGTTAGCTCAAAGGTGAAGAATTGATGGAGGAAATGAAGAATGATAAAGGACAACCTCAAGTTGTTGAAGTGAATTTTGTTTAGGATGAAGAGGTAAAACATGAAAGTTTGAAATTAGGTTATGTAGATTTTCTTTATTTTAATGAAAACATTAACGATACAAACCTTATTCAAGAAATGATGCATTTTTAACAAGAGAGGAATATATTGTTTATGAAAACATGGAACAACTACAAGATGAACTAAGTGCATTATAATATGCTATATATAATGTATAACTCAATAATTTTCCTAAAATAACAGAGATGGAGGAATTTGGTGAATGGAATAAGGCAAGTGAGTCTCAAGAAGTGGAAATTATGAAAGGAGAAGTAAATTCAATAGTCATAGTGGCATATTTGAATGAACATTTCATTGAAAACTTGGGAATAAAGCAATGGAGATGAAAAGACCAAATTGGATTTGGTCAATGAAAAAACAAAAGAAGAAAAAGAAGATCAGCAACATGAAGTCAAGCAAGAAGCTTCATGGCTTCAAAATTTTGTATCTAAAGTTGCTTTTAGTGCTTTACATGCAGGTCAAGAAGATGAGGAGATGAACCAAGACAATCATTTCATGAGAGAGCTCTTGGAACAAAGGGAACAAGCAGATCTTGAAGACATGTATAGAGATGAAGCAGCAGTATGGAGTCTTATAGCTGAGAAGGAAACAAGAAGAAGAAAGTAAAAGAAGAGACAAAGAAGAAAGCAAATGAGAAACAAATATCATGTCAAGGAAATACAAGCACCAACATTTACAACAAGACCTTGGGATCCAAGAATATAACAAATACTGAAGAATGAAGAAGATATTCATTTGAACTAGTGTTCAAATCTTTTCCTACCTAGGAAGTTTGATGTAGGAGCATCATCTAGATGCTTGGAGAATATGGAAAATTTTGAATAAGACTTGAAAGGAATGAAAACATGTAATATGAGTTAGTATAGTTTCCCTTCAAGTTTTTAGTTTGAAATTGTGAGGTAAAAGGTTCTTACACGAGTGTAAAAATAGGAATTAGATGTTTTAAAGGTAAAAGGAAAATTTGTTGTGAGTGTGCTAAGTTGGAAGGAAGTTCCACAATATGGGGAAGTAAAATTTATCCATTCATTATTGTCCCTCTATCAAATAAATTAATTCCTTGTAATAAACATGTATGGTTGAGAGAAAATCTCACCTAATCTAGGAATTCTAGGATAAAAAGGGAGTATAACAACTATGTAAAAGACTAATGCAAGAATGGAAAGGTCAAAATATATGAGAGCAGAGATGGAGTAGTAAAAGAAAATAATGAAGAAGTGATAATCGAGAAGATGCATGCTGCAAGAATTGTGTGGAGAATAATGTTGTATGAAAGCTCTTGGAGTGAATAAGAGTTGAAGTTTTGAATTTCTGAGTTGATATGTCTCTCATCCTTA
Source organism: Taxus wallichiana var. yunnanensis (assembly GCA_018340775.1). Taxonomy (NCBI): domain Eukaryota; kingdom Viridiplantae; phylum Streptophyta; class Pinopsida; order Cupressales; family Taxaceae; genus Taxus; species Taxus wallichiana. The sequence continues at coordinate 345,339,093 of CM031240.1, read as the reverse complement.
TTTATTGCTTGTATATTCTGTGATTTTCAATGTATGGTCCATGTTTTAGGTGTTAACAAATATGTCTTGCATGTTTATTGAGGACTGTGCCCAAGGGTTTAGACAGAGCAATGTATTTGAAACTCCATAGTCACAAAAACCTTATATAAGATCCTAGTGTCATTTATAAGAGGAGGAGGATCATATTACAAGCTAGAAGAAATTTATTTGAAACATTGACATTGAGTTTTGAGAGAACTACAAGCAATTATGTGGTCTCGGGCTCGATTTGGGGCTTGCTATATATTTTTTTTGAATTGATGGAATTCAACCAAACTTTGTATAAATATCCGTCTCCTCATCATGAAGGATCTCTCCAAATTCTAGGTTCAAAAAGCATGTGTGGATGAAGATCTTGATGACAAAATATTCGCAAGACTGTGAGAAGACATAATAAATAGGGGACTGTGGGATTTGATACTATTTTGGTAAGTTTCTCATGTTCAAATATTAGGAATGATATTGATGATCTATTATAATATTTTGAAGGTTCTCCTGATGCCCTCTATGGTGTAAGCATGTCCCCTTAGCCAACTGTTACATCACAATTTTAAACCATGCCTATAAGAGGATTGTACATTTTTTCTTCCCTCAAATTGGTTCTAAGGAACCTTGTAGAGGTTATGTTGAATTGAATCTTAACAAATGATTCTTGAAATGGTGGCGAGTCCCATGATCACAATCTAAATGAGATAATTTTGTCCTTTAAATTCTTGCACAAAACAAGCAAAAGAAGTGATTAGATCCTTTACATTGATTTGTAGAAATATGAAGAATACAACCATGTCGCAAGAAAAAGTTGGATTTGGATCCAGAATAAGGAAATAGAACCAATACTTTTATAGGTTTTTAGGAATATGTCAAGCATGAATAAACTCAGCAATCCTGCTCCTAATAGGCCTACATTGTCCTAGAAAATAATATTCTTGAATGCACATAAAGAGGTATAGAACAAAATAGGGATCACTACAAGGATGAAGCTTATAGAGACTAAGTAGGTCAAGATAGAGAAGATTTATGGTTAGATGGTGTTGATTACCTCTCTTAACACTACAAACCTATTGTCATACAAAAACAATGTAAGGTTTGTTGTTGTCATCCTATAAAGGTGCAAGATCATATGGTAAAAGGATAAAATTTCTCTAAGAGCTATAGAATTTTCCTAAGAATTAAGTATTCTTGGAAAGGTATGTTCTTGACAACATGCACGCTAGTATATACAAGATGTCATCTTCAAGTGACAAGGAACTAGACTCAAGACAAGGTGGAATCCTATTGATTGACTTCATGTACAAAATGGTTATGATATTCTCAACTAAACAAGACATTCAACAAATGAAATTCTAACAATGCAATGAACTACCATCATAAGGTAAACAAACTGAAGAACTTGCTCAGAAAAAGGTATTCTACTTAAGAAGAAAGAAGATTAGTTTTCATCCACAACATACTCCAAATTGTTATAAGAATTATTGTTACTCTCAACATGATATGGTGGACCTAGGATTTCATCTTGAATATGCTTGATGAAGGTTGAGAACTAATATTAGGTACAAAATAGTCCAAGTAAGCTCCTAAACCCTCTCAAGTATTTAAGTCTTGTGTACATATTATGGAGACCTATGGGTTCACCATGAACATAATATGATCATGAATGTTATGAACATGGATTGAGCTAGATGGCACACCAGGAGTTGGTGAAGGAGACATCTTCCTCTTCATAGTAGTAGATGGATTTTGAATTGGATGTGGAGGACGCCTGTAAAAATCAATTGTAATTTTTAAATAACATGAGAAAATTCAAATGAAAAACATAATAGGAATGAGATAATCATAAATATAACATTATATCATTTATGATTAAAAAATTACTTATTTGAGTGGATTCGTAAGTGAGGTGTTATGTTGTGGAGTCTATTTTCATGTGTGGAAGTGTTAAAGAATGTAAAATAAAAGTATTGTACACTCTCCATAGTTTTCTAGTTGGGGTTTGGGGTTGGGCTCGAGACCCGAGCAACGGTTCGGAGGTGCAACCCCAAGAAAAACAAATTGGCCTCGAAAGACATGCCCGATACATCGGGAAACATGTTCTTCTCATGTGGATAGTATTTTCACCCATAGGTTTATTGGATGATTTTGGCCCATGGTTTTGGTACCCCTTGTATTGAAAAATTTCTTGAGTATTTTCCGATTGATGTGATTTTGTACATATGTGTTGTTGTGCAAGAAGGAAATTGACAATTTCCAAGCATGACAACTATACCCATGTGCAAATTTTTTCATGTTTTACCATTCCCAGGCACACCAAGTCCACCCAGTTAGTCCACTGACCCCCTAGACAATGTTATCTCATCCCCTAGGTGATTTAGGAAAGTAAAATCAGCCCCCTAGGTGATTTTAGGAAGTTCTGAAAAGATGTTATCTTTTAGCAGTATTGGGAAGGGCTATCATTGGCCTTCCAGGACTAGATAAAATACCCCCGGAGTGTAATAGAAAGGAAACATTCAACATGGAGGTGAATTGAAGACCTTAGAACATCATGGAAATTATTTTGGAAGGTTTAGGAAGTTTTGAAAGACTTGGAGTAGTTTGAATGAAAAACAGGGTTCATAAGCCTAGGTAGTACATAAGCCTAAAAGAATTGAGATTCAAGAAGATTCAGGGAGCTCTAGATAGAGTTAGATGTAAAAAAACATTTACAGAAATAGGATTCCAAGACCTAAATTATGGTGAAATTATATTTTTCACAACACCTTGGTGAAAAGGGTTTGCAGGAAGTGTTTCTCGAGAGCAGGTGGAATCCCAAATCAAAAATCTATTTTTAGGATAAAATGGATGAATAAAGACATTATACCCCCACCATTGGATTCCAAATTCCATTTCTAGTCAGGATCATATAAAATTTCACCAATAAATTCCACCGGGAGCTCAAGATATCATCATTCCAAGTTACCCTCTTGAAGGCAATTTAGGAGTTAATCAATTTTCGGGAGGACACATGTCACACCAAGACCACGGAGGGATTTCATATCCCGACGTCCCTAAGTTTAGTTACACCAACATTGAAAAAATGTGCCCAACCCCATGTGACCTCTGGGACCCTCATGTGACCTTTAGACTTTGATTCAACCCCAGGTGCATTTTGGAGGTCAAATTTCCATGCCGTCGGATCGAGGACACGTGTTAGCTCCAAGACCACCGTGGAATTTGATGTCCCTCAATTTCCTAAGATAAGGGACATAAGACATGGAAAAATGTGCCCAACCTCTATGGGGAGTCTTTTGGTCATCCATGTGACCGACTTTCAGCTCCCAGTGCTTTAAAGCAACTTTTTCACATCCATTCCCCCGTCGATCGATCGCGCCACGCCTCATCCTCTTGACCACCATGGAATTTGATGTCCCTCATGTCCCTGAGGTTAGGGACATCAAGACATGAAAAATTTACCCAGCCTTCTCCCTCCATGATTTCAAAAATTTAAAATTCTAACTGCCACTTCACTGCTTCCAGTACTTCTAGCTGCTTCCACTCCCATGCACAGATATTTCCCATTCTTCCTCTGTAACTTCTCATCCATCATTCCACCATTTTTGAACCTAAAACTAGACCTTCCAAAGAGGTAATTCCCTTCAAATACATGAAATCATTCAGGTCCCAGAAGAAAATTTGAGCAAACACAGAAGGAGAGGCACAAAATGAAGAAGGAGAAAACTGAGAAAACTCCATGGCCATTAAACGAGAAGTTGAAGAAATATCTCAAATAGATGCATGAAAAAAAAGTTGTATTTTGCTGTTAATTCCTCTACCCAAGGAAATCAAGAAGACACCTTCATAGTCTCCTCTCGTGCAATAGAGCATCCACAACGAAGAAATCCCACTTCTGGCTCAATGAAGAAAAAATCCAATTTCTCATCAAACCATTGGGTGAAACGAAGTAGAATTGCATGTGAAGCATCATAAGAGAAAACCCACATCAAAAATATAAGTTTTTTTCAAACGAAGGAGAAAACCAGGACCTACGATTTTGAGGTCCATTAATAGCTACCGCATTCGAAACCTTGCCAAGTCTGAAAATTAAAAGTTTAAAATCTCCTAGAGTTTTGAGTGGGTAGGCCTAAAATTTCGAGAGGGTGATATTGGAAAAAACCCCATATAAGAAAAATTCATTACACGTTAATCGACCTCCAAAACCCACTTTCTAAAAATAGTAGGTCAATTGCATAAGGAATGCTATTTAAGGAAAGTCTTCAAGCAGAAGAACTTGTGAAGGAGACAGTGACATTGAAGATGCATTGCAGCTGAGAACTCACTAGAACAGACATTTTTGACACTTACTAAAAATAGTAAGTGGTCCCACAAACACCTACTAAAAATAGAAATTTGATCCAGAAGGAACGAGGAATGTAGGGAAAAGAGGAAAACAAAGCCACATCATCCAGTTGAATATCGGGACTTTATTTTTCACACTTAATAAAAATAGTAAGTTGTTCTTTCTAGGCTAAACATGAAGTTTAAGTGGATGGGTTAGAAGCCGACACAACCCTTCACCTATGACTATGATGTGGAAGATAACGATATCTTGTACATGGAACTTAATAACCTTAAGAATCACATGGCCTCCAAGGAATGAAAGAAGATTGAAAACCAGATATTCACAAGTGGCTTGTTTACCATTGGAGGACACCCAGTGTTTGTGTAGGGTCTCGAGTTAGTCCTAACCTACTCTTTCCACTATGATCTCGAGACATGAACCATCCTAGATGACAATGGTAAAATAATGATTTTCATTACCCTAGGACCATTTCAATTTCTCTACAGATACCGACATCCCCAAACATGGTCTTCATCTCAAAGGATAGGGCCTCAAATGATCGAAAAATAATGGATTCATATGTCCAAGGAGTAGCGCTCGGCTCATGGTTGAAAATAGGAAGAAATCCTTCTAGGATGCCAGGAGAATCTTCCAAGTTGTGAGTTCTAAGAAGGGTATTATGATGTCATCAATCTCCTCAGTAGAGTCATGGGTGAAGTAAGCATGAGAGACTTCCAAGACTGGATGGGCCTTTTCATCCTAACAATGATAGAAGGAAAGCGGTGAATCAATTGGGGAAAATCATTAGCGACAATCTTCATCGAAACTACTTCAAGTGCCCATAAAAATAAAGTTCCACATGAATTCTTACCTAGTTTATCTCCTTGTAATCTCGAGATCATTCAAAGGATTGGATCTCACGTAGAACATTACTGCCAAGGTGCCTGCATTCGAGAAAATTCCATAGTTGGTAATGGAGGAGAGTAATAGGCATTTCACTTGCGTGAACGATGCATTCACCATGTATGTGGTCCAAAGCTTAGAAGGGTATATTGAAGCTAGGATGTCACCACAAGCAACATCCCTGATCAAGGAATACAGCTCGTACTTCATACAATTCTCAACCTTCTCCTACATACGAGTCATTGGCTTCAACCAAGCTCTACTGAGACTACCTAAGTACCTTAGTGACCAGATTGTATTGTTCGAGCTCTATAGGAAGATCACTCAAGTGAATAACAAGCTCAAAAAAGGAGAAATAAGTTGATTTCATTCCCTATATCTCTAGGGGTGTTCACGTGTAAAATCTCAAATGAAGCATTTCACTTGGAGCCTGCTTTCACACATTTGACTTTGCATTTCTATGTTCTCAGGCCCAACTTTGACATCCGAGAAGATCCTGACTCGTTCTATGTCCCAGAATTGCAACATGAGCCACAAGTCGATGACTACTGGGCCAAATGTATTGATGAGTTCAAAGTATGTGAAAAGGACCACATGAGGATGAAAATCAACGAGATGAAGAAATTCAAGTTCTCTTGGTATGAAGACATCTTGCATGATGATGGGACAAAAATGTATGATCCTAACTACGTAGCAGTCAATATGTCCCCAATGCCCCAAATAAACTGGCATGTTCATGAATAAGGAGATATATTGGAGTGAACTGAAAAGGTGATGAGGAGAACAAGGAACTGGTTTCAGAAGAAAAAGACTATGGTCATCCAGTCAAGAGGAATTTCTCTAAGCCAGAAGAAACCTTCACATCAATCATCTTCAAAAGTGGTGGAGGTGATTTCCAACTCTAAACACTCTGGAGCGAGTTCAAAAAGGATTTCTCACTTAACACTCTCTCTCATCATTGTTATATTTTTGCGTTGAGGTTTACAATTTTTAATATACTTTAAGTGACTTTAGAAACATAATGTAAACTTTAAGTTGCCTTGATTTTATAAAAGGGACTTAAATATTTAAGTGGAATATGAATAGTCTAAAGTCAAATTAAAGTATTTGAAAAGTCATCAGGAAGATGAAGAGTTGCATCCTCTTCTATAAATTGTAACTAGCTCCTCATTTGATAGTCTTCTTATACAACTTCTAAAATATTCTAAAACTTCTTAGATATTGGAGCTGTTTTTGTGAATTCATGAGAGAGATATCCTTTTGAAGAGAAGCGCAAAGAGCTAGAAAATTTCTTCTATTTTCCCTACTAAAAATTTATTCCATTTCTATGATATGTACAATTTCTTGTGAGCTTCAATGAAGGAAGAAGGAATTTTAGCCTTTTTAATTAAGGGGTTTAGTGGTACTTTGTGTTCATCAAACTCTATATGGTCTTGTTGTTGTTACGTATATTTGTTTTCTTCTAAATTCAAGTGAATGTAATGAAGTTTTTGGTTGGTGTATGCAAGTCTCTAATTTTTTACTTATAGCATTAGTTTATATTTTCTAATTTTCTCACTCCCTTCCCCACTCTCCTAGAAAATTCTTCCCTTTTAGATATTTGCAAGATTTTTCCACAGGGTCAATGCAGTTTCCCTATTGGATCCCCGGCCATAAGGCCACTAGGAGAAAAAATCATTTTTACTTACGCATGCACATATGGTAGATGCATCGGTTAAGTACAGGGACTTATACTCCCATAGCATTGGCAAGATAACCACCAATTTGTCCCCGACAAATTTTCTCACCAATAATTTTTGGCACCCATCGTGGGGTAGATTTAGCAACATCTCGCACTGAATAAAACTAGAAGGTTTGGAAAATACAAAAAAATTCAAAAAATTAATAATACAAAAATGGAAAAATTTCTAGAATTTGAATAGCTATATGAGCCACATGTCTACAAACCATGGCTATTCCAAGAAATCCTCCTATTGAAAGACCTGAATTGCTCTTCCACATCTAAGAGGATATTTCTTGATTTGAGAGAAGCTATACGGCATAATATGCAAAGTGTTATTCACTACTTCATTGACACACGAATTCTTGACCTTGAAGAAGAACATGCTTCTGAATTGGAAAGGTAAAGACACATTCGACACTGCAAAGAAGAGCATAGATTTTCAAGTTGGTAGATAGAAGATACACCTAGAAACAAAGACAAGGAGGAAAAAATGACCCCACTTTTGAAGAGCTTCAAAGAAGACAAGAGTTATTCAGAATTTAAAGGTCTCCCTTTCGTCAAGAAACAACTGGTCACATTGGGAACCTGAGTGTTGTCAATCCTTTGGACAATTAATTTCCATACATCAACGAGAACCTTGAATATTTCACTTGATGTAGAGACTGAAGAAGAAGCTAGAGAAAGAGAAGCAAGAGAAGAAGAGGAAATAAGAGCTCAACTCGAAGAAATTGAAAGACTTCAAGCTGAGGCAGATGCAAGAGTAGTAGTAGAAGCCATAGCCTTAGAGAGGTTGGAAGCTAGAAACATAAATAGAATGGGGGATCATGATCGTGAGGTCCATAGGCCTAATGTACCATGGGGAGAAACACCAACCCACTCACCTTGCTCAACCACTCCACGAGCTACCAAGAGGCTCAAGAAAAAAACTTTCCAAAATTCAGAGGGGATGGTTCTCAAATCCCTAAAGAACATGTAGTAGCATTTATCACTTGCTTGTGGTGTATTGGGTTTTGAGGATGAATATGTGTTAGTTAGGATCTTTGTGGAGTCATTCCAAGAAAAATCTGCCAAATTCTTCTACATGCTACCCCGAGTCTCATCACTGTTTGGGAAGATATAAGAAGTGCATTTGAACATAGGTTTAAGACCACAAAAGAATATCAGGATCTCTTGGTCCAATTAGTAAAAATGAAGAAAGAAACCTCCAAATCAATGAGAGAATTCATAATAAGATATAATAGAGTGATAAGAATAATCCCCAAAGATTTGGTGCCTCCTAAAAATAATTTGAAGAGATTCTTCATTAGTGCCTTGTCATTAGAAGTAGTTTTATTCCTTAGAAGAAACCAACAAATAACATTGAGGTAAGCTCATGACCATGCGATAGAAACTGATGATGATCTAATCTAATCAAGAAAAGTGAAAGGCCCAAATGGAAAAAAAAAGGGCTAGAGTTCAGGCTCAGTCACCACAAACCCAATGTTCCAAAAAATAGTTAATTACGTGGTTGCCTTGAAGAAACATCTGTCCTAGATCATAATGTGGAACACTCAAAGGAAGCCATATCCTCCCAAAATACCAAGGATTTCCCCACCTCCTTGCTAACTCGCTCTTAAAGCACCAACAATTAATGCCACTCGTGATACCAAAGAACCAAAGGAGGAAGTGAAAATTGAAGAACTTGAAGAAGAAAATGTTGAGGACTATGAAAACTATCTTGAGGTAGAGGAAGTTGATGGTGATACACATAATGGCCTAATCGAGTATGTTGATGATGAAGATGATGATGATGAAGAAGCTCCAAGTTTCTCATGCACAATCTTCACTCACGCACATAGTCCAAGAAAGGTGCTCCATCCTCGGTGACTGCAGTGAAGGAAAAGAAGAAGAAAGAATATTCTCATGTGAAGGTCCCACAAAATAAAATCATCAATATAGGATCACCATTACCACCTTCTATGGAGTTGGCTAAAGAAAAAGTAGACCCACTAGGTAGAAAGAATCATTGTGTCATACCAAGTAAGTTATCTAATCCTTCTCTTAGCTCAAAGGTTACTAAGAGTAATTCTCCTTCAAATGTTGTTCCCATTAAAACATCTAAGGTTTCATAAAAACCTACATCCCCATCTCCTTCCAATCTAGTTGATGCACCCATGAAGGAAAATTCAACACCCAAATTAGCAAAGCCTTTACCATGTAAATATTTCATCATTTCCAGAACCTCTTCCTCGTCCACCATAACCCCATTTGACTTTATGGAATACACAAGAAAAACTAAAGTCCATCTCTTAGAAATAGAATACCTACAAACACATCCATCCCAATTTGATAGGTTCATTGATGTTGTCCATGGTAGTAATCCTATAACCTCAAGTCTAAGTTCCAAGGATTACTCCCCACACCGTCCACACCACCTTCTCAAAACACGCTAGCTATCAGTGCCTCCAAAACCAACAAGGTTGAACCTTTCTACCTATCACTCCTCATTAAAGGCTTTCAACTAAATAATTATATAATAGATTCTGGAGCCTCAGGTAATGTGATGCCCGTTAAAGTTGAAAATTCTCTAGGCCTCACCTTGACCCAGGTAAATGGTACCTACTAATCAATGGAATCCAAACAAGTTCCATTGGTAGGAAGAACCAAATATGCATAGGTATCACTAGCTAATTTTCTAGACAAGAAGGTGCTCTTGACCATCCTAGTGGCAGACATCCCAACATCCTTTGGCATGTTATTGAGTTGAAGCTTCTGAGAGACATGTGTGGAGAAATAAAAATGGACTGGTCATCTACAACTATTCCAGTGAAAGGTGAGATGGAGAAGTTTCACAATAAGGAAGATGAAGTTCAAGCATGAAAGTCCGATGATCAAAGGCAAAAATTCTTTCAAGATAGTGGCCTAGGAAACTACTTCCTCACATCATAAAAAATATGAGAAATTTTCACTTCTTATGAAAGAGGAATAAGATCAATTTTGGATGATGGAATTCGATGGTAGTCATTCTAGTGCGGGTGTAGTGTTGTACTCTCCTTCTGGTGAATTATACCCGTTTCCCTACAAGCTACAATTTTATAATACAAATAAAACAATGAACTATGAAGTTCTCATCTTAGCCATAGGTGTGGAAAAATACATGGGAATAAAGAAGCTAAGATGATGAGGTGATGCATTTGAGAGGTGATAGTAAAGTAAGTTCATTAACAATATCGGGTGAAGAATCCAAGACTCGACATTACGAAAACCGAGTATGAGACTGCATTAAATCTTTCGATGCATTTTCCATTGAAGCTATCGCAAGAGAAAATAATGAAAAAGATGATTATCTTGCGGTGAATTCTTCCCTAGTGACACATCATCCTTCTCTTGGTAAAGAGAAGGTGACAATTGAAATGGTATTTAGGCTTTGTGTACCAGATAATGCAAATCATTGGCAAGTATTTAATGATGATAACCATATTTTAGCATTCTTGGAACAAAGAGATAATTTCAACAATCTCTTTTTGAGGGAAGTGAGAATCCACACCGAGAAGTGGTAGCCGGAGAAGAGAAAGAAGGAATTGAAGGGGTTGATGAAGAAGGAGTGATCAAATTGAAAGGAAACAAGATTCCCAAAGGCCTAGTTTCTCTGGAAGACCTCTTTGACAAACATGACAAATTCATTCAAGAGAAAGAAAAACAATCTTCTTAGTGCCCAACTGATTTTGATAAGGAAAAAATTAGCATGCCGGAGGAGACAAGGATGGTCAACATTGGAAAATGTTTCTCACCCGAGGAGAAAAGAAGATTTGTTGCACTACTTAAGAAATATTTAGATGTTTTGGCCTACTCTTATGATGAACTCAAATCCTTCCAACTGAAGGAAATGCATCACTTGATTCCTTTGAAGTAGGATGCCAAGCTATTAAGGAAAAAAAAAGGCCATACAACCTAAAGATTGCTATACCATTAAGGAGGAGGTAATGAAGATGCTCAATGCAAGAATCATCTTTCCCATCCACCATTCAATGTGAGTAGCTAACATTGTGCCAGTGTGGAAGAAGAACGATGAAATAAGAATATGTGTAGATTTCCACAACCTGAACTAGGCATCATTGAAAGAAAATTATCCTCTCCCTATCATGGAACACATTTTGCAAGAAGTCACCAGATCTAAAATGATTTCATTGCTTGACGGTTTCTCAGGGTATAATCAAATCAAGTGGTGGAGGAGGATCACACCAAGACAACCTTCACAACACCTTGGGGCACTTTTTCCTATAGCAGAATGCCTTTCGGCCTAATCAATGCGGTAGCTAAAATTTAAAGGGTGATGGATTTGGGTTTCAAAGATCTAAAAAATTTCATTGTCATATACCTTGATGATCTCATGGTGTTTTCAAAGAAGAGGGGAGATCATATCCATCACTTGGAACAAGTAATTTCAAGGTGCAAAAAACATGGCATATCAAGTACATCCAAAAAGTGCATTTTTGGAGTCACGGAAGGCAAGTTACTGGGGCACATTGTGAAAAAATATGGAGAACACATTGATCTTGAGAGAGTACAAGCCATTCAAGCATTATCTTTTCCCACAAGTAAGAAAGGATTTCATTCATTCTTCAGATAAGTGAATTTTATTCGTCGCTTTGTTCCTGAGTTTGCTGAATTGACAAAGAACATCACCACCATGATGAAGCCATAGGAAAAATCCTAATGGAACAATGAAGGGAAGGAAGTTTTTGAATATATCAAAAAATCCACTGCCAAGGCTCCAACCCTTGTGTCTCCATATTTTAACAAATAATTCATCATGTATTGTTATGCATCAGAACATACCCTCTCTTCCATCCTTGTTCATAAGAATGATGAAGGCGTGGAAGCACCTATTGCTTTCATGAGTTTTCCATTGAGAAAACACAAACTAAATTACAGGAAATTGGAGAAGCATGCCCATGCGGTGGTTAAGCTGTAAAAAAATTCATGTTTTACATCCTCAACTCTCATACGGTGGTGATGGTCCCTGACAGTGCAATCAAGTCCATCTTGACACAACAGATCCCGGAGCTAAAAGAGGAAATTGGATTGTAAAGACTCAAGAATATGACTTGGAGATTTGGACCTCCAATCTAGTAAGAGGGAATGTTTTGTTTAGGTTGATTTCTGAAGATGAAACTCTCAAAGCTCAACACGGTGAAGAAAATTGTGCTTGCTTAACTTCTTCCGAAAACAACCCACTAGTCCTCTTTGTAACCACTACTAATGAGTGGTATGTTGATATTTCCTATTACTTAACTTATGGATAATTCCCTCCTCATATTGACTATAAGAAAATGAGAACACTCAAGTGAAGGTGACAAAGTTTTGTAATTTGGAATTAAGCACTTTATAAGAGATGCCTAGATGGATTGTTCCTTAGGTGTGTAGATAAAGAGCAACAAGAAAAAATGCTTAAAGCATACCATGGCCAAGGGTGTGGTGGGCATTTAGAGTAATGGTCACTGCAAACAAGATCAGGCGAGGAAGGTATTATTGGCCTACCATCTTTGAAGACACTCAAGATTACGTTTCCAAATGTGAAACTTGCCAACAATTTGTTAGAAGACCACAACTTTCTGTACTACCGCTCAGGCTTGTTGTTATTGAAGAACCATTTCAACAGTGGGGGCTAGACTTCATTGGTGTTCTAAATCCTCACTCAAGCACGAGGCACACTTATGTGCTCACCGTAACAAATTACTTCACAAAATGAGTGGAGACCATTTGCAAAGCAAGCCAACACCGAAACAATATGCAAATTCATCAAGGAGAATATCATAGTACATTTTGGAGTACCATAGAATATTGTAGTAGATAACGCTACCTATTTATCTTCGAGGGAGTTGAATGAATTTTTCTATGGCTTTAGAATCTCTCTATCTCATTCATCTAACTACTATCCACAAGGAAATGGACAAGCCAAATCAAGCAACAAGAACATCGTGACCATTATCTGCAAGCTTGTAGATGAGAACCAAAGGAATTGGATCAAAAGTTGTATGATGAATTTTGGGCAGACATGATCACTCCCAAGAAGGAAATAGGTATGTCACCATTCCAGCTATTGTGTGGGGTCAAAGAAAAAATTCCCACCACAATTCGAGATGCCATCTCTCAAGTTGCTACATGGAATAGAAGATGGACAATAAAAGGATTCCATTGACAAGAGGATCATCTTTCTTGAGAGGCTCGAATAAAATAGACTCCGAGTGGTGGACCTTATCAAAGAGCACCAGTTGAAAGTAAATTTTTTTGATAAGAAATCCAAAGTGAGGGAATTCAAAGTTGGAGACTTCTTCCTGCTATGGGACAAGAGAAGGGAACCAAAAGGTAGCCATGGAAATTTTGATTCATAATGGCTTGGCCCATTCCAGATTCGTGAAGCTTGCGGCGAGAATGTTTTTCTACTCTCATATCTGGATAGAATGCCTCTGGGAATTACCTCGTAGTCGGTGAAAGTGAGGTTGTCCCATGCCTTGTACCATAGGTGATTTCTAGGCATGTTTCCCCTTTTTTGTTGTGTGTCGTGTGTTTCCTTTCCATAGTTTTGTTGTGTGTGTGTTTCCTTCTTCCATTCCTTCTTTCTCAAAATTGTACATGAATCTGCAAGGCCCAATGGATAAGGCATTGGAAAATGAATTATATGGTCTAAAATTCAGATTCTAGATTCCCATGTCATGTCTTCGCTACACTCAATCCATGCCATGTCCCCAAGCTAGAGCCATGTTGTCATGCAAATTATACAACAAGGAAATTTACAATTTTCAAGCACAAAACTATACCCTGTGCCAAATGTTTCATGTTTTGTCATTCCCAAGCACATCAAGTCCACCCAGTCAGTCTAGTGACCCCACAAAAATGTTATCTCATCCCCTAGGTGATTTAGGAAAGTCAAATCAGTCCCCTAGGTGATTTTAGGAAGTTCTGAAAAGATGCTATCTTCTGGTAGTATTGGAAAGGGCTATCGCCAACCTTCCCATGATTGGATCAAACCCCCAGAGCGTAAAAAGGGAAAAATTTAACATGAAGTTGTATTGAAGACCTTAGAACATCATGGAAATGATTTTGAAAGGTTTAAGAAGTTTTGAAAGACTTGGAGCAGTTTGAATGAAAAGTAGGGTTCATAAGCCTAGCAGGTACACAAGCCTAAAAAAACAAGAGCTTGAGAAGAAGATTTGGGAGCTCCGGATGGAGTTATATGTAAAAAAACATCACCGAAAATAGGATTCTAAGAACTAAATTATGGGAAATCATATTTTCACTACAGGGTTTACGGGCAAGCTTTTCTCAGGGCATAAGTGGAGCCCTAAATCAAAACTCCGCTTTTCGGGGATCAAATGGATGAATCAAGAAATGAGACCATCGTGGAATTTTATGTCCCTCTCGTCCCCGAGGTCAGGGAAAACATACATGGAAAAATGTGCCTAGCCCCTATGGGGAGTATTTTGGTCATCCATGTGACCGACTTTCACTCCCAAGTGCTTTAAAGAAGCTTTTTACACATCCATTCCTCGTCGCCCGATCACCGCACGCCTGTCATCATATTAACAACCATGGAATTTGATGTCCCTCACATCCCTAAGGATAGGGACATCAAGATTTGAAAAATGCACCCAACCTTCTCCTCCATGATTTCAAAAGTTTAAAATTCTAACCACCAATTCACCTGCTTCCAATGCTTCTAGTTGCTTCCACTCATGTGCACAAATATTTCCCATTATTACTCTGTAACTTCTCATCCATCATTCCACCATTGCGAACCTTAAAACATACCTGCCATAGAGGTACTTTCCTTCCACTCCATGAAATCACACAGGTCCTAGAAGGAAATTAGAGCAAACATAGAAGGAGAGGCACAAAACGAAGAAGGAGAAAACATAGAAAACTCCATGGCCATGAAATGAGAAGTTAAAGAAATCTCTCAAATGGATGCGTGAAACAAAAATATATATTTTTTTGTTAATTCCTCTACCCAAGGACATCAATAAGACACCTTCAAACTCTCCTCTCATGCAATAGAGCATCAAATTCTAGCTCAAAGAAGAAAAAAATCCAATTTCTGTCAAATCGTTGGTCGAAACGAAGTAGAATTACACGTGAAGCATCCTGAGAGAAAACCAACATAAAAAAAATATTTTTTTTACAAATGGAGGAGAAAAATAGACCTACATTTTTGAGGTCCATTAATGGCTTCTGCATCCAGAAGCACTGCCAAGTCTGAAAATTAAAAGTTAAAAATTTCTTAGCGTTTTGAGCAGACATGCCTAAAATTTTTGAGGTGCGATATTGGGGAAAAAAACCCATATAAGAAAACTTCATTACACGTCAATCCGACCTCTAGAATCCCACTTTCTAAAAATAGTAGGTCTCTTTGCATAAGGACTGCTATTTCGGAAAGACATCAACGAAGAACCTACGAAAAAAGACGGTGACGTTGAAGATGCACCGAGCCGAGAACTCACTAGAACAGACACTTTTGACACTTACATAAAATAGTAAGTGGTCCCATAGACACATGCTAAAAATATAAAGTTGATCTAGAAGAAACGAGGAATACAGGGAGAGAGGAAAACATAGCTGCAACATCTAGTTGAAGATCGGGGACTTGATTTTACACACTTACTAAAAATAGTAAGTTGTTCTTTCTGGGCTAAACATGAAGTCAAAGTGGATGGGTCGGAAGACGACACATCCCTTCACCCGCAATTGTGATGTGTAAGAAAATGATGTCTTGTATATGGACCTAAACAACCTTAAGACTTGCATGGCCTCCAAGGACTGAAGGAGGATTAAAGACCAAGTATTCACAAGTGGCTTATTCTTCATTACGGGACAACCTAGTGTTTGTGCAGAGTCTCGAGTTAGACCTAGCCTAGTATTTCGACGACTATGAGCCCAAGACATGAATCATCCGAGCTGAAAATAGTACAATGATGGTGGTCATCATCCCTAGGACCATTTCACTCTCTCTGCAGATACCGACATCCCCCAATCATGGTCATCATCTCAAAGGATAGGGCCTTGCACGATTGGGAAACAATGGATTCATATGTCCAAGGAGTAGCGCTTGACTCATGGTTAAAAATAGGAAGAAATCCTTCCAAGATGCCCAAGAATCTTCCAAGGTGTGAGTTTCGAGAAGGGTATTCTGATGTCATCATTCTCCTTAGTAGAGTTATGGGCCAAGAAAACACGAGAGACTTCCAGGATTTGGATGGTCCTTTTATTTTAACATTGATGAAGGAAAGCAGAGGATTGATTAGGACAGATCATTAAGCGACAATCTCCATCTGTAAATACTCCAAGTGCCCATGAAAAGGAAGTTCCACATGACTTATTACCTAGTTTATCTACTTTCAAGATCAAGATCATTCAAAGGATTAGATCTCACGTAGAATATTGCTGCCAAGGTGCCTACATTCGAGAAACTTCCACAGTTGGTAATGGAGGAGAGTAACAGGCATCTCACTTACGTGAATGATGCATTCACCATGTACATGGTCCGAAGCTTAGAAGGGGATATTGAAGCTAGGATGCCACCACAAGCAACATCCTTGATCAAGGAATATAACTCGTACTTAATAAAATTCTCAAACTTCTCCTACATACGAGTCGCTAGCTTCAACCAAGCTCCACTGAGACTTCCTAAGTACCTTAGTGACCATATTGTATTATTCAAGCTCTGTAGGAAGATCACTCAAGTGAATAACAAGCTCAAACAAGAGAAAGAAGTTGATTTCATTCCCTATATCTCTAAGGGTGTTCATGTGGAAAATCTCCAATGGCACATCTCACCTGGAGGCGCAGCACATCTAACTTTGCATTCCTACATCGCCAGGCCCAAATTTGACATCCGAGAAGATCCCAACACGTTTTATGTACCAGAATTACAACATGAGCCACAAGTCAAGGAATATTGGGCCAATTGTATTGACAAGTTTGAAGTACATGAAAAGGACCACATGAGGATGAAAATCAGTGAGATGAAGAAATTCAAGTTCTCTTGGTATGAAGACATCTTACATGATGATGGGACAAAAATGTATGATCCTGAGTACATAGTAGTCAAGATGTCCCCAATGCCCCAAATCAACTAGCATGTTTGTGAATCAGGAGATATATTGGATTGGAATGAAAATGTGGTGAGGAGAATGAGGAACTGGTTTTAGAAGAAAAGGACTATGGTCATTCGATCACGAGGAATTTCTCCCATCCGGAAGAAAGCTTCACATAATTCATCTTAAAAGTGGTGGAGGTGACTTCCAAATCTAAATAATCTTGAGCGAGTTCAAAAAGGAAGGCCAAGAAATTGGAAACTTATTCCCGTGAGAAGACACCTAAGAAAGTCGGGGTAGAAGAAGGCTCGTTGGCATCGCTACGGGAGGAAAAATTGATCTCAACAATGCAAACAAAATACAACAATGGAAGAAGTATAGGAAAATGAGGAGTACATGGCATCACAAATTAGTCTCCAAGATACCACATGAGGTCTCACATCTTGTTGACACCAACGCCCCTCTCATTCAGGACTTGCCTCCTCTAGAACAAAGAATGGTTGGTGCACCCATCATTGAGCCTGAATCCAATGAAATGTTTCTATGGATGTGGGAAATGGTTTTCCTTGAAACTCACACTGTGTAACAAGTAATAACCCCTGATCTATCAACAATTTTCTCATTGGCTAAAGAAAAATGTCAAGAAAGATCACACATACAACCTCACGATTCTATAGTGGGGAGACATGTAATCAGTACATGAAGTAGCTCGGCCAAAGGTAATCAAGCCAGTGGATGAGATGACACCGAATGACTATGAGATGAGCATGATCCAATTGGGACCAACTACTCATGAGGGATATTTACACATATATCAACAATATTCTTCTCACATGGTGGCAAGGAATAAAGAATATAAAGAGAATATTGAGGTACTAGAGGAACAATTATGAACTCTTTCATCTTATGTGCACACCTTGGTGGAACCAAGCACTACAACACTTCCTATTGAGAATGTGGTGTCCATCAGTAGCTTTGATCCAGAATCCATCAGAAGAATGCATGAGCTCATAATGCAGGGGCAAACAAACAATGAATGGATCAACTCAATCTCTGAAAAAGGGAAGCAAAACTCCAAGAGGTAGTCAAGCTCTTTGCGTACATGTGCACAACAACCAAAAAAATTTGAGCAATCAAAGAGGATTTGGAGAATGAAAGATAGTACTGGGAACCTTTGGGACTAGTAGTGAGTGAGATGAGTAACACCCATCATTAAGAGTTGATCGAGAAGAAGGTTTTTGAAAATTCTGTAGAAGACTTGACATGTGTATGGGAGAGGGCCTTCGAAATCAATTTTGAGGCAATCAATCAGGCCTTCACAGAGCTAGATGAGAAATAAGAACAAACATACATGATGCAGGATAGTATAAATCAGAAATTTTTGAAACTTGGAGTACCTATAATGAGCGAACACACAATTGTTGATAAATTTATCATCCCTTTCAAAGAATATGTCAAGAAAGGGGTGGGCATCCCATTGTCCTTCAATAAGTATACTCTTAACTTCCTATCAGAGATCTGAGCCTTCATTCCACTTATCGTAGAAAAGCACTCATCATGGTTTGGGAAGTGCAAGGACATCAACAATGTGATCGATGGATGGACTGAAACCTTGAGCTACATTTGCATCCCTCATGCTGAAAAAGTAGAACTGCAGCAGACCGTTTTAATAAGGAGCTTGGAAAGACAGAAGTATTCTCAAGAATGTGAAGTGGAGAGTAGTCAAAGAATGGAGCCAAGTCCACTGCAACAACTCATTCTTCGCATAATTCTTCTTCTTTCTTCTTCTTATTCTTCTCTTCTCACTTAACACTCTCTCTCATCATTTTTATATTTTTGCGTTGAGGTTTGCAATTTTTAATATACTTTAAGTGACTTTAGAAACATAATGTAAACTTTAAGTTGCCTTGATTTTATAAAAGGGACTTAAATATTTAAGTGGAATATGAATAGTCTAAAGTCAAATTAAAGTATTTTAAAAGTCACCTAGGAAGATGAAGAGTTGCATCCTCTTCTATAAATTATAACTAGATCCTAATTTGAAGGTCTTCTTAGACAACTTCTAAAATCTTCTAAAACTTCTTAGATATTGGAGCTATTTTTTGTGAATTCATGAGAGAGATATCCTTGTGAAGAGAACAAAGAGATAGCAAATTTATTCTATTTTCCCTACTCAAAATGTCTTCCATTTCTATGATATGTACAATTTCTGCTTGAGCTTCAATTAAGGAAGAAGGAATTTTAGCCTTTTTTAACTAAGGGGTTTAATGGTACTTTGTGTTCATCAAACTCTATTTGGTCTTGTTGCTATTACGCAAATTTGTTTTCTTCTAAATTCAAGTGCATGTAATGAAGTTTTTGTTGGTGTATGCAAGTCTCTATTTTTCTACTTACAACATTAGTTTATCTTTTCTAATTTTATCACCCCATTTCCCACTCTCCTAGAAAATTCTTCCCTTGCAGGTATCTGTAAGATTTTTCCGTAGGGTCAGTGGAGTGTCCCTGTTGGATCCCTGGCCGTAAGGCCATTAGGAGGAAAACTCATTTTTACATACGCATGAACATATGGTAGTTGCACCAGTTAAGTAGAGGGACTTAGATTCCCCGAGCATTGCCAAGATAACCACCAATTTTTACTTGAAAATTTTTCTCGCCAACAATATGGTAGGGTATACATATTATGTTAGATGTGTGTGAAATCAAGTATGAATTTAGGAGAGTTTTTAGACACAACTCCAAACAAATTTGGGTATTGTATTGAGAGAAAGAGGTGGTGGCAGAATTAGTATTGTAATACAAATTTTAGCAAGTGATTCTTGGTGTACACAACCCAAATTTGGTGAGCCACATTAAATACTATCTTTGTGTTGTGTTATTTTATTTTTACACTTTTATTTCATATATGTGATATTATTCGCATATTAGTTTCTACTATTGTGATTATATGTGGGATTGTTCGCATATTTTACCCCTTATTTCCTAACATGAGGTGTAAATGGGGCTGTTGTAGTTCATCCGGTTTTTTTAGAGAAGTATTTTGATAAGTTTGAGAGTTTTATTGGTAGGTGTGATCTAAAACATAAATAAGCATTAACAATTTATGATTTTGTAGAATATTTGTTTAAAAATACAACTTAAATGAGATTCATACATGGAGCCTGAGATTGAGGTATCAAGATATCTCTACATCCCGTGTTTCATCAAATTCATATACATTTTTTATTGGGCTACCATGAGCATTAGGATATAATCCCGAGCTACTGGAGGTTTATGCAGTAAAGGAATATACATTATAAATAATATTGAAACATATACAAGCTATACATAATTAATTACATTTATTTTCAAACATATTGAAACATATATACATCATAAATACCTATGATTAATGCCGATGGTATGGTGGATGTGTCAGTTCGAGGGTTTAAGGAACTCCTCATCTATTTGACAGTTTGTGGAGTGTCCTCCTCATTGAGATGATCATCGAAATAGTACATGAATCTCTCGGAACACCGGTGGGAAATGACCTCTAATAGAAACTTCCTTTCATGTTGAAGCTGGAACAACTATCCCATGTTATAATTCAATAGTAAAATTCTTACTAGTCCTAAATATAATGGATAAATATTACAAAAATTAAGAATAATAATTAAAAACCAAATAATAAAAAAATTGGGACTCACCTCCTACTCTTGCATTGTTAACGAAAAAAATATGATAAATTTGCATGCATTCTTTGTCAGAGGAGTGGTGCCACATAAATTATAGAGAGATTCATAATATAAACCAAGAATAAAATTTGTTGAAGCTGATAGTAACATTTTCATTCAAATGAATGTTAGCTAAATCAGTTCTTATCCTGGAGGATAAGAAACTGCACCAATCAAATTTCTACCCACTTAGGGTGCGAATGATATAAGCCAATGCCCACCACAATATATCCATATATCTAACTCATAATACAACTCTATCCTTTAAGAAATGCAAAATGGCCTCGTAGAAATGGGTGACTAAAATCCTTGAGTTGAATTCCCCTTTTTGAAGGGTTTTGGGAAGTCTGTAAATGCAAGGAGACACAAATTTTATTAATACTCAATTAAAAACACAATCAAAATCTGTAAAATTGAAAACAATCAAAATCAAAATGTTGTAAATAGAAATAAACTTACTAGCAGCTGCAATTACATCAATAGAAAATTCATAGTGAGACTCCAAATACTTGCAATCTTCATCAGATAAAACAACCTTCATTGTGACAGGATCCACATCCTTGTGTGGTAGTCCTGTCATACGCTCAATGTCCTCAGGTGACGTTACAAATGACTGTGTGTGAGATGGGAGTTGAATATGAAAGGTAAAAGTGTAAGTGTCATATTTGGCTAGAAGATTGTTGAGTGTTTTCTAGTCAGTACGAAATTGGGGCATATACATTAGCCCTATGAAACCCTCCGCTTTAATCCATTGGGAAAAAGAATGAGGATCTTGTAAAAATGTGTATAGTTTAGGAAAGACTAGGATCTTGAATGAAAACAGATATTTGTTGTTGACACAACCTGGGATCTTGGGATGTATAGAAATGGCCTTTCTTCTTGGCATTTTTACAACTGATTTATAATCTTTGCTTCCTTTTTGTAGATGTCCTTTCTTAATGTCTAGTATACCTTTTCTTATTTTCTAAGTCTTTTCCTCCTTTGTTGTGGCTATTCTCTCGATTCTGTAAAGTGAAAATGACTAGAATTTCTGTGTATATATAGTAAAGTTTTTAATTTTCTATCGGTCAACTACATCAAAAATGACACCAACCGACAAAATGAAAAACATGCTACTAGCTAGAAGAAGCTTCAATGATACCGACCGATTACATGATTGATACTTCTGCCCGGTAGCATTTCTAGGGTTATTGGTCGATAACATTTATAATGCTACCATAAAAAACATTAAAAATGGTATCAGTCTGTAGCATGGAGAATGCTACTGGCCGGTAAACAAAAAATTCTCCGATTTGGTAGCACCGAAATGCTACCGACCAACAACATCAAAAATTCTACTTTCCAACATCATCGAAATGTTGTCGGTTAGTAGCTTAGAAAATGTTTCTGGTTGGTAGCATTAAAAATTCTTCTTTTCTGTAGCGTTATCCGTACTATAGGATGGTAACACTTTTGATGATTCCGACCAAGATATCGCACAAATCTGTTCCTTCTTCCGCATCAACCTTTACCAAAATGATGCTAAAAATCACCTTCCCATGAAACAAATTTTCCTGTGATTCACCATTAAGACGAAAGTCAATTTTCACATAGTCACCAACAAATTCCTACAATTTTTTTTTTTTTTTTTTGGGGGGTTTCTTCAAAATTTCCTATGAGCATTTTCAAATGGTGAAATTATTAAGGTCAAACATTATTTGAATGTTTTATTTTTTCCAATTTTATACTATTTTTGGTTTTTGAACATTTTTCTACTATTGTTGAATTTTGGAACAATTTTATATTGTTTTTGTATTTTTGAACATATTTGAATGTTTTTGGTATTTTGTGAAACATTTTTTAATTTTGTGAAACATATTTGAATGTTATTGTAGTTTTGAGAAACATATTTGAATATTTTTTTGAATCAATAAATGGGGTGCACTGCTTGAAAGTATGTTCAAACAATTAGAAGCATTCCATTCCATTAGCAGAAATGTAAATGATGTAATGATAGGATGTCTCACTCCATTCATTACTCCACATAACTAGGAAGATGTGAGGGCTCATCACCGAGAGCCAAGAAGGACGTGGAAACCAGGTGAATCGTGATATGAAAATGAAGATGATGGATGCAAAGACACAAGGTGTAATAATTATCCATGTAAGAAAAATGTAACTCATCTCTAATTAAATTTATCGACCGATTCCAAGATGATTCCACTTTATAAGTTTTGACTAGACTTAGATCGATAGATAGCCTACTTGATTGACAAGATCCTGGTCGATTAACTTGTTTTCTCTCTTAACAAAAGAAAATTCTTAGGATGTTTTTGATTAAGCACTTTTGATTCATATTTTCTAAAGGATTTATTTTTCTTGATTTTTAAAAAAGGACACCCTACATGCTGCCCCATGCCATCAATAAAAGTCAAGGGCTCAACACTGAAGACAAAATATATGAGAGTAAGGACATCTTCCTTTGTTCCCAATCTCATACTACTAGTAAGAAGTATGGGCTCATCACTAAAGAGTGTGAAGGATGAAATGTGTAATTATTTTATATATTTTTGTATTTTATATTGATTTTCCTTGTATATTGATATTGTGCTTGTCGGGAAGGAAAATTCTACCCCGAGTCTCAAACCTCATGTGACTAGAAGGATGTAAGGGTTCATTACCGTAGACTCGAGATGGATGATAAAAAATACATGTAAAGAAATTTGAGTTTTTTTGTTAAAGAGAGATATTATTGGAAATGAGGAGTTTCCATTAGTAAGCTTTAGAACAAACCCGTATGTAAAAAGATATGAAATGGTAGAAACCATAACACGGATGAGACACACAATGCCCAATAGGAATAAGGTTAACCTATGTCATGATAGATGAAGAATACAAAGATATAATAATGGTATGATTACGATATTTGCTAATAAATGGAATGATTAAAATTATTTGTACTTACTTTTCCACTTCGATATGCAAACATTACTTTAAGGAACAATTTGATATGGATGTTTATTGTCTTTTTATGCTTTTTTAATTTTTTTTGAACTTTGGCGAATGAGGATTTGAAATGGACTCATTAAGAAAAAGGTCCATGTTTATTAAATTTTAATTGTCCTAATTTACAAGACGGGGAGGAAAAGTTCTAAGTCAATAAGGGGAATCAAGGATTCAAATAGTTGATTTACTAGACTTCATGACAAGGTCCAAGTCAAAGGAGGAAATCGAAGATTTGATAAGTCTTGATTTACGAGACTTAGGTGGACAAGGTCCAAGTCAAAGGAGAGAATCTAAATATTCAATAGGTCCTGAAGTATGAGACTTGGGTAGATAGGTTCCAAGTTAAAGGAGAGAATCGAAAGATTCACTAGGGCTTGAAGTATGAGACTTGGGTGGATGGGTTCTAAATCAAAGGAGAGAATTAAAATATTCTCTAGGTCTTGAAGTATTAGACTTGGGAAGATGGGTTCAAAGTCAAAGGGTACGTGATTGGATAAATATTTAATGAGATGAAAATATCTATGTGATGTTAGAGGATGTTTATCGATATGGGAAATATATTGCGATTCATATTCACCTCGTAAGTGAAAGAATACGAGGAAAGAAGGATTGGTCTCTATATGTATATCTAAGGTTCCTTAAACACCATAAGGAGGAAATAGTCAATGTTTATCCTTCTAGGTTGTGGTTTAATTGAATTGATAAAAGATTTGCAATTAAATATTGAAATGGTTTGATTAAGATATTCCTAGGTATATGTACCTCATAGAGTGTATGCATGTATATGAATTGACATGTAATGGTAATCGTTGATGATATTCATACAAGACTGATTATTTGAGGCATTATAGACATGGAAGGCTGAGTTACTGCAAGTTTCCAAACTTGTTGTGGTTGTGTTTCTACAATAAGACTAGAGATGTTAGGCATAGGAGCTAAAATGGAAAGAATATAATCCAGCTCAATGGTTATTGATGATGGAACCTCTTCTATAGAGTCTATAGTTATATCAAGGGTTGAAATGCATCCTTGAGGAAAGGTCAAATTCTCATTTGATGTTGGAAGGTTGTTATCCAAAATAGGTTCACTGTCTATTTGAATGAATGAAAGAAAATATGTAGAAGAGATAGATTGGTTGAGTTAGATATATTTGACCGTGGTCATGATCTCGTTGAGTTTTATTATATGTAGAAGTTTGGACAACATTCAAATATTCATTATAAGTTGTGGTAGTTGGTGTGTCTTTAGT
Organism: Taxus wallichiana var. yunnanensis; assembly: GCA_018340775.1. Lineage (NCBI taxonomy): Eukaryota > Viridiplantae > Streptophyta > Pinopsida > Cupressales > Taxaceae > Taxus > Taxus wallichiana. The sequence goes on along the minus strand of CM031240.1, from coordinate 345,314,099 downwards.
TACGATGGATTTATCGTCGAGCTATATAGAGATGACTATGTTGTCAATTAAGTCTTGAACATAATGACAGAGAGTTATACAATGATTAGTAGAATGGCCTTCAATGTGGTGGTATTCACAATATTATGATTCATTATACCATGTAGGCTTAGGCTAACCATTATAAAAGGGTCTTGTAATTAGAAATTCAATCAGTTAGTCTTTTCTAATTGATGAAAGGAATTAGAGATACTTTTTTCGAGGGGTGTAAAATTACGTTCAACTGCATACAGAGTAGTGTCTATGGTATATGATATGATGGATTTGAAATTAACGTTGTTAGAGGATTCACCCTATTTGGGGAGATTTTCCCTTTATATAAGGTTTAGTTTTATTTGGTGTTAGGTATTTAAGTACGATGTTTCCATTATCAATGAAGCCCTATATGTAATTGGGAAATTGCTTGCATTTGAATGTTTGATGACCATTAATGTGATGAAAAGAGAAATATGTGTTAGGTAGATACCAATCTATTTTAGAATCCCCTTGAAAAGGGTGGTGTGATAGGGTAAGTGACCATATTAGCACTTACCAATTTTTATAAGACGATGGAAAGAGATTCTCCCAAAGACGTATATTTTCGTCATTTTGTAATCGAGGAGGTGAAGGAATTTCTCTTCGTGAATGGTGATGGTTGGTTTATAATTATTATATTTTGATTTATTATTCTATATGTTTTTCGCATTGTGATTATCTCGTGGCACCATCATTGATAATAGTGTGGTTATAATTGACATACCTAGATTTATCATGGTGAGTGCTAGTGTTGTTATTGTTATGAGTGTGCCCATTATCCTTAGAATGAGGCTTGATCAAGCCTTTAACAATGAGGGTCTTTTCTATTTGAGTTAAATTTTTGATAACTTCCTCAAAATCTGTTGAGGTGGTACATTTGCATGTGAAAGGATAAATCACTATTAAGGTTTAAGAAAAAGATGTTAACCATTTATTTTTCAGGGATTGAACATGGGAATCAGTTTGTGATTCCTCTCCATCTTTTTAAGAACTATGTAAAAATCTTGTTTGGTCACTATTTTACGTTGCAAAATCCGTCATTATGACTTGAGTTAAGGTTGAAAGAAAAAAATTTAACAAAATTATTTGAGAGGTACGTGACAGCATTTATAGATCCCTTTGGAAGGTGTAAAGGTGCAAGTGAAATGTATCGTTATATGCCATTTCTAGGCATGTCATGAAAAATTCCTTGATATGTTCTCTTAGATCAGTTTTTACCTTATATTTATTGAATTTGGGTGTCTCAAAAGAGTGTGGGAAGGGTATGCGTAAGATGTCCATGTTAAAAGGGTAGGGACATAATTTATCAAAATTGAATTGTTTGCATTTTTTCATGCCTAAAATTGTGTCATTCATCATTTGCCATTCTTGATAAAATGGTGAGTTAGGTTGTGGGATAAATGATGAATTATCATTCTTAAGATTATTATTCTCTTTATTTGTCTCGAGAATGAGTTTTGAAAGTATCATTAATTTTCTTCGATGACTCCTTAGTATTGGTTTCATTAGTGACTCTTGAGGATATAAGAGCTAATTATTTTTCCATTGTATTGATTTGATCAATCAAGGCTTGGATGGGCTCGGGGAACAAAGCACTATATTTGAATTTATTATTGGTGCTTTTTTTACTTGGTATTGCATCTTTATGTTTTTTTAAATTTAGGTGGTGGACCCTATTATCCCATTTCACCCCCTTATGAAATCAAACAATAGTAAATCTTGCATTAGTAAGGATTCACTTACAAGAGGAATGAAAAATATGGTAGTTCATCTAAACAAATCATCCGAAAATCCACAGAGCCCTCAGATACCTAGAAAATCCAAGAGTTTCATGAAATATTTAGGGAAGGTGTAAATGTTGGATGGATAGTCTTTTAGATCAAGGGATAGCTCATCGAGTTGTTTTCATATACCGAAATGTTTTGAAAGAAGACCGGGCTATAGTAGACTCCCAAAGATACTCGTGTTGAAAAAAGGAGAACCAAGCTATTGAAATATTTCTCATTTAGTTGTTTTCATTAAAAATCTAGGTCGACATTGCATCAATTTCAAAACAAAGCTCACAAGGATCAGATTGGTTTTCGTTGAGCCATGCATGTAGAAACCGAGGCGTGAGGGAGCTCTGGAAAGATGTTGAGAAACGAGCGGGTTTGACACTAATCGAGCTATGCAATCCAAGATTAAGGGTTCATCAAGGATTCCAAACAACACATGGGCTCCCATGAAAATTCACATTGAAGGAAATCAAGAAAAAATGAGAGTCCGGTTGTCGGGTTATTGGATGAGCCGAGTTATTTAAGGGAGTAGTCGAGCCCATATAAGGTAGCCACTAGCTCATTCAATATTGGACCGAGCTATCACCACGTTGATTCGGAAATGCAAGGGACGAGTTACAAGTCTGAAGCACCAAGCCACTACTACAAAAGACCCATTGATCCATGTGAGGTATATCGTTAAGTGAGTTACCCCAAGAGGGTCACCTTCTACGTTGTAATAATACCAAATTCTCAGTATAGGCTTGGAAAAATCAACATGGAGAAGACGAGTTTTAGTGTCAAAGTCAAGATTATGTATGGTCTTCCCTCCTACGAGTTATTTGAGAAGCTTTCGAATAGCAAGATGAGATACAAGTTGGAGTGGCGAGCTCTACAAGAATGCGAAATATTTAAAATAGAGAGACAATGGTCGATTCGGTGAGCTCTCACGAAGCTCATACGGTTAGAGAAATATGGAATCAATTGCATAGTGGTGAGCTTGAGGATATGGTAAAACTCACTAACGATGAAGCGACTCAAACATTGCAAGGAGGCAAGTTGTTGTAAATATGGCTCGTAGGCAAACAAGTAGGTAAGTTGCGCGGAGGTCGCCACATGGCTCATCATCACAAATCTTAAAGTAAAGAAAGTAGTGGTGACCCCAAAGTTACGCGGGGCCTCCATGTGGAGTACAGGATAAAAATCTAAGGCAAGGTGATGTGAAGGTAGTTGGTAGTTGGAGTTGAGGAAGGTGATTCAATGCGTTGAAGGAGAGCTCCACGTAATGTCAAGTTAGAAAGAGTCGGTGAACCATGTCTTACGAGGATCGATGCAATTGATTTGCTGTTCAAGGAAGAAACTTGGAATGTTAGAAAGGAGAGCATGTGGCACGAGGTCAATGTAATATAGAAACTAAATGCGGAGGGGCCTATGGCATGAGGAAAACCGAGTTGGGAACTGGAGAAAACATACATGAGTCGGCCGAGTCGGGTGATTGAGAAATGACAAGAAATATACATGTCACCAAAGCCCATGCTGAGTTTCAAGGTTAAGTGGTTGTTGGATAGGTGAATGGAAATTTTGGGTGAATGAGAAGAGGGGTTCACCATTAAAATAGGGAATTAATAAAGCTGTGACCCAAACTCGCCACAACAAACTGGTGGGAAGTCGTTGTGATAGTATAAGGGGACCGACACACATGACCTTAAGGCTCAATGTGGAATAAGCTATGCAATGCACTTAGAGAAAAATGCAAATAAAGGATCCTATCACTTGGGGAAACAAAGAGAGTAGAACCATTTCTATTGAGTGGCCAAAGCTGGACAATATACAATATCTTAAAATATTAAACTCTTTCCCATGCAAAACAATGAAGAGTGTAAGATGGGCCCCACTACTTTAAATGCCCAAGTATTTTAAAGATATACATAAAACATTAATAGAAGGAGAGAAATTATGAAATATGTTTTTCTAGCCAAGGAATTTAATTCTCAATCCCATAAAGTTGAAGAAATTCCTTGCAAACTCAAATTACCTACCTGCAATCTAAAGCTCATAAATTGAGTATGTCTCAACAAAATCACACAAACTTAGTGCCATTGGAATCGTGGCTTTGAGCTTGATGCCCAGAAAAATAAATTCAAGGATTGATAAATATTTGATGAAGATTTTTACAGAAAATGAGCCTACATTAAAGAGATGATTGGAAAGTGGTTGGGAGTGCAATTAATGAGTATGGCCATCATTTTCTCCAACTGCAGGGTATGGGACAACAAATTGAAGATTTTGTAAATATGTTTCCATCATTTCACCTCATTTATTTCAACTTGTAAATGGTTGAAGGAGATTGTTCAGGATTTTTCTTTCTTTCTCTCCTCATTCTATAAATTGTAATCTTGGGCTCATTTGTAAAGGAGTTAGTCATTTTTCTCCTACCCCCTCTCTCTTTCTTCTATGCTAGGGTTGAATGTGGAGCTTAAGCCTCCTTCCCAAGCTTTGTAATGGAATTTTATTGCCTTTTTCCCACTTATGTTTTACTGTGCATATTTATTGGAGAAATATAATGTGTCCTATGATGCATTTTGTCCATCATTTGCATGTTTTATTGTCTCTACTTGCCTCTCTTTATTTGGCAGGGTATACTACGCATATTCTTGGTGTTTACTATAGGTTTCAAGGAGCTGTGTTTAATGGGTAACAAATGGTGCTATGTGTGAATCTATCTTTTTCCTGTGGTGCATTTTGTCCACCCTTTCCATTTCCCACCTCTCTCCATTTTGGTAGTTGAATTCTTGGCTAACAATCCCCCTTTTCTGGTGTATCACCCCTATTACTTTAGGATTTATTTTTATGTACTCTCTCTACTTGAACTATTGGAATGTTATATTAGGATTAGATAGCTATGCCTACATTAAGAGTAGGTTGTGGTAGGCAATTTAGGAGTAAGAGACAACTTTCTTTGGAGGGTTATCTCAAGTCCGTAAGTCTCATAGCTTGAGAGATAATCCAATGTTACCCAAAAGTAGGGATCCATAACAAAAAATATCAGGGTGCTACTTTTTGGTGATAACACTTCGACACGCCTAGTGGGATAGGTTTTAAGCACCTTACCACTTCATTTCATCAATTTGGTGTGTTCTTGGTGAGATTCATCCTTTGGAGGCATATGCAAAGCACATATGACAACTCCATTTGGTCCGAACGACCCATTCTCTAAAATTACAAACCTTTCTTCCATCCATTTCCATTCATATTTATTTCCATCTCTCATTTTATTTCATTCTATGAAGTTGTGCAACCATGACTTCATTCCCGTAGTGGAATTCACACTTTCAATAGTACAATCAACCTCTAATGAGCTTCATAACTCCTCCAGATCAACATTATGACCAGATTCAAAACCACTATGCTTACCCATATGAGCAATGCCAAAACCAGTTTGGCTATGGAACCTATCAAGAACATGGGTATGCATATGATGAAAATAGTCAAATGGAGAATGCTGATCTATTGGAGAAGATCCAAAGAATGGAGGCTGGCACGATTCAATCTTGGGTTACAATGCAAATGAAAGCATTCAAGATTGGTTGTAGGGAACCTTGTGCTGGAAAGGCCCTTTTCCAAGACACTATAGCCCATAGGAAAATATTGATTTCATGGTTGAAATGCTGCCCCAACTTGTACAATGGATTGAGGGTATTGAAACATATGAGCAAAGTGCAAGACAACCTTGTCAATGGGTAAGTCAATCACCAGCTCCTTGTTCTTCTTTCTCTCTTTCCCAAGCCTTACCATTTCAACATTGTCATGATTCAAGCCCATTATATGCTGCCCCAAGTGTTGAGTTCCCTTCTCCATCTCCTAGCCTTCCATCCCATCTCGATTCTTCTACCCTTTTCCCTTCCAAGCAGTCATCCCCTCCAAACAAATAATTTCTACTTCCTTCTCCACCAAAAACGGTTACAAAACCTATTGTAACCCAACCCAACCCTCCTCTTGTTGTCTCAAGTTTATCTTGGGAAGGAAACAATACTAAAACCATCCAAGAGAAACAATAAGGAGAGTCCAATCAAGAATAAATAATTGAGGATTTTAAAATATGGGCTCTTAGATTCAGGATTGATAAGATCCCCTTGCTGGTTAAACCTATGAAGAAGATGGAGGTCTTGCCATAGGTGGAGGATGATTTTGTAGAGGAGAAAGAACAAGAAGCAGATGATCAACGATCTCTTTGCTCTGAATGTAGTGTGCATATTGGCACCATATTCTTAGAGGTTGCTGATTCATCTCAGCTTACAAAGTCAGAGGAAGAAGAGGCAGCCCCAAATCCACAAGAAGAGGAGCATGTGCAAACAAAAGAGGAAAATATCCCTAAAGTGCAAGATGTTTCGATGGAATGCAGTGACCCTCATTGTCTTGCATGCCTAGATCTTGCTGCACTATTAGAAGGTTGTATTGACCCAATGCAACCATCATCATCAGCTACAACCAACCATGAGGAGCCTCATGCTATGGAGGAGAAAAAATCAGATTCTGAATCCTTGGATGAAGAAGAGATCATAGGAAGCTTCTTGCTTTCTTTTGATGGTGAAATTTTAGATTCTTCTTCCATTACATCTTTGTAAGAATCTGATTTTGTGGAGGATTTCGATCTCTCAAACTTTATGTTTGAGGAGGGAAGGAAGATGATGACAAAAAGATAAAATCATCATCATGGAAAGGGTAGTTTTGGAAGAGGAAACATTGTTTACAGAGGTAGACCAACATTCAGATCTGCCTACAAGAAATCACCTTCTTCTAGAAAGTTTGCAAAATGACTCCATTCATGGAGTTGAGATTTAAAGAGATGGGAAAATCAAAAGGATCAGCCCATTGGTTCCTAAGGCCCCATTCCCAATCAAGTATTTGGCTTCATTGGAGCCAAGGAGAAGCCAACACTAGTCATGCTCACTTTGGAGCATGAGGATGATCTTTAATGCACCAAGGATCAGCTACAACACCTCCAACCAAATGATGAACATCTTGAGGAGGTATTCATTTTGTTTGCTGATACTTTGGGTGGAAGAGTGGAAGGTAATTTTTCACTCTTGTTATAGGCCATATCCATTGCTAAATTAATTACATGGCCACACTTTATAAAGAAGGGAAGCTATTTATCCTAGCTTTGTTAGAAGATTTTTTAGATTTTCTTTCTTTTAGTTAGAGTAGGGTAGGAGTAGGTTTTATCACAGCAGAATAAATGTTTGTGCACACTCGCATGTCTTACTTGAGGCATGTATGATTTGTCTCTTTTATATATAGCTTTTGTTCGTGTTGCTCCATGTCAGTACAAAGTGCATCCGACCCTTCAATTGTTGTAGCAGGGAAATCCATAGTTACATGTAATAGTTGCAAATTTGAAATCAAAAAAATGCAAAGAAACTAAAATTAGTTAAGGTGGAAATCTTGATGATTCTCTCCAGAACAAACTTTCGCAAGCTCTTATGCCTCTGCAAGAAATCAAAGATCAACCAGAAGCTCAATTCAGAATCATCTCTATCATTCAACATTAAATATCATAGCTACAGGAATGCGTGAAATTCAAGTTTGAAGAAATTTTTATACTCTCTTAAATTTTTTTAAAAGTTTTTTCTTATGAGAGTTAGAAATTGCGAACAAACATTGACATTCCAAGCATTTGGGATCAACAATTTCTAGGTTTATATGAGCTCGTGATAATCACACAAAATCCATGCCCAATGGAAAGAAAAATGTAGATGGCCATGTTCTAGTTAGCAGGCTAATGACCCCTATGAGTCGTGAAACTTTTATCCCATTTCAACCCCTTGTGAAATCGAAATACAAACCAACTTGCTTTAGTAAGGATTCACTTATAGGAAGAATGAAAAATTTGGTAGTTCCTATAAACAATCATCCGATGATCCACATAGCCCTTTTGCACCTAGAAAATCCAAGATTTTCTTGAAATATTTAGGGAAGGTGTAAATGTTGGATGGAGATTATTTTAGCTTGAGGGATAACTCATCGATTTATTTTCATAGATCGATCTATTTTAAAAAATACCGAGCTATACTAGATTCCCACCAAACTGTGTTAAAAAAAAAAAAAGAGAACCGAGCTATTGAAATATTACTCATTCAGTTGTTTTCATTACCAAGCTAGTTCAACATTGCATCAATGACAAAGCCACGAGTTGTTTTTAGTGAGCCATGCATGTAGAAACGAGAAAGCTGTTGAGGGAGATCCTAGAAAGATTTTGAGAAACGAGTAGGTTTGAAACTAATCCATCTTTGCAATCTAAGACCAAGTGTTCATCAAGGATTCTAAGCAATATAGGGGCTCCGTGAATAAGTAAAATTGAAGGAAATTGAACAAAAATGAGTGGATAGTTATTTTGGTTCTTGCCCGAACCGAGTTGTTTAAGTGAGGAGTCGAGCTCATACAAGGTCACCACTAGCTAGTTCAATATTGGACCGAGCTATCACCAGGTTGATTCAGAAGAGCAAGGGATGAATTGTAAGTTTGAAGAACCCAACTGCTACTACAAAAGACCCATCGAGCCATGTAAGGTATAACACTAAGTGAGTTGTCCCAAGAAGTTCAGGATCTACGTCACAACCATACCAAACTCTGTGCACAGGATTTGAAAATCAACACGGAGAAGCCAAGTTTCAATGTAAAATTCAAGCTAACATATAGTCTTCTTCTTGCGAGTTATTTGAGAATCCTTCAAATGGAAGGTTGAGCTACGAGTTAGAGTGGTGAGCTCTACAAGAACATGGAAAAATTGAAAATAGAGAGATAATGGTCGATTTAGAAAGCTCTCGCAGAAGCTTCGTGCGGTTACCAAACTATGACATCAATTGAATAGTGGTGAGCTTGAGGATATGGTAAAACTCACTAATGAGGAAGAAAATCAAACTTTGGAAGGAGGCAAGCCGTTGCAAATCTGACCCAACGTAGTCAAATGAGGAGGCAAGTTACGTGGAGGTCGCCACATGGCTCATCAAGACAACTCCTAAAGTCAAGAAAGTAGTGGAGACCCAAAAGTTGTGTGGGGCATCCAAATGGAGCAAGGGCTTGACATACAAGGCAAGGTGATGTGAAGGTAGTTGACATTCGAGTTGAGGAAGGTGACTAGATGCATTGAATGGTAGCTCCTCATAATGTCAAGTTGGAACAAGTCGGCAAACCATGTCTTACAAGGACCAATGCAATTGACTTGACGCTCAAGGTAGAAACTTGACATGTTAGAAAGGAGATCCCGTGGCATGAGGTCAATGCAATATAGAAATTAAAAGTTAAGGGGACCATGGCATGAGTTAAATTGAGTTAGCACTGGAGGAAATGAACACGAGTCGCCGAGTCGGTGTGATTGAGTAACGATGAGAAATACACATGGCACCAAATCACATTCCAAGTTTTAAGGAGAAGCGATCATTAGATAGGTGAATGCAAAGTTTGGGTGAGTGAAAAGAGGGGCACACCATTCAAATAGAGAATTAATAAAGTGGTGACCCAAAATCACCGCAACGAAGCTAGTGGGAAGTCGTTGTGACATTATAAGGGGAATGACACACATGACCTTGAGGATCAATGTGGAATAATATATTCAATGCAATCAGTTCGAATTCAAAAAAAGGAGCCCGTCACTTGTGGAAATAAAGATATTAGAACCAACTCGGCTAAGATGGTGAGTTGTTCAATATAAAATATCTTAAAATATTAGACTCTTTCCCATGCAAAATAATGAAGAGTGTAAGATGGGCCCCACTACTTTAAATGCCCAAATATTTTAAAGATATGAAGAAAACACTATGAGAAGGATATAAATTATGAAATTTACTTTTCTAGCCAAGGAATTCAATTCTTAGTCCCGTTAAGTTGAAGAAATGCCTGACAAACCTAAATTACCTACCTGCACTCAGAAGCTCATAACATGAGAATTTCTCAAAGAAATCACACAAAATTGGTACCATTGGAATCATGGCTCTAAGCCTAGAGCACAAAAACCAAGAAATTCAGGGATTGATAAATATTTGATAAAGAATTTTGTAGAAAATGATCCCAGATTAAAGAGACAGTTGGAAAGTGGTCGGGAGTGCAATTCATGAGTATGGCCATCATTTTCTTCAACTGCATGGTATGGGACAACATGAGGAATATTTTGTAAATATATTTCCATCATTTCACCTCATTTATTGCAACTTGTAAGTGGTTGAAAGAGAAATTTTGGGATTTTTCTTTCTCTCTCTCTCCTCATTCTATAAATTGTAATCTTGGGCTCATTTGTAAAGGAGTTAGTCATTTTTTCTCCTGCCCCCTCTCTCTTTCTTCTCTACTAGGGTTGAATGTGGAGCTTAAGCCTCCTTCCCAACTTTGTAATGGAATTTTCTTTCCTTTTTCCCATTGATGTTGTACTGTGCATATTTATTGGAGCAATATAATGTGTCATGTGATGCATTTTGTCCATCCTTTACATGTTTTATGTCTCTACTTGCCTCTCTTCATTTACAGGGTATACTATGCATATTCTTGGTCTCTATTGTAGGTTTCGAGGATATGTGTTTAATGGGTAACAAATGGTGCTTTGTGTGAATCTATCTTTGGCCTGTGGTGCATTTTTTCCACCCTTTCCATTGCTCACCTCTCTCCATTTTGGCAGTTGAATTCTTGGCTAACAACCCTCCTTTTTTGGTGTATCACCATTGTTAGTGTAGGCTTTATTTTTATGCACTCTCTCTCCTTGACCTCTTGGAATGTTATATTAGGATTAGATAACTATGGCTGCATTAAGAGTAGCTTGTGGTAAGAAGTTTAGGAGCAAGATCCAAATTTATTTGGAGGGTTATCTCAACCCCACAAGTCCCATAACTTGAGAGATTACACAATGTTACCAAGAAGTAGGGATCCATAACCAATAATCCTGTGGTGCTAATTTTTATGATAACAGACCCTTAGGTGATCTAGGTTGTCCTCATGAAGCTTTCAAAATTTCCTTGTCAAATTTCAGAGGAAATATTGCTACCATATCAAGGAGATGGAGAAGGAAATGATCCTTATTTTTTCGTAAAGTGGCTTCTATAGAAATATTTTCAAATTATTCTTCTTCCTCTTCATCAAAGCTAATATGGAAAGGATTTCTATCTTTATTTATGAAAGGACTATAATTGTGATGTCTTTTACCACCATTTTTGAAAAAGGGGATAAACAAAAAGAGGTGTGATATAAAGCTCAACCCGTAGCAAAGTGAATTCTAAGATTCAAGAGGGGAATTATGTGAAAGCTTGACCCTTAGAAAATTGAATTCTAAGATGGAAGAGGGGAAAAGGTTAGAAAGCTTGACCCTTAGCAAAGTGAATGCTAAGATGAAAGAGGGGAAAATGTTATAAATCTTGACCCTTAGCAAAGTGAATGCTAAGATAGAAGAGGGGAAAAGGTTTGAAAGATTGACCCTTATAAAAATGAGTTTTAAAAGGGAGGAGGATAAAAGGTTAGTTGATTTATCAACTCTTAATAAAATGAGTGTTAAGAGGAAGGAGACTAAAATGGTTAATTACTTGAATCTTAAAAAAATGAGTGCTAAGATAGAAGGGACTAAAAAGGGTGACTTTTCTTAACTCTTAACAAAATGAGTGTTAATATAGAAGAGGGGAATTGAAAGGTTAGATTATAGGACCCTTAAAAAAATGAGTGTTAAGAGAGATGAAAATGTTTCAAATATTCCTCAACACTTTACAAGATGAATGTAAAGATGGAATATGTGAAAGAGGTTGGCTTGCTTGACATTTTAAAAAATGAGTGTTAAGAGAGAAGAGACTTGAAAACATGGTGAATGTGCTCAACTTTTAACAAAATGAGTGTTAAAAGAGGATACTTGACAAAGGAAAGGGAGAATTCAAAAAATGACAATGTGAATGTCAAAACAAGAAGTGAAGGAATGATGATGAAAAGGTCAAAATCTTACAAAAGTGAAGATGAGAGACAAAGGGAAAATGATTGGTTAAGGATCTCAAATTATAGCAAAGTGAATGCTTTAAAAGAGAGGAATGAAGAAATATTGAAGATGTCAACAATTCAACAAAGTGAATGTTAAATTTGATGATGTAAGATGATGGAATGCTTAAATTTTAACAATGTAATGTGAAACTTAAGACTTATAAAAATGATAGATCAAGGTGATCACAATGGTGCTTGATCATGATAAAGTGAGTATCACAATGTCAAGACTTAGATGAGAAGTGATTGTGCTTAAGTTTGGATACGGATGTCCACAAATCAAGACTTAGACTTGTTTGTAAACTAACAAGGTTGATGAGAGAGGAAATGTGGATGATGAGAATGGATCACAAATGCACGTATCACGTAAAAAAATTGTAAATGATGTAGTGAAATTTGGATTCTACATTGAATTGGCTTGGTCAAGGCATGGCTTCCTAGAATAAGTTCTCTCCCTAGGTTTCAACAATATATCTAAGAAAGCATGATACTATTGCTAGTTTTTGGATTTACTTTATCCCTGTTGATACAATAAGAGAGGATTTTACTCCACTCAAAGGATCAAACTAGGGCCACCACTATGAATAACTGTGACTTTAATCTCTCACAAAAGGCATACTAGTCGGTTGAGTAGGGTACATGTTTTGCTAACCGGTTTACTTAAGGTTTTGACTACTTTAGGGCTCTATGGTACTCCTCACAAAGTGATTTTTTGGCCCCTAGCCATGCAATTCCCTAGTGAGAAGAAGGGAATAATCCCAACTCTAAATTTTTTGAAGTAAGGTTAGTTTTATAATGTTTAAAAAAGTGATAAGGGGTTTGCTTGATCTTTGAACAAGGCAACCTGCAATTAGTAGTTTGAATGTTTTAACAACCTTCTTTAGAGATGGTCCGCAAACAATCGGTTAGAAAATTTTCTTACAATGAAAAACATATGAGAAAAACATGAAAAAAGCAAATAAATGCATGTTTTTGATTTTCAAGATCACTTGTACAAGCATGAGAAAAGAGAATACACATGGTTTATTACGATTAGATTCACAAAAAAATGAAAAATGATTCATGTAACGTAAAAAATTCTCCAAAAGTGTTAATGACATTGCAAAATTGTTAAATGTTTACAAAATTCCCTAAAAAGTAAATTTAATGAACGAGAATGTCCAATAACCATGTACTAGCAAGTTTCACTATTAGTCAAATTTAATTAAATTAACGAAAAAATTAGTTTTTATTTCCTAATTAATTAAAAATACCTAATGGATTAAATAGGCTTAATTAATTAAAAAAACTAATTAGCTTTTAAAATTGATTAACTAGATCCGTAATTAAAAACAATATAATTACTTTAATTTAAAATAAACATAAACATAAACATAAACATAACCTAAGTTAGAATAAAGAAACTAAATAATATATAATACTAAGCTAGACATCGTTAAATGTGACCTGATTTTAAATTATTTAACAAGGAAATAAAACCCTAAAATTTTAAAGGAAGAAATGGCTCGATTCAACGAAGGAAGGGAAGTTCGAGTTTTGAATGGAGGCATGGGGTGGAAAGCTAGATACCGGCTCATTCCTAGTGCGAGATGATTTATGGGAGATAGAGTTACACACAGGAGGAGGATGAATGGATTAGAGGGAGGATGGCACAACATAGATTCAAGAGATGGTCGTATTGGAGGTGGTGATGTGGTGGTGGAGAGAAGGTGGCTTGCTAGAATATAGTGGAGTCGGTGTGGTTGGGGACAAAACAATGAGGTTGTCTGAATTCCTAGGTGTAACGAGTTAATGAAGAGGGTGAGTGAGATTGACGTGTCAAATCAAGGAGCTATGTGATGTCATTAGGGGTCACACCAAGAATATGAAGCAAGGTGGAAGGGGATCGGCTTGATAAAGAGATCACCGAGTTAAAAAGGGGTGAGAGATATAGGGTTAAGGTATAGCTCAAGGGGAACTCGCTTGAGGTTTTGAGTTATGAGGGTAGCTCGAAAGGAGATTTTCGAGCCGTGAGGTGAGTTGTGAAGGAATAGGAGGTACTAGGAGGACCTAGTAGCCCCCAAATTTAACAATAGATAAAAATTTATTCTCAACTAAAACCATCACTAAAATTAGTGATGAAATACCTAATTTGTGAGGATTGTTTTCTAAATTTTAAATCTGATTTTCGCTATCAAAAACTACAACAAACACCTTTAAGCACCATGAAACCGTAAAACAACAACAATAGAAATATATTTTTAATTATTTTATAAGTTAATTTTTGTTGTTTGATTCTTCCGTAATGCATTTTGAAAACAAAATAACCCATCAAACAAAAGAAAAACACACCAAACAACAAAAAATTTAACTAAATAATGCAAAACACAACTGTTAGTAAAAATTAAAAATATGCATTACAAGATGAATGAAATATGTGTAAGTTCTATTGGGTGTGCCAAAAATGTGAGCATGGAAAAATTGGACATATAAAAAGATAAGAAAATCAGCAAACCTTCTCCTCCATGTCTTCCTTGCAAACCTTAATGATAAGGTTGTGGAATCTTTAAGCTTGTACAAACTTGCAAGAATTTATATTGTGGGTGTTGTTGAATGTGACCTCAAAATATGGATTTGAAATTGCTACGAACACAAATATGGCTTTGGGAAAGCTTCCAATATGCAAATATTGGAGGGAAAAATAGTAGAATTTTCTTGCTTCAATCCAAGAGGGAGTCAAGAGAAAATCCAAGAGGAAGCCAAGATTATTTGCAAATGGATTAAATTTCTCTCTTATAGAGGTTAAGTAGTGGTATGAAGTGATTACGGGTGGTTGAATGCACATTTTAAAAATAGAACTTGAGGGAGGTTAAATGATCTCGAATAAATTTATTCCCACGAGGGGTAGTAAATAAATTCACTTAGCGAAGTTGCATCCGAGTAAAGGTGGTTGTGCGTGTAATTAAGTTTTATCCACCTTTCTAGGATTCTAGAAGTTGATTTGACTGGAATATGGAATTGGAGTTCAAGTGGGGTCCAAATGAAACCTAAGTGGTAGTTGACTAAAAAAATATATGTATTTTCCTATTCAAGTAACTAATTTAAATAACTACAATGTGGAAGATAATTAATGTATAATTTATTTAATAAATGATAATTATCTTTGCTAAAGTGAGTTAGGAACTAATTTAATTAATCCCAACAAGGTGTAATGATTAATTAATTTGATTAATCAATCAAAAGGGGTATGAACAACCTGGATGTGAACTGGGATAATATTGGGAACAAGTGTGTGATTTTGGGGTGTCTACACCATGTTATTTGGTCCTTGATTTCCTTTGATAATTGAATCCTATTGGCATCCACGTCAGATATACCTTTTGACATCCCCTGTCTAATCTGCGAACCACCCATTCCACTACACACTCTTTTCTTTCACTCCTTTTCCATGTCTCAGTTATCTTTTGTCACACACTCATTTTCTTGATTGAGCCTTACCTTTTCCTTTCTTCTATGAAACATATCTAGACCTTTGGGCCTTCTAAAGCATATTTTCACACTTTGTTGAGACATTATCCATTGCCAATTATCTCCACTCCTTCATCCTACATGTCCTTCGTAGCATTTTTCCTTGTGTAAAAATCATATGCATTCCTTCCGTGCCCCTAACAATCCATTTTGTGCCAAAATATATTTTCGCAATCTTATGCAACCTCCTTTATCATATTTTCCTCTCTATTTCCCTCTTTCATATAACTTTCACATACTCAACCCTTTTGAGCACATATCCAATTATTCCACATCTCACTTCTTCCATTTTCTTCTCTATAAGTTTCTTATGTGTCAAAGCTTCTCTAAGCCTATCCAAACTTTTGTCTAATATTCCTTCCCTACGAAGAATTGTTTTAAACCATTGCGCACTTATGTGTGATATTCCATCTAATATATTGTTCCCTTACTCTCCACTCCTTGCACCTCCATTCTTGTGTGCACCCAATCTTAGGAATAATTGAGCAGAATTGTCATGGACATGGAATGCTCTTGCATCATCATGTGTTTACCTTATTCCCCACACATCATGTTTAAATAATTACTTGAGTGAAATATTATGTATCCCCTAAACCACTTGAATTTGATGTTATAAATCCTCAAATTAAGAGTTTCAATCCTAAAGCTTATTGTGATTATCACAAATTCATTGGTCATCTCACTAATTGATTAATCAAGCTCAATCATGTTATATAAGATATTAATGATGCCAAAGAAATTGAATAGGATGAGCCAAATAAATCCTCTAAGACTACTAATGATAATATAAATCTAAAAATATTCAATGAACCATTACCTAGTCATGAATATGAAAAATCTACTTCTAAAGTGCATAATACCTATCGTGTGGTACCACCTCTATATTTTTATGATCATTCACTAGATGCAATGATTGGCACTATTATCCATGTGCCACTTTCTACACTAATTATTACTTATAATGAATTTGAATTTCAATCATAATCTTATATTAGATACTTTATACAAGCGTGCATTATTCAATTAGGTTTTTATCCAAAGTATTTTGCTTGAATCACATACCAAAGACAATCTATGTACTTTCAATTTCCTTCACTCCTTTTTTATTATAAGAAGTGTATTGCATTCCATTCTAATTATTCTTATAGACATATTATACTACCTATTACTATTGGTTAAGTTACTACTAAGGTTCCAAAGTATTATTTTTCCTCCTATTTTAGTTCGGGTGACTAGTGCTTAGGTATCCCTTGGTTATTCATGAGACATCCCTTGTATTTTACACCAATGTGCTAAGTCTATTCACCAACAAGAAATTTTACACCATTCGTGATATTCCTTCGATTTTCTTCTTCCCTAGTTATCTCGACATAATTCTATAGTTCCTCCTTCTAAGGTTATTTCTATCCATTTTGTTGTACATGCTATATCTCATGGCTCTGGTCTTCCTAAGTCTCTCTTTCTAGAACCTCTAGCACACATGTTTCATCTCATAAATATATCCATCTTAAGTCTTCTAGCAAGTCTCCCCACACACATACTACACCTAGTGGCTCTCCCCCTCCCAATATTCCTCATTAATATTATAGTGAACATCTCATTTCATGTGGCTCTCAATATTTTATATGTTTTCATAACTCTACTCCATCACACACTACGTCCAGAGGATTTAGTCCACCTCATTCTTCTCTCATGGTTTCTATGGAAGATGATACTAGTATGACACCACTTGCATATTAAAAATATTCATTAACACACATGAGATCGACTCCTCTCACTTATGTTAGATCAATCTTTCCTCTTCATGAGGACCTCATCAAGTAGCTCTTTTGATTCCCCTTCTCTTGTACATAGTTATATTCAATAATAGAAAACATTCATATATTTACAAAAATACAAACATAATACTTATACATATAGCTTTCCTTGTTATCAATTTACAAAATATTTAATGTTAGTCACTTTGGTTAGAATTATAACATACATTTTCTACTCTTTACACATTTCCATTCATAAGGAATATTGAGCTTGATGTAGGACACACATATCATTACATATTAATAGGATCTACTATGGTTCCTTATTTTCTTATCTTGGGCAATCCCTCCATATTATATATGTTCTATTATTTAATTATAGTTACTTTCTACTTACTCATTATTATTGATTATATATATTGTGTGTATGTTATTTTTTTAGCTAACAAGACTAACACATACATCTTGTGTGTGGCGTTAAAATATCTTGCTTCATGTGCTCTCTTGTTGCTTATTTATTTTATCACTATTTGACATTATTATTTTTTCTACATGCTCGCTAATTACATGTGCTACTACTTTCTTACTTCTTCATATGCAACCTAAGTTCCTTATTTTTATGACACTACGAGTGTCCCATGTTTGTTTCTATATGCCTTCTTAAGCGAAAATAATTATTTTTTATGTAGCCTAAGCTCCTTTATTTTCTTATGAAACTATGGGTATCCCATGTTTATATCTCTATTCCTTCATATGACTCTTCTTTACATGATCTTGCTCTTTTTTTCTCACATGATACATATTTTCTCTCTATTTGGGTTCTATTGCATTTGGGTTATTATTATTATTGTTGTTCTAGTTTCTATCACTACTTATATTAATATTATTAATATAGGTGTTTAATTATTTGTGTGCCATGGTTTTCACCATACACAACCCCCTTTTAGAGCAAAAAGTTCTCCAAGGTGACCACCTATTTCACATTCTACACTCTCAAATAGATTCTCATATTTACATTACATGGGAACACATATATTATTTTGATCCACATGCTCAACTAGTTTTTCACACATACCTCAAAAGAGGGATCATTCATATGGATACATTCCAAACTTATATTTAGAATCAAAACTTCAAACATATTTTTCATAGGAAAAAGTACTAAAAACAAATCCAAGTATAAAAATTTGGCGAGAAAATACATAGGGTCAAAACCGTATAGAAGGGTCAAGACCATATAGATGGTCTTGACCATACCATGTGTTTTTTCCCTGGGGAAAAAAATAATAGATTTTCCTCTTGTTCCAAATGTATTAGTATAAATATAGGTTTTGGCACAATCTAAGACTTAAATGACATAATTTATATTAGATTACATGGGGCATGGAATATTTCACTCCTCCTCAAGTACTTATTATGGTTACAAACAATAAGTGTTTTGGGGTTATCAGTCTCCTTCTTCATCATGGATATTTCAAAATATTACATACTTATACTTAGTAGTACAACAGTAGGAAGAGCACAAATGAACTTTCTCTTTATACCTTATATCTATATACTCGGGAATTGGGTGTAGATCTATCTGCAATGATGTGGTCCATGGGGTTATGGAAAGAATCAAATTGGATAAGTTATTTGTATGTACTATTTCCTTTTCTCATGTTAAAGCTGGAATATATCCGAGTTACTAAAATATTTAATACACAGTCTTCTTCCTTTATGGGGTGCATTGGTACCTCTCTCTACATTCCACTTAGTTTTTTCTTGCATGTATGAAATACTATGGTTTTTACTCCAACATAATTGAGAATTGATCACTGAAATCCTTTAGCAAAGCTAAAAACAATCAAAATCTCCAAATATCTAATTGTAAGTAAGGAATAAGAAGCACTTCCCCTTACAAATCAAACAGGTGTACTCTTTCCATGTTTTACATCTCTTTATTTCAATTTATGCATGTTTAAATTATAAAATTATCGTTGAGTTACGGTTCTATTTTATACTATAGACATTGAATACACTTTGTGTTGTAGGTTTCATCATAGAGCGCGCAAATGCCAACAAATCTCCATAAGAAATATAAAAAAATTAAAGAGGGTCTATAGACTAAGGCATATTTTCCTTTAAAAATGTAATTTTCATTTCATACTTAAAGGGCGGAAACTATATACACTCATATTTAACAATTCACCCCTTTGGCACTACTTATTGAAATTATGCATTTTGTCTAAGACAAACACCCACATTCAATTCCCATTAAGTATATCTTGACATATATTTCCTAGCTTGCTTATTACTACACACTGATGTGTTGAATATTTTGAATGTAATTCCATAAAATAAATTTTAAGCTCTTACAATCATTGTGCAACTTTCAAAATTAATTCACCTTCTCCTATAGACAACTTGCAATTCGGTCAAGCTATATAATCTAGTCCCAACTAACCTATATGGTCATACACAAATACATTCTCCAAATCTATTTTCGATGCACTTTTCTTTTTGGTTATTTTTATACCCTAGGTAAGCCTTATCATAATATTTTACCTTCAAAATCATATATAAGCAAGTTAAAACTACCTCATTTACTCACTTGGAAATCATATGCCATTCTATTGACATAATCTCCTACAACACTAACAAAAGGAACTCAAGGCTCCCTAAATATTACTAACGTTGATACACATCCATTAATGTATTCATTAATATAATTCTAAAATACTTAATTAGGTCAAGGAGACTATATTCCTTCACATCCAATGACACTAAGTTCATATTCCTAACTCTTATCAAGAGTACAATCCAATGAAGCTTAATTAAAGGTGTTCAAGTTACCAATTAGCTGCATCCATATAGATATCACATGTTAGGTAGATAACTATGTGTGGTTTGAGAAATCTTCATAGTAGTGCTAACATAGGAAGTGCATGAGGTGCACCATAACCCGAACACTAACCCTCTTGTAGGGTCTTTTACCCATGTTTAGGTTTTTGTAGTGATTAAGATGATTATAGATAATTATTGGCCATAAAAGGACCTAGAAATTCACAAATCCCATTTTTGAATGTGTCCAACACCGTAAAAAATGGCTAAGAAAAATCATAAATACTAACCAGATTATGCAGTCTTTCACTCGGATGGTTTCAAGTCATAGTTTTAGCGGTGAAGGTTTCTCGGGTTTTACAATTCCATATTATCCATCCTTTCTTTTTATATTCTTCATACACAACTATGTATAGCTAAGTCTCTCTCTCTCTCTCTCTTGTGTATTTATGCATTGAAATATCCAATATATTATTACGATTTAATATAGCTAATGTTGAAAGTTAATCTATTTGGATAACTCTTAGTTTCCTAACCTTACATTTTTTATGTTATGTATTTCATAAAAATAGGTTCACATGAGTGTTTGGAATGCTTTTCTTGATAGGTTTCAAAGAAACCTTTCTAAGTTGGAAGGGGACTACCCTCTCTAGTGTTGGGAAATGACTACTTATCAAAAGCGTGCTCCAAAACCTTACGATTTATATCATGTCTCTCTTCTTTATTCCAACAACTATTACTAATAAAATTGAGAGAATTGAGAAGAAATTTATTTGGATGGGAAAAAAGAGAAGAATAGAATACACTTGGTTACATGGGATAAGGCTTGCAATAGAAAGAAAGTAGCGGGCATTGTATTCAAAAAAATTAGAACTATGAATGATGCATTGGTTTCTAAAATGGGATGGAGACTAATCAAGGAGGAACACCCATGGGCAGATCTTATTAAAGAAAAGTATCTAAATCAAGGCAATGTTTAAGAATTCTTGAATAATGCTAGTCACCCCACTGGTTCTAACTTCTGGAAATACCTAGTCAAGATCAGAAAAGAGCTTGCTTCAGGATTTAAATGGATTTTGGGAACTGGAGAAAACATAAACTTTTGGAATGATAGTTGGGATGATTTTAGTAATCTAGCCAATAATGAGAAATGGGACCAACTTAAAGACAACCTCACCGCAACACTGGGACAATAAGCCAACAACTATATTTAGAATGTAGAAGGTAAACTACTGCTGGAAAAATATCAAATATTTCATCCTTGACCAAAAGGAGCTTCTTGGGGACCTTCAAAACATTCTTAGGCATATATCCATTAGTCAAATCCAGGCTAAAGATGAATTTACATGGGCTCTTTCTTTTGATGGTAATTACTCGGTGAGATCAGGGTATCAGTTGTATGCCAATGAACCTATTAACAACTTTCCTTGGAGCAAGATCTGGTTCAAAGAACTCACCCCAAAGATAAACCAATTCCTCTAGTTTGTACTGAATAAAGGTATTCTCACAATTGATAACCTTATCAAAAGGGGATCTACCATGCCAAATAGATGTTACCATTGTAAGAAAGACAATGAATCCATCCAACATCTCCTTCGTATTTTCCACTTTCTAGAGATATTTGGAAGCTCATCTTCAACAAGTTTGGTGTCATTTGGTATTCCTCGAGAGGACATTACTCAAGCTTGGATTCGGTGGCATCCTCTCTTAAATCATACTATTCTTCACAGATTCTGGAGGATCATCTTCCCTTACACCATATGGAGAATATGGAAGGCTTGTAACTCTCTCATTTTTAGAGGCACCAACAAAAATGTTAAAAATATCCTAAATGAAATCTTAGTGGCAGCCAAAGAAAACATTAAAAATTTAAGTCCCCAAAAAGGCCCGAGAATCCTCAAGATGAAGAAAGAAACTTAAAGGCTTGGAATATCAATGCTCAACATGAAACCACTCCCCCTCCCAACATTGATAGGTCTCTTGTTTAGTGGATTCATGTTAGGAATTAATAATATCTAATGCGGAATAATTCCTCAGAATCACAATAATAAGAAGTATGAATAGAATTATAGAAATGAAATATGCACAACACGAAGACAATATTGAACATGGTTCACCCAATGTGGGCTACATCCACCAAGAACACTTGCTCATATTTTATTACAAGCCAACAGTCTTCACAGTTACAATAAGCAGATCTTGTTTGGAGCTGCGCTCAACAAACCCTTCTGAATTCACACTTGAATTCACACACACAATTCACCTTCTTAAAACACACCCATATAAATCCTATTGTATGTCCATCTATTTATAAGTACATCAATAGGTAGCCATAGAGGTGGTTTTACAAAAAAATGGGTACTGAAAAACCATGGGCGCAAAAACAGCCCATAACGGTTACCCATTACCCATGAAAATTTTCTTAGGGCTCTTTACCCTTGAGCCCCCATCGGGGGGGATTCACCCCCCAAACCCCCTTGACCCACTCACCGGTGAGAAGGACTGCCGTAAAAATATCTGAGTGTAACACATGGAAGGTGTACCAAACTCTAACATGAAAACAAGCTCCACAAACATAACAATCTCCCACTTGGAGACTAATTTCCACTGAGCAAGCTTATCAAACCTTCACTATCATCCACGAATGCCAACCAAAGATGAACATAGCTTTAGTTTATCCCTTGTAACCACCTTGGTCATCATGTCTGCAGGATTCTGACTGGTATGAATCTTCTCCAACTTCAACTTATCTTCCTCCAAAGTTGTCCTGATGAAGTGATATCTCAACTGTATATGCTTCGTCCTGGAGTGGAAAGCAGAGTTCTTAGCTAGGTGTATAACACTCTGACTATCACTATGTAGCTTACATTCTTCTTGCTTATGCCCCAACTCTTCAAGAAATTGTTTTAACCAAATCATTTGTTTGCTTGCCTCTATGGCAGCAACATACTCAACCTCGTGGTTGAAAAATCCACTAGCTTATGTGCGGTCGTGAAATCTAGCTCACTTTGCTGTCCTACCTATAGTGTAAATATAACCTGTCATGCTCCTCCTGTTGTCAACATCTCCAGCCATGTCTGAATCTACATAACCACGTAAAGTGGTGTCTGATCCACTGTAGCACAAAACTGTCCCCATGGTCCCTCTCAAATACCAAAGGATCCACTTTATTGCTTGCCAATGATCTTTACCTGGATCACTCATAAATCTACTCACATCTCCCATTGCATGGGAAATATCAGGCCTAGTGCACACCATAGCATACATCAAACTGCCAACCGCTGATGAGTAAGGTACCTTGGACATCTAGTTTCATTCCTACTCTGTCTTGGGACACTGCTCCTTTGATAACTTAAAATGGCCTGCCAAAGGAGTCCCAACTGGTTTAGCATCCTGCATGTTAAACCTATCCAATACCTTCTTAATGTACTCTTCCTAAGATAAAGTCAGCTTTTGTTCCTTCCTGTCTCAAGTTATCCTCATACCAAGGATTTATTTGGCTACCCCCAAATCCTTCATATCAAAGGATTCATTTAATTATTTCTTGAGTACTTTTATTTCCTACATGTTTTTACCTGCAATCAACATGTCATCAACATACAAACACAGGATAATATAACTTCCATCCTCAAATTTATTTATATACATGCAATGGTCAAAATGACATCTAATATAACCTTGCTCTATCATGAAGGTATCAAACTTCTTATACCATTGATGTGGAGCTTGTTTCAGGCCATACAAGCTCTTCTTTAGTTTTCACACCATCTCCTCTTTACCTTTGACTTCATATCCTTCTGGTTGTTGCATATATAGCTCCTCCTCCAAATCACCATGGAGAAATGTAGTCTTTACATCTAACTATTCTAAGTGCAAGTCTTCTGCTACCACTATTCCAAGAATAGTTCTGATAGAAGTCATTTTTACTACAGGAGAAAAAATCTCATCAAAATCTATACCTTGTTTTTGTGCAAACCCCTTGACCACCAACCGGGCCTTATATCTTTTCTTTCCTCCTTCTTCGTCTTTAACTCTGTACACCCACTTGTTCTACAATGCTCTTTTTCCTTCCAGTAGCTTCACTAAATCCCATGTCTAGTTCTCCACGAGAGACTTATGCTCCTCATCCATGGCTTGCTACCACTTCTTACTGGCATCTACTTGCATTACTTCATCAAATCTCTCTAGATCTCCACTATCGGTGAGTGATAAATAATAAAGAGAAGGAGAAAAACATTCAGTTTCTTTTCTTACCCTAGAATACCTCCTTATTGTAGGAGTTTGGGGGTTCTGTTGAGTGAGGTTCTGGCTGATTCATGGGTCACTGTCCCATCCGAAAGATCCTCTACGACCGCATATTATTTCTTGGATTCTTCCTATTTTCTTGCAATCATTGCTTATACATGAATTTCTCATTAAAGACCACATCCCTAGACCGAATGATTTTCTTGTCCTTAATACTCCAACATTTAAATCTAAAGTCATCACCACCATTACCAATAAAAGTGTATTTTTTGATTTAGCCTCTAGCTTGGTCCTATCATCCTTGTTAATATGAACAAACACTTTGCATCCAAAGACTCTAAGAAATGAGTAATCGACTTTCTTACCGTAACAAGCTTCCTTAGGTATGCCTCCATCTAAGGCACTTGAGGGTCTTTTCAAGTACACATTTGTGCTCACCACTTCGCCCAAAAATAAAGAGTAAGTCTTGCATGTATCCTCATGCTCCTAACACATTCAATTATTGTTCTGTTCATCCTTTCTGACACCCCATTCTGTTGTAGGGTTCTAGAATGTCTTTTACCTGTGGATTCCATTCTTAGAACAATAATCATCAAATTCATTGCTGCAATACTCCCCTCCATTATCTAACCTGAGATATTTTAACTTAATACATGTTTCATTCTCTACCAAGGCTTTCCATTTAAAAAAGTATCAAATACATCAGATTTGTTTCTAATACAATAAACCCAAACTTTCCTTATTGCATCATCAATAAAAGTAACATAATAACTTGAACCCCCAAGAGATGATACCTAAGCCGACCCCCACACATTAGAATGTACCAGCTCTAACTTACTCTCTTTCTTCATAGGTCTAACCTTGAGAAACCTTACTCGCTTCTGTTTCCCATATATGCAGTTCTCACATAAATCCAAACTTGTTTATGTATATCTAGGAAAATTCTTCTTTATGATGTCCATGCCCTTATGGCTCATATGACCGAGCCTATAGTGCCATAATGTTGTATTTGCATCTGAAGCCACAAGATTACAATCATTAGTACTATCAGTGGTTAAATACAAGGTTCCAACCTTCTTACCTCTTGCCACCACAAGAGCACCCTTGGTGACCTTCCAAGAGTCAGCTATAAATATCATAGTACAACCATCACTTCCCAATTACCCCGCCGATATCAAATTTCTCCTTAATGTAGGTACATGTCTGACATCCTTCAATAGCCATGTATTCCCATTACGTATCTTAACATGAATAGAACCTTTTCCAACTATCTTTGCAAGGCTCGTCATCACCAAAAAGAACATGCCCAAAATCCCCTTGAACATAATAAACAAAATAATGCCTATGTGGAGTAGCATGAAAAGAATCCCCTGAATCTAAAACCCAAGATTCAGTAATATTATGCAAAGAAAGAATCAAAGCATCCTGACATACATTACCCAATGCCACATTTGCCTCCTTGTTTTCTTCCTATTGTTTCTTCTTGTCCCGAAGCTCCCAAAAATCCTTCTTTGCATGCCCAGACTTTCCATAGTGCCAACATACTATCTTGCTTTTGGATTTTGACCTTGCCGATCCTTTGATTTTCCATAGTTCTGTCTCCCTCTAGTTTCCATTGTCAAAGCATTCCCTGAAGTAGAAGATTCACTAGAGCTTTTTCTTCACATTTCCTCACTTAAAATCACCCCTACAACATCCTCAAACTTCAACTTCGAGTTAGCTGGAACCAAGTTGCTTACCACCATTACAGTGCTATTCTAACTCTCGGGTAAAGAGCACGAACTAATAAAGCCCTAACTTCTTCATCAAATTCTATTGTAACCAAAGCTAGCATATTTACAACTGTATTAAAATAATTTAGATGATCTTCTATTGAACCATTCTCAGACATCTTCATATTAAACAACTTTTTCATTAAAAATATCTTATTAGAGGCGAGAGGCTTTTTCATACAACTTCCTAATGCATCCATCATTTCTTTTGTAGTCTTTTCCTTTGAAACATTAAATAATACCGAAGATGTAAGACACAGCCAGATCATTCCAAGTTCCTTCCGATCCAACAAATCCCATTCCGCATCTATCATACTCGAGGGTTTGTTCACCTTCTCAGACAACGGAGTATAAATATCCTTCTAATAAAGGTAATCTTCCATCTGCATCTTCCAAAGATTGAAATTCTTCTCGTTGAATTTATCAACCCTAAATCTTCCATCATCTGCCATAGCTCCCACTCAAGCTAAAAAAATTTCCTTGTGATTCAACACTTCAACAAACCAAACCAGGCTCTGATACCAATTGTTAGGAATTAATAATATCTAATGCGGAATAATTCCTCAGAATCGCAATAATAAGAAGTATGAATAGAATTACAGAAATGAAATATGCACAACATGAAGACAATATTTAACGTGGTTCACCCAATGTGGGCTACATCCACCAAGAACACTTGCTCAAATTTTATTACAAGCCAATAGTCTTCATAGTTACAATAATCAAATCTTGTTTGGAGCTTTGCTCAACAAACCCTCCTGAATTCACACTTGAATTCGTACACACAATTCACCTTCTTAAAACACATCCGGATAAATCCTATTGTATGTCCATCTATTTATAAGTACATCAATAGGTAGCAAAAAGGCGATTTTACAAAACAATGGGTACAAAAAAACATGGGCCCAAAAACAGCCCATGCTGGTTACCCATTACCCATGGGTTAATAAACCACCTATGAAAATTTTCTTTGGGTGCTTGCCCCGAGCCCCCATCGTGGGGGCTTCACCCCGAACCCCCTTGACCCACTCACCAAATGAGCGGGACCACCATAAAAATATCCGAGTGTAACACATGGAAGGTGTACCAAACTCTAACATGAAAAGAGGCTCCACAAACATAACAATTCCCTTACGGATGGTTAGCATAAGCTAAACTTTGATGCTACCTCAAAGGAAACCCCGAGAGAAACATGTGCTAGAGGTCTTATCATAAATAATAAGGGTCATCTAATCACTTCATATCTTTGGTCCAATGGGTAAACAATCTAATAACTATTCGAAGGCCCTAACAACTCTCTAGGGAATCAAAATTGCTAGGAACCTCAAAGTGGACAACCTCATAGTGGAAGGAGATTCTATGAACATCATTAACAATCTTTCTAAAATTTAAACTCCAAGCAGGACCATAAGAGACTTTATTAATGAAGTTTATAACCTATGCAATGGTCTTAACATTATGTTCCAACATGTGTATAGGGAGGGAAATAAATCAACGAATGTATTAGCCAACGTGGGGTTTCCATTAATGGTTATAGCGAGTGGTATGATATCAAGGAAACCCCCTGTAAAGTTCATCACATCATTACCAAGGAAGCCAATGCACATCTTAGCATCACTCATTAAATGACAAATGTTACACGTGTGGAATCATTCACTGGATTTTTGAAGCAAATCGCATTCATTTAGATTTATTCTCTCCACACCTCAAACTTTGAGTGCATTTTATATTTCAAGTAGGTATGGAGAAAGGAGATATGTTTCAACACGAAGCTGTCCTACTCTTAGGCCTGCCGATTTACGTCATAAGGCCTACTTGTTATTGTTTCCAACTCAAATCTACTCTACCGCTTTCTATTTTCACAATGGGGGAGATCCTGTAGATTTGAGCCCATATTTGACCCTGATGGCAAGAAAATGTGGAACTCTAGGAAACCCTTAATAGAGGGGGTTTCACATAATTTATCCAAAGGATTAAGGGGCATGATAAATACATCTCCCTCTAATTTGTGGAAAATTGGAAGGATAATAACATCAAGTTCAGAGGTGGAGGTTTAAGTATCACTGCACAATTTATATCCTTCATCACAGGGCTAAGCTTGAAAGGTAAGAAAATTTTCGAAACAAGTTCGATAAAAAGGCAGAGGAAAGGTTGTTCCTTGATGATGGAGATACCATTGAAATTAAAAAAAGGCATCATCTGCGCCTCTATCCCGCATCCCTTCGATGAATTTTCTCACATGATGGTTAGATACATTACACTCGAGGGCAGGTTTTATACTATCCCTTTGCACCATTTGGTTCTCCTCAACCATTTCAGGCATGAAGTTAAGGTAAGTTTTCCTTAGTATATTATGCACTCCTTAGAGAAGTCTGTTTTGGAGGTCCAAGGCCATAAAAGGGTAGTTCCATTACATCAAGGGGTCATTTTTCTTATTCATCAGTTCATACTAGATGTAGTAGCCAACGACCCTAGCCCTCCTTTAGCTCCTCCTCCTCCTCAGCAACCCCGTATCCGCTCCAAGAATCCCCTTTTCCATGACCTTGTTATTGAACCCCCTCCCAAATGGATCCTTAGGAGTAGAAAAAAAGATAAATAAGTATTTGTTGAAGACAACCCCCCTATTGTCAGCCCTTCAAACCCCTGTGACTAGGTCACCCCCTCTGTCTTGGAAAAATTCAATCTGTAAGTTGAAACCTTGAAGACCATCGAAGACAATGTCAATTTTCTCCTCAAGTATGACATCAAGAATTGATTCGACCCCATTTCCAACCTTAGAGAGGAATTCAACACTCTTTCTACTCAAATCAAATCTCTTAAAGAGAATAACAATAACCAATTGGCCATTCACAAAGCATTCCTAGATCTTCTTCAAGTCCACATTCATCAGATATGTGATATCAGTGGCATTCTAGCCTCAGCTTGGAATAATGGAAGGATCACTAAGAATTTGAAAGCTTCTAGCTGCGATCCTAATATGAAGCAACAATGAATCTTTATTGGGCACTCGGGATTGCTCTTAAATTTTATAACAAGTTTGCTAGTTAGTGCCTTTGTATTTGTATTAGTTGTGAAACTAATATTTTGTTGTTTTTGAGCTACGGTCTTGTTGTTGTTTGATTGTCATTGGGATTCTTATAGGTAGTTGGCTCTGCCTTAATACTTTATATGTTTTTGTCTTTTGGGGGGTGTGTCCCCCATATATCAAAAAACAAATTTTTTTCTGTCATCCTTATCTTGGAGGTTGAGCCTTTTGGATGTACTTCAGGGTAAGGCCTCTTCAAAACCTTTTACCTTTAATATTTTTTTATAATATTAAAAAGGGTGTAAAAAGAGCTTAATACAAATAATTTTGTCTCTTCATATCTATTTGATGAGGTTTCTTTCTTACCCCTTATGTTTATGTTTTTTTATTGAAGGGATTAATTGTATTCTTGTGGATTACACATATAAAGACCCTTTTAAAGGTATTATCCTTCCATATGATTATAATTAGATGGTTAGTGGGATTTTTTCAAAAATTCATTTCTCAATTTTATTGAGAAGGAAACTCCATTAACAAGGCCATGTATTGTTTTGATGTGTTTTTCTTGGCCTCTAGATCATCAATTCAATGAAAAAACTCAATGTTATAGATAATCTTGCACTCCTTCCATAACTTGTTGAATAAGTACAAGTGGAGTGGATCCAACCTAGTGAACATTTCAAATTCCTAGGTATCTTGTTTTATTTTCAATCCACTCTTTAAATATCATGGTCTTATGTCATCCATCAAGTTTAAGAGAAAGTGGGGTTTTAGATTCCAAACCATTATTTCTTTTAATAAAGTTTGAAATGTGTTCTCAAATATTAACCACCATGCATGTCTATTACTCCTCTTACTAAGCTCCTTCTAAAAATTGTTATGCCAAGAAAAAAAAGGATTATGAGGTACTTTCTTTGGGCTATTATAAGGGTGGTAGAGGCTTCCAAAAATTGGTTAGGGCATATTTTTAATCCAATCCCAAAGTGTTCGGTGGTCTTGGGATGCTTGACGTTTAAAACTAAGGTCTTAACTTATGTTCCAAATGAATCATTCAAGATCTTAAAGGTAAATAATCCTATAAAGTTATACAAATAAATCAAATCACTCTCGGTGGGCCCATGAGAAGTAACCTAAAAATAATTAAATCTCTAATCTATTTTTTTTAAATAAGGCCCATTCATAATTGTGGGTAATTTTGTGGCTAAAATTGTTTGGAAAGATTATGAGTTGCTAAAATGACACTTTCGGATAGGGAATGGATTTAACTCAAGGATATTTATCGATTCTCATTATATTTTGTGGTACCCTATGGTTTCTTATTATAATATGACATTTCTCATGGTCCCTTGGATTAAAAGCATCCTTTTTAGGGAAAATCATCAATTTCATCCATGGTGGTTTTGTGAGACCTCTAAAAACTCAATTCATTGGCCTATTCTTATAGATAAATTTCAAATTCAAACTTATGGTCAAATTACCTTATGGAAATCTTGGATTGCATACATGATCAAAATATCCATAAAATTGATGTTTGTTCTCCTAATAGATGGTGGAATGACTAGAAGTGGTTAGTTGAGACTCCTTCTCAAATGTAAAAACCCTTATTAGGGTACAAAATCATTTCCCTAAAGAGATTTCAAGTGGGGCCTTTGAAAACCCATTGGAAATTTAATTTACCTTTAAATTTTTTGAAAATGATATTTACAAGGGTGTATGAAGCTATTCTTGAGCCGAAGGAAGCTCAATTCATCTCATGTATTTTTAATCTAAGCTTTTTAATTGGCTCTCAATTGGTTCAATTAGGAATGGATCATCCAATTTTTTTTTGTTATATGCATGTTAACGAATCTAATCTAATCTAATAAAGGATTTAACACCAAGTAAATCCTATATTATTTATTTAATCAAATACATCAAGATAAAGCATAAAAAGAAAGAAAAAACTTTTTAAAAAATGTGATGTGCTTTTGATATGTAGATATTTCCTTACATGCCAAGTGTAAGCCACACATGATCAATGATGCTATTAAAGAAAATATATCTCATAAAAATGGCCTAAAGAACATGTTTTGAATCTTCTCTTACTAACTTTAGTAACTAAGGGGTTTCTCAATTTGAAAAACTTTCCTATAATAGAAAATCTCTTGACTAAGATGTGCAATATTATCAAAGTATCAAGGTGTAGATTGGTAGGAAGGTACTAGGTTTCTTATATAGATTTCCAATTTGGGAGAAACATACATCCTAGTGAATGTGGGATAAAGGAGATGTAAAATTAGGAGTGGATAAACATGATTAGAAGAGATTAATTAGGAATTAGTGACCCATGGGAGTTAGGGAAGGTTTAATTAATCAATTGAGATTAATTAATAGGCCATGTTTAGCTTGTATAAGCTATTTGAAAATGATTTGAAGGGAAATTAATAGAATTGAGAGAAGGATTTAATAAATAAGATGGTTTATTAATTAAATACAAGATTGTGAAAGGCTAAATAACTAATAATAGTTAACTAACTAATTAAAAGAGTATTTTAACTAACGAAGCAACATTAATTGGCATCTAAGATGGGGAAATACTAGTTAATTAACGAGATGTTGTTAATTAATTGAGAGAATGGTGACCATTAGCTAATTAGTGGGAAATCACTAATTATAGTGCGATGAAGGAAAAAAATAATTAGTGAAATTTTAGTACTAAAATTATATGGTGGAAATTAGGTGTCTACATTTTCCCCTCTTTGATGTGGTGTAGCCCAAGAAACGCCATTTCAAAGATAGTATACAATTTTTTTCTATGATTATAAGAAAAAATAGTAATATGGATGATGCCCCTTGAGCGTCAATGGGGTAATAGAAGAAGGTGATGGATTCTCAAAAAGAAGAGAAAATAGATCACGACTTAGAAGGAAAAATCCCATTGTGGTAGTCAACATGCCATCACGGTGGTCGAAACCATCATGGCGAGGGCTATATAGAGAGGGGGGGGGGGTAAAAACAAGTAATTTTAACCACCATGTCTTGGTAGGATAGAAGAAATGAAAAGGTTAGTTAGAATGGGAAGAAAGATAAATGAAGGT
Source organism: Taxus wallichiana var. yunnanensis (assembly GCA_018340775.1). Taxonomy (NCBI): domain Eukaryota; kingdom Viridiplantae; phylum Streptophyta; class Pinopsida; order Cupressales; family Taxaceae; genus Taxus; species Taxus wallichiana. The sequence continues at coordinate 345,282,086 of CM031240.1, read as the reverse complement.
TGGAAAGAACATATTGTAGCTTGTGTAACATTACAACTTGGAAATATATTTTATTATTTGATGTAAGCATAAAAAAGGTAAAATGGCGTGAAAATCCATAATACTAATATTTTTCAAATGCTAAGGGACTGACTCAAAGCAAAATACATAAGTAATGCAATGCGAGAAAGTAAACAAAAAAGTAACCAAACAAATAATAAAGTACAAGCAAATACACTCAAAAAAGCAACATTCAAGACAATTATACCAATGTTTTTTTAAATCTAGCTTGATACCCAAATGTTAGAGTTATACTGATAAGGGTTGAGATGGTGCCCCAAGTGAGGATATACACAAGGGAATGAATGGAGGACGTAGAAGTCCCGAGGAAAAAAACATGCACTATGAAACTTCCCCGAGCAATGACATATGTTAGGGAAGATAAACATAATAATCAAGAAATATCATTGTTGAAATAAGATCACGAGATGACTACTTTGTCATGTGCTAAAATTATCAAGCATAGAACTAGGATTTTTGGTGGTAAATTTTTTTATTTTTTATTTTTTTACATTAGACATTGTTTTTGGGTTTTCAGATTTTGTGAATGTTTTGGTATTTTATAAGTTTGACCAATGGTTTGAATTTTTCTATCTTTTTCAAAAACTATATACAAAAGAACACTACACCAAAATTCCCCTAGAGAAAGGTGAGAATCTACAAGGGTAGAATCCTACAATTTTATACAAGAATAGGAAAATATAGATCAAGGTAAAGAATAATAGGTATGACACGACCATGAACTCAATGAATGGCTAGGCTAAAAAGAGAATCCATACCTCCAAGTACAAGATGCTCGTGAATAAGAGAATCCTCCCATGAAACCAAAAGATGATTTTAACTGAAGTGCATGCCCTAGGCACCATATTTGTGAGGTATTAGTGACATGTTTTTTTTTTTTTTTTTGGTAGTGGGGCACCCCAACATAATGTGCGACACAAAAAAGATGGCCAAGAAATAGATGATAGAAAGAGGTACTAAAGCTGTTTATTGAAATGGGGACCAAATTTTTCCCAAACATGGTAAAAATCCAATTTATACACATAGATGTTCTGAATGAAGAAGAAGAAAATTTTAAATACTATGGATGGATATGAAAAATGTAGCTAGAAGATTGGTGATGAAAAAGTGATGAGCCAAAGGCAAAAATTGTGAGACAAAGTATGGATTAAAGTAAGAGTGTGAATAAGGTCCAAACAACACTTGGTAACATACTAGTCCTATTACTCATTGAGATCCAGTGTGTGTGTGTGAAAATTAATTACTTCTTGAAGTGAAGATTTAACAGGAAGTAAATGAAGACAAACTAGCCAATGTGTAGGAATGATTGATTTGGATACTTTATTGGTGAATGGAGGGTGGAAGGAGAACCATACATTTCTCTCTTGTCATTCAAGTGTCCATATCCATGAAAAAAGTGTATCTAATTCTAGTCATATTATTTCTCTATTTCCATCCAAACGTCCATAACCCTAATAGAGATATTGTAAATACACCTAGAGAGAGGTTTTCTTTTTATTTTTTTTTATTTTCAATATTTTTCTTCTTTTTTATTTTGATTTTTACTTTCTAAAAGTATTTCAGCTCTCTCGATTTGTATTTATAAGGGACTAAGAACCACTAATGGCTTGATGGAAGGATGTGGAAGTGATTGTGCTTGATGACATTAGCTAGTATCAACAAATACACCCAAAGGTGTTTGAATTTTTTTATTAAATGTATGATAATGATAATATCTCTAATAAGCCGGAGGTTATTTAATTTACCAAGGTGATGAAATACCAAGGTCAAATGGATACAATAGAGATAAATGCCGCATAATGAATGTGAATAGACTAACCAAAAGATCATTGAAGGAATGAAAATGATGGGTGATTTATAGAGGAATGGAAAGAAAGTAAAGAACATCCATGTGTATGTAATACCTTATTGCGATGTTTGATGTTTGTATTTTTATTTTCTTGTAGTATTTTAAAGATTTTGTATTATTTATGGTATGTGAAGGTAAAAACACAAAGGGATAAGAATTTCTCTAGAATCAAGGGTGATAGTTAAAATAGATGAAATGAGGATAGATAAGAGTAGAAATAGTATGGAGGAAAAATACCCAAGATGTAGTAGGAATAATAAAATATGATGGATTACTATTTGGGACCAACAACGTCACTATTTATGATAGGACCCAATAATAATGTTTATGATTTTATTTGATGAGTGAGAGTAGGATTTTTTATTATCAACAATGATATTGGCTCCAATCTCAATGATCATGGTGAGATAATACTCAAGAAGTGATTTAGACTTGTCTTGCAATTTATATTGCGTGTGTGGGATCTTGAATTTCATATCAATATATTTTTGCACTTTTTGGCATACTTAGCATTTGCATTTGTTTTGATTTTTGAATTTCATTTGAGTTTTGGATTTGTGGTTGGATTTATTTTGAGCTTTGGAGTTCCTTGGATTTTTATTTTAGTTTTATGAAGAAACTATTTGTGCTTCATATAAGATAATGTATGATTACATTGGTCCCAAGAAATGTGGGAAGAACAAAAATATTCATGATTAATGAGAGGATTATTATGGATGATGGCAGGCTTGTCATAGATGTCAAGAGAGGTATGATATGATAAATGGATAGGATGTGGTCCAAGGATTGATGGTAACAAGTGAGTATGACTTATCCCAATGATAGACTGTGATGGGCTAGTAGGAGATAACTCGAGGATAGAAGGTAAGGAGATAATAGGAGGTGGCCCAAGGATTGAATGTGATAAGTGAGTAGGATGGGACCCAAGGAGATATGGTAATGGGACTAATAGTAGGATGCATTGTAAGGATTGAATGTGATTTAGGGGATATGATATGTAAGGGATGATTGGGTGATGAGAGGATAGGAGATGGATCAAGGATAAACCTATTCATTTCACCATGTAATGGGAAATGAGAGGATGGGAGGATAAGAGGAGGTCCTTGTTGGTCAATGATAGAGGGTTGATTTGAAGGAAGAGGTCCAACAAGTGTTTGGGATTTTTTTATGATGGAGATGATGGGATTGGGTGGTTTTGACCTTGTTGTTTCCACAAAGGAACTTGATAGTGCTTTGAAAAGATATCTTGGCACATCTTTTCTTGTCAATTTTTAATGTGGACACAAACATCGGTCTTTAGAGGCTTGGTAGGGATAGAATAATGCATGGTTGAAATGGCTTGAGGGAAGAAGAGAGATTATATTTGAAGTGGTAGATGGATATTACTCAAGGGACAAATTAATATTATTAGATTGGAATGGGTCAGGAGTTGAATTAGATGTGGTGAAATGGGATGGATCATTGGCCATATTAGGTTTGAATTTGGGATAGAATGGTAATAAATTACTTAGAAGATGATTTAGTGTGAATAGAATAATGAGTTATTATTGATATGATCATGATGTAAGGGTCAAATTGGATGTTTAAGTAGAGGAGTTTGGGTTGACATGGATTTTTAATGAGGGAATACGTAGGGTGGGCGATTCATTATTTTTAGGATAAAGTCAATTGGATGATACTCAAGAATCTTAGTAGTAATGGTTTGTGGATGGAATTGATTAGGTGATGAAGGTTGGGAAGTGAGAGGTAGAACATGTTCCATATTTCCAATAACATGAGGAAACATAAAATATCTAGTCATGGATGACATTATTTGATTTGAAAATATTGACCTAAATTGTTTGATTTAACTATTTCATATTGAATGAAGTCCTAGGCCGATTTGGGCGGTAACAGTAACAACTATAAACCCTACAATTTTCATATTTGGATGCTTATGTGAGTTTCCAAAAGGAATTTAAGAAAAATAGACAACATAACATTTCTAAATTGGATATTTTCCAAGTTTAATATTTTTGATGAGGTTTTTGAAGGAAATGAAAGAAATGTTAGTAGTGTAACAACTACAAATAGTCATTTTCCTAGGTTTGAATGCGTACATCTATCTAAGGAAAAATATGGAATTCTGGAAGCATAATGAATGTAAATGGTTGTTTTCCTAGATTTAGATGGTGTAAATTTATCTAAGGAAACTAGGAAAATATTGGCAAGTAAAGATAACAAAGCAAGTCTAATAATCAGCCAAATTTAGAAAACAAGTTTCAAATGTGTGTCAAAATGGTTGGTGAAATTTTGGTAGAGTTTTGGGTTTTTAATTTTGATAAATGAAGCCAAAATGTGGATGAAAGAAATATGGTTGTGATGATAAAAACATTTGGTGCAACTTAGAAAGAGATTCTCCTAGTTTTATTACTAAAATAAGGTTTCAACTTGGATAAAATTTTACTTTGAGAATTTTTGGTGCTCAAAAAAGTTTTGAAGTTGGAAGAGTAACACATTTTTATCTTTTGATAAGTGTAGTCAAACATATGGACTAAGTGCACATATATAACAAGATCATGTTTGGTCTAACTCGGACAAAAAATCACCTTATTTTATTTTCAAAATGAGGTCCCTATCCCGGTCAAAGTCTCACCTCGTGAGTTTTTGATGAGTCAAAGTTTGATTTAGAAAAACACCTTTTTCGTGACTCATATGGAGCATCACATAATTTTCTTGTCAAAACAAGGTCCCTAGTCCAGTCCAACTATTACCTTGTGAGTCTTTGTGAATCAAATATTTTGGACTAAGTACCACTCTTTCGTGTAAATTTATTAACAAACACAATTTTCTAGGTGATATCAAGAAATCAAAACATATTCCCTAAGATTTTCCATCTAGCTAGGATGAACAAGTTGCTAAGGCATTCTCAATATAGCTTTTAGTACATGATGCATAATTTTGTAAAATTAGTTAATGTTGTCTAAGACGTGGTTTGAAGGGTCAAATCTCTCTCCCCTTCACTCCATCCATTTTAGTGGAGCTTAGTAAAAAAAAATAGTTGTTTCCTATGGTATATATTCTAGGGCATGAGTATTGGATTCAAATGCACCCCTCACTTCATAGGATCCACGTAAAAGTGAATATGTACTTATCCAAAAATGACTGATCTTCCCACAAATTTATATATCCTACTAGCACATGGGATTTGTCCAAATGATTAGGTAATAACCTCTTAACCATTGAACCCTACTAAATAGAAAAAATGTCAAAATAGTTTCTAATTTCCAAAATCACCTTTTGACATGTGGAAAGAGAATACCCAGTTAGGACAAGGTACAACTAAGAATTAAAAGATGTCGAAGGTAAAAAAACACCCTTGTAAAGTGGTTTAAAAAAGTTAATCCAATATATAACATTTTTACAAGAAGCCTAAGTGGTAAAGGTAATGATTAACCCAATATTTTTAACCTTCATCAAACAACCTACGTGTCTAGTTAAATTATTAATTCAATATTACTATGCTAATCACAAAGGAAAATGTGATTTCATAAACAAAAAGTAAGAAAAATGTTAAGTAAGAAGATGTTCACACAATTTGGTATTTATTTTAATTGGTTTGTTTTTGATCAATTTATCTTTGATAAACAAGTATGGAAACCTACACACCAAGAATTAGTAGTTTTGAAAGCATGGTTACTAAAAAATTAACCCTACATGACAAAAAAAGAGGGAAATTCAGAAACACAACTCTTTGTTACAAGGCTACGAGACACATTCGGTGAGGTCATTGTTTAGTAAGGCAAGGATTCCAAATAGAAAAACCACCGAAATGTATCATAAGGTTGATAAATAAAAGTGAGGCCATTGTAGAGGAAGGTGAAGTGGCCACTACATGTAACTCTACCACTAAAAGTATAAGGATGCTAAAATAAGCAAGGCTACTAAAAAGCTAAAACAAGGTCGTTGCACAAAAACAACGGTCTTGCATTTCAAAAGATTTAGTTGAGTTTTATACTCTTGATATATTTTTAATGAATTTTTTTCCATCTTGTTTCTACCCCACACATGGTAAATTTTAAGACCTCCCTAAAAATAACCACATATATTACTTTGTGAATTTCTATAAATGAATTTTGAAATCTTGGTGAATGCCACGAATTGGAAGAAGAACATTGCTGGTATCAATTGTCATTTGGTAGCATTATGCTAAAAATTAGTAGAAAATTTATCTTTTTACCTGTAATAAAGGTGATTTGAATATAAAAATTTGGCTATTACTATAAATGCTAGGTGAATTAACCCAAAACTTTTAACTTGTACCAAGAAAATTTAGGTGAAATAGTAAGTGACCTAACCCCTAAAAATTAGCCAAATAAAAATTTCAGAAACCCAAAAATTTGTGAATTAACAAAGATTAGCCACAAAAATTTACATTGGCTCCATACTACTTCCAACTTACTCGATGCTTATAATGGGTACCTCCAAAATAAAATACACAATAAACACTCATATATTGATGAAAATCTATAAAACAAGTGCATATAAGTGATTTAATCCTTAGAAAAAAAGATAAAACAATGAAAATATAGGTTGAAACACCACTCAAAAACTAGAAATAGATGAGAAATATAGAAAAATGCTATAAAAGTGGTTGATCCCTTTTGACAGAGCAAGGCCTCCAAAAGAGAGAATATTACCACCCAAACATGTTGAGGATATTGGATTGTCCTACAAAGTCACCAATCAAATTGAGGTTGTTGCTATAGTTGCCGAGGTCACTAAAATATGACAATACTTCTACTAGTGTTGTCGAGGTCAATGATCCTGTAAATAGAGTTAGAAAAATCCATAGGTCAAGGTGTTGAAAGCCGAGAGAGGTCACCAAAAGTGGAAAATAACGAAAAAAGGAAATATCATCAATAAGCTTGAATTTTTCTTGCCAAGATCCAATTTTGATAGTATTTCCCCTCTTCATTACATGTAAATAAAACTCAACACTATAAATACCAACATACATCTACAAGAACATAGAAATTTTCAACAAATTGAAATAACTTGCATGAAAGTGGTAAATGAAGCTAAACTAAAAATGAAATGCACATGAGGTAAAGGGATGTCCCACCAAACATGCCATATGTATGTATGTTAAAGAACATAAGCTAACCTAATAAATAATTTAGAACCAATTAAATCCTAGCTTAATTATTTAATCAAATACATCAAGATAAAACATGAAAAGAGTCTAAAAACTTACACCAAACGTTAACAAAAGAATGAAAAACATCATTTTGAAATTGGATGTGCTTTTGATATGTAGATATTTCATTATACGCCAAACATAAGTCACATACGATCAAGGATGCTATTAAAGGGAAGATATCTCCTAAAAATGGCCTAAAGGCCATGTTTTGAATATTCTCTTACTAACTTTAGTAAGTAAGGGGTTTCTCAATTTGGAAATATTTCTATAGACACTATTTTTCAGCACCCCTAAATACCTTTCCAAACCCCTCACATTTACATTCTAAACCTATTCAAGTATTGTGTAAACCATATTTTATCCCCACAAAACTATATCTTACCTCGTAAATATTTATTTAACCCATCCTAAATCTCCTAAACCTATTTTGGCTAAACCTATTAATGTCACTAACACATTTTTACCCATCCATATTCAATCCCAAACCTACAATAACTAGTTTAGATGTGGTTTCAACCACTTCTAAGTAGGTTTCCCCATTTTGTCCGGATCGCCACCGATTGTAACTAATCATCAATGATTCTATTTAAAATCATTCGCTAAAATGAATCATGATCCTGGATGTTGCGGTGAAACCCTAATCCTCTAGAGATTGAAATGACATCATCTACAATATCCCAACATATTTTCAAGCCATAAAAAGCCCTTTGGGAAGCTCAAACCACCTTAAGATATTCCGCATAATTACCATTTATGTCATATGTCATAAGTAAGGTATTTATCTTCTTTATACATTTTATTCTGCTTACACATATCCTCTAAGAATAATTCAATCATAGAAATAAGACTCTCAAATTTTAATCAACATCTATTCAAAATTGGTCATTTCCATAGTGCTCGCTAGTAATTACCTTGAATCACCAATGATTATCCTAAATAACCCATGATTCCATTAAATCACCCACGATTCTTGTTTCCAAAGCCTCCTCATCATTTATTACACATTTTTAATCATTACTAAGATCGATTTTCTACTAATTTCTAGATTTCAAGTGTATTATATCTATAGATGATTGTTCTAGGTGAAGCACATCTCATCAATAACATGTAAAACCTTTCATTCATCCCGAACCTTTTGGTATCAATACAAATGTTATCCAATTTTGCACACATGGCAAAATTGGACAACGGGTCCTATTTTGATCAAATCATGACATTGGTCCCAGGAACTCACTTTCGGTCATCACAGAGATAACATGATTAAAATAATTAATAAATTGATAATTGAGCTCACCTAGCCCAACTCGGGATCAACTCAGTGCTAGCTTATGGAGGTACTCGGTTGTAACATGTCAATCGAGTCGATGAAAGAAAGGTGAGTTGGGTTTGGATGATGGCTTAGTCAATGCAACCGATGAGTCAAAATTTTAGAGCTCGCTTGACTGAGCTTGTTGATGTTGACTCGACATTAGGTCATGGCAGAAATCAGGAAATTGTGATAGAGAGGAATGATTGGGGGCATGGATAGCATGGCCAATTTGAACATAAAACATTAAATTGAATCTTGCTAAGGGCTTATGGAGAGTGTTGCATATGGGAGAGGATTAGATGAATTGTTGAAACAAAGTGACTCTTTGTAAAGATGTAACTCGGTTCAATTACAGGTCGTTAGGTTAGCTAAATTTTAGGGAAACATATCAAACATTGGCTCATTGAGTCAGGTACCGTAGTATATTAATCCATGCATAAGAGGCTCATAATCATGTTAAAAAACAACTCGGCCTTAATAGGAATGATCTGAAAATGAAATGAGTAAGTCAAGTTGAGCTCTATATGGAAGGGAAGGATTGTTTTGAATGAAAAACTTGTGACCAAAAGATCACAAGATTATAAAACTCAAGTTTAATACGTTTTGAGTTCGAATGTCTCAAGGAAGAATAACTCATGATTGATCTTAGGGAGTTTGGAATTAACATTACAGAGAATTCCATTTTTCGAGTCACTTTGCTTAATCCCACTGACGGTGGAGAAAGAGATAGCTCAAAGCATCAATAGTTCAAAACACAGATCAGTGGGAAGTTTGGTGATATAATCCCACAACTTGGCATGTGAGGCGATAGGAAAAGTGAGCCACCATGGGGTCTCCATACAACGAACTCATGAATGACTCGAGTTGGATAGAAATGGTGGGCCAAGCTATTGGTGCAATAAGGCGTAACTCGTAGAGATCCATCCATATGCATAAGGTCACATGGTCAACTAATTTTCGGGAAAGCTTGGGACTGTGTAAAAAGACGTCAAAATATGAATCAACAATGATTATAGCTCCTAAGTAACTCAATGTGTAACTAAGAAATTATCGATGAGATAGCTCTAAAAGAGCTCGAGCACCTGAAATGACCCAAGGAGTGAGTTTGGGAATATTGTGGGAGAAATTCAAATCATGGCCAGGTGTAAAGATGAAGATGTCGAGCCAGTGGGATTTTTGGGGTCAATAAGCTATGACATCCACAACATGGGTGAAAATGATGTATAAATATTGCGCTAAGGAATGAACAAGCAAATTCGAGGAATCCATTCCAAGGTGGTGATACATGATTGCAAGCCAAGGTGCATTCCCCATATGCGGAGATTCATGTGAGAATGGTCAAGTGGGGAAACCAAACGACAAGGCCATGGAGCATCCCATACTTAGAAGAATGACATGCCAAGTTTTCTAACAAGAAACCATCTCATTTGGAGAATGTGGGAGGTGATTTTGGCAAGGCATGTTAAGTGGATTGAATGCTGAGTCGTCAACTAATACGCGAGGCCCAAGTAATATGTTAACATGGCAAGTTAATCTCTCTAGAATTGTTGGAAGACTTGGTCTTCTGGATAGTTCAAGACTCATCATACAATGCAAGATTGTCAGAAATATTAGAGGCATCTGAGCTAATGAGATCAAGCTCAGATTATAAGCAAGTCAAGTTTGAAGTGGAACCCAATCAATAACCATGTAGAAATGCAGGCCTCACGTAATTTAGAGATCCACTCAAGAAATCGAACATGACTCTTTGTAAACATAGTGGTTTGGTAACTCACCCATTGAGTCTGAATAAAAGGGTGAATTCACCTGATGCATTGAGTTATAAGTAGGGGATTGATACTCATCAGAGGATCGCTATGTCACTGGAATAATCATTTGAGGATGGACCTCTTCATTGATAAGTTAACCAATGAGTTCATCGTGGATATAAGTCTGAGCTCATGACAAAGGTGGGGGGTCGAAACAAGAGGATATCAGATAGTAATTGGAGTTCATTTGAGTGGGATTTCAGTATTGTAGAACCTAATAGACTCCACACTTGGGATGAGATAAAAGATCTCGTGTCGTAGGAGCTCATAGAGATAGCATAATTCAGCTAGGTCATGGCTGAGTAGTGTGATCATAGTGGGAGTTTAATGAGGACTCGGGAAAGAGCTTACGAGTTGGCCAAGTTAGCATAGCTCTCGGTTAGTGTGGTGTAAAGGAACTTGACATGTTCATTGGGAGTCATATCTCGTCGCGTAATTGGAGAGAATTTTTGAGGAGGAGCTCATCACCCAACTTGGTGAGTTAGGTCGGCGAGCCGACCACTGAGTTAGGCATTTGTATTTTGGTTTTTTCCTCATAATTTCCCCTTCAAAGGTGCAAATCAATTTTCAGTGGGTCCCACCATTAATTTTAATTAATTTAATATTTTTATTTAAATATTTAATAATAATATTTATTATTATTATTTAAATATTCTTTTAATTAATTAAGGAGAACTAGGTCAATAGACAATTAATGACACATGATGGAACCTTCTCAAGTGGTTTAACCAACTATAATAAATGAAACATCATGTACCTTCAATTTAGGAAGGGAATTTATGACTCCTCTCCTCTCTCTCAATTTATTTTTTAAATGTAAGTTGGAAGCTCATTCCAAGGGGTTCCAACAGTCGATGGGTTGGACAGTTAGATATCCGAGACAAGTACAAATGTTTCAAGAGTCCTCTCTCTTCGCAAGTTGTCCTTATATGTTGAGGTAACTTTCAAGCCTCCTTTTCAATCTTGTAATGGAAACCATTGCCTCTTCCGAATGTATAATATATATTGTGCAAGTTCACATTTCTATTGCAAGTTCTTGGATTTCTATTTTTATCAAGTGGTGGAGTATTTCATGTAGTTGAGTTGTGGTGCTTATTCACCCTTCTCAAGTTCATCCTTCTTCATTGGAAGACTAATAACTTTTTTTTTGTCCGATAGAGTTTAACAAAGGAATGAGTGCTTCCTAGTCCGTGGTATTGTACCCTCTCTAAGTTGTAGTAGGAGGTGAAGTCAAATTTTGGTGCACACACCCTTTTAAATTAACCCTTCATGAGTCCTGGCAACACCCTTTATTTGGTGCATCACCATCCCTAGTATAGTTTCATTTCGTACAAATCTCTTTCCCTAAAACCCATGAAAATGTAAGCATAGGATTAGATAACCATCTTGTTGTACTAGGAGTAGTACACAACTTGTTTAGGAAGAGGAAGTCTACCTTCTTCGAGAGGTTCACCTCAAGCCAAAGTCCCACAGCTTGAGAGGTAATCCCATGTGTCCCAATCACACCAAACATCCTATTCACATTTTGGCCATTCAAGAGGGTGCATTGATTTGGCAACAACAGTTTTCACATGCCCGGTGAGATAGAGTTGATACTTCTCTTCTCACTTACACAAGTCAAAGTACCTAACGACTCTATATCTCTATATTCCAAAACCTCGGTGCATTAACTTATGATAAGAATTTAGACAAGAGCTTGTTCAAAGTAAGGAAATTATCAACATATCAAACTTTCCTTGTCTCCTTCAAAGAGAAGAAGAAAAGGCGTTTCAACATCATCGATTCTGAGCTTTACCTTGTAGGGTCATTCAAATCCTCTGATGAAGGTTTCCTCCACCAAGGAATAATCAACCTCTTGCTACTATGACACGAACCCAACTTTTTACTCCTTTCAATACAAGAAATCATCTTCGTTGGCTCAACATGACCCTATACCTGTTGCGACACTCAAAAGTTTACCCTTTTACGGGAAACTCACGTTACTCTAGTAGAACATATTCTTGATGTAGCCAACATTTTTGTAGTACATAATATCACAGAGGACAACGTTGCAGGTTAGACTTCTTACTACCTATTTCAAGGGAAAATGCACTTCAATGGTTTCAAGGGTTAAGTGTTGGCACTATAACCACTTGGGATGAGTTAGGAGAAAATATTTGTAAACAATTTGAAGACAAGAGTGATCACCTATCACTTTTGGAACAACTCACTACCATAAAGAGAGCTCCCAAGAATACATGAGTGATTTCAACTTCCGATTCCATAGGACTTGGAATAGGATTCCAGCACTCATAAAGCCTTCTCCAAATAATGTATTCTTATACTATTTGTGAGCCTTAAATAATGATGTAGCAGTTATGATCCAGTCCATGGGAGGGAGTACACTACATGATTCCTTCGAAGTTTCTATAGAGCGAAGAATTCCTTAATCTGATGGAAAGTTAGCTCCACAACCGCCAATGCCGTTGTCTCCATATCTTATGAACAATCAGCCTATTATTGCTCCTATTCTAGCAACCTCTAATCAGCTAGCTCAGTCTGCCCTTGCCTCTTCAAATGATCTATTTGAAGTCAAGTCACTATTGTAAACTTTTGGAAATGAGCTTGTTGCACTCAAGAGGTAACAATTTCAATACAATCGTCCATATCAGCCACAAAATTAGTAGTATCAGCGTAACTATCCTCCTTTTAAATGGAACAATCAGTCACAAAATCAAGCTATAGATCAAGCTAAGAATGTTAGGCCTTTGAACTTTCAGAACCCTCTTATTCCTAGCTCATCTAGAGTCATAGTACTGTCCAAAATAATCTAGTTCAAGACTACGAATGGTGTTATCCTTGTTCTCAACCCCATAATCAAAATATTTTTCCCAATGGAGTTATTAGCCAAGACCTTATGGTTTAAAGTGTATCCACCCCTTCAAAGCTAATATAAAATTCATCTACACAAGAAAATATAGATCAACCACACGCACCTAAAGAAACCACTTTTTCTAAAGTGGCAAGAAGAGTTTTTGGGTTGAATACAAATTCCTCATCAGTGGTGACAAACACTAGTTCCAAGAAGAGATAAATGTAACATTAACATTCCAAAATGATCAAGCATTCACTTCATAGCCTCAGTCACAAGTGGTGGTTGATAAATATGTAGGAAAGAAACTGCCATAAACTTTTGTTAGCCAAGCTGCAAGGAAAGAAGGTTCTTCAGGAATCACGGTACCCAAAAAACATTTTCTAAAAGAGGATCCTAATGCCCAAACAAGTGTCATCATAGTAGAAAAAATGAAGAAAACTAATCTGAGCATGACTATGTGGGACACACTCTCAATTCCTTCTCAAATAAATTTGTTGCGAGAGGCTCTAAATAGTTTTGGTACAACCGACGGATCGTTAGGTCATGGAACAACAACTACTACAAGTTTGTGTCAACCGGAAGGGAAACGTATTCCTAAAGCCAAAAAACCACCACCATTATATATTTCTTTGATAATTGGTGACCACTTGGTGTATAATTTCATGATCGATTATGGTTCCAGTAGCTAAGTCATGCCCAAACAAATTACGATGTGTCGGGTATATAATATGTACCAATTGCAAGAGTTGTTCAACTATATGGCACAACTATTAAGAATGTTGGAGTTATCAAAGGAATTCAACTTACCATCCATGCATGCCCAAGTTTTTCATCCACCAAAGACATATCAGTCATTGATCTCCACCCTTTATTTTCCATCTTACTATCACGAGATTTTTCACCGCCAAAATGGGTGGTTATCTATCAGCCGATTGGTCACATATGATTCTCGGGACTCGATGCGAACCAAAGTGACTATAAGAGTGGAACCAATCTTCCATAATCATGTAGAACCCTACACTTTGCTAGTCCTATAAATGGGAATTATACCATCAGAGATCCAAAAGAAGAAGATGTTGATCATGAACATACCACTCTTGTTGAAGAAGTACTTGACATTGTATCTTTGGATGAAGTAAGTCGAGATCATCAATACGATACCTACACTATTATGTATTAGCAGAAGAAGAAGCTAGTTTTATGTTGTTGGAAGAAACGAGATTGGGTATGTTGGTACCAGATTTAATCTCCTTCACAACTTGAGCAACATCATGGATTTCACAAGACACTCGAGGCGAAAAATGATTTATATGTTGTTTTGTAGTGGGAAGAAATTTATCGACTTGTTAGCACCGGGCTTTGAAGAAGTGGGTAGCACCTTGAAAGGATTTTGATCTAATCCTCACTATTTTAGGTTGTGCCTTTCAACCAAGGTAAGAGAACCTATATTGTAGCCTTTGTTTTGTGAAGGAGGTGGAGATATCCTTATACTGTGCATATTGTATGGAGATGGCCTTGGGAAAACATGATCAATTTTCCATTATTCAAACTCAACAGAGCTGTCACTACTAAATGATGGAAATGCTTTCAAGACAAGGCTGAGGCTGCTAGAGACATGGTATGATCCTGATTTGCTTTGTGCATTTTTGTAAATGGATTGTGTTCTTTTGTTGACACACAATGTAATGCAGGGGTAGTATGGGGTAGGATTAGTTATTCTAAATGAAATTTTTGGTGGGAGATTTTAGAAAAGACTAACCAGAATTTTCTAGATTCTTTGAGGACCTTTGCAAGAAATTTGTAACACCTAAACAATAGAATGCTTCAAAGGGGTTAAGGTACTCCTTCAACCAGGATATGTGCACCAAATGGAGGCCCATATCTACACTCTTCCACACAATATTTGACAACCTGCCACAAAATATTGAAGCAGATGAACCAACAAAGCATCCAGAAATCTCTATTTTATCATGACCTAAGGTGCACCCAAAGGTTTATAACAATCTCTAAATTCAAGGAAGGTAAAGTGATTTTAAATCTGTTTATCTCTTTATTAGATGAAAGCTCTTCTGAATGTGAGATTGCAGATGCCACTAAACTATCAACAAGAAATGAGACCATGTATGATCAAAAGAGTTTTCAAACACAAGACTGCAACAGGAGCAAGAAACACAAATTGAAAACATTTTGAAACATAAGTATATGCAAATTTTGCCAAGAGACAACACAAAATAATCCAGAATGACCAAATTTATCATTCATTAGGGAATGCTATAAGAACAATCTCAGAGCTTTTGATGGCTTTACAACTGAAACTAACTCAACATGATACAAATATGATGTAAAAATGAATTAGAAATGGTTCTCAAAGGCGGTTTCTCGAGAGAATGGGCTTCTTCCCGCATTTTCCCATGAAATTCTAAATTTCTTCGACCTTTTCATGTCTCAAAACATGCATTATATAACTTTCAATTACATTTTATCCTTCTTTCCCAAGAAAATAATATGCCCAACATCAATTTTGTTACAAAATTCCAACATGATTCGTAGATAGGGACATTTAACAAATTTGCAACCAAATTTGCTAGGTGTTTCAAAAATGGCGAATCATTACAAATCCTTCATCATTATCCATTTTGGAGGCATGTTTTTCATTCTCTAAGCATGCAAACCCCTTTCATTTCATCATTTCATCCTTATCATTCCAAAATCTGATTTTGTAACTTTATAATTTGATATTTCATGTTTTGCACGGGCCTGAGTAAAAATTTATTTTAAAAACACCTCAAATCTATAAATTAATCCCTAAAACCACTTACATTGGTCCTTGCAGGCATAAACAAAATGAATTCACCAAAAATTCGATGAAAAACGATGCAAAATTTGCATCTCCAAGCTTCCTGGAGCAAAAATGGTGGCCAAAAATGAAAATGTATAGTTACTGATTGATTTGTTCTTTCTCCTTCAACTGGGACCTCCACGTGTCAAAATACGATTGGGAATGAATTCGGGCTCACTTTTTGACTTTTTAACATTTTTGGAAAAATGGGAAAAATTTACATTTTCTCCGCCCCTCCACTCTTGAAATTTGGTAATGACACGTGGCATATGGTAGGTCCCATTGGGATCATGGCTCAATTCTGCGCATTTTGACCCTTTTTTGAATTTGGAAAATTTTCACTTTTTTCCCCGCGGACCCGCACCTTCGCCTCGTCCTTGACACGTGTCAACCTCTCTATCACTAAAAATCCATGGGCTTATTCCACATTTTAGCACCTTTTTTCACCAAGGGAAAATTTTCTCATTTCTCCCGTGGGTCCGCCCCTTCGATGTCGTCCTCACCACATGTCTTTCTCGATTTGTCACGAGCCATGCCTCAAATCTTCCATTCTAAGTATTTTTGCAAAAGGGAAAAAATTCCTTTTGCCTCCGCCGGCCCACCGACCCGCTCTGCCTTCGCCACGTGTCTCCTCATGGCTTCATTCGGACCCGCGGCTTAATTCTTTGCTCTAAGTCTTTTTGACCAAAAGGGAAAAATTTCCCCTTTTCTTCTCGCGGCCCGCACTTCCCTTCTCTGCCACCACGCTGCCATGTGTTCACCTCCTGCTCCATTACTGAGACTCCACGGGCCTTTCCACACCTTTTTTCCCTTTGCAAAAAAGGTAAATTTTTCCTAAGTTCCCGCCGCCTTCCATCTTGCCTTGGCATAAGAACATGACACGTGTCCTCCTGCGGAGTTGCGGGGGTAATTTTGAATTTTTTCCCAAAGCCAAAAATGCTAAGTTTTGCAAAGAAACCCCACCGATCCTTGTCCAACCAGAAGTGGCCACGTAGGAGACGTCGTTTGAGCTTAATTTTGACGGTCAAATGACACCCGTACGACCGTAAAAAACAGAAATTGCTAAGGACGCCTGAATTCAATTTTTTCTCATGGGTAAGGGATTTTGGGTCAAAAACACATGGTAAGTGATTTCAAGCAATTTTCGACCATGGGGAAGGATTTTTGAGGGCAAATGAGTACAAAAAAAACAAATTCGTGCTCCACAAAGGCTAGAAAAATGGAAAAAACAATAGAGGCTCGTGGATTTGGAAATTTAGGGCATAAAACAAAGCCTGCATGTATTTTTCTTTCAAGTTGGGGCAAAATAATAGGTTTATGAGCCATTTAAAGCATTCAATCTGGATGGGGAAACTTGCAGACCACTAATCTCAAAGAAAAACATTTTTTGAGCATGTAGAACAAAGGGGAAAGATTGGAAAATAGTGGAGGATCAAAATGGACACCAAAAGGGTATATACTAAATTCATGAAGAAGATACAATCATACCACAACTGGTCAAAACACCAAGAAATTACGAAGGACTGTGGCAATTTTTCTTCGATGGCTTGATGAGTAAAAATGGATTTGGTGCTGGTGTTATGTTAATTTCTCCAGAGGAAGATAAGTACTTCTCATATTTTTGGTTGCAATTCAGTTACACTAACAATGTTGCTGAATATGAGGCCCTTGTGCAAGGAATTCAACTAGCCCAAAAGAAGGGAATCAAAGCTTTGACTATTTTTGGAGACAAGTGAGTTAGTTTTTCATCAAGTGACGACACGTAGTGCATCCAAGAATTATCTTTTAAGATCATTCAATAACTGATCCTAGGACTTGATTGAATATTTCAAGCTTTTGGGATCCATGTAGTTCCTATAAATCAAAATCAAGATGTTGATAGGCTTGCTACAATTGGCTCGAAATAAAACATACCTATTGATATCATGAAGGAAGGGTAGCAATTTGTCAAAATAGTGGTTTGACCTGCAGTCCCTGATAATGTGAGTAGTTGGAAAGTGTTCGATAGTGACAAATAAATTGTCCTTTTCCTACAAGAAGAGGTGGAGTTTGCTGCAAGAAATTATGATAAGTTGCAAGAGTCATATGGTGATCAAATTATATAATTGAAAAACAACAAACTACCAAACGACTTAGTCACTTTGGAATCCATTTTCAATTCAGATGATCAAACCAAAAGACAAATATCTAACATGGTGGTCAAAGAAGAATATTTTGAGGAAGTCGAGGTAGCGCATGAGAAGTTTCTAAAGATTGGAAAAGTGTGTACTTCCGAAGAGAAAGAAGATTTCATCAAACTTTTTCAAGAGTATCACGAAATTTTTGTGTGGAGCTATAAAGACCTGCATGGTTTTGATCTAGGTATGGCACAATATACCATCAAACTAGATCCTAATGCAAGCCAGTTCACCAGAAACAGAGGCCCATTAATCCCAAAATCAAGCAACTAATGAGAAAGGAGCTAACCAAGCTCATCGAGGCCTGTATTATTTTTCTCATCAAGTAATCCTCTTGGGTATCCAATCTGATGCCCGTAAGGAAGAAGAACAAAGAGATTTGGTTGTGCATATATTTTAGGGATTTGAACCATGCCTCGTTGAAAGACCATTATCCTCTCCCATCAATGGAGCAGATTATTCAAATGGTGGCAGGAGCCCAATGATTTTATTTTCTCGATGGATATTTGGGTAACAATAAAATTCTAGTCCAAGAATCTAACCAATTCAAAACGACTTTCACTACCAAGTGGGGCATGTATGCCTGCAACAAAATGTTATTGATTATCCATTGTTGTGGATCCTTTCCAAAGAGCTATGGACATGGCATTTAAAGGACTAATCAATGATATAATCTTGGTTTGTTCTAGATGAAATAATCTGTATATTCTAAGCATGTAGATTATCACATCACACATCTAAGGAAGGTTTTCCGAAGGTGTAGGGAATTTGGGGTTTCACTTAATCCTAAGAAGTGTATTTTTATACGACAGAAATTTATTAAGGCATGTTGTTTCAGTGGAATTTCTATCAATCAATCCATCCACAATTCGTTCAATTATGTCCTATCTCTCCCAAGAAGGGCATTTATAGTTTTCAGGAACCATAAAGTTCATGCAGAGATTCATCCCTTAATTCAAAACATTGGCTAAACCACTGGCAACCATGCTAAAGAAAAACATGCCATTCTCATGGACAAAGGAAGGACAAGAGAGCTTCAAAACCATCAAAATGGCCATTTCTCAAGCTCCCATGCTAGTGAACCCTGTGTTTGATAAAGACTTTATCCTTTGTGCTTTTGTAGATCAGAGAGAATTTCAAGTATCCTCACCCAACAACCTAATGGAAAACCAATTTCTTTCTTCATCAATCCCTTAAAAACTATGAGCTCAAATACTCATTCATTGAAAAACAAGTCTTTGTGGTTATTCGAGCTCAAGAAATTCAAGCACATGTTGTTCAACAACAGAATTCATCTGATGGTGTCTCATCTAGGCATCAAGGAGTTTTTTCTAAACAAAGAGATGAACAAAAAGTGTGTTGGATGGATCATGAAGGTGATGGAGTATGACGTACATATAAAAGTTACCAAACTTTTCAGAGGTAAAGGTTTGTGTCAACAACTTGTTTGCAGACATGGAATCAAAAGGTGATGAGGATGCGACACTCCTAAACACTGATGAGAGTGATGATCAAGTTGACTAGTTATCCAAAATGAAGAATTTCCTCTTCTCAAGAGTATATCCTATGAACATGGATAAAAATCAAATACAAAATTTCTATCTTCAGTCTATTCCATATGTTCTGGTAGATAACATTCTCTTTTGAAAGGATTTGAATGGTGTTCTCCTTCGGTGCGTAGGACCGAACATGTAAGTAAGATAATAGAAGAGTTTCATAATGGCCTATCTAGAGGACATTATTCTACACAAAAAACTGCTACCAAGATCATGTGATCCAGCTACTATTGGCTGGATTTGTTCAAATATGCCCATCTTTGGGTAAGGAAGTGTAAGGAATGTGCCTTTTTATGGGAAAATAGAAGCATCGGCTATTCTCGCGCATCCAATTCAAATGGATCAACTCTTTGTTAAATGGGGTTGGACTTCATTGAAATGATTAATCCTCCATCCAAGAATGGACATAAATGGGTCCTTACCGCAACAAACTATTTTAGTCGGTGGAAAAAGGTAGTAGCATTGAAGGAGAGCAACGAGAAGGTAGTTCTTGATTTCTTAGCGGGAATAATGACAAGGTTTGGTATTCCATTTATAGTCATTTCGTATAACGCAATGGTATTTTTGGTATGAAGTTGAGTGAATGGTCTGTAAAAATGGGGTTTACCTCTATAATTCATCCAATTACTATCCAAAAGGAAATGGATTGGCCGAGTCTAGCAAGCAAAAACCTCAAACGAATTATTAAGCGCACAATGGAGACTAATAGGAGGACTTGGCATACACATCTTAAGACTTCCTTATGGGCAAATCCGATCACACCTAAAAGGGCCAAAGGAAATTTTCCTTTCGTGCTTGTATATGGAAGAGAAGAAAAAATTCCGATCTCCTTGGAGTTAGCTTCTTTGTATTTAGCTCATCAACTTGAAGTTATGGAGAGTGATCCTTTCACAATCAGTTTGTTGAACTCATGGAGTTAGAGGAAGTACGAAACAAGGATATGAATACTTTAGAGCAACATCAGCTCAAAGTTAAGAAATATTTTGACAATAAGGTATCCGCAATGTATTTTTAGGAAGGAGACTTAGTTCTCAAATGGGATGAAGATGGGGCCAATCCAGAAAGCACGCCAAGTTTGATGATCTCTGGAGTGGCCATACATCATCACGAGTGTAGAAGAGGTGAATTATTTTAATCTATTCAGCTCAATAGAGAAGAACCGCCCATTCATGTGAATGGGATACATCTTAAAGCTTGTTTTTGAGAAGTGTTCTACCCCCTGTATAATTTATTTAGGTGTTTTCCTCCAAGTGCTTATGCACATTGTTGTGTGTTGTTGTTATTTTTCTTTCCTTTTTGTCATTTTTGTGTTGTTCTTGCACATTGTATCATTCTCGGAAGTTTCTCAAGGGAAGGAAGATTCAAAATTTTTCAAGGGTACACATCTACTTCATTCAAAAATTTGTAGTGTTCATGATGCCAAGCATTCAAAAAATTCCATATACTTCATGCCTAGCATTTCAGGGAGGTCCAGGATCGGATTTTATCAAGGAGACTTTGGGATATATCATGTAAGATCAAATTAATTACAAGATTTCAACATTGACTCCATGCCCAATGGATGGATTAAATCTACTGGAATCATGCTTAGCAAGAAATCATCCCTGAGAGGTTACCAAAAATGTTATCCAATTTTACACACAGGGAAAAATTGGACAATAGGGTCCTATTTCGATCAAATCATGACATTGGTCTTAGTAACTAAATTCTGATCAGCACAGAGATAACATGATAAAAATAATTAATAAATTGATAATTGAGATCACCTATCCCAACTTGGGTTCAACTCAGTGCTAGCTCATGAAGGTACTCAGTTGCAACATGCCAAGTGAGTCGATGTGAATCTCGATTGACGAAAGAAAGGTGAGTCAGGTTTGGACGATGGCTTGGTCAATGCAAGTAACGAGTCAATATTTCAAATCTCGCTTGATTGAGCTTGTTGATGTTAATGCAAGGATATCAACATTTAATATGTTGACTCAGCATTAGGTCATGGCAGAAATTAGGAAATTGTGATAGAGAGGAATGATCGGGGGCATGGATAGCGTGACCGATTCGAACATACCACGTTAAATTAAATCATGATAAGGGATCATGGAGAGTGTTACATCTGGGTGAAGCTTGGATGAATTGTTGAAACAAAGTGATTCTTTGGAAATATGTAACTCGATTCAATTACAGGTTGCAGGGTCAGCTAATTTTCAGGGAAACATCTCAAACATTGGCTCGTTGATTCAGGTACCTCAGTATATTAATCCATGCATAAGAGGCTCACAATCATGTTCAAAAGAAACTCAGCCTTGACACAAATGATCTGAAAATGAAATGAGTCGGTCAAGTTGAGCTCTAAATAAAAGGGAATGATTGTTTTGAATGACGAAATTATAACCGAAAGCTTGCAAGATTATAAATCTCGAGTTCAATTCGTTTTTAGTTTGAATGTCTCAAGGAAGAATAACTCATGATTAAGCTCAAGGAGTTTGGAAGTAAAATTATAGAGAAGTCCATTTTCTGAGTCATGGCCAATTCACCTGATAGTAGAGAAAGAGCTAGATCAGCATCAATAGTTAAAAACACAGATTGGTGGGAAGTTTAGTGATATAATCCCACAACTTAGCGTGTGAGGTGATAGGAAAAGTGAGCCACTGTAAGGTCTCCATACAAAAAAATCGTGAATGACTCGGGCTAGATAGAAATGTTCGAGCTAAAAAATTGGTGCAAAAAAGGAAGAACTCATAGAGATCGATCCATGTGTAGAAGGTCGCAGGGTCAGTTAATTTTTAGGGAAAGCTCAGGACTGTGTAAAAACACGTCAAAATCTGAATCAACAATGATTATAGCTCCTAAGTGACTCAGTGTGCAACTCAGAAATCATCAATGAGATAGCTCTGAAAGATCTTGAGCACCTAAAATGACCCAAGGAGTGAGTTTGGGGAACATTGAGGGAGAAATTCAAATCATTGCTAGGTGGAAATATGAAGATGTAGAGCTAGTGGGAGTTTTGGGGTCAATAAGCTATGACATCCACAACGTGGGCGAAAAAGATGTATAAATCCTATGCTAAGGCATGAATAGGGGAATTCGAGGAATCCATTCCCAGGTGGCAATACATGATGGCGAGCCAAGGTGCATTCCTCACATGCAGAGATTCATGTGAGAATGGTCAAGTGGGGAAACCGAAGGGCAAGGCCATGGAGTATCCCCGAATTGGAAGAATGACATGGCAAGTTTTTTTACAAGAAACCATCTCGTTCGAAGAATGTGGGAGGCGATTTTGGTAAGGCATGTTGAGTAGATTGAATGCTGAGTCATCAGCTAATATGCGAGGCCCAATTAATACGTTAACATGGCAAGTTAATTACTCAAGAATTGTTGGAAGACTTGGTGTTCTGGCTAGTTCAAGACTCACCATACAATGCAAGATTGTCAGAAATATTAGAGGCATGTGAGCTAATGAGATCAAGCTCAGATTATAGGCAAGTCAAGTTTGGTGTGGAACCTAATCAATAACCATGTAGAAATGTAGACCTCACGTAATTTGGCGAGCCACTCAAGAACTCGAACATGATTATTAGGTCTATGTTCAAGCCAAGATAATACTTTAGGAGCCGAGTCATGTTCAAAAATGCTTAACAAGGGTGAAGACCTCAAGCCATGCTCAAAAGATAGTGGCTCACTTTGTGGAGAAATTACCATAAATCCAAGTTTGGCTTGCGAAGGAGCTCAAAATTTGGTGCAGAGATCACTTAACGAGTTCAAAATGAGTCAGTCTGTAAGGTTGGCTCATGGAAATGATGTGGTCATGATGGCTCGAGTGAATTGATTGTGAGGAGTCAGGTCTATAGAGATCGATCATCGTGGGATGAGCTCACGACGGATAGAGCTTAACTCTGGGAGCCGAGTCAAAACTGAGTCGTACAGGTTATGAGCTAAATTGCGTGAGCCGATGTAAAGAATAAATAAATGGTATATGTAGCTTGATGTTGATGGCTTGATTCGATGCGAATAAAATCTCAATCACCTCAAAGACGAGATCAGCCCCGACATTGTATGAAGCACTCAATGTTAGCGCAACACGGTTAAGACTTGACTTATTGAGTCAAGAAGGAGAAATCATGCAGTTTATACTAGGTGTAAGATTTTATAGTTGGCTCAAGAAGACATGGTTTGGTGAGTCATTAGAAGGAAATGTGAAGATGAGCTATGGCTCAATGCATAGAAAATGAGTGAGAAGATTTCCAAAGGTACTCGCATAAGCACAAAAATGAACTAGGTTTCCCACATAGGTGAACAAAGCATTAATTTAACTTTACACCATGGATGAAAGAGAGCTTCGGTGGTAGAAGTACTTTGGGCTTGTAGAGCCAAGTCATGAGCTCACACATGAAATAGGAGCTCGATTTGGTGTAGGGAGATTGATCGAGCGATGCACAAAGATCCAACTTGATAAAAGAGTGGTTTGGTAACTCGACCACTGAGTCCGAATAAAAGGGTGATTTTTTTTGATGCATTGAGTTATAAGTAGGGGCTCGATACTCATCAGAGGATGGAGCTCTTCATTGATAAATTGACCTATTAGTTCATTGTTGATATAAGTCGAGCTCACGACAAAGGTGGCGGGGTCGAAACAAGAGGATATCAGTTCGTAATTGGAGTTCATTTGAGTGGGAGTTCAGTGTTGCAAATCTCGATAGACTCGGAAGTCGGGATGAGTCAAGAGAGCTCATATCGTAGGAGCTCACAGAGATAGCATTAGTCAACCAGGTCATGGCTAAGTAGTGTGATCGTAGTGGGATCTCGGCAAGGAGGACTCGGAAAAGAGCTCATAGAGTGGGCCAAGTTAACATAGCTCGGTCATTATGATGTAAAGGAACTCGACATGTTCATTGGGAGTCAGATCTCGGTCACGACGCGTTGGAGAGCATGTTCAAGGAGGAGCTCATTGCCCATCTCGGTGAGTTGGGTCGGCAAGCCAACCACGAAGTTAGGTTGTATTTTGGCCTTTTCCTCATAATTTACCCTTCAGTGAAAATCAATTTTTAGTGGGTCCCACCATTAATTTTAAATAATTTAATATTTTTATTTAAATATTCTTTTAATTAATTAAGGAGAACTAGGTCAACATGCAACTAATGACACATGATGGAACCTTCTTAGGTGGTTCAACCAAATGTAATAAATAAACCATCATGTACCTTCAATTTAGGAAGGGAATTTATGACTCCTCTCCTCTCTCTCAATTTCTTATATAAATGTAGGGTTCTAACAGTCGATGGGTTGGATAGTTAGATATCTAAGACAAGTGCAAATTTTTCAAGAGTCCTCTCTCTCTTCGCAAGTTGTCCTTGTATGTTGAGGAAACTTTCCATCCTCCTTTTCAAGACTATAATGGCAACCATTGCCTCTTCGAATGTATATTGTGTAAGTTCACATTTCTATTGCAGTACTTGGATTTATGTGCTTATTAAGTGGTGGAGTATTGCATGTAGTTGAGTTGTGGTGCTTATTCACCCTTCTCAAGTTCATCATTCTTCACCTGGAAGACTGGTAACTTGTTTGTCTCGATCAATTTTAACAAAGGGAACACGTGCTTCCTATTCTATGGTATTATGTACCCTCTCTAAGTTGTAGTAGGTGAAGTTTACCTTTGGTGCACACACCCTCTTCAAATTAACCCTTCATGAGTCTAGCAACACCCTTTATTTGGTGCATCACCATCCCTAGTATAGTTTCATTTCTGCAAATATCTTTCCCTAAAACCCATGAAAATGTTAGCATAGGACTAGATAACCATTTTATTACACCAGGAGTAGTACATCACTTAGTTTAGGAAGAGTAATATGGCCTTCTATGGAGGTTCACCTCAAGCCCAAGTCCCACAACTTGAGAGGTGATCCCATGTATCCCAATCACACCAAACATCCTGTTCACATTTTGGCCATTCGCAGGTATAGTCATTTGGAAACAAAAATAACATCGCACAAGAGTTTATCCTCAACGCCATCATCCTAACACTAAATCTGAATGACATTGAGGATCAGATGGAAATCATATGAGAAATACAAGACATCTCCGAGAAAGAGTGAGTCGAGTTTTTGAAGAGATTTATCTTTTTGCAGATCTAGCCTAGGCCATCTACTATGCAAAACATGGTCTTCCTATCCCTATATAAGACTATTTTTTTTTCATCATTATAATATCTTAACATCATATATTTATTATATTTTCAATTTCATCATTTATCACTTGATTGTCTAAAATGAGTTGACACCCATCAAAGGAACACCTTTGGTTCCTGGGATTGGCCTTTTCCTAGAACTTGTCATCATATTATCTAATATATATCTTGTCTAGTTATTTTATTGTGTGTAGGTTCCCTCATTCTTTGAAGGAGTCTCTTGCACCCATTTACACCCATACATATCAAAATTCATCGATGCATATATTGCTAAACAATGTTGTCCTATGAGTGTTTGTTGATTAGTTCTATCTAATAACAAAGTGGACCAAAATCTACAATAAACATTCTCGGCACACCCTGGTGGAACCTAGCCCCCTTTCAATTAAATTTAATGTTTACATATTAAAATTCATTTCTTATTTCATTTATTACTAACATTTCAGTTTAAAATTCTTTGGTGGATTTATAAAAAAACTTTAAAACAATTTAAAAGGAATGCTTAGTCAATGCATGTATGCCTTTCCATTTGATCTCATTCTTCTTTTAGTATTGCATCTTGTGTTCTTTGTTTTAAGAGAAATCAATTTTGTTTTCAGACCTTTAAAAGAATATTCATCCTTTCCTTATCATCTAGTTCAATTAGGGTTTAAATGACTCGCATTCATGATTTCCCTTGGCACACAACCAAACCACATTACAAATCAAATCTACATTTTCAAACACTTTCTTTTAGGTCTACCTACTTGGATTTCATCACATAGGGGCAAGCTAACTCGGTGTTTTGGACGAGTATAAATAATTGGCGGGTGGTATATCTACTAATAACCCAAAACCGTTATCACTACGAAGTCGTGAAGTTAGGGGTATGCCAAAATATCATACCTTGTACCAAAACCAACATAGATTTGTGCCTCTCATACCCTCGGGTATATCAAGGACTCCAACCTTAACACACCTGAAACCAACTTTAGCCTACCTTATTCTTATTACCTCTTTGTAAACAATTTTCTTCTTCACATCTTTCTAAGTTAATAAATATAATCTAATAAAGTTCTCTTTTGATTGGGTGGTTTTCATTATCTTGAAAAACATCTTCTCTTTATTTATTACTTGCTTGACTAGTTCATGGTATTGACTAGGTAGCAACCTTGTCTTGTAACATTACAAATATGTCAGATCCCTTCCAAAAATCCATTGAAACAACCCAAGAGCCTCCATGTTCTCCCACCACTCGGTCGAGATACAATATAAATCCCTGATCCATCCATTCCATAGATCTTCAATAATCCTGACCTAGTGTTTGAAGAACACTTAGACATCAACCCTATTGCTCTTAGTAGTTACCTCACTTTGCAAGGCATGGGTCTCCACCAACCCAATATAGAATACCACCCATATATTACTACCATTACTTACCATCACTCCTAGCTCAATCAACCCCTTATATATGTCGGTTATAGAGAATATTGCTCCTTACCCTACCGCTAGTGACATAGAAACAAAGAACTTGCCTCATCTACTCTTGTTTCTATCTTTGAACTCAATACCATCTCATCACAAAATATAACCACTCAACAAGGCCCCACACTATCTCGAATCTTTTCCTAGACCTCTAGGTGCTCAAAATCCCAACATTACCACATCACCCTCAGTTAGTCAACAAGGGCTTACATTGTATTCATCCTTAGGTAACCTACAGGTGTTCGAGAATCATGATGCCACTTCATCACCCACAAGCAGTTACACACCTTCCCTTTTATTCCTCCCCGATAATCTATGTTGGTATTCCCATTTCTATAAGACACTTGGCCATGACACAACCCATCATCTCACAACAATCCACATCCGCAATCCAGAACCTAGTGGAATTTATTCCCACATCTTTGCCATCTATCAATACGAGTGCTATTGCAATCAATTGTCCATCCTGCGACCAACTCCTACCACTAGTATCCCATAATACAATTATACCAATGCAAATCAAAATATACAACCTTCACAACCTGTCATTAACACTTATATTCCCTACCCTTACCAAGTATATTAAATCCTCCTCACAACCATTAGTCTCTCAAAATCCTAAAACATACCGAGAGATTATCCCTTCTTTCCAAAACCAACAACCACCATATCACCCGTATCAATAATAATACCCCATCTATAATCAATATAATACTTCAAAACCCAACCTCCTCAAAATTATCCCATGCAAGCACTATTAAACATAATCATGAGCCTCGAAGCTACCACCATGGGACCTAAAAATACATTTTCTTATGAACAAATATGAAGCGATCCTATCAACTCATCCGTAACTTTCAAAATTTATCCTCCTCATTGGTAAGTTCTGAAATTCATCAACTTCTATAGTAAATAAAACACCCAACAACACATCGAGGCCTTTCATCATGCTTATTATCTTATAGTTCAAAACCAAGATATTATGCTAAGGACATTTCTTATGTCATTAGATGGGCCTTCCTCGATTGTTATAACAATATCCCTCAACACTCCCTTTACTTGTTTGCATAACTAGAACATATATATTTTAGAACACTTTTCCATCAATATCACTTGCAAGATATCATTCACTATCTTGTATGCTATCAAACAATTCAAAGATGAGTCTTTTGCTGATTTTTTCACTAGATGACAAGGAATTATCAATCAACTATCCTTATCTCTTCCCAAAACTGAATTGATCAAGTTATTTTCTCAATCCTGAACCAAACACATATCATCCACCCTCTAGATACATTCACTTCAAACATTCAACAAGGCCTTTACCATGGCCTAAAAAATAGAACTATGATCCCTTGAAGATGGTAAGGTTAAATTATGATCTAAGAAACCCTATCCTGACTCATCTTTTAAATCCTCTTTCACCAACAACAAATCCTAGGGTTCATCAAATGCATTTGTCTTAAAAAATGTATCTAAAATCATTTAGATTATGACCAATTCGACTTCCATGTAAATATATGCCTCTAGGAGAGTCCTACATGCAGACACAAAAATTTGGTTCATTATCTCCTCATCACATGTTCGCTCACCCCTTCATCGTTTTCATGTACGCTCGCATCCATGTACCCATCCAACATCCCTTTCTTCCTCCTAAATAAATTTATTTCCTCTAATTTCCTATTTTCCTATCTTAATCCCATCATTATTTCATCCCTCAATATCCCCCTAATCACATTTAATTATTCCTAAACACATTTATTATCTTCATCACATCCCTAAACCTCTCATTTATCCTCCCTAGACCCTTCATCTACCCCTATATAATATTTTCATCTACCCTTACCTTTATTCAATACCCTTCCATCACCTCCAACCACTTTTATCATCCCTATGTAACCCTAATATGTCAAATGAACTTGAAACCATAATCCAACCTTATTAGGGCCTCTTGTTGCAAGTTGTGCATCATCCCCATCACTCAAATCAATGGTTGTCTATAGTCGACGCTTGAGAACCTATTGGGTCACCGGTGACCCTATGAATATATCACTACCCCCTCCTTGAGAGGATGGAATTTTGGAGATTCGACTTCTTGAGATATTTTTCTGTTTTCTTCTCTTTTTGTGAGATGTTATCAAAATTTTGAAGCTATCTTGGAGACTCACCAATCATCTTTGGATATCGAAACTTGGAGTCTTATCTGTTTCATCAACTTTGGAGGCTTGTTCATCACCTTAGAGAGCTGCGGTCACACCATCCATCCTTGTCTCTTTCTTATAATCCCTTGGCCATCTATCACATTCCAGAAAACCATAATCTATCCTCATCGGTGTCGATTATACCCTAGTTGTTTTCAAACCCTGATCTACATCAGTTCTCTTTCTTTCATTTTTCCATATTTTCCACCTATTTTCGAGCCTCTCGTAACATCTAGACCTTTATATCTCTATGATCCACCTATCGAGATAGCCCATATCTAACGTTTCCTACTTGAGTCATCGTTGAATGTCTCGGATCTACCACTGGTCATCACAACCTAATCTCGCATCTATTACATTATTATCTATCTACTTATAATTTACATCCTTCTTATTTCTTGTTCCTCTCCATCGATCCAGGACATGTTCAACATTTTAGGATCAGTCCTAGATCCACTATTTATATATCTTTTGATCTGTTCTACTAAATTCACCGTCAACTACCTCTATATGTCTAGTTTCTCCATCAACCCCGTCAGATTACATATTTTTATCAATTTATTTTTATAAGATATTTATCTTACCATATCTAGTATATTTATGATCTTTGTACCATTCTACTTATTTCTGCATGTGATTTATCAATTATTTTCAATTAATCTTGTAATCATGTGAGTTGAAATTATCCTTAGGAATTTTATCACTTCTCGATACTAAATTTTTCAGTAGTAAAGTATACCATTTAATCTACTAATATTTTTTTGTCTATCTATCCCTTTGTTGTGTAGGTTATTGAGCTCGCCGCAGAGAGGATAGTTGTGCCCGTATTTCATCTTCATCTATATCACATATCCGAGGTATCCTTAAAACCTCCCATATTTTGGGGTTTCTTATTTTCTTGCATACCATTTCATTAACTTATAACAGGAGTGGAAAACTTGTCAAAAAATTTGGCAAACCCGGTGGGACCTACCTATCTTCTTTGGTAAGTTCCTTGTTTATTTTATTTTTCTATTTCACATCTCATTTCCTCTTTCCACTAACTTTTAAGGTTGGAGTTCTTCACTTGTGTGTTTGGGTGGTTTGATTTCTTTCTCAACACCATATGTGTTTAAGTTGGAAAAAGTATAGTTTTTATGTAGGTATTCTCCTTTTTTATTCTTATTTTTTCCCTTTTAGCATCATTCCTCCCTCCTTTGTTTTCTTTTCTCATCGAATATCACATTTGGATTTAGAATCTGAAATGAACATCTTTCATGCTTGATCAATCACATAGTTTAAGTAGGTGGTAAACATCTTGCATCCACATCTCTTTCACACACAATCAAACCACACGAATAAATTTACACATCAAAACATATCCTAGTATGTGGATCTATTAGGATTTCATCACCCAATAAGGAATCCGCTATGGTGTTCTGATTATGTAACACATTTTTTTACTATAGGTATATTGGCTAAGCGCCCAAAACCCTTATCTCTGCAAAGTGCATGAAGTTCAGGGGGTAGGCCCCAATACCGGGCCATGTACCAATAGTCATATTTTTTTGTCTCACATACCATTGGGTATATCGAGGACTCCATCCTTAAAAAAATCTGAAACCATCCATAGATCGACCACTTGTCTAGGTTCCCTTTGAACCTCTTCCCCTTTTCACATATCTATAAAAAACAAGATAAAAAAATTGTTTCTTGATTTTCTTGTTGCATTAATAATCTACATAGTTTTTTTCTTGTTTATTTAATTCCCGTTGTTTCTTGTTCCCAAACAAAGAAAATGGAACAATCAACCTCTTCTAATAACATACCCATCTCAAAAATTCTTTCACAACAAACATCTGCACTTTCCATTATTTCCTCTACACCTATGATCACCTAATCTTTGGTCTCCCAACCCATTGTTTCTATGATTCCTCCTCATGATCCCCATATGGTTCAAACCAATCCTTTTTATCTGCCATCATTCCACTCCCTCTAGACCAGCTACACCTCCATCTGCCTCTTCCTTAAGAGAATTTTGACCTCCCACTATCCATCATGGATGTTTGGAGTTTTAGGAACTCCTTGATGCTAATCCTATCACCATTCATGACTACTTAGCTCGTAAATCCACCATTATCTCCATTGATGGGCCACCTCTCAAAAAAATTTATGCCTATCCCCCACACTCGAATTCATTGACGTTCTTACTTCACAACTTGTTGTTTTCTTTCCTAGACCCATGAATGAGTTAGCAATAGTCCAAAATGAACATGACCCTCATGAGTATTCTACCATGGTCCCTCAAACCCATAAGTATAGGAAATTGGTGGTCCATATTCCACCAAATCTTCCTTGTATCAATACCATTCCTACATCTTCTATCCATATTCCATCTTCATATACCATTATCGTCAATGTTCCCACCCAAACTCTTAAGAATATAGCCTACTTCCTCCACCATGCAAAGCATGATTCAAAGATCAGCTGGTCAAATCATATAAGTATGTCCCACTTGGTGGCAAAAATTATTTTAAAATATGACTAGTAAATAAATATTTAAAAATATTATAAAGACTTTAAAAATAAGGTAAATTCTAGATGCCTTGTGCACAGGTATTTATATGCTCTTAAAAATATAGGATTGGTAATTTTATATGAGTTTGGTCATGTTTTAGTTGTCAGACATATTTTATTAAAGGTACAAAACTACATGAAATTGGGACATAGGTTTATGATTTAACCCCGACACCCCTCTTCACATCTCAAGTCCATGCCAATGTTATTACCTCACAAACCCACACTTTTAAATTGGCTTAAACTAATCAACCACCACTATGAAGCGTCTTTCAACACATGTTTCCCAATTACCCCATATAAACATCCCAACCATCCCATATGCATATCCCAACTCACCCAATGCAAACAAAATCTAATCCTCCCATCTCTTAACAACAACCATCTCAATCTTACCCATCCAATTACATCCCTCCACAACATATTATTTCACAACCCATCAAATCACAAGATTTTTGTTATCTTCCTCGTTATCAACCACCCCCAAAAACTCCTACTTACACCCAACAATATCAATCTTTCCCACAACCCAACCCATCCACCTCTTATAATCTAAAACCACGTCAATCATATCCTCACCCTCATACATCCAATGACCCCATGCAAGCCTTGTTGAGTAGGATGGATAACCTAGAGGATGCTACTTTAGGCCCCAAGAGCACATTTTCCTATGAATAAATTTGTAATGAGACTATTAATCCATTCGTACACGTCAAGAAACATCCTCCACACTGGGAGATCCCTAAATTTTCTAAAATCAACAGTAAAGAGGATCCCTAGTAACATCTTCATGCCTTTAGGCACTCATGTTATCTCATCACCCATGATTAAAACCTTATGCTTTGCAAATTTCCTATTTCATTGGCTAGACCCACCCTATATTGGTACAATGACATCCTCTTCTCATGCACTAAACTTATGTAACCCTTCTTAGAGAACTTATCTATTAATATCATGTGCAAGATGATCATGTCACTAATCTCTATGACATCAAATAATTTGACAAGAAATGAATCATTGATATCGTCGCTAGATGACATGACATTATAAACCAACTATCCATCTCCCTACCCCAAATTGAACTAATAAAAGTCTTCCCTAGATCATATGCCAAAAAAATCTCATCCACCCTCCAAATTTAGTCCTTTCAAACTTTTGAGGAAGCTTTTACCATGGCCCATAAATTAGAACTATGTACCCTTGAGAAAGGCCATGTCAAGCTTTGCTCCAACAAGCCCAAGATTGAATTCACCAAATCATTCACCCATAATGACAAATACAAGAATGCAAAAATGTCATTATCATCAAAAATTCTTCCACATCCACATCTCATGATGATCTTCTCAGTAGAGATTTCCTCGACCAACCCCCAACTATAATCCTCTTGGATAATCATATAGCTCTATCTTCGATAAGCTCATGGTTGCATTCCTTATCCAACTTCCTCTCATCTACCATGTTGATGATTCATGTCCCAAACCCACATGGTATCACGAGGACCATGATATTAAAAAATGTTGTGCCTTTAAATAACTAGTGCAATGACTTATCGATAGTGGGTACCTTCAATTATATAATCCAGACACTCCTCCTAACCAACCATTTGATTTCCTCAAATAGTCTTTCCCTAATCATCCAAGAAAAAATAAAGCTAATCCTCTCACATCTTAAGCACTTGATGCCCATGCAATTAATACCTTAAGCAATCATTCAACACCACCACCCATATCTATCATACTCACATCTACTTAAATATCTACACTTGTACCTATACCTACATCCACTAATATACCCACACCTTCACCTTCATCTAAAAAATATCTATATGCACGCCTACATCCTGTACCTACCCCCACACCTATATATATTATTACATCTACATCTATACCCATATCCATATCCACATCTATCTAAACATCTACCCCTACATTCATACCTACATCTACAATCCCATCTATACCCATATCCACATCCACATCTATCTCAACATATACCTCTACATCTATGTCTATAACTATAATTCCATCCATACACATACCTATACCTATATCTACATCTACATTTTAATCCATGACCATATATACATCATTTCTAACCTCTACTGAATGGACACCCCCTTGATTCTATGCAAATGAATTCTTAACCCCATCCTCTTTTCCGACAAGCACAACTTCTATACATACACCTCAAAATACCACACAATATGAAACCTCTTCTAATCTCACCAATCATGTTATCCAAAAGCCATCTTCATCCTCGGTCCCTAGGTCTACAACACAACCTATACCTAATTCATTTAATCCTACTTTTAAAAACAACCCCAATGTTGAAATCATTGTGATCTTTACCAAGGGTAAAACTTCATACAAAAAATCTAAGAACATTGACACCCCTATCTAAAAGTATATTACTCATCCACACAAAAATTGGAGCTCTCCTACAAATTCCCATTAATCCAAACAACCCACCATTTAATCATCCATTTTAGGACCTCAGTCATCTATCTTGGGCCCATGTCCTTCATAAAAACTCCCATCACTACCACATCCAAACCAAAACCATCTACTCCTTCTACGTACAAATCTAAATCTAAGGTCCTTACCAAACCCCATAAGAGTAAGGAACCTCTTTTGCCTTCACCCTCCTCCCTAAATCAAATCAATATGCAATCCATAAGACTTCATCTCCTAAAACCCCCATTGGATATTACACCAAAATCCTTCATCGTATCATCCAAGAATCCATAATCACCCTTCCCCCATCAAGTTCTTTGTCTCATGCAATGGTGAAAACCCATGTGGTTTGATTATAACATCACCATCGCTTACCGACGTGTCCCTATACATGCCATAGAGCACTATAAGGCTCTTCAAACCCTTATCAAAAATATCATATAAGAGGATGACCTTCTCATCAAAGAAGACCATCCCCTTCCATCCACTAGTCCATCCAAATCCAAACACAACCCTAAAATAAAATCTACAACTTCCGTGGTCTTCACATATGGTCCTCCACCCAAATCCTTTATCGCAATCCCACCACCAAACCTTACCTCTTCCAAAAAGGTCCCCATATTTTTATAAATGCCATTCGTATTACATTTTCTCTCACCCTCATGATTCAAAACCATCCACCCAACTAAAACCAAGAGTTGTTGTCATTTCTCCTTCTATCGAGCCCACTCCATCTCCCTCTTCATCGATGGCCAAGGTGTCCATCTTAGACACTTCGGAAGCCCAAAATCCTATTGCTATTGAAAAATAATTGTGAAACAACTGCATCAGATCCCATCAAAATGTCTCTCTATGAGCTTATCCAAATTTCCCTAACCATTGACATGCTCTCATTGGAGCTTTTTAGTGTATCCCAATTACAACCAATTAAACTCAACCTTTCACAGTCCTTGTTGGAGCTCTTATAGATTCCTCCTCCATCTCCTTCGATGATTATGAAATCCTTGACATTTTACTTGAAGATCATGACCTTCCCCTCTTCATCACCATTCGTATCAATGACACATTCATCAAACGATCCATGATTGACAACTATTCTAGCATCAACATTATCTCATCTCACACCTTCAATAAATTCAAGCTTCCCAAAACTTTTGTCACCCAATCACCTACATTCCTTTAAGAATTTAATGATGTTATTTCCCTTGCATTAGGAACAAACATTCTTCTTATCCACATTGGTGAAAAAATCCTCCATGAACTCTTCTACATTATTGAGGGGAGTTCCAATATAACATCCCACTTAGAAACCGTGGATCCATGTTATGTGTTGCATCCCTTCCACTTTTCACTGTTTTCTTAAGTAAAAACATGAGGGAAAATCCATACACTCCCCACAAACCTTCCTCCCTTCAAAGCATGTCATATGACCTACCGACCAAATGAAGTTCTCATCCCTAAACAAGATTCATCTTCCAAAGAATCTACTAGTTCATCTGCACATGCATCCAAGTTTCCTAATGATGAATATCTTGAAACCGTGATGTAGTTTCTTTCACTAGGGGAGTATTAATACCTCACCCGAATGCTCTTTTCAAACCCAATCGAATCAAAATACCCAAAAAGTTCTCATGTATCAACCTAATGTCAAGGATATATTTTCACAATCAACCTCATCTCGAAAACCAATCTTATCTATGGTGGCATCAATCGCCCTTCTTCTCACACCAAGATATACCAAGATATACAACCCATACCAAGATATACAACATGATTATACTTAAATGTAAAATAATAACCTAATATGATGTGCAAAGAGGGTTAGAAGAGCCTTGGATGATTTGTAAGGGTTTTGGACTATGTCGCAGTGGAGACCAGCTGAAAAAATATGGAGGACCATCACGAGAAAAGCCTAAAAAAAGATGTAGCAGATTTTACTAGATCGGGGCACCATGAGAAGGATAAGGGTGCTCGTGGGCACCCTAATTTAGATTATGGGAACCTTGGTTTGTGTAGATGCTTAGAAAAACTCCTTTGAGGTGTTGCAAGAGGTTCACACTTGTTCACCTTTTTCCACGTGTATGTCACTAAACTCTGCCAAATGTCATTATAAATATGGAATGAATGAATCACCTATAAAACCCTAAACAAAGCATCAAACCCTAAAAAATAAAGATGCAAATGAAGGGGTTAGATTGTCCTTAGCTTCCAAAATGATGGACTTATCACTTAGAGTTGCACTACATCTCTCAGACCCAATGTAGTTCTATGTGTGTGTGTAATTATGCCCTAGGTTTCTCTTGTGCAAGTCATATGTGAAGTAGTGAGCAAGTAAATAGATGTAGAATGTAAATAATGTGTGCATGGAAATAATAGACTCCCCTCATATGAAGTGTGATGCATATGAACCAACCTTGTATCCCTTATGATGGAGCTAGATGGATGTAAATGGAGCTATAGATTCCTTTGATGGATGCAACCTTAGGTGGAGATAGTAGATGATTAGTGTTTGGTCCCTTATTATGATTAAATAACTTTATATTTATATGATTCCTTTTCTCAAATTTTGTAATTAACCCTGGAAAGGCTGACTACCAAAAATATAAGATGCTCAAATGGCTAGAAAGGACCCAAAAAGTGTGACCAAATTACAAAGAGGACAAGGGAACCGGAGAGGGGATAAGAGGGCTTGGTGTTGGCGTCTTGGCTAGGTGTAGGTGTCCAAAATGAAAAATGCCAAAATGTGAAAATATATATTGAAAAAGTATAGGTACAAGACTAAAGCCGAAGGATAAAGAAAAGGAAGGTGGCCAAGGACATGGCTTGATTAGTAATTTTCTTACTTAGGAATCATATAAATAGTAGTATGTAATCGAGACTAGATAATTACCTAGAGTGCATGATTTTATGTATTCATTTTCCCCAATTTAAGTTGGTGAGAATAATTCTTGCTAACATAAAGTAGATAGAGATGTGTACCTGATATCCATGTAGATTGATGTGGAAAACATGCCAAGGGACTAGAAAAACATGGAGTGATAAAAATATGGAGCGTGGAGACTAAAGATGAAAAAGTGTAAAAGGTGATGAGAATGAACCTAGGGAAGAAACATGTGTGTATATACCGATGTGTGTGATGTACCTGTTGTTGGTGTCAATGTGTGTGATGTTGGTGATGTTTGTTGATTTTTTTCTTCCCATATATATGGACCTACAAAAGAGAAGATGATCAAGTAGTCAAATACGCATGTATATGTATAAAAAGCATGTAATGAAGTATGTAAAATAAAATGCTAGAAAATGTGAAAAAGGAACATGTGCACTTGATCCGTGAAGAGGAAAGAGTGTAGAAAGGATCCTGTCAATGAAGTGTGAGTTTTTGGGTGATCTCACACCACTAGCCAAAGAAGTATAGGGAGGAAATTCTGATTTATCCTCTAACCTTTAACCGCTTCCCAAAACTATAGATATATTTGTACTATTTGGTTTTTGGGTGATCTGACACCACAACATAAGTAGTGTAGAGAGGAAGGTTTGGTGTTATCCTATAACCTTTAACTACTCCCCAAAATAAAACACCACTACAAATGATGTGTACTAACACATGTGCTAAGGACAACCTTCCCTGTAAAAGTTGTTGTGTATGAGTTTTGTAGACTGCTTGAACCTAATCATTGTGTAACTACCCCTGGTTATAGGTGCTCCAGAAAGGCATCACTATACTAAGGACCCAAGTCTAATTCTCAATACTGAATTGTGTTGTACCAAGTATTGTGTTGTATGTGGTGACCGATTAACCCAAATGATGCCCCCCTCTTTAGGGAGGCATACGATGTCATTCAGAGGATTATGCATCCCAAAAGAGGAATGACTTCTGAAACTATGCCTCAGAGGGGAAGGGGATGTGCTTGGTAGAAACAAGGCACATGAAAACAAATGGCTAGGAAAACAAGTGTTAGTACAAACAAGAATACATGTAGAGGAAAAGTGTAAGCTATGAAGACAATGTCTAAGAAGATAATGTAGACCAAAAAAAGTGGGTTGAAAAATGGCACACCACTCATGACGCGTCGTAAGACAATAGAGGCTGAAAAATCCAAAATTATACAAGTGTGTGCACAAGACAAAGGTAAAATCCCGCATATAATAGGATATAATGAAAAGTAAGTTAAAAAAAAAATTACAAATGAAACACTCATTAGCATGTTAAAAAGAAAAAAAGGTATGTCAAAGAATGTATAATATGATAAAGTAGTGTGCTATGAAACAAAATGAAATGATAACACCGTAATGTATGAATATGGATGCCGCATAGGAGTCACCGTGGGATTGGTACTAGGTATTGTGCCAAACATCCATGTTGCATGTAATGGCTCGTATAATCTACGATCACAACTAGAAATAAAGTGATTTTTATGTGTGTATGATAAAGATAATGACATACAAGATATATATCTAGCATGTGTAATAAAATGAACATGTACAAGTAAATTTAAGAAAGAGTAAATATAACCAAGATATTTAGTATTTTGTGGATGGTATGAGAATGGAATGCAATGTAAATGATAGGAGAAACATGCCCCGAGTGGATGGAATTGTATGCGGTGAGGTTAATTTATTTATTCCCCCTCGTGAGTCAAGAATGAATCGTATCCAAGAGTGTGTCATTGGGAAATGGTCAAACTATGTGTTGTATGTAACATGGTATGATGGATGCGTAGTGATGATATGTGACCTAGAGATGAGTTGTGAGAGTGTGTGATGATTTAGCCTAAAGCGTATATCACAAAAAGATAATGGAAGAAGTGATGATTTAGCCTAAAGTGTATATCACTAAAGGATGTTATAAGAAGTGATGATGTATCATGTGACGTATATCACGAATGGATGCTAGAATAAGGGATGATGTAGCCTATGGCATATATCATGAATAGATGCTAGAAGAAGTGATGATGTATCCTATAACATGTATCACTAATGGAGGAATGTCGCATGATAGAAATATTGAATGGTTGAATGTGTGAGTGTGATGAGGTCCATTTGATTTGTATATACCCTTACAGTCCATTATGGACCGTGAGACTAGAGAGTGTCAACGGGTAGTGAGTGCAATGCATACAAATAGATGTGTGAAATGCATAATGCATGCAATAAATGCATAATGCATGCAATATATGCAGAGATGATAAACCACTTGTGTGATGTATAATGTGTAGCATGTAATGTAGGATGTATGCAAGATGCATAGATGATATAAGATGTGTAAATGCATAGGAAATGTAAGATATAATATGTAGGATGTAGGATGTAGGATGTATGTATGTAATATGTGTGAAGATGCATGATATGTAGTGTTTATTGTGCATTGTGTGAGGTTCATGTGTATAGGATTCCCTCAATAGTCAAGTGTGAACCAAAGCAAAAGATTGTGTCATCGTGTAGTATCAATTCTAGTGTCTCGTGAAGATGTATATGAAAAAGTATAAGATGTGTGGATAGGGGGAGAGATAAGCATAATGCCCCCAAGTGTGTAGTGGTGAGTGAACTATCTAATGAAAGTAAAGGATGAAGGTCCTCTACTCGATGATTGTGGTGATGAAAGCATGTGATCATGCTCTAGGAGTGGTGGTATAGTAGATAAACGCTATGCAGGTGAGTGAAGCCTATGTGCATGCGATGGATGAGTATATGGTGGGTACCACAGTGTAACAAAATGTGTAGGTGATGGAGACCTATGTGAAGTAAAATTTGGTGGTGATGGACACCTACATGGAATAAAATGTGGTGGTGATCTATGGAAAGTTGAAGTAATTGTCTAAGGAATAGACCTATATTAATTTGTTGGACTAGCATAAAGAACAAGACCATGTAGGTTGTATGCGATTAGGCAAACTAGGAGTATATGGTGTTTTATGGGTCATGGCGTACTAGATGAAGCAGATGATACATTAGCCATTGCGAGAGGTGGTTACGACCATGGAGTAGATGGAGGTACACCATTGATAGAAATGAATTGATTGTTATGAATGAATTTTAGACGCAAATGATTCATGGAGATGATTGAATTAGACCTACAAATCCAATTAAGACCTAAGAGCATGTCACACCCATCAACTACTTGCCCCACAAGAAAGGGTACAAACATAGTGAGAGAACCTACTGTAATGTGAAGTTTTACAATGTCATATGAATTGTTCATCAGATATGAAATTTGTTATAGGGGATAGCCAATAACGATAAGGATTGTATTGGAACATGTATTGATGGGTCGGAAAGGTCAACCATAGTATTATTTATAGAGAAAGATCCGATAGAGGCACTAATATGTAAGTGATTAGAAGAAAATTCGGCATGATAATTGTGATTAGAGAAAGAGATGATTGGTGGAGAAATGTTAGTGTTAGTAACTAGGAAATAAAGAGCCCTCGATTCGGGATGAGATATTACGCGCTATGTATGATTAGCATATGAATAAATATTTTCCTTTTCATGTTGTGGAAGCGAGTTATTAAATATTTTGAGCTTATGGTTTTTTGTTGACTGGTGCAGAGTTTGTAGGCTCTGGAAACTCAAGATTTTTTTATCGATAAGATCTTGAATGATGGTGTGGAGTTTGAGACACCTATTTGTAGAGTTTCCCACACATTAGTGATAGTCGCATCAAAATTTCTCATTGTAATTTCTTCCTTTGGTTGTAATATGTCTAATTCAAAGGGTGGGTGAAGCGTGATAAGATTGCTCTAAACGTTTTTTTTGTAATATGAGATATGGGGAAATAGGGAATTTGGTGAATGTGCATTAAGGTGGTTGTGATTGAAGCTCCTTACTAGTGGTGACCACATTGACAGTGATTTTTATGTCAATGGGTTTTGTGGTAGATGGTTTAAATGTTGACTTGCTTTGAAAACGTGTAGAATATGATGTTTGTTCTTGATACTTAAGCTTACCAATGTATAGAAGCTTGGTTTCACAAAGATTAAGAGTATGAAATAGTTGGTCTAATGAGGGAGATGTCTTAAAGAGAACACTTTCCTAAAGAGAGTGTAGTAGACTCTAAATGAATAAATCTTAAAGCTCAAATTTGGCAAGAATATTAGACATCCTAGCTAAGTTGTTTTGTATCATAAGAGGTAATCCGCTAAGTGTTCGTTAGATCCTTTCTTAAGCTATGTCAGTTGGGAATATGAGATTTTAGAGAAAATATTGATAGATAAGTGAGTGATAAAAACATCGGTCAAATGCATAAAATATGTTACCGAGTGAACAGATAGGTTATAGAACCAACACATCGCATAATCATGAAGACTATGACGAATGAGCTTAGCTAGGAGAATGTGATGATCTCGCAAAATATAAATAAGCCACATGAATGCTTGGAGATGCTCTCATGGGTCACCATGGCCATTTAAAAATATAGTTTAGGGGTGAGAAAATTTGGTGGCGGTGAAGAAATGGATATAACATGAGCAAATGGATTATGTAGTAATAGAGTGGAATCTAAAGATGGAGACACATGTGTTATCCCGCTTTGAGTAAACGATAAAACGATCGGATAACCCTACAAAATTTTTGAAGTGATTTTGCATTATGACCTCTTTTAGAGCAAATCGGGTTTTCGGGTGTTACTTAGCAACTTTGACATAAGTTTTAACATGCTTTATGTCTTATGACCTCCGAAGCCCGAAACCCGCCAGATTGAAAAATCCTTCAAATCGGGTTTTCGGAAATTCAACGATCGGAACATACTTGTGTTAAAACATGCTTTGTGTCGCGTGACTTCCAAACCCGAGACCCGCTCAGTATTGAACAAACCTTTCAAATCGGGTTTTGAACTCTAAAGCATCGGGACATTCATGTTCCAAAACATGTTTTATGCGCCATGTTCTCCGATTCCCGAAGTCCGCCAAGCCTTTGTAATCGGGTTTTCGAACTCTAATGCATCGAACATTCGTGATTCAAAACATGTTTTGTGCTCCATGTTTTCCGAAGCCCGAAACCTGAAATGCAC
Source organism: Taxus wallichiana var. yunnanensis (assembly GCA_018340775.1). Taxonomy (NCBI): domain Eukaryota; kingdom Viridiplantae; phylum Streptophyta; class Pinopsida; order Cupressales; family Taxaceae; genus Taxus; species Taxus wallichiana. Next base: position 345,239,592 of record CM031240.1, on the reverse strand, counting down.
TAAATCTCCTCGTGTCGGGTTTTCGGACTCCTCCAACATACTGACCTGGCATTCAAGCCGAATGGTTGGTAAGTTGGCACGTGCCGAGCTGAAGTGTATTTATTGCCATTTTCGTATAAAAATGCGGATTTCCACGTCGTTCTTACTGTTCATATTTTTAACTCGTGGATTTTGCGCATGCTCTGCCGCTCCCAAAACCCGCAAGCTCGCATTACCAGACTGGATCGTTTGTTTCCGATTTTACCTGTCTCGAATTGAAGGTATTTTTCGTTCCTTCTTTATTCTTGATTTTTCTGGATCAACTGCGTGTGTTTTCTTTCCAATTTCTTGCCAGTTGTTGAGGGTTTTTCTTCCTTCTTCCTTCTGTGCTGTTTTGGAAGGGGTTTTGGGTTTTCAGGGTTTATTCTCTTTTTTGGGATTATCGTTTGGTGCTGTTCCTCCCAAATTCCAAATACTTGCATGATGTATGGGATATGAATAACAAAAAAGAAAGGAAGATGTGTATGTAGAAATTCAAAGGAAAGGCTCTGTTTTTGTTTCTCGGTTTTTGGAAGACTGTTTTGCAGATTCAAAAGTCCGAAATACAAAGGAAGCTCACGGTGACGGGGTTTATCAACTTTCCGACCTCAACAAAGTGTGGCATCTCCGGGCATCTCCTAAGTTCCACGGTGAAAGTGGGTGTCGGGTTTTCTCCTGTTTCCGCCATTGAAAGCAAGTGTCGGACTTGGCCAAGGTTCCGACAGATCAAACTTGTCGGGTTCCTCAAAGTTCCGACATCCTCTTCAGCGTGTTGGTTTCATCTCTTCTTCCAGCGCATTCATTCAATCGGGATTTCCAGTTTAACAAAGATCACTCGAGTACGAGCCTTTCTCCTCCAACATTCTTCATGTCGGACCTGCTCCATTTCAGAGAAGGCCGAGAAGTCAGCAGAGATGAGCTTAAGGAAAAAGTGGAGCAGTTGACAGAGATTTTGATTAAACTTTCAAAACCTCTTGAATCCATAACACCTTCTTCTGTTTCTGCCGGATTCGATTTCTCATCGGTGCCTACGATTGAGAAGATTGCTAATGGATCCAAAAGTTATTCCAACAGGGGAAGGAAGTAGTTCAAGACGTGGTGAAGAATCATCAGTTTTTGGGGGAGATTCAGAAGGAAGGAGCAAAAGATGATGATTCGGATTAAGTCCAGATGTCACATGCCATTTCTATTTTTAGAATGACATATCTTTTATTTCCGTTTTATCATTATTTTTAATTCATACTTTGACTTGATCTCCTGCGTGAGAGTCATGCAAAGTTGAAGCTCCAGCTAATGTGCTACTCTTTAGATCCTGGCCTCGTTTGATCTCTAGCTTCTTTTGTTATAAATAAGGGATGCTTGTGCATTCTAAAGGGTCGAGAATTTTTGGAGCATTAAGAGGCTATTGGAAAGGAGAAAAACTTTGTGTTTTCTTTCAATCATTTTAAAGAATAGAAGCTGATATTGTTTTACAGACTTTGTGTTGTGAAATATATCTTATTTAAGAGTTGTTCTTATGTCCATAATCTTAAAGCTATTCTTGCATAGAATCTCAATGTTTCTAATTATCTCTGACACTATATTTGTGATCTAAAACTCGTATGATTATTTCGTGCTCTGTGTTTACTCGAAAGAAAATACGTTTCTCCCATTTCTTTTCTACCGTGCTTCTTTCATTGTAACAGTTTCTAACCTATTTCACTTACGAAAGCAATATCCTTCAATCGTGTGAATGTGGATTTCGGGATTTCATCCCAACCCCAATGGTTAGATTAGTGTGAATATTGTATATATTATTTATCGTGTTTTAGATTAGCAATAAACAGCAAAGCCTCACCTGTCTTTGAGGAGGGATTAAATCTCATGTACTGTGGTTGAACCTCATATTTTGGTTTGACAAAATATCCAACCAACAGTTTTTGGCGACTCCGCTGGGGATCTACAGATCCATAGTATAAAGCTTATCCTCTCGGTGTCTGGCGACTCCATATTTGCCTTATTTTTAATAAGATCTCCTTTCAGTTCAAGCTGGCCAGGAGGATCTTCACTCGGTCTCGCCGAGCTCAAGGTGAAATTGATCCACTCTTCGAGTTGCTGCAACAGCACAATTTCAGCCTTTCTCCCAACAGCGTTGTCTCTAATCGAGCCAGAAGCTCTTCACCTGTTCGGAGAAATCGGATCCCTGAAGAACGTGAAGCATCTGCAACTTGCCGTGCACTACTCTTGTCTGATACCCGGATCCCTATACGCACTCTTTTCAGAAGGATGGCGGTTCAACCTGTGCCTTGGGGTGCAGCCATTGGTCCTCTTACTTTGACTCCTCCATTGCATGAGTTACCACGTGGATCACGTAAAAACATTCCCAAGTTTAATGGGGATGGGAAGCAAAGATCCCGATGAGCATATGGCGTCTTTCTTTGTTGCATGCGGTGTCCTCGAGTAGCCCATGAAGACGCCTCTGCTCGCTCTTCGTTGAAACATTGCAGGAGTAAAGAATTGAATGGTTTTATCACCTCCCGAATGCATGCATTCCGGATTGGGCTACCATGCGGACCAAGTTTGAGGCACGTTTCAAACCAGCCAAGATTCTCATGCATGTTAGCCTGGCCTTACTCATATGAAGAAGGAATCGCATGAACCTATGCGGGAATTCGTGGCTAAGTTCAATAAGCTGATTCGAAAATTCCAACAAGTGTACTCAACTCGAAAACCAAAAGTGCTTCTTCATCAATGCTCAACCTCCCGATATAAGCTTTTATTACGAAGGTCGGTTATCCCAGCATTTCAAGCATCGTCACCAACGGCCATCGAAATAGAGGATGATCTCATCTTAGCCTAAGGATCAAGAAAGATATTCCCAAAATCAAAAATCAAGGTTCTTATCAAGGTAATATCGACCCTATGTTTCAAAAAATGGCTAATGATTTGATTGCTTTAAAGAAGCAAGTGTCTCAAATAGGGAGCAATGTTCGCATCGGGATATCCCTAAAGGCGGAATTTTAATAACAATGGTGTACCTGCCAGAGATAGGCCACGGTTAGCTCCCCGCTCAACCAAGATTAGCAATCAAGCTCCGCCCTAATGCAGAAAGGGAACTGATCAAGAGGATGATGAACCAGAAGAACAAGAATCCCATGAGGCTTTCGAAGCTTCAGGATATGCTGATGAGTCTTATGATGAGTCAGCTGGCGACTCCAGCATTGGGTATTTGGAATATGATGAAGATGAATGTGAGCCAGATGGTCAATCATTTGCTGTTTTCACTCGGTCTCAATCTCAGAATCCCAGAAGACCTCCGGAAAATACTAAGGAGAAGAATAAGGAACCTCCCATATCCATAGTCAAGAGGGGTACACCTATTTCGGCACAAACTGAGAAAGAGGTTACTAAAAAGGCAGCTGCTCCTTATGCTCCTTCTCCTAAGGCCAGTACCCCAGCACAAGCTCATGTAATTAGAACTGAGCCTACTATCATTCCTTCTTATACTGCTTTTGATATTATTGATCATGCAAAGAGAACTAAAATTCAAATGTCAAGCAGAATACCTTCAATCAAATCCCGAACAATTTGAAAACTAGCCAAGTTCATCAGAAGTAACGCGGCTATTCCATCACCTTCTAAAGGTCTCCTTCCAAATCCTGCTCAACCCACACCTCAGAATAATCTGACCTCTGCTTCTTCCTTAGGAAAGATCGAACCATTTTATTTGTCTCTACTAATAAATGGGTTTAAACTCAGCAATTGCATTATTGACTCAGGGGCCTCTGATAATGTTATGCCCGCAAAAGTGGCCCATGCCCTTGGGCTTACTTTGACCAAGTCATATGGACGGTGCTATTCCATGGAAACTAAGCAAGTCCCTCTGATTGGTCAAATCAAGGACGACGCCGATTGCATTTGTTGCTTTTCCTGAGAAGAGAGTGAAAATGACTATTCTGGTTGCAGATATTCCTGCAGCTTACGGTATCCTCTTGGGTAGAGGATTTTGTAAAGATGTCGGAGGAGAAATTAATATGGATTGGACCCAAGCTAAGATCCCAGTCAAAGGGGTTCAACAGTTCTTTATCCCGAATCACAGCAAAGTATTTGGTGACCAAATCAGATGATCCAAAAGCTCAGATCCTTTTCGAAGATGCTAGCTTTGGGAATTATTTCATGGCTTCAGAGATACCTATTGTAGATGTGAAAGAGGACGATCCCAATGCAATTTGGACTCTCGAATTTGATGCTGAACCTCCTGATAAGAAATTGGTTACTATAACCAGGAAACTAGCAGATCATCAGAACAGAGTAAAGAAATTTTTTGACAAGAAATTAAAGCAGCGTGACTTTCAGATTGGAGATTTGGTGTTGATTTGGGACAAAAGGAGAGAACGGAAAGGAATGCATAGAAAGTTTGATTCTTTATGGAAAGGACCTTTCAAGGTCCACGAGTTGAATGGTGAAAATAGTTTCCTGCTATCATATCTGGATGGAGGATTACTTCCGTTGCCTTTCAGTGGGCAACATCTAAAGCTGTTCCACCATTAATGCAAGATGCTCTCTTGCATTGTACATATTTTGCTTTTGTTGTGTGTTTGCTTTTGGTTTTCTTTCTTTCTTCGTTTTGTTTTGTTTTGGTTTTCTCCTTGACCCCGTAGCCTAATGAATAAGACCAGAGATTCTGAGTTCTCTTCCTTTGGTATTGCAAAGAAAGTCCCCAACTGGAGCCAGCTGTTATCCCCGTTTTGAGTAAACGACAAAACGATCGGATAACCCCTACAAAATTTTTGAAGTGATTTTGCATTATGACCTCTTTTAGAGCAAATCGGGTTTTCGGGTGTTACTAGCAGCTTGACATAAGTTTTAACATGCTTTATGTCTTATGACCTCCGAAGCCCGAAACCCGCTTTGTATTGAAAAATCCTTTGAAATCGGGTTTTCGGAAATTCAACGCATCGGAACATACTTGTGTTAAAACATGCTTTGTGTCGCGTGACTTCCGAAACCCGAGACCCGCCTTGTATTGGACAATCCTTTGTATTCGGGTTTTTGGAACTCTAAAGCATCGGGACATTCATGTTCCAAAACATGTTTTATGCGCCATGTTCCCCGATTCCCGAATTCCGCTCAAGCCTTTGTAATCGGGTTTTCGGAAATTCAATGCATCGGAACATTCGTGATTCAAAACATGTTTTGTGCTCCATGTTTTCCGAAGCCCGAAACCCGAAATGCACTAAATCTCCTCGTGTCGGGTTTTCGGACTCCTCCAACATACTGACCTGGCATTCAAGCCGAATGGTTGGTGAGTTGGCACGTGCCGAGTTGAAGTGTATTTATTGCCATTTTCGTATAAAAACGCGGATTTCCACGCCGTTTTTCATCGTTTCATATTTTTAACTCGTGGATTTTTGCGCATGCTCTGCCGCTCCCAAACCCGCAAGCTCGCATTACCAGCATCGGATCGATTTGTTTCATTTTCACCTGTCTCAATTGAAGGTATTTTTCGCTCCTTCTTTATTCTTGATTTTTTCGATCAACTGCGTGTGTTTTCTTTCCAATTTCTTGCCAGTTGTTGAGGGTTTTTCTTCCTTCTTCCTTCTGTGCTGTTTTGGAAGGGGTTTTGGGTTTTCAGGGTTTATTCTCTTTTTGGGATTATCGTTTGGTGCTGTTCCTCCCAAATTCCAAATACTTGCATGATGTATGGGATATGAATAACAAAAAAAGAAAGGAAGATGTGTATGTAGAAATTAAAGGCTCTGTTTTTGTTTCTCGGTTTTTGGAAGACTGTTTTGCAGATTCAAAAGTCCGAAATACAAAGGAAGCTCGCGGTGACGGGGTTTATCAACATTCCGACCTCAACACTAAGTGTCGGGCATCTCCTAAGTTCCGTCATCGAAAGTGGGTGTCGGGTTTCCTCCCGTGTCCGCCATTAACAGTGAGTGTCGGGTTTTCTCCTGTTTCCGCCATTGAAAGCAAGTGTCAGGTTTGGCCAAGGTTCCGACAGATCAAACTTGTCGGGTTCCTCAAAGTTCCGACATCCTCTTCAGCGTGTTGGTTTCATCTCTTCTTCCAGCGCATTCATTCAATCGGGATTTCCAGTTTGAACAGCATCACCTGAGTTCCGAGCCTTTCTCCCTCCAACATTCTTCATGTCGGACCCTGTTCCATTTCAGGAGAAGGCCGAGAAGTCAGCAGAGATGAGCTTAAGGAAAAAGTGGAGCAGTTGACAGAGATTTTGATTAAACTTTCAAAACCTCTTGAATCCATAACACCTTCTTCTGTTTCTGCCGGATTCGATTTCTCATCGGTGCCTACGATTGAGAAGATTGCTAATGGATCCAAAAGTTATTCCAACAGGGGAAGGAAGTAGTTCAAGACGTGGTGAAGAATCATCAGTTTTTGGGGGAGATTCAGAAGGAAGGAGCAAAAGATGATGATTCGGATTAAGTCCAGATGTCACATGCCATTTCTATTTTTAGAATGACATATCTTTTATTTCCGTTTTATCATTATTTTTAATTCATACTTTGACTTGATCTCCTGCGTGAGAGTCATGCAAAGTTGAAGCTCCAGTTAACAGGCTACTCTTTAGGATCTGTCCTGTTTGATCTCTAGCTTCTTTTGTTATAAATAAGGGATGCTTGTGCATTCTAAAGGGTCGAGAATTTTTGAGCATTAAGAGGCTATCGAAAGGAAAAAACTTTGTGTTTTCTTTCAATCATTTCAAAGAATAGAAGCTGATATTGTTTTACAGACTTTGTGTTGTGAAATATATCTTATTTAAGACAGTGTTCTTATGTCCATAATCTTAAAGCTATTCTTTGCATAGAATCTCAGTGTTTCTAATTATCTCTGACACTATATTTGTGATCTAAAACTCGTATGATTATTTCGTGCTCGTGTTTACTCGAAAGAAAATACGTTTCTCCCATTTCTTTTCTACCGTGCTTCTTTCATGTAATAGTTTCTAACCTATTTCACTTACGAAAGCAATATCCTTGAATCGTGTGAATGTGGATTTCGGATTTCATCCCAACCCCAATGGTTAGATTAGTGTGAATATTGTATATATTATTTATCGTGTTTTAGATTAGCAATAAACAGCAAGCCTCACCGTCTTTGAGGAGGGATTAAATCTCATGTACATGTGGTTGAACCTCATATTTTGGTTTGACAAAATATCCAACCAACAACATGAGAAATGGCCTGTTGCAGTTGATGAATTTGCACTCAAGGTCTTGATAAAGGAGGCTAGATGTTGAGTTCCAAAGAAAAGGAGCCTATTGTGAGAAACAAGAGGTGGGGTATATTGATTAATAGGAGTAGTAATAGAAACATGAATGGTGGAAATGTGTAGAAGAAAGTGGTTGAGTGGAACCAATGGTGGGAAAAGTGGCAGAATTATTAAGCTCCACAAGGTTTTTAGTCTCCTCATGAGAAGCATATAAAATAAATTCTAGATCTTGAGGATGCTCAATGATATGATCATTTAGGGATTTAAGATGGGCATCCATAAATTCTTCAGAAGATTGAACCATAGTAATGAGAGAAGAGAATCCCTAAGTGGAAGGGGAGTTTCGAATGTTGGGTTCACCAAAATTATTATGCTAAAATGTAAAATAATATCCTAATCTAATGCAAGTTTGTAGTAAATAAATGAATACTAAAATACTAAAATAATACCCAAGCAACTAAGTAATGAAAATATAAAACCCTAATGTACAAAGAGGGTTAGAAGAGCCTTAGTTGATTTGCGGGGTTGTTGGATTGTGTCGCAGTTGAAGATTAGCTGAATAAAGATGGAGGAATGTCACACAAAAGCATAGAAAAATACATATCTAGTAGATTTAATCTGGATGGGGTTCCTAGAGAAGGATAGGGGTGCTTGTGGGCACCCTGGTCTAGATTATGGACACCGTGGTCTAGGTAGATGCTCGAAAACCTCCCGTGAGGTATCAAAATAGATTCACACTTGTTCATCGCTTTTAGCATTTTGTTGTTGAAATCTAGTGAATGTCATCATTGTAAATATGGAATGAATGAATTAGCTATAAAACCATAAAAAAGAAGGATGCAAATGAAGGGGTCAGCCTTTCCTCAGCTGCCAAAATCATGGAATTATCATTGAGTGATGTAATAAATCTCAGACATAATGTAGTTTTGTGTGTGTGTGTGTGTGGAATTGTTCCCTAGGTTTCTCTCGTGCATGTCGCACGTGAATTAGAGAGCAAGTAACTAGATGTAGAATGTAAATAATGTGTGCATGGAAACAATAGAATCCCCTCCTATGAAGTGTGATACAGATGAACCAACCTTGTGTCCCTTGTGATGGAGCTAGATGGATGCAAATGGAGCTATAAATTCCTTTGATGGATGCAACCTTAGGTGGAGATAGTAGATGCTTAGTGCTTGGTCCTTTATTATGACTACATAACTTTATATTTATATGATTCCTTTTCTTGAATTTTGTAATTAACCTCGAAAAGGATGACTACAAAAATATAAGATGCTAAAATCGATAGAAATGACCCAAAAAGTGTGACCAAAGTACAAAGAGGACAATGGAACCAAAGGGGACAGGGAACCTAATACTGGTGTCCGTAATGATAAATTCTAAAGGTGAAAAGATAGACTAGACAAGTACAAGTGAAAGACTAAAAACATAAGGATAAAAAAATAAAGGTGGTAAAAGACATGGGTTAATTATTTATTTTCTTTCTTAAGAATCATGTAAATAGTAGTATGTAATCGAGACTAGATAATTACCCAAAGTATGTGATTTTTTATCTATATAATAATGGCTTCAACTTCCTCTATAACAAATCCTTTTCCTACACTTATCTCCACCATTGTGCATGGTAGGAATTTTCCTGGACATTACAAACAAGGTATGTATGATCTTGTTCTTGATCAATCTCACAAACCCCATGAGAAATTCAGATTGGGATTCAAAGAACCCCCACCGACTCGCTCGCACATCTTCCGAATCTCCCATGCACATGCATCCATCACCTCCTTATCCATCCAAGGACCCGATGGACACGGATGACATCGTGTCCCTTTCTTCTATTTTTTTAAATCTCCACAATCACTTTAGGACTGGTCACCTACTAGGATGAATTTGAAACTAGGCCCCTTCCTCTTGTAAACACCCGAAAACACACATATTTCTATCCGTACCACTATCTTATTAGAATTAATTAAATTAATTATATCTTACCGCAACATAACCCTATGGAATTAATTAAATTAATTCAATTTCCTAAGTCATATTCGCATATCTTAGAATTAAATAATTCAATTCTACTATGCCTTCGGAATTAATTAAATTAATTCGTACACCCCCTTACTAATATAATTAAATAAATGATTAATTATTCCCTCACAATTAAATACTAATTAATTTAGGTATATGATTAAATCCTATTATATACTCATGCTCCACTTCACTCCACTTCTAGAAGCCTACAATGGCGAGGGAAACAATAATGTATGTGCAACCACTTCTCAGATGAATTCAAAGATAATAATTACACCTGAAAAGATGCAACTGCACAAACATGGTCATCTTACTATTTCAAGTAATTATAATTATTACCTATGGATCCAATTCAACCCAAGATCCAATTCTCATGGCCTCACCCTTAGCTATAAAATATTGTCAATTCCTTTAAAAATCCATCCTTGGAGCTTTAAGCAAATTACATCCAATCACGCCAATTTGAGATCTACTGGGAAAAATATTCTCGTAGCATCTGTAACCACATTTGGAGATTAATATAAAAGAGCATCCACAATCCAAATCTTTAACAAGACCAACAAGTCTAAGTGATTCTACGGTCTTATCTTGAGGTTTGCAAGAGGTCTACAGTGAAGGTAATATGTGTTTTTTTAATTTCTTTTCTATGATTTTTACTTGTTTACATTATGGCACGCCCGATGGGGCACCCCACATTTATTTCTTTCATTTTATTAATTAATTTTGTGATGTAACTCTTTCTTTGCGTTCCTTGTCCTTGTTTAACCTTTTTTTTTTGAATATTTAGGCTCTCGGGTGGAGCATGAAGCTTGAAAAAGAAAACCAGTTTTTAAGCCTCATTTTAACATTTTTTTAATTTCTACAACTGCATGTGCTAGCGTGCATGATCTCTAAACTAGATTTAATTTGTTTTCTATAACATGCAAGTAAATACATTATTGTTACCTCTTTCTACATTTCTGCCGAAGTTCACGCACTACCGTTAACTTTTTCTATGCCTTTGTTGAAGTTCACTCGCTAGCGTCACCATTCCTTGCGCCAAAGTGTTGTTTCAACCACATCAGCATTGTGTTACTTTTTTGTTTATTTTTTAGGTTCTTTGTAATGCAAGAACACACAGTTGTGCAAGCTACCATTGTTAGAATACTAATGCACCCAATTCCATGTGCTAGTTGATTTAACAAATATGGAAATATGTTAAACCCTAGATATTATAGATTCACATATGATAAATAAGCGCTAAAGAACAAATATGACATAAGAAATAAGATAGATAAAAATAAAACCCTATGTGCAAAATATAGAATAAAATACTTAGTTGATTCACACTTGATCCTAAAGTATGTTGTACTAGAAAATTGATGAACACGAGGAACAAAGTGTTGTAATCAAGCTCGAGAAAATCCTAAAAATTCTAGATGAGCGGACTAGGGTTCCTGGAATAAGAATGGGGTGCCTAGGCACCAGAGACCACTAGTAGGTGCCTATGACTTCGTAGAAGCTCGAAACAATTTTTTTATCGCAAGGTGGTCGTTAAGCTTCTCCTTTGGTCACCTATATGTCCACCTGGATGATCTTTGTATTTTCCTATAACCTACAAAATAAATGATATCTTGCAAAACCCCAAAACAAATCAAATCCTAAAAATAAAAATGCAAATGGAGAGTCAAAATGACCTCGAAGGTCACCCAACAGAGTGAACTTACTACCGAGCTTTGTAATACATCTTAGAATCCATGTAATTCTTGTGAAGTGTGTGCAAGAATTGTGCCTTGGAGGCCCTTGTGTAAGTGCACGTGATAGGTAGATGTACCAATGTAAATAGATGTGTGGATGTAAAAATGAATTTCCACTCTTATTTGTGTATGCAGAAAATATATTCCCTTGTCACTTGCATGAGTGTTAGATGGATGCATTTGGATGCAACCTTAGGTGATAATAATAGATGATTTAGCTTGGTCCTTTATTTTGGTCATATAGGTTTGTATTTATATGATTCCGTTGTTTGAATTTCATAATTGACAACAAAATGGAAACCCATAAGAAAACAAGATGCCCAAAAGATAAAAGAGGCCCAAAACAGTGAGTAAGATACAAAGAGGTTAGGGGTTCCCGAGGGGACGAGGATTTCAGGAAGCTTTGGTGTCCAAAGTCATAAAAGATAATATAGTAAAGTAATGATTAGATCGAAGGGTATGAAAGACCAAAAAGAATACCAGAGACTGAAAATTGTGCAAAGATAGTTGTCAATTACTAGGTTTCTCACTTAGGAATCATATGAATCCAAGTATGTGCTTAAGACATAGAAATGTAGCCAAGTGCCCGATTTTGTGTCTATATTTTCCACCACTTTATGTTGTTGAGTGAATACTCGATAACATAAGTAGATATGAGATGCGTACCTAATAAACATGTAGAGTGTCATGGAAAAAACATGCCGAAGAGACAAATGAAAGCGTGGAGTGATAAAAATGAAGCATGGAAGCTAATAAAGAGGAAGTGACCCTAGGCATGAAGTATATGATTTGTACCATGTTGAACCTACTATTGTGCTCGCTTAAGGGATACTTCTTGTTGCGTATTAAAGATGGACCTACAAAAGAATAGTAAAAGAGTAGACAAAGTCATGCATTATGAAAAATTTGTAAAAGTATGTGAAAATATGTAAAAGGAAAGTGTGCACCTGATCCGTCTTTGAGTAAAAAGGGATATAAATGAGTAATACTTTTGTAGAAGAGTGAGTTTTTGGGTGATCTTATGCCAAGAGATTTTTTTAGCGATCTCATGCCAAGCACGAGTTTTTAGGCGATCTCATGCCATGACATAAGAGTGTTAGGGAGAAAGGTTTAGCTTTATTCTCCATCCTTGAGTGCTTCCTAAAATTTATACACCATTGTATATGGTGTGATCCTAATTTGTTTCGTGTTTGTTCCAATTCAATCCAGAGAAATAAAAAAGGGAGATAGAATGCATTCTTATTGTTGGATGACTGTGCCTTTACTATGTAAACTATTAAAAAATGTGTTGATCTGATAAAATGATTGTAACTACTGCCTAGTCATGGGAACCCAGGAAAGGTGAGAAGCACCAAAGCACTAGTGTCTGTATCTAGGTGTTGGTGTCTATGTTGAACTAAGGACACAAGTCAAAATTTAGGTCATTTATGTGATTGTAAACTGATTTACTCCTATATTGTGCAACCTAAAATTTAGATTTATACTGTTGTATAGGATGATTGATTCACCCAATGTATTCCCCCTTGTTTGGAGTGCATGCGATAGTGCTAGGAGGATGTATTCCAAAGAGAGGACCCGAAACCGATCTGATTTGATGCCAAAAGGGATCCCTGTAGGGGAGGGGAATGTGCATGGTATAAACCAAGGTACATAAAAAAAGTGCTAGAAACATGTGCTAGTAGAAAAAGTGGGTAACATGTTATATAAGATAGTGGAAACAAATAATAGTGTAGAAAAAGTAGACTATGAAAATGGGATTTCAAACATGGGACATCACTCCCAATTTTGAAAGACAATCAAGGCCGAAGCGACCAAAATAATAGAAGTAATGATCAAGCAATACATAGGGCATAACCAAAAACAATGGAATATAATTAGAAAGTAATTATGAACAATTTCAAGCAAGATGTAATAGAAAACCATGGTGATAAATAGTCCTGCTAAGAAAATGTTGCACATGATGCACTGTTAGGATGTTAGAAAGATAAAAAATATGTCAAAGCATGTATAAATAAATGGAAAGTATTATAAAATGAAACAATAATACCTATGATGTGGAAGAATGTAGATGCCCCTAGGAGCCTTGGTGGGACTGGTAAAGGTACAATTCAAAACATCGGTGTTGTGTGTAAATCTACGTAATAAGTTTGTATTTACAACTAAATAACAAGTGAACATGCATGTGTATATAGAAAATATAATGACATACAAAGTATATGTCTAACATGTGAAACAAAGTGTACATGTGAGCATAAGTAAGCAAGAGTAAGTGCAACCAAGATATGTAGTATGTTGTGAATGAGTGAGATGGAATGGTATGCAATGTGAATGTGATAGGAGTAGTGTGCCCCCCGAGCGGATGTGTATGAATATGTATGAGATGAGGTTCATTTATAAAAGACCCCTTGACAATCAAGAATGAACCATAGAACAAGAGTGCGTCATCAGAAATGGTTTGAACTTGTGTGCTAGAAATATGGATCAATGAAGCATAGAGCATGAAGAGTGAATGGGGTGAGGTTCATTTCAGATTTATACCCTCAATAATCGAGTATGAACTATGGAACTATATTACATCATGGGAAGGTGGTATGAGAGTGTGTGCTAGAAAGATATATCATGAAGCACGAGCGTGAACTGTAGATAGGTGAATGAGGTGAGGTTAATTTCATATTTAGACCCTTAGCATTTGATTATGAACCATGGAACTAGAGTGCGTCATAGGGTAATGATGATATAATGCATGTATCAAAGGGTTTGAAAATTCTTAGAAAGATGAATCATGAATCTTGGAGCATTATATACGATAGTAGATGTTAGAGACAATGAATAGTGCTAGAAGGGGGAAGTGTGATGCCCCCAAGTGTGTAAATGATGGAGAGCTATGTGGCAATGTAAGAAAGCATACTGTTATCATAGTGGTGAGTAGGAAGAGTAGTATTAGGGATAAATTTTAGATTAAAAGAAGGAATTATAAAGAGGAAATCTAGAGTTTGTTTGTCTTTCTTAGTGAGTGGTTTATTATTTGGGATTAATATCGATGCATAATACTTGAGAGGAGAAGAGTATGGACTGATTTTGAGGTGGTTTCTTAGTTTGACTTGGTAATGTTGTAGATGAATTATTAGGAGGAGGGGTTGCACTGATTTTGAGAGGAAGTTACTTAGGAGGCTCTTGACTTACTTATTGTAGAAAGAACACTAGTAACGATGATATTATGCTCATGAGACATAGATGAATTAGATTTAGGAATCCATTGAGACGTAAAAATTGGAGATGAACTTGTAGCAGCATTTTGTGTAGCAAATGAAATGAAACCATAATTCTTAAGGTGGAAAATTTGTCATTTTAGAGCATAGCAATCATTTTCATTATGTCCATTAATTCGATGATAATTGCAATATGGGTGACCTTGATATTTTGCAAGCCGATAAAGAGGATAACAATGAGTATATGGCAAGTTGATCAATTGATGATTGAGGAGATGCGGAAGAATATCTTCTTTCTTAGCATTGAGATCAAACTTGAGAGGTGTCGGTAATGGTAATACTTGAGGTTCATTGATATGAGCACATGTAGAAGACATAGAATTAGAATGAGGAGTAGAAGAAGAACAAGCATGGGCTTGAGAAGCATCCTTGAGATCTTGGATTTTAGCTTTGAGAGATGTAATCATGGATTCCATAGCTTGAAATTTATCTTGAAAAGCATGGTGTAAAGCTTGAATTGACTCTAAGATAGCTTGATAAGATGTGTTATCAGAACTAATAGACAGGTATAAGATACAATTGAAAATGGCACTTATTTATGAAGGCAACATATCACGAGCGGGGTACATTGTGTGTACCAATTTTGTGAGATAATCTTTGCAAATGAGGTTCTTTTGAAGTAATTCATATAAGAAGAGTTTAGGAGCTTTAGGTGTCATGAAATAAGACTAGATAGAATAAGCAAAATGAAGATCCCAGAGTGTTTGAATGTTGGTTCTATAGACACAAAATCACGCACTTTAGGTAATTATATAGTCCCGATTACATATTATTATTAATATGATTCTAAGTAAGAAAATTACTATTTAACCCATGTCTTTAGCCATATTTATTTACTTTTTTCACTTCTCTTAGTCTTACACCTTTACTTATTGATCTACCTTTTTATACCTCGACATTTATCATCTTGGACACTATCCTCCAACCAGGATGCCAGGCGCAGTGCCCTCATTCCCTCTAGGTACCCCGACCTTATTATACTTTGTTCACAATTTTTGGGTACTTTATAGCCATTTTAGCATCTTATATTTTTGGTAATTCACCTTTTGAGGGTTAATTATGAAATTCAAGCAAAGGAATCATATAAATATAAAGTTATGTGATCATAATAAGGGACCAAGCACTAAGAATTAGCTATCACCACCTAAGGTTGCATCCATCAAGCATCTAAGAGCTTCATTGCATCCATATAACACCATCAAAATGGACACATGGGCTGGTTACTCAACATACACTTCATAGGAGGTAATTTTATTATATTGCATCCACACATATATTACATTTCTTTACATTTAACTACTTGCTCGCTATCAAGTGTGACTCGCATGAGATCAACCTAGGGTATGATTCCACACACACACACATAGAACTACATTAGGTCTAATATATAGTGTAGTGCTTAGTCGTAAGTTCACCATTGTGACAATTGAGGACATTTTGACCCCTCATTTTACATCTTTCTTTTTTAGGATTTTATGTCTATTTCAGAGTTTTACAAGTTCATAGTTTATTGCGGAGTTTCAGAGACCTCGAGATCTTGGTGTTACCTCAGAGCAACCAAATGTGACTAAAAATGAACATCTTACAACCACCCAAAGGAATTTTTATGAGATTTTTGTAGACCTAAGCACCCAGAAATAGGCCTATGGTGCTGCGGGCACCCATGTCCCTCTCCAGAACCCCAATCCAACCTATCTATCCAAATATACATTTTTCTCGAGTCTATGTGCCATGTTCCTTCTACTTTATTCACCTAGTAAACACTTTGGTACAATCTAGATTTTATTCCAAATCAACTAAGTACCTTCTTTTCCTCCTTGCAACTAGGGTTTCATAAATTATTACTTAGTTTTCTTGAGTATCATTTCCATACTTAATTACTTATTGATTTATGCTACAATAACATCATATCAGGCATAAAATCCACTTTTAGCTTAATCGGGTTCACTAAATGATTTAACGAATATGGAAATATGCTAAACCCTAGATATTTCAGAGTCACATATTATAAATAAACGCTAAAGAATAGATCTGACACAAGAAATAAGCTAGATACAAATAAAAACCTAGGTACAAGAGAGAGCATAAAATACTTATGCAGATTCACATTTGATCCCAAAGTATTTGGAATAGAAAGCCCTGATGAACATGAGGAAAAAAATATCACAATAAAACTCAAAAAATCGTGGAACTTACGGATGAGCCGGATGCGGCGCTAGAATAGGGCCCAGGGCACCTAGGTACCGAGACCACGAGATAGGTTTCTGTAGAATCGCGCGAAGCTTAGAAATTGATTTTTGTTGTGTCACAAGGTGGTCGCTAACCTTCACCATTGGTCACCTATATGTTGCTAAATGATTGTTGTATTTTCCTATAACTTGCAAAACGAATGATATCCCGTAAAACCCCAAAACACGTCAAATAATTAAAATAAAAGGATGTAGATGTGGAGTTAGATTGACCCAGAAAGTTGACCGAAAAGTGAATTAAGAACAAAAGTTGTACTACATCTTAGACTCCATGTAGTTCTTGTGAAGTGTGTGCAAGATTTTTTCCCTAGGAGACCCTTTGTGCAAATGTGCATGATAACAGAAATAACTAGATGTACCAATATAAGTAGATGCATGGATGCCAAAATGAACTTCCCCTCCTATGCATGTATACAAAAATGTGGTTTCTTGACCCTTGTATGAGTGTTAGATGGATGTATTTAATGCTATTAGATGCCTTTGGATGCAACCTTAGGTGATGATAATATATGTTTAGAGCTTGATCCTTTATTTTGGTCACATAGCTTTGTATTTATATGATTCCCTTGTTTGAATTTTATAATTGGCAACTAAAAGGTTGGACAATAAGAAAACAAGATGCCAAAAAGATAAAAGAGGACCAAAAGAGGTGAGAAGGGTTTAATCGATGGTGATTTGGGGATGGATTAGGGTTTTTGGAAGGTGATATATGAATAAGGGATTATAAGAAAGAGAAAAGGATGGTTGATGTGACTATAACTCTCCAAGGCAATGAATGGACCTGCAAAGCTAATGAAAAGATAATAAACATAGATAATACTCACGGAAGAAGACTCCAAGCATCATATTTCTAAAAATCATTGACGAGGGCTCTAAGATAGCTTCAAAATGTTGATAACAACTCGAGAAAAAGAGAAGAAAACATAAAAATCTCAAGAAAGTCAAAATATCCAAAATTTCATCCTCTTGAGGAGGGGTAGTGTATATTTATAGGGTCTCGGTGAACTGATAAGGTTTCCATCAACTCTGAGAGAAAACCATTGATTTGGGTGATGGGGATGATGCACAACTTAAAACAAGAGACCCTAATAAGGTTGCATTAGGGTTTCAAGTTGATTTCATGGATTAGAGTTGCATAGGGATGGTAAAATTTGTTGGATGGAATAGAAGGGTATTGAATAAAGGTAAGGGTAGATGAAAAAATTAAACGGGGGTAGATGAAGGGTATAGGGAGGATAAATGAGAGTTTTAGGGATTCTATTAAGATAATAGATTTGTTTAGGGATAATTAAATGTGATTTTGAGGATAATGAGGGATGAAATAATGATGGGATTAAGATAGGAAATAAGGAAATTAGATGAAATAAAATGAGTTAGGAGGAAGAAAGGGATGTTGGATAGGTACATGAATATGAGTGGACACAATAACTATGAACGGATGAGCGAACACGAAATGAGGGGCTAGTGAACTGACTTTTGGTGTCTTTATTTGTCCCTTTTTATCAAGTGGTTTGTTTTAAGCAAGCCATAAGACAAAAACTAGAAGTGATAGAATATGGTTGAGGTGCACCCCTTAAATTAGGGATTGATGACATGAAGAAGAATTCATTACGACATGTGACAAAGATATATGGGGAAAGGAGAAAAGGAGGGAAAGTTAAAAAATATGAGAAAAGATGCCCCACGTGGAGAGTGATATGACTATTGAAAAAATGATAGGATAGAAATAAAAATATGGTAGTGATATTAGAAACATATCTATAGAGAACATAACATGACATCAACAGAGGTGACGTTATTGTGTCTATGGACCCATGAGTTGGAAAATATCACTACAATATGGAGGGAATTCACTTGGATGGATGAAATAAAAATGATAGGAATATTGGAAATACATCAAGTAGGGAACATAGGATGCCCTCAACAGAGGCAACATTAATGTCCTACTGAGACCCATGTGCCTGAAAAGATCATTGAAAAATGGAGGGAATCAAATGGGAATACACTCACATGGATGAAATAAATAGGGAAATAATCTTTGAAACACATTAGTATGGAGCATAACACAACCTCAATGAAAGCAAGGTTAGTGTCCCTGAGACCCATGAGTCAAAAAATATCACTGCAAGATGGAGGGAATCCAATGGGAGGAATCCTAGAAACACATCGGTAGGGAACATAGCACGACCTCAACAGAGGTGATGTTAATTTCCTACGAACCCATGAGTAAGAAAAGATCACTGCATGAGGGAGGGATTCCAATGGAAATCCACTTGGATGGATGTGCAAGTCATGAGATAAATGGGTTAAAGGTAGACATCAAAAGTATGTGCAAAAATATATGGTCAAGATAATGGTCCGATTGGATGCGAAGAAATAGAGTATGCACTATTGTTAAAATATGAGGCAGAAAACAAGTATGCATCTTGGTGGGACATAAAGGGAAAATTTCCACAAATATGGGATTAAGATGATATATGGTTCCCAAGAGGGAGTATAGAGATGGCTAGAAAGTGGACTCGTTGGGTAAGATATAAGATGTGCTATAAGATAAGATGAGAGAAAAAAATAGAAAAATGGTGTGTTATGGGTGACACACAAGTCTAAAGTGGGAAAAATATCATTTGGAGAAGTATATTTGATGAGACAGGATGAAGGATAAAAAAGGGGTAGGGTTGATGGCGAGTAGGGTTAGGTTGACAAGGAGTGGATGGGTCGATGACGACCGGGTCAACACACCTATATAAGTGACGAAGATGGACAAAAGGATCATTTGAACGAGATGATTTGGTGATCAAAGATCTCTAGGTGATATAAAAGCTTGAGATTTGAGAAAAATGGATGCCAACGGAGGTGGGAGGAAGCGCCAAAGGTTTTAGAGAGCGGTAAGTGCTGAAAACCTAGCTTTGTTTTGATTTAGTTTGATGGGTGCTAAGACCGAGTGGTAGTGAGTGGGTATGGTCTCCATCGACCTAGGTAGGTCAACATTGTCGGGTAGATGTGATAAGTTATTGATAGATTTGGATGATTTTTAATGAGTGTATGTTAATGTATGCTTGTTTGATTGATTTTTACAGCCCGATATACTTTATAATTGAGAGACAAAGTCCCCAATATGTTGGGGATGATTAGGTAGATGGGACAGATCATGCCGAGTGGGATCACTTGGATGTAGTTGTACTAGGTTGGTTCCTCCACTATCATAGGGTGACACGGGATACGAGGATTATTATAGCATTGATAGACGTGATGGGACTCGAGCACCTTTTAGCTCCGGACATGCTAGATGATGATAAAATTAAAGGATGTGTTGATATATTCAATTCAAGGGGAATCTATAGTGCCAATCACGGTGGAGGGTCGATGGATTATTTGAGACGATTGTTTGGAGGAGAAGCCCCACATATCACCTTTGTATCGGGGATTTTCACATTGAGACTCCATTATAATCCATTGATGTCGAGAACTAGTTGATATACTTGGTGATGATGGCAATATAATGTTACGCATTGCCATATTTAGGTGGGGTGAGATTCTTGTGGGCCCTCGTAACTATCGTTCCTAACATTTTAGAAAACATGACAATATTTACGATCGGGTGACTCTCTTGGCACATGTGTACTATGATTTGTGGATGTATGTTACAAAGAGGAGACCGGGTTTGGATGTTAGATTTTTATTATATTGTTGGGCATACAAGCATATATCGGTGTTGAGGTCTTCAATGCTTCCATGGGCCACATGTGATCACATGGTGCCGAGAGTTGGGTTTATGCAATGGATATCCGAACAGGCTCGTGGAGATAGGGGAGAGGGGAGAGGATTGGTATTTAGAGATATTGGGAGGCCTTTAGGTTTATGTTTTTAGATGGAGGCCATACAGATGGTACCCCTCATATCCCGGCGCATATATCTAGATCACAGTGTTTGAGGAGAGTGAGATGGGTACATGGTAGGAGACACGAGATAGTGGAGGCGATACTGGTTTCCACAAGTGACGAGGCGGTTTGGGTAGTACGAGATGGTGCCTTGGGTTCCGATCGAGATACATATGTGATGAGGAAGAGGGGGAATTACCTATTCTTGTGATGTATGATCCATTGGTGGTGGTGGTAGAGCTTGTATATGTAGATGAGGATGATGTGGGGGTAGCAGAGGGGTATGTATAGTGGATGATTTAGTAGTGGGAATCCCATACATTTGAGGAGGAAGCACAAGAGATAGGAGATAAGGGAGCTCACGGAGTGTAGCAAAGTTGAGGCATGATTGTGGGCTAGATAGTGGATAGGGAAGATAGGCAAGAGGAAAGGGTCCCGCCCGAGAGGTAGAGTCGATTTTTGTTCACCGACTAGTGGATGAACCTTGTATAGATATATATAGATTTTGATGCATATAGATCCCAAATTGAGGCCTATAAAAAAATTATTGACATTTGGATCATATATATATGATTTTTTCATGACTCACATGTGTTATGATGAGTACATTAGATGTATGTGATAGGTTTTATGCTTTTGGATGTGGCATGGATGATGGTTACGTTACGTTAATGATTTTATGGATATCAATGTTAATTTATATAGTGATATGATGTATTGATTAAAGATTAGATGTGAAATTGATGTGATAAATGTAGATGTTAGACTAGATATGAAAATGATGTAATGGATCTAGATTAAATGTGATGTAATAGATGTAGATTAGATATGTTGTGATGATTTAGATTAGATGTGTTAATTGGATTGGATAAGAGATAAGATGATGTAATTGGATTGGGTTTGATGAATGTAACGCTACCTTATTAGGGTGACCACAATATAAAAGAGTACACTTCATCATAGTAAGGATTACTCTTAGGATATATGCTTTAGGACCTGATTGGAGGTAAAACGTGAAAAACAACATGAAAAACATAATACACTTGTATCCATATGGCATGTGTTAACACATAACTAATTATAGTTAATCACATATAAGATTGTGAGGGGAGGATGGAAGGTGTGCTTATATAACCACTCTAGAAATTACAACGGGTTTATATGTAGCTTGTGCCGGGGAAATAGTTTCTTCTTAGGTGGTTGTCCTAGTTGTATACCCACTCTTAGTTTATTGTGCAAATTGATAAATCAATGAAGTTTGCTTTGAATTGGAAAGTTGATTGATGCGAGAAGATTTCCTAGGATGCTTGATTTTGGAAAGATGCCTTTTTTGTATATTTTGAAGGTCGTGATATAATAAGGTAACCATCCTTTGAGGTTGTGGTATAAAATTAAGTATTTTTAATTTGGATTTTGTTATTTTCACTTTAGATGGCAGGATGAGATATGAGATAGCTTTCCTTCGAGGGAATAGTCTATACTTTTGATAGTATTTTGTTTCCTTTTTTAGCATTTTTCCTTCAAGGGAGCAGTCTGTATTTAGGATAAGATAGATTTGATATGAGAATCCATATTTTTTTACTATTATGGTTTGAGTTGAGGATCGCATAGTAGACCACTTGGGGAGGGGAAATACGTGTACAAGCTACACATATAGACCCATATCATGGTTCTAGTAGGTAGATAAGAAAGAGATGTATGTAATGATTGTGGGGTTTACACCTAGAAAGAGGAAATTATCCATAAGGAATATGCTATGAGCAGATCCGTGGTGCTCATATTCAAGGTCATAGATAGGATAGTGACGAAAGACCACATGATTCCAAATCATTACGATAGAATATTGAGAAGGATAATGATGGAAATAGGATCATTAATGTGACTAAGATCATGTTGGTAAGTGTGTTAATAGTAGAAAGGCCACAAGTTCAAGATGTTGAGAGGCTCCATCTCTAGTTTACCATCAAGGAGGCTAAGCGATAGACGCATAACCTATACTTATGAGTGATAATGTATGGTCCAATCCAGTTTGGAGAAAAAAATCATTTTGGCTCCTTTCCAGAGTAGTGACATTCTTATTTTATTTTAAGACAAGGTCACTAATGTTAAATTCATGTTCTTTGAGATGTTTATTATACGATTTTTGACATGGTCTTAATAGATATGATGATGTTTGAGGGTGATTAAATGAAATTCATCTAATAATTCAAGTTGTGCAAGACACTCTTAGTGATAGTCTTCGTTAAAGATGAATTCACGAAGAAAACATGTAAGATTTTGAATTCAAGAGGGAGGATGGGCTCATATCCATAGAAAAAGAGAAGTGAGTAACATCAATAAAGGTGTGGATGCTAGTCTAATAAGCCCAAAGAACAAAGGGGATATGAAGATGCCAATTCCATCCCGCCTTATAGACATTTTTGGCAAGAATTTTACGGAGAGTCTTATTAGTGGATTCGGTTTTGTCATTATCTTGTGGATAGTATGGAGAAGAGAAGACAATATTTATATTAAAGTTGTCATAAAGATTCTTAAGATATTATTTTTAAAGGAATTTATGTTTTCCATGATGATTTTAGGAGGGACACCAAAGTGATAGATGAGAGAAAAAATCGATGATTTTGTTGGCTTTGGTTGATGCAAGTGGAATGGATTCCACCCATTTAGTTAAATATTCGATAACTCGTGAGGATGTAATGATGACATTGAGAAGAATGTGGATTAATGAGACCAATGAGGTCGAGTATCCATTATGAGAAAGGCCATAGATCTTGAGCCGGATGTAAGGCACTCTGGCTAGGATATAGATGAGATTGGAATGCTCCTAGAACCCGACATACTTTTTAAAATATTCACAATGCAGTCTTGGTTGAGGTAGGCCTAATAGTATCCCATACAAAGAATGCGTTTGGTGAAAACCAAACCACTAAAGTGTCCACCACAGACACCTTCACGAACTTCATGTATGGTTAGATAAATTCATTGGATTTAAGGAATAGTAATAAAATATTGTAAAACCCACATTTGTATAGGATAACGCCAATGATAGCATAGTGGTTGGAAAGTTGAAGGAATGATCTCCTACCATTTTTGGATAAGTCAGAGGGAATTTCAGATTGAGAGAGATAGTCGAAGATTTAGGTATACCAGAGATCTGAATGATTGGTTTTTATGAGATTGATATGGGGAATCTCATTAGTATGGGATGGTCAATCAATGCGATTGAAAACAATGAAGAGTTTGGATTATTTTGTTGTCAAAGGGATGAGTGATTCAAGGGATGCTATGGTGTTTGTAAAGAGATTGGATGAACAAGAAACGTATTGAAAGTGTATTGATTAAAATCCTCGAGGAGAAAGTTGACAATATCCTTGTATTTTTAAAGGACCTCATTTTTACATTGATAGACTCCTTGATTTGGTTGATGATAAGCTAGGAATCACCATAAATTTCAAGGATTTTAAAGATGATCATGATAGCGGTTTAGAGCCCCAAGATAAGGGATTCATACTCAATAATTTAATTAGTGCACTCGAAGTTAGTTTTATAGGTGATATGGATAGGATTTTCCTAAGGAGGAATGATTATGACACCAACACCTCCCCTTTTCTGACACTTAGAACTATCAAATAACAATGTCATCTTGAGCGAGATAATACTCATGATCATTTTTGTTGATGAATTCATCAGGGAATTTATCACAGGGGAGTTGATTATCAAGAAGAGGGGCTTCGACGACCTTATCAATTATAGCTTTTCCTTGATTGATTTGGGAGATGCATTCTAGGTCAAATTCAGTCATGACCATGATCCATCAAATGATGTGATCATTATGATAAGGTTGGGAATGCATGGTTTTAAGGGATTAAAGTTGGTGATGATGTATGTTTTTTGATTGAGAAGATAGTGGCAAATCTTGGAAGTAGCAAATAAGAGAGCGCAACACAACCTTTCGAGGCTAAGTTTAGTGGGTTTTGTAGTCATGAAGAGTAATATAGCCTTCTCCCGCCCTTCTCATCATGGTGTGTGAATATGGAACCTAGAGCATGGTCGGTGGCATAGATGTAAAGATAGAATGTCTCCCCCTCGCGTGGAGGAATAAACACATGTGGTGATAGAAGATAACACTTAAGTTCATCGAAGTCATTTTGGTAATTGTTATCCCATTTAAAATGGGCATCTTTTTGGAAGAGATGATGGAAATGTTGGAAATGATCGAAATGTTCCAAAATGAAGTGATGAGACTAATTGAAGTATGTTAGTGTAGGATATTATTTATCATTTTATGTTTTTATTAGGATAATTCTTGTACTTATGTTATCCCTACACTTATTGGGTTAGATTACTTAGGTGTACTATTCGTGTGTAGTTAGCTTACTAGTTGTGTTGAGTTATCTTTCCAATTGTGTGGAGTTAGCTTGCTAGTCTTGTGGAGTTAACTTAACTACTCAATATCAGTTAGTGGGATTTCTTCACCACTAATCTAGGTAGTAGTTACACTTCCCTCCTCCTATATGTACATCCTTCTTATTGAGAAATGTAATGTAATTCAATTCTAATGTATTGAGAATAATGGATTATGATGGATTTCCATATATGATATTTTAGCTCTTTTGTTTTGCAAATCTAATGTGGTGTGCTATTATCATCTGAGATCTTCACAGCATGGAACAATCTTCTTATCATTCATTTCATGGTATCAGAGTGATAGATGATGTAGACATCCATTTGTAATTTTTTTGCAAGCAAGAGTTTATTTGTTTTCATATATTTTAGAATTTGTTAGCACTTTGTTGCAGCGTCCATTTTTACACAAAATAGAGGGATCTGTTGGATTCGGAAGACAACAAAACCCTAGAAACAATTGTAAACTTGGCTATTGAAGAAGACAATTTGTTTTTGAGTTTGTTTTGGTTTTGCAGAGGCAAACATTGATACGTACAAATATGCTTGAAAATTTGTGACATGATAAGAAATCTTTTCCAGGGAAGTAGGATGTCCAACAAAATGGTTTCTGGGTTTTTTACATTCGGTACTAGGTTTTTTCTTCTATTTTGCAGTTCCTATTTGGCAAGGATCTGGAAATTTTAGAAATCCATGTTGGGGAAGAAATATTTTCCAAGGAAGTAGAGATTCTAGAAAAATAGTTTGTGGATTTTTTGCGTTCGGTAATGAGTTTTTCTTCTACTTTGTAGAGTTCTTATTTGACAAGGATGTGGAAATCATAGAAATCTGTGCCAAGGGAAGAAATTTGTGCTAGGGAAGTAGAAAATCTAAAAATTATTTTGGTTTTTTTTACGTTTGGTAATGGATTTTTCTTCCACTTTGTAGAGTACCTATGTGGAGAGGATTTGAAGATTTGTGGATCCCTTTAGAAATCTGTGCCCAGGGAGGTAAAATGTCTAGAAAAACACTTTCTAGGATTTTTGCATTTGGTAATGGGTTTTTTCTTTAGCTTTGCATCTTTACTATGTGCCAAGGATTTAAGGATTTTATAAATCTGTGCTACCTCTAGGGATCTTGGAAATTAGTGCTCGGCGAGACAAAAAATCTAGAAAAATAGTTTTTGGGTTTTTCAAGGTTTTTCAAGGTTTTTCACGTTCGATAATGGTTTTTTTCTTCCATTTTTCAGATCTTAAATTGGAAAGTTTTTTCCAACAAAATTAATCGAAGAAAGTGAAGGAAAAAGACATTTTATGTTTTTTAAATAAATATTAAAGCACAAACTTGAAAAATTTGTATCTTTTGATTGGTAACTCAGATTTGAGTGTCATTTTTTCAAAAGTGATTATTTTTTATGTTTGTTCCATTGGAACTATTTATTTTTAGAAATAAAATAAAAATATAAAATTTCATGTTTGTAACACACTCAATTATAAAGTGCCAACATTTATATCTCTTGTTTGTTGAGATATTTTAGATTTGTATTTTTGACACTTTTTTGGCATGTTGATAGTCTCTCTTGTGGGGGAGCTATTTTGGTGAATCCCGATTAGAGATAATTTTAGTGGCAAATATTCGTAATATGGTGAAAATTTCATTTAGGAAAATTTGAAAAGGTGATTTTTTTGGGAGGAGCCTGTCGGTGTCTCATTACTAAAATATATAGTATATATTTTTTTGGGGTCGGCTTCGCCTTCATTTGAAAACATCTCCTATAAAAACCTAGGTGATTCGCTGGGTAGTATACCTCAAGTAGCTTACCAAATTACCAATACCGTGAAGTTTGAACTTGCATACTCTTAAGCACCAGAGATTGTTGTTAGCCTATTAGGGTTAGTTGTTGACACGCGACAGGGATATAGTTGACATGTGACAAAGAGGTATTACAGATGCGTGACAAGGAGATATTGTAGACGTGTGACAAAGGGGTAAGCTTGATTGACGCATGAGAGCAATAGAGTTGACTCGTGACAAGGCATAGCATTGATGCGTGACAAGGATAGAGTTGACGCGTGATGAGACCTCAGATAGTGGATGCCTTTGTGACATGTGAAATTTTTAGTGGACACCTTGTTGATGTGCAACAGGCAGTCGCTACTTGGTTCTTTTGCTGATGTAGGACTCTGTTTAGAATAATGGAAGGTGTTAGTCCTAAGAATGCAAAGACCCTAAAAGTAACTAAGAAATATCAGAAATCACCATTCAAGTATTTTGGAAACTTTGAGATATAGATATTGAAAATACCAACCATATAGATGCCACCACAAAGAATCAAAATACTGACTATGTGGAAGGTATTATTGAGGTGGACATGCATTATGCATAGTATCAAAAAAATGACACCTACGATAATATGTCAGATCTTAAAGATATTGTTCCTGTTGGGGTGTGAGCAAAAGTGCATCAAGATATCACACATACAAATACTCGGCAAAATGGAACATAGAAATCAAATTCAAATTCCGGTTCACGAAAGAGGAAACCAGGTGATTGTGATATTGCTCAAAATTCTACTCAAAAAAGTAAAACATTGAAAACGAACAAGAATATCTAGACCATTGGCGGAGTCATACAAGTTTGATTGGGCAGCTAAATTTCCGTTTATCAAACCTATACAATCATCTAATTATGAAGATATCCCATCTAAATGTACATGTACAATATGTACGTGGAAATTGGGAAAGCAACAAAAATGTAAATTAAGTGAACACTATAGAAAAACATTGTGGAAAACAATATATGATCGTAATGGGGGCGGATGGCCAAAAATTAAAACAGACATGTGGAAACTTGAAAAAGAATGCATACATGTTAGATACGCACAGCAAAATATGAGGCAGAGTAGAAAAAACATAGACATCTCTTGGAAAAGGGAGGAACGATCACATTGCATATTGGTAAGATGAATCAAACAAATCTACATGCAAAACTCATACAATTCTCTACTCTATTTCACATACTAAAAAAAGGAAGACCAATTTCATATTTCCTCGATTTCAAAGTTTTGTATCAATATAATGGAATGCTAAACGTACCTCAGTCTCATTGGTATGAAAGTAGTGGATGGGAAATGGCAAAATGCCTTTCGATGATAGAGAAGGAAGATTTGAAAGAGAATGTAAAAAAATCAAAGTTTATCTCTCTTTCAATTGATGAAGTGACAAAGTAGTTGACAACACTGCATGGGTATGTATCCACGTATATACTTTAGAAAATCATATAAGGACACCTCATCTGCTTTGGGTGTTATAAAAATGGTTGAAAATCTGCAATGCCGAAAACCTACATAAAATAGTTGTTTCTCATTTGAAAGATATTGTTGGAATGATTGATTATGAAATTACTATGAAGTTGGTATGTGTTGGAGTAGATGGTGCATCTGTCATGTAGGGTCACTGAACAGGGCTGTGTGTTAGATTACAAACAACAGTGGCCCCATATATGCAATTCACTATATGGCTACAAAATTCACTAAGCGTATAAAATGGTAAGCAACCACGAAAATGTTGCTAAATTAGAAGACCTTATAAGAGAGCTTCATGCCTATATGGAAAGCATCCCAAAGTGATTTCTTGAGTTCCATAAATTTGTAATTGGAATTATAGATGGCAAATAACTTTTGAAAGATGTTGAGACTAGATGGATCTCCTTGTATGAACCTGCATGCAGAGTTTGTGAGGAGTATCCTTCGTTGGTTGGTTTCATGCACAAATATCATCATGAAGTTGATAGTGCAAGGCACTTGTTGTTCCATTTAACTAATTTGGAGACATTGCTTACATTGGTTGGTATTCTTCCAATTTTACAGCAGATCAATACACTGATGAAGCATGCAGAGGGAAGATTAATCTATATTGTGGATTTTATACAGATGAGAAAAATGTTATGTCAAAGTCTTGATATCTTGTATTGTTCCCAAGATAGTTTTGATACACATGTTTTTGAGAATTGGAAAGCTTTATTAGATCTTAAAAATCCTAGTAAATATTTGAGATTTAATATCCACGATCACCTCTACATCATTGTTAATGGGAGGGACATACCACTACACATTTTGCAAAAACGTTAAGATATTACAGGATCAGAACGAGAAGATGTTCTGTGACACGTAATCTCTTTGAGTCTGTTATAGTTGAAACAAGAATAAAGCTTAAGAAAATTTTAGAATCCTTATCATCAGAAATTAGAGAACGTTTCTCCAAAGATAAAATTCTTGAAGCCATGGGTGTGATGAATCCTAATTTTTGGAATACTGAAGGTGGTCATGCTGAATTTGTAAGAAAGCATTTCCATAAATCCATGGGTACAATAATGGAACATTTTGCAAAGACTTCAGAGTTCAAGGGTATGGAAATCAAAGGTATACTGAATGTTGATTTATTAAAATTTTAATCAACAAATTTTGCAACAACAATGAGGAACCAATATAAAAATTTAGACGAACCTTCTGAAAGTGGTGCTATTACAAGGTTGTGGCGAGGAATCTATCAAAGTTCTATCTTACAAGAAGATATCAGTGAATATTTTAGATTATATGAGTTATGCCAAACAATGATTTTGGGGTCTGTGGAGGATGAAAGGGTTTTCAGTGCACTATCATTTATAAAATCAAAACTGAGAAACAAGTTGGATAAAAATCTGGAAAGTTGCATGAGGTGTTATGTTTCTCGATACTCCATGGAAACCTTTCCTTTCGACAGAGCAATTACACATTGGAATTCCCTTTGCGAAAGAAGAGGTGTGAATAATATAGCTAGAAGTACAACTTTTCCCAATGTTGAGAGTGGAATTGGCACATCGTCACACTCTATAGAAGAGAACATTGAGTTTGAAGAAGCTATTGATAATGGATTGTTTCAACTTTAAATAGGTATCTTCTTCACCTTAATCTTATTGTTTGTCACTTTAATTTTTTTCAACTCTTGTTATCATTAAAGATGTTACAGGTCTATATATTTACATTTATTTAAATACAATCTTTTTCTTTTTTTTGAAAACATGGGTTGACATCCATCCGAGGAAGCTGGTACTTCTCGAGACTGACAATGTCAGGCAACTCACCCATCTATCTACTAATCCATTTCTCGTGTTGAGTTTTCTTAAAACAAAGATCTAGCACATTACCAATGATGATTTCATAGCAATCTAAAACACTAGAGGTAAGTTAAACCCTATCATATCATCTTTCTTGATTTCTTACAATTATGTTTAATTTATTTTTTATATTTACAAAATGCTTTGATATATTTTTTAAACTTTGTGGGATAAAATGACATAATTGAATTTTACAGAGGAAGATATTTCCATACTATACAATTCATAATCCACGATACATTATACAATTTATAATATATGTCTACATAAAATTCATCATCATCCATATATATCATATCATAATCATATCATTATCATAATCCCGAGTCCTGACACTACAATTATTATTAAAACAATTATTTATCTATTTTAAATTTAAAAAAATGTCTCTGTCCTAACACATTCCATTTTTTTAAAACAATTCATGATCATATCATTACAATTATATTCGTTATAATGTCATATATATCCATTATAATGTCATCTATATCCATTTTAACAAATTCCATTTATTTATCATCTATATCCATTATAATGATATCATGATCATATCATTACAAGTATAGAGAAGAAGAATTATCTTAAAACAAGTTTAAATGTCTAGAGAAGAAGAATTATCGTGCTTGAAGCTAAATCTACGTCCACATAAAATTCATCATCATCCATATATATCATATCATTATCATAACCTGACACTACAATTATTATTAAAACAATTATTGATCTATTTTAAATTTAAAGAAATGTCTCTGTCCTAACACATTCAATTTGTTTAAAACAATTATCCATTATCATCATTCATCATCATCTATATCCATTCTAATGTTATCATATGACCATATCATTATAAGTATAGAGAAGAATAATTATCTTAAAACAAGTTTAAATGTCTAGGAAGAAGAATTATCGTGCTTGAAGCTAAATCTACGTCCACATACAATTCATGATAATCCAAGTAAACAAGAAACATACGTCATCATGATTCATCCCTATCTAATGCAATCACCATTAAGAGTAAACCAAAAAGCATAAACTCCATATACAATCTAAAAATTCTATACATAATATATAGGAAGTTAAAAAATTAAAGATTATATAGTATTTCAAATTTTAAAAGGCTATCAAATCCAGATAATAAAATTCAAATACCATGACCACAACATTCAATGTTACAAATTTTCAAATATAGACTCAATATTTAAAGTTTCCACACTCAATAATAAAAAGTTTCAACCCTCTTTTTTTGTATCCATTTCAACTCCTGTGCTCCTTTCCCCAATGGTTTCTTCACCTATGGTTGTACCCCTTTCCCCAACGGTAGAAATAACCCTGAACTTATAAGATCTTTCACAGACTATCCAAATTTTTTAAAATTATTTCTTCTTGCTTTGTCGCATCTCCATGGGACAACAAATTTGGATCAGTTGTTGCCTTAGCTTTGAATAATATTTTAGGGTCAAAGCCGTGCTCTTTAATTATCCACTTCAATGTATTGTTTTGTTTGTTAACCAAAACAATATTTTCCTTCAAATTCTTCGTTGCGGATAAACTGTTCTTCGTTGTTTCCAAGTGAACTTGGAAAACCTTTGCTTGACTCTTCAAATTTTCATATTTCAACTACACAAAAAAAGTAATGTCAATTCAACATATTACTAAAAAATGAAAAATTCAAATTAACAAGAAAAATTGTTTGAAAGTGATAATACTTACAATCGCTCTATCTCTCTCAAAGATTTTAAGAATCGCTACCAGATCCTTGTCCTTAGACCATTTCTTAAAATATGCCAGGCCTCAACACTAATATTTTCCAATTTTTTTAATGTCTTATCCAAAATTTCATATTTATAGTTGTTATACGTGATAGTCCCACTTCTTACTTGGGTAAGTAAGGAATCCATCTTCGCAGAGTTAATTCTGATCATGCGTATAAACTATCTCTTTGCCAATAATTTTCAAAACGACTAATAATCTCATTGATAAGAACTTTGGCCCTTCTCTCCCATTCTATGAGCTGATTGATATGAGGTAGAATAAAATCGAGACATGGGATTGAAAATCATAACCAATTAAGTTCTCCAAAGGAAAAGATAACAACTGTTCACCATATGTATCTGATGAAGATGATCTTGCTGGAGAAGTATGGGGGATTTCGAGCTGATACTCTGCTACATGTTTCTACCTTTGGGTGGCCTGATCCTGTTTGTGATAAAATTAATCAAGATTCAGATAAATAAATTTAAATTGAAATGTAACTCAATATTGTAAAGCATGTTGAAATTGAAGTATACCTGTTGGCCTTGAATCATCTCACGGGTATTGAAAAAACCAGTTGGGTCATTGCTATCAATGCCCAAATAATCTTCATCTAAATCTATATGATTCAAAACTGATATGCCCATTGCCTTTGGGAAAGCCACCAAGTGAGAGGGTTGGAATTCAAAAGGAGGAGGCAATGTTTTGTGTCACGCTAGGTGCGGAGCAATGAGTCGGGAAGAAGGTTGAGTTTTTGGCATGCGTTTACCAATGTTATTTTTCCTTGTTCCTCTGGTTGGCATTTTAAAAATTATTGGTTGAGGGGGGGTCAGTGTCGTTGTTTGAATAGAAGGACTGCAATGTGCTGAAAATTTCAAGAAAAAACATGAAAAACTAGAAAACAATCCAAAAACTACGAAATTAAACGAAGTAGTATTCAAAAGTTGTACCTTGTTGTCGAGGGGTAGTTTGTCGCGGTGCTAAGGGTGGCCATGTAGGAGTAGTATTTGGTGGTTGTTGAGAAGATACGAATGCATGTGACTGTACTGAGTGAGTTGGGGAAGAAGGTTGAGTTTCTGAAACATGCGTATGGTCCAAAGTCCCTATAATGTCATCAACATTGAATTGTATGTCAATTCAATTGGTTAAAATTTAAATTGGAAAATAAAAATACAAATTTGGAATTTGTAAATAATATATGAGAAGGTATTACTTCTTTGGTGTTTAACAAGTTCAAACTATTGAGGATTTGGAGAGGAGTGAGCTTCCATTTTAGATTAGGAATCTCTTGAAGCCTCAGCGTGTTGTTGGCCTCTTCCTCTTGATAACACCTTTTTGGGGAAGGACTTCAATAAATCTTCTCTGTAAACCGTAAATTGTTAATAACTATGCAGTGTAATGTGGAAAATTGAAATATAAACTAAATAGTTTATACCTGTTGTTCTTCAAATGGAATTGACAACTTCATCAACTCCTCATTAGTGCAAGTAGGAATTGGTTTGTCTTTTAAATTTAAAAGTGCCTCATAATAAAGGCCAAGGAGATAGTTTTTGGAATAAATGACAGTGGTTTTCTCTGAAAGCTTTCAATTTGTTATGTCAGTTCTTATTTTTTTGATAGATAGGTGCACCAATCAAATTTTTGTTTTGAGATAGTGGCAACTATGTATGTAATGGCCCAGTTTGGTATATCTGTTTGCCAACCCTACAAAACTATTCTGGATTGAAAAAAGGAAATCATTGCAGCAAGAAAGTGGTGTGTAATTGCTTGCGTATCCACACCATGCCTAGATTTATTGACATGAGCTGCAAATGCCAAATAGTGGGAATTAATATAAATTTATAACATTAAATTGTATCACAATCAAAAATAGAATAAAAATGATGAATGAAAATGAATTATACTTACAATCAACATGGAAACCGAACGTTGATTCGAGATATTTCTTGTCGTCTTCCATGAGTGTTGCCTTCATTGTAACAAATGGTAAATTTCTGAATGGAAGGCCCGTAAACCGATGGATGTCATTTGTGTCGATACCGAATTGAAACATTTGGCTGTCGTTCAGAGTAACATAAAAAGGTCGTCCTCTGTATTGTAGGACAAGAGAAGGTAATTCAAAATATCTGGGTCTATTTTGAAATGGGGCATGTCAATGAGCCCACTAAACTCACACGCATTGATCAAATATTTATATTTAGAAGAAACCTTTAAAATAATATGGATGTGGGGAATAAAGGATTCCTGAGATGATCTTGCGGTTGGGAAGCACTTGAAGTCACCATTGTAGTTGTGCTTGCATCTTTGACAATGATGGATTCTTGCAAAAAAAAATTGAGAGCCAAAAAGTGTAAACAAGAAAATGACCGACAAGAGGGTATTTATAGGCCAAATAAAGCATCAATGGCCCCTATTGACGCACATCAATGGCCTTTGTTAGTGCGCGTCAATGGCTCCTGTTGACACGTGTAAATAGGGGCCATGGATGCGTGTCAACAAGAGCCATTGACGCGTGTCAATAGGGTCATTAATGCACGTTAACAAGGACCATTCACTCGCGCCAATCGTGGGACCATTGGCGTGCGTTAATTGGGACCATTGACACGCGTCAACAAAAATGTGTTGACGTGCTTCAATGGTCCCTATTGATGCACGTCACTGACCCTTGTTGACGCACATCAATGCCCTTATATGACACGCGCGTCCAACAAGGTCAATTGGACGTCGTGTTTAGGCACATCAATGAGGGTCATTGACATTGTGTTGATGCATGCGTCAATTGTTCTTGTTGACGCGCATCAATGATGCATGTGTCTAGAACTCTATGGTTTCTCTGGCTCAAAAAATTGGCAAAAATTTAGTTTTGGAATACTGTCAAATTCACCTTTCATTGAAACTGGTTCCGGGGATATTCGCCAGGTATTTTCCACCTACAATTTTCTAGAGGTGTCTTAAAATGAACCCCGATCCCAGTGTTAGTTTTTCATTGTTTGAGTAGTTGTTTTGATGACTTATACAAATTTGTATCACCACTCTCTACACATTCGCAGTAGTTGGGAGGGTGTGGTGTTGATATCGCTTTTTAGGTTTCATGTTCTTGCCTTATTACATTAGATTTTATTGGATCGTGACACTTCAATTTCTTTGGATCTCATGTCCTTGCCTTATTTCCTTGGTTATTGTTCTTGGATCATGGAACACCTATTTGTATTAGTTGATCTTGCTTCTTCAAATTTTGTGTCCTTGCTTTTTACCTTCACTTTTGTTGGATAGTGGAACTCCAATTTTTTAGAATTTATGTCCTTACCTTGATGCCTTGGTTATTATTAGTAGATCGTAGCACACATTTTTGTATCGGTGATCGATTATGTTTAGTTTTTTTCACTTTAGACATCACTCCATTGACAGTATCCTTACATGGAGCTATTCTAGTGAATCCTAGTGTCGATTATTTTTGAGTTTTATGATCGAGCGGTGGAATTATACCATAGTGTACACCAAACTTCTTCAAACATTATACGAGTTTTTAAATCCGAGCTTTTTGGAATGAATTGTAGTGGGATTTTCTCTCTTTACTTTGTTGTTACTTGTTTTTAGTAGCTTGCGGTGTCCCTTTTCCTATTTATGGTACATGGGTACCTCATCGGGCCTTATTAGGACCCACATTGTTTTCCACCCACCTAAGATATTCTTATGGAGGGTGTTAGTGTAGGTTATTATTTATCCTTTTATTTGTTTATTAAGATAATTCTTACACTTATTGTAGACACCTAAAATATGCTTACACCTAGCATTTCCTCCAATCCAACTAATTGACGACACTTCATTAATTCCCTATTCTCGGATGCCCATTCACGACACTCTTTGGTCGTATTCCTCCTATAATAAGCTTATTTGGCTAATATCTCTCTTATTAGTTGAACATTCTTCCTTTCAATCATTGAGAACCTCCCTAGTTCTCTCTAGACCACTTCTATTGGCTTTCGCAGCTATCTATCACCACAATTGGTTATCCAGACCCTCCCAACTCCCAATGAGTCTCCAATCACTTGCTAATCAATTTTAAACCCTAGTTAACTAGCCTAAACCAAGCTTAATTAATCCTAAAGCATGTTTATCCTAATCTAATCTAAAAGTGATTTTTGAGCTTTAGTCCCACATGCACCCAAATTCCAAATTCTTCCAAACCAAAAACTATAAATACAAGGCTAAGCCTACCCATTCAAAAAAACAACATTACATAAGCTAAAGCCAAAACAAGCCTAAGAAATCTTAAGAGCTCATTTTCATTAGCCAAGAAAATAATTCATTTGATCTTGGGTCATCCACCATTAAAATAGCTCCATCTTGCACCCATGTTAGGTTAGTAATAGAATAGCTAAACTTGGCCATATAGCCATTTAGTGAGATTCATTCACCCTCATCGAGTAAACAACAAAACTAATTGCTTAAGTCTTTAGTAGGCATATTATGTTAAGCTTTCAAGAATAAAGGTTAATGTTATTTGTTATATTTATTATTTATTTCAAGTTTTAATACATGCAAATAGGATTCCTTGCTCATTTCTTAGCATATGGTCCATTGAGGGACTTTGCACAAAGCTTTGGGGTCATACTCCATTTCAATAGCTCTTGTAAAACCTTTCATGAACACACTTATGTTATCCCTACACTTGTTGGGTTAGCTTCCTTAGGTGTACTAGTTGTGTGGAGTTAGCTTACTAGTTATGTGGAGTTAGCTTGCTAGTATTGTGGAGTTAACTTAACTACCAATATCAATTAGTGGGATTTCTTCACCACTAATCTAGGTAGTAGTTTCACTTCCCTCCTCATATATGTACATGCTTCCTATTGAGAAATGTAATATAAATACATTCTAATGTATTTAGAATAATGGATTATGATCGATTTCTATATATGATATTTTATCTCTTCTATTCTACAAATCTAATGTGGTGTGTTATTATCATCTGATATCTTCACAACATGGAACAATCTTCTTATCATTCCCTTCAGCCTTGGAGACTACAAAGTTACTTGAGGTTTATAGGAGAAGCATATTAAGGATAAATTTGATCTTGGCAAGGTCAACTTACATACCCCGATAGAAGCAATGAAGCTAAGGATTTTATTAGTTAGAACTCCAAAAACACACTTGGCAGGATTAAGGTGAAGGAAAAATTGGATAAGGTGTATGAAGAGGGTTTCAAGGATGGTAAGATGGTCATGTTGGCATTTAGATTTTCCTAAGAGGTCATCGACATAATCCTATATGGTTTTATGGATGAGATCATGGAAGATATAGGTCATGACGCTTTAATAAGTGGCCTCTTTATTTTTCAAACAAAAGGGCATGTCGCTATTAAAAAAATTTCCCAAAGGAGTGATGAATGATGTATTATGTTGGTCATTGGTGTGAAAAATATTTGATTATAACTATAAAAACCATCCATAAGAGAAATAATTTCATAGCCAATGGTTAGGTCGACAATTTTATCGATGTTAGGAAGGGTAAAGTCATCCTTGGGGAAAGTGAGATTTAAATGTTTAAAATCCATACAAATGTGAGGCTTCCTAGAGGCTTTGGCAATGGGTATGATGTTAGAAACCCATTGTGGATAATTAATGGGTTATATGATGTTGGTAAAAAAGAAGACACCGTGATTCTTCTTTGAAAAGGAGGGCTACGTGAGGATACATGTGACATAGATTTTTCTTAAGCTGGTTTGGCATTAGGGATGGTGATGATGTTATGGATGATGATGCTAGGATCGAGGCCTGAAATATGGGTGTACAACCATGTGAAGGCTTGGTTATGCTTGGAGAGGAAATCAGTGAAGGATTCTAGCTCTTGTGGATCAAGAGATTGCTGAATTTGAGGATGCGGGGCTCTTGCGAAGTCCCTATATTGATGTCAATGGTGGATTCATTGAGAAGGGTGGATGTGTCGGGAGGTAAGGCCTTATGAATATGAGAATATTCTTCCCCATATAGGAAAGAATAGATTCATCATCGCTGCATTGAATAATGTCGATGGTAGGGGAATCCTCCTCTACCATGTTGGGGAATTTGAGAGGTGTAAAAACTAAAAATCACAGAAAAAGAAACTAAACAAACAAAACATAGATTACCTTCACTATATACCTCTTTCAAACCTCATGATAATGCCGTAGAAGCACTTGGAATTTTTAGTCTGTCTAAGATTTAGATTTTGGATGCTCTTATATATTAATCTCCAAGTGTGGTTGCAGATGCAACAAGAAGATTTTTCACAAGGAAGTGAATTTCAAATTGGTAGCAATTGGATGTAATTTTCTTAAAGCTCTAGGGATGGATTTGTAAAGGAATTGACAATATTTTATAGCTGAGGGTGAGGCCATGAGAAGTGGATATTGGGTTGAATTAGCTCCACAAGTAATAACTATAATTACCGAAATAGTAAGATGACCATGTATGTGTAGTTGTAGCTTTGTAGGGGCAATCATTATCTTTGAATTCATCCAAGAAGTGGTTGCATGTACATTATTGTTTCCCCCACCATTGTAGGCTTTTGTAGGTTGACCGAAGTGGAGCATGATTAGATAAAATGATTTAATTAAATAACTAAATTAAATAGTATTTAATTGTGAGGGAATAATTAACCATTTATTTAATTAAATGTCTAATTATATTAGTAAAGGGGGGTGTAGGAATTAATTTAATTAATTCCAAAGGCACATTAGAACTAAACTATTTAATTATAAGAGATGTGAATATGACTTAGAAAATAGAATTAATTTATTTAATTCTAGAAGGAGGTATTTAATTGATGGAATTAATTTAATTAATTCTGAAGAGGTATGGTGCAATAAGATAGAATTAATTTAATTAATTCTAATTAGATAACGATGGTATAAACATATGTATTTTTAGGGTGTCTAAATTTTCCCCTCTTTAAAGTGTTATTGCAGAAGTAATAGTGCTTTAAAGATAGTATACACATGTGGATTGAGCGGAAAGAGGTCAAGCATTTGGATACCCCAACAAGATAGGATGGTAAGGGAATGCCCCCTCAACTGGGTGGGCGATGCAAAAATTTGTGGAAGAACGATTGATAGGAAGAAGATAAGGGATTTGAAAAATGAGAGGAATATTTGTGCTCGTATCATGAGCGTCAATGGAGATTGTGAATATAAGAGAAACCTTTATTTTTTTGTTGTAAAATAGAGTTGTCACCATGATTAGAAAGGAATCAAGATAGGTAGCCCAGATACACTCAAAATAAACACACACAAAGCAAAGGAAACAAAAAAATGAAAACAAACCCAATATGAATAATTAGGTGCAGTAATAAGGGTTATAAAGGAATCGAGATGTTATCATACTAGTTGTAATTGACCAAAATGCAAATCTCAACAATGTAACACAATATTGTAAAAGAAGACATTTTATCTACGCCTAGAATGAACATGCACGTGCTAGAGTGAACATGCACGTGCTAGAATTATAATGCATGCATTGGTGTTAAGCAATAAATACATCCTTTGTGTTTCACATGCTAACATCACACCGATAGCATGCAAAATAGAGCTCACGTGTTAGCACTCGATTGAGGGCATTAGCGTTGAATGCGCTAGTGTTAAAGTAAATGTGCTAGCATCGAATGCATGTGTTAGCATATAAAAGGGTGCACTAGCATCATTTGATGTTTTTTAGGAAGATTTGAGAGGTGCGAGAAGAGAATAAAATCTTATTGATTGATGGTTGTGAGTTATTTGTAGGAGAGACCACTAGCATTAGATGTACGAAAGTACCATGGTTACAGAGGACCTTTCGGTGGACATTCTCACGATGCGAGGAGAGGGAATTAACAGCTTTGTTAGAGGCGACTGGGTTATCCTATATATTTGAGCTGCCACATATGCTTTTAGATCACAACTTACTAATAGCCATGGCGGAGTGATGACACAATAAGAGCCAAACATTATGGATTTAGACTAGGGACATAACGGTGAACTTGGAGGACATGTATCGGATCTTGCGAGTACCGATACAAGGTATTTTGTGGAGTATGATGGGAATGTGTCCCGTATACAGATATATATGGGATATTTTCTTGTGAGAGGAGATACTAATAGTTCTCCCATCAAATATATCGTTACTTTGATGACAGGAGGATATGAAAACTACCCGTTTATCCGATGGTTCTCTTTACCGACCCCTCACTACTTGATAAGATAAGTACTCACTTTTAACTAGAGTTGATAGGAGTCGTGGCAGATTGATGGAGTGAGAGGTTTTACATGGGGTCATTGATACCGAGGCATTTCGATAGGTATCTCCACTTGATTTCCTATAGGGAGATGAGGAGCATGAGTCATGTGATTTTTCTACAGATATGGTTATGGGATCACATTACAATTGGGACACCACTAGGGATTTTGAGGTCCAAAATCCGGATGATCCATCTTGCAAAGGATGGGAGATAATGGGTGTAGGCCACAAAGGCCATATATGAGATATCACCTTTTATAGGTGAGATTTTGATGATTTATAGCTACGGATGGTTACGTGGAGGCCATATAGGTTATACAAGTGGTCAAAAAATAATTTTGAGTTAACCATGGCAAGAGCTTAGACATTTTATTATAGGCATCAGAAGTCATATTATGGAGGTATACAGAGTTGACAGGGCACATCTTCAGTTAGGTGTTATATAGGGGATAATCGGTGGTGATCGGTGGTATGTGCACGTAGCACGTGAGAATTTTGACTTCGGGACACATATTAGAGTTCTCATTACTAGAGCAAGATTTTTGGAGTCCTCCCCAATCTTGGGATGTGTGGGTGTAGGTATTTGATCCAAACACTCATGAGATTACGCTATATAGTACGTAATGATCATGCCTAGGAGGATCACTATTCCTCAAGAAGCTATAACAATAGGCATAGTAAAGCAGCAACAACAGGTGGTGGGAAGAGGTTGACGGATAGGCCTAGACTTGGCCAATA
Organism: Taxus wallichiana var. yunnanensis; assembly: GCA_018340775.1. Taxonomy (NCBI): domain Eukaryota; kingdom Viridiplantae; phylum Streptophyta; class Pinopsida; order Cupressales; family Taxaceae; genus Taxus; species Taxus wallichiana. Next base: position 345,198,922 of record CM031240.1, on the reverse strand, counting down.
AGAGGTTGATGCACATGCACAAGGTCATACGTAGGCCTAGGGGCATGATGCATAGGTTCACGCAACACTAGGGCACTAGGAGGAGGTGATGAGATTCCGGTAGAAATTGTAGTACTAATGTTAGTGGTACATGTTGTGAATTAGGTTCCAGTATAGGATATATTACACTATATACTACAACAAGTGTCACAATAGGTACCACTACAAGGGCCAATTGTGCAGGAGATAGGTACCATAAGTAGGTACCATTATAGATGTCACCATCACCATTGAGAGCAGGTAGTCTAGGTGAGTTGGTAGGACATGGGGATTTCATGGGAGATAATGGTGATGAGGTAGATGTGATACAGGTACCACCTCAGAGAGGATTCCAAGGAGTAGTAGGTGGCCCATCAGTGGTGATTATACATGTGGAGAGGGATAAAGCCATGTTATGGGGGGATGTAGCCCTAATTAAAATGTAGGCACTACAAAGGAAGCTAAAGCAGAGGGGTACAGAGAAGGATTCCCTTAGGAAATAGGTATAACAATATATGACAGAGAGGGAACATGCCACTACAGAGCGAGATAATCGACTACGAGAGAGGGACCAGCCACCACAGAGAAAAATAGGCAGAATATAGAGAGGGACCAGTTGATGGTCCAGATACAACAGATCACATCATAGCGAGATGCCATTCAACGTATAGTGACAACTAGTATCCTCGATGATGTTTTACCCGAGGTTATGGAAGCATCGGGGAGATAAGATATTATAGAGGGTGATATCGGGAAGTTCTAGAAGGGAATAGAGCTCCTACATATACTAGGATATTTGGAAGCATATCGTGAGGTCACATCGACATTCAAGCTCAACGAGGTCAAGTACATATGCCACTACCCGTAGTAGGCCGAGACAGTTGCTACCATAGGAGAGAGTCATGGATGATGACTCGATTACATGATGTATTTTTGTTTTGTATATGCCTCGTGATGAAGTCATACATTTTTTTATCGATGGCTATGGTGGTATACCGACATGTATATGATTTTTGTTGCGATACATTTTTATATGGACATTTTGGATATATGATGGACATTTTGATACCACATTATGATGGTGAGATATTGTATTTGCCTCATATTTTATTATGAGTATATGAATTGATGTTATCGATGTATAGAATAGATGATTTTTCTTATGATGATGATGATATATCTTAGAATATATGTTGATAGCTTAGAATTTATTTATGATGATGTTATAGATCTATTTGATGTGATAACAAACAATATACAAAAAATGAACACAAGTACATGCAAGAGTTAATAGACCTAAAACACACACACATTAGCAACAAGTCATGGCTTATATAATAAACCAAACCACAATACAAACATGGAAGAGAAATCAGTCAAAAAAATAAACCCAATATGAATAGGAATCAACGGACACCAAAGTTGTATATGAACAAGGATGTTAATAACTCAACTGTAATTGGTCTATAATTGTAACAATGATCCAGATCATGCAAAACATTGATTAAACCCGACTAATTAAGAAATAAATTAATCGACATAGAAGACAACACTTTACATGTACACATAACAATCTAGGTAAGTTATCACCAAACAAGTGAACAAATTGTTGAGTTTTAGAGCTTAATTGTTTCACATTAGCATACTTTACTAACTTGTTGGAATACACAAGAATCGGTTTCGGTCACCTAGGGACCGGTATCGATCAAGGCAAGGAGGGGCTGACATTGGTTAGGGTAACCGGCGTCGGTTACCTGTGTGTGAATGTTTATATTTAACTCATAGGAATTAGATCTAATATTTTTTATAAAGTTGATCTAATGGTCTGTAAACGCATAGCTAAGGTGCCCTAAGTTTGTATATGTATAAAGGAATGAGAATTAGGGTTAGAAGTTGGTGAATTGAATTTGTTGAATGTAAGTTTCCTTGGCGAACAAGAAAGAGTAGCTGGTGAGGAGAAAGAATTTTACATCCTGTAAGGTGTGGAAGATTATAGATCTTCATTTGTATTTCCTCTATAAAGCACTAAATAATAAGATTGGTCATTTCTTAGTAGACATAGCCTACACTAGGTGAACCACGTTATACCTGGCATTATCTTTCTCTTGTTTATTTTATCTTTTGGTTAAATTCCATGTTTATTATTGGTATGCTATTATTGATTATAAATTTGTACAACGTTGGTTTATGGTTTAACCCCAATAATTGGTATCTAGAGATTTGTTTGGAGGTTTTGTGTGTTGAAAGGATTTACTCTCAGAGGGTTTTTGATTGAGTGGGAGCACAACAATGACATAAGATAACAAATATAGAGTAGAGAAATTTGACGGCTATAATTATATTTTATGGAAGATACAAGTGGAGGATTATTTGTATCAGAGAGATTTATATTTTCCATTTGATGAGAAGGCAAGGCCTGCAAAGATGATTGATGAGGAATGGAATATTCTTGTGAAAGGATATGAGATCTATAAGATTGAGATTGGCAACATTTGTAGCTTCGAATATACGAAACAACAAACACAGTAGATTTAATGAAAGATTTATAAAACTTATATGAAAATCCAAGTGCATCGAATAAATTTTATTTGATGAATAAATTATTTAATTCTAAAATGCAAGAAGGTGGATCTATGTCTAATCATTTGAATGATTTCCGTTCTATTGTTAATCAATTAAAATTGTTTAACCGTTTGCTCTTTTCTAAATAGTTGGGATAATTTAGTAATGGCTGTTAGCAATACAACATCTACTTCTAATATTTTAAAGTTTGATGATGTAGTTATTATAATCCTGAATGAAGAAATATGTAGGAAAAGTACAAGAGAATCATCATCTAGGAATGCTTTGAATGTGGAAAATATGGGAAGATCTAAAGAGAGATCCAAGAGCAAGAAGAATGGTAGAATAAAGAATGACATAAATTGATCCAAAGTCAAAGATATAATCTACTGGAATTGTGAAAAGAGAGGACATGCAAAGGAGTGTTGGTTTAAGGAAAACAAAGAGAATATACCAGACAAAGGTAAAGAAAAAGGTAAAGAGGAAAACATTGCAAGTGAGGTAATGCAAGATGCTCTTATTCTCTCCTTAGATAATAAAGTAGAATCATGGGTTTTAGATTCTGGAGCTTCTTTTCATGCTACCCCTAATAAAGGTTATTTCAGAAATTATGTTCAGGGTAATTTTTGACATGTTTATTTAGGAGATGATGAACCATGCATGATTACTAGTAAAGGTGATGTTCATATTAAATTACAGAATGGAAATACATGGGTATTGAAAGATGTGAGGCATGTTCCAAGCCTCAAGAGAAATCTAATTTCTGCAGGGCAAGTAGGAGAATCTGGATGCATGGTTACATTCACATAGCCAATTCTTGGAAAGTTTCCAAGGGAGCCCTTGTTATAGCAAGAGGCAAGAAGGTAGGAACATTATATTTGTCTACCTATGTTACTGATTCCTTTTTTGTGCTATCTACTTCAGATTCAGATGCAAGCATGTGGCATTATCAGCTAGGCCATATGAGTGAAAAAGGAATGCAAATCTTAAAGGAAAAGGGTAAGTTATTAGATTTGAAACATGTAGATCTTGACTTATGTGAGAATTGTATATTTGGAAAGAAGAAGAAAGTGAGATTTCATAAGGTTGGGGCAACAAAAATTGGAGCTTGTTCAATTAGATGTATGGGGACCAACTCAAGTTGCTTCTCTTGGAGGATCCCAATATTATGTGACTTTCATTAATGATGCCACAAGAAAGGTATGGGTTTATTGTATTAATCAGAAATCTGATGTTTTTGAGACTTTTAAAAGATGGAAAGCCCTTGTGGAAAATGAAACAAATTTAAAGTTAAAGTGCCTTAGATCTGACAATGGTGGTGAGTACTACAACAAGGATTTTAATGATTATTGTTCAGTGAATGGAATACACAGAGAAAGAATGGTTCCTAGAACTCCACAAGAGAATGGAGTTGCTGAAAGAATGAACAAAACAATCATGGAATGTGTTAGAAGCATGAGGATACATGTTGGTTTGCCTTTAAATTTTTGGTCAGAAGTAGTAGATACGACAATATATTTAATTAACTATGGGCCTTCAAGTGCATTGGATGGTGGAATACCAGAAGAAGCATGGACTAGAAAAGAGGTAGATCTTTATTTTCTTAGATTATTTGGTTCAGAAGCTTTTGTGCATATTGATAAGGAAAATAGGAATAAATTGGATGCTAAATCCAAAATATGCATTTTCATTAGTTATGGTTCTGGTGATTTTGGATTCTAGTTTTGGGATTTAGAAGATACTAAGATTTTTAGAGTCAGTAACATTGATTGGAATGAAAAGAGAATATACATGGATCAAGTTTTGGTACCCAAGAATGAACAAGGTGAAGAGTTTTTTGAGAAAGATGCATTCTCGGATTTAAAATAAAAAATCCACGTACAATGGTGTCGGTTAGGGTGACCAGTGTCAGTCATAGCGAGAATCAATACTGGCTAAATAGGACCAACATCAATTGGGTGAACGACATTGGCTAGAGAGGAACCGAAATTGGTTACAGGAGACCAACATCAGTTATTGTGTGAAATTTACATGAATGTGCAACATGAACAAAATTAGCCACATACACCCCAAATCTTAGTGAGAAGGTCACAAAGGGTAAGTAGACCTCTAGAAATATTTACTCCTTCATTATCTTATTTATTATTAATTGATAATTATGAACCCGAGTGTTTTAAAGAAGCAATGCAAAGTAGGATACCCATTTACGGTTAGAGCATGGCATGGATGAGGATATGGACTCCTTGGAAAATAATCAGACATGGGATTTAGTCAAGTTGCCGGGAGGTAAGAGGAAATTTTAAAACAAGTGAGTTTACAGGATCAACGAGGAAGAGGGTGGAAAGAAGAGATACAAAACAAGGCTTGTGGTAAAAGTATTTTTACAGAAAGGGGTATTGAATTCAGTGAAATATTTTCTCTTGTTGTTAAAATGAATTCCTTATGTATTGTTCTTATTTTGGTTACATCAAAATATTTGCATTTAGAAAAACTTGATGTTAAGATGGATTTCCCTCATAGTGATTTGGAGGAAGAGATCTTTATGAATCGATTAGTTGGTTATGAAGTCAAAGGTAAGGAGATACTTGTGTGCAAGTTGAAAAAGATCTTGTATGGGCTCAAGAAAGCTCCAATGCAATGATATATGAGGTTTGATAGTTTCATGCATGAGTATGGTTATATGAGATGTGAATCTGACCATTGTGTTTATTTCAAGAAGCTTGAAAATGGGAGCTATATTATTTTGTTACTATATATGGATGATATTCTTATTTCAAGACATTGGTGAGCTTAAGGAAAAGTTATCTCACACATTTATAATGAAAGATTTGGGAGTTATAAAGAAAATCCTTGGCATGTAAATTCACAGAGACAAGAAGAACAAGAAGTTGTATTTGTCTTAAGAGGATTTTATCAATAAAGTGTTGAAAATATTTAAAATGCGGGATGCAAAACCTATAAGTACACCTATGGCTAGACAATTCAAATTGAGCAAATATTAGTTTCCTACATCACATGAGGAGGTCGAGTACATGATACAATTTTCATATGTTTCAGCAGTTGGAAGTCTTATGTATGATATGGTTTGTACCTAACCATACATTGCAGAGGTAGTGGGAGTTGTGAGCATATTTATGGCCAATCCAAGTAAAGAGCATTGTAAATAAGTCCAATGGATTCTTAGGTATTTGAGACTAACATATAACATGCAGTTATGCTATGGAGGGTCAAATACTTGTTTATGTGGCTATGTTGATTCGAGATGTGGCTGAATATTTGGATGGTAGGAGAAGCACCACTAGATATATATTCACGCAGTACGTACGATGACATTTAGATAGATTTATGGATTGTAGAAGGTTGTGGCCTTGTCTATTATAGAGGCCGAGTATGTTACAGCTACAGAGGCTAGCAAAGAGATGATATGGATGAGAAGGTTCATGGAAGAGTTTAGAAAGTAGCAAGAGGATTGCATGTTGTACAGTGATAGTCAAAGTGTGATTCATCTAGAAAAGAACTCAATATTTCATTCAAGAACGAAACACATTCATTTGAGATATCACTTCATATAACAGGTGTTGGAGGATGGGAAGATGAAGTTGGAGAAATTTCATACAAATAAGAACCCTGCAGATATGCTAACGAAATCGTTGGCAAAGGAGAAGTTGGATATTCACTCCACTTTTGTTGGTCTTCAAGTTTGAGACTTGAAGAGGGAGAAATGGGCCAAAGAAAAGGATTCAAGGATGGAGATGTACGTGCAGTGTAGCCATTTATCTCTAAGTGGGATATTGTTGAGTTATGGAGCTTAATTGCTTCACATTAGCATGCTTTACTAACTTGCTGGAATACATAATAATCGACGTCACTGGTTGGATAGTGACATCGGTCACCTAGGGACCGGTATCGGTCAAGGCAAGGAGGAGTCGGCATTAGTTAGGGTAATCGATGTCGGTTGTATGTGCATGAACACTTATCTTTAACTCATGGGAATTAGATCTAATCTTTGTTTTAAATTTGATCTAATGGTTATAAATTCATAGCTAAGGTGCCCTAAGTTTGTATATGTATAAAGGCATGAGAATTAGGGTTAGAAGGTGGTGAATTAAATTTTTGAATGTAAGTTTCCTTGGAGAGAAAGAAAGAGTAGCTAGTGAGGAGAAAACATTGTACATCTAGTGAGGTATGGAGGATTATAGATCTTCATTTGTCTTTCCTCGTAAAGCTTTGAATAATAAGATTGGTCATTTCTTAGTGGACATAGCCTACACCTTTGGGTGAACCATGTTATATTTGGTGTTATCTTTCTCTTGTTTATTTTGTCTTAAGTTAAAATTTGTGTTTATTATTTGGTATGCTTTAAATTATTATAGATTTGTAAAACATTGGTTTATGGTTTAACCCTAACACAAAGAATACTAATATTAATAACTAACTAGAAAGAACCAATATAGCACAATTCGCAATGACAATGTCGAAGACACCCCTAATGTGTTCCAAAATGAAGAGATAAATAAATTGTGAATACCCCGGTGATAGCTTAGATTTGAGAGGATTGAATCAAGTTAAAGAGTGGGGTGATGTTTAGATACCCCAAAAAAATCTTAGTAGATCCTAGTGAAGCATGATCTATATGAGGCCGAAGTTGAGTGTGCCCCTAAGTAAAATTGCATTGCGAAGGGTAACATGATTGATTTGAGAAATGTAAATGATTTGGAACAATCAAATAACGAACTAAGTTATATAGTTGTGAGTAGTTTTGGAAATTTTTGAAATGTTTTGCATTTTTTGATTTTATTTCGAAACAATGTTATATTGTTTTTGAATTGTGAAACAATTTTATATTATTTTAGAGTTTGAAATAATTTTATATTGTTTATAGGTTTTTAGATTTTAACCACATGCCAAAGGATAGGAAAAAGAAAAGGGGTTCCCAGTAGTAACCAACACATTAAACATGAAAAAAAGTGAGCAGTAAGTATGATAGAAGGTGAACAAGAGTGATGAACAATGGGCATGATGACATGATAAGGGGAACATATGACATAAGATGAGATAGATTCACACAAGCAAAGTATACATGGAAAAAGGTGAAGCGAGGGAGTGCGTTGATACACCCCAACTCAAGGGTTACTCTTTGGAGACTCAAGAGTAGAACTTATTCTAGATGAATGGAATTGATGGGCTCTTTAAAATATTTTCCATATTCAATAGATAATTTACATGCACTAGATACAAATTTTTCATTTATAATGTAAGGACCCAACTAGTTAGGCTCAAATTTGCCTTGCTTCTCACATAGATTGGTTGTGTTCTTTTGATTTTCTTTAGAACCAAGTCACCAATCTTGAACTGTCATGGTCAAATCTTGTGGTTATAGTTACAACACAATATATTTTGATATACCGTAAATGGTCCAAAGCACGAATGTGTATCTCATCCACTAGATCCATCTCCCCAAGGCATGCAACACGAAATATTCTTCATATATGACGTGTTAGAGGGAGACAAAAATGAAGGAAGTTTAACTTATAGGTAATATGGCTCAGAGCCATATAAGAGGAAAATGGGGCAACTCCTATAGGAGTACGGAAAGATGTGTAGTAGGCCCATAGGGAGGGATACAAATGGGTAAGCCAATTATGTCCATGTTTATCGACCGCCTATTCCAAGATGGATTTGATAGTCTTGTTTGACGCTTTGGATCGGTCGTTGGATTGTGGGAAGTAGGGTATATCCCATTTTAGGTGGCTATGATATTTTTAGCAAGGGTTTAGACATTCTTATTTTTAAGGAACCACCATTGTTAGTGAAAACGACAATGGGAATGCCAAAATGAAAAATAATATGATTAAATATGAACTTGGAAATATTACACCCGAGAAATGTAGGTGAGAGGCATAGGATCGATCCACTTGGTGAAATACTCAGTGGTAGTTATAATGAATGTATGGCCATTGGAAGATGTGGGCTTTATTTTCTCGATTAGATCGATCCCCTTTTGAAAAAGAATAGGGTGAGGTGATAGGATGCAAGGCTTGGGAAGGTGCATGAATTAGATTACCATGCTTTTGGAAATCCTGACATTTCTTCACATAGTTGCATGCATATGTCTCCATTGTAGTCCAAGTAGTATCGACACACAATATCTTATTTGTAAGGATCATTCCACTAGTGTGTCTGCCATAAATACCCAAGTGTACTTCAGCCGAATTTTATTAGCTTCATCTTGATTGAGACATATTAAGATATTCCCATCATAACCTATTTAATATAGGGTGTCAAAAGTGAGGATAGTGTAGCATGAGGCATGTTGTGACAAGGTTATTTTATTTTCTGATTTTAGATTAGGAGGGTAGGATTTGGTTTTAATGAAGGTGTATATATCTTGATACAAGGGTGATCGGGAACAAAAATCTCAGACCATGGTGGGATCCAAAAAAATTGTATGTGGGCACTAGAAGATGTTTAATGATGAACTCATTATGAGTTTGATTAGTGTCGTGTGTAAGAAGGGATGCAATAGTTTTCATGGCATCCGCTGCTTTATTTTGCGCACAAGGAACATGTTCAAAAGTTATAATCTAGAAATACCCTTTGAGACTATCAACCATGCATTTGTAGGGTAAAATTTTCTCATCTTTGACTTGATATTCACCATTGAATTGATTAATGATGAGAATGGAATTGTTGTAGGTGTCAAGAGATAGTGAAGTCTAATATTTCTATCAATTATTCAAATTTTGATATGTTTTTGTGTAAGGGAATTCGATGTGATAGTATTTAGGTATAAGTTCCACGTTAGGTGTACGTAAGAAAATTCCCACTCCTGAACCATGGGTGTTGTAGGATCCATCAAAGAATATATTTCATGAAGGTATTATTTCTATGTATAATAGGTCTTCATCTGGAAATTCAAAGTTTAATGATTTGTGAACCTATTAGTGGTGTTGTGACCAGTTGATCTGCTAGTGCTTGACCTTTTATAGCCTTTCAATTGACAATTTCAATGTCAAATTCATTGAGGAGTGCAATCTAGCTAGACATATGTCCTATTATTACTGGTCATGAAAGTAGGTACTTGAGAGGGTTGATCATTGCTATAAACTTGGTTGTATGATTCAAAAACTAGTGTCGTAACTTTCCAAAAGTGTAAGTGACTGCTAAGCAAGCTTTTTCATCCCATGAGTACTTGAATTCATGTTCAAGAAGAGTCCTACTAAAATAGTAAACGTCTTATTCCGAACCTTATCATTATGTTGCATTAATAATTCCTCGATGACATATTCTATTGAAAAAGTGTGTTATAACACAAGATTGTCTGTATAGGTGGCACGAGCACCGAAAGAGAGGACAAATATTCTTTCAATTTAGCAAATGAGTCTTGTGATCCTGTATCCATTTGAATTAGACATCCTTCTTAAGAAACTAGTTGAAGTGATGGAACTTGTCTACCAATTGAGAGATGAATTTCCAAATAGACTATATTTTTCCGTGTAATCCCTTTAACTAATGCAAATTTTGAGGAGGTAGCATATCCATTATATATTTGACTTTTCTAGGGTCCATTTTAATTCCTCTTCATGAGATAATGAATTCCATAAGTTTTTCCAAAGTGATGCCAAAGACACATTTTTTTGGATTAAGGATAACCTTGTATTCCATTAACCTCTTAAAAATATGCTATAGAATAGTTGGATGGTCAACTTGTGTTTCAGACTTAGCAAGTATATCATCGACATAGTCTTCCATGATGTCATGAAGAAGATTGTGAAAAATAATAGTCATTGCACTTTCATAGGTTACACCAACGCGTTCTTAAGGAAAAATGGCATGACCTTGTAAAAAAAGTTCCCCATGGTGTTGTGAAAGCTATATTATAATAGTCCTCTTCAACAAGTTGAATTCGTTTATATCTGAAAAATTTCTCATAAGGGATAACACCTCGTGGCCCATAGTAGAATAAAAAATCATATCGATGTTAGGTAGAGAAAAATCATCCTTAGGATATGTGATGTAGAGGAAATAAAAATTATCATACAGATATTTTACTAATGAGAGGATGCAAAAACTAACACCATTCTGTCTCTCGCATAAGAGGATCACAAATAAACCTATAATGTTTTAAAAACTTGTTAAAATTGCTCAATCTTTCCAAACTCGACACTCTATCACCTTGAAATGGTATTCTTTGGCACCTTTCTTTATCTTCTCGGTTCAAAGCAGTGTCAATGCAACTCCCCTAAACAAAATCTATCTCATGCACTTCACTTACTCTTGTCTTTACCTTACTAGTTCTCTTTTCTTGTTCTTAGTCTCTTTGTACTAGCTCTTAAACAAGCATACACCTTTCTAGTTAGGATTCACTGAGGCTTCTCAAATCTTAACCCCTATTTATACACTCAAAAGCTGTTAGGATGAACATCAACATGAATTCAAGTGACCCAAAGCACAATATAACTCTCCTTGTACAAACTAACTTCCTAGCCCTTAAGAAAACATTTCTTGGATCAATCATGAAAATTTTATCCTAGGGATTCCCACAAATAACTACTAACTCCACTAGTATTCTTTCCACACCCTTTACATACATGTAAAATCTTAGGGTCAAACTCTTTGATCAACTCTTTATACTTCACTTTTTGTACTTTGTCTTCAAACCCTCACTATCTCGCCTATAGAGATTGTCATGCATATTTCCCTTTATATGAGGTATCAATGTGCAATGTCTATGTTTTTTAGAACCCATTAAGTCATTTTTTCACTCTAATAAGTTTCAGTGGTTCCACTCTAGGTTTAGAGTTGGGTTCCTTTGTTAAATGAGCTCTACCACTAGGTCTTTCCCTGCTTCCCAATGTCCTAGGGAAAATGTGAAGATTTTCTCCTAATTCCACCAATGAATGTCTAAATTTTTCTTGAATCATCTTAATAACCTCCCTAATAATGATTATACCAAATTTCAGGCCTTCAAGGTAGATGATTTAGGTCTTCAAACTGTGTGCCCTATTTGGATCTTGATTGTACAACTCGAGAATAGCCCGAGAATCAAGAATAAGCTATAATGTTCACTAAGTTTGATTTTAGGCTTGAAATATTGTATGAGTATCTGTAGAAACCGGTGAAAAATGATCTCTTACCGGTAGCTTATGAAAGCACAAAATTCCCCTTCAACCAAACCAATCATCCTATGATGCACGTTAACAAACATAGATTTTTCATGATTAGCTAGATAAGAACCTAAAAGGAAGAAAAATTCTTTAAGATCTTGAATCAATTACTCATATGTTCTTCACAATGAAGCCAATAAATACTTCACTTGATGCGGTGAAAAAATCACGAGTTTTAGTTCAAGGTTTTTCTAGAAACCCTAGCATGCAAGAAAGATACCAAATATGAGCCTCATTCTCTTTTTATTTGTTTATCACAACCCTATCAACATGCATTTGGTCATTAAATAAGCTTATGCACCTTCTCATGATTGAGAAAATCACATAATTTCTTCACTTTTATGAATAGCAATGAGCCTATTCAAGGTTTTAACATGTAAAGACATAAAAATACACACTTTCACATTCTTGATAAACATAAGCATAAACTTACTCAAAGATAAATATAATATACTCACCACATTCACAAATCATACACTCTGAAATAGCCACAGGTTAGTCATGCATAAGAATCATCCAAGACACCATATACTAGCATTCAAATACTTAGCTCAAGATTCCATGACATGTGCTCAGAGATCAAGAATCCATTCTAAGGATAAGGAAATTAAACATGCACATGAACAATGTTATTAATCCTATAAGAGCATCTTCATCAACTCTCTAGATGCTCTACCTCCAACTAGGACACACATTTTTCAAGCATTCAACCCTCACTTTCAAAGTAATGAATCATCCAATGACATGAAACCCATAATATAAGTTCTTAATAGTAATGATATACTTCAAAAATACAAGGTATAAGGTTTAATAGCTACAATATTACAGAATACTAGCAAACAGATTATCCAAAATTACATGCTGCGATCACAAATTGAGTTTTCTTTCTTCAATATCCTTCCGAAAATTTACACCTTGATTCATACCTGGGTAGAATGAGTAAGAATAATTACATTATATGTCTTATATTTTCTTCCCCACCCTTACTCGATCTCCTGCCTCTCATATTAGTTACAAAACTTGAACTATCATGGCATTTCTTCAAAAGAGTTACTTATATCTACTAGGCCTAAATTTAGGAAAATTAGCTCATGACATAACATGTGATCATAAAAAGTCTCTAAATCCTCATGTTACCTCATTCCACCCCTTGTACATTATTTTCAAGTTTCAAGAATGCATTACAACCTTCAAACTAAGCCAAAATGGCCAAATATTCAAATATTGCAAAAAGGAGGGAAAAGCTCCATTTTGAAAATTTGAAAGACCCACAACTAGACTAACCACACACATTGACATCTAAAGACCTCTAGGACTCATGAACACATTTAACACACTAAATATAATGCCTTCATGGTTTATTTAGCTAGATAAGGTGATGCTCCTGCATCATACTTTGGGGTAGGAAAAACAGTAGTCCTCATAGCTAAGTATTCTTCTTCTTCTTTCTAGTTTCTCTTCTTCTTCATCTCAACTCTAACCTGATATTCATCTTCAAATGGTTCGTCATCTTTGTCTTCAGCTATGTGCTTTGATTATATTTCATCTTACATGTAATATTCATAAAGGAAGTATGCTTCTTCACATGTTTCTTCTTCTTCATTTCCTTCTTTAATCATCATATCTAACTCGGAACATGTTGTTATTGTTATTCCTTGATTGCATGTGATTCTCCATGACTGTTTTCTTCTTGCTCATCATTCAATTTACTTGGTTCATCCTCTACCTTCATTTCTTAATCTATACTTTCATTATCATTATATCCTTCATTTCGCAAGGTCTCTCTACTTGTCTTAGCTTTCATCTCATTCTCTCCACTAGGCCGATTGCCACATGCTTGTGAGAGATCTCCATGATCTCTTCACCACACAAACTGCTACATTATCACTCTTAGCTGATCCATAGTGAGATTGAGATGGACCAAATACCTCTTCTTCTATCTTATTTTCTATTTCTTCATTTAAGGCATCATTTCCTGCATCTTCTTCTTCTCTTTGTGTACCTGCATTCACCCATTCAAAGAACAATTAGAATTAAAATTTAGAGGCTCTTTAGCCTCTTAAGGTGATCCATCAATGAGCTCTTATTCTTCATTACCATGTTGCTTCACTTAATCACTCTCTTCTTCATATAATATATTCTTTTCAACCTCTTTTCTTGCTTTCTCGCCCTCTTCTCTTCTTGCTTCATCTTTCGTTCTTCTTGTCTTATCTCTCTTCTCAACTGCTCTCTCTTTTTCTTCTTCACAAGTAGCTCTAATGGCCACTTAGCTATTTTCTTGATCAATATCCCAACTGATTCCTCTACTTCTCTCTGGATTTTTTTATCATTTTCAACAATATCCGTACATCCCTCTTTAACTCTCTTTCTTTCCAACCGCTTCTTCCTTTCCTCTTTCATTTTCTTTCTATCTCTTCTTGCTCTCTTCTATTGCTCAAGTATTTCTAGCAATCTATTAGCCATACATGATGTTGATTCTACTTCATCCTCATTATTTGTGCCATCTTATCTCCAAAGGCCTAGTAGCCCTTGCTTCCATATAACCTCTTCTTTCGACACCATCCTTACCACTCTTATTTTATGCTTTTTCTCTCTCATCTTCTCATGTACTTGCTTTGACTTGATATTTTATTTCTCATCTACCAAATTCTTCATCCATTATGGCATTTTGTACCTATGGTCAATGACTGGTCTCAACCCATTTTATTCACTCATCTTCACCATCATTATTTACTACACACAATCACACAACAATGTTAGAAACAACAATGTATTCATTCAATTTCAATGCCACGCTCCGATACCAGTTAACACATCATGAAGAGAAAATCAAAAGTATCATGCATATATATGCCTAATAAGAGGATGCAAACAACAACACCATTCTGTCTCTTCATAAGAGGATCACCTATAACCCTGTAATGGCTAAAAACTTGTTAAAATTTCTCACTCTTGCAAACCGACACTCTATCACCTTGAAATGGTATTATTTGGCACCTTGCTTTTATCTTCCCGATTCAAACAAAGTGTCAATTTAAAACCCTTAAAAATTCTATCTCATGCACTTCACTTACTCTTGTCTTTACCGTCTTGGTTCTCCTTTCTTGTTCTTGGTCTCTTTGTACTAGCTCTTGAACAAGCATATACCTAGCTAGTTAGGCTTCACCGAGGCTTCTCAAATCTCAACCCCTATTCATACACTCAAAACAAGGTGATGAATCAAAGAGAGGGATCAAGGCCCAACATATCTTTGTAGGAACAAATAAATAAGTCTTTAAATTCAAATAAAATCTCTATGAAGGCCTTGATTTCAATGTCTAAGAGATCGATGCCAAGTTGTAGAAATTTGGGTTGGTCTTACATTCGATATTGATAGTGGTCATTTCTTCTACCAACAACTTGGAATAATAATTTTCTGAAAGGAAGATGATGTTTTATATATGTCATTATATATTTCCAATAAATCTCCTCTCTCTATCTCTTCTAAAAGTTTTTCACTAGGAGATGTGTCCTTCTATTTATTTTTATTTTTCTATTTTTGTCTCTCGCATAACACCTTAGAAAGGTTTCACTATACGAGATATGTTTTTTTAACTTTTTACTTTTGGACAAGAGATTTTGCGTTCTTCGCCGACGTGAGAATTAGTGTCAAGCTTTATATCAAAACTCTTCTTGTGTTCCAATTAGGGAAAAGGGTCTCGAGCCCTGAGGAACTCTTGGATGGCCTCATCATTTTGAAAGAGGTCCATGGAAATATGAGACTGTTTAACCGATCAATAAGGGAAGTGTAGATAATGTCAAGGGTTCTCATGGAAAGGTCTTCATGGAAAAGTGTGGTTTCGGGGCGAGGTCTTCAAGGAGGGTATGTGTGGAAACGGTCTTGACTTTAGAATCCAAGACCTCATCAATAGCTAATACATCGAATATAAAAATATTCACAAAATTCTCATATCCTAGACCATGTGTGTAGAGGTTAGATTTGATTTCCATGGGTTTGAGGGTACCATGTCCTTGTGGGCCTATCCCTCTTCCTTTCCAATTCATGTTTTTCATCATTCGATGTGCCTTGGTATATTCGGTGGATTCATAGAAATCTACCATCTTATCTTCATATAACCAAGAGCCATCAGAGCCTTGAATATGTTCATCTTCTAGATATCCATGTCATCTCCAAGGAGTAGTTCCCAGATAGTAAACTGGAGGTTATCGTAAATGAGGAGCGTTAGGGCATCCATAACTATGAGGTGACAATGGGAGTTGACTAATAAGAAATGCATTTTCAAGTGTGTACTCACCAATACCTTTATGGGAGAACTTAATCTCGGGGGATGGTTTTAACGTAGAAACTTCTTAAGAAGACACAGAGACATTAGGGTGGAGTAACATTTCAGGATCAACATGGTTGTTAAGCAACATGGATGACACAAGGCTCATCTATATGATTAGTAGATAGGAAATAATTTTTATTTTGGTACTTTTCTTTGAAAAAAATATAATACTCAAATGGGTTGGAATCACCAAGCAAGGTGAACTCTTTGTCGTTATGTGGGAATTTGATGCCTCGATGGAAGGTGGAAAACACGGCTTGCATCACATGTATCCAAGGTCTACTCAAGCGAAGATTTTATGATGTTTTTACATCCAAGACATGATAGAGGGTGTCCAAAAGTTGGGGACCAACTTTTATGGGGAGGGTGATTGTACCAAAGGATTGGTGCTCAGTGTTGTCATAACCACAAATGGTAATAACATTAACAACTAAGTCATCTATTGTGTGACCAAGACAACGTAGAATTTTCATATAGAAAATGTTAAGAGCTCTTTCGTTGTCTATAAGAACTCTTTTTTACCTTTTGGTTCGTCATGTAGGCTTTAATATACAAATATTTGTTGTTTTGAAGGTTGGATTCAACATATCCTTAAGGCCAAAAGACAATATATGGATTTTAGGTGAAAGGTTTGCAATCATAGCTTGAAACTGCTGAACATTAAGAATTAGCAGAAAACACACTTATGAAGCAAACGAGTGAGGATATATTATAATTTTGGTGACTATTTCAATAACTCCATTAAATATATGTGTGTAGGCATGGTCGTTAACTATTTTATAATGTCAAACTAACTGGGAGTAGAAGATTTAGATTTAGAATCTGACTTCTGATTTAGGGGAGCCGTTGTTTTGGAAGTTTGAGGCTTGGTAAAAGACGTAGATGGTTGGTTTACCGCAGGAACCCATATATTCTTTTGGCATGTGGAAACAATATTAATTGGAGGTTTGAATTTAATGGTGTCGACTGTAGGAGGCACTTCCTCAATAAATGAAATAATCGATTTAAACTCAACGTTATTGGAGGATGGACCTTTATCAGCGTTCTTATTATCAACACCATGTTTTGGGAATGGGTTTGTAAACACCTTAAGATTTTCATTTGGTGTTTTTTTGGTTGAAGGTTCGTCAACTTTAATTTCTCCACTATCAATAAGGTCTTGGAAAAAATGATGTAAACGGACACATAGATCAATTGTGTGACCATCGATGTGATGAAAGTCATAAAAAGTTTCAGGTTTGTACCGATTAGATTTATGTTATCCTTCAACTCAAGGTTTTATGATAGGGAACGTTACCATGTTGGCATTAAAAATTTATCATAATATATTGTAGAGAGATTATCCCAAAGATGTGAAGTGGCGTCGTTTAGAATCACGCGAGGAGGAAGCCTCTTTTCTAGAAAAACCAAAAGGTTGTTTGGATTTGTTCGGTTTACCTTGAGTTTTTTTAACATTGTGGACATTTCGACTGTCCATAACACAATCGTTGACAAAATTTTGGTTTTAGTCAAATTTTTTGGATTTGTATTGGTAAGGGCTATTATGATTGTTATTATGTTTCCCATTATCCTTTGAGTGAGGTTTTATCAAACCTTTTGTGACAAGGGATTTTGAATCTGCAATCTTTTTAAATAACTTCCTCAAAGTTATCAAGGTAATGCATTTGCATGTGAAAGGATAATTTGTTGTTAAGGTTGGGTATAAAGATGCTCACAAGCTATTTTTCAAGAATTGAGCATGGGAAGCGACTAACAATACCACACCCTCTTTGTAGGAATTGTGAAAAGGTTTCATTAGAATGTTGTTTAACATTACACAAATCCATCATTATAATTTCATATTCTAGATTGAATGAGAAATGTTTAACGAATTTCTTTGAGAATTCTATGAAAGTTTGTATATAACGCTTGGGGAGGTGTAGAAACCAATCCAAGGCTTTTCCTCCTAGACTTCTTGGAAAGAGACAATAAAAATATATCACTATAGGCCACCTCTTGGCAAGCCATATAGAACTCCTTGATGTACTCTCTAGGATCATTCTTTACTTTGTATTAATCGAATTTCAGCATCTCAAAATATTTGGGAAAGGGCATGTGTAAGATGTCTCGTATAAAGGGTTAAGGACACAATTCTTAAAAAATAAATTGTTTACACTCGTGTTGCATAATCGAGATGGTATCCTTCATAATTTTCCATTCTTGGGTAAATGGTGAATTGTTATGTAAGATAGATAATGATCCATCACTCTTAGAGTTGTTGTTCTCTTTGTTGGGTGCAATATGGATCTTAAATTAATCATCACTAGTATTATTTGGCACCTCTTTGTTAGGATGTTTGTTAATGACTTTGGAATTCAGGATAACTAGTTGTTTAGCCATCTCATTGATTTTATCCATGAGGGATTTAGTGGGATTAGTGCCTAAGTCAATAGATTTTCCTTTGTCCCCAACGTTGGATTTATTTTTGTTTGATTCACTATAATTATCATTGTTTGTGGAGAATTTGCTTCTATCCTCATTATTTGTGTGGCTAGGACCGATCCATCGTCATTGTTATTTGACATGAATGGGTTACTTTTTTTGGATTTAGGCTTATCGAGTAATGTTTGTAAAACATCCTTGTCAAATTTGAAGGGTAATTTTTCTCCATCTCAAGGAGATGAAGCAAAAATTGGTCTTTATTCATACGTAAGATATTTTCAACGTGAGCTTGTTCTTTAGGAGATACATCATTTTGAAGTTCCTCATCTTTTTGATCGTCTTCACTATCATCGTGATTTCGGAAAGGATTTATGATTCTTTCAGTTCTTCCAAAAGGATTGTAGTATTTTTTTCTTTTTCACACCATTTTTAAACAAGGGGGAGAAAAAAGAGACGTGAAAAATGTTGCAACCCTTAGCAACATGGATGCTAAGATGGAAGAAATATTTTGTGATTAGTTTCGTAGATAACTTGTCCCTTAACAAAGCAAATGCTAAGATGGGCACAAAATTTTGGAATATTTGGATGATGCATCCCTTAACAAAGTGAATGTCAAGGTGGACATGTGTGAAAGTAATGATAAACTCAACCCTTGGAAAAGTTAATGCCAAGATGGAAGAGAGGTTTGATTGAAATTTATCATCCTCTAACAAAGTGAATGCTAGATGGGAGTAGGATTACAATGATGATAAAAAGATTTACGAATGTAATCTACCTCTAGCAAAGTGAATGCTAGAATGGAAGAGGATTTTTGTGATTAAAAGGTTTAGATTGAGCTCAACCTCTAGAAACATGAATGCTATAATGGAAGAGGGTATAACAAGGAGTCAAATCGTATGCAATCTACTCAACCCATTAATAATAAATAGTTAAGAAGGAAGAGGTTTATCAATGAAAAGATAAAACTTAAGTATCAATGACATGAATGTTTATAATGAAAATATGATGAAATTTTCTAAAATTTTAACAAAGGGTTTGTCAAATTAGAGACACAAGATAAAATGACGTTTATATTTCAACAATGATGGTGTTCGACTAAAAGATGTAAGAAAAGAAGGAAAGTATCAAATCTTTATGAAAGATAAGATATAAAGGACTTGACTATGATAAAGTAAGATATGAATATGTTAACACGTAAGTTGTGAGGATGAAAATGCTTAAGTGAGGATGTGGATATCCATGACTTAACACTTAATGTGAAAGGGGAATGAAAACCTAAAATTTTGGGAAATGTGATCCAAAGTTTGAGACTAGAACAAAATGGGGATAAGCTCAATATGAGACAAATCTGAAAGATAGGATGATTTGATGATCTCAAAAAAGAAGACTCAAATGGAAAAATGAGAACTCCAAAAGGGATGAAAGAAGATCGAATGAGAATTTGAGGATTCTAATAAATACGGATTTGATAAAATTACATATTATATAATGTTAAAATAAATATTTAAATAAAAATTACATCATAACATAAGTAAATAAATAAATACTTACAAGAAATAAATAACACAGTGACACAATATTTATAGTTGAAAACCCCGGTAGGGTAAAAACCGCTTTGAAAATAAATTTTTACTTGAGAGAACTTATTTTACATCCAAAGAAGATAACCTCCTTCTTAAAACCCTATTTACCATGGGTAAAACCAAATCATTTGATTTGCACACCTTTGATATATTTCCTAAATATATCAAATGAGGACCTAAAGTCCTTTTTATATAAGGTGATCGCGTATGTCTCCCGACCCACCTTTTCAACCTAAAATGGTGTACACGTATACCTAGGTGAGTGTATTTAATAAATATAAATATAAATGATTCACATTATTAAATACTTACCTAATCTATATTACCTAAGTATAAATATTTAATAATAGAAAGTATTCCATATTATTAAATATTTAACCTATATAATAGTGATGGACCCATATTAACTAAGGGTTGACCAAACCACTTAATCATTATGTTCCAACAATGTGAAAGAGAAGTTCCAAATGAAGGAAAAGAGACAAAATCTCTGAAAATTGGATTTTTAAGAGTAAAAAGAGAGGTAGTGAATGATTGAAAATTTAGAAAAAGGATGACAAGAAAGAAGTGAAAAAAGTCCAAATAAGGATAAATTTGGAGATTGTGTAAATAATAAAAAAGAGCCCAAATAAGGAGTATTTGGGATAGTGAAAAAAATATGAGTAACGATTACTTGGAAATATTAGAAGAGGATGAAAAATGAATCCAAACAAGGAGTGTTTGGAAACTACGAAAAGATACGAACGTGAAATATGAATCCCAAACAAGGAGTGTTTGGGAAAAAACGAGTGTGGAACACTACTACAAAAAGAAAGAGAATAAAAGAAAATAACAAAAAGAGATTTTTTGTTTTCTATTTGTTTTTGGCCTCTACCTTAGCTTGGCTTGGATAGTGTTTGGCTTCTTGGGTGGCTCTCTCAACTAGGTGTCAAGTAATATACCCGAGTGGGAATGGTGTTATTTCTAGTTTTCGGATTTACTTTACCCCTTTGAAACCCTGAGAAAAGATCTTTCTCAGAATGAATCACACTAGGGTCACCACTACTGGATATCCATGACTCTAATCTCACCTGTTTTACTAGTTAGGTAGAATAAAGGTACTCGTTTTCGTCATTGGCCAGTTCCCTCAATGTGCTAACTAATTTTGTGTTCTTGTGGTACTCCTCAAATGAGTTTTATGGATTATGTGAAAGCACTTCCCACAGTTATATCGGTTGGGAAATAACCTTGTCAAAAAAACCTACAAATACTGATGTGTAATGTTCATTTTATCTTGATTAAGAAATGAGATTGTTTGAACCACTAGTCTTTGACAAAGGCAACTTGCAGTTAGTAAACTGTTTTAGTATCCAATCAAGTCAACCTGTAATTAGTAGTTTAATTTTGATAGCCACCATGAAGATTTGGTCCTGCGCACAAAAGTTTAGAAGTTTTCTTGAGGTAGGTAAAGGACAAGACGATAGAAGCAAGTTCACATTTCTGATTTCCCATATCACTTAGAAATTGTAAGGAAAGAGTATAAATGCGAACAAGATTTTATTAAAAAGAGAAAAGAAAGATTAATTCCTTTTAAACAAAAAAATAGAAAATTTGAGAATCATGTTTTTGATTTCCAAGGTCAATCGATTGGAAAAGCACGAGGAAATAACATACATGTCATCTCACAATGATTTAAGAAAAGAAAGTGTTGAATTCTCTAATTAAAGCTTAAAATAGAAATAAATTTACGAAACACAATTAAATAATAAAAAATACGTATTAGATCGGATTAGAAGAGATGGGAAAAATAGAAACCTCTTTCTGGTTCATGGATTTTAGATTGTCTCTTATATATTTATACTCATCACTTTCTTCTTTGTTGTTGTTTGCTTCAACTCTTCTCCAACAACTTCCTCAAACAATGATTGGTTTCTTAATGTCTTCACCTTCATATGCATCTCCTTGGAATGTCCTTATACCTTCTTGGTCTTCACAGGCTTGCTTAGATATTGTATTCTTGAGCCATTTGGGCACTATGTACCCATGTTTTCTTGTAATATCATCTATGATCATACTTTGGTCTTCCTTCCCATTTACTTGCTACATGTCTTCATTTTGAATTGAAGACTCCTCACTTGAATAATTTGAAAAATCTGATTCACTTTCTTCCTGAGAGCACATATCTCTGTCATATTCATGTATGAATGATTTCAAATGCATTCTTTATTGTCCCCTTATCATGGTTTAATTGTTTGATCTATAATCCATAGGTGTCATAACCTTTTCCTAGGGAACATTTTAGTGGCTAATTTTCGTAAACTCACGAATATTAGGGATTTTGGAAATTGAAATGGTAAATTTTCCACAGTCGGTTTTCGCTTAGCTCACCAAAAATTTTAGCCGATAAGTCATTTGTATGGGTCATTTCACCTACTATTTATATGTAAAAATTAACTTATGCATGTATTTGTCGAGGTATAATACATAGTGTGGGGTGTTCCATGGTACCCATTTAATAAATACATCCAAAAAAGATTGAATGTCATCCAACTTAGGTTGGAAAACAACCATTATCGAAATCCAACCTAGGTTGGATGAAAGATGATGGATGGTCGTCTAACCTGGGTTGAATGGTCGTCCATTGTCTATCATCTAACCTAGTCGTCCAACCTGGGTTGTATGACAAATAATGTATGATTGTCAACCTGAGTTAGACACTTGGGCTGGATGAAAAATAATGTACGTCCATCCAACCCAAGTTAGATGGCTAGGTTGGATGACAGACGATGGGGCCGATCGTCAACCCGTGAGTTAGACAACCTGGGTTGACAACAAATAATTACGGTCATCAACTCAAAGGTTGGATGATAAATAATGTATGGTCGTCCAACCCAAGTTGGATGACAGATGATGGAAAATCATCTAACCCAGGTTAGATGGCTAGGTTAGATGACAAATAATGTATGCGGTCATCCGGCCCGGGTTTGACGGTTGGGTTAGACGAAAGATGATGGATAGTCATCCAACCCAGGTTGGACAACTGGGTTGGATGAAAAATAATGTATAGTCATCCAACCCAAGTTGGATGACTGGGTTGGAAAATAGACGATGGATGGTTGTCCACCCCAGGTTGGATGACAAACAATGGATGGCCATCCAACCTAGTCATCTTTTCCATGAAACAATTTTTCAGAAATTTTCCATTGATGCGAAAGTCAATTTTGGATATTCGCCACCAATTCTAAACTAATTTTTTGGAGAGGGGGTCTTAAAATGAACCCTTCCTTTTCCTTGGAAAGGTTTCCTTTGTACCTACAAAATCAGACTTGCAACATAGCATTAGCATATAGAAATGTCCTTTGAATGGACTTCACATCATTCTTCTTCCTTGGCATTTTATTTCTCTTGTTTTCTTCAATAAGAATCTTCTTCACTTCTCTCTTTGGTTCCTATTCATTCCAGAGATCTTCATTTCCATCAGACCACTCATTATCACCTTCTATGAGGCTTTCACACTCATACTTTGTTTCCTCTTTGCAAGAGTCTTCACATGCTTCACTCATGAAGCTTAACTCCTCTTGTGCATCTATCATCTCAACCTTTTTGTAGTCATCTTCCTCACATCCATAAGCTAACATTTCATCTTATTCTATAGGGTCTTCATCATCCCTATACTCAATTCTTGTTGCTAATATTTTATCCTCAAGGAGTTATATTTTCCTCCTTATATTATCAATCTCTCTTGCCCTCTTCATTTATTTTTTCTCCTTTCTTCTGCCACTCTCATCTCTCTCATTTCTTACACAAAAGTAATTACGTGTCCATGGCATAGTTTCCATGGTTTCCATCTCTCTTATCCATGTATATTTCACCTTGGATTGTAGTCTCTTTCTTCCTCTTATCCAAGCTCCTTCTTGGATATCTCACACTACCTCTTCCTCTTCTCTAAGATTCTCTATTTTACAAGCTTGGTGGCATTGAAGCCAACTCCTCTAGCTCACTCTTCTTCTGCTAGCTAGATTTCTTGGGCTTCACCTCAGCCACACTTATCTTCTTCCTCCTTGACTATTTGAGTCTCTCTTTCCTCACATACCTACAACCTTGCATCACCAATTCATCCAATCATTAACACAATGGTATAAAAGGGATAATGACTTAATCACTCTAGAAATTCATAAATATATAGCTGAGGTATCACCGATCTAAAACCAATAAAATGGTGTACCATCTAGCTTAGTACATGCTCATAATAGTTATGATCATATTATGTTCATGGTGAACCCACAGGTCTCCATAATATGTACACAAGATTCAATACTTGAAAGGGTTTAGGAGCTTACTTGGACTATTTTATACCTGATATTAGTTCTCAACCTTCATCAAGTGTATTCAAGACGAAATCCTATTTCCACCATATCATGTTGAGAGTAATGAGTCTTTCTTATAAAAGTTTGGAGTATGATGTGGATGAAAGATAATCTTCTTTCTTCTTAAGCAGAATTCTCTCCGTCTCCGAACATGTTCTTCAATTTGTTTACCTTAGGATGGTAGTTCATTGCATTGTTATAATTTCATTTTTGAATATCTTCTTTAGTTGAGAATATCATAACCATTTTGTAGATGAAGTTCAATCAATATGAGTCCACCTTGTATTGATTCTAGTTCCTTGTCACTTGAATATGAAGTTTTGTATATACTAGCTTGCATGTAGTCAAGAACATACCTTTCCAAGAATACTTAATTCTTAGGAACATTCTATAACTCTTAGATAAATTTAATACTTTTTCCATCTAGCTTGCACCTTTATAGGATAACAAAAACATACCTTACATTTTTTTTGCATGACAACAGGTTTGTCTTGTTAATAGAGGTAATCACCACCATATAAGCATAGATATTCTCTATCTTGACCTACTTAGTCTCTATAAACTTCATTCCTTTATTGATTCATGTTTTGTTCTATACCTCTTTATGTGCATGCAAGAATATTGTTGTCTAGGAAAATGTAGGCATGTTAGGAGCATGATTTTTAAGTTTCTTCATGCTTGACATATTCCTAGACACCTATGAAATTATTGGTTCTCTGTCCTTATTCCTGGATCAAACTCCAACTTTCTTGCAACCCGACATTGTATTCTTCATATTTTGACAAATCAATGTAAAGGATCTAATTGTTTTCTTTTGCTTACTTTGTGTAGGAATTTAAAGGACATAATTCTCTCATTTTGATTGTGATCATGGGAATCTAGCCACCATTTCAATCATCATTTGTTAAGACTCAAGTCTACATAACCTCTACAAGGTTCCTTAACAACAATCTAAGAGAACATAAGTTTGACAATCCTCTTATAGGCCACGGTTTAAGACTATGATGTAACAGATTGGCTAAGGGTGCATGCTTATACCATGGAGGGCATCGGGAGCACATTATAAATATTGTAATACATCATCAATATATTTCCTAAGCTTTGAACATGAGAAACTTACCAAAATAGCATCAAATCACATAGTCCCTTGTTCACTATGTCTTCTCACAGTTCTGAGAATATTCTGCCATCGAGATATTCATCCACACATGCTTGTTGAAATTTAAATTTAGATAACTCCTTCATGAT
This sequence comes from Taxus wallichiana var. yunnanensis, assembly GCA_018340775.1. NCBI lineage: Eukaryota > Viridiplantae > Streptophyta > Pinopsida > Cupressales > Taxaceae > Taxus > Taxus wallichiana. Next base: position 345,173,249 of record CM031240.1, on the reverse strand, counting down.
GAGGAGACAGAGATTTGTACGAAGTTTGGTTGAATTATATTAGTTTAATAAAAGTTATAGCAAGCCCTACCTTGAGCCCTAGACCACAAAATTGCTTGTAATTCTCTCAAAACTCAACGTCAAGGTTTCAAATAAATTTATTCTAGCTTGTAATTTGTTCCTCATCCTCTTATAAATGACAGTAGGATCTTAGATAATGTTTTTTCATGACTATGGGGTTTTAAAGCCGCTTCCCTATCTAAAACCTTGTGCATAGTCCTTAATAAACAAGTAAGATAGATTTGTTAACACTTGAAACATGGACTATACATTGCAAATCACATAATATACAAGAAATAAAGAAGGATGAGAGACATATCAACTCGAAATTCAAAACTCCAACTCTTATTCACTCTAAGAGCTTTCATACAACATTGTTCTCTACACAAATCTTGCATGCATCTTCCGATTATCAACTTTTCATACTTCTCTTTTACTACTCCATCTCTACACTCATATATTTCAACCTTTGCATGTTTGGATTAGTCTTTGACATAGTTTTTATACTCCCTTTTTAGCCTATAATTCCTAGATTAGATGATATTTTCTCTCAACCATACATGCTTTTATACTCCCTTTTAGCCTATAATTCCTAGATTAGATGATATTTTCTCTCAACCATACATGCTTATTACAAGTAATTAGTTTATCTAGGTTTGAGGAACAACAATGGATGGATAAATTTGACTTCCCCATATTGTGGAAATTCCTTCTAATGTAGCACATTCACAAGAAATTTTACTTTTACCTTTAAAACACCTAATTCCTATTTTTACACTCGTGTAAGAATCTTTTACATCACAATTCAAAAGTACAAACTTGAAGGGAAACTAGACTAACTCATATTACATGCTTGCATACCTTTCAAGGCTTATTCAAACTTGTTCATATTATCCAAGAATTTAGATGATGCTCTTGCATCACTTCCACCACAAAATATCAAGACCAGTCGTGGCAAGAATATTTCATTTGTTCCTCCATCTTTAAGTAGGGGAACCCTTTATTTTCTAGTTAATTTTCCAACGTTTTCATTGGGCAATATTCCTATTGGACGAGGTGTTTCAGTTTTGAACAAAATTGATTTGGATGAGGAATATATAGGGATTGAAAGTAGGGTTCAGGCCCATGGAATTTCTAATCCCAAATATATGATTCATGGGGAAATGAAACCTTCTCCAATAAGAGTGGATAGATCAATCACACCTTCTCAAAGTCTGATTTCCTTAACCGATGACCAAAAACTACTTTTGCATTTAATGTTCTTTTAGATGATAGTTGTTAAGTGAATGTTAATGATGTTTTATTGAAGGATATTGAACAATTAAAATTGTGGGAGTTTAGGGATAAATTTATGATAAAATAAATAAATTCTTGATTTAAAAATCACTCCTAAAGACATATATTGTATTCTTCAGTTCAAAATCAAGCCAACAAAGCTTGATATTTTGTTGAATCAAGATGTGTCTAGTTATGTATATTTTGAAAATGATTATGATGATGAAGTCTTAGATATAATGTTGAATAGAATTGAGAATTTAAATACAAAAGCACAATCCTATCACAATATTTGGTCAAGAGATAAGGGCCTTGTAGTTATTGCAAATGCGAAATGAGATAAGGCATTGGCAAGTCTTACTAAATTTTCAAATATTGTTTACAATTTTTTAAACTTTATTAATTATTTTATATTTTTAACTCCAGTCAAAGTAGGAAATGTATTTAGAATGAGGCTACAAGATTGCTTTACATGCATTTAAAAAATTCAAGGAAAATTTTAAATACAACAATTGAGGTAGAAGCAAAAGCTTGTTATCTTAAACAAGAAGAATAATACCTTAAGAAGGATAATAAAGGAAAATGGAATGGATCTAGAGATATTTTTGAAGATGAAAATAGAAGAGGATCCAATGTTACTATCTGCTGGTGATGTAGAAAATCCAAAACGAGAAATTATTTCAAATATTGAAGCCGTAAAAAGGATCTTGTTCAGTTAGGTGTTGTAAAAGAAAGTTCTGGTGTGCAAGAGATAGATACACAAATAAAATATTCTTCTTAAGGATGAATCTGCAAAAATAAATTGTCAAATTTGTAATTGTCATTTTAAAATATTGTTGTAAAATTGTTTCATATTCAGAGTATAAATATATATACTTTTAATGAAAATATTGAGAGTTTCAAATTTCAATCAATGTGGTGTTTTAATTTACTTTTGTTATATTAGTGCATAAGTTCTTCAAATAGATTCTTAATGTGATTATTATTCTCAATTGTGTTTGGTATTACTATTACATAATACATTTTACTATTATTATCATTTTCAAATACTTTCTATGGACAAAACTAGAAGTTACGTTTCCAAACACTGAAATTATTTTTCAAAGAACAAACACTGAAATTATCTGAAAATATTGAAAAATAAAATTTATATGGTGTTGTATTTGTACTATATTCATGCGTAAGTTCTCCCAAAAATGGAATGATATTATTTTCATTTAAAAGACAACAGAAAAAATAAGTATAACATTTCTCCATTAAAAACTCTAAACAAATTGCAACATTGAAAATATTATTCAATAAAGAACATGTGTATATAAAAAATAACAAGATACATATAATATGATATGAAATTTGATTTCTAGAATTACAATGTCCATACATTCTTCTTTACTCAATATAAGGTAGCTCAAACTGAAACATATCTTGAAAATTTTGGTCCCCAACACTCAAACTGTTATCTAATATTTCACTGCAATTTTCAGTCACAAAGTGTCGTTATTATCCACAAATATCATTGTATTAGAATTAGCGATCCCTCTCCTCTCTACAAGATAATTCCATACTATCATTACTCGTTCATAGGTAAATGTGTCCACATCAGATTGTGAAACATATAATATCAATAAAGTCTACATATTTTTATCCAATCTATTTCAATATTTTGATTTTATAAATGTTAATGCGCTAAGCACTCTTTCATCTTCAATTGATCCCAATATCATTGTTTGAAACAATTCATACAATCAAAAAAATTCACTAAATATTTCACGAGGGATGGTACTAGGATACAACTTTTTCCATAGATGTGTAATTTCTCCATTATCTGTTGGTTCACTTAGTAAGTCAAATTGTTTGGTCATTGTCATGCCAAAATGACTTGATTATAATGAAAGTAATTCCTTTTGAAGAACACCATTAATATGAAATCCATTACATTCAACTGATTGTCCAAAATGCTTAATGAGAGTACCCATGTGTCTTTTAAATGTATCAACTACAACTTTTCCTCCTACAGGATTCTAAAATATAGGATTGACCACTCCCATGGCCTCAAGAATCTCATCCCTTTTAAAGTGATCTCTAATCTCATTGGATAAGCATTGTGAAATTTTCTGTAATTTATTCTTGTTTGAGATATAAGAGCTTCATATAAATTATGTGTAATAGGTACTTCTTCAATCTCTAATCCAGCAATATCCACTCGTTTTTGGAAAGTGTGCATTTGAATCTCATCCCGTTTACAAGGATACAAATATGACCACATATATTGAATCTAAAATAGATTTTAGGATCCTTTAAATTTTTCATAGTTTTCCAACTACTGAATACATGTCCTTGAAAGCATTCATCAGAGTTGTATAACAAATCTAGTGTTTGACACACCCTTTTCTAAATCTAATAATCGAATATACATATATATATATATATATATATATATATATATATATATATATATATATATATATAGATGGATCTTTCTTGAGCATGTTTTGTTAAGGAATTGATTTCATTCAACATCGGAAGAATCCTGCAAAGTGTAAACAATGTTTCCAAGTTTGTTAAGTGGTAAAGCAAATATTTTCCTTGTCAACTTGCATACGGTTCTTAAACATGAAACTAGTTAACGATGGATATTCATCAAAAATTATGTGTGTAGGCTCATACATTGAAATCCATATTGTATCAACATATTTAAGAAGTTTCTTACCATTTGTGACTCAATTGAAAACTTCTAAAACTCTAGAAATATTTTTAGACCACTTGAAATATAGGCATGCAGTTCACGAGATAAGCTCTTCAATTTTTTCAACACATTCAAATGTACTTACTATATTGTATGCAAGATTCATCCACCTTTGAGTCATGCAATGAATAGGAATAATATAAGGAGCAATTGATGTTTGTAGGTGCACACATAGACCATTTCTATGACCCTACATCACTGATGCACCATCAGCACCAATGCATATAAGATTTTTAGCTATAGAATAATCATCCATTCTTGTTATATCCTTCAAATTAGATATAACCAATTTGAAAATATTTTCAGCATTGCAATTTTCTTTCATTTTATGAATAGCTAGTATATGAGGTGTCCTTGTGTGGTTTTGGAAAGTATACACATGTGTAAAAACTAAAGAATTTTTGTTAGTAGTTGTAACCTCATCAATTGAAAGGGAGATAAAACTTGCATACTTGATGTTTTCATTCAAAGCCTTTTTTCAATCATTACAAGACATCTCACCATCTCCCAAGCACTAATATCTGACCAATGTGAAGGTGGAAGGTTAGAAACCCATTAAACTTAAACAATTTCTTAAATTCTAAAAAAATTGAAATAGGTCTACCCATTTTAAGAATAAAGAATATGGTTAAAAATTGTGTAGTTTTTGCCTTCATATTTTCATTTACAACTTTTTCAAATTTTGCATTAATGGTTCCTCATTTCTCCTCAAGTTTTTGACAATGTTTCATCTTATTGTCATACTCCTCCTTATATCTTACATGCATGCAATATTTTCAGTTTCCATCTATGAGTATTTGTTATTTTTCCATCATTATCCTTGACTGTGATATATAATTTGCCACAATGTTTCTCAATAGTGTCCAATTTAAGTTGCATTTTATGTTCTTTTCCTGATTTCCAACCACAAATCATACATCTACATTATTTTGGAGTATCACTACCATTATCTAGTTGTACAAGTTCAATGAATGGGTATTTTGCTGCCCATTCTACCTGAAAAGACATTCCAATTGCTAGGAAGTTTTATTCCTTCTCATGATTTATTTTTTGAAGAGTCATGTTAATATCATCTTCTTCTTGAATATTTTCATTAGAAAATTCATCTATTAAAGGCATTTGGTAGTGAGAATTGTCTTCCATCTCTGGCATGTCATCATCAATTATATCTTCATATACTGAAATGTTAATTGTTTCTTTAGGGTATATTTTTTGGTTTAGTGTTTCATGCTGAATATAATTAATAGTAGGAATTTCGTAATCAAACATAAAAATGATCAACTATTACAAAGATATTAAAAAATTAAATTGTACTTGACCAAAAGAAGAAAGTTAATGATAATCTATTACAACTTACCGGTACCCGTGTTACTATTTCCATTGGATGTAAGACGGGTCTTCATTTTCTTTGGTTGGTTGATAAAATTTAATATGCTAATTTTTCATTTGATTTTATTTGCCTTGTGTTCATTATTCACTGAATCCATTGTACCTATCAAAGAGAAATTTTCAAATAGATTAGATATTTTAAAATGTAAGTAGAATATTTAAAAATTTGTAAATGCAAGTTGAAACCAGAAACATGTCGACACGTAAAATTAACATGTGAGTATTTTTGCTAGGGGATAATATGTCCGATGGAACATGATTAGATGATGTTTAGGTTCATGGTGTATAATTCCCATAAAAGTGTTTGTGAATTTTCAACATATTTCATTCTTGAAAAAATTGTAATGGGAAGATAGAGATTGTCAAAATAATATTTTAATTATATTTGGTGGTAAAATATAGAAAACTTGTTCTTTGGTTGTAAAATTCCAACCAAATCCACCAAGTGAAAGGAGATTAATACAAAACATATTTTTATTGGAAATTGGAAATAAATTGGTAATATTGGAAATAGATTGGTAACATTGGAAATATTTATGGCAAGATTGGAAATTGGAATATTCGGTAGTATACTACCGGCCAGGATCCCTACGCATTACTATGGCCGGTAACATACACAATGATATCAACCGGTAAGCAATGTGCATACCAACCGGTAGCTTGCGCATATTTCTACCGGGTTGGTAGTATGGTGTATTGCTACCAACTAATAGCATTGCATATTGCTTCTTGGTTGGTAACATACACAATGCTACCGGCCGACATCACTATGAGTGTGGATGTTGTAGACAATGTTACCAATCGACAATATATATAATGTTTCTCTGTCAATAACATGCACGCAGTGTTGTTAGACGATAGCGTACATTTAACATCGCCAACAAAAACTATGACAATGAAAACTACCTTAATGCACCATTGCAATATCTAGTCGATGACGTTCTCAATCTTTAAATCATAAAGATTTAAGGAATTACAAATTTGCAAGGATTATTTAATAATCAAAATTTGTATACGGAATAATGAATTGTAATTAATGAATAATATATATGGGGCTAATTTGGAAAATTTTAAATTCACGCTAAAGGCAATCTAAAAGCAACAAATGGCTATTGGTGTAAACTCCTTGGCAAACCAACCCCTAAAATTAACTTGTACATAGAAAATTTTAGCAACCCAAGCTTACTCCCTTCATGAAAAATTCACCAATTTCAAATTTTAAAAACTAGAATCTTTGTGAATTAATGAAGATTCACCACTAAAATTTTCCCTGGTGCTCCTCATGATCATTCCAGATCATATTTTAATAATAACTATTCTTTCCTATGGTGTATATCTATGCTCGAGGCAATCAATTACCCCTTTCAAAATATAACTTTCTTGGGGCACACCTGGATTTCAAAATTTTAATCCAATATAGATCAAACTTCAATGGGATCCAACAAGAGTAGTTTTTGGAGTATATAAGCGTCACTCCACTCTTTATCTTGATTTAATCCTCTCGCGTTCTTAACTATTGATCGTGGCATTCAAATCTTTCTAATTTTTCAATGAGGAACACATTAAGAGTGTCAATAGGCGTTGTTATTTCAAATTGTGTTGTAATGTTAAGGTTTTTAACATTGACGCTTTTTCTTTGTTAGTTTATTATTTTGATGTACTTTGTGTACCTTTATTATAGACCAATTACAAGAAGGTTCTTTGCATCTTAGTTCAAAAATAACTTTGGTGTCATTCATTCCTATTCATATTGAGTTTGTTTGCAATGTTTGTCTCTTGTCTTTGTGTCACTTGTACATGTTGTGTTTTCATCCTGGTTTATTAAATAAGATATGGTATTTTTTCCTTTTTCTTTGTATTTAGGTTTTTTTACGTTTCTTTGTATTTGTATTGCAATTTTTTTCTTACAAAAACAAAAACATATATTCAAAAATTCAAAAAATTATAAAAACTCGAACAAACATTCACTTATCATAGAATCCTACAATTGGAAAACCCTTGAAGTTGATATTTCAATATTTCAACACAATCTTGATAAAATCATACCTTTATCTACTACCCTAGTGATCATTCCAATCTTATGACTATCACTTTTCTTTCCCATGGTGTATATAAGCATAAATGCTTTATAAATTCTTATTATTACCATTAGTGCTTGAAAAGTGATAGGCATTTACCCCAAAGTGGTCATTCCAATATTATGCTCATGCAGAAATAAATTATTTTTCCTTTACGATATAAATTCTCCTAAAGAAATTTAGGCTCTCATTCTAGCTCTAATGCAATCTAAGTTTATTGCATAGAGACAATGATCCTTTTTCATATCGCTCTTCGATGTGGATCCAACAAGAGTTTCATTAGGAGTATCTAAGCATCACTCCACTCTTCATTCTGATCCTTTCCCAATGCATTTCATAAATTTTGGTGCTTGGGGAATTTAGATATACTTAATCATAATGTGGGTACGCATTAAGGGCATAGTAAATTGTATTCTTTTTGAATTTGTGTTGCATTGTTGATGTTTTCTTTTGGACCAATTACCCATATTATGTTATCATCTTGGCTTCTTCATAGTCATGGTGCATAATTTTGCAGCGTATATTGGGTTTATTTTCCTTTTATCTTTTCTTTGTTGTGTGTGTGTGTGTATTGGTTTATGTGCATTTGAGTTACCCATCATGATTCTTTCATAATAATGGTGAAAAATTTATTGTGCAATCTGTAAAAGTAATTTTACTCTAAATTCCACTCTTTAAATGATGCTCATGCTATGATTCCCCATAAAACCCGGATCGCTATCGATTCTCCCGGTTGTTAACAACTCTATATAAACAAGCTCCAGGCCTCCATTTGAGGTTAGGTTGCAAGGTGGACATGGCCTAAGGACTTCATATTACATTTTCCTTGTATCATAGACCTGTTATAGAGTCGAGATCATCCCAACAACATTCAAGGCATCAAAAATATATTCTTCCTCCTATGAAGGTCATTCATATGTCCAGGAATCAACTCAATAGTCTTCTTGCATCTGCAATCTCCCTCTCTTGGGTAATATCATCTTCTAATCTTCATTCATCAATTTATACAAGGTAAGTGGTTTCCCTTACTTCATTATCTTATTATGCATCATTTACAAGATTAAATCAACCTTTATTAGCATCCCTTTTGATTTCAATAATCATCCATTATCAACCTGTACATTTTCACAGCAATCGTTGGTGATTCATCAGAATCGCTAAAGATTCCTATCTAAAAGATATTTTGACCCCTAAGCTTGCTTTTTAGACATCTAGATCACATAATTTACTATTGTAAGGCACCTCAAAGTGTCTTTCCATTCATATCAAGCTCTTTTGAGCCACCTGTAGCACTCTATCAATTATCTTAATCAAATCTATCATCCTTCTCACCTTTGTGAGTACACATCTATCTACATCCTTACTCTTTTGAGCCATTTTTTGATTCCTAGACTCCCTTTGGATTATGTATCACCATCAGACCATCATATAGCCATGGAATGCGTTAGTCCCTTTTCCTTTACATTGTTGGTTATATCAATTTATCTTATCATTATTAGATTAATTTATGAACACATATTGACATCCTCGCAAATAATTCCATTGACTTCGAGGAATGGCCTTTATCATTCAATACCCCATATATCTATCTAATCCCATTTTCTTCTTAGTGTATGTGAAATGTAAGTTCCTCCGTCGGTGAAATAAGGAAGGATATTTCATCCATCAACTACATCACATATCATTGCGGGTATCGGTAAACACTGCGTCTTCCGAGGTCAGTTTTTTTTTTTATTGTTCCACTTCATTAATTTAAGTAGTAATAAGGCCTTCTACTATGTAATCGCTACCTATCTAGTTAAATCACCAACAATTGGGTAATTGCGCAGAGATTATGTCAATCGTCGATGATCTCTGTGACTACTTCTGATTACTCAATTAATCAACATATAACCTCATTTTCTCTTTTTTTTTCTATCCTCTCCTAACACTTTTTGTAGGTTTTTTATTTTGATTATTTTATTGCTGCATTATTGCTTTAAAAATTAAAATTTAAAACTTTTAAAAAGGAAGTGTTTCTCAGGTGAGTCTTCCCCTTTCTTTTTGTTTTTCAAGAATTTTTTATTTTGTCCTCATCAAAGTAAATTGTTATTTTGGGTTTAAAACGAACCTTGCATCCTGTCTGATCACATAAATTAATTTATTGCATTCTCTTTATCTCCCTCACATACAGCCAAACCACGTCAAATATCAAATTTGCATCAAACACTCCTAACTAGGTGATAACTATTGGGATTTCATCACTCAATAGGAAACTAGTCCTCGGTGTTACAGCGGAGTATAACTAGTTTTGGTATATTGGATAAATACTCAACTCCCTTATCATTGTGGGACCATGAAGTGAGGGGGTAGGACCTAATACCAGGCCCCATATTGGCACAAACACGGATTTAGGCCTTACGTACCTTTAGGTATATCAAGGATTCCATCCTTTAACTGTCTGAAACCAACCTTAGAATGACCATATCATTAAGCTCCTCTAAGCCTCTTCCTCGACATATAAATTCTAATCAAGATAACTAAAATTATTCTGCTTGACTTATCTATTACATTTTTATCTCTCTCGATGTATTTGTTATATCATTATCGTTGACTATCATTTAATATGGATCAACCCTCTACATTAGTGTATCCCTTTAACCCTTATGCTTAATTTTCACAATCATATTCGATTCCTTCATCTATAGAATTTCATCCCAATCAATTTCAAAATATCCCCTACACAGGATCTAATCCTTATCAATCTTATCAACCTATCACATCCCACTCAACTTCACTTATCTTTGACATTTTTCCAGATCCATTTAGACCACCTTTTGTTCCCTATGGTTTCATCCAATACTACAACCCTATAATAACCCCATCCAACAACCCTATGATTATCCTTCACAACCAAGTTACTTCCAAACTATCACTCCTCATCCCATGTCAAGTGTATCCCATCAATCAATCCTCATTGCATCCCCTCCTTCATCACAATATCATTAGAATCTTAACATCCCCCATCTTTTATCTAATCAACCTATCTCAAATTCAATGCCTTTCTCAATACCTCAGACATCCCAAACCTATACACACATACCTACTCAATCCCAATCAACCCCTCTCATCTAACAACAACAACATATATGACATCCCTTAATCAAAACCTACTTTACAAATGATATCTTCTCAATCTACCCCTTATCAACCCCCACATCAAGCCCATTAATAAAAAAACCATCTTACTCTCCAATATCATCAATCAAATCAATCACATTCTCATCCACACTCACATGTTAATTCCTCCACATCTAATCCTACAAATGATCCTGTCCAAGCTCTGTTAAATAGATTAGATAATTTGGAAGTCGCTACCATGGGAACCAAACATGTCCTCACTTATGATCATGTTTGTAATGAACCCATCCATCCATCAGTATCATATAAGTCCTATCCTCCATATTGGGAATTGCTAGAATTTACCATGTTTCATGTCCAAGAGGATCCTCAATAGAATTTAGAAACGCCTGTTATCTCATCATCCAAAATCAAGATCTAATGTTTAGAACCTTTCCTATGTCATTGAAAGGACCTGCCTTAGATTGGTATAACTCCCTCCCTCAACACTATTTTCTCTCTTTCACTCAGCTAGCCATGTTATTTCTCGATCACTTCACTATAAAAATTACTTACAAAATCACCATTTTTATCTTTCTACCGTCAAACAATCTAAAAACAAATCCTTTATCAATTTTTTCACTTGGTGGAAAAGCATTATCAATTAATTTACCTTCTCATTACCTAAATCATAACTCGATCGAGTTGTTTTCTTGATTGTTTTCCCATCATATCTCATCTATTCTCCAAGTCCACACATTCCAGAATTTTGACGAAGCCTTCACCATGGTAAGAAAATTAGAAATCAAATCCCTCAAAGAAGTTCATCTCAATCCTCAATCTACACATGTCCCATCTGATTCTCCTAGGTCTTCCTACAAACCTAATGAGACTATCACACATGACACCTTTACTTATCTTCCCGACCAAGACCCTCGATAGAACTAGTCCACATAGATATTGTGCATCCTTTCGGTCACATCATCAACACTATCAAATAGGGTCTTCCCATAAGGACATCCTTTCATCACCAACGCTTACCCTTGAAGACTCAGATCCCCTGGATCCTCTTTTTGATGATCCTCACACATTGATATCACCTGTGTCCATTATCCAATCATCCATTACCTCCTTGCAACCCTTAGAATCTACCTTGGAGACCATTACTAAGGAGGCATTCATAATCAAATATCTCGACATCTAACCACTTTTTAAACTAATCAAAGAATTGGGTAGCTCACATAAATATAACCCACCTCAATCATGTCTCAAAACAACATCTCCCTCATCTAAATCAAACTCAATCATATCCCCATCTCTTCACTTATCATCTAGTCCTGGACCCTTTTCCGAATCAAACATGAAACAATCAAATACCATCACATCCATGGCCTCACCCTCATCATATGACGTGAGACCCTCTCCTTTATCTAAAGAAAATGTTACAAAATTGAAACCTATCACATCCACGACCTCATCCTCATCATTTGTTGTAAAACCCCCTCCTTTACCTAAAATCAACATTACAAAATAAAAACACACATCATCTAAGGTCTCAACCTTACCATCCATTTTGGGACCTCATCCTTTGTCACAATCCAAATCTATCAAATCTATGGTTCCACCCTTACCATCAATTTTGGGACCCCATCCTTTATCTCAATATCACGCCACACATCGTACCCTATCTCATCCATAATCCATCCCTCCTCATCCATTTTGGGACCTCATCCATCATCCAATTATATCAATCCCACATCATACCCTCTCTCTTATCAACCTCACAATGTCCCTATGATGTTTCAACACCATATGAAATCTATGAATCCACCCCCATCCAAAAATAATATGCATCCTACTAAGCATCTCATAAATCAAAATCAGAATGTTAATCAAAATCCCCAAAAGAGCATTACATTGACATCCTCGAGAGGCTCATGCAGGCTTCTCTTATCACATTACCACCAATAAAAACACCCAATCCACATTCTCATAAACCTTCTTGGTATGATCAAGATAAAACATGTTCCTATCATAGAATCCCATGACATAGCACAAATATTTGTAAAGTGCTTAAAGCCATAATCCAATGACTCTTCCTCATTAATGATCTTCTCCCAGAAGAATACCATCCTAAGCCATCATCAATATCATCTACACATCCACCCCCGATGTTTGGAAGATGAGGGGACATCCTCAATTTTTTATTATCAAAACTTTGTCAGACATCTCCTCAACACCTTCCATTAAAGGTCTCTCAATCTCGTCAATATATACACCCAAGTCATTGATAGTGTCCTCATCAACATCTGTAGGAAAAGGGGGTCATCCTTCAATCAAATCTCAACAAACATTTCTCATGTGTCTTCTCATCACCTTCCATTGAAGGTCCCTCATCTCAAATCAGTATGGTTCACCCACCTATATGAACCTAAAATCATCATACATGAAGAAAAGGTAAAATCAAAGCTTCATCATCTACCCCTCCTCATCAATTGTCCTCTCATATCCCATCCAAATTTTCAATGGCTCCTTTTTCAAGGGATCCTTTATTTACCATATACTCAATCAATCAAGATCAAAACTTCCATCATCCTAATCTAAAAGATGTCATTCCTTTTAGCGCATGTCATCTCTATCCACAAGTGTCATACTAGGTGGATTATTCTCTACTGAGACTTGAAACTCTTACCTTGCACACATCCCCCTAACACATCTTCACCCAACCTATCCTATCAATCCAATAAAAATGTCACTACTATAGAAATGAGTAAATGTGGAAATTTTTCCCTTAATTGGATCGGTCCATATAGCATGGGTTAACCTTTGAATGCCTTGCACTTGCGACCTTTCTACTATTTGAAAGGAATGATAAGAAGATTGTTCCAAGCCGCAATCTCATATGATAATAGCACACCACATTAGATTTGTAAAACATAAGATCTAAAATACCATATATGGAAATCCATCATAATCCATAATGCTCAATACATTACAATATAATGACTTAAATTAATCAATAAGAAAGATGTACATATAGGAGGAGGGAAGTGCAACTACTACCTAAATCAGTGGTGAAGAAATCTCACTAACTAATACTAGTAGTTAAGTTAACTCCAAAAGACTAGTAAGCTAACTCCACATAACTAAGAAGCTAACTCAACACAACTAGTAAGATAACTCCACACAACTAGTACACCTAAACAAGCTAACCCAACAAGTGTAGGGCTAACACAAGTGTAATAATTATCCTAATAAATAATAACCTACACTAATACCCTCCTGTAAGCATAGCTTAGGTGGGTGAAAAAGAAGGTGGGTCCTAGCAACAAGGCCTGATGAGGTACCCATGTACAATAACTAGAAAATTGGACACCGTAAGGTACCTAAAACCAAGTAATAACAAAGTAGAGAGAAAATCAGGGTCGCAAGATATCCTCGAAGCTTGGCTCCAAAACTCGTACAATGCTGAAGAAGTGTGGTACACACTGTGGTCTGAATCCACTACTCAATCATAGAACTCAAAAACAATTAACATTGGGCTTCACTAGAATAGCTCCATGTAAGGATACTATCAATGGAGTGATGTCAAAAATGCAAAAAAACACCAAACATAATTTGATCAACTGCTACAAATAGGTGTGCCACGATCCAAGAACAACCAAGGCAACAAGGAAAGGACACAAGATCCAAATAAATAGGAGTGCCATGATCCAAGAAAAGCCAAGGTAATAAGGCAAGGACACAAAATTTGAAGAAGCAAGATCAACTGCTACAAATAGGTGTGTCACGATCCAAGAACAATAACCAAGGCAACAAGGCAAGGACATGATATCCAAATAAATATGAGTGCCACAATCTAATAAAATCCAAGGTAACAAGGCAAGGACACAAAACCTAAAGAAGCAATATCAACACCACACCCTCCCATACTATTGAATGAGTAGAGTGACACCACAAATCTATATGAGTTGCCAAAATCAACTACTTGAACACTGAAAAACTAACACTGGGCTTCACCAGAATAGCTCCCCCATAAGAGAGACTGTCAACATGCCAAAAAAAGTGTCAAAAATACAAATCCAAAATATCTCAACAAACAAGAGAGATATAAATGTATACACCCATAGATACAAGAATGCAACACCCAAAAGTTTAGGACATCGAGCTCAACCAAAATTGCGTCCACAAGTGATTACAACACCCTCCCAAATTTGGCACTTTATAATTGAGTGCATGTAAATATTACAATGAGTAACAATACCTTTTACATTTGAAATGTGTATATAAAAATGTCACCAATGCGTAGATCTAAAAAAATACACAATTTCAAAAATAAATCACCTTACTTTGAGCTATGAATCAAAATTTATGAGCTCTATAAGGTTTTGCTATTAAAATAATATTTTAATGCTGATGTTTTTTCAAAGGTACACGTGACACCCAAATGTCCAAAGGGTAAAAGATTGCATCCACACGATACAGGATTATGACCAAAGGATAAAATCCTGCGCCCAAAACCTAAATGTCAGAGGGTAAATCATTGCATTCAAAGGGTACACGTCAATATCCAATGAATAAAAGAATGCACCCAGAGGGTACATATCGCTTCAAAGTGGATAGAATATTACATCTAAAATAGAAATATCCAGAGGGTAAAAGAATGCATCAAAGGTACACGCTTATATCCAATGGATAAAAGAATGCACCCACAGGGTATAGATCTGTGTCCAATGGATAAAAGACTGCATCTAAAATAGAAATATCCATAGGGTAAAAGAATGCATCTAGAAGGTACACGCTTATATCCAATGGATAAAAGAATGCACCCAGAGGGTACAAATCTACATTTAATGGATAAAAGAATGCATCCAAATAGAAAAATCTAGAGGGTAAAATAATGCATCCGGAAGGTACACGCTTATATGCAATGGATAAAGGAATGCACCTAAAAAGTACAATTGTTAATACAAATTTTGACTGCAAATATCTCTTTTTTTGGCACCTGTATCAAAAAATAGAGAGAAACCAGAAAGTTTCTCGAAAAACCTAGAAATATAATATAATTTTTGAGTCAAAAAAATGTCTCAGTACATGATTATACGTATTTTTTGAGAAATCGCCAAAAAACCCTTTAAAATGTTTATATTTGACTGTCTCAAAACATGGTCGAGTTTATAGTCAATTCTAGGGTTTTGACACCTTCCAAATCCAATGACACACTTCGTTTTGCATAAAAATGCATGTTGTAGAAAAGTGCTAACAAATTCGAATACATGAAAATAATAAACCCTTACTTGCAAAGAAAAACTTACATATGGATGTCTACATCATCTATAGCTCGATACCATGAAAGGAACGATAAGAAGATTGTTCCAAGCTGCGATCTCAGATGATAATAGCACACCACATTAGATTTGTAAAACATAAGAGCTAAAATACCATATATGGAAATCCATCATAATCCATAATGCTCAATACATTACAATACAATGACTTGAATTACTCAATAAGAAATATGTACATATAGGAGGAGGGAAGTGCAACTACTACCTAAATCAATGGTGAAGAACTCTCATTAACTGATATTGGTAGTTAAGTTAACTCCAAAATACTAGTAAGCTAACTCCACATAACCGAGAAGCTAACTCAACACAACTAGTAAGATAACTCCACACAATTAGTACACCTAAGCAAGCTAACCCAACAAGTGTAGGGATAACACAAGTGTAAGAATTATCCTAATAAATAATAACCTACACTAACATTATTAACACATCAACTATCATAACAATAGTCACATTAAAGATCTTATTCCACCATTAACCATATGTCTTATCATTTTAATGATTTAAAAGAATGTGTTTTTCTATCACCATCCTCAAACCCTTAAAGATGATCACCACAACTCTGTTCATCTCATCTTTCACATGGACAAGTTCCTCTTTAGAAGAAACCCCACAGTCATTACATCTATCCACCTTGTCTACCAACCAAATACATTTCATGGGGTATACATGTGTAGTGCGTGTACACATTTCTTTTCCCTTCCTTGAAATGGTCTATTAGTGTTTTCCCTCATCTCAAAATACACTAAAAAATACTTATAGATGCTTCCTATCAAAATTCAAAAAATATAATAGACTTGTTGGAAACTAGGACACTGAGGAGGGGGTGAATCAGTTTCTATTCAAATTTTTACCTCATAAATTGGTTCATTCAACTTTCATCATTTACTCTAGATTAGCAATCACAAGAAACAAAAAGAGAAATCACACACAGACAAATTTAATGTGGGAAACCCATGCTGGAAAAACCCACTAAAACCATGAACTATGCTTAAGAATAACTTGTCATATTTCTATTACAATGGTTTTATGGTTGAGCTTAAACTCAACCTGGAGCTGTAACCCCTAGGTTTGACCAAGTTGTTACTAGTCTAGAGGCTTCAACCTCCGTAATTCAAGCACTTGCTACTAATCTTTAGTGAGCTTCAAATCACTAGGAAGATTCAATTCCCCAATTGCTAAGTTGTCACTTAGACTTTTTGATCAATTTAGTTACTCTTGGTTTACTATCTTGCATAGCTGATAATGACCTCTATATTATCTCTTCTCTGCTTCTCAAATCTTCTCCTGATTTCTTTCTAAACACCAATTACAATACAAGGCTCTACTATGTAAAGCTTGTATCATTCACGTATGATAGCTTCATAATTTCAAGACTCCATCTTCGAGTGTATATGTTGTTATAATACTTGATGCTGAAATTTCAATTTATTGTGTTCTCATGCACTTCTATATGTCTTGAATTGTGTTTGAAAATTCAAGAATATTCCTATCGTGAGTCTTATTTTTCACCTTAATCAAGTTCTTAGTTCAAAACTTGTATCAACTCTAAACAATATTTACACCACCTCAATGTACTTTTGTAATCATCATATATCTGTTTGGTTACACTCATGCATCTGGTTCTTTACTATTTCACCTTCAATTTCATTGTGCATAGTACTTTGCGGAGTTAATCTTTTGATTGTTTAGTAAGTAAACACCTTTTTCACCCAAAGTATATTTCTTCTATATGATTATCACATTATAAGCACTTCCGCACGTGTACGATCTTCTTATAGACATATAAGTCTCATGCATTCATATATATTCCCTTTTTAATTTCAACACTTAATCACCATATTAACTTCATTGTTAGCCTTTGATATCTACATGTGCATTATTCTTGATCTTTGTCTTTATATACTCCTTTGATAACTAACTCATATTCTTATCCCTTTTTAATTTAAAATTTTGTTTCAATCTACTATTTTCTTCCTTTTATCTTCAACTTGTGTAGTCCTCGACCTTTCACATTCATATCTTAGACTCATCAACTCTCAATAATCATTTTAACAAGCTAACTCAAAAGAAATATACTCCCTAAATTTTCAAAATTTTCCATTTAGTGCTTTTGTGTCTTTTAGACTTCCTCATTCAAGATTTGTCAAGATACACCTTCCTTGACTAATGATTGTTCATCTTCTTAATATGAGTTAGAAGAGAGAAATACATGAACTAATAACCTTTCATCTTCTCAAGAAGGTTGACACATATTCATACCGCCCATTTTGGAGCTAATACTACATGACATCTGTTAAACAAGCACTTTCAATACTTGTAAACCATGACATGAATTTCTTAAGGCACAATCTTGACCAAGTAACCTTATTCATAAGCTTTGAGATGAAGCATTTCACATTTACAATCGACTTTGTCTAGCCAAATGGACCTTGTGCATGATTTTCTGTCATAACAAAAAAACTCACTCAAGTAGTGTCAAAGCTTCCCAACCATCCATTGACCTCATTTGTATTGGATAAAAAAGAGCGAGTTCTTAATTGAATAAAAATATCTTAATTTGAAAAAAACCCAAATTGTTGTCTTTGCCGACTAATGATAAAATATCATGAAAATATTCCTTCATTCGTGATGAAACAATTTGATTCCTTTTGTAACATGTTTGTGTATCTCCCAAAGATATTTCCACATTTTTTTATGAAGTTTTGTTGGAGGAAACTCGAGATTTGAAGATTTTATTTCTACAACCCTAGTTTCAGGGTTTTGGTGACTGTGAAGGCTCGAGACCAATAAAAAATTGTTTTCTTATCCAATTATTAATGAAATTGAGAACTTCAAATTGTTGAGGTTATGGGGAAGTGCATACCATCATTTCTAATTGATTTTAAAGCATAAGCTTCTCCCATTAGCTCCCAGCCAATGCTTTGCAATCACAGAGGTCTAAAGTGAAGACATGATACGAAAATTTGATTTTAAACTTGATGAAACAGAGTATGTGAGAGGTCCTTGATTTTCATGGAGAATGAATAAGCTCTCCTTGATATGTTTAGAGCCCCAACCATACCATTTTCATTAATACCCTCAAAGCACTTTTATGTAATCAAACCAACTTGCATAGTGGATTTCATACACATTGTCACTTTCTAAACTACCTTCTTACCATTTGACTTAAGTTTTCATATATGTGGCACTTTATATTTCCCAAGTATGCTTCAAAAAGGAACAAGATGATCTATAGAGAGAGGAGCTTCAAGAGAACTATCTTCAAACATGCATGTGTACATTGTTTTCTTAGCAAAGCAACATCAAAAAGATGGAAACATGAGGTTTGTGAATTGAAACTCATAACAAGAATCAAATGACCATTTGAAGAGATAAAACCAACTTTCCAAAGACAAATAATAGTTTTGAGCACTATCCCTGGTTATACCTTTAGATCACATAATTGGATGAGACTGTCCTTTCAAGGCTAAGATGGAATGACTGATGAAATGTGCTTGAAGTTCATGCCGGAAACAACTATGGTATGAAGAAGACCTCATTGAGCTCGAACATATGCACTACTTCACAAACTTTATAGGAAAACAAAAATAACTCATTTCAACTCAAGTACTTCATGAAATAGACTGAAAAGAAAAATAACTTGTCAAGAAATGTTCATATCTTATCCAATACTCATCCAATTTCCCTAAAACATTTTGCCACACTTCAGGATTAGAGTCCTCTCCAAAATTTCCTTGTACGATTTATCCGAATAAGGCACTATTATTTTTCTTGGGTGATATGAATCCAGATCGCTTATTTTGTTCTTCGCAAAGAACCGGTTTTAGAAAAACTTGAATAACTTTAAATCCCCATTTAAAAATCTAATAAAAATTGGAATGAAGCACTACAAGACACCCACATACACATTACATATATTGGTTATCCATAGGTTTTCCTATACGGATCATACCAATCTCATTTAACTTAGCAAACATTGTCAATCCTCAAAGGCAACTTTGGTGAACTTTTGAATTTTACATCCAGAAGATAAAATAATAATTGTTGTTGCTAACACATACCTTATAAAAATTCCTAGAGGGTCATCCCATGCTCACATCATCTTTTCATGACTAGTACTAACCTCTCACACTTCATCGAGTTATAGAAATAGGCTCGAATGAGCCGATTACAATTGTAACTCCCATCGACTGACTTGAAACTTACTATAAAATATCTTGAACATGCTAATACCATCATATCTGACCTGTGGAACCTCTACACCAAGCATGTCAACATTTTCCATGCTTCCATTGGACTCTTACCTCATAAACCAAGGCGTAACACACCGAAACCATCCCGAATGCACACTAAACCACCGAGAAGGCACTACCAATTAACATTTATACCTCGACTGATCTTCACTTCACCACTCACTACTTTTTCATCAATGCCACTTGACATAAATGATAACACAAATGAATAGGGTTCAAAAAAACTAATCCCTCAAATGACAACTACCCATTAAAATCATAGATCTATCTCTCGAAGGATGGTTGTCTAAAAAACAAAAATCAAAGTCAAAAGTCAAAATTATAGACCACTCCCTCGAAGGATGGCTACCCATGTAAAAAGGCTTCCCACATCAATCAACCTTCAAAAAATTAAAATATCAAAAGAATCCTAGGAAAGCTTCCCGCATTGATCAAATTTCCCATCAAAGAAAACTTCCCACATCGATCAATTTACGTCAAAAATAAAATGTATAGCCATGACATTTCTCTATGAAACTGTTGAAAAGGAGAACCCTCTTTTCCCACACAACCTACACATGTTAAACCCCTTCTCATGTTCTAGGAAGGTATACATTTCACTTCCATCTATATCCAAGATCCTACATGTGACTACCCATTGTTAGTCATTTGTTGAAAAGGCCAAAAATGCAAGATCCTTCACTTTGTTGTTTCCCATCACATATGTATCAAATATAGTACAAAGAAATCAATCCACATTTCATTCTTGACCATGGTTTTGACAAACATTAAGTCACTTTAAAATCAATATCAAATAACACATCATACCTAAAACATAACTTTAACAATTGTCAACCTTGCCACATCCACATCTATCAATATATCTATCATCATATCGATGTCTTTCAATACCCACACAATCCTCAACACATCTCAGAATTCCATTGTTACATCAAAAACATCACATTTACTCAAGTAAAATTGACATTTGTCAACCAAATGCCTCCTCAAGTGCTACACCTCTGATCACCGTCAGGACCCCCATCTAGGCCTCGTAATCCCACCTTGTGGCAACATCAATTTCTGGTCCTTTGACCTCATCAAATCTTCATGTCATCCCTCATCACCATTAATTCATATGTCTATAGGACACGAACCATTTGGTTCCCCTATCACTTGACTTCTTGGCCTTGTAAGTCCACCTTTGTGGAAACATCATTTTTGGTCCCTTGACCTCATCAAACCATCATCTTTTGTGGTGTTAAGTCATATGTCTATAGGATACGAACCCTTTGGTTCCCTATCACTTGAATTCTTGGCCTTGTAATCCCACCTTTGTGGAAACATCAATCTTTGGTCCTTTGACCTCATAAAAACATCCTTTTATTTCCCTTATCATCATACATCTATAGGACATGAACCCTTTGGTTCCCCTATCACTTTATTTTCTGACAACACCCATCTTGTTTCTATACCTTGTCTTGGGGCATCATCTCTCATCTTCCCATCCTTGCATCTTTCATCCATCTACCTCTTTCAAACTCGTGATCGATTCCCTTTAGTTCATCAATCCCTAGTTTGAGGGGGAGCACCTCATCATATAATTCTACATATTTCCCTATCTATCACAAATAATTTTTTTCTTGCGGCTTGCATACACCAAACCACTCAATAAAACGGGGCAAATTTAGACACCTAAAATTAGCACCACTAATCCATGTGTCGCATCCTCTCGGCTCTCATTCATTATCACATCACCATCATATTATACATTAAATCCATTATCACATCACTATCATATTATACATTAAATCCTTATCCTAAGTCTTATTCCTCCCCCTTTATATTTACTCCCATAAATATTATTCTACAGCTGTAAAATCCTATTTTATCCTCTCCTAAACCACTCAAACCACTTACAAACCAAAATCAAATAAAAAACAAGATCACCAACTTCTCAACCATTTAACAACATTCCTAACCCGCATAACCTTTTTCCAACCCACATCCTTTGATAAAACAAACAAAATCTCAATTTGCGAGGTGGTTGTAACCTTTTTCCTCTTAAAACCCCAATCGCTAACGATTAAATAGAATCACCAATGGTTCTCCTGGTTTTTAGCAACTCTATATAAATGAGCTTTAGGCCTCCATTTGAGGTTATTTGGTAGGTGGACATGGCCTAAGGACTTCATATTACATTTTCCTTGTATCATAGTGTTTCACTCGGAATGTTTCAACTTTTTGGGAATAGAGTAGCTTCTATCCTTTCATTCCTTTTAGAAACAGAGATAAGGGTTAGGGCTAGGAGGAATACCTGTTGAATGTCGAGATGGTGTGTGCGTACCGTAGAGAGAGATCAGGTTGATTGCGAAGAACTCCTTTTTGTCTTGGAAGGACTACCTGCAAATAAGAATACAAGACCACAAGATTTTGATTAGACAATAAATGAGGGAACCGCTTGGGCCAGGAAATATAACACTTCCTTTCGAAGGTGGTGGTTCCCTCTCGCTAATATGAATTAACACGAAATATTGTAAAATAACAATTTAATTGCTTCGTTGAAACAGGTAGGGGAAAGGCTGGTTTCTGGTTTTGAGTCACAATAACCGATACCGGTTTCTTCTAACCGATATCGGTAGGGCTATGTTTTAGGGGCTCTTGGTGAGGGTCGGTTATAGGGTGGTTGTGATGTTTGTAAGGCTAGTAAATGAGTGGGATTAGGTAACGAGGTGATGAAAGGGTAGATGAATGATAGTTAGATGTGATGTGTTGCTGGGTAGTAGATCCAGGAATGGATTAATGACGGCTGTGAATGGATCGGATGAGTATCACAGTGGCTCGGTTATTCAATTGCAGTCTTGGGCTTGATCTCCTTTGCACGCAAACTCTTCTTGTTTCTTCACTTGTCTCTCTACTCGGCCAAGTAAAATCCGGATTCTCTCGATCGCTTCTGATGATCCTGATTGATCCAAAATCCTCCCACCTTTGTTTCTAGTTAGGGGAGGTCATTTACAGGGAACCGATGGCGGTTACGGAACCGACGAGGTCGAGTAGAAATCAGATTCGGTTCAGTCAAAGTGGGCTATTTTTAGTAAAATAGCCAACTTTCCTCCTTTTCTCCCGAGGGATTAGTTGCGGGCTTGGTCAAGTAACTACAAGGTCAGTTTTGGGTGCGAGAAAGGGGTCATTAGTCATGGGTGTGGATGTAGACCAAGTTATAGGTCTTAATTAGATTAGTTTAGGGTTAGGACTAGGTCATGATGAGGTGGTAAAATGAGGTGGCAGGTAAGGTGATGTGGATTTATTAATTATAAGATAATTAATAAATAATTGTGTAAGGTTTAGGTGATGAGGTTAGGTTGCGAAATGAGATGCGGGTCACAAGAGTCGTAAGACACAAATTTGGTGTCTACATTAGCCCCTTATTGTCATGTAGTTTGTTTTGTAAAGCTGCACGGACAATAATATGAAGTGGTTTCCCCTATTAAGGGTATAGGTAATCCCCCTCAAATCTAGCACAGATTGAGACAACGTGAAATCAGGGATAGGGTTGATAAAGGGTAAATGGTGTGGAGATGATGGTGAGGTGGTGAGGTAGGTCCAAAGAAGCAGACGCACGTGGAAATGCATTAGTGCGACTAGGGTACATGATTTGACGAGCAAACTAGCAATGCATAGGCAAAGGTCGATAGTTTATCCAAACAAGGGTGATATAATCCTGGTATCCAAGGCATAGGAAGTAGCTCCAGGGTATATAATGGGTAAGGTACAGGAACATTTGGGCATGTTCGGCAGTACCAAATGGTTGGTTTGGTTGAGATAAACGTCACGGTCTAGGTCTAGGCAAAGTTGGTCGACAGATCAAGTCAAGGACCCTAATCATGCTAAAACACGAACAGGTGAACTCGATTGAACAAAAGTTACGTGATGGGTGGATAAAAGTGTATGTTGTTGATGTTGGGTGAGGTATTTAAGTGGTATGGCCTTGGGTCAGGCTGATTGATTAGGGAGAGCCGTGGGTTGGGCCAAGTTGTTGGGTTGTGGCCTTGGGTCGGGCCAAATGGTTGGGGTGAGGCCTTGGGTCGGGCCAAATGGTTGGGTTGCGGCCTTGGGTTGGGCCAAATGGTTGGGGTGAGGCCTTGGGTCGGGCCAAATGGTTGGGGTGAGGCCTTGGGTCGGGCCAAATTGTTGGGTTGCGGCATTGGGTCAAGCCAAAATGGTTGGGGTGAGGCCTTGGGTCGGGCCAAATTGGTTGGTTACGGCCTTGGGTCAGGCCAAATAGGTTGGTTGCGGCATTGGGTCAGGCCAAATAGGTTAACAAAGGGTTTGCAGCAAAGGTTGATATAGGCGATGTTTGTGAGAAAGGGCGATTAGTAAATAAGGGCAGAAATTGGGGGAAGAGGTGGAATAAAACCGGTGTCGATTGTCTATGACCGATATCGGTTAGGTGACCGATACCGGTTCCTTAGGGCACAATATAACCGATATCGGTTATAGGTCAAAAACCTATAAAAAGAAAAAATACGGCATGTCATTGTCACATTTGTAATTTGAAAACCGATTTGAGTCATTCGAGGTGGATTAGTGAGATTGGAGCATTTGTTGGTTGAGGTGGCGCTATTTGAGTGGAGGAGTGAGTGAGTAGTGGGCCCGAGTGAGTAGGAGGCAGCAGTTGATTGGTGGAGGACCCAGCAGAGGGGAGTTAGAGCCATGGCACAGCCAGGAGGAGCAGGAGGTGCTGGACCAGCTGGACCACCACCACCCATCCCACCACGACGACGTGTCGTCGTACCAGTAGGTTTGAAACCCCTCATTGTGTGGATTTGAGTATATTATGTTGTATTTGGGTTTTGGGTAGGAATGTTAGATTTTGATAAAATAATTAATAAATGGAAATGATTTGAAAAAAGGAGAGGGTAGATAGGTTAAATAGGCCAAGGCGGCTGGGTGGGTAGGTTTTTAGGGTGTTTGGGTGGGTATAGAGGGAGAAATAGGAAAAAATGGATTTGGGGGTCATGCGGGGTTCGGCCGGGATTTTATAGTGACCGATGTCGGTCACTAAGCGACCGGCATCGGTCATGAAATTTTTGGTGGACGGAGTTTTGTGAGTGACCGGTGTCGGTCTTATAGCGACCGGCGTCGGTGAAGAGGACCGGTGTCGGTCATAAGTGACCGGTACCGGTCCTTAGTTATTTTTGTTGGTTTGGGTTTTGTTGTTGGTTTGAATTTTTGGTTGTTGTTTGGGTGTTTTGGTATTATTTGGGTTGTTCGTTTGGGTGTTGTGGTATTGTTTGGGTGTTTTGGTATGGTTTGGGTTGTGGTGGGGGTGTTTTGGTATTGTTTGAGTGTTTTGGTATTGTTTAGGTTGTTGTTTGGGTGTGAAGAGGGAGGGGGATATCGTAGAGGTTTTTAGGGTAAGATAGGTGGGTGTAGAGGGTATAAGTAGATGTTGTGATAAAGAGTAGGGCTAATGTAGTGAGTTGGTTTTGTAGGTAGCGTCAAGAAATGACGATGCGGGACAGATGCCCCCACTGTTGAGATGGGATGGCCACACGTGTCCGCAGCTGTGCAGTGGGGTATCATGCGCGAGGTGGGACTCGTGGAGTCCAGTGATACAGAGTGATCGACAGGATCATAGTTTGATGGTCGCCCTCATCGAGAGATGGGATCCGGTGACCAATGTGTTCCATCTCCGACCTGGAGAGATGACCATCACATCGAGGATGTGTATCGCATCCTTCGATTACCGATTGATGGAGAGGCAGTCTTTCAGGTTGACGCTGAGACAGCCATGGACAACATCCTACACATATTTGGGGATGCAGCTGCGTTACTGACATATCACAGCGTGAGTATCACGTATGGGGATATGTACCGAGCCCACCGCCATGAGACATGGCTTGCCGTGCTGATGATGATCGGGATCACCTACTTCACCCTCCCGGACTCAGAGGGAGGCCACTTTCCACGGGTGCTTATGGGGGTGCTACATGAGATGGTGGAGGAGCACACATGTTATGCTTGGGCACCAGTATACCTGGTGCAGTTATACCGAGAGTTGTGGGGCTATCGCCGGATGAGGCGATTCGGGATTTGCTCGATGTTTTTGCTACACTGTTGGGCATATGAGCATATCATATGCATTAGACCAGTAGGGCTGCCCCAGCAGCCAGGGCCACAGGTCATCTATAGATACGGCTTTCAGAGGTGGTTGGGGGTCGTGGGCCAGCCACGAGCAGTGCTTGCAGGCGGGACGTCACTTATTATAGGCATTTGTTAGAGGGCCTGACAGTGTAGATATTGTATGGAGACCGTATAGAGGTCATCACCCCCATGGAGGAGCCCGATCACAGCTGAGATGGATCCAGTATACATTCTGGATTGCGGGACGGAGGCCAGGGGAGCATGAGCGGATACCCCTGGAGAGGGTACGCAGCAGATGGGGCTACGACAGGATGAGCCACCTCCCTTCCCTCAGTACTGGAGGGATGATGTAGAGGCCCCACTGCCTGCACCACAGCCCATGGACCCAGATTGGGTAGCCGAGAGGCCGGCAGATGATACCGTGGATGACGCCGGCTGCACGGGAGCATTTTTGGTTTGGTGGGCAGGAGAGAGAGCTGCGAGGAGAGCACAGCCCGCACAGCCAGACTTGGCAGCAGTGATAGCAGAGAGAGATCAGCTCAGGGGCCAGGTGTAGCTACACAGTGGGCAAAGTGCCGGCTTCGCTGCACAGCATGAATAGGTGTCTTAAAGGCAGCTTAGCCTGTGCTCAGCACAGCACGGCGCAGCACCACCAATGCATGCACCGACATTGCATGACATGTGTACAGCCCCGCCCACACAGGCACCACCAAAGCACCATCACAGCACAGGGGGCACTGGTATTAGGTGTCAGGGGACCAGCCCCAGCACCTACGGTGGCTCGAGATCGTTATATGGAGGGTTAGAGAGGAGGCCCGACTATCGGGATATTCTGAAGGTATCGGGGCTGATTATTAGCCATATGCGGCACATAGAGCAGAGACCTCTGAGCCGAGATCTCAGGAGGGCAGCCATGGCGGTGGGTCTCATTACAGGGTAGGAGGCGAGAGGCAAAGACAGGGACCAGCAGAGACAGACAGCAGAGGCGGTGGAGAGAGCCGAGAGGTCCCCGCATATTTTTATATTGGTTCATTGGATATGGGCAACCGGTCTCACGAACCGGCTATGTTTATAGAGGCCTACGTGCCTAGATATTATGTATTCATTCATTCATTCATTCATTCATTCATTCATTCATTGTATATACCAAACTGCGAGCCGAGTATGGGTCAGATATTGATACTGCCTACGAGCCGAGTATGTTTTTGATATGAGAGACCGGCCCGTGAGCCGAGTCGAGATTATGGACGAATTATCGGCTGCGTGCCGGCTTTGTTGTATTATGAGATCACAGAGGCCCCCGATGCAGGGCACATTATATATTTGAAAATTTGTATATATATAGATATGATGATTGACCCACATGTTGTGCATAAAAATGTGTTAAGTGTTTTGAAAAATGGTTTGTGATATTTAATGTATGATGAGTTTGATTTACATGGTGTTATATATTAATGATGTTGATGTCTTTTGTTGATGGGATGTATGTATGTATATATAAATGATGAGTTTAATTGACATGTTGTATTATGAAATGTTGTATGTTTTGTCGCTGGGTTGTGAAATTGAATGTATGTAGCTGTTGAGTTGGATCCAAATGGTATATAGATTGATGGTTTTTGATATCATTTGTTGATGGCTTGGTTATTTTTGTAATATAGATAGATGATGTTGATGAAATTGTAATGAGATGTGGATTTGATGAAAAATTATAGATAATGGTGTTGTGATGCAGGAAAAAGGGACGGCGCCTCAAAATTTAGGTAGAAAATAAAGAAAAGAACTATATTTTTAAAAAGATAGGGATATGACCGATGTCGGTAGTAAGTAGACCGATATCGGTTAGATAACCGATACCGGTTATCTTTAGAAAAGGAGCTTTTCTAAAAATAGAAAAGTGGGGGTGGCAACTGAAGTTCTTATTTTGAGAGCCATGCAAGAAGTTAAATACGCGAATGTGACACTTTTTGACGACTGAGACAGGTAATTGCATGAGAGATTTGAGTGATAAGGAGAAAAGAGACAGGGAGAGTGAATGTGAGCGGAGATTCAGAAGGTAGAAAGGAAAATTTGAAAAGGGTGGTGAACATGGCAGAACGAGGAGAAGCATCCAGCAGGCAGGGACGAGAGGGAAGACAAGTGCCACCTCAAGCTGCTGCAGCCCAAGAGGTAAACATCTTGGTAGTAATTTGATTCTTGCATGTTTTGTGAATAGGATGTGGGAGATTAAGTAGAGAAAGAAAAGGTGATAGGCAATGATTCGGGATAGGGTGAATGTGATGGGGTAGGCAGTCAGGGGTTTCGGGCATGCTTGTATGTACAGAGAAGGAGAAACGATCAAATTATTGTTATAGGTGGTGTTTTGTTTTAGGCAGGTTGTGTAGAGTTGATTTCGACCGATATCGGCTTAAGATGTGTTCCGTATTTTGAGACTCCCAATTACACAGAAGACCAAGATATCGTGCATTACCTAGCGCAAAGCACTGGGGAGCGATAACAGCAGATTTGGTCCATGCGCATGAGACTTGACACAATGAGGTTTGACATTCACGTATGGTATAATGTACGCAGCCCACCCCGAGGAGACAAGGTTAGCAGTGATATTAATGATAGCGGTTGGATATTATGTGTTACCGAGGGCGGATGGGGGAAGATTTCCAAAAGCATTGATGTGTGTTATTTGGGAAATGATAGAAAGGAACATGACTTTTGCATGGGCACTGCAATATTGGCGAGCTATACAGGGGTTTATGGGCGTGTAGACAAAATCACAGGACGACATTGGATTGTTCATTTTTATTACATTATTCGGGCCTATGAGAACATTGTTTGTGTGCGACCAATAAGCCGACCCATCCAAATGGGAGAGACCGGAGTGCAGAGGTGGGATTCATACAATGGGTCCAGCATGTAACAAGAGGCAAGATCAGTGCCGTGATGGGTGACATTGAGTATTATAGGCAGGTATGGGAGATGGTGATGATGGTGGATATCTGTTGGAGGCCTTACGGGAACTATATGGTAACAGAGAACATAGCTGAGGAGTTGAGGGGTGTAGAGTGATTGAGGTGGATCGCGGGGCACAAGCCCAGTGAGTATGAGAGGATTCCTCTAGATCGCGTGCGATGACAATTTAGATTTGTGCAGGATATACCCCTGGCTTATAGACCATATATGAGGATCGACGCCGAGGCAGCATTCTCACCTCCCTAGCCAACACCTCCAGAAGGGCCAGAGGAGATAGCAGCCGATCGCAGGGTAATGGATGCAGGAACGACAGAGGCCTATAGATTATGGTGGGTAACAGAGCTACGAGGGGTACGTGATCATCCTGACATAGCTGTGATTACAGCGGAGAGAGATCATCTGCAGAGTTTAGTTCATCAGCTCCAAATGCAGGTGAATGAGACAAGAGGATTGTTAGCGGTTGTGGAGTCACGGGCAGAGGGACTAGAGGTGAGATACCTCCATGCGAGGGAGCGTATTCATATGTTACAGGAGAGATTGGTAGATCAGTGGGCGGTACCAATAGCCGTGGTACCTTTGAGGACAGAGAGGCCCGGCGAGAGGCGTCGACGATCACGATCATCACCTGGTTCGGGATGAGGCGTGAGGGTCTAAATAAATGTTATCGAGGTATAAGAATAAATAAGGATGCCGACTGCGCATGTCGATGATAGAGAAGATGTATTTGTTTAACATCTAAATAAAACTGAATATGTATGTTGATTTGAGTTACGATAATAATAAGAATGTTTGTGTTTTGACTTTCGGTGTTTTGAAAAAGGATAAAGAGGAATGTGATTAAAATAGAAATACACAAAAATATTTATATTTACCACACATGATAGGTTATGGTAGGAGATGGTCGAGCTAACCTTGGGAGACCCCATGTCTCCAAAGTGCTGCCTACATAGCCCATTGCACAAAGCAAGGAGGGGCCTTAGACCGATGTAGTTCTCCCTTAAGACCAGGGAGAGGTGAATTTAGGCAATTTAGGTATGGTTAGGCAATTTGTTGGTTGGTAAAAATATTGATATTGATATTGGTAGGGTAATGTTGTTGGTGTTGGTAATGAATTGGTGATTTTGGAATAGGTAGAAGTGAAGCAAAAGTTAGCCTACCCAAGTGGTAGGGAACCATGTCCTGATTAAGATCAACACATAATCCTAGATTCGAGTCAAAGAGGAAAAAGTTACTCCGTAGTTGAAAAGAGCTAAACAAACCACATATTAATGCAGGATGAGCTTGAACCCCTAGGTACCGTGCATAGACGAGAAGTCAATAGGTGAAAAGAGTTGTATGATCACAATATATCGGTTGTACGTCACGTCCCTTGAGTTTAAACAAATGGTGAGGTGAGGTGGATGGTATAGCTGAGGTACGGAGAACTTGTTACAAAGTGAGTGTTCTGACGAAAGAGAACCTACCCTAAATAGACAAGTCCATGACTCAAAAGTTCTTTTGAAGGTGGCTTTATTTTACTGAATATAGACTGATCGATGTGGGAAGTCTACAAGGGATATTGATTGTATTATTCTTGAGGTCTTCACGAAGCTGATCAATGCGAGAAGCTTCTGATAAAGGCTGACTGTGTATAGCTGTCCTTCAAGGGAGCAGTCTATTTATAGTAGCAGATGTGATTTTAGTGCATAGCTGTCCTTCGTGGGAGCAGTCTATATATAATAGCAGCAATAGTTTGGCATATAGTTGTCCTTCGAGGAGCTTGATCTATATATAATTTAGAGAGCCAGAGATGTCCTTTTGGCGTAAAGCATCTAGTTTGGTAGAAAGTTTGACTCAAGAAAATCCCATAAGCATATAATTAAGAATGTGTCATTTTAATACTTCAAGTCATGGACTAGACTAAAAGGGAAGGCATCGTTAGGGGAGGTGGGAATCAACCTATGTGAGCTTGATTTGATTGTAAGATGTAGGAAACAAAGTGTATATAACGGTAAATGAGCTCAAGGGACGAGCGGTAGGTAGATAAGAAGTGATATAACACTAAATTCAATAGTAGAAAGGTCGAAGATGCAAGGCATTAAGGGGTTCAGGCTCAGGTTTACCATTAAGCAAAGCTAAATGATAAGTGCCTGATCCATAAGTGTGAGTGATTATGTAAGGCCCAATCCAATTGGGAGCAAATTTTCCACATTTTCTCTTTTCTAGTTTGGTTACATGTTGATTCTCTTTGAGGACAAGATCACCAACCTTAAAGGTACGCTCATGAAGTCGCTTATCATAAGCACGCTTGATGCGTTTTTGATAGATTTGAAGGTGATCAAGAGCTGTAAGACGACGCTCGTCAAGAAGCTCCAATTGGGCTAACCGCTCTTGGCGGAAATCATCGTTGGTGAGAATATCCTGAAGAGATATTCTAAGGGAGGGTATTTGTATTTCGAGAGGCAAGACAGCCTCGGTACCATATACCAAAGAAAAAGGTGTGGCATTAGTGGAGGTACGAATGCTAGTACGATAAGCCCAGAGGGCAAAGGGGATGTGATCGTGCCAATTTCTTCCGGACTCATTGACAACTTTCATAAGGATTTTGGTTAGTGTTTTATTAGAAGATTCGGCTTGTCCATTCGCTTGTGGATAGTAGGGTGATGAGAAGCTAAGTTTGATACCAAAGTTGTCACAAAGGTCTTGCAACAACTTATTTTTGAAAGATTTTCCATTATCTGTTATCAGGCGATGAGGAACACCAAAACGACAGATAATGTGGTGGTTAATGAACTCTACAATTTTTTCTTTTTTAGTTGAAATAAGCGGAATAGCCTCCACCCATTTTGTGTAATATTCGGTTGCTGTGATTATCCATCGGTGACGTTGCGAAGAGGACGGATGAATCTCACCAATAAGGTCTAAACCCCATTGTGAGAAGGGCCAAAGATCTCGTGCGACCTGTAGCGGATGGCTAGGAGTATGTTGAAGGTTGGCATGTTGTTGACACATAACACAATGCTTAACATATTCATAGTAATCATTATTGAGAGTAGGCCAATAATAACCTAGGCAAAGGATTCGTTTGCCACAGCGAGAAGGCCGCTAAAATGTCCACCACAAATACCGTCATGGACCTGTTGGATGGTATAGGTGACCTCCGCGCCGGTGAGACATCGAAGGAGGATGCCATCAAAGCCACGTTTATAAAGGAGTCCCCCCATAACGACATAACGAGAAACGCGTTTAAGAAAAGCGTTTTCCGGTACTAGTAAGGGCAGGTGGGAGAACAGAGGTTGTAAGGTAGTCGTGAAATTGGTGATACCAGGTATCCCGCGAATTAGCAGACACATTATTTATCATACAAACAACCGGGGCTGAGTAAGATGGGGCAAAGAGTTGTTGGACCAAGACGAAAATGTCAGAGTCAGTTGATGAAGCTGGAATTTGCGAGGCTAAGCAAGCCATAGTATCCACAAATTTGTTAGTGGAGCGAGGAATGGTTTGGATAGAATAGTGAGTAAATAAGGCTAGAAGTGAATCCACGTAGTGTTTGTACTTTTGAAGTTCCTCATTTTTACATTGGTAGATGCCCATAACTTGATTGACTACCAATTGAGAGTCACCAAAAATATTGATAGATTTGACACCTAAGTGTAACGCAACCTGGAGACCCAGAACAAGGGCCTCGTATTCCGCAGTATTATTAGTGCAGGGGAAATCGAGTCGGAATGAGAGAGGCATAGGCTCAGCGTCGAGAGGAATGAGAACAACGCCGGCTCCTCCGCCGCGTTGGCATTTGGATCCATCGAAGAAGAGGGTCATTGGATACGACTCCTCCCTGAGTGAAAGAGTGGCGATGAGTTCGTCGGGGAAATTAAAATTGGTAAATTACACCCGGGTAGAGGGGCTTCCGCGAGTTGATCTGCGATGGTTTGTCCTTTGATTGATTTATGGTGGACAAACTCAAGGTCAAGGTCGGCGAGGAGCATGAGCCATCGGGCGATGCGTTGGTTTAGATGAGGTTTGGCATACATATAATGGATGGGGTCCGTGTTGGTGATGACGAAAGTTTTGTGATTCAGGAGGTAGTGTCGGAGTTTGGTGGCCACGAATGATAGGGCTAGGCACAACTTTTCTACATGTGTATACCTAGTCTCATAGTCCACCAAAGTACGACTTATATAATAAACGGCTTGTTCGCGATTCTCGGAGTCACGATGTGCAAGCATGGCCCCTACAGCGTGGTCGGTGGCGGAAAGGTAAAGGTAGAAAGGGCGGTCATCCTGAGGTGGGATAAGCACGGGTGGCTGCAAGAGATAAGCTTTGAGAGCCTCAAAGGCTTGGTGGCACTCTTCGCTCCATTGAAAGTCAATGTCCTTTTTAAGGAGGTGATGGAAAGGTTGACATCGATCCGAGAGTTGAGAGATGAAATGCCGGATAGATTGGAGCTTACCTTGTAAACTACGCAATTGTTTGAGGTTAGTAGGTGGGGGCATTTCTAGGATAGCTTTGACTTTAGATGGGTCGACCTCAATGCCACGCAAAGAGATGATAAAGCCAAGAAGTTTTCCCAAAAGGACACCAAAGACACATTTCTTTGGTTGAAGATGGACAGAATATTGTAACAGGTGATCAAAAATAATGGTTAAAACATCGAGATGTTCACTACGATGTTTAGATTTGCCAAGAAGATCATCGACGTAATCTTCAAGGATAGTGTGCATAATGTCATGAAAAATGTAGGTCATAGCCCGCTGATAGGTTGCACCAGCATTCTTAAGGCCAAATGGCATTACACGATAACAGAAGGTTCCCCAAGGAGTTATGAAGGTAGTTTTATGTTGATCGGCAGGGGCAACCAAAATTTGGTTATATCCTGAAAAGCCATCCATGAGAGAGAGCATCTCATGGCCCACAGTGAGATCAACAAGTTGGTCAATACTAGGTAGGGGGAAGTCATCCTTAGGGCAAGCGAGGTTAAGATCCCGGAAATCGGTGCATATCTGAAGTCCCCCCATTGCTTTAGTGACAGGTACGATGTTAGAAATCCATTGAGGATAGTCAATAGGCAGGATGAAGGAAACAGAAAGGAGTCGTTGAAGCTCCTCTTTGACCAAGAGGGCAATGCGTGGATGCATTTTTCTCAATTTCTGTTTAATTGGTTTGGAATCGGGTTTCAGGGTAATGTTATGGACAGCAATGTCAGGATCAATTCCTGGCATGTCAGCATAGGACCAAGCGAAAGCTTGGTTGCGAGTACGGAGAAAGGTAGTAAAGGTGACCTGTTCTGATGCGCTAAGGGATTGTCCGATCTTCACAATGTGAGGATCCTCCTCTGTGTGGATGTTGATTTCTATAGTAGACTCGTTCAACATGGTTTGAGTTTCAGATGGTAAGGCGCGTTGAATATAAGAGTCGTCCGCACCAAGGTAAGTGAGGATGGAGTCATCATCCTGGCACTCAACAATGTTAATTGAAGGTGAGTCCTCTTCAATCATGTCTAGATACAAAAGGGGGATAGAAGAGGGGTCCTC
The DNA here is from genome assembly GCA_018340775.1 of Taxus wallichiana var. yunnanensis. Taxonomy (NCBI): domain Eukaryota; kingdom Viridiplantae; phylum Streptophyta; class Pinopsida; order Cupressales; family Taxaceae; genus Taxus; species Taxus wallichiana. The sequence continues at coordinate 345,138,410 of CM031240.1, read as the reverse complement.
ATTATCGCGTTGATAAGTGAGAGGACTTAGGAAGATAGCATTTATGAAAAAAAAAAGTTTGGAGGGATAGATTCGGGATCTATCGACTCTGTGGGTGACGAAGGCAAAATGGGTGATGATGGTTCGGTAGGGGTGACGTCGTCATCTTCCAAAAGACAACTGACACGAGGTTCCTTCGGTGTAAGTGTTCCCGGAAATCCGAGACCACTACGATCATTGTGCTTGCGAGTAGTGATGGGGATGATCGTATGTCGGCCTTGTTCATAAAGACCAAAACCAAAGCCTTTCCAAGCACAGCGAGTCAAGAAGGTGAGGGGCTAAACGACGACGATTTGTCGTGTATTAAAATCAGATCGAAAGGAACCACACCAAGAGGAGGCTCAAGGGCAATGGAAGATGCGTCGACACCCCCATATGTTAGGTTGGTGCGGCAATGAGGTGGTCCGTAGGGGATTACTTCCCCCACACGACGGTCATAGGTAGGATGTGCATGTACTGTCCATACTCCTGTGGGGTATGGAAAGAACTAACGTTATATAGGCGATACTCCCCCAACTGTAAGGCGTTGAAAAACATCTACTAAGGGGTCTGTGGTTGGGATGTTAGCTGCGGGAAGGGAAGTGGTTTTTGCGATGGTGGTTTCATGGGTTGAAGGTGTAGGTGCTGTTGAAGTGAATGGTAGAGGTGTGGTTGAAGTGGATGGTTGGGTTGGATGAATGGGTGTCTTGACTGGGAAAAGCACATCATTAGGGTGATATAACATATATCGTGCAGGTTTTGAAGGGGGAGGATCAGCTTTTACGGTGTAGGACTTTCCCTCGTACTCAAATTTTATGCATCTATGTAAGGTTGAAGGAACGCATCCCATAGCCCGGATCCAAGGGTGACCTAGCAATATATTGTATTGGAACTCTCCCTCAAGGACATAGAAGAGTTCGGGTAAAGTACGTGGTCCTACACATGAATGTTAAGGATCACGGTGCCTAAGGTAGAGGTAATAGCATCATTGAATGACCGCAACATGATGGGGTTGGCACACATGTAGCTAGAAGGGATATTCATTTGTTGGAAGGATTTTGAAGAGATGATGTTTAGGCTAGCGCCCCCATCGATCATAACACGATGTACCCGAATGTCCCGGACGTAAGCTGAGATGAAAAGAGCAGGGTCAGGATCTTCTGTACCAAAGTCAACAATTTCGTCTTCGGAGAAACTGACTGCAGCAGCTTGTTGTACAGAGACAGAAGTGGTTGGGGCGGTAGGTTGTTTGGTGAGGGAAGCAACGTGATTGGGTGTTAGAATGGAGGTAACAGGTAGGGTTTCATTAGGTAAGACCTCGATCCCTTGAAGGATTTCAACGAGAGCTTGTCGATGAGATTCAGAAGTCTGAATGAGATCATACAGTGTCATTTTTACAGGTGATTGGTGAAGCTGTTTGATCATGGCTCGGTGGGCAACTCCATTAGAGATGGGGTAAGTGGGTCCATGAATAACCACTTTAGGTGGTGGTGTGATCGGGATGGTGGACGGAGAAAGAGAGGACGCAGGTGTGCTTTCTTTCGCTTTCTCGTTGTTTTTCTGCGCTCGAGTAGCAACACTAATCATATTGATCTCGTGGACCTGAGATGAGGAAGATGGTAGGGATGAATCATGGGCTTCGAGAGGTGGGGTTGTAATAATGATAGATATTGGTGAGGCGGGGACAGGTGGTATAGGAGAGGGAATGGAAGCCAAAGGTCTCTCCCTCCGTAAGTTGTCTTTCTTAATCTTTCTATCTGAGAGAGGTGACTGACGAAGGATGGCTTTTAAAGCTTTGCATCCCTCCACATCATGTCCTGGTGTGCGGTGGTAAGTGCAGATTTTAGACTCATCATAACCTATAGGTCGAGGTTTAGACGGGTCATAAGGTCTAAGTGGGGGTAGAGAAATGGTCGCATTCTCCACCAACATAGCAAGGATTTTGGCGTAAGATCCTTTGAGTGGGTCAAAATCGGAGGAGGATGAGGGTATTGATTGAAAGGTGTTTCGGTAATGTTTGGGCATGGTTGGTTCGTACGGGTGGTGGTTTAGCCAAGGGGTGTTGACATGTGGTTTTAACTAAACGTGGTTTCTTTGGCGCAGGAGCTACGTTTAGCTGGTTAGATGATGAGGCTCTAGATAACGCGGTATCCGGAAACAATGGCGACAAAAGAGGAGTGACGGAAAACAAGTCCTTTGATGATGAAATTTGTTTAGGGTTGATGGGTGGACAGGATACGTGGGGTGACAGTGTTGATACACCCTTAGATCTCTGTATGGGTGTGGAAGGTGCAGGTGGTTTTAAAGAAAACACAGAAGGTATGATATATTGATGCAAGGTGGAGGGATGAGGCCCCAATATGGAAGGTAGGTGTGACGATGATGGTTTTAATTGTGATAGAGGCATGGATTGAATTTGTCTTCTAAGTGGAGGGGTGGCTTTATTTTTGGATAAGTCTAGCCGCTTAGGTGGGTGTGTTAGACTGGGTATTGGCGAGGTCCCAAGTGTAGGGGAAGATTTGGTTAGGCTAATAGAGGTGGATGAGATACTTGGTAGAGATGCGGGTGATGGAGATGAGGACATAGGCATTTTGAGTTTCGTAAACACTTCGGGTATATGGTAGAGGTGTCTGATCGGTCATCCGCATTTGAGTAGAATAAGGGGTACTCAAACGTTCCCATAAGACTCGTCTATCTTAGGAGAGTAATCTTGTGTGTGAATTAGAATTTTTGTATGGAAGAAAGGTGGGTTGTGATTCCGGTCCACTGTGGGTGTGATACAGGGGGTAGATGAGGCACTGTATCAATAGGTGTTAAGAGGTCAACCGGTCGCTGAAAAGATTTAGGCGATGAAGAACTAATAGGTAGGAGGGCATGTTTGAGAGGATCCGCATGGTTACGAATTTGGGTGATGTCGGGCAAGAGGTTTCTCGTCTAAGGATGACAAAAGGAGTAATGAGCCTTCCTCTTGTGCAGCAAGAGTGGTAGAAGGAGACGTTTGGGAAATAGATAAGTTAGATAACATCCGTTCGTAGTCTTGTAGGGATGTGGTGTAAGAAGACTCATCTATGAGAAGAGAACTCTGGGCAGTTAACTCCTTCATGGGTAAAGGAATGATTTCGCCTTGGCTTGATGATGGTGAAGGAGGTTCGGGCCCCTGCGTCAGTGAAGAGGCTTGATTCAAAATGTTCTCGATAGAGGCTTTTGGCTGGGAGTCAAAGACTGCATGGATCTCATGAACACTCTCCTCGGCTAAGATATCTTGGTTTATGTTACTATTGGAAGAGTGATTCGGGAATGGTTTGTTGAAGATTTTCAAATTTCGGTTGGCAGGGGCATTAGGATTATCGAGGGTTATATCCCCTGCATCAACCATTTCCTGCACTATGTTTTTCAACATCTTGCAGTTTTCGTGACTATGTCCCTTTACGCGGTGAAAGTTACAGAAGTCATTTTCTTTGTACCAAGAAGGTATAGTGCGGGTGGAGTCAAACCCGGAGTGAGGTTTAACAGGAGGCAAGGTGATAGCTCCGGCTTTGAGCAATTTTTCCAAGATGACGCCATAAGTTTCTCCCAAGGGAGTGTAATTGATGGGCTCAGCTTTATATTTATAGGTGGTTTTTGGTGGGGTATTAGACGGTGCTTGAGATTTGACCATCACCGCGTGGACAGCTCCTTTTGATTTCGAAGAAGTGGATGTGTGAGGAGTGGTGGTGTTTGGTTTATTGGTGGAATCTGGAGTTCGGAAATTGGGGTTTTTGTTGCGCAACCGCAATTTCTCTTCTTCTAAGGCTCAAATTTCTAGTTTCCGAGCCATGGTAAAGGCCTCGTCAAATGTGCGGAAAGTTTGAATTTGAAGGGTAGGAGAGATGTGCTTAGCGCATGCCCGCGTAAAAAGTTCGATAAGTTCAGCCTGAGGCAAGGCATATGTAAGTTGGTTGATAAGGCCCGCCATCATCCAACAAAATCTGCGATAGATTCGTCTTCAAATTGTCGAATGGCATAGAGGAGGTCGATGATAGATACTTTCTCGCAATGTTAATGGAGAAATGATCCAAGAAAGATTGGGCTAGTTAGTTAAAAGAGAAGATTGAGTGCTGGGTTAAAGCACTATACCACTCCAAGGCGGGTCCTGATAAGGACATGGGAAAGGTGCGGAGTAACAAGGCATCATCATGAGCAATCAAATAACAAGCATGTCTAAATGATCGCAAGTGTTGTTGAGGATCCTCTTTACTATTAAAACGAGTAAATTTCGGCAATTCCCATTGAGGAGGATATGAATGAAGGGGGACAGAAGGGTGAATAGGCTCCGACAAACTTGCTCGTATGTCAAGGCGCTACGACTTCCCAAACAGAAGCCTCCAGATTTTGCATTTTTCCATCATTTGTTTGATGAAATCCATGGTTGGATGAGATGATGGTGTGTTGTGGTAAACTGGAGGCAAATTGGGCCAAGGGCATCTGCTGATAACAGTGGTGGGGTTAAGTGTTGATAAGGTATGGAGGATGAATATGTTGAGGTGACCGAATAGGGATGTCCCATATAAGATGTTGAGGTCACTGGATATGTGTATGGGAATGAAAAGGTAGGTGGAGCTTGAGAAGGAAAGCTCGTGTGGATAGGTGGCAGAGAGCAAGTCATGAACGGAGCAGTCTGCAAGAGAGATGAGGTAGGGGCAGTCGGCGGTAATGATATGTGGGGTCCAAGATTAACCAATGGAAAGCCAATCTATGTCGTATGAACCTCTGAAGCCGTCGGATTGGGAGACGGGGCTAAAGATGCAGGAAGCAAGGCGGTGTTATCAGGCGGAGTGGGAGCTAAGTGAGCTGCTATACTAATAGGCATGCCAACAAGGAGTTGACCATCGGGCGTACGGTCAGGGGCATGAGACAAATAGTATTGTACGGCACTAGGATTAGCATCCAGAAATTTGGCAAATTCCTTATCTCCTACAGGAATTTTGGGGATATCACTGGTGTCTGTAGGGTTCCCTATAGAATGTGAAGGGGGTGATTCAGGCAAAGGCACAGAGCAGGCATGTGAAACCATGGCGGCGGCTTGCTTCGAGTGATAACAACCATGGACAAGAGTATACAGTAGGGCTTCAATCTATCGGGAACAGAAACAGCCTCAGAATGGTGAAATTGGCGGAGTTCATTGGTTTGTCAGAACTGTAAAAGACAGTAACCGATATCGGTCTAATAACCGATGTCGGTCAGAGTTTAGCCGACGTCGGTCAGCTAACCGATGTCGGTGTAATAAGACTGGTATAAGAAAAATATAAGAAGCTGCTGATTTGATTTTTAACAATGTTTAGTACACTTATCAAATTGTTCTGAGGTGATCACAGAAGACAGAGTATGACAGAGAAAACAGAACTGAAAACAAGCAAGATGCACACGCAAATCCAGAGACTAACCCTAGGGTTAATTTTAATTATCATGGGCTTATGCCTTTAGACGTAGAATGATGTCAGAATCCTAAACAAAAGACTTAGGGGAAATGTCAAGTTTGTTTTGGCTTATAAGGTTACCTCAATCGGGTGGAGGAATACCATGGAAAAAGGGGGATGTTTGAGTGTTGTGTTAATTGTGAAGTGATTCGGTAGTATGTGTTGTGCAAAGTGAAAGTAAGATTAATTTCTTGTCAATACCATGGATATCACCCAAACGTGTACGACATTTACTTAATCTATGTTCACTAGAATTGAAAACAACAAGCAAGAATGTGATGCACGTGTTTTAAACCCAAATCGAAAATGATATTCGATGAAGCAAAAGAGATGACTTTCACTAATGCAAAGATGTAAAAGCAAAGCAAGTTCTTTTACCAAAATAACAAAATACCTTGTGAATATCTTTAGAAGAAGAAAACGGCAAGTATGCTCCCTATATGAAAGCAAGCAAGAAAGAAAGAAACCCAAAATGGGTCCCACCGGGTGTGCCAAAATGTTTCGCTGGAATGTTTCAGCTTTTTGGGAATAGAGTTGCTTCTATCCTTTCATTCCTTTTAGAAATAGATAAGGGTTAGGGCTAGGAGGAATACCTGTTGAATGTCGAGATGGTGTGCGCGTACCATAGAGAGAGATCAAAGTTGATCATGAAGAACTCCTTTTGTCTTGGAAGGACTACCTACAAATAAGAATACAAGACCACAAGATTTTGATTAGACAATAAATGAGGGAACTGCCTTGGGCCTGTGGGAAATATAACACTTCCTTTCGAAGGTGGTAGTTCCCGCTAATATGACTTAACACGAAATATTGTAAAATAACAATTTAATTGCTTCGTTGAAATAGGTAGGGGAAAGGCTGGTTTCTGGTTTTAAGTCACAATAACCGATACGGTTTCTTCTAACCGATATCAGGGCTATGTTTAAGGGCTCTTGGTGAGGGTCGGTTGTAGGGTGGTTGTGATGTTTGTAAGGCTAGTAAATGAGTGGGATTAGGTAACTGGGTGATGAAAGGGTAGATGAATGATAGTTAGATGTGATGTGTTTGGTAGTAGATCCAAGAATGGATTAATGACGGTGTGAATGGATCGGATGAGTATCACGTGGCTGGTTATTCGATTGCGAGCCTTGGGCTTGATCTCCCTCGCTGCAAACTCTTCTTGTTTCTTCACTTGTCTCTGCTCGGCCAAGTAAAATCTGGATTCTCTCGATCGCTTCTGATGATCCCGATTGATCCAAAATCCTCCCACCTTTGTTTCTGGTTAGGGGAGGTCATTTACAGGGAACCGATGGCGGTTACGGAACCGACGGCGGTCGAGTAGAAACCGGTATCGGTTCAGTCAAAGTGGGCTATTTTTAGTAAAATAGCCAACTTTCCCTCCTTTTCTCCCGAGGGATTAGTTGCGGGCTTGGTCAAGTAACTACAAGGTCAGTTTTGGGTGCGAGAAAGGGGTCATTAGTCATGGGTGTGGATGTAGACCAAGTTATAGGTCTTAATTAGATTAGTTTAGGGTTAGGACTAGGTCATGATGAGGTGGTAAAATGAGGTGGCAGGTAAGGTGATGTGGATTTATTAATTATAAGATAATTAATAAATAATTGTGTAAGGTTTAGGTGATGAGGTTAGGTTGCGAAATGAGATGCGGGTCACAAGAGTCGTAAGACACAAATTTGGTGTCTACACATAGCCCTATTATAGAGTCATAGATCATCCCAAAAACATTCAAGGAATCAACAATCTCTTCTTTCTCCTACGAAGGTCATCTATACATCTAGGAATAAACTCAATAGTCTTCTTGTATCTGCAATCTCCTTCTCTCGGTTAATATCATCTTCTAATATTCATTCATCAATTTATACAAAGTAATTGGTTTTCCTTACTTCATTATCTTATTATGCATCATTTACAAGCTTAAATCAACCTTTTTAGCATCCCTTTTGATCTCAATGTTTGTCCATCATCAACTCAGTACATTTTCCCAAAGAATCACCGGTGATTCATCGAATTGCCGACGATTCGACTAAAAGGTATTTTTTCCCATAAGCTTGCTTTTAGACATCTAGATCACATAATTTACTACCGTAAGGCCCCTTAAAGTGTTTTTCCAGTCATATCAAGATCCTTTGAGCCACCTTTATCACTCTATCAATTATCTAAATCAAATCTATCATCCTTCTCTCCTTAATCGGTGAACATCTATCTACATCCTTACTCCTTTAAGTCATTTTGTGATTCCTAGACTTCCTTTAGATCATGTATTATCATGTAACATCATATAGCTCCCTTTGCCTTTGCATTGTTGGTTATATAATCTATTTTATCAATTTATCTTATCATTATCAGATTAATTTCTGGAATGCAAATTGACATCCTTGCAAGGAATTTCATTGACTTCGAGGATTGACCTTTTCCATGAAATCTACCATATATCTATCTAATGCCATTTTCTTCTTAGTGTCTATGATCTGCATGTTCCTCTGTCACGTGAAAGAAGGAAGGAGGTTTCATCCATAAAATAAAACACACATCATTGTGGGTATCGGTAAACCCCATGTATTTTGAGGCCATTTTTGTTTTTATTAGGTTTTCATGAAAATTTTCAACATGAAAATTTATAATTTTCAAACATTACAACAATCTCCTTATGTCAAATTTTCCAAATTTTACCTTTCCAAGACTTCCCAGTCTACCCATCCTTAAGACCAACCTTACCTAATCATTCCAATGACCCCCAATGGATTTCAACTCATTCCCCTATGTGAATTAAGAAATTCAAGTCAATCCCCTAGGTGATTTTAAGAGTTCTCAAAGAACGCCAATTTTGGGCAATTTTGGGAAGGGCTACCACTGGCCCTCCCGAGACTTGTGCAACCCCCTGAAGTAGAACATAAGATAAAAATTCAACATGGAGATGCAATAAAGGTATAATAACATCAAGGAAATGGTTTTGGAAGATTTAGGAAATATTTGGAGGTTTTGGGGCAGATTCATCAGAAATAGGGTTCTCAAGCCTAAGTAGTACATAGGGCCAAAAATCTACCGAGCTTCAGGAAGCAATTTTGGGAGCTCTTGAAGGAGTTAGGAGCTAAACAAGACATTTTTAGAAATAGAATTCAGGTCTCTACAATATGGTGGAATCATACTCTTGACAAAAACCTAGGTACAATAGGTCTATATCCTATTTTTCTCATACTTAGTCATGGAGAGAAAATAAAATTCTAATTTTTAGGGCATAAATGGAGGAATAAAGAATTGATAACCCCACCATTGGATTCAAAAGGCCCTTTTTAGTCAATTAAATATAATATTTCACCTTGAAACTCATCTAGGAGCTCAAGATATCGTTACAAGTTATCCTCAAGGTAAGCTTCTAACAGCTTAGTCAATTTTCAAGTGGACATGTGTCCCAGAGCCCGGCGCATTTTGATGTCACCTTTTCCCCTTAAACTAAGGGACATAGGGATAGTAAAATGCACCCAGCTCTATTTTTCCCTATGGTCACCTATAGGACCCTCCGCATCGCCAATTCAACCCCAGAGCATGTTAGAGCCTATTTTCACAAGTGTATGATGCCCACCAAGTGTCACCCAAGCGCGATGTGAAAACCGATGTCCCTTTAATCCCTTTAGCTAAAGGGACATAGGGGACAGTAAAATGTGCTCAGCCTTGGGTATGCCTCCTGGTCCTTCATATGTCTAATTTTCAGCCCCAAGTGCTTTTCTCAAGCTCCAAGCCCTAATGCTCAACCGTCCAGATTTTGAAAAGTATAAGCTCTAGGCATGATGTGAAAATTGATGTCCCTATTTTCCCTTTATCTAAAATAACATCGGGGACATTAAAAATTTACCCACCCTTGGTATTTGTTTTTAAAATGTTTTAAAGTTGGCAATTAGCAATTTCACACTTTCTTCTTCCCTCCACATCTCGCACATCCCGTCAAAACTTTGGCAATTTTTTCCCGCATCCTCTAAACCACCATTAATCTACTAAATGTAACACTGATTTTGTATGTTAACTTGGTGAATTTTTACATCTTATATAATTGCTGAAATGAAAGCAAACATGTTAAGATATATTTTGATCTTAAGAGAATGTGTTGCTAATTTGGATTCTTGCATCCGTGATTTATTACATGGGACAAATGTATATTGTACTTGTGTGTTTGCTGATGTGACGACAAATTATCGTATACTTGCTAGCTCTTGTTGTTGATTGACAGCATACCCTGAATCAATTCCATTGATTCAAGTATGCTGAGGTCCTCTTAGATTTCCGTGTCGATTCACACTTGAACCGAACCGAGATAGTTATGAGCATGATTGCTTTTGCAGTGTGAACAATAACGTAAATGCCAACGACAGGAGTTCGACTCTTGAACCCTGTACTGTCGAACTAGGGACCTCGTGAGGCAAGGAATGCCTGGACACGGGTGGCCTTGGCACGTAATCTGAAGGACGGAATGTCCTGCTCTGCATTAACGTGTATGTTAGTAGGGAGGCTGGATGGAAGTTGTTAGTGTTAGTGGTTAGTATGAATTAAAAACCTAAACTAATCCTAAGTCCTAACATGCATCCTACCCTACTATCCTAAGTGGATTTTTAAATTAAAAAAAGGGGAAAATAAAACCTAAGGCTAAACTAAGACCTAGGTTGAATGATTTATGCAACCTAAACTAATCCTAATCTAAGGGGTACGCAGACCCTTGGGAGGAAAGGGATAAGGATGAAGGAAGGGCATTCATTGGCATTTAATAGGTAGTCCATACGTGGACAGCCAGTTTTGGCGGGGCAGGTAAGAATTAGAGGCATCTATTTAGAAATAGAGCCAAATTCAGTTTGCATGAAAATTTTGAAATTTAAAGTTTGCCAACTCAAGTGGCGGTGGCGTGAGAAGTAAGGGAAAAATTGCATTAATTATTTTTGGTCCTCGCGACAAGCTCGCCTTGGAAACAGCATGAGGGAATTTGATTTTCATTTTGTAGATTCGAGCCTTTTGTGAAGTTGCTCTGCATTTGGTTTTTCTGACCTGGTTCGGTCGAACCAGCTCTTGGCATTTGACATTTTCTTGGGGATTTGGAGGTTTGTTGTTAAGCCCAAGAAGGAAGGAAGTGTTGAGAGTTTGTGCTTTATCGCCTGGAAGGAAAACGCGGCAAACGAAGTTTTCTTCGAGCTCTAGAAAAGAGATTTTAGGCATGTTAAGCCCTTCTCTTTAAAACTCTTGCTTTGTTTAAGTGTCTCATTAAAACAACCCTGCTCTTGGGTTGGATTGCGTGATTTCTGTCGAGCCAATTTGACTTGGATTTTGTTGGTTTTTGCTTTCTTTTCTTGGAAAATGATAAGAAGATTTGCTTCTGGTTGCTCGGTTTTGAGTTGTTTTTGTTCGAATCAAGTTGGGAATGAATTATTGTATGGTTGTTGACTGTATGGTGGTTTGAAATGGATATCTCTTTCACTGTTCGTGTTGTTTGAAATTGGGAACAGGCTGTGTATTCGTTCCTTATAGTGAAATTGTTTCCTTAAATGAAATCTTTTCTTGCTATTGTATTGGGAACTGTCCCTGCATGTAAAAATAAGGAAGTGGAGATACAGCCGTGTATATTGCTATGAATTGGGTTTCATTGAATCTTGCTGTCGTTTTGGAAACGATAAGAAATATTGCCTTCGACTGCTGAGTTTAATTGTCTTTGTATTTCTCGAATGATGTACCTTCTTGTGTGCTGGACGTTTGACTGTAACGGGAAATTCATCGTGTATATCTTGTGACTGTACACTTATTATGAGTTGTTTTCACTATTGAAACAATCGTTTATTGCTAACGAACAGGATGGAAGGAAATAATAGTTGTTGAAGTAGTTCTTATTGAAGTTTTCTTTAAGGAAGTAGATCCTTTTCCTTGTACTGTTTTGGGTTTTGGAGGGAAATGGCATTCGGGTTTCCTTTGAGTAATTGAACTCGAACTGAATGAAGTATTAGCAATATTATCATTGCTGTACCTTTTCTTGAGTAGGAACTAAACGAATACGTATTGGGTATTCGTGAAGTAGGAAAAAGATAACTGTTTTTCCTTCTTAAGTCGTCAATGGATTTCGTTTCTCCTTGTTGCGAGAATAAGGTGGTTTCACTGTGTTTTATAATGCTGTTTGGTCTTCCTATACGGACTGTTGACACAATTACAACTTGATTGTATTCTGTGCAAAGAATGATTATATTTCTTTATACTGTAATGGAAAAATTGATTTCATTGCGTCTTATAGTTGAGGGTTGTCCTTCTGTTTGAACTATCTGGAGAATGCGAACTTGATTTGATTTTGTGGAAATAAATGGGAAATTTGGGATCTAACTTGTCTTCTGAGTTTGCTCTGGCTGTACCGAGCTCATGCAATTAACACCCGGTGCGGGTTTGCTTTTATAAAGGAATTGACAATTGAATATGCGTTGTTTGTGGTATTAGATTGAAACGGTACAGGCTATGAGAGTTTGTTTTTCGATAAGAACGACTGTTCTGTTATCTTTATAATGAGCTGTCTTGTTTAAGATGAACACGGGTTGGGTGTTTGATTTCGTTTTGAACAAAATGATTGTTTCTTAATGAAATTATAGGGAATGAATTCTTCTCTTTTGCTATTTTTGACTCTGAAAATAATATTGGAGCTTTACGGTGCATAAGAATTTGGTTTCGCTGTAGGTAACAGCAATGTATAATTTGTTATTATGAACTGTATGCGTTCATGGATATAGAGGGTCATATGAGTAAGTGACTGCGTGGTTGTATAACTGTTTGTTTGGTTAACAATACAGTGAAAGAAGTATGGGATCTTCTAGTACAGTAAATACATAGTCTGCAACTTGATATTGCTTGTTCTATGATGAATTCTTCCCTGTTTTCATTTTAAGCGGATTATAAATGAAATTATTCTTGCTGCCGGAAAGTGAATTCCGAATGGATTTTGTAAGTTTCACTCTGAACTGTTATCTTGAATTGACTTTCGTTTGGGTTTCACTGTTAGGACAGTTATGTGGAAGGAAATAGAGATATGAATGAATGACTTGGAAAAGTGATCTTTTCTTCTTTCATTTAGTTGGAAATCTGGAATTCGTGATTAATGAATTTTTATAGTGCTTAGATGGGAGCAACTATATGCATTGCTGTTTGCTTTCTTGTCTGTACTTGATTGCTTTAAATTTAATACATGAACTGGAAGGAAAGTAATGAGTTACATTTCAGTTAGTTCATCCTTTGCATTTATTATTAATGAAAGGCGTGGAAAGGATAACAGTATGTTTAAAATTATGTGGAAACAGGACAGCAGTCTTATTGCTGATTGTGATTATAATTTGATAGTTCAGTTGTTAAGCTGATCTTTCTTTTGTGCCTATTTCGTGATTGATGTTTAACTGTCGTTCATAAAAGTAGGGTTCTTTTATTGAGACAGTTAGTTGAAGCATCTTATTTTAAGGATAAGTGCTTAATATGCTCAGTTCATTGAACTGACCCGTGCAATTCATTTTGCAGATGAAATTTGATTAGAATGAAGACTTGGCTGTTTTCTGATGCCTCTTGATTAGGTGTAAAATAAATTGTAATTGTTGCTTTTATTCCTCTTTGAGGAATTGTGAAAAGAAGAAAATATATTCTTCTGTCCATGAGTTGTATGGATGTTTTGTATAAACTATACCCAATCAGTTGGATTGGCAAATGTACAAATTATGACTTGAAATATTGAATACAATTACAAGTGTGATATTTTCAATAATTATATCAGTTTGATATTGCTGTTTAAATTGGAAATATGATGTTATTTCTTGATTTGGAATTGTTTCATTGTCCTTGGATGGATGCTTTGAATCAAACCGATATCATTCTTACTTAAATGCAACTTTTAAGTGAAAAGTGCAAATAGTTCATACTTGGGTAAAGATGAATTTTTAATTGACATTAAAAAGGATTAAGAGGAATATGATTCCATAATCGAAGGTATTCGTGGATTAGCTTAGGAGCTAAGGAATATCAATTCAACTTCGAGTAATGTCGAACTTTGCTTTGAACCCATTTATGATCCCGTTTGATAAAATTCAGAATAAAGGATATAGGATAAATATATCCACAACTAATGGACCTTAACTATATAACGTTAAGGAGAACAAATGAATTCATTTCTCAAAGTTTAGACCTCGTTTGAATGACGTCTAATAAGTTAATATTCTGAAATTAGTTGATTGGAAAAATCTTGGCTAAGTTTAATAGGTTAAACTTATCACGTCCGTCGGTACGGACTGCTTAATCCAATGATTAAGAAATAAACCAAGTAAGGAATTGTAGCCCTTCGATACGAAGGTGAAGATACATAACAAACTAATGGACGGTTTAGTCCCTCTTAGTTATATACAACTGCAACGGAAACGAGGATCAAGGGATCAACACGAATGCTGAAAGTTGATTTTAATTATTAACTCGTGGCTAAGTCACTTGAGCAGGATGTGTATTCTCGATGGGTGGATTCTGCAGGACATTGGCATATGCCAGCTACAGCAAGGTGTCTTCATGAAGATGGGGTCTTCATGACGACACAATGTTGCAGCTGACATATAGCAATGCCCTCCCGAATTAAAACATTTAGAATACATAGGCTGAATGTGTAGATCTTAGCGAGGGATAGGTATGATCGGTATACGAAGTGACTCGAATACTAAAGATAAATAGACACACGGAGTCATGGGGTAACGACACCGTATGTCTGCGTATCTTTAGTTACCTGGAGTGCCTTCCTATACCCGCTCATATTACTAGCTGGAATCGAAAGTTTAAAACGGAACTTAAACGATGAGGACTGGTAGGAGCCAGGAAAGACCATTCTAGATAATGGTGAAGTGAAGTGAAGGATGTATTCCGTAGATGTGTATCACATCCAGAATATGATCATGCAAAGCATGTGAAAATCTTTGGCCAAAGTATCGCAATTCTTTGGTTGCGTTGTCCTTATCACTTAATTTAAGATGTCGGATGTCGATGAATATCATAATGAGATATTGAGACAGGCTTCTTAAATGGATCACTGATAACCGGGAAAGATTATGAGAATAGGTATATATAATATACTATGCATAAACGAACATGAAGGATCGGTTGTTGCGAGTCATGAACATGAAGGATCGGTTGTTCGAGTCATGAAATGAAGGATCGTTGAAACTCCTAGCCATGAAAATGGAAGAGATTCATCGAGTCATTTACAACAACATATAGAACATTATAAGATTGAATGGCATTGAATGTGTGTTCCATATTGTAAATATGCGAACAGGGAACATTCGTTTTAAAAATAAATTGTGTGATCCAAACTGTGTTGTTTGGGCAGAACAATTATTAAAACTTGAACGTGTGTTTGAATTTATAATTCATAACAAAGTGAACGTTATCTATCAAAAAAATTCCCTTGTTCTCGTGTTCAAATGAGGATGTTACACTAAACCAAAGCTCTATAAAATCCATCATACCATAAAAATAAAAATATATCAAAGGAAAATTTGATCAAAGGAATGCATATTGGAAGAGAGAAATGAAGAACTCCATCTGAAAACTCGCATAGTCGTGAATCCAAGAAATCAAAATAACTTGCAAATAGGGGCACAAATTGAGACAAGTTTTTTTGCTATCTTCACCATTTTTAGAAGCCATAAAAACCCCAATAATAGATCTCCAATTTGAAGCAAGGTTTTTTTGCAGCGAATAACTCTTCTTCTTGGCACAACGAGAACAAAATTTGATTTCCCGATCAACCGACAATCAGTTTGAAGAGAAAATTCACCAATGAAATAAGAAGAAAAAACCCACATCAAAAATATAATTTTCATCTCACACAAGGCTGAAATGTAAACCTTCAATTTCAAGCTATGTTAATGGTTGTCGTGTTCTGCAATTACTAGGTGAAAAAAATTGAAGTCTTAAATCTCATAAACCAATGATCGGGTAAGCCCAAAATTTCGAGAGGGGTGATATAGGAAAAAAACCATATCAAAAACTTTGTTTCATTATAATCTAACCACCGAGAAAAAAACTTACTAAAAATAACATGCCTTCTACATGGGAGACTGCTATTTTGGGTAAGCCACCTTCTAAAGAAGTTGCAAAGGGGTGGTGAAAAAGAGGAAATATTGCGGGCAAAAATCATCGAGTGGTCACCTCGGTCTAGAATTGACACTTAATAAAAATAGTAAGTGGTCCCATGAGAGCTTTACTGCTAAAAATAGCAAACTGATCTGAAGGTTAAAGGAATGCAAGAAGAAGAAGGATCCAAGTTTTGCCATAGTCGATCGAGGTTCAAAAGAATTGAATTTTCACACTTACTAAGAAGGAGAATTCTTAGAGTTGAAAATTTAAATTGGCATTGCTAGTTGGAGTTTGGAGAAGAATTTTCACACTTACTAAAAATAGTAAGTTGCTCTTTCTAGAAATAGTAAGTGTTGAGGAATCATGAAGTACAAGTTTTCAAGACAAAAACTAACACAACCTTTCACTTTTGAGTACGAGATAGAGGATAGTGATGTCTCCTATATGGATTTCAATGATCTAAAGGCTCACATGATGGCCAAGGAAAGAGGGAAGATTGAAGATCAAGTATTCACAAGTGGGTTTTTCACAGCTACGGGACACCCCGTGTCCATAAAAGCACTGAGCTGGTCTTGTCTCGATCATATCACTATGAGCCTAAAACATGGATAATTTGAGTCAAAAATGGCACAAAAATGGTAGTCATTAATCCCAAAACCATCTCACTTGCTCTACAAATTCTAACATCACCCAACATGGTCATCATCATGAAGGAAAAGGTCGTGCATGAGTGGGAAAAGATGGATGCATACGTGCAAGGGATTGCACTAGGATCATGGATGAAGATAGGAGAAATCCCTCAAGGATGCCAAAAACAATTTCGAGATGTGAGTTTCGTGAAGGCTATTCGTGACGCAATCACTCTCCTCAACAGAGTGATGGGAGAAGTAAACACGAGGGACTTCCAAGATTGGATGGCCCTTTTCATCTTGATAAAGGTGAAGGAAATCAACAAATTGACTAGGGAAGATAATCAGTGACAACTTACATCTTTCGTTGAATATTTTCATTATTATATATGTTGTCATTGATGTCAAGATGGATGAGTTGATATCCAGTTGCATTGATGGAAAAAGGATTCATTTGGTAAAGTGAGAAAGATAAAAATATGAAGGTTGATTGGTAGTGTCAACCCACGAAGCTTTGAGATGATCAAGGATAATCCCTAAAGGACTTAGACAACATTTGAGCAAGCCACAAATATAAGGTGTTAGCCACCAAGTAAATAGAGAGTTGCAGAGTAAAGAATCTCAAGGAAGGAACCGCAAACTAAAGGAAAGCTCCAGAAGAAGCCGTTAAAGGTAAGAGAGTATTTTAGAATGAAGAAGGTCAGAAGGTAAATCCATGGGTATGAAGATTTGGATAATGTCACGTATAAAGGGAAAATATGAAAAACCATGAGATAATCAAAAAATTTGCTAAGAATAGAAATTTTTCATGATGCGAGAAGGAAATTTATGAAGAACTAGAAAAGGAGAAAATCTATGGAAGGTAGCAAATAAGGAGGAAGCCGCGAGAAGTTGAAAAAGCCACACAATGCATACAAGATGTCACGAGATAACTAAAAACTGCATAAAGAAGGGAAAGTTAAAGGACAAAAGGAGAAGCCACGATATGAAGGAAAATATCAAAGATGCCAAAGGAAGTTGTAGAATGATCAAAGTGAACTAGAGTGGATCAAGGACAATTAGTTAGAGTTCAAATTGAAAGAGTGAACATTTGCATTCAGATTTGAAGGAGATTTGATTGACAGAAAATTGCAACTACAAGTACAACTGGAACTTTGCATACAGACCAATGAAATTCTCTATTCTAGCTACCAACATTTAATGCATGTTGACCATGAGGTAATTTGGTTATAAGCTTGATGGAGATTCCCGATTTCAAGGTGAATTAAAATAATGCAAAGAAGATGGGTCATTGTTTTAATTACACGATGCAAATTCTAAACAATGCAAGTTTTCTATTTTGGAAGTTGGCTAATAAATTGGTTTTTCAGATGCATGGAAGAAGGTGGAATGAAGCCGAATAAGGAAAGAATAAAATATGGACTCATTTGAAACATTTAATGATCCAAATTCACAAAGGCGATAGATCAGGAAGAGTACATGATGTAAATTTTGAAGAAAGTATTTTAAGCATCATTTTGTCTAATAAAAGAAAAAATCTAAGTTATATGGTAAAAGGGGTTGCTCATGAAAAAGTACTAAGGCACTAGAGCCAAAAAGAGCGACAGAGGTATAGAAAAGAAAATATGATGAAATCAAGTTGAGAAGAGATACAGTGAGTGAAGAATATAGAAGGGTAATATCAAGAAAGTAATGAATAACGTGATTAGATAAGTAGAAGATAACATCAGAAGTTTGAATGAGCAAAAGAGATCGTAACAAATGAGTAGAAGAGTGTGATAGAGAAAAAACACAGATCAAGCTAGGAAAGTGATCATAATTTAGCAATTTTTTAACTACATGATCAAAATGTATATGTAAAGAAGTATAAGTTGTAGCTTAGCACATCTAGGAGTTGTAGCTTCCTTGTAGGTGGGTGCCTATAAAAAAATCTCTTGTGATGCATAATATTCACTTGAGTCCTTTGTTGTGTGTAATATCAGCATAGGTGTAGGGGTTGGTGCTCCTTATGGGATCGGTGTCTCACTAAACAAATCTTGTAAGATGTGTTATATTCTTATGAGTCCTTTCTTTGTGTAATATAAGCAATGGTTTTGGTGGGTTTTTCTCCTAAAAGGGTTTCCCATGGTAAATATTTGTGTTTAGTATTTATGTGTATGATGAATACTTGTTTGATTGTCTACTACTCATACATATATATTGGTAAAGAATATAAAATTGAATCAAGAGTGTAAAAGTTTTAATCTACACTGATTCACCCCCTCTTAGTGCTTGTGATTTGCAACAATTGGTATCAGAGTGGGTCCTTTTTGCAGTAATCCTAACATCTTCAAGGAGATCCTCTTATCACAAGCATGGCAGCAAATTAGGCACAAGGCGGTTTATCTCTATCTAGATCACCTCTATTCACAGGGACAAATTATGCTTTTTAGAGAATAAGAATGAAGACATATCTGATGTCACTTGGTTTTGACATCTGGGAGTGCATCAAAAAAGGATATACAACTCCACCCACACCAATCACCTCTTCAGCGGATAAGGTAGAATATGAGTGCAACTCAAGAGCTATGAATGTTATTTTATGCGGCTTGACTGAGACAGAATTCATGAAGGTAATGCACTGCACAAAAACAAAGGAAATATGGACCAAATTGCAGAGCATCTATGAAGGAGATGAGAAAGTTAAACTAGAAAAGTTACAAACTTACAGAGCTCAGTTTGAGAATCTGAAAATGAAGGATGATGAGAGCATCGTAGCATATATGTAGAGAATAGATGAGGTCATAAACATGATTAGAGGCTTGGGAGAAAATATAGAAGAATCTGTCATTATTCAAAAGGTTTTGAGATCCCTGACCAACAAGTATGATGCAAAGGTTTCCACCATAGAGGAAGTAAAGGACATGAAGACTCTCACAATGGATGAGCTACAGAGCACCCTTGTTGCATACAAGATGAGAACTGTTGGAACCAAGACCACTAAGAAAGAAGTGGCTTTCAAGGTCAAGAAATAAATAAAGTCCAGTCAAGAAGATGAAGAAGAATCAAGTTTCATGGATGAGTTGGATGAAGAAAAATTGAGGCATTGTTCATGAGGAAATTGAAAAGAGGCTCTGGTAAGTACAAAGGAAAACTCCCATTCAAATGCTTTGCTTGCAGATAGGTAGGTCATTTTTCAGTAAATTCCCAAACAAGAATAAAGAAAATCAATCGAAACATGAAGAGCATCAGTCATAAACATAATAAAAGAGAAACTGAGTATAAAAATAAAGATAACAAGAAGAAATTATTCAAGAACAAAAGAAACTTCTATTCTAAAGAAGAATCTAGTGAATCAGAGTTGAGCAACACAGTAAAACTCAAAAAATGAAGATAATGAAGATCAATCAAAATGTCTATTTATGGCTATGGATGTGGATGAAGAAAGTAGCTCTAGAGGGAAGAACTCAATTGAATATGAAGATTCTGATGAAGAGGAAGCTGAGGTAAATATTGAAGTAGAGTTGGTAAGTGCACTTGAAGAACTACAACTATGCAAAAAGAAAAATCAGAAACTAAGATGCACATTAAAGGATTATGAGGAACAAATCTGCATCTTTGAGAAAATACAAGCACAAAAAGAAGAAGAGGAGGCTAATGAGCTAAAGGAACTTGAAACTCAGTTGGAGAAGATCTCTAAGTCCTACAAATCAAAAGAGGATGAGTGCTCAAAGTTGAACACAGAATTGGAGGAGTTGAAATCTGAGATGGACCAAATGTTCAACAAACTAGCTATGTATGAAAAGATAGAAAAGAGCTCTATTGTGCTAACTGATATACTTAGCGGCCAATGAAATACAATTGACAAGTCTGGAATTGGATTCAAGGGAGAAAGCAAGGAGAAAGATTTAGCAAAAACTAAAGAAAATAAGTCCATGGCTACACCAAGTACTTCCTCTACTGTAAATAAAGGTTTCTATAAACCCACGAGAAGAAGAAACATTGTTCCTAGGATCACCTATGCAATGAGGTACACACATTCCTTTTATGGGTATTGTTTTTCTTGTAATCAGTTTGGACATAAATTCATGAAGTGTAGAAAGAACTCTAGAGGCTATAGAAGAAATTTTGGCCCATCTTACACTAGTTCAAACTTTAATGTTTCTCAGTACACCTATCACAAGAAAAGAAATAATCCACCAGTAAGGAAACAAGAGCCACCTAAACAACAAAAGTGGATATATGTAAAGAAATATGTGAATAAGAGAAAAGAATGTTTCTTAGTAGTACAGACCACATTCCATGTATAGAATGAGGATAAAATTTGGTATTTAGATAGTGGATGCTCCAGTCACATGACAGGTGATAAAATTAAATTTATTTCTTTGTCAAATAATGCATCAGGTGCTGTGAGATTTGGTGACAACAACTCTACCAACATAGTTGGAAAAGGGACATTAAGTTTAGATAATGGGAAGACTATTAAATGTTCTATATGTTGAAGGCTTGAAACATAACCTGTTGAGTGTGAGTCAAATGTGTAAAAGAGGATACAATGTCATATTTCATGACCGAGGATGTGATATTATCAATGGCAATACAGGAAAAAGAGTTGCAAAGGCCAAGCGGACAAAGAACAACATGTATGTGCTGAATGAGATAAACAATGAGAAATGCTTCATAGGTAAAGTTGATCATAGCTGGCTATGACACAAAATACTTGGACATATGAGCTTTGAGAATTTGGTTAAACTGAGTGCTAAAGGGTGTGTGAGACACATGCCTAAGATTATCAAACTGCGGATACACTATGCAAGGCATGTTTACATGGTAAATAGACAAGGAGGTCATTCAAGTCAAAGGAGTACTCTACAATAAGACCGCTGGAATTGATTCATACAGACCTGTGTGGCCCTACCAGAACTGAAGGAATATCAGGTGAAGTATATTTTATGTTTGCTTATAGATGATTATATAAGAATGACATGGGTAGCATGTTTAAAAAAAAAGTTTGAAGCCCTAGATAGATTTAAGAATTTCAAGGCATTAGTTGAAAATGAGAAAGGATAAGTTACGTGCAACAAGGCCATACTAGTATGCAAAGGATATGCACAAATGGAAGGGATTGAATTTGATGAGACATTTGCACCAGTTGCAAGAATGGAGGTAATAAGGTTGTTTCTAGCTTACGTGGCATACAAGAAGATCAGAGTGTTCCAGATGGATGTGAAATCAGCCTTCCTAAATGGTTTCCTAAATGAAGAGGTATACATTGAACAACCTAATGGATTCTCACTGACTAAAGATAAATATTATGTGTGCAGGTTGAAGAAATATTTATATGGATTAAAAAAATCTCCTAGAGCTTGGTATAACAGATTAGATTCATACCTCATTGAGAAAGGTTTCAGAAAAGGAGTCATGGACAACAATCTATACATAAAAGAAGAAGGAGAACATCTTCTCATTGTAATAGTATATGTGGATGACATCATTTTTGGTGGAGATCATGACAAGATGACATACGAGTTTGCAGACATGATGAAAGAATAATTTGAGATGTCAATGCTGGGAGATCTATCTTTCTTTTTAGGACTACAGATCAATCAATCAGATCAAGGTATATTCATCTCCCAAAGCAAGTATATAAAAGAGATGTTGAAAATATTTAGGATGGAAGACTGACAAACCTATTGGGACACCAATGGAAGTTGGATGCAAGCTGAGAAAAGATGATAACTCACCAAAGGTAGACAAAACATTGTACAGATCAATGATAGGCAATCTACTTTACTCCACAGCATCAAGACTAGACATCATGCAGGTGGTAGGACCTGGTTGAATATTTCAATAAGATCCAAAGGAAACACACCTCAAGGAGGTCAAGAGAATTCTTATATATCTCATGGGAACACTTTGAAGTATGGACTATGGTACCCTAAAAGTAATGAATTCAGCATAAAAGCATATACATATGTAGATTGGGTAGGCAATGTTGATGACATGAAGAGTACAAGTAGAGGAGCATTCTTTGTTGGAAATTTTTTGGTATCTTGGCTAAGCAAGAAACAATCATTAGTGGCTCTCTCAACATGTGAAGCGGAGTATATAGCATGTTGCGATGTGTTACACTCAAGTTCTATGGATGAAGCAGACATTAGAAGATTATAAGGTAAAATCTGAAAATCCAATTCCTTTATTGTGTGATAGCACAAGCACAATAAGTGTCTCCAAGAACCTTGTGTTCCACTCAAAAACCAAGCATATACCTATAAGGTATCACTTCTTGAGGGAACAAGTAAATGATAAGAAGATTAGTCTAGAATATGTGAGCACTAAAGAAGAAATTGCAGATATAATGACTAAGCCGCTACCAAGAGCAACATTTGAACACCTAAGGAATGAATTAGGGTCATTCCCAATCCAAAAACAACTAAAGGGTGTGCCGAGGAGGTAGGGAGAATGCTCACCTATTATCCACTCCTTAAAACAGTGCCAAAGTGAGGGGAGGAAATCTATTAGCTCAAATTTATCAAAGTATGCATATTTTTTGGGGATCATTTTAGAAAAACACGAAGAGATGGATAAGAAACATAATCCTAGGGGGAGCTTCTTGAGGTAAGCACATGAAAAAACCATCTTAGAAATATATTCAGCTTATATACGACATGGATCTCCCTTTTTCATTGTTTTCAAAGGGGGAAAAATTTTGGAAGTCAGAAACCAATGGCTCACAGAACAAAAGGGGAAGAAATAAAGAAACCAAAAACTAGTCCACATACATAGAAGAATAGGAGAAAGGTGGATTCAGGTATGCAATCATTTTTCCATCAAAATTTTATACATGTTTCTATAGGTTGGAGTGTTTCCATCAATGAAAAAGGGGAGATTGTTGAATATTTGTCATTATTATATATGTTTTCATTGATGTCAATATGGATGAGTTGATATCCAGTTGCATTGATGGAAAAAAGAGTCATTTGGTAAAGTGAGAAAGTTGAAAAGATGAAGGTTGATTGGTAGTGTCAACCCATAGAGGCTTTGAGATGATCAAGGATAAGCCCTAAAGGACTTAGACAACATTTGAGCAAGCTATGGATATAAGGTGTTAGCCACCAAGTAAATAGAGAAGCTGAAGAGTAAATAAGCTCAAGGAAGGAACCACGGACTAAAGGAAAGCTCCAGAAGAAGACACTCGAAGGTAGGAGAGTGCCACAAAGTGAAGAAGGTCAGAAGGTAAAGCCGTGGATATGAATATTTGGAGAATGTCGCGTATAAAGGGAAAAGATGCAAAACCACGGATAAGCAGAAAAGCCACTAAGCATATAAGTTTTCTCGCAGACATGAGGAAATCCTTGAAGAACTAGAAAAGGAAAAAAACCATGGAAGGTAGCAAAAAGGAGGAAGCCAGCGAGAAGTTAAAAATCTGCACAATGCATATAGATGCCACGGATAACTAAAAACCGCATAAAGAAGGGAAAAGCCAAAGGACAAAAGGAGAAGCCACGATATGAAGGAAAATATCAAAGATGCCAAAGGAAGTTGTGGAACGATCAAAGTGAATTGGAGTGGATCAAGGACAATTAGTTAGAGTTCAAATTGAAAGAGTGAACATTTGCATTTAGATTTTGAAGGAGATTTGATTGACAAAAATTACAACTGGAACTTTGCACAAACTAATGAAATTCTCTATTCAACTACCAACATTTAATGCATGTTGACCATGAGGCAATTTGGTTATAAGCTTGATGGAGATTCTCGATTTCAAGGCAAATTAAAATAATGCAAAGAAGATGGGTTGCCATTTTAATTACATGATGCAAATTCTAAACAATGCAAGTTTTCTATTTTGGAAGTCAGCTAATAAATTGGTTTTTCAGATGCGTGGAAGAAGGTGGAATGAAGCTGAACAAGGAAAGAATAAAATCTGGACTCAGTTGGAAACATTTAATGATCCGATTCATAGGCGACAGATCAGAAAGAGTACATGATACAAATTTTGAAGCAAGAATTTTGGAGTTGTTTTGTGTAATAAAATAAAAACTCTAAGTTATTCAGTAAAAGGGGTTGCTCATGAAAAAGGACTAAGGCACTAGAGAAAAAAAGAGTGAGAGAGGAAGAGAGAAGAAAATATGATGCAATCAAGATGAGAAGAGAGACAACGGTGAAGAATAAAAAAGGGTGAGATCGAGCAAATAATGAAGAACATGATTAGATAAGAAGAGCATAACAACAACAATTTGAATGAGCAAAAGAGATCAGAATGAATGAGAAGAAGAGTGTGACAAAGAAAGAACATAGATCAAGCCAAGAAAGTGATCATAATTTAGAAATTGTTATAACTACATGATCAAAATGTATATGTAAAGAATTCTAAGTTTTATCTTAGCACATTTAGGAGTTGTAGCTTCCTTGTAGGTGGGTACTAGAAAAAAATTCTTGTGATGCGTAATATTCACTTGAGTCCTTTGTTGTGCATAATATCAGCATAGGTGTAGGGGTTGGTGCTCCTTGTGGGATCGGTGTCTCACTAAACAAATATTGTAAGATGTGTTATATTCTTATGAGTCCTTTCTTTGTGTAATATAAGCAATGGTTTTGGTGGGTTTTTCTCCTGAAAGGGTTTCCCACGGTAAATATTTGTGTTCAGTATTTATGTGTATGATGAATACTTGTTTGATTATCTGCTGCTCATACATATAGATTGGTAAAGAATATAAAATTGAATCAAGAGTGTAAAAGTTTTAATCTGCACTGATTCACCTCCCTCATCTTAGTGCTTGTGGTCCGCAACATTTTAAACTACTCTAAGTGCCCATAACAAAGAAGTTCCACATGACTTCTTACTTGTTCTATTTTCTCTCCAGTTCAAGGTCATTCAAGGGATTAGATCTCATAAAGAACATTTTTGCTAAGGTACCCGTATTCAAGAAACTCTCGTAGTTGGTAATGGAATAAATTCACAGACACTTCACCCGTGTGAATGATGCATTCACAATGTATGTGGTCTAAAATTTGGAGGGTGATTTGGAGGCAAGGATGTCACCACAAGTGGCATCCTTAATAAAAATATGGCTCCTATTTCATATAATTCTCAACCTTCTCCTACTTACAAGTTTTCAGCTTGACTAAGCTCCCTAAGGTTTCCCAAGTACCTTAGTGACCAAATTATACTATTTGAGCTCTGCAGGTAGTTCATACAGGTAAACAATAGACTCAAGAGTAGGAAAAAGAAGTTGATTTCATTTCCCATCTCTCTCGGGGTGTTCACATGTAAGAATGCAAATGATGCATCTCATATGGAGGTTGCCTTCACACATTTGACTTTGCATTCCTACACTGCTCGGACCCAATTTTGACATTCGAGATGATCTTGACTCTTTTCATGTTCTAGACTTGCGCCATGATCCAAAAATTGAAGACTATTGGGCCAACTGTGTTGATGAATTTGAAGTACGAGAGAAATATCACATGAGGATGATAGTTGATGAGATGAGGAAATTCCAGTTCTCTTGGTACAAAGATATTTTACAAGATGATGGAACAATTGTATGACCCTGGATATACATCGATCAAGGTTTTCCCATTTCCTCAAGTCAATTGGCATGTTCGCAATTAGGAGACATAAAGTAATGAAATGATAAAGTGGTCATAAGAATGATGGATTGGTTCCAGAAAGAAAGAGATCCATGTCTATCCAATCATGAGGTACCTCCATGAGCCAGAAACAAACTTCACGAAATCATCCTCAAAGGTTGTGGAAGTTACTTCAAGTTCAACAAACTCTGGAGAAAGCTTAAAATGAAAGGCCATAGAACTGGAGACCCCTCCTCATAAAAATTCACCAAAGAGAGCAAGGCAAGAAGACTCGGTTGCATCAATGCAAGAAGAAGACTTGGTTGCAAAAATGCAAGAGGAAGACCCAATTCAAGATCCAAAGATTCAAACTATCACAAGAGGCCTCTCCTCTTTTTGAAACTAATTCCTCTCCCATCTAAGATGTGCCTCCTCTTCCCAAGAAGGGAACGGTTGATATGCCTCTCATGGAGCCTGAGTCCGATGAAATGTTCCCATGGATGCAAGAGACAATAACACCTGATACTCGCACTTTTCAACATTGGCGGTCCCTAATTTATCGATAATTACATCATTGGCCAAGGGAAGAAAAAGAAATATCACTCACATAGCCTCACAGTTCTATAGTGGAGAAACGGTAATCAGTATATTAAAGTAGCCCGACTGAAGGTGGTCAATTTAGTGGATGAAATGACACCGGCTGATTATGAAATGAGCACAATCCAACTAGGGCCAGCTACTCATGAAGGGGATTTGCATATGTACTAGCAATCTTCCACTCATTTGGTGGCAAGGAACAAAGAATATAAGAAAAGGATTGATGAGCTGGAATAACAGGTGCAAACTCTTTCATCCTATGTACAACACCTGGTGGATCTAAGTACCTCAGCAATTCCTATCGAGGAAGTTACACCCATCAGCAGCTTCAACCCAGAATCCATCAGGAAGGCACAAGAGCTCATGGTGTAGGGGAGAGCTAATAACAAATAGATCATCAAAATTTATGAAAAAGGAAAGTTAGTACTCCAAGAAGCAAAGTCAAAATCTTCACCTACATGTGTGCAACTGCAAATAGGATATAGGTGCTTAGAGAAGATTTGGAGAAAGAAAGGGATCACTGGGATCCTTTGGGTCCAGTGGTGAGTGAAATGAGCAACACTTATTCTTAGGATTTGATTAACAAGAAAGTTTTGGCACCACTTCAGAAGAATTTTTGCATGTATGGGAAAGAGCCTTAGCAATCATATTTGAAGCAATCAACCGAGCCATTTCGAGTTGGATGAAAAAGAGGAACAAGTGTACAAGTTTTAGGATAGTATCAATCACCAAATTCAAAAAATTGGAGTGCCTATAATGGGAGAAGATATGACTTCCGATGAGTTGATTGGGCAATTTGAGGAATATGTTAAGAAATAGGAAAGCAATCCATTATCCTTTAATAAGGATACCCTAGAGTTCCTCTCAGAGATTTGGGCCACCATTACACTCATTGTAAAGAAGCATCCATCATGGTTTGGAAAGTGTAAAGATATCAATGGTGTGTCTGACGGGTGGACAGAGACTCTAAGTTGTGTACGCATTCCTCACGTCAATAAAGTGGAACCTGTAGCAGACTCACTTCAGCAAAGAATTTGTATAAATGAAGATCTTCTTGGCAACGCGAGATGGAGACCAGTAAGGAAGCAAGATCAAGTCTGATGGAGCAACTCATTATTCTGCATGATTCTTCCTCTTTCTTCTTCTTCCTTCTCTCTCTCTCTCTCTCTCTCTCTCTCTCTCTCTCTTCTCTTCCCTCCCAACATTCTCTCTCTTCAATGTTCTAATTTCGCATTGGGGTTTGCACTTTTTGATATGTCTTTAAGTGACTTTAG
The DNA here is from genome assembly GCA_018340775.1 of Taxus wallichiana var. yunnanensis. NCBI lineage: Eukaryota > Viridiplantae > Streptophyta > Pinopsida > Cupressales > Taxaceae > Taxus > Taxus wallichiana. The sequence continues at coordinate 345,110,777 of CM031240.1, read as the reverse complement.
AAACATGATGTAAAATTTAAGTCGCCTTGTTTTTATAAAAGGGACTTAATATTTGATAGGAATATGAACAACCTAAAGTCAAAAATATGGCATATGAAAAGTCACCAAGAAGATGAAGAGTTGCTTCTCTTCTATAAATTGTAATGAACTCCTCATTTGAGGGTCTTCTTTGTTTTTTTTTGGTGAATTCATGAGAGAGAGATCCTTGTGAAAAAATAAAAGAGATAGAAAATTCTTCCATTCCCCCATTCTCAAATTTCCTCTATTCTCATACTATGTACAACTTTTGTTTAAGCATCAATACAAGGAGTTTCTAGCCCTCTTTTGATTGAGGAATTTATTGATACTTTGTGCTCATAAATTCTAATCGGTCTTGTTGTTATTTGTAGAGTTGTTTCTTCTCAATTTTAATGCATGTGATGAAAATTCTAACTGATGTATGCAAGACTATGATTTTCTACTTGCAACATTAGTCCTCTTATCTAACATTCTCACTCCCTTTCCCGCTCTCCTAGCAAATTCCTCTCTTACAGGTATCCACAAGATTTTTCCACAAGGTCAGTAGAGTGCCCCTATTGGATCCCCAGCCACAAGGAAAACCCGAGATAAAACTCACCTTACTTGTGCATGCATATATAGAAGTTGCACCATTTAAGTAGAGGGACTTAGATTCCCAAATTGTTGGCAAGAAACCCACAAATTTATCCCCGAATAATTTTCTCACCAACAATTGTTTCACTTCATTCATTTGAGTAGAAAGGTAAAAACATCTCTAAACACCCACTTTAGATAAGATAATTATAATTTAGTAAATAAATGGTATATTAATTATCTTACACATTGGCAGATGTTTAAATTAGTTACTTATTTAGGAAAATAAACCTATTTTCCTAGTCAAATGCCACTTATGTTCCATTTGGACCCCACTTGCACTCCACTTCCCTATTCCAGTCAACTCAACTAGAATCCGAGTAAAGGTGGGGGCAATCGAATTACATGCAACCACCTTCTCGAATGTAACTTATGCTAATTGAATTTATTTAGTACCCTCATGTGAATAAATTTATTCAAACTATTTAACCTCCCTCAAGTGCTATTTTTAGCATGTGGATTCAACCACCTGTAACCACTTCCAACCACTACTCAACCTATATAAACAAACATCTTTATCCCTTTGAAAATCCTCTCTCCGATTTTCTCTTGACTCCCTCTTGGATTGAAGCAAGTAAAATCTACTATTTTCCCCTCTAATATATGCATATTGGAAGATTTCCCAAATCCATATTTGTGTTTGTAGCATTTTTGAATCCAAATTTTAAGGTCACATTCAAGATCACCCACAATCTAAATTCTTACAAGGTTTCACAAGTTTAAAGCTTCCATAACCTTATCATTGAGGTTTGCAAAGAAGATGTGGAGGAGAAGGTTCATTGATTTTCTTATCTATTTTTTATTCCCAGGTTTTCCATGCTCACACATGGCATAATAAAAGGTGCTTAAATTCAAATTTTAAATTACACAGAGAGTCAAGAAGTGTCTAGAAGGAGCTAGCCCATCCAAGGTAATTCAAACAAGAAAGAAGAAGTGGTAAAATGAGCAAGGTACGAAGCTATAATAAGGAGATGAATTCACCATTTTGGGTGGTTAAATGAGTTAGGAGAGGTTGTGGAATGTGCATGTTGAAGAGATGAAGCTAGCTAAGAGGTGTTAACTATCTATAGTTCATTAGAGCTAAGTTAAAGTGTAACAAATCTAGGATTAGGTCCTTGGAAACATACAAAAAGGATTGAAAAGGCTCCATGAATGAGCTATAAGATCCATTAGAGATAATATACATGTAGATGTTGTGAATACCTAAAAATATGAGAAACCTTTAGGTTTCATTTCTGATGTGTGAAATATGTAAATGGGAAGAATCTCCCGAGTTTGACCCGCTCGTCATCAAGTGGTATAAAAGTGAGTTATTTTAAATGCGAGTGTAATCGATAGAAAAAAAAAATGTGAGATAGATAATGTGGAAGTTTTTACCCTCCATCATTAATAAAAGGTGTGTACAAGATGTACAATAAGATCCTAGAGTGTAGAAACTAGAGAAGATAATGATCATACATAAGAAGTAAATATGCCACCAAGAAGAAATGACTATTTAGATGTAGTGATCCATAGGGATCTAGAAAAACACACCACTTCATCAATTCCATCAACACCAAGAAGGAGAATTGAAGAAAAGGAAGAAAAATGAGGTAAACTGAGGCTCTAGACAGAACAGCCACCCTGCAGGGAAATGGTCCTATAACTGCCGCCTAGTCAGGGTAGAGGTCCTAAAACCACCGGATTTATTAGAGCGGCGCTCCTGACACTTCTAAATAGAAAAGAGGAATGGAGCACAAATGAACGTGAATTTGAAGCACCCGAATGTGTCTCTTCCCTTCCATTGCCCTTTCACATCCTCCAATGCATGGGAGGACATGGGAAGGACTATAAATGCATGAAAGGAGCAAGAGAATTGATCATTCGAAGATCCAGAGAGATCGAGAAGCAAAGTATTACTATGAGAGAAAGTTAACAAAGATTCTTCAGTGTTGGAGTGGAATTGTAGGAGCAAGGTGTAAGAAAATAGATCAAGAAAGTAATTGGAGAGAAGGTTTACATTGTTTCTTCTTTTCATACTTATTGTAATTTACAAAATTTAATTAATCGCAGTGGGAAGAAAGAGCATTTTCCCTTCCTGGTTGGTTTTCCTTCATTGGAGGTTTCCATGATAAAAATTGTTGTGTTGTGTGTAGAATTATTTAGCTTTTCTCTATAATTATGTCCTAATAACTATTTAATCAGTCACTAAAGCTCTAATCTTCAAGCAAATCTATCATTTTCCAAATTTAAAAGTAGAACAACATGATTGTGTGATTCATAGAGTTCCAAAGTAGAAGTTTACGGATCATGCAAAGATTGTAGAAATGTTGGAAAATGTGATGGAGGAGCTAAATGGTGTAAGAACTAGACTGGAGGTTAGAGAAATGGACCACCAAAGGAGATAAGGTATTGTGGTGAGAAGTGACCAGAATGAGGTAAAATACTTAGTAAATAGTCTCAATCACAGAGAAGAATGTGTTGAAAGAGCACAAATAAAGTTTCAAAGAGAATAAAATGCATGCGCAGAGGCACAGTGAATATTATATGATCATAGCGGAAGAGTGGAGAGGAAAAATACATAGGAGAACCACAAAATAATTCATGAGAGATAGTGCATGAAGAGAGCTCACAAGATGAGAAAAGGGGAAAAAGAGAATTCATCCAGGAGAAAATAGTAGTGCATAATAGTATTGTACAAACAAATGAGGTTACTAGAGGAAATAATATGGTCAAGAAAACCAGCGTCACACAAATGAGATTGAATTGATGACACAATTAGATCCTATTAAGAAGGAATTGTGAGAAGTGTGAAGAGTACACAGAGGATCATAGGAGTGTGCAGCTAAAGAATGAAGAGTGTGTGAGAGAGTCCTAATAGAAAGAACAAAGAACACAAATGATTGTGTAGAAGAAGAGGTACTAGAAGAAGGGAAAATGGGGTGTGTAATTATGTGCATGGAAGAGGGAACCCCAATAGAAAGGAAATAAATCATAAGATATTGTGTGGATGAAGAAACTCTCAATAGAGGATTGGAGGGGTGGGAAGACAAAGATGTGAGATGGAATGGAAGAACCATTGTGAAGGAAGCATGGGAAAATAAAGAATAAGTTTCCCCAAAGGCAACCAAATAATATTATCCCATAGAAGGGGTTGCTAGAGTATATATGAAAAAAGTTCACTAGAGAGGGAAGAGTCTTGCAAAGCTCTTAAGGAAGTGAATCATGTAGAAGATAATTTGAAGGAAGAAGGGCACAACCCAAATGAGGAATTGGATGGAGAAAGAGAAGTTTCCCTAAAGGAAAATAAGGTGGAGCATCCCAAGGGAGAAGAAGAGAAGATGTGGCCCATATACACCAAATAATAATGTATGTTGATAAAGCATGAGAGAAACCTTATGCGACGATGAGGGAAAATGGGAGAAATGAAGAAGATGGTAGAGTAACCATGAAGAGAAGAAGAGGAAAATAATATTGTGAGGAGATATCGAGTGTAAAGGTGAAGAATGCACACTAAAAATGTGCAATGAAGAAGTGCATAAAATTAGTATTCATAGGAATAAGAGGTCGTGATGGAAAGGTGAAAAAGGAGAGTATAAGGATTGTGTAAGGATCAAGTGCATAGTGGGAGCCCATGGGAAGAAAAAGAGTGTGAAAGGAGAAGGTTACAGAAGGGAAGTGACATGAGAACAGAGAAGAAGAGAAGAAGAAAAGGATAAGAGAAGCATGTGCATAAGTAATGTGCAAAGGAAGGAATCCCGATGATGAAATGGGAAAGAGAAAAGAAAATTCCTAAAGGCTTTAGGTGGAGGTAGATGGATAGGGGTGAACATAGACTCATGTAGAAGAGTGTTGAAGGTGAGACTATATTCATGAAGTATAGGGATCATAGTATAAACCTTCAGAGGAGTTCAAAATATGGTGGGTAAAAGATCAAAAGATTTTTCATAATAGCGCAGAAAGGTCACAGAGAAGTGGGGAAGGACTAGAAGAGACATAAAAATAAGCACCGAGGAAAGATCCAGGATTATTGGATGAAGAATCCAAGACTATTTACCCACATAGTTGTAAGGGTGGTGCAACCAATCACTTATTCTAATTGAGGTAGAACTCAAGTTTTATGTACCTGGGTGCTTGATGCAATAACATTCCAGTTCTAAGGCAATTCGACTCAAATTTTCCTAAGTGTGTGTGCATGCAAGAATGGATGCATGAGAAGTGAAGAAGAAGGGTAGAACAAAGGATATGTGAGATTGCATGGAATATCACAACTATTTATCACAATGTCTTGGACGGAAGGCACAACATGTTAAAGTATGGATAGGTGCAAATAAGTGTTGGTAGGTGAGAAACTTGAGGATATTTATAGGTAATAAGTGATACGTACAAGAATCGAGACACTCTAAAGTGTTGAGTGTGTGAAATTTTTATAAAGGAGGGTACATAAGAGTCTAAAATATATATTTTGGCGTAGGATGGATAGCTAGGGGTGTGAAAGGAATGGGTATGAGTTTTTGCAAGGGAGGAAGTTGCGAAGGATGTGTGGATGAAGGATTGGAGAGAATTTGCAATGGATAAGGTCTCAATGGAGTATGTGGAGATTTTTAGAAGGCCCAAAGGTTCAAAGGTATTGCTTAGAAGAAAGGAAAAGGTGGGACTTAAGAAAATAATCATGTAATATAAGAGTTTTGAGGTGTGGCAAATGAGTGCATGGAATAATAGGTAGTTAGCAGATAAGATAGGGGTATTAGAATGCACCTAATGTGGATGATGATAATATTCAATTATCAAAGGAAACCAATTACCAAATGACATGGCATAAGTAGAGGTTCTCAAATTCAAATTTGAATTTGAGTGGGAGAATCAAGAATCGTCTACAAGGAGCTAGCCCATCCAAGGTAATTCGAATAAAGAGAGAGAAGTGGAAAAAGATCAAGGTGTGAAACTATAAGAAGGGGACGAGTTCATTATTTTATGTGGTTGGATGAGTTAGGAAAGGTTTTGGAATGCACACGTGGAAGTGTAGAAGCCAATTGAGGGTGGGTGAGTGTCCGTATGGAATTAGAATTGAGTTAGAGTGTAACCAGCTTTAGGATTAGGTCCTTAGAAACACACCAAAAGTCTTGCAAATATTTCATGAATGATTTTTTAATCTCCATTAGATATTAAATGAAAGTAGATATCATAAAGGCTTAATAAATATAAGAAACATTTGAGTTTCATTTTTTCTATGTGAAATATGTAAACATGAAGGATCTTTTAGGTCTAACCCACCCATCATCACATGAATTTCCTTCATGCAGGTTGTAATCAAATATTAATAGGTTAGGAGATGATATTAACAATGTCCTTGTTATTTTCATTACTATTAGTAGTTTTACCTTTGAATTTATATTTGGGTGGTAAGTTGACATTAAGTGTAGAAGAAGAGCTAACAACATATTTAAGGTTATGCATGTGTATTAACTTGGCCTCGCGTTCCTTAAGAGTATGGAATAGATGATAAAATTACGCCAACTTATCAAAGATAACATATTATTGCAAAGTAGTAAGCAAGATTTGTGTCAAAATATCATGGAGCTCATTATCAACTAGGATAGTATTCATTTTAGTAAGCATATTATTATAACATAAAACATAGTCACTAATGTGTTCATTAGACCCTTGGTGTGTTTTATACATTTGAGTATATGAAAATTTATTTCCAATGTTGATAGAGAATTGTAAAATAAATTGATTTTCCAAAGTGGTGTAAGATCACACATAATATGTTGGTAAATTGTAGAACCATTGCAAGGAAATTTTCTTAATACTCCTAGGAAAATCCTTGGTGAGTATGATGTCATGAAAATAATATTCAAAACAAACCAAATGGAATGATTGAAGGTTCTCTACAATATCACTCTTACCATCATAAATAGTTAACGTTAGGAGAAAAAAAAAAAGAGGAAATGAATAAGAGGCCACTTCTAGGGAAATTGGAGTATGAAGAAAGTGAGTGGAATGCATAATGTGAGAAGTAGTGGATGTACCTTGTTATAATTGTAATATTTTATCTTGTAAAGTATGAACAAGGGTTTCAAGGGTTTGCATGCTATAATACAATATGTGAGAATAATTATGATTACCATTATGAATAGAGGTTGATGTTGGAATAGATATTGAAAAATGGTGGAGTGGGGAACTTGGTGCCTTGAGAGATGTAGCTAAATTAGAAGTAAGAAAATTAGGTTTCTCTTTATGAGATTGAGAAGTATACTTAAATTTATCCCGGGAAGCATATAGAAGGATATCGATATGAGGATGATTCTCATGTAAGAAAGGTTATGTATGTTGGCCTCATCCTTGGGAATGGCATGTGAATGTTTGTCATAGTTAGTATTAGACTCTTTACCTTGTGCTTGATTAATGATGATAATCAAAAGACTCACAATAGAATTAGAAAATATATTAGTAGTAGGTGGGGAAGGTAAAGTGGTACCATCAATAGATAAATCAATTGTTGTTGGAACATTAATGATTTTTTCACAATGATTAATATGAAGGATCTATATTAATATGTTCTATCATGCACTAAGGATAGATGACATATTAACATTTTATATATAAAGATGTATAAGAGACACAAAAAGATCATGTCTACACTCAATAGAGAGAGTAGGGACCCCAAGTAGTACCATTTTTATAAATATAAGTAACATCAATAGTAGTAAAAAAATTATTACTTATAATTTAGGACTAGTAGGTATATCAATTATAAAAATAGTAAAAAAACATCATGCAAGAGAGGGTTATTGTGCATAATAACTTGTACAATATTTTTTAGATGATGAATAGATCTTGGAGGGAGAATTGGAGAAATATGAACGGCCTCATAAATCATATCATCACACTCAGAATGAAATTTCATGTAATCCAATAGGATTATAGGAGAAGCCATGAAAGTAGCCAAAACTAGGAGAATGGTACATATGAAGAAGAATAAAAAGAATGATGTAGAAATAGAACCAAAGAAACCCCAAGCTAACTAGAATTTTGAACAATAAATATTTGATTCAAAATTCAAGCTCAAAATTTGTTTATATCATTTTTAATATTATAATATTTCTATGGAATACACAACAATAAAAAGGAATGTAAGGTTAGGAAACTAGGAGCTATTCTAATAAATTAAATTCTAACATTAATTGTACTAAATCATATTAACATATTTGTTCCTTCAATGCATGCATACATGATCAGTTACACAAGATAATATATATTGAGAGATAATTAGCTATACAAAGCTATACAAAAATAATTTTGCAAGACAAACTAGAGAATATGAAAGTGTCGAGCCTAGAAAATATTCACTACTAAAATTGTGACTTGAAACTCTCCTAGTGCAAGACCACCACACGATCTACTCATGATGTATAATTCAATATTTTCCCTTATCTACATCCTTATACACCTTAAAAATTGGTCTCTATGAATTTTTGGGGTATTTGGTGGCCTAGATTTGTACTTCGTTGTCAAACCCTAAGCTGTCGCATAGTCTCGATATTACTTGTAATCATCCTAATCAATCCAAAACATTAATCATGGGTAGAAGACCCTCCATTAAGGTTATTTTTTGCATTTTGGGGCACTCCATACATCACCTAATTTTTCACTACACCTTGAAGAGGTGTCAAACCACACATAGTTCTCCACCTAGCATGTGTTATGATTTATATGGATGCGCACAACTAGTTGGAAACTTGAACCCCTTTGATCATGCTTGATTGGATTGTGCTCTTTGCTAATAGTTGGAAATAAGAACTTGGTGTGATTTTATGTGAGGTAATTAAAACTACTTAACCTGGTTGAGTGATTCATAACTATAGTAGTGGTTTCCCTAATGGGTGTACATTAACTTTAGGAAGATTTAGGAAGCCTTTAGTATCTTTTGGGAGTATTGCAAGAGACCGTGTCAATAAAATGCCATATGATTTCCAGATAAGTAAATGAGGTATTGTTAAATTACTTATATAGGGTTCCAAAGGTAAATTATTATGATAAGGATGACCCATGGGATAAAAATACCCAAAAAAATAAGAGTGCATAGAAATAGAATTAAAGAGTCGGTCCAAGACCATACAAGTTATCCAAGACTGGATTATTCAACCTAATTGAACTATATAGTTTTAGAAGAGGAGAAGGTGAATCAAATTTTAAAGTCACACAATGATGGTAAGAGCTTAAGAATTTATTTTATGGACTTGTATTTAGAATTCATTAACACATAAGTGTATAATAATAAATAAGTTAGGAAAGAGATGGAAAGATATCTTGACTGGTACTAGGACGTGGGTGTTTATCTTAGCTTGTGAAGTAGAATCGTAATAAGCAATGTCAAAAGGGTAAATTACCAAATTTTAGTGTCTACTGACCCCATTTACAATGATGTAAGCCCCAACATATTGGAAGAGAATTCGACAATAACAACAGACCTAGGGAAAAAGATAAAATATTGTAAAATTTCTAGAATGACCTGGATATTTGTTTCTATTATAGGCATTTTCAACATTAATTTCAATGAAAATATCCTTTTGGTGTGAGGTCCTAGCCCATTATATGCCTTGCCAAATTGAAATGTTGTTATCACAAACATATTTTTACCATTAAACCCATTTTGTTTTGGTCTCGATGATGAGGGAAAGAACACATATAATCCTTAAGGCCAAATCTTTGGTACAAAATTTAAGATACGATGGGTAGAGTATTAGCCCCCGTAATTAATAAGCTCAAGGTATCTATATGGGAATGAAATTTCTATTTCCTTGATTGATAAAATTTTCAAGAGTGTTTGTATAAACTACTTCTAGATATAATTTGAGAAAATATATTCCAAGAATGTCCCATAAATCTTAATAGAACACACAAGGGAATCCATCAATATTATGTTCTTTGTCGGATTCAACCATTTGCATGTAACCTATTAAAGCTCTTTGATGGACATCAAAATGTCATAATCTACCCTTTATCCTTTAGAAATCATACAAGGAACCACTTGAATGCATTGAGATAAATAATTTTATCTCTTAAGAATTGAAGTTTGAGAATGAAACACTTCATGATAATGAGAAATCCTAAAAGTAAAGTGAACTAAGTATTTACATCTTTTATGGATTTAACTTGATCAACCGACTTCATGGAGCACACAATAGAAAATAACTCATAGAGGCTCTATTTATGATTTCTAACAAGTGCATATGGGCTATGATTTGATCTCCCCAAGCTTAATGATGTTCCTTCAATTTGATCTTGCTCCTCCACATAGAAGTTTTTTTGTAAATTCTCATTAAAATGAGTGGATCATAATTCTTGTGAAGTTATTAGAAACTCATAGTGTGATGCTTCATGGACATTACAAAAGATAATAAATACTTTTCTATGATATAGAAATTTAGGAAACTATATATAAATTAGAAGCATCTCACCATTTAAAACATCTTAAAGATCCATTAGGATGAAGAGTAATGTTCAAAATTTGGATATTATGTGTCTTAGTCTGAGTGATGCATGTGAAAATTCTTGTTCAATAGAATCATGTCTTGACATTTATAGGCTATGGAATGATCCATTCAATCTCATACTTGATGTGGTTGTGGTATGAAAAAATATATCCTATAATGTCATCCATTTTATAGTCAAAATTATTGAAGAATGTAAATATATTTTGGTATTTAAATAAATGTTTGTTTAACCTTTCACCACCTACTCTAATTCTTGGAAAATGTTAGACCATGTGAACCATGGAAAAGAATTGAGGATTCAATGGTGGTAGTTGGATTCTAAAAGACTTAATTTTTATACATGTAAAACCATTACTTTCTTTCTTCGATGCACCACGCATTGGGAAGATTCCTAATTTTTCTTCCCTAAACTAAATCATGTATTTAAATTGACACATAAGATTCATTTGTAACCTAGGAGTGAGTCAAAAATTCACCTCCAAAATGTTGACCTTTCAAAACCATCATTTTAAGCATAAATGTTGTTGATGCGAAGAGAACAACCATTAAAATCAAATAGGTTCCACACAACCCAATGGATGGGATCTACAATCCCAAGCAATCAAGTGTGGTGAATACAAAGGGGAAATCGAAGTGAAAATACCCCCTTAACCATTAACACAATATGAAATATAGAAGATTGACCTAGACCAAATCAATTTAATGGTGGAATTGAGTACAAATGTAGAAATATTAACTTCTTTTCAAGAAGATAATTTTCATATTATCAAACAAATAACATGAACCGAAGCAAAAATATACTTTTGGGTGGGGATAATAAGAACTCTTACATTCCATGAGTATACCATCATGGAATAATTTTTTTACATGTGGCCTTTTCATCATCGATAACACTAAATAGTTGTTAGTAATATATTCATAATGATTATTTATTTTCATATAGTTATTAATAGTGAATTCACGCCACTTGAATTCCACATATTCACCATTTTTGGTGGTAAAGAAATGTTATGCTAATGAATATGCACCACTTTATGCTCAAATTCCACTAAGCTATCTTCCACCTCTAATTACATCCCCTTCAAAGGAGGTTATAATGGCTAAGAAGTCACAACATGGTTTTGGGGGAAATTTTTTTAGCTTGTAGTATGCAAACAAGAGATGATGTTACCTTCTAGGTAATAACAATATATGGTTTACTAGAGGCCATGAATCCACTTTTGGGTTTGTATACATTAGTATAGGTTTTCCTTATTAAGTGATATTGTTGGGAATGGTGTATTTTAGTGCCATTTTCCATCCATTGTAGGATATTTAAGAATTTTTATTCACTTCGGTGAAAGGATTTGGATGTTGAAGTGGGCACGGAAATGTTCATTAGTCCAGGCATTCTTGTGTTTCTTGATTTTTGGCTCAAGAGTGGAAGCAAGTGGTAGGCTATTTGATATACAACACATAAAATTATATCCTTTTGTTGCCCATTACTATATATGTATTTATCAACTCTTTGTGGTTTTGGGAAGGTCCACTTCCACATAAACATGCTTTTATGGCTTCTTTGTATAGAATTTGGTTTTATAAAACCTTATAAAGTAGTCAAGTGTTATAATCAATTGGTCACAAAGTTCCAAAGAGGAAAAGAAAGTCTAGTGAACTAAATTCACACTGGGATTTTTAGCTTAGCTTTCTCAAAGGCCTAAGAAATCTCATATCTAGTGTGAAAACACAATAATTGTGTTTTGAATAAACTAATTATGGGCAATAATGGCTCTATAATATTCATTATTGTTGAATTTAAACAACAAGAAACTCACATGGTTAAATTGTGAATGACCTCAATTTTTCCACCAAGAAGTGCAATCCACGCAAGATGAATCCATGAATTCAAGTTTCTTTTAGAGGGACTCGTGATTTCAAGGTGCTTGTTGGGGTACTTAGCAAAAACAAACATGCAACTAGGGTAAATGGTCAAAATAATTGTTTTCCTTTTTAAATTTTGGGAAATCTAAAAGCAAATCATGCAAATTTTTAGGGGTATGATTAGTAGATAGTGAAAAATTCTAGGAAGAACTCATCTCACTTGGTGTTTCTAGACTCGCAACTTGATTGGTTATCTATGTAGATATTACTATAAGAGCTAGAGGAAAGGACATTATAAATATGTCTTAGCTACATGAAGGTCAGTAGATTAATGTAGAATAATAAATAAATATTACTCAAAAAAATATTTTGCCAAAAATGTTAATGGGGTATCACATAATTATCCATAGGGATCTAAAAGAACACCACTTCATCGAACATGTCAACCAGATAGAAAGAGGAGCAAAGTTTGTTAAGTTACGAGCGTCCACTCTGTGTAGAGTAATAATAACGTAACCGCCCGGTGGTTGCATAACTACCCCTCTGCACATGACAACGGTTACCTAACTGCGCGACGGTTGAATAAGCTGTTGGTCTACGACACCGAAGGTCTTCATCACTAATGAATGAAAAAATTGATAAGCCGGGAATAGTCACGATTTGGAACATCAGAATGTGTCTCTTCCCAATACAACCCTTCCTATTCTCTAGTGCATGGGAGGACATGGGAAGCAACTATAAATACAACGATAACAAGTGGTTTTGGATCATCAAAGTTTTGAATGAAGAGAAGTGAGAAAGAAATCATTGAAGCTTGAATTTGTTGGAACATAATGGTTAAGTGGGCTGGCAACCCCTTAATTAAATATGGGTCCAACATTATACTATAGGTAAAATATTTAATAATAAGAAATATTTATATTTTTATTATTAAATATTCAAAGCCTAGGAATATACTTTAGGTTAAATATTTAATAATAAGAAATTGTCATATTTTTATTATTAAATATTTTAAACCTTGGTATATGTGTCAACCAACATGGTTGAAAAGGTGAGTCGGGAGACATACCCAATCACCTCATATAAAAAGGACTTTGGGTCCTCATTTGATATATTCGAAAAAATAATATATCAAAATTTTCACCCTTGTGATTAGGTTTTAAGGAGGAGGTGATTTACTAGATGTAAAAAGTTCTCTACAATAAAGGTTACTTTTCACAATGGTTTTTATCTTCAGGTTTTCCACTATAAATATTGTGTCTTGTGTTATTTACTTTTATAAGTATTACTTTATTATTATGCAATGTGATGTGATGTTTATTTATTTAATATTGCATAGTTTATTAATGTTGATTAAATCCGTAATTAATAGAATCCTCAAATTCTAACATGGTAACAAAGAAAGGTAAATTAAATAGATTAGATCAAATGTTGTTGTATTTAATTTATTTAATTTTGTATGGGTTTTTTAAACTAACCCAAAAGGGTATTTAAAAATCATCGGGCCCCTTCTCCCCAATTTTTTGCAATCTAAAATTTTGAATTTTTTGTGAGGAATTAATGTGAGTGTGCACATGTGAAAGGGGTTTACATGCGTGTGAAAAATCACATATAGGTAAGGGTAAATTAATATATGAAATATTTCTATTTCTCTATAGTTTTAAATGTGTGCAGGGTAAATGTTTTCAAAGGTAAAATTCAAGAGTAAATGAAGGGAGGAGACAAGTTTCATGAAAATAGGGATTTTAAATTATTTCATTAGTCGGGTGAAACTACTTGTCCCCTCTGTAAATCTCTAGGTAATTTGTACTCTCATGTGATTCAAAATCTCCTTACACCTGGTAAAAATTCTCTTACTATTTTTACCTTTTCTTTTTCAAAATAATATGCCCATGTCCTTTGGACCCCCTCTAATAGGGCTTGATTTAAAAAATATAAGTTTATAGTTTTTATATCTATATTCTTTAAATAAAAATTTACTATAGAATAAAGATCATTACACTTTATATTATATAAACTATTCTAAAAATTATATAGTTGTTTATATCTTATTATAATTTATAAACAAAATCTATCTAAAAACTATACAGAAGAAGAAATTCTAAAATTTCATATTCTGGAAATACACAGGTAATTTTCACTGTGTTAAATTTGATGGTCAAATGACTGTCATGGAAAACCAAAAAAAAGGTAGAACGAAGGTCATTTAGGCGTCAAATTTAAGATGGCCATAGCTAGGAAATTTTCACTGTGTTAAAATTGAAGGTCAAATGATCTTCACGGAAAACCAAAAATAAGGCAAAAATGGCCATTTAGGCGTCAAATTTAAGTTGTCCAAATCTTTAACTTCATTAACACTTTTTAGAAATTTGAAGTTATTGTGCATTCTTAGGGGTTTCATTTTCACTTACGTATGTTCAAAAAAATTATGATAGGTATGGGGTATAATGCAAAGTGTCCTTTATAATGCGAGTCATTATTTTATCATGGGAAGTTAATTAATATGCATTTTTATGACATAATTAGTTATGGTAAAATAGTTTCTTTAAATCTATAAATTTAGATTTGGTTCTATTAATATTGTTATCAGTAGATTAGTTATTTATTTATAATATTTGATTTTTTAATGAAATAATAAAATTTTTTATTACCATAAAATATAGGTATTGTCATTTTTTTGATTAATATGTTTTTAACTCAATGGTGCATTATATCATAATGCGGTATGCTTTTCAGGTTCAAGAAATTTGAAAGACAATGGTGTCTAGCTACTTTTTCCTCAATAAATCCCATATCCTAAATGGATCCAATTACAATATTTAGAAGATCATGGTCAAATCAAAACTTATGGTGAGGAAACTCTAGACAATTATTTCAGAACCGAGTTTGCGCCCATTAGTCATCAAACAAGCTGTGGAAAATATGAATGCCTTCTCGCGACGTATTTGTGAGGAGGTCCTTTCCATGATTCGCGCAATGTGAATAATAAATATCTTTTACACATTGGTAATATCGAACATCCTAAAAGACTCAAGGTCTTGGTCTATTGGTGAGTTACAAGTAGTTTGTAATCATCAACCCAAGTTCCATTCCCATTGAGGCCATTGGACACTTTCAATAAGTAGCCATGGAGACACCTTGAGGTAGGGGTTGAACTTCTCCATGTGAACCAAGAGGAACACAATGGGGTGCTCGAATGCGGATCACTCGATGGACATTAAGGACCCAATCCCACCTCCATGTCCCACTTAGAGAAATTTCTCCTCTAAAACCACCACTCCAGTTCATAGCTCTGGTATAATAAAATCGTTTACCATCCAAAGTTTTGGACTCAAGGTCTTGGTCTATTGGTGAGTTACAAGTAGTTTGTAATCATCAACCCAAGTTCCATTCCCATTGAGGCCATTAGACACTTTCAATAAGTAGCCATGGAGACACCTTGAGGTAGGGGTCGAACTTCTCCATGTGAACAAGAGGAACATATCGAGGCACTCGAATGGGATCACTCGACGGACATTAAGGACCCAAGCCCACCTCCATATCCCACTTAGAGAAAGTTCTCCTCTAAAACCACCACTCCAGTCCATAGATTTGGTATAATAAAAGCATTTACCATCCAAATTTTTGCTAATGGGGTTTTGGTGGATCAGTTATGATGGAAAGTTGTGTCTGGATCCACCAGGGTTCAAATCCCGCTAGGAGTGATCCCTTCGGGGTGGTTTACTGGTGGTGGTGGGTGTTGCATCACCGGTAGGTTGTGGTGGTTTGATGATGGCATGGGTTGCATCACCAATGGATGTGGCTCATGGCTTTAGCTAGTGGTTCTCAATGGTGGTGTAATTTACATCATTGGCATTGGCGTTGGTGGCGACTCGTGGATCTAAAAAATGGCAAAGTGGCGAGAAAATATCATCGTCGGTGAGAGCTCATTGGCCGCGGTGGTTTGTGTTGGTATTAATTGTAATATATTGTCTGAGGACATTGTTGTAGGGTGGGGCCCCACCAACCCTCAGTCCATAGCTACGGTCAAAAGTGTTTACCAATAAAATAATAATAATATCGAACATCCTAAAGAGGTATGGATATAATTAGAATCTATGCATGAAGGTACGTGCTTATCTAAGGTTATTAAATTTGTTTTAGAATTTCTTACAACTCCTATGAAAGGAGATGAAAAGGTAGTTAATTTCTTATCCAAGATTAAAAATATCAAAGAACAATTAGATGGATGCAATTGTAACTTAATTTGTGAAAAATTAATCTACTTTATTGTTCGATTGAATATACATGAAAGATTTAGGAATTTTATTTCTATATTAAACTCTAAATATCATAATGAGGATGAATTACGAGACTTAAAAATTTGAGTTCTCTTCTAATACATGAAGAAAGTGATGATGAACTCCGACTCTAAGGAGAATGCCTCTCAAGCACTTCTTTCTTAGAATTTTAAGTTCAAGCCTCGCAAGCCCTTCTCACGATCGAAGTTTAGTTCTAAATATTCCTTTACCGATAAGAAAAGTGTTACATTTGAACATTTACGTGTAAGATTTAATGGTAAATGTCACAAATGTGGAAATTTTGGGCATAAAAGGAAGAGTGTAATTCTAAGAAACCTATCCATAAAAATCGAAATGACTATCTCATCTAAATATAATTTAAGGAAAAATGATAGTTCTAATGATACTCCTAAAACTATTGCATTATATGTTGCTTTATACTCTTCCTCTAATTCGAATGGACTCTAGATTCAAAGAGTGCTTCAAATCATATGACTGGTATTTCCAATTCTTTATTTGATGTTATGAAAATCAATGAACTTGTGTATCTTGGTGATAACTCATCTTTAGAAGCAATAGAGAAAGGAAAAGTAAAATTTGCAAATGGCATTCGAATAATGTTTTATTTGTTCCTAAACTTAAAAAGAATATTTTTCATGTTCACAACTAACTCATGATGGTTTTTCTATTCAAATTTTGAAGGATACTTGGTACATCAAGGATAGTAATGAAAATATAATGTTGATGGTGATTACCTAAAATGGGAAACTAATACTAATGGGAAGTGTAGTCACTAGTTAATCTAAATAGGAGGACTAAAACATTGTATAAATGAAACTAAAACAATATGGAATAATTATAAATAATTATACTAAGTGAAATAAAACCCTAAATATGCAAGTAAAGAAGGAGAAATGACTTACCTAGTTAAATAATATTGTCACAAGGTTGTCGCAGTCGATAATAAAATCTAGAAGTGAAAATGACCACTCAGAAGTCCTACAAAGGCCGGATCTAGAAGATATGAATTGACTTGGGCACTTGGGAAGGTCTTGGGGTGCCTCGGGGGCCTGGTTTGTAGATTAAATGCCCTTATCTCTGTAAAATCTTCTAAATTTGAATTTTGTAGGGTCGCAAGGTATCTTAAAATGTTGCCTATCTATCACACTGGATTCATTGAGTTGCATCATATGTGTTGATTAATGAGATGATGACCTGCAAGAAGGAAAGAAGTATCAAAACCCTAAGGAAAATAAAATGCGGAATGAATAGGTCAAACTGACCTCACCACAAACCTAGTGGTCTTATCCTTTGAGCATTGCACTACATTTGAGACTCGGATGTAGTTCTAGTGTGCGTGTACATGTCGTGCCCTAGGTGCTCTTGTGTCAGTCACACTTTGTGAAATAGGGATTACTATTAACTATAGAAAATGTAATAGCATGTGTGAATGGAATAGAATAGAATCCATCCCCATATGTTGTGTGTGTTGATGCATATCTCCTATCCTTGATGCATGGAATTATGTGGATGTAAGTGATGTAATGGATGCAACTCTAGATGGAGTGATAGTAGTATGTGATGCTAGGACCCTTATTATGGTCTTATAAATTTATATTTATAGAGCTCTCTTGTTTTAATTTTGTAATTAAATCCGACATGGGTGACTAGGAAAAGATAAGGATGAAAAATGGCTAGAAAGACCCCAAAAAGAAGCATGAAAGTGGAACATGGATTGGGGGCGCCTCAGGGGGTGCCCAAGTGCTAGGCCTGCAGGCACCCGAGTTTAGGCTAAAATGTCGTGACAGTTGCAAAATAGGTGGATATGTGTGAGAAAATGTGGGAATGACGAAATAAAATATAAAATAAAGGTGGCCAAAAGGTGGGATTAATTAGTACTTTATTCACTTGAGAACCTTCTAAATAGTAGTATAAGACTGAGATAAATAATTCCTAAAGTGCATGATTTTGTGTCTACATTTTGCCCCCACTTTATATTGGTGAGAGGAACGCTCAGTAACATAAAGTAGATAGAGATGCGTACCTGATATCCATGTAGAGTATAGAAGAAGACATGTTAATGGACTAGACTCAAGCATGGAATGACAAAAGGAAAAAATATTGAGGAGTGTGGATTCTAAAGATGAAAAATGTGCATAAAAATGTGATGAGAGTGAACCTAGGGTAGAATGCGTGTGTCGTTGTTGCGTGTGTGTAGTGTACCTGCATGTTTAGTAAAGGAAAGTGCCTGTAGCGGTGTGTTATCGTTGTCATTTTCATTTTCATCCTTGTTGTTGTGCCCCCAACTTGACTTTTTTTCTCATACGGCTAGACTTGTAAGGAGAAAATGATCAAGTAGTCAAATATATATGTATGTAAAAATGTTGTGTAAAATACGCATGTGTATAGAAATATGTAAAGTATGCAAATGTAAAATACGTGAAAAGGAAAGTGTAAATGGAACATGTGCACTTGATCCATGTTGAGAAAAAGGGTGTAGAAGGATATCATGTACTGTCGCAAGTTTTTTGGGCGATCTCATGCCACCCTAGCTGAAGAAGTATAGGGAGGAAATGCTCTATATCCTCCAACCTTTAACCACTTCTAAAATGTGTGAAGAGATCTCTGTACTATCCTAGTTTTTTTAGCGATCCGATGCCACTGGATGGAGTAGTGTAGAGAGGAACACCCACTATAACCCCTAAACCTATAAATGCTCTACAAAATTGTCGAAGGACACCATGTCCTGTAGAGGCTATTGTGTATGGAGTTCATAGACTGGTCAGAATGAACTCACTTGTATGTATGTGAACTAGTTTAAATACATTGTGTTAGTAGAAACCCTCAATGATTCTACCCTCTTTGAGGGTGCATGTAACGTCGTTGAAAGGAGAATGTGGCCCTAAAAGAGGACCAACCACACTCTGACCTATAGAACTCTTCCCTACAAGGGGAAAGGAAAACACTTGGTAGATACCAAGGCGTGCACAAAAGGGGATGGCTAGCCAAACAAGTGTTAGTATGAAAACACATGCATGCAATAAGACAAGTGTAAAATATGTAGACAATGTAGAAACTACCAAGCAAAGTAGTGTAAACACACAATAAAACAAGTAGACCACATAATGCGGGTTGGAAACATGGGACATCATGTTGTCGCAAGACACACAAGGCTAGCATGGCCATAAACAATAGAAAAGTGTGCACACAAAGAAAAGGGAAAAGCCTACATATAATGGCAAACAAAGAAGACAATTAGAAATAAAAAAGTAGTCATGCAAACATGTAATCCTGCAAAACAAGTGTTGTACATGGAACACTCGTTAGCATGTTAGAGCGATCACCAATATGTCAAAGTGTGTATGAACAAGTAGTATAAGATCCTAAGTATAAAATGAAAAATAACACCTGGATAAGATGAATGTGGATGCCCCCATCGACCAATATAGGAAGGTTAGAAACGAGAATCCATACCTCGTGTAGAATCTTGTATCTGTGATCACACTAAAAAAGGCGTGAATGCACATGTGTGTATGATAATGCAAAATAAGAAATCAATCTAACATATGTAGTAAAGTGAACATGCAAAACACTAGTAAGAAAGAGTAAATGCCCCCAAGACAATGTAATATGCTGTGGATGGATGGAATGGAATACAAGATGGAATGATAGGAACAACATGCCCCCCAGTGGATGGAAGTGTATACTAATGAGGTTCATTTTGTTTCCCCCTCAGTAGTCAAGAATGAACCGTAAATGAGAGTGCATCATCGGGAAATGGTCGAGTAGTGTTGGTTGTGTCTAACATGTTGTGATGAGTGTGTATATGTAATGGTGATGAAATGACATGTGGAGAGATGTGTGTGAACCCTATAGAAAAATTGTATATTATGACTTTTTTAATAAATGAGTGATGATTTATCCTAAGCGTATATCAATATAGAATGAGTGGATGGGGATGGGTGAAAATTTATCCTAAAGCGTATGTCACTACAATATGATAGAATGGGTGACAATTTAACCAAAAGTGTATGTCACTAATGCTAGAAATGGTGCATGAGGAAAATTTCACATGGTGAGTATAAGATCCATATTATTAGTAAACCCTGGTAGTCGAGTATGGACCGAGGAACTAAAGTACCTCATAGGGTGGTGAGTGCATTGTGTAGAAGACAACGTAGTATAAATGACCAAGTGATGAATATGGTATGTAAATGCGTGTGTGGGCAATGCAATGTAGGATGTGTAATGTATATAGGATATGTAATGTGTGAAGTGTAATAATATGTATAGATAGAAATGGAATATATAATGATGATAGGTAGAACTAGACCCATGTGTAATGAAATCTAGTGTAATATGTAGATTGTCTATGGTGGATAAATGTACAATGTGACTCGTACATTGTAGGGAATGTAGGGTGTATATACTATGGAAGATGTGGTGATAGGTGTAGATGCAATATGTATTGATGACATGTAAATCTAGACCCATATATAATGCAACCTAGCATAAATAGAAAAATTATGGAAAAATATGGAAAACTAGACACATATGATATGAGGTGACTAGTGTAGTATGTGTAATATAGATGGTGGATAGATGACTAATATGTGCATGAAATGAATGTATTATAATGTAGGATGTAGACTAAGCATAGAATGGATGATGTAGGATGTGTGATGTATGTGATAGAATATAAATGTGTAGAACTTATAGTGCATGTAATGGTGGTAATTCCTCAATAGTCAAGTGTGAACCAAAGCACAAGAGTGTGTCATTGGGTAATGAGGGTGTTAGGATGTATGATTTGCTATCTTTGATAGAACAATAAAGAAGAAGGATGAAAAAGGAGACTAGAAATCTATGTGTGAGAAAAGGGGGGTTGTGTAACGGCTATACCCCCAAGAGGTTATGAAGGAGGAATCGCTGATAAGGTCGAGGGATGAAGGTCCGTAAATTGGTGTCGGGGATGATGAAAGTGGAGGGCTATGCTCAAGTAATGGTGGTATGGTAGATAGACGATGTGTGGGGAACGAAGACAATATACATGTGATGGGTGTAAATGAGACAAATATCATGGCGTAGTAAAATGTGTGGGTGATGGAGAGTGAGGAAGTGTCATGTGTAAAGGGAAAGGCGATCCACGTGGAATAAAATGCGGTGGTGAGCGGTGGCAAGATGTGGTAATGGTCCTAGAAATAGGCCTATGCTAGGTGGGACTAATGGAGATGGAGAGAATTTTTGTAGAGGCGATAGAAGAGGTGAAGTAGGAGTATATTGTATTGTGGGTAACACCATAGGATTTGTGTTAAGAAGATGAGCAAATGGATGAGTAAAGCAGGACTAGAAGGTGATGATAGTGTAGGTGAAGGAGGGACATCATTAATGGAAACAAATTGATTGTTGTAAAAAAATTTAAGGCATAAGTGATTCATAGAAATAATAGATTGGGATTTACAAATCTAGTTGAGGCTAAGAACCAGGTCACATCCTTTCACGACTTGAATAATAAGGCAAGGGATAAGAAGAGTGAGAGGACCAACTGTGATATATAACTTAACCACACCATAAGGTATTTTGAACGAATAGTTGATTTATGATGGAGGGTAACCGATAGATCATAAGAAAGACAGAGGGAACATGCGTTAAAGGGAAATATGGATCAACCTTAGTGTTGTTGATAAAGGTTTAGCCAATAGATGCTTGAATATGTAAATGATTGGATACGAACGTGGCGTGGTAATCAGTGTTGGAGAAGGAGATAATTGGTGTTAAAGTAGTAGTGTGAGAAATAAGAAATTCGAGAGGTCTTGGGGAGAAGACATTGTATGACAAACATGGTTAGAAGATGAATCAATTTGTTTGGTATCATGTTTGGGTAGTGGGTTGTTAAAAATTTGGATTTTGTGGTTATCATTGGTAGGGACGGATGTTGGAGATGCCGGAAGCTCAATGTGACCATTTTTGAGTAGATCTTGAATGAGATGTCAGAGCTTGAAACAACGATCAGTAGAATTCCCGACACATTGGTGATAATCACAATAAGCACGGCCATCAATTCAAGCCCTTTGGGTCGAGATGGGTCAAGTTGTAGAGGTGATGGCAAGGTTATGAGATTACTATCAATGAGTTGAGGCAATAAGACGCTTGGTGGTGTGTTAAGTTTAGCAAGAGAACGCCTATATGGCTGAGGTCGCAATTATGTAGTAGTGGAGACCGCATTAACAACGATTTGTTGATTGCTTTGGATTTGTGTGTGCGAGTCACCTTAAGCAATGTCTTACTTGGAAGGCAGGTAGAGGATGAAGGTGAATCTTGGTACTTGAGCTTTCCCATGGAGACAAGTTTAGTCTCATGAAGCTTGAGAGCATGAAAAAGTTGATCAAATGATGAAAAATTCTCAAAGAGTACACTATCTTGTAGAGGTGGCAAAAGACTATGGATGAATAAATCCTAAAGTTATGAGTCTGAGGAAATTGGTCATCTTGGCTACATTATTCTTGTACCATAATACATGATCGGGGAAGTGTATATTAGAACCCTATTTAAGCTAGGATAGTTGGGCATAAGATAGTGTGGAACCAATATTGATAGAAAAATGTGTGAGAAAAGCGTCAACCATATGCATAAAAGAACCAATCGAATGGACGGGTAATTCATAGAACCAATGCATCGCATAGTCTTATAGGCTACGTAGAAATAACTTGGCAAGGATAGTATGATCATCAACATAATCGAGACATGTGACATGAAAAGCACGGAGATGTTCTGTGGGTCACCATGACCTTTAAAAATGGGAAATTTGGGAGAGATGAAGTTAGGTGGAAATGGGTAGCAGTGATATCCTCGGGAGGTAGTGAATTGCAACTAGCATATTTGATTTTGGAGGTCCCTGTATATAGCAATGCTAAATAATAGAAGTGATATGGTGGGCTAGAGGGACGGTAGTTGCAATAGGAGGATTGGAAACACAAATGGGTGGTGTAGAGACAATAGGGGTGGAAGAAACGGAAAGGGAAGCCTCCCCGGGATCGCTTAGCAGCAAGTAAAGTGTGCAAGACATGTGGGAGATGAGTGGGATTCTCACATAAATCTTGACGAAAGTCGGTAATAGCATCGAGTTGTTCCTAGTCAATATTAGTGTCCTCATCATAGGACTTTTCACTATCTGCGGTTTTGATTTCATAAAGGGAACTTGGGTAGAGTTATCTAAGGGGTTTTCAGCCATAGAGGTAGGTATGTCAGCCATGGATCTAGAATTATGTGAAGGGGATAAATAATTTCACAATAATGGAGAGGTCTGAAGCGACCACTACGAGTAACGGGCATAAAAATGGGAGTCGGGTTCACCAAATGATTAACTAAAAATGGGAAACTAATACTAATGGGAAGTATAGTCACTAGTTAATGTAAATAGGACTAAAACGTTGTATAAATGAAACTAAGAGTGTATGGAATAATTGTAAATAATTGTACTAAGTAAAATAAAACCCTAAATATGTAAGTAAAGAAGGAGAAATGACTTATCTGATTAAAGAAGATTGTTCAAGGTCTGATAATAAAATTTGGAAGTTAAGACAACCACTCAAAAGTCCTGTGAAGGCCAAATTTGGAAGATCTTAATTGGTGGGGCACTAGGGGGGTACTGGGGCACCTCGGGGCACCCTAGTCTCAAATTAGGTTCCCGATCTCTGTAAAAGCTCGAATCTAAATTTTATAGGGTCGCAAGTATCTTGAAATGCTTTATGTCTGTCTGTCACATTGGATTCGTTGAGTTGCACCAAATGTGTTGAATAATGAGATGAAGACCTATAAGAAGGAAAGAAGTATCAAAACCCTAAGGAACATAAAAGATGCGAATGAATGGGTTAGACTAGCCTCAACCGCCAAACTAGTGATCTTATCATTGAGCATTGCACTACATTTCAGACCCAGATATAGTTCTGGTACGTGTGTGCATGGCGTGCCCTAGGTTCTCTTGTGTCAGTCACACTGTGAAATAGTGAGCAATAATAACTATAGAAAATGTAATAACATGTGTCCATGGAATATAATAGAATCCCTCCCCTATGTTGTGTGTGTTGATGCATATCTCCTAGCCTTGATGTATGGCACTATGTGAATTTAAGTGATGCAATGGATGCAACTCTCAATGGAGTGATATTAGTATGTGACGTTAATACCCTTATTATGGTCTTATAACATTATATTTATAGGGTTCTCTTGATCTAATTTCATAATTAACCCCAACATGGCCGACTAGGAAAAAGATAAGGATTAAAAATGGCTAGAAAGACCCCAAAAAGAAGTGAGAAAGTGGAACATGGATCAAGGCGCCCCATGTTAGACCAGGGCACCTCGGTACAGGCTTGGGTGCCCGGATTTAGGCTAAAATGACGGGACAAATATGAAATAAGTGGACATGTGGGAGGAAATGTACGGGAATGGCTAAATAAAATATAAAATAAAGGTGGTCAAAAGTTGGGATTTATTAGTACTTTATTCACTTTGAGAACCTTCTAAATAGTAGTATAAGACGAGGCTAAATAATGCCTAAAGTGCATGATTTTGTGTCTACAGATGGTAGTATTGACAAATATAAAGCTATACTTGTTGCTAAAAAGGTTTCACTCGAAACCTAGGATAGATTATGTTGAGACCTTTTCCCTTGTAGCTAAAATGAGCACTTTGTTAGGACCTTTTTTTCTACTATTGCTCAGTTTGGGTGGGAAATCCACCAAATTGTTGTGAAAAATACTTTTTGAATGGTGATTTAAAAGATAGAACTTTACATGTCTCAACCCAAAGGTTTTGAAGAAAGCGGTAAAGAAAAATATGTTTGTAAGTTGAAAAAATCTTTGTATGGTTTAAAGAAATCTCCTAGAGCTTGGAATGCAAAAATTAATATTTTCTTTAAACAATTAGGTTTTGTTAATTGTTCTTCCGAAAATGATCTATTCATTAAGAAATAAAGTTATCACATTATCATTGTATGTCTATATGTGGATGATTTTCTTATGATGGTGATAGTCATGCTTTAAGTCATATGATTAAAAAAAAATTGAAACAATATATTGAAATGACTAATTTAGGTCTCTTACATCATTTTCTTGGCATGGTTGTATTTCAAGACAATCATTCTATTATTTTTTATCAAGCACGATATATGTAACTAATGTACTAATTTTTTTAATATGAGTGATTGTAAACCAATTTATACACCTATGGAAGTTGTACTAAAACTTGATCCTAAACCTACATGTGAAAAAGTTGATCCTACTTTGTATAGGTAGTTAGTTGGTAGTTTGATTTATCTAACTATAACTAGACCAGATATTTCCTATGCAATAGGAATTGCTTCAAGGTTTATGCAGGAACCTTATAAAGATAATTGGAATCTTGCAAATAGAATTCTTAGATATATTAAGGGAATAATCAATTATGGGTTTTATTATGCTAAAGATGAAAATTCTAACTTGCATGGATTTTGTGATTCGATCATGTTGGTGATGTATTAGATAGAAAATCTACTTCTGGTTATGTGTTTAAATTTGGTGTAGGTGTCATTACTTAGTGCAACAAAAAGTAGCCAATTGTTTCTATCTCTTCAATTGAAGTTGAGTATAGAAGTGCAATGGAAGTGTAAAAGAGGTCTATGGTGAAGAGGTTGTTCAATGAGATAAAGATGAAGGACAAGGTAGTGTTTCTTTATTATATGACAATCAAAGCATCATAGATCTTGCACATAATCCAAAGTATAACATCAAAGGATGAATCACATTGAGATACATATACACTTCATCCATGAGAATGTGTTCAGTGGTGAGATAGATCTCAAGTTTGTGTTGATTGAAGAGAAGGTTGCTGACATCTTCACAAAACCCACGAGTGCTGCAAAATTTTGTCACTTTCGTGAAAAACTTGGATTTTCAGAGTTTCTATTGAGGGGGAGTGTGCATGACAATGTCACCTCCTAATGGAACTTGGTATTTGTAAAATGAAAAATGCATTGTAATAAATACCTTCGGGCATGTGTATACCTCTTTGGCTTCTTTTTCAAAAGAAGTGTAGAAAGACCTTAAAGGAGGTCTTCAGTAAACTCTTTAGTGTTATTGAGTTTACTGGTAAACATCCAATGTAAGCATATTGTTAAGGAGGTCCTTGGTTATAAAAGGCTCATATATGCTTGGTTTCAAGTAACCTTTTATGAGAACTTGTGAGAACATGTAAAACTCACAAATCATACTTAGCCACTGATCATGGGATGATCTTTGGGATTCCAAATCCTTTTGTACTAAAAGGTAACTTGAGTATGATGAAGGTGTTATAATTCCTTCAACCTATATGCTATCCTAAAACCTTTATGGTTTAAGGATTGTAAATCTTGTAGTGTACCATGGGAAGGTAATCTATTGGCATATGTTATCCCACTTAACATTAAGGGGGAGTGTTGAAACATAATGGTTAAGTGGGTTGGCCACCCCTTAATTAAATATGGGTCCAACATTATACTATAGGTTAAATATTTAATAATAATAAATATTTCTATTTCTATTATTATATATTCAAACCTAGGAATATACTTTAGGTTAAATATTTAATAATAATAAATAGTTATATTTCTATTATTAAATATTTTAAACCTTGGTATATGTGTCAACCAACATGGTTGAAAAGGTGAGTCAGGAGACATACCTGATCACCTCATATAAAAAGGACATTGGGTCCTCATTTGATATATTCAAAAAAATAATATTTCACCCTTGTGATTAGGGTTTAAGGAGGAGGTGATTTCTTGGATGTAAAAAGTTGTCTACAATAAAGGTTACTTTTCATAGTGGTTTTTACCTTCGGGTTTTCCACTATAAATATTGTGTTGTGTGTTATTTACTTTTGTAAGTATTACTTTATTATTATGCAATGTGATGTGATGTTTATTTATTTCATATTGCATAGTTTATTAATGACAAGCTTAATCGGTGGAAAGACGCACTCCGGAGCACCTAATTTTTGTGGATAGAAAGGATCTTGAATCTAAAGAAGTAGATGAATCAGTGTCAACGAAAACCCCTTTATCCGAAACTCAGATTGTTAGCAACATGAAAAATACACAAGTTGTTGAGGGCAGCATGGAAAATGATAAATATCTCTCTCAGAATAACAACATGGCTGTTATAAATGGGACAAATGCGACTAAGGAAAATACTCCTCCTTTGTCTTCTTCTCCAACCGTGAAGGCTCCATCAGGGTGGGTTACGGTCAACAAAAAGAAAAAATCTACCACTCTGAAGGGTAACTCTTCCCCTGGATGATTCTCATATCTGCTATTGGCTGGCTGGGTTTCATCGGTCTCATTTTTCTTAGCCGGATAGCAGTTTGCTTCCAATGGTGTTGATATGCCATTGTTGTTTGTTTGTTGTACTTCTGTTGTTTTTTTGTTGCTGCTTTGTCGGTTGTTGGTTTTTACTTTGCAGTCTATTTTCTACTGTCGGGCTTAATTGTTCTATCTGGATTTTGATCCATCTCTTGTGCTTTAACTATCAATTCTGGCTTCTGAGCCTTGGTGTACAAGGGTATAGTCCCTTTCAAAAAACTATTTGCCAATAATAAAAAAATGTTGATTAAATTCGTAAGTAATAGAATCCTCAAATTCTAACAAAATTATTTTGTATAAGCAATGTGTGAAAACAGAGCAAGAAAGTACAAAAAGGGTGTTGACATTTTTATCTTCCTTCATCTTATTGTAATCTATATTTCCTTTTAAGTTTTCCAATATATAAGTGGGAAGAAAGAACAATTTCCCTTCCCGACTTGTTTTCCCGAACTTGGGGGTTTTTAGGTAAAATTTTTGGTGTTTGTGCTAAATTGTCATCTTTCCTTTACTGCAAAATAGTTATAAGTTCATATTTCATTCACTAGCATTTAAGAACTGTCATTTTTAAAGAATTGGAAGTAGAACAATAAATTTTATGGTCTTGTAAATTTCCAAAGCTAGAGGTTTACAGATCATTTTGGTATCAGAGATGATTATTATCCAGGACTATGGTATCCATTCTTGTGTTTTATATGACACTGACAAATTCTAAAGGTGAAGAAGTTTTACCTTGCAATATAGACATATCTACAAAGAAGTGGAAGAAAAAAGTTAGAGATCAAATGGAGGAAGATAACTTGGTTCGTAGAATTGAGATGTTGGAAAACATGATGGATAGGTTGTATACACACCAACAAGAACTCTCAGATCTATAAAATACGGCTTAAGTTAAGAAATATTCCATGGAATCGTTGGTTTGATATTTGGCTGAAAAAATTTTTTCATATGAAAGAGCCATGAAGAGAAAGATGATGTGGAAGAGCGTGAAGATGAAACTTCAGTTGGAAGAGAGAAGGTAAAATCTGATCATGCTCATTTGAAAGTTGAAATGAAATTTGAGATAAAAATCTTTAAAGGACAAGTAGATACAAAATTGATTGATAAATGGTTAAAATAATTAGAGGTTTATTTTAGTGTATATGATGTCACTGAGGCACAAAGGATCACCTTTGCACATCTCAAAATGGAAGGACATGCTCTGGTTTGGTGGGAAACCCATCTAGCCACTTGTGAAAAGAAGAAACATCCTATTGTAAGATCTTGGGAGGGTTTTAAAGAATTGCTTAGAGATAATTTTTATCCTATTGGCCATAAGATTGACCAAATGATTAAATGGCAGTATTTTAGACAAGGTAGTGGTCAAAGTGTGTAAGATTATACTACGAGTTTTGGAGACAAGCCATGTTGCTTAATATGGACTTGGAGGATGAGGATATTCTGACCAATTATTTGGGAGGACTTCAAACTCACCTTTGAAGGAAGTTCATCTCCACAAATTCCAAGGATCTCAATGAATTATGCATTCAAGCATATTACATTGATGATGAGAATAAGCAAGGAGAAATGGAGTCGAGGACAAAGCAATGACAAACCAGCCAAAGAAAGATCAAGGAAAAACAAGTTACAAAGGTAAATAGAAAGGGAAAGGTAAATAAATCGCCACTACTTTGAATGCTTGTAAAGATCCTAAGAATTTTGTAATAATTGTGATATCAATGGTCATACTGATGCTACATGTTGGAAGTTACATCTAGAATTACACCCAAAGAACCGAACCAAGGATTCAAAGAAATCCATGACAGTTGTAAAGAAATTTTGGGAGGTAGAGATTGAGGATAATTTTTATGTAGACGAGAGGATTGGATAAGAGGAAGAGATGAGTAAGTTATTCCAGATCAAAATCAAAATCAAGAGAACTAAGGTAAATTATTTGGTTGATACTGGTTCTCAATCTAATTTGATTTTTGATGTGGTTGTGAAGAAGCTTGGTCTTGAAACTTATAAACATCCACATCCTTATCCTTTGGGATGGGTGAAGAATGGTGTATAAATTCAAGTAACTAGATGTAAGTTCAAGTTTGGGATAAATTCTCAGTATATAGATGTATTGGAGGCTGATGTAATTCCACTTGATGCTTTTGATGTTGTTTTCAAGAGTCCTTACTTGTATATCAGGGATGATATATCAACAAGAAGGGAGAACCAATATAGATGGTTCAAGGATGGAGTCGATTCATTACATCTCGACACACCAACGTTAGACAAAGATTGTTATGGTAAGTGCTAAGCTGGAAATGAGACTAATTTAGAAATATCATAACTAATTTTGTTTAATTTTATTAAAGGATAAGTAAGATGGGGTAGAAATGTAAGATATTTATAAAAAAGGGATGAAGGGTTTGGATATCATAATTCAATATTTTTAGGAATTATTCGAGACTCTCAGCGGGTTTCCACCAAAATGGGAGGTGGAGCATGAGATTCAACTATTTCTAGAGTCCCTCTACCAAATATTGTGTTGGAGAGTATAGATCTAAAGAAACAACTCCATGAACTACTAGACCAAGGGTAATACGTCGAGAACCTCACCATATGGTTTGTTTATTGTGATGGTGCCAAAGAAGGATGGTTCTTGGGGAATGTGCATTGACTACTGTGCTTTAAACAAGATTACCATCAAGAATAAACATCCACTCTCACACATAGATGATCTCTTGGACCAACTTCAACGTGCAAAGTTCTTCACGGGGTTTGACCTCAAGTCGGGTAATCACCAAGTCAGGATGAAGGAGGAGGATATATGGAAGACCATCTTCAAAGTAAAACATGGTTTGTATGAGTGGTTAGTACTTCCATTTGGTTTATGTAATGCACTGATACATTTATGAGATTGATGAATGATGTATTATGGGAATTCATATATTCATGTGTCATTGTTTATCTAGATGATATTCTGATTTTTAGTGCCACATGGGAGGAACATCTGCAACAAGTCTTGCAAGTTCTCAAGGAGAAACAACTGTTATGCAACATGAAGAAGTGTGAATTTTCCAAACAATCACTTGTCTATCTTGGGCATGTGGTTGGAGGAGGAGAGCTATGAGTGGATCCAAAGAAGGTGGAAGCCATCACCAACTGGCCAACACCAATGGGAGCCACAAAGACTAGAAGTTTTGTGGGAGTAGTAAAATACATGAGGAAGTTCATTCGAGCTTTTTCGTTATTGCAGAACCTCTACACACATCGGCTAAAGAGTAAGGGTTTTGACTAGGGTAAGGAACAAGATCAGGATTTTGAGTTATTAAAATACAAAATTAGTCATGCTCTAGTACTTTCTCTTCCTAATTTGTAGCATCCCTTTGAAGTAGAGACAAATGCCAGTGATTATGTTATGGGAGCAAGTGTTGCTACATGGAGGTAAGCCAATATGTTATCATTCTGAAAATTTCACTTCAGTAGTTAAGGGATATTCAGTATATGATAAAGAAATGTATGCACTAGTTCATGCAATAAAGAAACGTAAAAATTATTTGTTGGGTAAAGAAACTATTATGCGCACCGACCAAAACCTCTCTAGTATTTACAAGCACAATCTAAATTGCAGCAATCAAGGCACTACAAATGGATGGGATTCCTTCAACAGTTCCATTTGGTGATAAACTATAAGAAAGGTAGCACAAATTTGTTGGCATACATGTTGTCTAGGATTCCCACACAGGAGAAAATATTTAGTTTGGCCACCATCTCTCAGATTTAGCCCTTCACGAAGGAATCTTACGGGGAGGTATATGCTCAAGAAAAATATTTTGGGATAACATATCAATAGTTACACTCTCAAGGGGCTGAAAGGATGGATATTGAAGATTAATATCTCAAATATGGGCTGCTCTACCGACGGGGGAAGCTTTGTGTTCCAAAATAAGAAAGGCTTATGTTGATGAGGGAAGCACATACCTCAAAAGTAGAAAGACATTTTGGTTTTGGTAAGACCATATCCCACTTGTGAAGGTACTTGTATTGGCCCAATATGTAAGAATAAGTGTCTAAATTCATAAGAGGATGTAAAATTTGTTGTACAAACAAGCCTAAAATCAGGAAGGAAGGTTTGTATATTCCTTTACCGGTCCCTACTTGTCCTTGGGAAGATATTTCTATGGATTTTGTAGGAGGACTACCTATGTCTAAACATGGCCATGATTATCTATATGTTGTTGTAGATATATTCAGTAAAATGTGTGTTTTTATGGCATGTAAAAATACAATAAAAGCATATGAGGCAACTGAACTTTTCTTTGCTAATGTATGGGTGCATTTTGGTTTGCCAAAGTCTATAGTTTATGATAGAGATTCCAGGTTCTTGGGGAAGTTTTGGACTACTTTGTGGAACAAGATAGACACCAAGTTAAAGAGTAGCACAACCTTCCATCCACTGACAGATGGGAAAATGGGGGTGGTGAACAAGACTTTGGTACAACTGATTAGAGGATATAATAGCAAATATCCACATACTTGGGATGATTCCTTAGCCTACATTCAACATTCCTGCAATAGGGTGGTACACACATCCACTATGCAATCACCGTTTGAAGCATGTTTAGGATATCTACCTACTAATCCACTGGACATAATGGTTGGGAAAAAGGAATAAGGGGAGATACATGATTCAAAGGTGACTAGAGCAAAGTGAAGTTCATTGAGAGGATCTAGAAAATCCATCTCAAGGTGAAAGAACAATTGGAGAAATCTCAAGCCAAGTATAAGGCTAGACATGATCAACATCAGAGAGAGCATAAACTTCATGTTGGAGACAAATTTTGGCTTTACTTGAGTAAGGAGAGACTATAAGGCCAAGCAAGGAAACTCAAGCCACTATGGTATGGACCCTTCACTATACTAAAGCAAGTTGGGGAAAATGATTTTAGGCTTGATTTGCCACATTTCATGTAGATGTACTCAGTAGTAAATTGTGAGAACTTGCACCTATATAAGTTATTCATGTTTGATGAAGAAGAAGAATGTCAGTTACTACCTTCCATAGAGGATTGTGTCTTGGACTCACGAGGTGAATTGGAGGTGGACATAGTCTTTCTGATAAAATATCGAGACATAAAAAGAGGTCCACATGAGTCTTGGCAGGTTGGACTCAAGGGGAAGGCACCAAGGAAGGCCCGATGGTACTGAAGGAGAAAGTGAGTTAATTATTTTCTCATATACTCCCCCATTAAGCTTTTTTGGGACTAAAATCCTCCTAAGTAGGGGAAGTGTGATCCATAGGGATCTAGAAGTACACCACTTGAACAACCAAAAATAGAAGAAAATCGAGATAGAAAGAAGAGCATATTGTTAAGTTACAAAACTGCCACTCTGTGCAGAGTAGCGGTTGTGTAACCACCCCTGTGGTTACGTAATCATCCCTCTGCACATACGACAATTACGTAACCATCGCAGCAATTGTGTAACTTCAGTTTGCAGACACTTGCAGTCTTATCACAAATGAACGGAAAAATAAATAAGCCACGAACAATTGTGGATTTAGAACTTCTAGACTGTGTCTCTTCCTCACGATCCTTCCTATTCTCTAGTGCACACGAGGACATAGGAAGCGAGATATAAATATAAGGAGAACAAGTGGTTTTGGATCATCGAAGTTTTGATGAAGATAAGTGAGAAAGAAGCCTCTCAGTTTGAAATTATTTTGTAGAAGTAAGGTGTGAAAAATAACAAACAAGTACAGAAAGGAGGTGTTGACATTGTTTATCTTCCTTCATCTTATTGTAATTTGTATTTCCTCTTAAGTTGGTCAATATATAAGTGGGAAGAAAGAGCAATTTCCCTTCCCGACTAGTTTTCCCTCAAACTCAAGGTTTTAGGTAAAAATTTGGGTGTGTGTGCTAAATTATCATCTTTCCTTTCTTTGCAAAATAGTTCTAACTTAGATTTCATTCACTAGCATTTAAGAATTTTCATTTTCAAAGAATTGGAAGTAGAACAGTAATTTTTGTGGTCTCGTAAATTTCCAAAGCTAGAAGTTCTGAGATCACATAAGCCCTAGTGAAGCTTGTCTATCCAACCATTTGCATATTTTTATTTGTCTTTAAATACTCGTGATTGTTAATTTATATACTTTTTAAAAAAACTTGTTTTCTTTCATTTTTAATTATTAATTTACTAAATTTAATTATTTAACTAAAAAAATTATATGTATTTTTTAAAATATAAATAAATAAATTTTTGTTAGATCTTAATTTGTGAAAAGATTTAAAATTTCAATATAGCAATTTTCGTTTAGGCTTTTCATTCTTTAATTCCTTTTCCATTGTTAAAAGTTTTGGAGAGTAGTATTTTATAGATTATTTCTTCTCACTATTATTATTAATATGAAATTAATTCAATTATAATCAAATCATATATTTATCTTATTTGTTAAAGATTTTCACAATTAATATAATTTATATATGCGGTGAAACTCTATAGTAATGTGTTGAGATCGAAAAGATGGCGCACATTTATGTTCAGGTTTTAACTTCTAGGAAAAAACTTTTAAAAAAATCGTAATTTCATACCAATCAAAATTATTATTATTATTAGTATGAGTCGATAGTTTAATCGGATCAAACATTCCATATGACCAAAATGATTAATAATATATAATTCAATTTGGACCATCTTATTCCTTGTAATCCGTGTTTATCCCGACCTACATAATTTTTTTTGCAATACAAGGTATTGGCTTATTCTTCGATTTTGGATTTTCTCCTTCCTTAAAGCCCCTTCTTTTACCGCCCATCAATAAGTTAAGTCTGTGTTAGATGGGTTGGGGCCCAATTGGATATAGATATGTGGTGCTCTAGTCCTATCCCACCGAAGTGTAGTTCACCGATTTCACTTATAATATTTATATTTATATATAATTAAAGATATAATTTAATTATATTTGAATTAATCCACATTAATAACAATTTGAAATTATTAAGTATGTGTGATATTAAAAATTAAAAAAGGAAAAGGAGACCCAGAGCAAATTACTTGTTGGTGGTCGATCACCCTGTTGAATGTATCCTACAAAATCATTGTTAAAGCTTTGGTTATGCGGCCCATGATGTCTTCTGGATGTTATTCGGCCCGGAGCGAACATGATTCATTCAGGGACGATACATCCTGGATAACATCATTGTTTTTGGGAGGGCATGGAATGGGCCCAGATCCAATCAGTCTACCATGTTCATAAAAATTGATTTTGAGAAAGCATATGATTGGATTGAATGGTCGTTTATTCTTGCCATGCTCAAGCCCTTGGCTTTGGCCCCATTTTTATTCAATATGTCAGTATGCTTTTTGTAGATGCCTCTGCTCAGATCACTATCAATGACATCAGCTCAGAACCCTTTGGGATTTTTCGCTCCATTCGCCAAGGTTGCCCTTTGGCACCTGTGCTTTATGCTTGTTCTGGAAGGATTTGGATATTTATTGGCCCATGCCAAATCTCAGGGGCTTGTTAGGGGAATCTCGCTACCTTCTGCGCCCAATTCTCAATTGCTAAATGGTCATTTCAGTAGATGATTCCTTTCTTATGCTCATTGAAGATGAAGCCAACATTCACAATGCCATGCAATGCTTGGATATTTTTTGTTTAGCGTCTGGTTCCTCAATTCAATGAAGAAAACCCAGTGCTATCGGCAATCCTTCCTTCATGTACCTGATTGGCTCGCCACTTTTGAATGGAAGGTTCTGGCTCATGGCGAAATATTTAAATTCCTTGGTATTCCTTTTTCTTTTCAAGCCTCTCCGACCGTTGAGCTCTGGCAATATGTTATTCAAAGAGTGGCCAAAAAAATGGAGTATTGGCTTACCAGACCTTTATCATTGGTTGGGAAATTCCAAATTTGTTCCAAAGTTCTTGCGGCCACACACGTGTATTACTCTTCATGTTGGGTTCCTTCCAAAGCCTCTATTCAGAAGCTAGAAAATTTTCTCAAAGCCTTTCTATGGGCTAACGCTACTACAGGCAGAGGATTTCATCGTGTGGCTTAGGAGATCTGTTTCCTTCCCCGACTCTGGGGGACTTGGCCTTATTGACATTCAATGTCAAGGGCAGGTACTTTGTATGAAATGGATTGTTAGAAGCATCACTGGCCAAGAAGCTTGGAAAGTGCTCTGCGACATGGCATTGAAGAAGGCTCACCTTATGGCCGCCTGCGTGGAAAGGATTGGGGTTTATCAATCTACTCATAGCCCCAGTGCCTGTCAAAGTTATTGGCACTTTTGTGCTCAAGAGCATTTGGAAAGCATGGGAATGCATCAAACCCTGGCTTCAATGGAAAGGTGATGGTTTTTGTAATGGGCTTTCCATTAACCATCAATCCCTTGGTGGTCACCGATTTTCCAAATGCAAGATAAGTGTCTTGCAGAAGCTCTGGGAATCTCCGCACTCAAATTTTTCAAATGTGGAATTTACACCATTGAAGATTTATTCTACAAACACTCGCAATCCTGGTTCTCTTGGCATGAACTCAAAACTCGTTTTCGGCTTTCCAACCAGGACCAGGATAGTTATAATGAAGTGATCAGCTCGATCCCTAACCACATGCTACACAAAATTGTTGTGCATTCCTCTCGCCCTTGGTGGATGGATTGGAAATGGTATGCGGATACTCCATTTCGTAACTACTCAGCCAATAAAGGCTACGGTGGCTTTTGCCTCATCTTCCCATGGTGGATAAACTCAACACGCGATGGGGAATTCAGTCCACTCCATCCTCCTAGAGTAGGTGATTTGACATTGTTTGGTCTATCTATGTGGAGCCCAAGATTGCCCACTTCCTCTGGTGTATTTTGCACCAAGGTCTCCCTATCGGGGCTCGCCTTGTTCAAATTGGGGTCCCGGCTCCCAAATGCCCATTTTGCGGCCATTTGGAAACTATTATGCATCTTTTCTGGTTTTGTCCCAAAGCTCAGCTTTCCTGGAACTGGATTCATTCATTTTTCTTTCTGCTAAGACCGCATTGCTTTACTTGGCAAAGCATATCCTTTTGGGAGATAATCCCAAGCTTCTGCCTATGTTCACCCAAATTTGGCATGTTTTCAGAGGGGAAATTATTTTTGGATATGGAAAGAAAGAAATGTTTTTTTCTTTGTTAATTTTGTAGTTGATCAACATTTTTCTGTTTATAACAAATCTATGGTGATATCGATATGTTCATAGATTCAAGTTCAAGCAAACAAAGTCGCGTTGGAGATGGACCTCTTCCAAACCCTATTGCAACACTTTGGGGAAGTAATGTATAATGTTGCCCGTGTGCCACCTTCTCCTACTAGGCGCTCCTCGCCTCCCGGACGTGGTGGTCACCGTAGCCATTCACAACTACGTGCTTTTAACCGGGCTTAGCCCTCCCCGAGCCCTCTTCACCAAAGAAGTTATTCTCCAGCTTGCCGATGTGGCCGAGGGTCGTCGCGACCTCACCAACAAAGGAGTCCTTCACCAACTCGCGCGGTGGTGGGGTCATCGGCTCGTCAACATGGGTGGGACTCTCCTATAGCCGCCGCACATCACATTGTTGATGGGTGGAATCCGCCCCCACCATCACTGTTTTTCGACAAATTTCCTCATCTCAGCCTCGCCATCCCCACTCGTGGAGAGGCGGACCAGGAAGAAGAAAATCCCATTGACTAGGATATCCCGGATGCTGGCAAAGACCTACCTAGCTCGGGTTGGTTGGATGATCATGATCTACCCTTCGGGCATGTTTGTTTATTCTTTGCTTGATTTGACATTTCTAGGTGTTGCCTAGTTTTTGTGTTCTCCTAGGCTCGACCTAGTTTGTTTCTCGCTCTCCTAGGCTCGGCCTAGCTTGTTTGTGGTTTTGGGGCGTGCTCTCATACCCCTGTGTGTTTTTGTTGAAAGTTATCTTGTATCTTATTGAATTAATATAATATAAAATCTCCAATCATCTAAAAAGAGAAAAAGAGGAAATGAATATTATGGATGCTTCTAGTATGCTAAATTATGTATACAACGTGAGACAAAGGCCAATCGAAACGTGTCATTAAATATCTACTAAGTATGAAACATGCAAAAGTGGCTTCTTATGAGGAGGTTAACATTTTATTGGTACTCTCCTTTCCTCTTTGTTTTTCCTTCGCTATTTTTATACAAGTAGACAAAGGAAAAAACGTTAAGTCCGCCCCCGTGATCCTTTTACTCCAACCCAAATTGAAGAATTAAAAAGGCCCAAACAAATTTACTTCAACCTTTCAAACCTACGACAAACATTAAACAACGTACACCCGTTTTTCTCCGAGTCACGTGGAGTTGGAATCTTTTGTGCCCTTTTTAAAAATCTCCTCCTCCCATTACGGAAATAGAAGTGGAATACACGGCGTCACAAACAAACCATCATTTTGTCCGTTGTTTACAGGAATACAATTCTATTAACCCTTATTTAAAGACTTTCTTCTGTGCGAAACTTTTTTCAAACAAATTGGGTCGGACGTCGCCATCGATCTGACTGGACTGTTATTTTAATGGCTTCTCTGTGTAGAGATTTAACGAGCAGCGAGTGAGTAGGCAGAAAGTTACATAGAAAACGATGTTTATAAAGTTGCCATTTATTCTTTAAATTCTCATCGTACATGTCAACTGTGTTTCGCCATGGTCCCCCTCCAACTGTTAGCTCTACATCCATGCCAATTGTTTTCCACAGCTATTTCACTACTTCCGTTAAAACCAACAGAATATTCGGCACGCTAGATAAATACTGGAAAAGTTTCGTGTGGGCCCACCGCTATAGCCGCTTTGCCATTCTTCCACCACACTCGACACCTGTCACTCTCGAGATCCAACAACCTCCCTTGTCAACGATCAAATCTTAATTTCAAGTGAATATATATATATATATACAAAGTGCCACCCGTGAAGAAAAGTGATAGCATTTCAATTGACAAGAGTATATCAAGGTCAAAGGGTCATGTCAATTAAATCAAGAGTTAGGTCTTTCATATATTTTACAAGCATTTGTATTAAAAGGAGGTATAGGGAGAGGGGGCTATTAGTGGTACACCCTAAGTTTAATGGGTCCACAAAATCAATTGTTCATCATATGGGATTGTGATTTTTTCAGTGATATGTGGCTGGGATTTGTGTTAGCTTATATTTTTCTTTGGAATGTTCAATTGGAGGAAGTCATATTTTGAATTGATTTAAAATAATAAATTTGAGTTACACTACAACCATGGTGGAAATCAATACTTGAATATGGTGAAAATGCTTCAACATTGACTTTTTATACTTGTACATGAGTAAGAGGTCTTACATCTCATGATGTGATTAGCTACTCTACATAATTATTATGTCAAAAATAAATAACTAACTAGATAGTACTATGACAACTATTGGGTATTGTGTCATCAATAGTCATGTCAACTATTGGACCATGTTCACCTATTGGTCCTTCTCCTCTAATATTGTGTCCATAGTAAAATATAAGGGTTTATAGACTTATTGAAATGATTTCAAGATGTTCTGAATATGCATGTCTAATTTCAGTAGTAATGCACGTAAAATTTGTACAAATATTGAAGTAATTATAAGATGTACTGAAGAGACATATTTAGCCTAGGTAATAAGACAACAAACATACATATCCCACAACTAATCGACCATTATGCTTGTGAGAGGACTAGCACCAATATCAATGTGAAGAATAATTAATTATTTAATATTAAATCTAGTTTTAAAAATATTCTAGGGTTTATAGAAAAATAGGATGCAATTGTAGGGTTTATAGAAAAATAGGATGGAAAACCTAGATCTCCTAGTTCAACACTAAATTATGAGTTATTTCTCAACCACTCACCCACACAACTCATATAATTTAATAAGCAGGTTAGGACCCAACTTTTTTTTTAACGATTTAGAGCTCGGTACAAAACAAATGAGAAAAACCATATCAGTGCAAAGAATAATTAAGTATTTAATACTAAATCTAGTTTAAAAAAATTCTAGGGTTTAAGAAAAATAGGGTGGAAAACCTATATCTCATAGTTCAACACTAAATTATGAGTTATTTCTCGAGTTACTCATCCACACAACTCATTTAAATAATTAAATAAGCAAGATAGGACCCAACTTTATTTTTAATGATTTAGAGCTCGGTGTAAAACAAAGGAGGAAAACCATATCCGTGTGAAGAAGAATTAATGATTTAATAGTAAATCTAGTTTTAAGCATATTCTATGGTTTATAAAAAAATAAGATGTAAATGTAGGATTTATAGAAAACATTATGGCAAACCTAGATCTCATAGTTCAACACTAAATAATGAGTTATTTCTCAACCCCTCACCCACACAACTCATATAATTTAATAAGCGATATGATTTTTTTTGTATGATCACTCAAAGCAATATGAAAAAAATTGCGGTGGGAGGACTATATCGGTTTGATGTAATTGTTTAAAGTCGTCAAGTACTTAAATCAAAAAGTTTTTTAATGTATAGGATTTATGAAATGTCTTCTTACTTTTAAGAATGATTACATTGAATGAAATGGTTATGTAATAGGAAATAACATAGGATGCTTTTCCAACAAGGTATAAAAGGAAAATAATTTTTTTAATTAGTGGAAGTTACTTTTCAAGATCCCGAACCTACATCTACTATGCTTACATACACCCTTGGTATTAGGGCACATCTAGTCATTCAAAAAATTCCTAAATCTATTCTAGTTACTACCACTATTCTTCCACCACCTGTTGTGCACACACATGGACCCTTACATACCTCATCTAATGCACATTCCCTCATGTAGATTTCTCAAAATCTATAAGCTAAGGTGTTAAAATTAGACTAGGGTATGCTTGGGAACTCTCTTACCATGGATTACCATGCTCAACTTCATAATTAATTGGAACTTGAGGTGGATTCCTATCATTTACCTATATGGTTTTGTCACTCCTAAACTTCCCATTTATGAAGGTAAAGGATATATAACAACATATTTTCTCCTTTTACGTAGCATCCCTAGATCATGCCTACATTGATAAGATCCTTATTAAGTTATTCCTACAAATTCTCAAAGATTATGGCCTATAGTGGTTCCATGACCTACCTATTCAATCTATTAAGGCCTTCAATCCATTGGTTGATTGAAATTACTACACGCATGCACACACACATGCACACAAACACACCCACATTAGTGAGAAATTCTTCATCATTCAAATGTCAAAACTTAAAAAATATCCTAATGATATTGTTAGTACCTATGTGTAAATGATACAAGACAATGCTTACTACGATGAATTTAATTCACTTGTGGATAATGAGATTCACGATATATTCACATAGAGTTTACTTGATCCCTTATAAGAGTCTATCATGTTTTCAAACTTTTGGTGAATTATTTCATACCATAAAGGACTAATAGGTCAAGCTTATAAAAATGAACAAGCTTAAGTATATGTCAAATGTACAATCTATGCCTAGTATTAAGTTTCAAAATAAACACCACTTGTTAAATATAAATATAATGACAATGGCAATAAAATAATAATAATCATCGATGTTATATCACCACACTTCAATTACAAGCCCCAGGTGGACATTCACACGTCCACCTTCACCATTGCATGTTGTATTTAAGTGATTACTTGAGTATAACCTCTTGTCTCTCCCTCTACATATGGATGTTGATGTGAGTTATCCTTAATCTATATTATTTGATGATAATACATATTTTGACTATTACTAGTGTATTATCCATTCTAAAAATCATTTCTTCAAGCTAAAAAATTTCATTCAAGATCTCATTGATAATCAAACTACTGAATTTGACATCAATCAAGAGGATTCTAGGCCACCATTTAATGAGAATGCAAAGCTTAAAAGCTGTAATGACCCATTATATTAATATACCGTTTAGAGACAAAACTTACCCTTGATGTGTTCATCATGTGTACAATACACACCATCCTCTTATTCCTTATAGTCAACTATTCAATGCCCTGTATTGGCATTATAGCTAAGTTTCCACCTCTATGACCTACTTTAACATTGCATGATAATGAAGTTGTGGATGATGTTTTCTAGATAGAAATACAGTAGATGTATTCGAGCTTATATTAATCAACAACCTATCCACAATGTTAAGGTTGATAATGGAACCTATGACACCCTATGTACTATGACATTGCTTAAATATTTGGGATAATATGAGAAACATTTACATCCCAATTCTTGAGCTATTTTTAGATTTATTGGACATATTATGTTACCCCTTCGAGTAGGGGTGGCTATTATATCTAGGGTTACTTTTACTTCTAAATCTTGTATTTAAACAATACTTTTATTGAACATGTTTCCTCTTCCTTTCCTCTTTAAATAGAAAATGATGAAA
Source organism: Taxus wallichiana var. yunnanensis (assembly GCA_018340775.1). Taxonomy (NCBI): domain Eukaryota; kingdom Viridiplantae; phylum Streptophyta; class Pinopsida; order Cupressales; family Taxaceae; genus Taxus; species Taxus wallichiana. The sequence goes on along the minus strand of CM031240.1, from coordinate 345,068,739 downwards.
TTGAATGATTTTATACTTATTCTCATGATGAAATTGAATGAAATAGTTTTGAGGAGAATTTTCTATGTAGTTGGGAAATTTGTGAACATTTAGTGTCATAATAAGGGTTCGTGCAATTTATAATTTTCCTCATCTAGTTTCTTATGTTTTGAACATGTATTGTTGTAAATTAAATATTGTGTAATCATTTTGAACTAGAATCTAGATAAGCATTCATGAATGGTGTAATCATGTATTTTAATTTTTTTACAACTTTTGGTGTCATGGACACATGTGATGCGGGACAAAAATCCCCCCTCTGATAAATCATATCTTGATTTGATAACAAAATTTATGAAATTGCTTCTTAAGAAAAATGTGAAACACTTGGTGAAGATGGATTTCAACAAATTAAAATAATGTTCCCAATAAGAACCGGTATCAAGAAAGAAAACAATAAAAATCTATTGAGAGATTATATAGTGAATTTATTCATTTGACTATAATTGTTAGAGAAAATTTTTTTGGTTTCATTCTTGAATCATGTTGATATGAAGGAAAAATTACAAGTTTTGGGTGTCGATTTTAGTCGGGGAAATTCACAACAATTGGAACAAGAGTTTTTTTGTGAATTTGTCTAAAGAAATAAGTTTAGTGGGTACAAAAATAGGTTTGTTGATAAGAGTGTTTCTTGCACAACAACATTAACTTCATTTGTAAGTGAATATACAAAAAGAATCACCATATTAGTGCTACCACTTAGGCCTTGGGTGTTTTAAAAGACTATCAACAAGTATAAAAAGAGGAGGAATAAATTGGATGATTCTAATGTGGAAGAAAATTGGGCACTAATGTGTAGAAATCCACATTTTGATAAATTTGAGAACAACATTTTGAAGGTGACTTTTGATTTTTGGAGTGAGAGGAATTGTGCTTCTCCAAATGTGAGGGGTGCTTTAAAATGTAGGATAGGTCACAATGAGTATGAATAACATCCAAATAAGCGAGCTAGAAATAACTCAACATGAGATGTACATCATGTTTAAAGAAGAAAATCCACATATTAATATTGGGCAATGAATGTTTGAGATTTTGAAGCCTTGGTATGTGCAAGTAGATAAAGTCCTTGAAACATATTATTATCACTATCATGTTGAGTTTGATTATCACTATCAAGTACCAAAAAATATATATTTACATATTGAAGTGTTATTTCATTTATAGGTTTATTACAAATTATTTGTTTGTTATTTTTATGTGATTTAATTTATGTAATCATGATCTATGTTTTTCAGGTGTATAGAAAGTTACGAGAAGCATCAAATGGTCTAGAAAATGCCCCTAGATGTGTGAGTGAATTCATAGCTTCAATTCTTTGCACTATATATGATGATAATGTTGATGTTCCTATGGATTGTATCAAATTTGTTTGTGAAAAGTGTGGAGGCTTAATTTTTTTCAAGAAACAAACGAAGACTTAGACACGATTCAAATGGTGACTTGTAAGAGGTGATAATTTAAAAGTCAATTTAATTAAATTTAAATTTGGATGTATTTTATTTTAATATTGAAGTGTTTTTTCATTTATAGGTTTATTCTGAAATGATTTTTTTGTTATTTGTGATGTGATTTAATTTATGTAATCATGATCTATGTTTTTAGGTGTATAGATAGTTATGAGAAGTATCAAATGGTCTATAGAATTCCCCTTAGATGTGTGAGTGAATTCATAGCTTCAATTTTTACCTTGTATATGATGATAATGTTGATGGTCTTATGAATTGTATCAAAGTGTTTGTGACAAGTGTGGGGGATTGAAAATATTTCTAGAATCAAATGAAGACTCGGACACGGTTCACATGGTGACTTGTAAGAGGTGATCATTTACTAGTAAATTTAATTAATTTTAAATTTGGATGTATTTTATTTTGATTTTTATGTTTATTGCACATGAATATAACAAGTTGGATTATGTATTGATTTTGTAGGTTGAAATATATCAAATAATCAACAAGATTTGGAAAGAAAACAAAGGGGTTGGCCATGGTAGAAGAGGAAATCCATTTTGCAACATTCATGAATAGTTTCCGAAGTTTTATTAATCCTTACATCAAATATTCTCACTATGTAAAGTGGTAGGTTACGTAATTTAAGACCAATAGAGACACATTCCCTCTTAGTTCCATATTGTCTATGGTCGATTTTTCTAAGAACTACTCATTTTCTCATCAAAAGGAGATTGACAGAATATTATGATATTGATCGAGTTATCATCATTGTTTATTTATTTTATAGACATGAAAAATTGGATTTAGATGGTGCTCAAAGTACATATGATAAGAAGTTTATTAAGAATGGGTACCAATTCTATATCAATGATGATAAGGAACATGGCACCCACTTCATATTTGACAATGTTTTCAGTTATTTTTCTAATATCTTAGTCGGTGTAGAGTATAATTGAATCAATGGGTAAGTGCACTAAGTTGGGGGGCCAAAAAGTGAACAAAAACTAAAAATGAATGAAACACGTACGCGTTCTATAATAATGTGATCGCATTATATTTTCCTTGGTTCGGTAATTCACAAACCTATAATGCATATGCATTATGTTAATTTATAAAAAAAATATACCGATCCCTATTCATTTTAATTCCTCTCAAATGTGAGTTTTGCATCAAAATCGTAACCTCATGTTTCATTTTTAGTTGGATCTTTCTCAAATGATCATTTGAGAATCACCGTGAAGATCAAAATCAATGATGGCACCATGGAGAAGAGGTAGGCACAATTCTTTTCTCAAAATTGCATTGAAATTTGGTAATTATAGAGTAGAATTTGAATTGAATACATATATTTTTATTATTACAACTCCACGTCAATACTAATCAACCATAACAAAACCATGTAATTCCTATGATCCCTCCTAGCCCTCCTATAGTTGCTCAACATCCCTATATAGTCAAGAAGATTTAGCAGCCCATAGTGGAAAAAAAGATTGAAATTGAGGATTTAATCAAAACAATGAGGGATTCACATTCTACAAACCCCACTGTGCCTCTCTTGCAAACACATTGGAGGCATTAGTGGCTCAAGTTGACACAACAATAGGTCAAATTGATCATTGGACATATTATAGAGAGTGTTGTAGGGTTTATTATTCCAAAAAAATTCATATGTGGATGTAAAGAAAAAATAAATTACAAAAGACCTCATATGTGCCTTATTCACGAACACTTGAACCAATTTTCATGTTTCGTTGTCATATAAATGTTTTTCCATCCACTGGTGTAATAATGTTTTGATAAAATATTTTTTAGGACCGATGGTGTATGGTGTTTGATTTTCCACCTTGCAATAACAACGAGGTGCCACTATACTTTTGAGGAAACTATATTGCGAGTTTATCCTCAACGAGATCTCGAACTATTTTGATTTCTAGGATTTGTAGTGTTGAGGAAAAGGCTCAGCATAGGATTAACCAGGTGCACAACATGCACCTATTCAACAAGGTAGAGTCCCTACACGAAGCCCCCTCACCCGAGACTTTCCCTATAGCGGTGAAGGATATAATAGATATTGATACACTCCATGTGCTTTAGGGGTTATCGATACCCTTGTTTAATGTACGAGGTATATTTATGATCCAGTTATCGTGGAGGTACACAGAGTATTCCCTCAGGGAGTACTAGCATGAGGCCACATCTTTTCTTGACATGTGGTAGCATATGTTTGGGGCCTGAGGAGGATGATATTTTCATGCATATTGGTTTTGGTGGAGTTGCCATTGGTGGTGCACATGATAATGCCACTATGTCAGATGCCTTTTGAGCAAGACATTTGGATTACAGTCATCGGTGTCACCTTGGCGGGTATTTTTATGTTTTATTATGTGTTTTTACAAAATAATTGGAGTACTTGATTTACTTATATATGTTATTTTTTTGAAATAATTATATTTGTACATGTATGCATTACTATTACTATTACAGCATGGGAGGGCCATTATCATCTCGATAACAAGCTCAAGCACCATGCCTACACATACATTCACAGAGGTAATTTAGAATGTTAATTGTGTAAAATTTTCATGTATGTATATATATATATATATATATATATATTGAACTCAAATATATGTATGTTCAACTAACTTGACATGATATATGTTTGATAAAGGTGATGGCTTCACTAGAAACCCCACCATCTCTGTGACAAGTAGAGAAAGGTGTTGTCATTGCAATTTCATCTCCGTAGAAACTCACTGATGTATTCAAACAACATGTATTTTCATTAAATTACTCGTGTAATTTATATTATGTTAAATTACATGTTACCAATGTCCTTCATTGTGTATACGCAGGAGTTACCTACGAAAGGTAGTAGCCTGTTCATTTGATTCACAAGCATGGCGCGGTAAAAAAAAGTTGTATATTGATAAAATTAGTTAAAATATTGTCATTACACATACATGTACTTAGTTGGCATAATTTTTTTGATCTGCATTCAAAATATTTTATTGTTAACATAGTTCTATTTTGGCTAATTTTGATGTTTGATTTTGTGATCTTATGTGTATGTAGGGAACTTCAACCCCTTCCATTTTGACTTCGAGGGCATGGAATCCTCGAGCTCATCATTTGATAGTTCATGCTCCAGGAGCTCCCAATGACTCATTTGAGTGTGAGATGTATATTAGTGGCGTGTGAGAGATTGCGGTAAGTGTGTGTATTTATGTAAATACTTTCATTAGCATGGTCTTAAATACATGTTGAAAACATATATAATTAAGTTTTGAAAAAAATTGTTTGCATTTACGGAGTTCAACTACGGGTGAGTCTTCAAAGAAAAGAGGACTTGTAGCATGGGTGAGACGATTTGAAGTCATCTCAAAGATCTCCATCTTTTTCTAAGGGAGGGCCTTCTTCGAGAAAGGCCAAGAGAGGGATAGATTTTGATGATTAGGATATATATATATATATATATATATATATATATATATATATATATATATATATATATATATATGTCTTACATGACATTTTTTTGTATGCCTATGTGCATGACATTGTATGTACGCCTATATGACATTTGAACTTGATAGTATATGACCTATTTGGGAATTTTTATATTTATTGTGCACGTTAATACTATTTGGAACTCAATATTTTTGTATGAGACCTTACATTTCGAGATTATTTTTGTATGAAACTAATATGATGTGCACTTGACAATATTTAAGACATTATGGATTATTTTTTCATTTATTGGTGATGTATGTACTAGTGTTTTCAATGTATAATATGCATCAAACTTTGGAAATCAATATTTATATAATGTATGTATATAAAGAGTTACCTAATTTGAGTAATTATTCATTCAATTTATCAATGTGTATATGTGTATTTACCTTACGTGCTTCTTCTTGCTCATGGTCTCTTTGTACTGGTTCCTATCTTATCATGCACCTACTACATTATTCAATGCTTCTTAGTATTCTCCCTATTAAAAAACCTTAGAAAATCATTAGGACCATCACTAACTTGATTCATAAGGCTCCAAACACCATTGTTGTTCATCTTACCAAAACGTCAACTATGCCCCTTAAGACAATGTTTTTTGCAACAAGCATGGATAGAAGGATCTAAGGATACCCAAAAAGTCTTACAAGCTTCAATAGTTCACTTTTTCCATCCCTAAGGTGCTCCCAAAATCTCAGACTCTAACTCCTTAGAGCTTTATCATTCACTTCTCTCAATAGTTCACACTTTGCAAATACTAGCTCAATACGCCAAAAAGCAATAGAACACTGAACCATGACTGAAAAACTATTTAAACATGCTTAACAACCCTATTTACACTTTCTCAAACCATCAAATCAGTTTCACAAATCCATCTTTCATCAATGAATGGAAGGTCACTAAGCCGTAGGTCAAGCTGACTCCCATTTACTAGGCGATTGATAACCCATGTGTGTTCTTAGCCATTCCCTTGTTGCTATGATTGTAATTTCCATGTCACTTGAGGCCTTGGAATATTTTTGTGGTAATGGCCCTCCTATTTCACTCCCTCAACTTTTTCCTTTCTCTCTCCATCGCGCTCAGCTTTGCCATTCTTCCTCTACATCCACAAACACTGCTCTCAATAAGTATATGTCTTTACAACAAATGTATCAGAAAATATAGAACAAATATGTTAAGAAAAGCATATCCCACAAAAAGGACAATGACCATGCAACATTACCAACAATAGAGTTCATATTGGTATTATGGTGGGATGAGGATTGACTCTCGAGGATCATATTCATATTCAGTGTATCATCGTTGAAGAGGGCAACTCCCTTGTCAAATCGTTTATCAGTATGACGTGGAAGATGAGAAAAGAAAATGAAAGATGGAGAATTAAATGCTTATTTCACTAAATCGGGACTTATTCCAGTCCCAACACCTAAAAAATATAGCCAATATTGGAATCCAATATTGCTATTTTCAGATTGCAAAATGTCAAATATTGGAATTATTTGCACTCCAAAATTACACATATCGGATTCCAAAATCACACATATCGGATTCCAAAATCGCACATATCAGATTCCAAAATCACATTTATTGGAATCCAAATCACCTATATTGGAATCCAAAATCACATATATTGTATTTAAGCATACTTCAAAATCACATAGGTTAGAATCTGAAATATATATGGTCACGATTTAAATTTATGAATATGTGAAATAATGTTTAATGATTTTAGGGAATCCAACATTGATATGAGAAATAATGTCTAGTGACCACTATCCGTATAGAATAAATACATGTTCTGTTTTATAAGGGCTAGTGGTGGCTAGGCTTAAGCTTTGGAATAATGATCTTATCAATTTTAATATTTTTAAAGATTAAACTATGCAAATTTGAATATTTCAAACTCCATTGAGCAAGTGGCCACTAGGCTAATGACATTCACGAGATGTGAGACACTTCCAGATTCAATTACTATGGTTGATTGAACTTTGGAGCAACTAGAGAATTCTTGATTCATATGGGTTAAATTTTACGACCACCTATGCCTGTCAAACAATTTTTAGTTGACGACAATTTTAAAAATTTTCCCTTGAAAATGTAAAATAGTGTTATTTTATACTATTAATAAGATTTATAAAAGATTATATTATATGTATTTCACTCTTTCTAATATATATTTGTATAGTTTACTAATAAATCTATATAAAAAATGACGGTTATACTTACAATTTACAAGTTGCATGTGACAGTTTTTCAAATATCTGCAAGTATTTTATGGCTAAAATCATAAAAAATGTCTAAATGGCCATCAAATTTAACCCCTATTAATATGAAGAAACTTAAAGAGGGTGATGATTCAATTTAGGAGAATGTAATTAACTATAAAACCATTCCAGATATATCTTCATATTTACTTCATTTATAATGGTGTGATTGATCCTCAATCTGAGCTTTTGAATCTTTTTGGGAGGGAAAGTGATGGAAGGGAAATCCCCGAGATCAGTGTTTCAGGTGGAAATCCTGAGGAAGGGGAAATAGTTGGGATTGCGGATCAAGGGGGAGGAACACCCCTACTAAACCTACCAAGTCATGGTTGAATAAAGTGAGAAATGATGGATCAGCCTCAAAATCCTAGAAGTTATTTCTCCAAGTGGTTAAGGAGGCTTCTAGATGCACCTTAGAAATTCTTGATACGCTTCTGCAACATACTACTGAAAAGCTAAACAATTCATTGGTAGGGAAGTTGGTTGGTGGGAGACCCAATATTGATGTTGTTAGAAGATGGGAAAAACTAAAATGGATTCCTTTAGGTCATTTAGAGGTAAGTTCTCTTTCTAATGGTTTTTTTCTTTTTAGGTTTAATACCCAAGAGGATATGTAGAAGGTTCTGGAAGAAGGACCCTAGTTTTGGGGAAAATCTGGGTGGTATCTTAGGAAGTGGGAACCTACTTTCAATCGGAAAAGGAAAATTTGAACCAAATTCCCTGTTTGGATACACCTTCCTAACTTACCTTTGGAATTTTGGCATGAAGACATTGTCAAAGGCATATGAACTCCCTGGGCTCTTTGGTCATTATTGATAATGCTACCAGGAAAATGACTAGGCTTATCTATGCTCGTTTTTGTATTTATATTGTCATCATGATAAGGATATTCCCAATAGCATTAGACTAAATTCACATCTTGGGACTTGGGAGAAAAATATTGAAATGGAAATATCTCTGCAAAATGCTCCAAGTGCAATGGATGGGGTCACATGACCCAGAACTGCAAGTTCAAGGTATCTAAACTTTATATTCTGTGCCAGGAATGGAAGGTAAGGGGAAAAAGGGAAAGGTCTGATGCAAAGTGTAGAAGATCACAAGAAAGATTTCTCTAAAGAATCTGAAAAGTTTCTACTCCTTTGAGAATAAAGGAGAAGGAAGTAAGTGAAACTCCTACTAAATCTGCCCTTGAAAAGGAGGAGGATGGCTTCACCCTTGTGGTAAATAGAAGGAAATCAAAATTTTTGTCTTGGTCGGACTCTAAGTTAGGGGAAAAATGGAAGCTCTTGTTAAGGACTTCATGAAGGGTAGGAAGATAGAGATTTTTTCCTCAAAAGAGAATGAGGAATCTCTCATGGAACTGGCAAAGATTGATCACAAGTTAAAGGATGTTGGGAAGTTGGGGGACTCAGGTTTGGAGGAATCTATTAAGGAACAAAGTAAGGGGGAAGATCCTGAGGGGCAGAAGGTTAGTAGGGACCCCTTGTGGGTGAGGAGTTGAATGGAAGTAATCTCGGTGATCTTTCAATGGAAGAAATGATGAATATCAATTTTCCCCCTCAAATTGATGGAAGAAAAGAAAGAAGAAATTACGTCGGGAAACAAAGGATCTCCTAGGAAAAAACCCCCTTGGAAAAAGAAAGGCGGACTCAAAAGGAAAAAAGGGGGAGATTTCTTTATCCTCTCCAAATTTTTAGGAGTTTGAGAATCCTATAAATGTGGAAGTGGCCACTAGAAAACATAGGGTAGGCCTAGAAAATTTGAATCAAGGAAAAAAATACCCAAAAGGAAATAGATTCAGGGAAGCAGATGTGCCTAGACCAAAAGGTCTTTAAGAAAAACAAACCTAATCTATGGAAATGAATTGCATCTCATGGAATGGTAGAGGGCTAAATAACCTAGTGAAATGGAGGATTCTAAAAGATATGATTGAAAGATAGAAAATAGATGTGTTAGTTGTATAAGAGACTAAAATGAAAGAAGATCTTTTTTAAGCTCCTGCAAGTCTTTTTGGAATAATTCTAAAGTTTTTGTTGTTAGTTCAAAAGGTGCCTCTGGAGGCTTAGTTGTGATGTGGAATCTAGTGCGCTATGAAGGAACTCTCTTGGTCAAAAGAGATAATCATATGGCGGTGATGATGAGGGATCTGGAAAACAAAAATATTTGGGTCCTATCTAATATTTATGCTCCCACCCTTCATAAGGAAAGGAAAATTCTTTGGCATCACCTAATGTCCTTTAATCATTCCATCAAAGGATCTAGATGGATTGTCTTAGGGGATTTCAATACCCCTCGGACCCGGGGAAAAAAAAAGGTTCTAAGGAGTTTACTGTTGGAATGGAGGACTTCAATGACTTTATTGCTTCTTCTCAGCTCCATGATATTGATCTTAAAGGAAGTAGTTTTACTTGGTCTAATAGAAGAATTGGTTCCCATCTTATCCAAGTAAGATTAGACAGGGTTCTTGTTTCGGAGGAGTGGTTATCCCAGGATATCTCTCTCTTTTCTCTTCCCTGGATAGGATCTGATCATAATCCTATTCTCTTACAAATCAAGAATCCATCTAGAAGAAGAACGCCTTTCCATTTTGAGAAGATGTGGCTCCAGAATGAAGACTTGTATGACCTCATTATGGAATGGTGGAAACTGAAGGTTAAAGGAACAACTATGTATAGACTCTCTAAAAAACTCTAGTATGTCAAAGGCCAACTAAAAGACTGGAATAAAATTTTTTTTTGGAAATATCTTTCAGAAGAAAGTAGATATCCAAGTTGGACTGTAGAAATTTCAAAGATAGGCAGAGAGTCAGAAATATGAGATGGATGTTGAGGATTATGAAAAGGAAAGGTCCCTTTTGGTGGAATACCATAACATTCTGAGCAAAGAGGAAATCTTCTGGAGGTAAAAATATCAAATTACTTGGCTCAAGGAAGGGGATAAAAACACAAGATTCTTTCACTTGTCCACCTTGAAACGTAGAGGGTTCAATAGAATAAATAAAATTAGGAATGAAGAGGGTGTTATGGTGGAAGAAAAAGAAGAAATATCTGAAGAAGCTATCTCCTTCTTCCATAACCTACTGACTAATAACAGTATGCCAAATTTGAGTAAGGAGCAAGACTTTTTAAAGTGCATTCCTCCACTTTGGTTTCTGAGGAAGATAATTTGATGCTCTTAGTGATCCCTTCAATGGAGGAAGTGGAATTCACAGTCAAACATATTAACCCTGACAAGGCTCCTGGTCCGGATGGCTTCCAAGCCTTTTTCTTTCAACACTTTTGGGATATTATTAAAAAGATGTTTTTGAGGTGGTGAAGGAATTTTTCAGAGAGAGTTATGCTGAAAGACATGAACTACACCTTTCTTTCTCTCGATTCTGAAATGTGGTAATGCTATGGAATTAAAATATTTTAGACCTATAAGTCTCTGCAACACATCCTATAAAATTTGCACCAAAATCTTGGCTCTTCGCCTGTAGTTGTTGCTCCCCTCTATCATTTCTGATCAACAAGGGGGTTTTGTCATTGGTCACTAGATTCAGGATGGAATTATAACAATCAAAGAGATGATCCATTCAGCTAAGCTCAAGCAAGAAGGCTGCTCTATTTTTAAAATTGGACATGGCCAAAGCTTATGATAGGGTTTCATGGTGCTTTCTGGATAAAATCCTTGACAGGTTTGGTTTTGATGCTTCCTTTAGGAATCTGGTCAAGGCTTGTATTTCTAATGTCTGGTTCTCTATTCTCATCAATGGATCTCCCTTTGGGTTTTTCCTAGCTCTCAAGGCCTGAGGCAAGGGGATCCCATCTCCCCCTTCCTCTTTATTATTTTGGTAGAAGCTTTAAGTAGAAGATTAAATGTTGAAACTGAGAATGGTTCTCTCAAAGGGATCTCTCGGAAGGGAGATGGAAAATGTTTCGCATCAACATTTTGTTGATGACACCTTTCTAGTGGGGGAAGCTTCTATCCCTGAAGAAAGGCATATAAAATATCTCCTTGATGACTATATGGAAGTTTTGGGACAAATGGTAAATTTAGAAAGAGCTCGCTCTTCTTCCTCAACACTACATGGATAATCGTTGTAAGAAGATAGAAAAAATTTTGGGATGTGATTTCAAATCCTTCCCTACCTTTTACCTTGGTATCCCTCTTGGGGTTAAGAGACCATCAAGTTCAGATTGGAACTTCCTAATTGAAAGATTTGAAAGAAAACTTGTTGGTTGGAAAGCTAATGTCTTATCCCAGGCCGTAAGATTACCTGCTCATTAGTTCTCTTCAGAGTCTACCGGTGTATGCCATGTCCCTCTACCAACTTCCTGGTAGTGTTGGGGAAAAACTAGAAAAAATTCAAAAATGCTTCTTATGGAGTGGCACTAAAAAAAAAGAGAATTCCCCTTGTTGGCTAGGACAGAGTTTGTAAACCTAAAAAGCTTGGGGGACTTGGTCTTAGAGACTGGACAAAAATGAATAAATCCCTTCTTGCAAAAATTGGATGGAGGTTAACTAAGGAAAATGGAGTCTGGACCAGAATTCTAAAGAAAAAATACTGGATGGATATTAATGACAAGAGATGGATTTTCAAACCGGCATCCTTCAATGGCTCATGCATATGGAAAGCTATTAACTGGGAAAAAGAAATTGTGGCTTGGGGCAGTAGGTGGAAATTAGGAAATGGAAATGAGATAAGTTTCTAGAAAGATAAATGGGCTGGGAATTTTATTCTTAAAGATCAATTCTCCCAAATTGCTAGTCATCTTGAAGATAAATATGGTGATAAAATCATTAACTATATGGCTGATGATGATAGCTTTCAGACATGGAAAATCTTGGAACTGGAAATATAGGAATTCAATGATCATTTGAGTAGGCTCAATGATTTCCTAAAAAATTATGTTTCTTCTAACAACAAGGACCAGGATAGAATAGTGTCAGGACAAAGATCAAAGTGGTAATTTCTCTATCAAATCTGCTTATTCCCTATTTTTTGAGGAAGGGACTAGTGAAGAAGATTTAAATGCTGGTAAGATTTGGAATAAGAACATAACCCCAAAGGTTAATGTCTTCAGTTGGCTTTCAGTTATGAATAAAATTCTCACTATTGATAATCTGGCTAAAAGAGGTTTCTAGATGGCCAATAGATGTGTTTTGTGTGAAGTGAATATGGAAACTGTGAATCATCTTCTCCTGGAATGCCCCTTTGCCCATCTTATGCTTTCTTCTATTTTGGGTTGTTTCTCGGTCTTCTGGGTTATTCCTAAGGAGATCAAGGATGCTTGGATTCAATGGAGCTTCCCTTTCTTTAGTCGAGGACTTAAAAATCTTTGGGTTATGAGTTTGGGTCACCTATGGTGGGAATTGTGGAAAGAAAGAAATAGAAGGATTTTCAAGAACAAGAAACTTCCTATTAGGGTGAATATTACAAACTCCTATAGGTGTTAGAAACAATTTCTCTATACTGAGGAAAAATGAAATGGAAATCCTTGACAATGAACTTCCTTTCTTTAAGAATTGGAACCTTATAGGTGACCTAAATCCAAAAAGAAGTAACCCTCACTTGAGGATTAAATGGAATCCTCCTAAGGATGGCTTCTTTAAACTCAATTTCGATGGTGCTGTGAAAGGTAATCCAGGAAAGCTGGGGGTGGAGGTGTTCTTCGGGACTCCCAAGGTAGATTTTTCTTGCGTACTTCTTCGATCTTGGCCTCCAATCCAACAATGTTGTTGAGGCTTGCTGCAATGTTTTGGGGGGTGATGTTAGCCAAGGAGAAAGGCTTAACACATATGGAAGTGGAAGGGGACTCCCTTTATATTATTTCTTGTTTGAAAGGAATTTCTCAACCATCTATATCTATTGAGGACTTCATAAATAAAACTAAACTTCTTGCATCCTCTTTTGAGTCCATTTCCTTTAATCATGTGTACCGTGAAGGAAATTCTCTCATGGATTACATGGAAAATTTGGGGGTGATTACTAGGGGTCTAAAGGTGGTGGAGGATCCCATCATGATGCATGCCAAATTTTTGAAATAATGAAAAGGGAAGGTTTAACTGTTAACACTTCCACAAATGAGGAGGAAAAATTTAATCAGACTGTGACAATCTTCCATGATTATTGCACTCGTGCCAAATTTCTTTTCTTCTCTTTGAAGGGGCAGGTTGGACTTCTTTGTTCTCTGGAAGTGTGAAGATAGGACTCGGGAAGTTATCATTTTACAAAACAGAAGGAAGAACAGAACCAGTAGCATGGGGGGAGACTTAGTTCACACTAAACCCTGCAAGAGGTAGGAGATGTCTATTGAGGTGGAAATTCTACTCGAAAAGGTGGGCATGCTGCCCTTTTTCAATATTTTTGATGGCCACGATGAGAAGCTTAGTGAGGTGGTGGTGAAAAAATGTGGAAGGAGGGCCATGTCTGGAGTCGAAATTTCTCTTTTCCATTTTACCTAAGCTTATTTCCAAGGTCTCGGGTTTATCTCTGGAAGGAAGATGTATCTACAAGCCAAAGTCAGATTACAGTCTGGAGATAGAGTGTTTCATGCAAGGTAAGGGTATGCTTGTTTCTCTTCACAATGGATATGCTCATGGAAATCTACCCCACCCTTATGATGAAATTGCTCAGTTGTTTATGTCATACATCACCTTAGAAGGCAGGTATAAAGTGATTTATGGTTACCATTTTCCCATGTTGAATCATGTGTGTAATGCTAAGGCCTACAATTTCCCTTTCTTTCTGTACACCTCCTTGGTGAAATCTATTGGTATGGTGGAAAAGGGACTTTCTCCCTTCCTCTGCATCAGGGCCTCATTAAAGCCTTGCTTAGGATGGGTACTCCCCTTTTGGGGAAAAATGACAAATTTGGGGCCTCTGCCGTTGAAGGATTAGTGCCCAAGGAGGAAAGTCTTAGTGAAGACCCACTTGGAAAACCGGTGGCTAAGTGTACTAGATCCAATCTGAGCCATGGTGCTATCAACAAACATAGTAGGGTTGAGGAGGAGCCTAAACAGGTGGAGGAAGTGGAGATTTTAGATTTGGGGGAAAACAATGATGGGAATCTAGACTTTTCGGGTTCCAGTATGGACAAGGCCACTGTTGATGGGGATAATAGTGATGAGGGGGAGAGTGAGAAAGCTCTAGTTTCTACTGATGATAAACGCTCCAAGAATTTGGAGGATGCCATAGAGAGCTTACATGCTCTAAAGACTTCCCAATCTAAATTGTTCACTGCTCAAGACTTGGTTGTCAAGACCCATTCTTTCATGTGGGATTTTGAGCATTGTAGGCTTGATACCGACATTAATAGACACATGATTAGTATGGTCTCCATGGATTTGAAATATTTAACTGATAAAGTGGAAAATCTTTCCATGGTGGTCCTTAGTGAACAACTCAAGAATGCCAATGAGAGAAGCTTGGAAATGGCCAAGGACATGCTGAAAATGAAAGAAGTTGTGTTCTAGATTAGAGCGTCCATCTTCTCAACGTTAAGAGTACCATCCACCATCTCAAGCTTTTAGTTGAGATGATCCACTCCATGGATCTTGCTAAGGAAAGGGAAAAAGAGGGTAAAGGCCCCAAAGTGGAGGTCCCTGAACCAAACTACAAGGTTTGGAAAGCCACCATTGAATCCCTTGTCAAAGAATGGAACGGATGCATGAATTAGTGGGGGACCTGATAAAAGAGTAACTTCTTATATGGGATGTTGTCTAGTTGTTGTTAGTTCTAAGTTGTTTTGTTGTTAGTCTCTTGGTTATGCTTTTGTTTGTTAGTTTATTTGTTGTTTGGTATCTTCCCTTTATGTTTGTATTTCCTTGTTTTGGTACTTATACTATTTTGGTTTTGTGGTAGGGCTTCAATGGTTTATCCCTTGGCCTTTTGTAAGGAAATAGTAACTTTATGTATGGGGTAGGGTCCCCTCAACCCTTATTTTTTACCTCTAATAATTCTTATTATTAAACTAGGAATATTTTTCTATGAAGAATTTATTTGAATAGAATGCAACGTTTCAGTGAGACGAGTATTTACACACCGTATTGTAGTTATTTCATTGTACTAGAAAGTGGTATACACTTTCTAATATCGAAGTAAAAACTAGTATTTAACTACATTGCACTAGAAAGTGGTATACCGTTTCTAATATCGAAGTAAAAACTAGTATTTAAGCATGCTCACAATTAATTTAGGAATACATATTTCATTAATAAAAATTCTCAAAGATTCATTACATTAAATATTTGATGTTAATTCACATTTTCAACTTATACACTCACACTCTGAGCTTATAATCGGGAAGATTTAAATTCTACCAACTTATAATCGTCAATCATAATTTAAATAATTACAAAGAACCATCACTAAAATATATGAATGTATTTTGTTTACAATGATAAGTTGTCTCATCACAATAGCATATTTAAATGCTAACTTTTTATTTAGCATTTACTCACTCTAAATATTTGATGCCCTCTACCACATTCAATCCCTTTGACACTATTAGTGATAAGGCTTTGTAAAATTGGTCATCAACCACATATCTTTTGAGAAATTTTCTCCTCTTCTTTTCATCCCAACCATAAAATTTTCTAGAGGGTTTCCCTTTGGACCTAATGTAATACACATTATGTATTAAAAATTGTAGGGGACATCATTTCTACTCCAAAAATTTTCTATATAGTTTATTGCGCAATTCCATTGACCATTTTGCAATGTTCTTTTCCCCAAGTGATTAATAGATTCAAGTTAGTCGATAATTTTTTATTGAAGGCCTTTGTCAGCTTTTCAACATTAGGTGAAGAGAGTTTGTCTGACTAGAATCCCATTTCTAATTTCGTATTTGATCACTTTATAAACTCTTTCAAGCCACCTCGCATGTTGATTCTCTCCCTGCGAAACTTGAATGTGATGTCCCTAGAGGGCAATTGGTTTTTCTCATACAACAATCCCTCCAAATCTAAAATAATCAAGTAATTCTTATGGATAACTACATGAAAGTAAGTCATTTTTAAAATTGGTCTCATATCAATTATAACCAATGGAAAAATCAACATTTTAGCTTGCAGCTACCACTTACCGGCGGGCCTTATGTGTAGGATTGCATCTTCTTTACCCACAATTGGATCCTGTGGAAATATTTGTTTCAAACAATATTAATATTATTAATATAACTATAGTTATGCCAAATGAAAGTGTATCGAAAAAAACATACTAAACTACGTGGTAAAATGGTAAATTCAATATTAGCACTTTAGGTAACTACCACTTATCGATCGAGCTTCCGACTTGGCTTGCACAAACATTACTAGTTGTTGGTTTTCTTGATGTAATATTTATTACAAACAATAGTAATCAATTCAAAATCAATTTCATGTTATCGTAAATGAAAGCATAATTGAAAATCATACTGGTCTCTGTGGTAATATGGTAAGTACAAATAAAAATGTTCTATGTCTTTTGAATGAATTGTAGCGCCCGCTAGGGTTCATTTATATCCGTTGAACCACCCATTGATGGACAACACTTTTGATATATTGATGTGGATTAGTGACTGCTAGGATATGCCATCATTGGCTAGAATAAGCATAGATTCTAATGTATGTATCATTATGTTGATACTAATGGTTTATGTAGACAACCAACAACCTGGAAACTACAAACTATGTAGTGTTGGATGCCACCATGAACTTTTGAAATAGGTTATTTGATAATTTTTCTTTGAAAATGATTCCACTTCTAGAATTATCTAAAATATTTTTCTATAACTATGTGAGCCTTAGAAATGGTTATGTTTAAAAATATGCATGGCTAACATACATGGTTCTGTTTGCATATTCGTGTTGGCTACCACCGCGCACTCCATTGTTACTTTCTTTGTGTGTTGGTGGTCTTCATAAACCATTAATTTTTTTATAAATTTGTAGGGTTTAGTAGTTGTTCTTATTTATAAATGCACACAACTAACATACCAAGATTTTCTTGCATATTCGTGGATGATGTGGTTGAGTTCTCCTCATCTATGGTTAGAGCTGGTGAGCATAGAGTATTGTCAAAAGAATGAGAACAATGACAATTGAAAATAGATCTCATTAAACATATTTATAAAGTGATTGAAGGAAAATCACCATGATGAGTTGGTTGTGTAGTGTCAAGTTGAGAGGTTTGTACATCAATTCCTATTGTTCTTGGGTTGTCTACGTAAATAAGAAATGTGTAAGTAGATTTTTCAATTGAAAGAATTTTAACATAATCACATGTTCGAGTTGTATTCTCAGTACGAACCTTTCTTCATATGAGAATAGTAATGTTTCAAAAACATTTCCTGACTATGTGTCTCAACAATAAAAATAAAAAATTGATTGGATTCAACTAATGCACATAGTGTGACATAGTCGCCGTATAGCACGAATACTATAGAATCCTCGAACAACATCAAGCAAACATATCAGACAAGAACTCATATGATCACTCAAAAGGAAAAGGATGTTTGTTTCCTTTTAGGCCAATTTCGCTTGCAGTTATCAATTGCTATGGTAGTTTTCCATCCAATCCCTAGTGAATTCTTCTCTTTCATCATTGATTTTTTGCAGTTGTGCACTCCAGTTATTGTGTACATAAGACACAAACTTTTAAATTGCCTGCTACTATCATAGATTCTATAGCATCCATCTAGAATTGATTCTTCACTGTCTTTAACCTTTTCCATGTATTTTTTTCTGTTTCTCTCAAAATTTTTAATATTCAATTGGTATGAGAACAATAATAATACATTCTTCGCACTCATTCCAATAACTATTAGTAGCTCCATTATTAATTTAGAAGAAATATCGCTAGACAAATTACAAAAATCAGCGATAACACATTCTACATTGAAAGGATTGGTGGCAAGAATAGCTGATAGAGTTGACAAAAGATGGAACGGGTATGCACATTGACAAGTAAATTATTCTGTGTCCTCCATCCTTTTTGGTATATTGTCTTCCATTGACACCACATAGTTGTCTAATATTGTCTGAGCCTCAACGGGAAGATCTTCTTTTGCCACTGGTCCTTTTTCTTTTAGCTTTTTTTCCCCATGTGGGAATCAAATTTTCTCTTTCCTTTCCTCTCTTCACCCAATAGTACAAATAACTGATGGTAGTTTGATTCATGCAATTTATCTTTTCAATTACATTGGATTCACTACAGGATGCCAATAGATCAATATCTAGATGTTTTTCTTTAAAATATTGTATAACTTTTGCTCTCATTTTTCTATCTCCTTTTATTCTTCGACAGTAGGAATCAAATGTCTCTATTATTATGCCTTTTTGAACATGGCCAATTAACCATACATCCCCTGATTATACTTTATCTACTAGTACTGATAGTTCTTCGTCGTTCATTCCTCTAGTAGCCCTGAATGAATTGGTGTGAATCTTGCCAATGAATTAGGCTGAAAGTTATCCTGATTATCTTTAACAGGTGAACAAACAAGGCCACTAGATCTAAACAAATCAAATGTTGTAGTCCATTTAGTCCATATATCATCCAAAAATAATAGAAAAATCCATTTTTCGTATAGATTGAGGCTTGAGTCTATTTGAAAAATCAAAAGGAATTGAATCTCAAAGTTCTGCATTCAAAGGACAATTATATGTTTTATCTTTTGATATAAGGAAGAAAAAAGTTAATAACAAATGCAATAAAATTAAAATACATTACCCTCCACTCCTTTATTATACGGGACATTGAGGACTTCCAAGCGATTTCAAACCAGTCTAGATTTGTACAAAAATCAATAAAATTGGTTTCTATCCAAGTTTTGTTCACTTCATTCTATTATTTGCAAATATTATTAATGGATTTGTTAGTTGCATTTATAGAAAGATTGCGAGCCTTTCGAAAATGTAGCCTTGGATGTAAATAATTCTAAGTATTTGAGCCCAAAATATTTTTGTGCACATATTATATGTTGGTCGTCAAGTATATAAAATTTAACGTCATCCCTTTCCAAGTATTTCAGATCTTTGAGCACCACAACCTTATTCATAGACTCTAAGAAGGGAAGAAGAATTACGTCCCTATGTGTAGGAATAACATTTATCAACATAGAGTGCACAAGAAGGTCAAAATTCTCATCATCAATAGGATGATATTGATACTATGGAGGTGCTACATGGCACTTGGAAACATCAATTGAAAATACTTCTCCATTGAACAAAAAGTAATCAAATTGCTTCTTAGTTGAAGGTTTTGTGTTCATGAATATAGTGGTTGCTTTCTTCAACAATGCAGCTGATTTAGTATTTTTTCAACCCATGGAACTTTGATCTAGACATATCGAGATTCCATTTAGAAAAATATGTTCTCCTCAACATAGTAAAAACTTGGCATGTTTAGGTGGTGAAAGCGAACCTTTTCTACTCAAAAAAATGAAAAATGGAAGAGGTTGTATCACCTCTATACAATTTTCTAAGTACTACAAGCATGCCATTGTGAATTTATTTTGCATTTGAACAACTAGTTTTGTCTTTATCTACTAACAACCCCAAATCCCATCCATGTATTGAACAAGAAAATTGTGTTTTGTCTTTGAGGCTTGCATTTCCCGTTTCTTGAATAAAGAAACATCCAACTCCATATCCAAAATAAGACACTTATTATTTTCATAGTCAATGTGTTCGACTTGAACATGCAGTGTTCTCAAATCAACGACTGTAGAGGATATAACCATTCCAAATTCCTCATGTCCTTCATCTATAATCTTGTAGACACCCCAATTTCACATCTATCCTAAATCAATTAATTCCCCTTCCTCATTTCCCACAAAAATACACTTCGAATTAATCAAATATAATTTGATTAATTATCCATTTCAAAATCTAAAAAATAATCTAATCCTCACCACATGTCATTATTCTCCATGTTTTTCTACTATTGAATTAAAAATTCAAATTCAAATCCTCACCCACTATTCGTGGTCCCCACTCACCTAAAATCCTCCACTTATGAATTAAAAATATAATTCAAATCCTCACCCATTCTTCGTGGCCCCCACTCATCTAATCTTGCCCATATTTTCAAACCACTCACCTAATCTTGCACACATTTTCAAACCACTCTCTTAATCTTGCCCACATTTTCAAACCACTCACCTAATCTTGCCCACATTTTCAAACCTTGATTACTTAAATTAATCTAAGCTAATCACTCCCTCAGGCTATAAATACAACCTTACCCCTCCCCTCTAAACACACGAAGAATAAGCTTACATGCCATATCTAAGTTCTTGCATCCTTTGAGCAAAGAACATCCTTTTGCCTCATCCTAATGCCAAAATAGCTTCATAATCCTTTTTCCCATCTAGTACAAAGTAAGAGGATCATTGTTGCAGGAAGGTCTTGCTCTGTCTTGAAGAAAAGCACCTACATATCACAAAATCAGGGCTCAATCCAAGTTTCCTAGCCCATTATGAGGTTTGCTACGGAACACGAAGGAGGAGGTACGATTATTGGTATTTTACTTCCTTATTAGTAGTGTATTTTTCCTAGCTTACATTCTGGCACGCCCGGTTACTTTCGATCTATTACCATTAATTTCCCAATTAGTGGTTTTATCTATTCTTTGTTTATTATTGTTCATTATTATTTCTTTTTCTATTCCTTATGGCCTTCTTTGGTTAACCTTCACGTTTTGGTAGTATTTTTGTTGTGTGGTGTCTTGTGGTGTATTTGCGAGTTATAACAATAATGAAACTCTCGAAGTTCATCATGTCTTTGATCTCCTCGGTGCTTCGTGTTTAGTTCGCGAGTTTTGATTTTGCTGTTTATTCGTCATCTGTAGAAACACATGAACTAGCCATTTTTAGTGCGCAGTGTATTTTCTTAGCTTACATTCATGCACGCTTGATTACTTTCAATCTATTACCATTAATTTCTCAATTAGTGGTTTTATCATTCTTTGTTTATTATTGTTCATTATTATTTATTTTTCTATTCCTTATGGTCTTCTTTGGTTAACCTTCACGTTTTGGGTAGTATTTTTGTTGTGTGGTGTCTTGTGGTGTATCTGCAGGTTATAGCAACAATGAAACTCTGAAGTTCATCATGTCTTTGATCTCCTCGGTGCTTCGTGTTTAGTTCCCAGTTTTGATTTTTTGTTTACTCGTCATCTGTAGAAACACATGAACTAGTCATTAGTTTATCATCTTACTGTCATGGGACAACCAATCCAGAAAATACATTTATTTATTTACTTTTGCTAAAATAACTGCTTTGTAGGAAGTTAATCATTTTTTTCTTTTATTTTAATCAATCATTTTGCGATCTAACTCTTTCTTTCTGTTTATTGTTCTTTTTAACCTTGCTGTCAAAATTTTAGCTTCTCAGGTAAAGTACAGAAGTCAGAAAATAAAAAAAAAACCAGCTCCGGGACGTTTTTCTCACGTTCAAAATTTTCATTCAGAGTGCTACCGTAGCCCATCTTCCGGACGCCATAACTTTTGCTCCCGAACTCGGAATGACTTTTTTTTTTAACGGAAAGGTATTGAAAAGATCTATGCAATGAAAAAATAATTTTTAGATTTAGACTTACAAAAAAAAATTGGTTTCATTTCTTCTAACACCTGTCTTTTTAACAAAAAAACAACAAAATTATAGTTTTTTTTAAAATTATTATTTTTATTTTATTTCACGTAACAACCTCACACGTATGCTCTTTCCTCGCACTTCAAAAGTGATCTTGGAAATCAGAAACGTGAGGCCACTTGGGCTCTGCACAACAATTTTTTTAATTTTTAATTTTTTTGCCTTACATTTCAATTTTCCACGACAACACTTCTAAGTAACGTTTTCACCCTCTTCTTTTATCATTTTTCTTTTTGTGAAAATAATCATTATCACTATTTTGCGAAATCATGATTAATTGCAATAATTATTAACATTTAAAAAAAAAAACTATTCCAATTGTATCCGCGTATGCTCTTTTCTTGCGCCTTCGAGCGATCTGGAAAATCAGAAACGGTCACAATTTTTTAGTTTCTTGTTCTAACATTGCAGGATCCTCTAGCTTTGTTTTCCAACTATCATTTTAATAATTATTTTCCTTTTTCATATTCTTAATATTTGTTTGGTCGTTGGTTGTGTATGCTCTTTTCCTGCACCTTTGAGCGATCTGGCAAATCAAAAACAACCACGATTACTTTTCTAACATTTCATTTGTAGGATAACTACTAATTTGTTTTTTTAGAACTGCACTGTTGGAATATTGTCAAAAACAAAAACAAAAACAAAACAAAAACAACAAAAATCCCGCAAAAATACCACCATTCAAAGACAATTGTTGAAACCGAAAAAAAAAAAAAGTACGCTCAGGTACGTAATTATTTTCTGCTAGTGATTTATTTCAAGTTGGAAAGAACCATGCGTTTAATCACTTTATCATATTGTTTTTGCATGTAGACGAGGTGGATTTCATCACCACCAAAGCTACACCGGTGACGTGGACTTGACTACCACGCACCAACAACATTTGCATCTGCATTGCACTTTGAGACCTAGTCTCATCACAGCGTTCAGTATTTACCTCGCCGCTGCTCTTCACTTACAGGTAATGTTGTCGTGCAGCGCATGTGAGTCACGCCTAAATAGCTGTAACAACGAAGCCTGGGCATCATCCTTGTAAATCTTCGGGAGTTATAAGGACACCATACACATTCATCCCTCCATCACCTTCCACCTTTTCACAAAACCTGCATTTCTGGACATGGTGATTCACTCCGAAATAGGAAAGTAAGAATTGGTGAGTCTCCTCCAGTGCTCTAAGGGTTCCCCGTACCAATTGCATTTCGCATGAATTAGGTATATCATGACTAGGGTATATCGGAGGACGCATCTTCTTGGAGTAATACGAGCTTGCATCCACTATTTCACAGCATACTTGTATGATTGCATGAAACAATGATCATTCCTGAAGAAGTTACCTCATAAGCCAAAACAATCGAATCCACATGATTGCTTGCTTGTTTGAAAACAAAATAGTTTAGCATTGTTTTTATCATAAAACTTGGCTAATATCAATGTGTTTATTGTAAAATTAAAATCCTAATCGTGTTCCACAACACCATTTCTCGACCGATTCAATACCAAGCAAAACATTCAAGCAATCCCACAATGAAGATCAAAACGTCACACTGATTTCATTAGCCTACTTTAGCCAACAACAACTCCACTATAGCTTGTTTTCAGCTATATCCAATAGATATTGAGTGACTTGCGTTCACTCCTTATCTCATCAATTGTCAGAACATCCTTTATAGCTTGTTTCAAGCTATATCAAAATAATATTGGGTGACTTGTTTGAGTTCACTCATTATTTCATCAGCTGTCAAGTTTAACAAAATCCCATCTGACACAAATCCCTTCAAATCTCATTTTGAGTTCACACTGTGTTGAGTCACTTGTTTGAGTTACTCTTCCTATCAAAAATCTAGAGCTTGTTTAAGTCAAACCAATCAACATACTCATCATTGCTTGTTTGAGCTATATCTCACTTGTATTGAGTACCTTGTTTGAGTGTACTCCTTACATTTTCATCTGCTAAGCTTGTTTAATCCAAACCAATCAAGATATTCGTCATAGCTTGTTTGAGTTATATCCCACTTGTATCCCGAGTAGCTTTTTTAAGCTTTCTCCTTATAGCCTTACTTGTTAAAACTTGATTGAGCTAAAATAAAAATCACAATCAATAGGTTGATTTCTTCATTGCACCTTTCTTCGTTCTCCCTCTCTTTCACACATGAAGAATTCACGAAAAACATCACACAATGAGTTATTAGAACAAATTAATAAGATGACAACACAATTCTCTCATATGGCTACCCAATTAGTGAGCGATCACCCAAAAAGCTGATCATACAACCTCACGAAGAAATCAGTTCACGTAAAGTCCAACGTCAGTATACCCCCCTTGGAGAAAGTCTCTCTAGTGTTTTTCATCAACTAAAAGAGGCTAAACTGATAAGATATCCAATTACAAAACCCTTTGTTAAAGGGGAAGCTAAGCCATCTGGTAAAACCTAACACATACTGTGACTTTCATCACATTGATGGTCATCACATAGATAAATGTGTGCGATTTAAGAATTATGTCCAAGACTTAATTGACGACAACGTCATCTCTGTAGAACTTGATGACAATGCTCTTGCAACCAACGACACATCCAATACCACAACTTTCCATGAAGAGCTGACTACTGTTGAAACTCCTATATATACTAAAATTCCATGAGATCATGACGACAACAGTCAAGACTCTCTAATTCCAAACCAATCCATATCTTCTTCAAATTTCCTTCCATTAGTTCAAACATACATTGAACCTGTTTTGGACGACAACATTCTTCCAACATCTAACGAGACCTTGATCTTGTTTCAAGACTCCCTTTCAAACCTTGATATTACTGTAGACACTACAGAAGAGGTTCCATCAATAGGTACCATTAAGTTTGATTCTATTATTCCAATATTGGCTCTTATGCCTAACATCTCTAGCCTTGTTGTCAAAACACAACCACATCAAGTTTGGACACTTGCAACAATGCAACCTATCATGTCCATCATGCTTTCAATGATCGATCTTGTAGGCATCTCATCACTAATGATTCTCACCTATCAAGACTTCTATGTGCATACATTCTATGAGGTACGTATACCCAGGAATATCTTTATGCCACCTTTTCCATCTTTAATCGTGAATCTATCCTCAAATCAATCAATTACTAAAAAAAAAAAACAAACCAAATAATACAAACCATCATTGTCAACACACATGGAAGCTATTGGCTTAACCAAATCTACCCCACTCTTTGGGCTTACCGCACATCTTATCACACACCTACTAGAGCCACTCCCTTCTCCTTTGTTTATGGTTGGGAAGCTATTTTACATGTCAAGGTTGAATTTTCATCCTTCAGAATATCCCTCAAAGATGTAATCAATCAATATTATTATCAACACTCACGCCTTAGTGAACTCGAGCTTCTTGATGAAAAACAACTTAATGCCCTAGATCATCTTCAAGTATATCAAAATCGGCTACGGCATAGCTACCATAAAAAAATCAAACCTAGAAAATTTAAGGTCGATCATTTCATTCTCAAAGAAAATCGAAAGAACACACCCAAAGAACGAGACAAACAAGACAAATTTGAGCCCAACGAAATCATAGATAGTTTTGGGTTTGGAGCCTATAAATTGGCCACTGAAGATGGTCAAGATTTTGATGAACCAATGAATGTAGTTCACTTAAAGAAATTTTATCCTTGAGATGTTCACTATTCCAGGATACAACATGTACATTGTTCCTTTTGTCTTGCTTATCTCCGAATAATTTAAATTTATTCATTTCCATTGGCAGATATTTTATTTATCAAAATCACATCTTCATATTTATCATCATGAGACAAGTGTTAGTATAAATCCTATTAAGTTTGTGAGCATCATACTTCTTCCACTTTCAGTCACTTTCCTCTATGGTCATACCTAGAAGCTTACTGATGGTAATATATCCCCTTCTAATACATTCTCTCTTTCATAACAAAGCTCTAAACTTCGTTACCCAGTTCGTTTGGTCATCCATCTCAGTCTTCGGTGTTGAACCCTCACGTCCTACTAGTCGTGTGGGGTGAGATTGAGGGCGACGTTTCTTCCCAAATACAAAGCACTGTTGTAAAAAAAAAAAACCATCAATTTAATAACTTATGAATAATTCATTGTCACATCTTTCGTCCTTCATAGTCTTTGGTGTTGAGCCCACACTTCTTATTGGTAGTGTGAGACTGGGAATGGAGGAAGGTACCTACTACTCGTGCCTAAGTCTTGTCTTCGGTGATAAAGCCTTGCCTCTTACAAGTGGCATGGGGCAAAGCATAGAGGGTCATTCTCATACAAGCATAAAAACATTGCAAAATATTCCAAAAAATAAAATAAAACAAAACAAAAAAAGACTAAAAAGAAATTCACTTGCCTATATTTTGCCTTTGGTGATGAGCCCTTGCTTCTCACTAGTAGCATGGGGCAAGGCATAGGGAGTCATTTCAAAAATACAAAATCTTACAGTGCTTACAAATTATAGAATCCCCAAACACGTAATTTAGATGCCTAAGTGAAGAGAGAACTATCTCTTAACCTCATATCTTACCAATCAGCAGGCCACATAACTGTCTAAGTCTAGCACATGACTCATAAAGTGAAAGTCATTTTTGAAACTGGTTCAGTACCGTTATGAAGAATGGAGTCACAATTTCCCAAAGGGATTATCCTTAGCATTTGTCTCTATACTCATTATCTACCTCTTGCGTCCTTCTTGATTCTCGGTGATGAACCCACACATCTTACTAGTTGTGTGGAGTCAAGAATGGAGCTGGAATTCTTTTCATCATATCATCACCACCATATCCTGCCAATGGAAAGAGAATTTGTGTTATTCTGAGCATAAGTTATAACACGGAACATGGTACATATGGATAATATCCATGTTTATCGCCTCTCAAAAATACGTCTGTACTCTGGTCCATAAATTTCCAATCACAATGTAAAAATCTAAAAACATTTGAAAATCGTCAAAAATCCAAAAACAATGTAAAAATCCAAAAATCTAAAAACATTTGAAAATCGTCAAAAATCTACAAACATTTGAAAATCGTCAAAAACCCAAAATAGTGTAAAAATCTAAAAATCCAAAAACATTTGAAAATTGTCAAAAATCTAAAAACACTAGAAACAATAATCCAAAGATCTAACACAAACATTACACAGAATCGTCAAAAATCTAAAAACATTTGAAAATCGTCAAAAAAGTCAAAAACATTTAAAAAATCGTCAAAAATCTAAAAAACATTAGAAAATATATATATATATATATATATAATAAACAAAAATAAAAATATTGTAAACTCCACAAAATCGCAAAAACTCTAAAATAACCAACACAATTCAACCTTTGGACTATTATCCCCAATGAATGATCCAATCACCTTATGACTACCAAATTCAAACCACTTCTCCTTGCGTGAATCCTCGCTTGGGGCAAATCCGGCTCTCATTGCTTCCTTGTTTGAGGACAATGACCCAATATTTTACTATGTCCTCGTGCCCCTGCTTGGGGGCACATCCAATCAATCCTCACTGTGGAACACATTAGGGACATGTTTATTGGTTCTTGTGTTGCATTATTAGTTGTAAATTATTAATTACTTTCTTGCATCTTGCTATATTACAGGGGCATCTTGATTTTATGTATCCTGGTGTTCTCTGTAATATTCTTATGTTATCTGATTGCATGTAAATCTTGGGGCATCATACTTACTTGATGGCCTCTATCTATGCTCTCTTCCATTTTTCATATCGCATCTTTGGGCATCAAACCTTTTTGATGGCCCCGTTATACTATCTTATCACGCATATTACGAGTCTAGTCATCCCGATCTTTTATATCACGATGCATCTGTTATGTGCTATATTAAAATTAAGATGTTTTTCGTCACGTGAGTATCTTCTTGCATGATCAACATCTTAATTTTCACCCCATCCATTCACCCATACTAATGCATTCTCCGGTTTGCAAATCCTACTTGATCACCGATTTAGTTTTGCGAATCCTACTTGATGATCTTTCTCAAGTAGCATTCACTATCCAAAGCAGCTCCTTCTCCCCCACCATGATCACCATGTATTTGATCCATTCATTCTCACTTCTCATTTTTACTCCTCCGCCACTTATACCGGATATTACCCTTCTCACCATTCCCTGTCCCTCTCACCCATTGGTATTCTTTCCTTTCACCCTTTTTCTTCCCGCTTGACAATCTTACTTAATAACCCCTTCTATATGGAATCCTCAGTGGAGGTTTACCCTCTCCCTAAGATCTTCCCGCTGTAGAAGCTTCTTCACCACCTGCCCTCTCATCAAATAACCATCACCACCAAACACATCTTCCAACTCCACCTCTTCTACTTCCCATTCCTGCATCATTACTCTCACCACGTGGGCATCCCAATTAAGGATTCCCCTCACACTCTCCGCCCTCCACTGCATATATTCCTTCATCCATTCATGTTACACTCCTTTGTGTCCTTTCTTTCTTATTATCACCTCATCTCATATCATATACCACTTAGGCATACCTCACTCACTCTTTTCTCATCCTTCCCCAAATCCACCTTATGCCTGGTCATCCTACTTACATGCTCTCATAGTATGGCAAATTCACTTGAGGGTTCCCCTTCAGTCCATTTTGTCATACCCTATTCCCACCAACTCTAACATCATCCTTCTTCTTCCTCAGCTTGGCGATCTTACTTAACCATTCCAGCCGCATGGCAATCTTACTTAATACTTCCACTTAAGGTTGATCTGCCCTGTGGCCTTCCCCCATCCCATCATATTTCCCCATCTTATTTCTCCCACCTCTCATCGCGATCATCTTCTTCACCCTACCATTCCACCCCTATCCCCAATATCATTTTGTCTTTCTCTTTGCATATCATCCCTGTCGGTTGGGTGACCCTACGAAACTTCTCCAGCAGTATGACGATCTTACTTAAGAGATTCTCTTAAGCATGACATGTCATCTTACACTCGCCCATCACTCTCCAATCTCACCATCCATATTTCCTCTTCATTCCCCATCATCACATATTTTTACCACCACTATCACCCTCCTCTGCTTGGCAATCTTACTTAACCACTCACCCGGCATGGCGATCTCACTTAAGAGTCCCTCTTAAGGATGATCTGTCTCCTTGCCTTTCCCCATCACTACACACCCTCACCCTTCATTTTTTCTCGGCATTCCCCATTATCACATCCTTTCACCTCCTTTTCGATTCTCACAAACACCACTTCTCGCTTGACCATTTGTCATCTCTAGTTTTGCTCACATGGCAATCTTACTTAACCACTTCCGTCACATGACAATCTTATGTCAGGGTCCTCCCTACACTTAACTTGTCATCGTGAACTTCTCCCCGCCTCATTCTTAGTTCACTTTGTTGATCACTTCTTCCACCTGGTATCTCCTATTACCCACTTTTTCCTCCTACTATTATCCTTTCTCCACATATCCTCTTACAACATACAACTCATCTCTTCCACCTACAATCACATTCTTTTCCCCCATTTTCCCCTTCTTGATCCATCATCCTTCATACCATTTCTTCCCATTCTTTTCATGTCTTGGTTCTTCATCCTCACCTCGTTCATCCTCATCACCCCCATCCTCTCTTCGCTTTCACTTAGTCCTAACTCCTCCCTCCCATCTTTTTCACTCTTTCCCCTTCATCTTCTCACATTCGCCATTATTGTTAACACTCCTATATCATTCTTTCATCATCATCTTCTCTTCCGCGCTAATAATTGTCAACGGGTTTTCCCTAAAAATTATCAATCCTCATTCCACACGACCTCATTCACTCCCTTGGACCTTCTAGATTTTCCCTTCATTCCTTCCCTCCTCTAAGCCCACCACTCATTGTCAATGGGTTTTCCTAATGTCCCTTTGTTGGCATTACCCTTTCCAGTCCTCATTCGCTTTCTCTTTTTCTTCATTTTTCTTTCACCCTTCCCCACCACTCATTGTCAAGGGGATTTCCCTAACGTCCCCTCATTGGCATCGCCTCTTCTATCCCCCATTCTCTTTTCTCTCCTATTCTTTTCCCTCACTCCCACCCTTTCTTGTCGCTTTTTACCCATCTCTCCATCTCCTCTTTGCCCTCTTCAATATCTTTACTATCTTCATCATACATCCTTTTTCTATTTTCCCATCATCCTAGTATCCTCATTTCATGCATCTCCATATCTTTTCCAATCGATGTCATTCCTCCCCTCTTTCTTCTTTGAACATTCCTTCTATCGTTCCCTTTCCACTTATTACCCCCTTTCTGTATTCCCTTCCTTCTACATCATTTTCTTTGTTATCCTCTTCTCTCTCCCACCCCTCGTCTTATTTCCCTTCCCCTGTATCATCTTCTTCCCCTTTTTCCATCACATTTCCTCCTTACTTCCCCATCGATAACCCGGGCCATTCGGCGTTGTCCTATCTTTTTTATCATACCACCCTCCACATGCATCTCCATATGGTCTGTTCCATATTCTTGGCCTTGGTCTTCCTCACAATGACACGATTCCTTCAATCTTCTCCTTGTATTCGTTCTATCTTCCTTTCCTCTCCCCTAATTTTCACATTTCTTCTGACCACTTCTCCTTTTCTCTACCACCCCTACCTTTTCGTTCATTCTGTATCTGTTTCTCTTCCTTTCTCTCCTCTTTTTCACACTTTCCTCACCCCTCATAGTTTCTTTTTTTTCTCCGTTCTACTTCTTCTTTTGTCCTCTTTCCATTTCCCTCCATTTCACCCCCTACTCCCACCTCGTTTTCTCCTTCTTATTTATCCTTTCCCATTTCCTGCTTTTCTTCGCTCTCTCATTTATTTCACTTCCACGTATCCCTCTTTACTATCTCTATTGCTTCCTTCATTTTGCACATCTCTCTATTTCATCCCTTCACCCTCTACTCTGTCATTTTCCTCTTTTTGCCTTGTTTGTCCTTCATCATTCCCTTCTTCCCCTATCATCCCTCTCTCTTATTTCTACCTCTTTCATTCCTTTTTTTCCCCT
This sequence comes from Taxus wallichiana var. yunnanensis, assembly GCA_018340775.1. NCBI lineage: Eukaryota > Viridiplantae > Streptophyta > Pinopsida > Cupressales > Taxaceae > Taxus > Taxus wallichiana. The sequence continues at coordinate 345,037,829 of CM031240.1, read as the reverse complement.
CCCCTATCTCCCTTACTCTTCTCATAATCAACCCCCAATCCTATCCATTCCCTTTTCTCTTTCCCACACACCCTCACACCTAGCATTCAAGGTCGATTGAATCCTTTCTCCATTTGCGTCATGCGGTCATTCTAGTCTCTTCCACTCCATTATCATCCTCTTCTCCGCCGAATCCATTTCCTTTCTTTTCGAGAGTTCTGTCGTATATTTCATTCTCGTCAGTCCTCTCGAGGGGGCATCACCACATCTATCCATAATCACATCTTCTCATGACATTTTTGTCTTGGAGGATACTATAACATCCGTCACTCACCACTTTCCATTCTCCCCAACAAACATTCGCTCTACCTTTTAAAAAGTAGATTGAATTCTTCCCCCATACCGTCTACTTTCTTTGAAAGGACACTACTTTCATAGTACCCTTCCAAAGAGGGGAAAATGTAGACACCCCAATTTCACATCTATCCTAAATCAATTAATTCCCCTTCCTCATTTCCCACAAAAATACACTTCGAATTAATCAAATATAATTTGATTAATTATCCATTTCAAAATCTAAAAAATAATCTAATCCTCACCACATGTCATTATTCTCCATTATTGAATTAAAATTTTTCTACCCACTATTTGAATTACCTAAAATTCAAATTCAAATCCTCACCCATTCTTCGTGGTCCCCACTCATCTAATCTTGCCCATATTTTCAAACCACTCACCTAATCTTGCACACATTTTCAAACCACTCTCTTAATCTTGCCCACATTTTCAAACCACTCACCTAATCTTGCCCACATTTTCAAACCTTGATTACTTAAATTAATCTAAGCTAATCACTCCCTCAGGCTATAAATACAACCTTACCCCTCCCCTCTAAACACATGGAGAATAAGCTTACATGCCATATCTAAGTTCTTGCATCCTTTGAGCAAATAACATCCTTTTGCCTCGTCCTAATGCCAAAATAGCTTCATAATCCTTTTTCCCATCTAGTGCAAAGTAAGAGGATCGTTGTTGCAAGAAGATCTTGCTCCGTCTTGAAGAAAAGCACCTACATATCACAAAATCAGGGCTCAATCCAAGTTTCCTAGCCCATTCTGAGGTTTGCTACGGAACGCGAAGGAGGAGGTACGATTATTGGTATTTTACTTCCTTATTAGTAGTGTATTTTTCCTAGCTTACAATAACAAGAAATAACCACATGTCATTGTAGTAGTTGTCAGGGCCATAGAATTCAACAAACCAATTGTCATATCTTTTCTTCCAACTCTTAGTGCCTTCAATGAATGGAATTGCCAAGAATGGATTGTGAACAATGGAAGACATTGTATCTGTAATTGGAGTAGAATATAAAATTACTTCACATATGGATTTTTTTTTTTCTCACCATATGTTAATGAATGCAAGTATTAGCCCTTGTGATCACCAATCTCTATAATACATTAATTTTTTATCTTTTTGGTCGAGATAAACATAAATGTTAGCTCTTTGTTAGGTTTCAACTAAAAATGTCAACTACCCTTCATCTAGTTATGCAAATCATATTTTGTGGATCACAACATTAATACCAGAAACTATGCAAAATTGTTCTTGAAAATTAACACTCAACTTATTTTGGAAGGATTATCCGTTGTCTGACAACCATCCACTTTGCGTAGATTACATGAAAGGAAACATTTGAAAACATAGATGTTAGTGAGAGAGAGGATTTAAGTCGACATATGAATGGAATTTTTAATATTACTTGTTGGTAATTTACACCAATTGAATGGACTAGCTTAAAGGCCATTAAGATTTAATCTCCATAACTAGTAGAAAAGAATAACGTAGTGACCGCTAGGCTCAAGAATGTATTTATTTGAAAATAGATATATAATAACAAACAATGGTCAAGCTTAGCGGCCACTAAGCTCCTTTGATTACCGATTGTCATTGTAAGCACTATATGTTCAATTGTGGACTGATATTGTTTTTCAATGATAGTAATTATATCGTATTGGCTAGAATTCACATGTCGGACCCAATTACAACACTACATTTCAACAAGACGGATGAATAAAAAACATAGTCTAGTGTAGTGGCCACTACGATACTTTCATTACCTCTAGTAGTAGCAATCACTAGAAGTACAACTTTAGAATGATTGTTATTATCAATGACTATAATTGTATCAAATTAGATGCACGTTACGGTGGACCCAATTACCGCACTACTTTCCATCAAGAGGGATCAAGAACTTATCTTCATATCAAAGGAATAACGTTGTGGCGATAGGTGTAACAATTTATAAATTTTATAATAGATATAATAATAAACAATGGTTAAGCTTAGTAGCCACTAGGATCCTATCATTACCATTTTCCATCAGTAATCACTATCTATTCAACTTTGGATAATTGATTGTAAGTGTCACATATTGGGTAGAATTCACATGGTTGACCCAATTCATCGCACTACATTCCATCGAGAGGTATATAGTCTTATTTATTTATCATAAGATATATTTTTGAAAATTGTAATCCATATTTGTTAGTATAAGAGAAAAAGGGTATCAACCACCAAACTCAAGAATTTCTTAATTTCAAAATATTTTTTGAATAATAAATCATGGAATAGATTAGAAGCCATTTCTACGATGCTTTCCATCGAGAGGGATTGTAACTTCTTATTCTTATCAAATAAAATGCTTATGACCGCCAACCTTCAATACTCATTGAAAGGAATAACATAGCGACCGCTAGGCTCAACAATTTTAATTTTGAGAGGATTCAAGACTTATTTATTTCTTCTAAGATATAACTTTGTAAATTATAATCCATATTTGTTCGTATCAAAGAAAGAGCCTAATGACCTCTAGGCTTAACAATATCTCAATTTCAAGTAGCAATTGATTAACAACTCATGATATAGCTTGATGTCCTGCTATCTTATGATCAACATGTTATTTGAAGATATGTTATCACTAGGAGTCAAGTGAAAACATGTCAGATATTGCAAGCTTAGCACCACTTTGTTATGCCTCAAAAAATTTCGAGCTTAGAGATTGGTACTCAAGAACGAATATCATGAAGTTGTATGCCGTTGTTAAAACACTGCCACAACATATTATTTGGAGCTTAGTGGCTGTTAGGATTTCTCAAAATAAAGAAAGATATTGGAAGGCTAGTGTCCACAAGGTATTGCCATAACATATTATTTGTACCTTAACAAAGTCTTTAGGATTTAACAAATTAATTTAAAGTAGTATGAAATTAGCAGCCTCTATGTACTACGACAACATAATATTTACAAAAATATTTCTCCAGCATCTATCATTTTCAATGAAATTGATTTGATCTTAGCGGTCGCAATCCTTTACGAAGATGTAATAATTTAGGCTTAGCGTTCATTAGGATTTAACACATAATATTCCACGAGACTAGCATCTGTTAGAATATGTGTACTCATAATCTTTGCAAGTTATTAGTGGTATGCTTTAAAAAATTAAATTAACAAGTTTTGAGCTACATGTTTTTATCTTAGCATCCAGAATTAGAGTCTGCTAGGTATTGTGGAAAAATATTATTTGTCTCAAACATTTATTAAAACAACAAATGCATGTTTAGATAAGTATAACATTTGGAATATATACATGATCATTCTATAAATTATAAATATTCATCTATTAACATGTCATACATATCACAATGTTTTCTCGCCTCTCTCACATACTACAATTTATGATTCATTATGGTTCTTCATTAACTACGGGGCATTGTTGATCCGAGACTATGGGAACGATTGCTTCTAGGTTTGTTCTTTATTGCTCAGGACCTATTTTATCATCTCCTGTTGTGCCTCTTCAAAAGCTTTGTTGCAAATCTTAGAATCTCTTTTTATCTTGTTCATATCTAAAGTTATGCTTCTATATATAAAAATAGACTTGTCAAGAAAATCCTTTTGACCGCCACATGAGTTTTTGGCAATTTCCTTTAGTTTCTCTATTTTTTAATTTTTCCCCTTGTTTTGGAAATAATCTCAACGACATGCGATTTTTCTCCCTCGTTTGACTCAACTATTCTCTTTGAAAATTTAACCATGAATTGTTGAAGGGATGTCATGAACTCTTCATTAGAAACCAATGCATGGTTTCCTTTAAATATTTCCATGACTGAAGCTTCTATGAAAAAATTATTTCATCTAGAAATAATGTCATCAAACTACAAATATATTTCTCTTACTTGTTCATTCCATTCCCTTAGAATTCACTTTTTATAATTAGCATATGTCAGCATATAACAATATCATTCATGGTGCCATGTACCTTGGGATATGATATCATAATGTATATGGGTTGATGGAGATGCTGACATGTGGCACACATTCCCTTAGTTATATGTATGGATTCACATGGGATGTGATATTATAATATATCTTGGTTGATGAAGATCTTTGACATGTGGCACACATCCCCTTAGTTATATGGGCTCACATAGGAATTAGTTATATTGGGTAATGAGTCGGCCTACATTGGGATTAGGTGTTACCCATCCTATTTAAAGGATGTGAGTATCATTATGAGGAGGTCATGGATGTATGATTTGAGTCTTCTACTTGGTACGGTCATATTGGATGTTTCCCCCTCGAAGCGGATTCCCATCTTGGGAGATTGTGGAGTTACTCCTTCCTTAAGGAGCATTGTATGGTGTTGCCCTACCTTAAGGGTATTATTATGCATATATTGAATATTTGGGCATATTTTCCCCCATATCTCTTGTGTTGTGTTATATTCTACAAATTATTCATTTATTATATGCAAATTTCTTATCAAGTGGTATCAGAGCGTCGATTTCGGCAAAAATTGGGTCTAAACCCTAATTTTAGAGATTCATCTATATTTTGAAATTGACTATGAATTTTTTTCTCAAACTTTTTACCATAGTTGCAAAATGGTTTCAAAATCTACATTCTAAATTTCAAAAAAATTTGAGGTGTTTTGTGGAATTTATTGCATTTTTATGTTTTCACCTAAATTTGCTTCACAGTTGTATTTTTTGGAATTAATTTTCTAAATTTTTACTAGAATTGTGAATCCCCTTTAGAAATATATGTGGTTAATTTTTTTGGTTTTAGATTGGATTCAAAATTATAGACAAAATCATCAGGTCAAATATTGGTCAAAGGAGTAAGTTTGTGAAACCCTAATTTGTATGCATCATGAATATACCAATTTTATATGGTAATGGGGAAATTGATGCAAAAAAATGGTGGATACAATTTAAACAAATGTATTTTGAAGAATGTTTAGTATGGGTTAGTTTTTATCTTCATCTTGGTGGGAAAGCATGACATTGGTATTCTTATTTGGATATAGATCTATTGGATTGGGATTGGGAGGAAATGGAAGATATTTTCTTAGCTAAATGGGAAACAAAAAAGAAACATAATTTTGTTAAAGAAGAAGAAGAAGAAGAAGAAGAAGAAGAAGAAGAAGAAGAAGAAGAATAAAAGAAAAAGAAAAAGAAAATGTTGATGATGAAGTTGTTACACATGATAGTGCATCTCCAAAGAAGGAAGCTTCAATATTTTAGTTTGAAGGGTGTATTCAAAGAAAAAGGTAATTGTTTCCATAAAACCTAGCAGCAAATATAACTTCATCAATACGGATGTAGCTCAAAATATACATGTGCAAGAAAAACATATTAAGGAAGCTCAAGTGGATGGTAAGCATATTCAAGTTTTTGAAGATTTAAAGCTCTCTATGGATAAATATGTTTTACATTCATATTTTTATGCTTTAGATATGGATGGTATGGATATTGTTCTTGGATATCCTTGGTTAGAGAGCTTGGGAATAATTAATCTTAATGTGTAAAAGAAATTCATGAAATTGTGGTACAAGAAAAAGAAAATTACATTGCAAGATATCACACTTAGCAGGAAAAAATATATAAATGAGGATCATGAAGATGAATTTGAAGATGGTGAAGAAGGGAATAAAGATTATTCAGAAGGAGAGGCTGAAGAAAAATATGAAAAAGAAAAAAATAATTCATCTACTCAAGGAAAACAAAAATAAAAAACAAGGTGGAAGAGAAAAATAAAGTTGAAGAAAAGGTTGATAAGGTTGAGGATACTAAGGTTGCACCATATAGACACCCACATCATCATGAGAAAAAAATCATGGGGTCATGCTAGGACACATAAGGGAAAATATATATATATATACAGGGAATTGGAGGAGAAATTATCAAGGCTATACACAGAATCAATGGAGCAACCATTATATGAAATGGAATCATAGGAATAATTATTATGGATATGCATGGATGCCGAGGAGGAATGCATATGTACAAGGATGGAATCAGATGAGTGCAAGGGAATATGGAATCAGGTTTGGAGCAACATCACCCATTAGGATCTCATATGGGTGGTTGGATGATCGAGCATGGTGACTATTGTGTAATAATTTAAATCACACTCATTATATGGCTTCTTCTTATGTTTTGAGGATGAAACATGTCAAAGAGGGAGGCAATGCTATGTACCTTGGGATATGATATTATAATGTATATGGGTTGATGGATATGCCAACATGTGGCATACATCCCCTTAGTTATATGTATGGGTTCACATGGGATATAATATTATAATGTATATGGGTTGTTGGAGATGTCGACATATGGCACACATCCCCTTAGTTATATGGGTTCACATAGGAATTAGTTATATTGGGTAATGAGTCGGCCTACATTGGGATTAAGTGTTACCCATGTTTTTAAAAGGATTTGAGTATCGTTATGAGGAGGTCATGGATGTATGAGTTGAGTCTTCTACTTGGTAGAGGTATATTGGAGGTGTCCCCCTCGAAGTGGATTCCCATCTTGGGAGATTGTGGAGTTACTCCTTCCTTAAGGAGAATTGTATGGTGTTGCCCTACCTTAAGGGTATTATTCTACATATATTGAATATTTGGGCATCTTGGCCCCCATATCTCTTGTGTTGTGTTATATTCTGCAAATTATTCATTTATTATATGTAAAGTTCTTATCACATGGTCATAATTGTAGTGTCTTTACAAATTCCTTTTTCAATGACCCGCCTCATTTATGTTTATGTTTTCTACAACTATACCACTCTTGTAATGAGATTTGTGTTTCTGTCCAAGCCCTCTTCTTCCTTCTTCTTTACACGGATGTAATTCTTTAAATTATTATTGTACAAGCCATACAATGCATCTTCTACATTAGAAACCGTGTTGGGAGGAAATGTGGCCTTTAACTGAGTTTCAAGCTCTATATTTTGGCACATACTCCCTCACTAATTTTACAACGGCTGCTTCTATATGTGGCTCTTATAAAGGATTCGGATCTTCCCGATATTTAAGCACTTGAGATCCTTTGGATTTCCTTTTCTTTGTAAGAGTAAAGAGGTCTTTTGAAGTTTCATGCCAAACAATGGTTTGTTGTGTTGACACCTTCTTTTTGGTTACCCTTTTCAAGGTTCTCATCCTTGGATTGAATTCAATGTTCACTAAGGGATCTTCTTGTGCCTCCCAATCTGGATGTTCTTTGTAGGAAATTATGAATTTCTCTACCAATCATTTCTTGCTTGTTGTGAAGTGGAGGGAGAAGATTGAGAGGGTTACATTAGGGCTTCGTTGGCTAGAGCTTTATTTGGTTTAGACAAGACTTCTTGAAACTCAAATCTAGATTCATTTGGTGGAGATAAGGGAGCATAGGGTTATTATGAATGTTTTGAATACAAATATTTCTTTCTCTTCGTAGCCTCTTTTTAATAATTACTCTCAGAGGTGGAACTGCCCCTGTCTCCTTCATATTCTCTTATAACAAGGATATCTTGTGTTTGGGTAATCCATACCCAATCATTATCATCATACACATGAGAATACAATATATTTAACTATCCTTTAAGTGAATGAAGGTGTTGAGAAACCCTATTCCTTTTGTCATATTGCCTTAAAGGGTGTTCAAGGAGATGAAAATAATTTCTATGGGTCGAGGAAGCCTTCAAATTAGGACCACCTTTTAAACATTCTACATCCCACAAAGACTGGGAAGGAGGGATGTGTTTTAAGCTTCTTCTCCTTACACTTTAAATAAATATCATTGCAAATTTGATATGCAACCTCTTGTAATGCAAATTTTTTGGCACATAATATGAAACTAAAAAGAGGTGTAAGGAGCCCCTCGATCATGATAACTGTATATTCTAGATAGAAGAATGCAGCTCCCATATTCCTTATGGAAGTGAGGATGGCATCAAATATTCTCGGTGTCACCATTTCATGTAATTGTTGGTAGAGAGAAGGATATAAATAAGTGCATATATCTTGAATATGTGATCTGAAATGATGGGCATACAAGTCTGAATATTTCTCATTTACCCTCAAAGGGCTCAAAGGAGACCAAATTTGATAGAAATCCAGACATTTGAGAACACCAATGACAACATCAAGAAGATAGGAAGCCATGTAAAATGGTTTCCCATGGTCGAAAATTTTTTTCTTTGTGTAATTAAATTGAGACAAAGCACCTAACCTAAGGAGGGAATCTTGTCTTCATCAATAATAAAATAAAGTAATGGGATCCAGGAAACATCCACCTTAGAGATTGATGAATTTCCATATAGCCTATTCATGAGTGCCATGCCAATGCGGACTCCTGGTCTAAACCTTTTAATAAGGATTTCGAATAGCTTAGAATCATCCATATTATCTATCGGGTATTTTTCCCAACTCTGCAAAACATCTCTTACTCTCCTTTAGCCATCCTAGGACTCGAATGTGTTTTTGTTTTACAAGAAGTCCAACTTTGGAATTTTATAATAAATTTTGTATGCATTCCCAAGCAAACAAATCTATTCTCTTTTTCCCTGATTTAGAAAATAATGAAAATCCTTGGACTTGGCATGAAATAGATAGGAAGTGAACAAATCTAGAAATGGAAGCACCTGGTTTAGACAACAATTAAATGGAGGCCAGCTCTTTTTATCGCCCTTATATCTCAGAACTGTAGCACTTTTACTCTTCCGGTATACCCATTATGTCTACAACATCAACATCAACACTTTCATTTTGAACTATGAAATATAGAGTTGAGTAATGTTGAAATTATCATCTAAGGTTGTTGGATGAAAATGGTATCTCTTATTATTTTTTTTGTTGAATATAAATAAGTATCTACCATCACCATTGCCCGCTCTCTCGCCATGTTGAAAAATTTAAGGGCCACGAAATCGCATACATCATTAACAAAACAAATTTTGAGACAAATGACGTAATTGATTTTACGAAAACATTCATATGTCCCTTATAACGAATATTAGGTAAGCTTAGAAAATAATTTCCAAATAAATGAAAGAAGTGTTGATCCTAGTGGTCGTTAGAGTCAGAAATTACTAAATATTTAGATCTTAGCGGTTGCTAGGCATTATTCATAGACTTATTATTAATGTAATGAGAAAACGGTTGTACATGCACCACTGAGGGTTCAAGATATATGTAGTTTTAGCAGTGGTGTTCGCTAGGCATCACAAAGTAGTAAAAATATTAATGTAAATATCTAAGTCTATCAATACAAGCACTCTTGAGGCTTCAAGACTTATGTAGTTAAGATCCTAGTGATCACTAAGTTTAGAAACTATGCAAAATTGTTCATGACAATTAACACGTAACATATTTTGGAAGGATTATCCATTGTCTAACAACCATCCACATTATGTAGATAACATGAAAGGAAAGTTTGAAAACATAGATGTTAGAGAGAGAGGATTTAAGTCGACATATGAATGGACAATTTTAACATTACTTGTTGGTAATTAACACCAATTGAATGGACTAGCGTAATGGCCATTAAGATTTATTTTTTTGAATTTTGAAAAGGAGTGTGCAAAAAAAAACACAATAATGGGTCCAAGAGTGTTAATTAGAATTTGTTAAAGAAAAAAATGTTTAGTTGTCCCATAACACATTTTGCAAAGAATAACGTAGGACCCCAAATACCTAACTAGTTTTATTTGAAATTGAGCTTTGGAGTATGTTGTAATTCACATCCGTTCATATCAAAGAAAATTCTTCATCAGCCAACAAAACTCCATTACTAATTGAAATGAATGACTTAAAGAATGCTAGGATTTTCTTGTTCTTAATTTAAAAAGAGGGATACTTTCATTACCTATTATTTCAGAAATCACTGGTTGTACAAAGCTTTAGAATGATTGTAATTGTCAATGACTATAATTGTATCAAGTTAGCCACATGTTACCTAGTGGAGCCAATTGTTGCACTACTTTCCATCGAGAGGGATCAAGACTTTCTCTTCATATCAAAGAAAATTCTTAATGACCACTAAGCTCCATTGTTAGTCTAGCTTAGTGGTCATGGGCTCATATCATTAACATTTTCCATTGTAATCACTATCTATTCAACTGTGGATCGCTAAGTTTTAAACTATGAAAAATTGTTCTTGACAATTCACATGCAACATATTTTGGAAGGATTATCCATTGTATGACAACCATCCACATTTCATAGATCTAAGTATGATCAAGAAATAGAAGCAATCTGGAGGCTTTAGGACTTACGTAGTTCAGATCCTAGCAATGGATACATTTAGCCATGATGAAATATTTAGAGATTGGCCATATCTATGTATTATCCACTAGAAAACTATTATTAGAATGAGAAAATTTCTCCAATATTTGAATTGGGGGTGTCAAGATATACGTAGTGTTGATCTTAGTGGTTGCTATGTTCAACCACAATGAATTATTTAGAGATTCACCATATCTAGGCTTATTTCAAATCCAAATATTATTGCAATGAGTAATAGAACACCAATCCTTACACTATTGAGGGGTAAACACAAGTATTTATGATCCTAGTGATTTAGGGTTAATCACAACATATTTTTTAGAGCTTAACGGTTTATAAGAATCATTAACAAATAAATATGTGCTTTAGTCTGAGCAAGAAGTTTATGATTTAGGAAGGCCCTTTCTCTTAGAAGGGTGCATGTAAAGCACAGGAGGAAAATTTATCTTTGGTTAGGTGTACTCCATCTAGCTCGTATACACTAAAAGTGGGTTATGCTAAATTAATCTCCTTATTTTCTAAGGGCGCTCCTAGTTGGAATGGGTGCTTGAGTCCTAAGATTCTTCCGAAGGCGGCTATCTTTGGGTGGTTAGTAGTTAAAGGAAAAATTCTCACGTAACTCAAAAGAAAATCCTGGGGCTACATAGGTCCTTCCAAATGTTTCCTCTATGAAAATGCAGAGGAAGACATAGAGCATTTATTATTATTCTGCCCATTTGTTGTTCAGGGTTGGAACTAGTTAATTGGCAAATTTGGCATTGCTTGGGCCCTTTTTAGAGATATGTAGATACTCTAAAGGCATGGTTGAGGTTGGGGGTAAAATACTTTCAATTCCATATGGCTCATAGTGCCATTCCTTTTAATTTGGCATATATGGTGGGAGTACAATCTGAGAATATTTAGGGAAGAGGCCTCGGGATTTCCCAAATTCATCAATAAACTGGAAATTTCCATATCTGAAAATGTAAGCACTCATAGTTCCAACAATCCTAATTTCACCTCACATGATGTAGAGATAAGAAAAGCATGGCCTTTAATCAAAATACCCCTCCTGGTTTGATTATTCGTCAAGGCCTTTCTCAAATAGAAAAAATCCTCAGAAGGAGAAATGTGAAATGGAATCCACCCCTGGCTTTTGTAAACTCAATTTTGATGGGGCCTCTAGAGGAAACCTAGGTAAATCGGGGGTGGGGTGTCTTGTGAGAAATGAGTATGGAGATATTATTGTGGTAGGTTCCTTCCCACTCAAAGAGGGAACCTATAACTTAGCAGAAGCTCAAGCTCTTTTGGAAGGAGTCAAATTGGTAGTAACCAAGGGTTGTGATTCTCTTCAGGTCGAAGGGGACTCACAAATCATTGTCCATGAAATAGCTAAGGGATCAACACATTCCTGACATCTCAATTTTTATATTTCCAACATCCTATTTTGGTTAGGAAAATTAAAAAATAGAGTATCAATCATGTTTTTCGAGAAGCAAATCATGTCGCATATTTTCTTGCCAATGTCACCATAGATATGTTGGACACCAACAAAATCTCAAGTCACCCAAAATATTGGCTTGGCTTACCTACCATCATTTCACATGAATGGAGAGATGGCTTACATCAACATAATTAATGGTGCCCATGTGTCTTGGGTTCTTAAATTCCACCATCGGCTCTCTCTTCCCCACCCTCCTTCTCATCTTGTCTTGGTTTGCTTCCAATGACATTCTTGGGTTTTCCTTTTATCAGCCTTTGTGGTGAGAGTAATTGGAGTTGGCTCTATCATCAGCCATTTGTGATCATCTTTTTGAAATATTTTGATACTCCTCTTATAGGAAAAAAATCCATCAAGAATATTTTGGGTGAGACCTATATGCATGACTCGCATAGGGCCCATGCCTACTTAGATATTGTAGTGGCCTTTGTTTCATTTCTACCTCCTCATCCATCCGGTTCCCCCGATGTGGAGTTCATAGCCATCAACATCATTTATCTATTTCATCGTGGTGGTCTTCATGAAGAACTGATTGAATTTCAACTTCTTGATCCCCTCTTATGGTAGAAGAAGTTGATGAGCTCATGATTGGTCCTGGGCGGGGTATTCAGTGGCTCAATGGGAAATATAGAGATCTTCTTCATTATGCTAAAAATGTGGACACCATCTTTGAGCATGACCAATTGGACCCTCATCTTCTTCCACCCTTGGACATTTTTGATACACACTTTCCCTACACTCTGCCATCGATAATCTAAATGAACTAAGGGATCGCGCTGGAGCTGATTTTCGAATGTTGCTCCATGAAGCTTCGAGGTGAGCTAGAGGTGCCATGTTGGAGGAGTGGATCATTTTAGGGTTTGAGTTAGGTGTGCGGTGGTGGGATATTTCTTTCTTCATTTATTCTGGTAGTTTTTTCAGGGTTGGTTCTGGTTTGTCTCTTTAGATCTTGTGATTTTTGGTTTCAATTTTCTTGGTTCTGCTTTGGCATGGTTAGCTCTCTAGATCCTATCTTTTTGAAGGGTCCTTCATTTTTATCATTATTTCTCTCTATGCCTCGTTTTTGTATCCTTTGTTCTTGTATTATATGGGTGGGGTCCCTTAGCCCCCATTGATTCATAGCTCCGGTGAAAAGTGTTTAAAAATTAAAAAAATATGTTGCTTCTTATAGTTACTTATTACTATTGATTAGCCACAATGATATACCTATAGCTTAGTGGTTGTTAGGCATCATTAACAGGAAAACTACTAATGCATTAACAAGAAAATATACAAATCTTAATGGTCAATAACATCCACCTTGACAAAATATTTAGAGATTAGGGTTAGAAAAACACCATTCAATGGACATCTATCATTGACTTAAGAAAATTGTATTGTATTACATGTATACGTAAGGGATCAACATTTAATGGAATGACTTACTATTAATGGAATGAGCGAAGCACTATTATACAAGCACCATGGAGGAGTCAAGATATAAGTTTTTTTAACCATGACATTTGCTAGGCATCACTCTAGTAAAAAATATTAATGCAATGAGCAAGTTCTGTCAATAAAAGCACTCTTGAGGCTTCAAGTCTTTCGTAGTTTAGATCCTAAGTAATGGTCGCTAAGTTGATCAATAACAAAATATTTAAAGATTGGTTGTATCTAGGATTTTATTCATAGGACAACTATTATTAGAATGTGAAAAATTTCTACATTCTTTGAACTTGTGGGGGGTCAAGATATATGTAGTGTTGATCTTAGTGGTCACTATGTTCAGCCATAATGACCTATTAAAACTTCTCCGTATCTAGGTTATTATTAAAGCATAATAGTTATTGCAATGAAAAAAAAACCAACCCGATCACTACTGATGGGTACAAACATAAGTATTTCTTATCCTAGTGGTTCGTTAGGGTCAGTCGCAACATATTTTTTGGAGCTTAACGGTGTATAAGAATCATTAACAAATAAATATGTGCTTCTTATCCTTCCTATTACTATGATCAGCCCAAGGATATACCTATAGCTTAGTGGTCACTAGGCATCATTAACAGGAAAAATACTAATGCATTAACAAGAAACTATATAAATCTTAGGGTCAATAACATCCGCTTGGATAAAATATTTTGAACTTAGTGTTAGCAAAACACCATTCAATGGACATCTCTTTAATTAATTATAATTGTATAATCTCCTAGGTCATTAAATATCACAATGAGTAGTCAACACATACGAAATTTTGTTCCTAGCAGTCTCTAAGGTCAGTCACAACAAAATATTTACAAGCTTAGTGGTCATTATGATCAACATCGACAAATTATTTTGATCTTATTGTTTTCACAAGGCATCATTCACTGGACATCTATTATTGAACTGAGAAAATATTTGCATTACATGTTTTCTTTAAGGGTCACACATTGCTTAGCTCTCATTAGTTTGTTCCATGAATTTTTTTGAGCCAAGTGTTACACTAGATACCTTGTGAGGGATCAGGCCTTAACTATTTCTCATACTAGAATCGGGCCTTAAACTAGTTCTCATACTATTTACTATAAGTTATTGAAAAGAAGATAAAAATTCCACATTTTAATTATAAATGAAATCTTATAATTTTTAGTGTTGATATATCATTAGCTAATTTAACTAAAACAACCAAAGCCTGTAATTTTAATCTCTAAATGTTGTATATGCCTTTCCAGAACTATCAATTAAGTGAAACATTATTCAGAATTTTGTTTAGCCTAACTTCTCAAATAGTAGGTTTTATAATTCCCTGTTTTACTCATTTTCAAAGAGGAACCTACACAATGGATCTCTTTGCATTTTCACTTTGGCAGTCACATATATTTTTTTTTAAAAAATTATTTCAACAATTTCCTTAAGTAATCAAACAATTATTATAAACAAGCAAACAATTATTTGTGTTACTATTACTATTTCATCTTCTAGAAGTTACTATCATTATTTCATTACTACAATTTAATTTAAAATGAAATGTCTATACAAACCAGTCTGCAAACGATCCAAAATCCCTAAACGATTAACAACCCTAACTGAGAAAAATCTATTTTCCTTACCTTTTCAAACAACACCCATTTTGTTCACTTCAGTCATCATTGATGTCCATCTCAGTTATTTTACGAATCATTTCTCAGTCCTCTTTGAAAAAAATACCCATAACATGTTTTACATTACTCACAAGTGGGGTACACACATATTTAGCAAATCATTTAGGGATCGAAAAAAGAATGAAAAATGATGTCAAACCCTATCAGTTGAGAAGTGTTTGTCAAAGAGTGTTAAAGAATAGACATATTTCACTACTAAAAGCAGAGAAAATAGGGTTTCATTGAAAAGGATACATAATATTCTACATACATAGAATTTCAAAATTTTGGAAGGAGAAAAGGTGAGAATGCATACTAATTTTTGATGCCTTCACGAAAACAAACCATGCTTAGAATTTTGGTAATCAAACCATGATATGATTTTCCAATGAATTATTATGCTTATGGAGTTTTTCCCTAATGCCATTGTTCTCACACGAAGCTTCAAAATTTAATTTTCCTTGAAATATACTAATGAATGAAAATATATAATTATATGGAATGGACACTTCCAACTGCCACTTTCTTCACAATGCATGATTTACAAATGACACATGGTTGTGGTTATTACATTGCATATATTTAATAATTAATGGCTATCAAATGGCACACATATTTCAAATATCGCATGAAACTTTACTTTGTTCAGTTAATGGCCAATTAATTTTAGGGGAACCAATATATTAACCATATATGCCACATGCAAAAATTATCAATATTAACAACAATATCATCAAAAGAACATCATGCTCAATGTCAATTTTATCATCTTTAATGTACATAGTGATTATATAAGTATTCCATACTTTGACTATACTATAAATGATATGTGGTTGCAATTGATGTCTCACATATTGAATTATCATATTTTGAATATCGCATGAACTTTACATTGTTTGGTTTAATGGCACTCAAAAATATTAACCATATATGCCACACACAAATAATATCAAAATTATCAACATTATCAACGAAAAAGAACACCATGCTCATTGGAAATATTATTATCTATAAATTACATAGAGAGTATATAAGTATTCCATACTTTGACTATACTACTAGTGATATGTGGTTCAATTGATGTCTCACATATTGAATTATCATATTGTCCTCAACAAAAATATACATGTTTACCAACATCATTTTTAAATTGTTTTGTTACACAAACAATATCTTTGGATGTGTGTGTCAATGATCTTGGTGGTGCCCATGATGTTGATCATTGTAGGCATTTTCTGAAATAAAAAGGAAGAATGCAAAATAGGGAAGTATTAGCTAACTCCAATGCATGATCTTTTTTATTTTAAGATGGAATGAATGATGCAATACTATATTACTTAGGTTAAAAAATTGTAATTTACTGGGTAAAAAAGACTTGTGACTTGAAGTTGTACATCCAATATTTTCTCCATTATATTTCTCTCTTGTTCCATTCTTTCACACTCTAGTTGAACCCTTCCCAACTCAATTTATTTCAATGTCTGACTGAATATATGCATGCTATTTTGGATTACCTCTTTCAAATCCCCATAAGAGTTTATTTTTCTCTTCACATATTTTTTCTCTGAATTCCATTTTTATTCAAAGGGGTTTCTATCTTTTCTCCTTCCAAATTTTCAATGTTGATAGAAGGGATTTCTGATTTCCCTCTCATGTCTTTTCAGAAGTAGAAGTGGTTGTATTAACCCTCTCTTTTCCATTAAAACCAATAACCTTGTATGTTTTTATGTAATGTGATCTATATCTTCATAGAAATTCCATGTTGATTGTGTTTCCAATGTTGTGTTTTCCAATTGTTTCTCCTTCTTGAAGGTTTTCTTCAACTGTTCATCTTGTATTTACATTTCTTCCTAGTGAATGTTTTTCCACAAACTTCATTCAAAGCATCTGCTATATTATCCCAATGTTTCTTGCCGATATATCCATGGTTTAAATGTTCATACACCTCTTCGTATTTTGTAATAAATGTTTTCACATCAGATTTTGACCACAACTCTTCTTTGTATTCTTTCATCAACTCCTCTTTATTTCTATCTCTTTCATATGCATGGATTATTGAAAATGTTTTTTCTAATTTTGAATCATCGACATCATCAACAATATATGGAGAATTTAGATCGATTTGTGAATGTGGAATGCAAGGACCCAATTTTTGTGCACCACTTGTATTCTCTTACAAATTTGAGACACTATTTCCATCTAAGTTTTACATGTAAATTCCTTTACAAAGTTTGCTTAGTTGTGTTGAAAAAACCATATTTTTTGCATAGTTTCTTGGAGTTGATTTGAAAACTTGTGATTTAAAATGTGAAAACAAGGAAAATGGTGATATTTCCATGTCCTACAAATTTATCAGTTACTATAAACAATCACAAATGAAACAATTTACGTACTCCATCTTTTATCTAAACTTAATTTCATTTTCCATTTTCTAAAAATAAATATACAAGGGTCATGCTCTATAAAATCACAGAATCAAAACATGTGGAGAACCATTGAAAATTGGTTAATTACCTACTAACAAATGCAATATTTATAATCACTATGAAATGGGTGTATAAACTGAAATTCTTCAAAATAAAATAACAATGCTTTACCTCTTTTAATTTTTTTAACTTTGTTCTTCCCCCATTTGTGTATGTGCTCCTTGTTTTGTGTGGTCGCCTTCAAAAAGAGTATACAATTTTCCATTTTATCGCATTAAATACAGACGTTAGCAGATTTTGTGTGGATTAAAATTTAATATTGTACCACTTAATATTAAATGCAATACAAAAAAAAATAAAAACATACTCTAAAGTGGTGGATTTTACATTACATGGTTTAATGGCCATTTAATGTTTAGGGAAGCACAATATTAATTATGTAACATTTGACCTTACAAAAAAGTGTAATTGTTATTGTATTATAAAAATCTTAATCTTTCCCCTACACTATGAGGTTTATGGATAAAATTATACACATGGAAACGTGATCTAAAATTAAGGTAACATTTTTATAACATAATTTTTAATGTATGAAAACTACAATTCGACATTGGTTGAGACTTAATTTCAAAATTTAATTGAAATTAAGTCTTTAATAAAATTATTAATAAAAACTAGCATGTGTTACTTCTACTCAATATTATATACAATTATTAAAAACAAAGATATAAAATCTTAGAAATAATTAATACACATAATTGAATCAAAGCATATACCACCATCATTAATAAAATAAAGACTAAAACTTGAACTCTATACCATAAAATAAGCATAGCTATACAATTAGAGAATTAAATACATGAACGATTTACTTTGACACAATATTAATGGCCCTAAATTTAAGTCCAAGAGACGTTAGGCTATAGAAATTTTTTTACTAGAATGGCAGGTGAAAATATGCCCTTCGATATGTGAGTGATCCCTATTCCAAGTGTGAATCACACTTCATCTTGAAAATGCACGTACTTTTTCACAAACTATGGTGGATGCACTTCGTCGTGCATGAGGGATCACACTTCGACATGTGAGGGATCAATGTGTGAGGGATCACACTTTGATGTGTGAGGGAGATCACACTTCATCGTGTGAGGGATCACACTTTCATGCAAGGAATCAAACTTGGTAAAGATGTACGAGGCCATGACTCTCTCGCTCTATGATCAACTATCATTGTCACATCCATGTGTGATTTTTCAAACTTGGAATTGCACTCACTCGCAAATTGAAGTGTGATCGCCAACTTTGGCCTCCCATTCTAGTCAATATTTGAATTTTAGCGTGTAAAAAAATAATTATGTCATAGTGGCCATTAGGCTATACAAGTATTGAAAGCCATAGGGGAAAGAAGAAATGCATAAGCCAATGACTATGAGTGGTAATGTGTAGATAGTACCACTAGTTGTAAAAATCGAAGTCAAAATTTATAACTTGTATACTAAGAATTTAGAAAAAAGGTAGCCAATAAGATGAGTAAAATCAAGTCACATGTACAAAGCAACCAATAAAAAGGTGACACATCAACTATCCCAAAAAGGTGATTTCATTCACAAGAAAGGGCCAATATTAATTTTCTTTGTACTAAAAAGTACCTATTTTTAATCCCTTAGAAATACTTTTTCAACAAAATTTAAATGCACAAAATAAAATATGTGCATTATAAAAATCTTAATCTTTCCCCTACACTATGTGTTTTATGGATAAAATTATACACACACAGTAGTGGGATCTAAAGGGTGTAAAACAATTTGTTATATGTTTAAAGATTTGGATTAAATGAGGTTTTAAAGATGTTCATATAAGATGTATATTTTTATTTTCTCATTGTGATTTCAATTCTCCATACTAATGTTAAATATTTAAGTGTGATTTGTACTAATTTTCTCTATTTATTTGTGGATACAATTGAAAATGAACTCTATTTTTGAAGAAGGAGCACATGTGGATTTACTATCCAAAGGTGTGAAAGTTGCGGAGGGACTAGTTTATCCATCCAAAGATACACTCCATTATAGAGATGTGGGGTCTAGCTTATTCATTGTCACAATAAGTATTGTATTCAATGGCAGAGTGAGACTTCCATACACAATTGATGATTGTGAAACCCTAGCAGAAATTGAAAACAAGGGATACTTTATCCCATGGGAAAGGAAGAAAATGATTAAGCATGTGATTTCAAATGTTTCACATGTGGGGGTGATGGCATTCAAAACATCATGAGAAGTGACTCAGAGGATACATTTAATGAGGATGAGGGTTTGAATTCTACTAGTGATAGCCATTGTTTCACAACTCCTAAAGACAAGGATGAATTTTCTACAACCTATGTGGTGCTAAAACATAAGTGTCCTCAGAAAGAAGGTGACATAGCTGAAGGGTTTATATCCCTGGTACAAGAACAACATGTGATTTTGGGAGTGGTGTTGGGACCCACACACTTTGGTGTTTTTGTGGAGAATATTATAACTACATGCAATGATTTTATCCAAGTCTACAATGCAACAACGAAGTTTCTCGCCAATAAAAAAACTTAGTTTATCTAGAAACAAGAACTGCACTTCGTGTGAATGGAAATTTGAACTCCAAGAAACAACCACCACATCAAACAATGACTTCAATTTGAAGTTCAAGGGGTTAATGCCAAGTTGATACATTTTTGTTCAAAAGAACACAAATTTTTTGCAGAAGCAACAATTACAAATGTTTGTGAAGGAGACATGGTGCACTTTAAAAAATTAGATGGAAATACATTTGGGGTGCATGTTGATAAATTAATTATGCCTTTTTGCAAGGGTTTCTCCATATCAGAAGGATCTCTCATCCAATGGCTTGCCAGCTAGTTGGCCCATCAAGATGGTTCCATTATGGAAGTAAGGCTAAAATAAATTCTAGAAGAGTTCGGTAGAAATGTGGAGTGCATTTGAAGATCCATTTCCTCAATTGGTATACCCAAATTCATATGAATCCTCCATATGTAGTAGTAATGAAAACTTGATAAAAATACCTTACAATGCCTACAAAATGCCAAAAGGTAAATTCTACTCCATCTAGTACATCAAAGGCAATGGAAAATGATGAAAAATCAAGAGAGAAGAATTTTTTTCTGAAGTTGAGAAAAACCTTTTGCAAGGAAGGATGTCTCTCAATCTATCTCTAAGTGCTTTCAATCACAGTTGGAATTTAACTCTAGATATGAATGAACCTACCATCAAAAACTTTGTACTTAATACATTCACCACAAATGCTATCAGTTGTGATCAAGGTCAAACTTTATAACATAGTATAGATAAATTGAAGTTATGTGGAAGGGATGTATGTCAGAATGCATGGTATAGATGTCATGGAATCATGAAAAGCACCTATTACAGATATAAACAATCTTGGATTAATGGCGAGAGGAGGGTAGTAAATGGAAATATAGGAAAACAAAAACAAATGCCAAACACTATTGCAACTATTGCATTGATATCCAAAATGGTGGAGAAGAATTATGATATATCCCCACACATGTCTCATTTTAGTGGGACAAGATGGTACTAAAGTAACAATGAGATTGTTGCCTACATGTTATAGTTTTTCTTACATACTAAAAAAGTGTAATGAGGGCCTTTCATTATTGGGCCTTCCTCAAACGTCACAACCAAATCTCAAAAAATATGGCAAGAACATTTCTCCCATGTTTCAATCACCAAGAACAACTTCTTCACCAAATGTGATGAGTGCACAGAGCTTAAGAACAAATGTGCAATGACCTCATGTCTAAAAACACTGGCACAAATAGATCAATGCCATAAATGGCACAATGATTACATTCAAAGTTTTTCATGTAACTTACTATGCACATAGAGTGCAATCACAACAAAATCCTAATAGCTATTTGAGCATTGTGCATGAAAAAATGGACAAGATGAAAAAACTATAATACCAAGGATGGGAAAAAAATCAAAATCAATAAGCAATGCTATTAATCTCCCCATCACCTTGACTAGTATGTTGACACATGGGCACAAAATGGGGGTTTTGGGAACTTTGGTCTCCTTTTTTTGAGTGAGGAGAAAACTTCACAATAACATCATTGGCACTATGTATCGGAAGCTAGAAGAACCACTTACAGATCAAGTATGGTGATTTTTATATAGTAGTGGGATGTCAAAACACCCATTACATGATGCACTATTATTAAAAATGATGCATATGACAAGTGAAAGGATAATAAGAAAAATGAGGGTGCTCATACAACTAATACTATAAGTAGTTTGTTCAAGTTCATTTAGAAAACAACCACCAACTCTCTACTTGTAACTAGATAATGTTGCAAGTGACAAAAAAATCACACATTGTTTGTGTTTGCATCCATCTTTGATAGCTAGAAGGGTTTTCAACATAGTGTATGTGAGTTTCCTTCAGTGGGTCACACACATGAAGACATAGATGGGACATTGGCCGATTATCAACAACATTGTGCAAATTGGATACATTCTCTTTGCCACAAATAATGGACACTTACAAAACATGCCAAGAGGAGTCCAACACATTCACTCCATACCTTATCGAGGAATTCTATGACTTTAAGGCCTTTGTGGAACCACACTTGCTAGATGGTAACCACAAGATCATGGGTATCAAAAAACCAAAGATGTTTAAATTCTATGTCAAAGACAACAAGCCCATCATGGAGTTCAAAGCATCAATCTTGGATTTTGTCTGGTCACACTCAATTGAGATCTAGAAAATAGTGGATGGGAAACCTTTCTTTCCTAAAGGGGATCCTCCATTGGCACCCTTCAAAGAACCCAAAGAGATGGCAGACATGCAAGAGAGGCATTAGGCATACATCACACATTGGGAAAAGAGTTCAACAGATGGTGGAGAAGCATACTATGTTCCAAAGATTGCATATTGGAAAAATGTTCTACGTGCCCTAGAGAATCCCTTTGTCAATTGTAACATGATGAGAAGAGATTTTTTGGCCAAAAACAATTCAGGATAGTGCAATGTATGATCAGATAGTGGGTGCACCACATGTCTTGACATGGATAACTACTATTGTCAAAATGTCCTTTCAAATAAGGATATATATGTTGGACCTATTTGTGATAGACCTCGAGAGGAATTCAACCTAGTAGTGGATGTGAATGTTGGGAAGATGATACTAGTAAGACCGGATGATGATAATGTACCTATATGGATGGGCAAGGCGGAAGAACTAAAACTAATACAAGATGTTCACACAAACACTCAAAAGATAAGGGTACACTAGTGGGAACCCACATAGGAAAAGAAAATATAGAAAAAGAAAGGTACGAGGAATGCTTGTTGAAAAAGCAATGGTGGTGAAAATCAAGGGACACATCAGATATTGATATAGACAAGTCATCTGGGCATGGAGTCCAAGAAAATACATGGAAAGGAGTTCAAATTAAAATACCGAGTTGGGGTCATGAAGCTATCCAACAATACCTTGCACAAATTCAAGAACAATAATTAATACCCTTGTGAGGGATCAATGCTTATGTAATTTTCTTGAAGGATTGATTGCCTATGGAAATACATTTTCAAATCCATTTCCTCAAAACAACTTGTTTAATGTAATTCTTAACTCTTTGTTGTTCTTTATGATTTATAGAATGGAAAAGCATAAAAGTAGTTGACTTTATCACACAACTTGCATATTTACAATATCACGGTATTTTTTATATAGATTTATATAAAAATTATATCAATATATAATATACATAAAATATTAAATAAATATAAATTTGAAGTATTTCAATAACTATTGTTTTTGTATTTTTAAAGGAAATATTGTAAAATTACCGTCATCTAAAAATTGCTTGACAGGTATAAAAGGCCATCAAATTTAACCCCTGGGCTGATGTAACTTTGTGGTGCCTAGGCTTATGTAACTTAAGCCGCTAGTTTTATGTAGCTTAGTGGTTGGTGGGCTTATGAAACTTGCTACTATCGGTAGGCTGGTGTAACTTTCCAGCCGCTAGGATTATTTCACCTAGATGAATCTACTCTTGTGTAAATTAGTGCCACTAGGCTTATGTAAGTTAACAACCTATACACTTATGTAAGATATAATGGCCATCACTAGGCTTATGTAAGTTAACAACCTATATGCTTATGTAAGATAGCAGCCACTAGGCTTATCATGGTATTATGTAACTTAGAGGCCACAAGGCTTATGTAACTTAGTGGCTGCAAGGAAAATGTAACTTAGTGGCCGCAAGGCAGATGTAACTTTGACCCCACTAGGCTAATTTCACCTAGCATGCACTTTCATCATGTAAGTTAGCAATCGTGAGGCTTATGTAAATTAGTGGCTGTAAGGCAGATGTAACTTTGACCCCACTAGGCTGATTTCATCTAGCATGCACTTTCATCATGTAAGTTAGCAACCATGAGGCTTATGTAAGATAACGGCCACTTGGCTTATGTGGGGATTCAAATAATAACAAACTAGAAATCCTAAAATAGTGAAACTAAAATCCAAAAATCAGGATTTATAAATTGGATTACAATAGTGGTTATAATAAATTGGATAGGATTTAGTCCATGTAAACCTATTCCCAAAATCTATTCCCTATTCCCTATTATTCTAATTGTGAATTCTCACACTTCATCTTGAAAATGCTTGTACTTTTTTCATTGAGGTATCACATGTTGTGTGAGGGATCACACTTTGATATGCGAGTGATCACTATTCCAAGTGTGAATTCACACTTTGTTTTGAAAATGTGTACTTTGTCATGTGTGAGGTATTACACTTCGATGTGTGAGGGATCACACTTCGACGTGAGAGGGATCACACTTCTTCATGCGATGGATCACACTTTCATGTGTGATGAATCACACTTTGTAGATGTACGAGGCCATGAATCTCTCACACTATGATGAGCTAGCATTGTCATCATGTCCAAGTGTGAGTTTTGAACTTGAAATTTTTCTCGCTCACATTGAAGTGTGATCACCACTTCTGGCCTCCCATTGGAGTCAATATTTGAATTTTAGCATGTAAGAAAAAAACTACATCACAATGGCCACTAGGCTATACAACTTTTGAAAGCCATAGGGGAAAGAAGCCAATGACTGTGCATAAGCAATGACTGTGAGTGGTAATGTGTAGTATAGTACCACTAGTTGTAAAAATGAAGTCAACATTTATGACTTTTATACTAAAAATTTAGAAAAAAGGTAGCCAAATAACACAAGTAAAATCAAGTCACATGTACAAATCAAGCCAATAAAAAGATGTAACTTTGACCCCACTAGGCTGATTTCACCTAGCATGCACTTTCATCATGTAAGTTAGCAACCACTAGGCTTATTGAAGATCATGAGGCTTATGTAAGATAGTGGCCACTTCACTTATTATGTAAGATAGGCTTTGGATTATATGGTAGATTCAAGTAATAACGCTTAGAAATACTAAAATAGTGAAACTAAAATCCAAAAATTTGGATTTATAAAGATTACAATAGTGGTAACTTGGAATATAATAATAGCGCTTACTTATATAATAATTGAAATCCACTTGGCTTATGTGGGGATTCAAATAATAACAAAATAGAAATCCTAAAATAGTGAAACTAAAATCCAAAAATGGGATTTATAAATTGGATTACGTAAAAATGGTGGTGAATGAAATATCGGAGTCTTAATTCTTTGGAATATGTCGCTATTTGGAATCCAATATTTTTTCCAATCCATTATTTTGAAAATGGTAGCTCATGGCACCAAACCAAATTTCCCAACATGTCCGGATGGCTTGGTGAATGCTATTGGAGGCTCTTTTCAAAGTGCAGACAACATTGTTTCTTTCGGGATACCTCATCCAAACGATCCGTAAGAGCCCCGAGACCAAAAAAACACTATAATTTCAATGGGTGATTTATCATAATTTATAGCACCTAGAGACATCTCATTTGATCCTAAACCTCCATGTAGGGACCCTCTACAAAATCCTATCTCAGATTTTCTGATATTGATTCAGTGCTCTCATTATCCTATTGTTTGCAAACGCGTGAAATACTACAGTTTGAGTCAGTGTAAGGCTATCAAACACAATATTTTACAAACAGTAGATCATGACACCAAACCGAATATGCCAACACATCCAAATAGCTAGGTAGGATTTGTTTCGGTGTGGGATGATGTCGTTGCTTTCAGCTACCTCGTCCGAGTGCGGTCCTTAAGAGCCACGAGACCAAAAATGATATAACTTCGAAGGGTGGTTTCTCAAACTTTGTGGCACCTAGAAACATCTTGGTAGATCCTATACCTCCACGTAGGGACCCTATACAAAATCCTATCTTTGTTTTATCCATCTCAATCTGGTTCTCTCGTTGTCCTATTGTTTTGCAAACACGTGAAATATTGTAGTTTGAGTCAGTGTAAGGCTGCCAAATGCAATATTTTATAAACGGTAGCTCATGAAACTAAACCAAATGTGATAACATGTTTGTATGGATAGTTGAATGCTAGTGGAGGATTTGGTTTAGTGTAGGATGATGTCGTTGCTTCCGGCTACCTCATCAGGTGCGAGTCCCTTAAGAGCCCTGAGACCAAAAATGTTATAACTTCGATGGGTGATTTCTCAGACTTCGAGGAACCTAGATACATTTCATTATATCCTACACCTCTGCGTAAAGACCCTCTACAAAATCATATCTCATTTTTTTCCATCTCGATTTGGTGCTCTCACTATCCTATTGTTTGTAAACATGCGAAATATTACGGTTTGAGTCGGTATAAGGTCCAAACACAATATTTTGCAAATAATAGCTCATGGAACCAAACCAATCTGCGCCAACATGTCTAGATGGCCATGTAAATTCTATTGTAGGATTTTTTTTTGTTGTGGGACGGTGTCGTTGCTTTCAGGCTACCTTGTCAAGGGCGCAGTCCCTTAAGAGCCCCAAGACCAAAAATGTTATAACTTCAACGTGTGATTTCTCAGACTCTGTGGCACCTAGAGACATGTTGTCAGATCCTACACCTCTACATTGAGACCCTCTACAAAATCCTGTCTCATTTTTCTCCATCACCATTTGGTTCTCTTGTAGTGCTATTGTTTGTAACAGTGAAAAGTAATACAATTTGAGTTAGTGTAAGATTGTTCAATGTAATATTTTTCAAACAGGATCTCTTGGCACAAAACCAACTATGCCAACACATCGGGTAGCCATGTAAACACTAGGGAGGTGTTTTTTGGAGGCCAAAGCTCATGGTGCTTCCGGGGCTACCTCGTCCAAGCATAGTCCCTTAAGAGCCCTGAGACAAAAAAATGCTATAACTTTGATGAGTGATTTATCAGACTCCATGGCACCTCAAGACATCTTATTTGATCCTAAACCACTATATTGTGACCTCTAAAAACAATCTATCAGTTTTCTCCATCTCCATTTTGTTATCTTGTTGTGTTATGTTTTGTAAAAAGTGTAAAATCGCATTTTGAGTCATTGTAATGATCTGTGCCAAGACATCGGGGTGGCGGATAAATTCTAGGGGAGGTTTTTTTGGAGTTAAAATCTCCTGGTGCTTTTGGGCTACAATGTTCTGGGACTAGTCCCTTAAGATCCTTAAGACCAAAAATGCTATAACTTCGACGATTGATATCTTGGTCTCCGTGGCACCTTGATAGGTCTTGTTAGATCATAAACCTCCATGTTGGGACCCTCTATAAAAAAATTCTTAGATTTCTCCATCTCCATTCGATTCTCTTGTTGTGCTACTATTTACAATAGTGAAAAATACTACTGTTTGAGTCAGTGTAAGGTTTTCCGATACAATATTTTACAAACGGAAGCTCTTGGCACCAAACCGATTGTGCCAACATGTCAGGGTGTCTATGTAAATGCTAGGGGAGGTATATTTTTGGAGGCCAAAGCTCCTAATGCTTCGAGATACTTTGTCTAAGCGTAGTCCTTTAAGATCCCTGAGACGAAAAAAGACTATAACTTGGATGGGTGATATCTTGGTCTCTATGGCACCTAGAAAGGTCCCGTCAGATCCTACACCTCCATGTCATGACCCTCTACAAAATCCCATTTCAATTTTCTCCATCTCAATTTGGTCCTCAATATGTCCTATTATATGTAAAAGCATCGAATAGTCCAGTTTGAGTCAGTGTAAGGTTGTCAATTGCCAACCATGTGAATAATATAGGTGTTTCATACAATATAGGTGGTGAAATGAGAATTTTAATAAAATATTTTTACAATATAGGTGGTCAAATAATAATTTTTGTTGTTGTTCCTTTCTAATATTTAATTTACCTTAGCTTTACTTGGCTATGGAAATAATAAATTCTCTACTAACAGTGCCAACCATGTGAAGGTGGAAGCTTTTTTGGCGCCACTAACCTACATAAACATGTATTATTAAAAATTAAATAGAATTTTAAATCCTATAGAATTTAAACAAAATCATTAAAGTAAATATTAAAATTAAATTCAATGAACCACATAGATCAACTCTACTCTTGACAATAGCAAGAATTGCCTCATGATCTGATTCACTAACCTTCCATGATTCTTGTTTAATGGTCTACCTCAATATTTGATCAATTTAATATTTTTTGCAAGAACCAAATATGAATAGTGAAGTATCTTTTGATGTACTTCATAGTCTTCAAACAACCAAGTGTTTGATTTTTTATAGGATATCATCAAATCCAAGTTCCAGTGACTACCACTAACCCAATGGGATACTCAAGGCCTTCACCATCAATGATTGTGGAAGTCAATTTTTTCCCTCTACATAACGAGAAAAGAAGTAGTTTGTTCCCTCTTCGTTAAATTTTGTCACAATAACTACAAAAACATGCCCTACATCACAAAGTAAAACTCAATTCAAATTTAAAATACATTAAGATTTGATCATTTAATAATTTATAAATCTAAAACATGACATACATATGTACCTTGTTGCACTAAATCAGAGACTTGGTCAAAGTCAGGTGATGTTGTCATATGATCTGAAGACACTGCAAGTTGTAATGCTTGTGGAACTTCATATACATTGTCGAGTGGAATTAGAGGTCTACAAATCCATTCATCCACCCACTGTTATGACTCACATTCATTCCACACAAAATCAATGCATGATATAAAAAAACATGCCATGCACCTAGTATAAAAATTCCAAAAACTTGAATTTGAACTACTTTAACGAGTGCATATCACTTGATCCCTGCAACGGTCATATAATCTTCATATCTTTCCAAATGTTGTTCCTATATCAACCGAAAATACCTACAAACCTTTGAATTGTCTTGAGACCCCATGTTCTTGAAACACCACTCAACCATTTTTCTTGCATCTATAAATTTAGCATCATCCTTAAAATTTTACTCTTCTCTTGCAAGTTATTTTTTCACACATGCTCCTACACCATCATACTCTCCTTTCCCATGTCTTGCATCAGTAAAAGTCCAAATATGTTGTACACCTATTTCTTTATGCATCCTACTTAGCCAATAAAACATTTATGCATTCTTGAATTGTGATGTACAGTTGTCCAACCAAATGTAATGTTGATTGAATAAAATGTTCCTCTCATTCAAGTTCACATAAAACACCTGGAAACACCATTACACATTTTTTTGTAGAATGTGTCCAATCATCAATAATGTAGAAATGATACTCTCTTAATATTTTTGATCTTTCTCAGTGCTTTCTGGAGAGTGCATGAATGCTATATGCATGAAAATAACAACTTGCACCGAGTTATAGTATTGAGACTAAACCTCCATTTGTGGCTACAATGTGTAATTATCTCTGCGAAGTCAACTATGAAACAATAATTCCAACTAGGAATATGTCCTTTCTTAAATTGAATTTTTCATCCAACCATTGAGCTCTATGTGTGTGCCTTGCATACTCATAAACAATTTCCTCTTTGACCAAATATTCTATTATATGTAATTGTTATAAAACAAGCTCACACCTCTTAGATTCTTTTTCATCTTTTAATTGATATTCCACGGATTTATATTTTTTGAAACCAACCAATTCTTTTCTTATTGAATTTGTACTCTCCTCATGGATACAAATTTTCATATTTGGTAAGCCACCACATACGTTGCACATTCCATCAAAACATGCTTTGTTATAAAAAATTATCTAGTTGATTTTTCACAAAATATTGTCTGTATAAGTTCCCTTGAAGATTTTGGTGGGAAATTTAATGCACACTCCTACAATATGATGTCAGTATACAAAACATGACGTATTTGAAAAAAATCATAATGCATTGAAAATCCAACATGATGCCCGTAACAACAAGTGGTACGTGAGCGATTGATTTTCACATAAAAGGGTTTGTTCATTTCAAAGAATCTTTCACTAATGTTAATTTGTGGATTTTCATTCTCAAAATTAGAAAATAATTGTGTTTGGGTCATATCTAAGAAATGTTTTGCACACGATTCATGATTACAAGAACCTATTCTTATTTTTATTATATCTCTCATATTTGATGACACCTTTGTGTTCTCATTCCAAAATTTTACAATTAATTTTTTAGAATATCGATGTATTCTTTTCTTTTGTGGGAGTCTCTTTAGAGAAATTTCAATAGCTAGTTTTATTAACTAACTCAAGAATTTTACATCTCCCTATTGCTTTCATTAGTGTTTTTTTGTTTAGCTTCAAAACACTACTTTTTTTTTTTTTTTCTAATCAAGCGTTTATTATCTATTTTATCACTTATTATACAATTAGTAAGTGCACATTGTGTAACATTACTATCTTTGGTGAATTTGTTGACACCTAAAGTTTGGTATGATTTATGTATATTTTCAACAATTGACGCATTTCGATCAACAACATTATGTGTTCTTAACCCTAAGGTTTTCATTATAGGTCTCATCTTAATTAATTTCATCAATTTAACAAATAATTGAAATCTTTGTGTGTTATTTAAATTCGTAAAGTAATTATCCCAAATTCCCCTATCTTTTCTTGTATTTCTGTCAAACATTTTGTTAGGCATTAGTTTTATAATGTTTTCATCAATTTCAATTAAGTGAATTGGTTTTCTTCACAAAATGGAAGGAGATGTTCTAAGAGGTGAAGATTCATTAAGAGGGTTACTTTCTTCATTCAATGTTTCCATACAAATTTCAGGATTAACATTTGGATTCTCAGGTAAAGGTTCAACATTTGGATTCTTAGGTAAAGGTTCAACATTTGGATTCTTAGGTAAAGGTTCAACAATTGGATTCATATCAATTTCTTCATCCATACCAACATTATCATTCAATTCAATATCAACATTCATAGAAAATCATTATTCTTAGATACATTAGATACATTTGATATAGTAGATGTACCTTTCCTTGCATGAAGTTTTTGCATCCTCTTCACTTTCTTAATTCTCAGCTCTTCCAATTGCTCGGTGTCTTGTTATTGAATTTATTCTTGTCCTTATGTCGTATTTTTTCTCCATGATTGTAGAATAATATATTGTGGGGTAGGGGACAAGATGAACTACTAAAAATTCACAAAGAATGTATAGGAATCTATAGACTAGACATAAATAGGACAGAAAACCTATGAAGGAGGCAAAAAGACATTGGGGGGCATAAATATGTAAAGAACATAACGTGTATGAGTTATAACGCGTACACGTTACAATGCATACGTGTTATGTTATTCCCCTTTTCCAAGCCATGCCTCAAGACTTGGATCCGGTTTAGATCCCCAAGCCTGAGGCATGGACCTGCACAAACACAACAAACCACGTGTTTTTGCAAGAAAATACAAAAATTCCACTTCCACCATGATAAATCAACATAAAACGATTGATTCGTTTAAAAAAAATTATACCATGACGTAGAGTAGAGTTTCTTCTTTCTAAAAATATATTTTTTCAAATTTTCTGACTAATATAATGTTTCCATATTATTTATTTTCTAGTTCTATGCCTTTTTCTATCTATTTTTTAAATTTTAAACATGTATATATTTCATCGTATATCTTTTTTTGGCTCATCGAAATTGAAATTTTTATACTAGCCCAAACTAGGCCTAATTCTATACATATTAAAAAAAAATCTAATTTTCGATATGTTTTTAGGTAGTTAGGGGGAACGATTAGATCTCTGTTATGTTTTTAAATTTAAAATTATTGTACTAGAAAAATAATAAAAAATAAATACTCCCTAAAAAAATATTTTAAAAAATGGATCCCAAACTAGATGCTTCTAGCTATCTTTCTACCAAAGGGTTTTCAAAAATACAAAATGGCTCTCAAAAAATGGTGGGGGCACAAAAGTCACTCTATTGTGTTTTTTTAACAAAAATAGGATCACCTATTGGTATTTTAGTTATTTGACCCACTTAAACTTATATTTTTTTAATAAAATTTATTAGCTTATAAACTAGACTCAAAATTCTACGATTCATGTTCATACAACATCTTCCAATTTTGAGTGTAACTATTTCAAAAAACTCGTACAAGTTGAAGTTTTTTATTTTTATTTTTAGAAAAATGTGTCCACTTAAGACCCCCTTTTGGCCCCCAACTTGGTGCACTTACCCCAAATATTTTTTTGGTCTGATGGTTACACATAATAGTTCAAATCCTCTCGCCCCTTCTTTTCACTTAGTCGTTA
The DNA here is from genome assembly GCA_018340775.1 of Taxus wallichiana var. yunnanensis. NCBI lineage: Eukaryota > Viridiplantae > Streptophyta > Pinopsida > Cupressales > Taxaceae > Taxus > Taxus wallichiana. Next base: position 345,005,552 of record CM031240.1, on the reverse strand, counting down.
TCAATGTTATCTCAAAATACCTCATCGAGTGGTCATGGGAAGGGGGATGAAAATGATGTGGGTGCATGCATCAAATTTTCTCTAAAGAAATAAATATTTGATTATGAAGGATACCAATTGATTTATTCCCATAGTTTTATTGAATTGTGTAGGAAAAATTTTACAGTTCAAGAAACCTCATGAGAGTAACATGCCCCTACACAAAGTGTTTTAGGAGATAATAGGTACGTGCATAACATATGCATCTTGGTGTGAAATTGATAATATCAATTACACATAAGCTTGTGTACATTTTACTTAATTTTGGTTTTGTTAAACTATATTGATTTTACACGATTATTCAGGTATTGATTGAATGGAAAAACTTAGATGTGAAAGGATTCCTAATTCTATGTCTTTGCACTCTATGATGAGTGTTGATAGTAATTGGACAATGCATACAAGGGATTATTATTATTATTATTTTTATGAATGCATGAAAAACCATATACATAGTGCAATAGTCAACAACATGGTTATGTAGGTGAGTGGAAACAAGTTCCTTTAGTTTTGGATGATTCATATGGATCAAATGAGGATGATAATTTTAAAGATGTGCCCTTGATTTCACCTGATTATGACCACATATTAGGACTTGTTAAACAATACATTTTTGTAAAAGGATTGTCTTTAATCATTGAATTAATTTAGAATTAATAATGATACATAATTAATTTTAAAAATTTCAAATATTTATCATTCAGTTCTAACAACAAAAACTTGTTTACAATGATTGTATTTTGGGTGATGTGTTTGTAGTCATTGAAAAATAATTAAATCTTGAGAAAGTGGAGTAATAATTCTTGAGTTGCACAAAAGAGAGAACAAATCTAACAAGTGAAATAAAAAGTGAGGATACAAAATTTTGTACTGGCTCAGTTATAGTGCATGGAACATATTTAAGGCAAGTGAAAGTCCTCTAAAGTGGGATTCACTTTGTTGATTATGAACAGACAACAAGGTATATCATTACACCCATCATATAATTGCTGTCATGTTATAATTACATGAGGCGAAGAATAGACGCAGACGCAAAAATGGAGACTAGATATAGAAGATCATGGAAATTTTTTACAGGTCATTAAACAATGAGTTGAACCTCTTGGTATTATGTAGACTATATTACACATGTGAACCATAATCAACTTTATTGGTGCTTATTAAATCTTTGGCCTATAGTTTCTCTACCTATTATCATATTATATTATGAATTGGTGTTATTTACTTTTTGTGTGGAATTTTTATACGTAGATGGTGTTGTTAGATTTCATCTAATATAACTTGAGAAAAATAATGAAAATATGTGAATGTTAGTTGCCTAATTTATTGTAGGTAAGATGAGTTTGAGAAGACTCGTGTACCTTAAATGTACAATTAATAATTTTGATGTGTACATTTTGAATTGAAAATAGTTTCTTTTTATGCTACAAAGAGATGTCTAATGGATATACATAACAATATAATCTCTTATGGGTGTCTAATGGATATACATAAGGAATGTATTGATATGAACACTAGTGTAATTTAGGATTTCTATGGGAACAATGAATGTTGATAACTCTTGATATAACCACAAACCAACAAGTCACAATATTAGGCTTCTCAAATTCACTTCTATAGGTGATTGATGACTTGTTACTAATGTAGCTTTGTTGATATATTTTGAAGACGATATGGGCTAAAATCCCTCTATTAGTGAAATATATTAGGATAAATAAATATATCATTCCAAAAAAATATGATGTTATAGCTTGATTCATTTTCTCAATTGTAGGATGTTGAACTATATAAAATAAAACCAACATTGAATGATCCTAAATATATATATCATCTATCACATGTCATGCCAATAATTTAACAATATGACCATTGGTTTAATCAAAAATATAAGTAGGTACTGTTGTTAAACCTCGAAGAACCTTAGATTCAATATCAAAATATTGACTATGTCTAAGTATTAAATACAATCTATTCTCTAAATGGTAGCTCAAGTAAGGAATTGAGACCAATTATATAAGATGTTTCATGGCCTTAATTTATTATATTTAGTAAAATAAATCTAATGTACATGGATATAAATTCGTGATGTTATTTTTCGTTTTCTTATACTTAAATATGTTTATTGATAAATATAACATGACTCTTTTGCATGTTTTTGTATTTAACATATCACACAAAATGAAATACATGCACATTATAGTATACACTCAAATTTTAGTTTTATAAATTCCTAGATTGGAGACAAGAGAGAACACACTATATACGTGTGCAATTATCTAGATCATAGATCACTGAGCACACACGTGGAGCATATATGAAATTTATAGCATTTTATTTTTACTGAGAAATAACATACATTAGTAGTTTTATATTATTTAATTAATCCTTGAAAAAAAAACATGGAATAAAGTGAGACCTCTAGAACATGATTTTGATTTCTCTATGAAAATCATGCCTATATCTACTCTAGCTTGAAAATCCCCTTATCACTTCAACAAAATTGACCTTTAAGAGTTGAATATCAAGAAAGATGATATATATATATATATATATATAAAGGCATAAATATGAAATCATAATTATTATCCTATACCTAAGTTTATATATATGTGTTTATATATATATATATATATATATATATATATATATATATATATATATATATATATATATATAAACTTAGGATAATAATTATGATTTCATATTGATGCCTTATAGATTAACTAACACCCTAATAGATTTTAAAATTTAATGAATATTATATTCTTAGATTATTTGGATCCCACTTTTTTAGTTTTCCTTGAACACATTATAATTTACTTAAAGAATGAACAAGAGCTTAAACATCATCTATGTTTGGTCTTGCAAAGGCTAAAGTAACATAATCTTTAAGGAAATTATCCAAATGCTCTTTCTTTCAACAAGATATCCATTAGCTTGGGTACATTATTTTTAAGAATGGAATTTATTTAGACCTAACTAAAATTCCTGCCATATAAGAGTGGCCTACTCCTAATTTTTTTCTTGATGTTTATAACATCATGGAACTCTTGCCACCATTATAGGTGAATTGTTAATAAAGTTTCTAAGTTAGCTACTTCAGTAAAAGGAAAATAAATTTTAATTCCAACTCTTGGATTTGAGGATGCATTTTAGTAGATCTAGTAACTTATAACCTTAGCTCCAATCCTAGATATTATAGATCCCACTTAGAAATTTGAGTTTAGAATGATTCTTTCCTAGATGGTTTTAAGGGATTGAATGTTTAGAAATATAGATGTCTATAATTTAAAAGTGACTAGATATGGACATAACGTACATAAAGGAAAAATGATAACAATCTTTGATCCTATCAATAGGAATTATTATTTCGCTACCATATTTAAAATAAAGTTTAGTTATTGAGATGAAATTTTGGAATAGAAATTGATTTTTGATTTCTATTTAGAAACTTGTGCATATAGCCAAGGACTTTTTAAAACCATGATGTGCTGATTATTCCTTGTAATTAGATGGAATAATAAGGTACCAAGGAAGTCTTTATGTTTCAACTATAGGAGTTTTTTGTGAGAAATAGATGAAGGTCCAAGTCTACAAGGATCCTCTATTTGGTCACCTTGGGGTCATAAAGATGATTCATAAGCTTATACAATTGTATTTTTGGCCTACAATGAGGAAAGAGGTAGGTTTGTTAAGTTTTAGATTCTTGTAATTAAAATGGGGTGAGATTGAACATTTTTACGTTAAGGAATTTTATACCCTTGTGACATCCCTAGAGATAAATCAACTATTATTTTTATGGATTTCATACCTAGCTTTCCCCTATATCATAATATAAATAATACTATTTTGGTTATAAATGATAAATTGATCGAGATGTCTCACTTTATTGATTATAAGGATGATGCTACATTGAAAAATGTGTCATTTGGAAATACATATTCTTCATCCCAAGCTTTTTAATATTTTCTTAAAATCATATTAAATATTTATCTTTACATTGTATATAAGTTAATTTACTTTAATTGCTTTTATTGTTAGTTAGGTTAGAAATTTTTGAGTGGGTTTCTAACCATATTTCAATGGGACTAACATAATTATATCCATTCACAATCATGTTAAACATCTCATTTGTTGTTACCCATTTCTTCACTCAATCAAGCCAAATGTTTCAATGCAAGTGTTTTCATAGGTCATAGATTTGAAACAAAAGGGATAGATACTTAATGATTTTAGATATGATATTAAAGAATTTTTGATGTAAATATCACAAGTATTTTAATTGAGAGAGTAAATTATTTCTATAAGTTTAATATTTTTTAAAGTGAATTTATTTTTAAAAATTTAAACCACAAAAGAAAAAAATTAATGCAAACCTTTTTCATGTGTTTATTAAGGTATATGTGATCAAAGTTTTAGTGTGTAATGTTGTTAGGTGTTTCACATATTAGAATGTTATTTAGTATGTGAAATTTGGTCCTTATTATCATTGTGATTTTATAATCAAATGTAACTATTTTCTTCACCCATCATTGAAAACATATATTGAAACATGAAATATATTTGAATGAACATGAAAATGGATTGAATGTTTCTTATTTCTTAATTTGCACATTTCATACTTGTAGTTATTATCATGAAATGGAGATGAAAAATGTACTTATTCAAGTTATGAGTTTTGCATTGTAGACTAAATGTACTTTATAGCGATAATGATTATCGATATCTAAACTTATCATTAGACTAATTGTTAAAATAGAATAATTAAGGTAGTTCTTTCAAACTATTATATATTTACCTCAATTTCTTTAATGTGGGTGTTAATTTTATTTTTAATGTTAGATATAGAGATAAATTCAACATATATCAACAAAATACATGTGAAATTAATAATTTTGAACACAAAATATCAATAAATCATATATATATATATATATATATATATATATATATATATATATATATATATATATAACTAGTGTATATACAAAAATAATGTTCCAACACACACACACAAACACACACACACACACACACACACACACACACACACACACACACACACACACACACACACACATCTGAGTCATGTCAAAATATCATGTACAAACTATATACATACAACATGAAAATGAATGTATACATCTATAATCTCCATCATCTACTAGGGTGAGTATATGATCCCTCACCATGCTCGCTACACCTTTCATTTATAAAAATAAAAATATACATAAGATACTATATATAACATGATATTAAAATATGAGAGAAATTATAAATCTTTTTCAAATAATTTAATATATCATACAAATAAATTGAGTACCTATGAATCTTTTTGTGGGCGGATTATGGGAATATCTAAAGTAGATCCTTGTGAAAATAAATAAATTCAAATGTAAGTGGTTGATACAATTTTTTGGAATAAAACATTAATCACAAATTACAATTTAGATTTTATCATCTAAAACACTATATATATATATATATATATATATATATATATATATATATATATATATATATATATATATATATATATATATATATATATATATAGCGATCTATGGGCACCACAACTATAGTGAATGTGTCAACCTCGACACTAATGGGCACCAAAGATGATGTGTAAATCTTCAAAATCATGATACCTCAACACTAATAAATAAAGATGATGTCAATAAACCAAAAGTCATGATATCAATATCAATTAATGCACCATAATGCTTAGGGCTCATGGAGCCAAAGATGTGAATATGTCATATAGGATACACTTGTACACACACACAAAGCACCATAATGCTCACTACACACACACACACACACACAAGCCACACACACACACACACACACATACCACACACACACTTGATTATACACACACACACACACACACATTATATTATAAAGTAATAATTTAAAAAAAAATCAATTAAAGTTAGGTTTTAATTTTCACGCACCAAAACTGAATAGTGCTAAACATCTGTTGTAACAATAACAACAAGTGGTCCAATTGTAACCATTATGGTATTATGCTCACGATATTGAGTAGAATATGTGCTACCACGAACATTCCTCTACTCCAAATTTAACCTAATACTCTTGATAGCAGAATGTTATGATCCTCTTCAATCACCTCATATAGTTGCAATATGTTAGTAGACATGATGTGTGTTAGTCGATGTAACTATGTAACATATGTAACTACAAATACCTCGGGAAAAGATATCAAATGCGAATGATCATAATAATTGCTAAGTGCGTGATTGATACTACTACCGGGATCATGGTTATCGTGTATCTAATTGAATTTTCCCACACAATCGAAGATATAAGTTTGGTCTCGTGAGAAATTCTCCTAAGTCCCTCTATCTCCCCCTCATGGGCACTCTAAATAATAAGAACAATAACATCATGAAAAACACCTAGGAAATGTTGTGTCCTTTGGACACAAGTTGTCTCACGTCAACAATAAAAGAGCTCCTTCTGTCGATTTGTAGGTTTGTCACTAATGCACCCACACCCCTTACCAAAATAATTTGGGATACCTAAATAGTTCACATTTAGGTTTAGGTGAACCTCAACATATAGCATTATAATGATGTATAAAGGTAATCGATCATTGTTAGAAAATTTTCCTTGGGAGGCCAAACATATAAGATAAATCAAAGGTGCACAAAGGTGACAGTACATTTATTTATGTAATATACCTTGATTTTTTTCCTACATAGCTCATCAAACATGAGATCTTAACAACTTTCTTAAATCAGAGATTAAAAGGAACTCATAGAAGAGGTTGTTAAGATCCATAATGATATATAAAATGAGTAGATGATAGTTAAGAGAATGAGGAATGAGTTTGAGGAAGAGTGTAATAATTATAATTTCACTTTTGACACATTGAGTGAGATAAATAAGGTAGATAATGATACCATGGTTAAAGAAAAAGTGACTAAAGAAAGGAGTAGGCACTATGAATTCTATGAGGTGATTGAGTTTCGGGTTAAGATATTGAATGAATAAAATGAGAAATTGCAAGAGGCAAGGTGAGAAGGAATATATGTCACCTTCAACATTGGTGATGAAATAGATAAGATGCCTTGTCAATTTCATGATGAACATCTAAACACATGGCCAAATCTTGAAAGATTCATTGAGGTTACAAAATTACTTGAAAACAATTCAAAATTGAAGAAAATATTTTATTTGCATTCAATTGAAAATATCATTTTGTATCAAAATGTTTTATATGCTTTACAATGGTCCTAAAAAATGTTCAAAGGATTCCATGAAGATTGATCATTGTGGCCAACACCTGCAATTTTCTCAAGAAATATTCATGTGTCCTAGATGATAAAGTGATTCAAGAGATGATAAAAAGATATCATGAGTATCAAAAAGAAAAAGTGTTGCAGACATCATCAACATGTCATCCGATCAAGAAGAAGAAAAGGAAAATTATGATGAGGAAGCTAGTTGAAATTTTTATAGATCTTCATTTTCTCTTACGAATGTAGTTTTCCAAGATGATTTCACATCTTACAAATTGACATGTAAAATCACTTGGTATTTTCATGAGAACCGATCAATGTGCTTTAATTAAGTAGATGTAATATTTATTATTTTTAAAACCGGGAATTGGTCAATCGTGTAATTGTTCCTATTTTATCTCTCACATGAACTTGTCTATAACTATAAGAATGTTCAAAGCATTCAAGATGGCATTTTGAAAAATGTAAGCAAGGAATTTTTATATGTTAAGAGTAAAATGTATTTTCTAGGATTTTTTGAGAAAAGAATAAAATTTGTATTTTGTGTTTCTTACTATTAAGCAATAAAAATATCTACCTTTAAAACTTTGTGTTGAAATCAATCTTGATATTGTGTTATTGTTCTTATGTTCAATACATTATAATCTTTACAATTCCATATATTTGTTTTTAAGAATTAGCCTATTTTATTATTATTCTACTTCACTTGTGTGAGTAAATTAGGAAATACATTTTCCATTTGAAAAAACCAAGTCTTTTTCTATCTTTCTCTATTATTATCACTATAAATTTTAAACTATATTTATCTTCTCATTCCTTTACAATAATGAAATTAATTCCATTGGCATAGTATCTCACCCCACGATTGGATTAGTATATATATTGTAATTTTTTTATTTATTCTTAGATTAGAAAAGAATATGGTGTTTCCGTTTATTCAAGGAGGGACATTATCCCACATGTTGTGGTTGAACAACATATTTTTAGCCGACTAAATATCCAACCAACACAATAGGATGGTGATGAAAAGAGAATTACAAGAAAACAATTGCAATATAATAAAGTGCACAATGGAATATCATGAAATCGAGAAGGGCATAAAGGGGAGTATAGAGGAACAAATGTATGTATGGAAGAAATGTGTCTAAGGAAGGACTCGATAAAGAAGGAATATTATAAGAAAGAGAAAAAAGGGAAAGAATAGGTGTGAGTCGGATGAAAACACCAAAGGATAAGGCATAGGGATAGGGGTAAGTGCACCAATCTAGGGGGCCAAAAAGTGGATACAAATGCGAAAACAAGAAAAACATGTATGCATTTTTGCAATAATGCGTACATATATTTTTTTGGTTTGGTAATTCACGAAACTAAAATGCGTACGCATTATGTGAATCTATAAATTAAAAAAATGAGCCCTTCCTCATTTCTATTTCCCCCAAACGTGAATTTTAGAGCAAAACCTGTAGCCCCATTTTGTATTCAATGAGTTATCTCCTAAGATCATATGAAAATCACCGTGAAGATTGGAATCAACAATGGCACCACAGAGAAGAGAGAGAAGAGGTAAGGAAAATTATTTTCTTTGAATTGCATTGAAATTTGGTAATTATATTGTAGATTTTAATTAAATACATGTTTTTTATTATTACAGTTCCACCACAACCATAACAAAACCCTGTAAATCCTATTAACCCTCCTACAATTGCTAAACATCCCCTAGGTAGTTAGGAGGATTTAACAACCCATATAGTGGAAAATAAAATTGAAATTGAGGAATTAATTAAAAAAATGAGGGATCCCCATTCTACAAATGCCCACCGTGCCTCACTTGTAAACACATTGAAGGCAATATTGGCCCATGTTGATGCTAAAACGAGTCAAATTGATCGTTGGACATATTATAGAGAGATTTTTAGGGAATATTACGCCAATAAATTATCACATGTTGATGAAAAGAATTTTTTTTACAAAATACCACATATGTGCATTATTCATAGACCCCAGAACCAATTTTCCTATGTTGTTTTCATGCAAACGGTTTCCAATCCACTAGTGCAATAATGATATGATAAAAAATTATTTTTTGGACCAATGGTGGATGGTATTTGATATTCCACCTTGCAATAACAATGAGGTTCCACTATAATTTTTGAGGAAACTCTATTACAAGTTTATCCTCAACGAGATTCTCGAACTATTTTGACTACCGCAAGTTTCAGGGCCAAGGAAAAGGCTCTGCATAGGATAGACCATGTGCAGAATGTGCACCTATTCAAGCATGGTAGAGTCCCCACACAAAATCCCCCTCATCTTGAGATTGTCCCTACAATATTGAAGGAGACAATAGAGATTGATACACTGCACATGCTTTAGGCTCTTTCGATACCCTTGTCCAACATATGAGGGAGATTTATGATATTGATGTTGGTGGAGGTAGACAAAGTATTCCTCTAGGTAGTAGTAGCATGAGGCCACATCTTTGCACGTCTTGTGGTAGCATATGCTTGGGACCCGATGAGGATGATACTTTCATGCACCTAGTGTTGGTGGAGTTGTCATTGGTGGTACACATGATAATGTGGCTATGTCTGACACTTTTTTGAGTGATACATTTGGATTTCAGACATCAATGACACCTTCACAGGTATTTTTATTTTTATTACATGTTACAAAAAGATCTCGAGTACTTGATTTACTTATATATATGTTAATTTTTTAAAATACTTGTATTTGAACTTGGTCAAATTTTTTAACTTACACATATATATGTACATGTATGCATTAATATTACAGTGAGTGAGAGGGACGTCATCATCCCAACCATAGGTTGTGCGAGCACCACGGATATGCATACATTCACAAAGGTAATTTAGAATGTTAATCGTGTAAAATTTTCATGTATGTAAATATATATAACTTTTGAACTCAAATATATGTCTATATATGTATGTTCTTGTATATATATTATAAATGCTCAACTAACTTGACGTGATATATTTTTTATAAAGTTGATGACCTCACTAGACACACCACCATCTCTGCGAGGAGTAGAGAAAGGTGTTTCGTTGCAATTTCATCTGCATAACAACTCACTAAGGTATACAAACTATGTATTTTTATTAAATAGCTCGTGTAATTCATATTATGTTCAATTATTTTAATAATTTCCTTCATTGTAGCATCATGTTGATAATCAACGTGACTACATTGTGTATGCACATGAGTTACCTATGACATGTAACAACCATGTTCATATGATTCATAGGAGTGGTGTGGTAAAAAATAGTTTTATATTGATAAAATTAGTTAAAATATTGTCATTACACATATATGTACTTGGCATAAATGTTTAGATCTGCATTCAATTTTTTTATTGTTAATATAGTTCTATAAGCTAATTTTGATGTTTGATTTTGTAATCTTATGTGTATGTAGGGTTTAACCCCTTCCATTTTTTCTTCGAGGGCATAGACTCCTTGAGATCATCATTTTGACACCCCGTTCATGATCTAGTAGCTCTCATTGACTTTAACTAAGTGTGAGATGTAGATTCAATGTGACCGAGAGATTGTGGTAAGTGTGTGTACATGTAAATAGTTTCATTAGCATGGTCTTATACATGTTGAAAACTTATACATTAAGTTTTGACAAAAAAATTGTTTGCATTTACAAGTTCAACTATAGTTGAGTTTTGAGCATAAGAGGACTTGTAGTTAGGCCATGGAGGATCCCAAGTCATCTCATAGATCTCCATCTATGTCTAAGGGAGGTCCTTCTTCGAGAAAGGAAAAGAGGGATATATTTTGATGAATAAAATGTGTGTGTGTGTGTGTGTGTGAGTGTCTTATGACATTTATTTTATATGCCTATGTGCATGGCATTGTATGCATGTTTGACATTGTATGTATGCCTATATGGAATTGACTTGATATTATATGACATATTCACATTTTTATATTTATTTTGCACGTTAATACTATTTGGAACTCGATATTTTGTTATGAGACCTTACATTTTTGAGATTATAATTATATCCAAACTAATATGATGTGCACTTGACAATATAAGACATTATGGATTTTTTTCATTTATTGGTCTTGTATACTAGTGTTTTCGATGTATAATATGCATGAAACTTTGGAAATCAATATTTATATAACATGTATAAAGAGTTATCTAATTTGAGTAATTATTCGTTCAATTTATCAATGTGTATATGTTTAGAGAACCTTTTCTAAACCTAGGTTCAAAGTTTCAATTCAAATTAAATAAGATATATTATTGAATTTTTATAAATTGTTTTTGGTTTCATTAGAGTGGTTTCATAATAATAAAATGACTAAGTATCCATATTCATTATTTATGTGATTGTGATTTTCATACAACACTTACTCTTGTATTTACCTTACTTGTGCTTCTTCTTGCTCTTGGTCTCTTTGTACTAGTTCATGTCTTATCATGCACCTACTGCCTTCTTCAATGCTTCTTAGTCTTCTCCCATGTTTTAAAACCTCATAAAATCATTAGGACCATCACTAACTTGATTCATAAGGCTCCAAACACCATTGTTGTTCATCTTGCCAAAATTGTCAACTATGCCCCTTAAGACAATGTATCTTGCAAAAAGCATGGATAGAAGGATCTAAGGATACCCAAAAATTATTACAAGCTTCATTAATTCACTTTTTCCATCCCTAAGGTGCTCTAAAATATCAAACTCTAACTCCTTCTACAACTCCTTAGAGCTCACCTTTTCACTTTTTGCTCTTGAAGCACTAACTAGCCTTGTCCCACTATACTATGTAGCATATATCCACTTGTATGAGGTTCCCAAGGAAAAATCAAGCATATTCAAGCACCCATTAATCCTATTATACTTCCCTAGAAGTTTCAATGCTTAGCTCAATATATAAAGCTTGGGTTCTTTGTAAAATGGCTTCTCAAACTAGGTTTACAACTGTGCATACAATCCTCTAAGGGACTGGTAAGGAAATATCACTCTTCCACCAATGAAACTCAAAAATTATTATTTTAACAGTTGAGGGACCTATTCAATATTGTTCCTTCCAAATCTTATGCAAGAATTCCTTGATTTCATGCTTCAAGACTACAAACCCTCCTAAACCCTGATTGTGGTTCACTTGTGGATCCCGAGAGGAAACATTTGGCTATCAAACAGTTGGTTTTTAGTTCCAAGACCTCAAACATAATTCTTATGATCTTCACCACTCCTTCTTGACTCCTATCTTACTAGAAAATCTGTACAATGAACTCAATGACTTGAATCAACAATCCTCTGCTCACTCATACGTTGGTTCTACAGTTTGCATTTATCACTTGATCATTAAACCATGCAACAAGAGTTATCCAAAAGGGTAATACATCATCATTCCAGAGTTGTATCACTTAATTTCACTCTAATGCAATAATATTCAAATAAAACAAATTTTGGTCTTACACACAAGTCTATTCATGTTCCATTGCACGCTAAAACAGAGAACAAATTAGCTTGCACATAGAGTCTATTCATCTCTTTCAAAAAAAATTAATACAAAGAATATTTAGGAAAAGTACAAATTTATCACCAAGAGTGAGAGATAAAGTAAGAGAAAGAAAGATAGAGAGAGAGATAAAGAGAGGGGGAGAGAGAAAAGTGATGAGAATCAAAGTAAACATTAACTTTTACTCAAACTCTAATGCAAGGTTACTGATGTTATATTTTACAAATGGAATCTCATGGCACTAAATTGAATGTGCACACATGTTAGGATGGTTTGGTAAATGGTTTGGGAGGTTTCATTTCAGTGCCCAATGCTCTTGGTGCTTCGGAATACTTCGTCTGGGGTAATCCCTTAAGAGACCTAAGAGCAAAAAGACTATAAGTTCCTGGGTGATTTCTTGGTCTCCGTGGAACCTTGAAAGGTATCATCTAATCATACACCTCCATGTTATTACCCTCTAAAAATATTATCTCGGTTTTCCCCAAATCATTTTGGTCTTCTCGTGGTCCTATTGTTTGCAAAAGCGATGAATAGTCCAGTTTAAGTTAGTGCAAGTCTAGTAAATATTATATTTTGCAAATGGAATCTCATCACACCAAAATGACTATGCACACACGTTGCAATGGCCTAATAAAATATTGGGGAGGTGTATTTTTTGTTCCCAATGTTCTCGGTTCTTCTGGGATACTTCATCTAGACGTGGTCCCTTAAGATCCCTAAGAGAAAAAGGCTATAAGTTCCCTAAGTGATTTATCGGTTTTCGTGGAACCTTGAAAGGTCTCGTTTGATCCTACACCTTCAAATTGGTACCCTATAAAAATTTTGTCTCATTTTTCCCCAAATCAATTTGGTCTTCTTGTGGTCCTATTGTTTACAAAAATGTTGAATAGTCCAGTTTGAGTCGAGTGAGGCCGTCGGATGTTATATTTTACAAATGGAAGCTTATAGCACCAAACCGACTATGCACACACATTGGAGTGGCCTGGTAAACACTTAAGGAGGCATATTTTTTATGCCCAATTCTCCCAATGCTTCAGGATACTTCATTCGAGTATAATCCCTTAAGAGCCCTAAGAGAGAAAAAAGTAATAAGTTCCGTGGGTGATTTCTTGGTCTCCATGGTACCTTGAAAGGTCTCATCTAATCCTACACTTCCATGTTGGTACCCTATAAAAATCTTGTCTCGGTTTTCCCCAAATCAATTTGGTCTTCTCATTGTCCTATTGTTTGCAAAAGCATTGAATAGTCCAGTTTGAGTCAGTGTAAGTAAGGTTATCAAATGCTATATTTTGCAAACGGAAGCTGATGGAACTAAACCGAATGTGCACACATAATGGGGTGTCCTTGTAAATGTTTGGGGAGGCATATTTTAGGTGTCCAACTCTCCCGATGCTTCTAGTCTTCTTCATCCAGGCGTAGTCCATTAAGAGCCATGAGAGAAAAAAATGCTATAAGTTCCCGGGTGATTTCTCTATCACCATGGCACCTAGAAAGGTCTCATCTTATCCTACACCTCTTCATTAGTACCCTCTAAAAATCCTATCTTGGTTTTCCCTAGATCAATTTGTTCCTCTCGCTATCCTATTGTTTGCATAAATGCCAAATAGTCCAATTTGAGTCAGTGTAAGGTTGTCGGATGCTATATTTTGTAAATGAAAGCTCGTGGCACTAAAAAAACTACACACATATGTTGGGGTGGCCTAATAAATGGTGGGAAAGGCTTTTTTTTTCGGTGACGAATTATCCCAAGTGCTTCCGGGTGGAGTCCCTTAAGAACCATAAGAACGAAAAATGCTATAAGTTCATTGGTTATATCCCGATCACCATGACACCTAGCAAGATCTCTTCGATCGAAACCTCAAAGCATTGGTACCCTCTACAAAATCCCATCTCTATTTTCTCCATCTTAATTTTTTTCCTCTACCTGTCCTATTGTTTACAAAAGTGCTGAATAGTCTAGTTTGAGTCAGTGTAAGGTTGTCTGATGCTATATTTTTGAACAGAAGCTCTTGGCACCAAAATGAATGCACACACACATTGGGGGCACGGTAAACACTTAGGAGGCATTTTTTCAAAGTGCCCAATGTTCTCGGCACTTCTAGGATACTTCATCCGGCGTAGTCCCTTAATAGCCCCGATTGCAAAAAGACTATAAGTTCCCTTAGTTATTTCTTGGTCACCGTGGCACTTAGAAAGTTATTTTCGATCATGAACCTCCATGTTAGTATCATCTATAGAATATTGTATCAGTTTTCCCCATATGACTTTGGTCTTCTCGGTGTCCTATTGTTTGCAAAAACACCAAATAGTCTAGTTTGAGTCAGTGTAAGGTTGTTCGATGCTATATTTTACAAATAGAAGCTCGTGGCACTAAATTGAATATGCACATGTGTCAAAGTGGCTTGGTACATGATTGGGAAGGCATCATTTTGGTGCCCAACACTCCTAGTGCTTCCAGGATACTTCATACGGGCGTAGTCCCTTAAGAGCCTTGAGAGTAAAAAAGGATATAAGTTTCTGGGTGATTTCTTGGTCACCTTGACACATAGAAAGGTCTCATATGATCCCACCCCTCTACCTTGGTACCCTCTACAAAATCCTATCTTGGTTTTCCCAAATAAATTCGGTCCTCTCATTTTCCTATTTTTTACAAAAGCACCGAATAGTCTAGTTCGAGTTAGTGGAAGGTTGTCGATTCTATTTTTTTGCAAAGGAAATATTGTAGCACAAAAATGACTCCACACATATGTTGGGTTGGTCTCATAAATTTTGGGTGAGGCTTTGTTTTTGTGCCCAACGCTTTGGTGCTTCTAGGTTACTTAAATCTGGGTGTAGTCTCTTAAGATCCCTAAGAGAATTTTTTTATATTAGTTCGTTGGGTGATATCTCGCTCACCATGACACCTAGAAAGGTCTCATCTGATCCTACACCTTACCATTGATACCCTCTATGAAATCCCATCTCATTTTTCTCCATCTCAATTTATTCCTGTCACTATCCTATTGTTTACATAAGCGTCGAATAGTCTAGTTTGAGTCAATGCAAGGTTGTTTGATGTTATATTTTGAAAACGAGATCTTATGGTACTAAAGAAATTGTGAACATGCATTGGGGTGGCATAATAAATAGTGGGAAATGATTTGTTTTGGTGCCCAATGATTCCGGTGCTTCCAGGCTAATTCATTTGGGTGTAGTCCCTTAAGAGCCCTTAGAGAAAAAAATGATATAAGTTCCCTAGGTGATTTCTTGGTCACCATGGTACCTAGAAAGGTCTTGTTTGATCCTTCATCTTAGCATTGATACCCTTTATGAAATCATGTATTATTTTTCCCTAGATCAACTCGGTCCTTTCATTGTCCTATTGTTTTCAAAAGCACTGAATAGTCCCGTTTGAGTTAGTGTGATGTTGTTAGATGCTATATTTTGCAAACGGAAGCTTGTGGTGTTGACCCGACTACATACATGTATCGGGGTGGCCTAATAAATGATGGGTGAAGATTCATTTGGGTGCCCAATAGTCTCGATGTTTCCAAGATACTTTTTATGGGAATACCCCTTAAGATTCATGAGAGTAAAAATTGATATAAGTTCATTGGGTGATATCTTGCTCACCATGGCACCTAGAAAGGTATCATCTAATCCTACACCACATAATTAGTACCCTCCTATGAAATATTGTCTCGATTTTAACCATCTCAATTTGGTCCTCTCACTTTCCTATTATTTGCAAAAGTGTTGAATAATCATGTTTGAGTCAAGTATAAAGTTTTATGATGCTATATTTTACAAATGAAAGATTGTGGCACCAAATCAATGCTGCGCACACACGCGTCGGGTGGCCTAATAAATGGTGGGTGAGGATTCATTTTTGTGCCCAAAATCCTTCAATGTGAAACAAGTACTAGGAAACATGTTAAAAAAGAGATGGTTCATACAATATAGGTGGTGAAATGAAAATTTCTTCTTATTGTTACTTTCTAATATTTAATTTCCTTAGCTTCTCTTAGCTTCTCTTAGCTTCGAGAATAATAAATTCTCTACTAACAAATGTCAACCACGTGAAGGTGGAAGATTTTTGGCACCACTAACCTACGTAAACATGTTAGTAAGAAATTAAATAGAATTTTAAAACCTACAAAATTTAAACAAAACCATTAAAGTAAATATTAAAATTAAATTCATGTAGATGTATATCTAATCTTAAGTGAACATACCTTTGTAAATTCAATCCAGTGAACCACAAGGATAAACTCTACTCTTGACAGTAGCAAGAATTGCTTTATGATCAGATTCATGAACCTTCCACAGATTCTTGTTTCATGGCCTACCTTGATATTTGATCAATTGAATGTTTGTTGCAAGAACCAACTGTGAATAGTGAAGTATATTTCTATGTACGTCATAGTATTCAAACAACTAAGTATTTGATTTTTTGATAGGATATTGTCGAAGCCAAGTTCCGGTGAATATCATTGACCTAGTGGGATACTCAATGTATTGACCATCGATGACTGTGTGGTGTTGGGGTGTGGAGCCTATTTTTGGTCTTCTCAAATCAGTATTGAAGTGTGGAGTTTGAATTGGGAAGATGAAAGGTCATGACCATTTCTTTTCCAGCCATGGGAAGATGAAAGGTCATGACAGTTTCTTTTCTAGTCATGGGAAGATGAAAGGTCATGACTTTCAAACTTCTAGGGTCAGATTTTGGACTTCTTACAGGATTGTAATCCTATAAATAGAGGTGTTAGGGTATCTTGAAGATATCTTGTGTGTTCAAGAGGTCTTGATTCTTAGTGATCAAGAGGTGATCAAGAGTGATCAAGGTTAAGCAATTGGGTGTCAATTGTGGTTTAGATGTGGTTTAACATCTTTGGAATTCTATTGTGAGTTCATAATTGAGAGAAGACTGTGAGAGTTGTTTTACTCTTGTTGATAATAAAATATGAGCAAGTTCTTGGTGGACGTAGCCCACATTGGGTGAACCATGTTAAATCTTGTCTTGTCTTATTTTGTGCATTATTTATTTATGTTGTTATATTTCTACATGTATAATTCTGCTATATAGTTTCCTACTATTGTGATTTGAGGAATTGTTTCTACATATTTGTTCTCTAATTCCTAACAAATGGTATCAAAGCTTTGGTGGTTTTTTGCTAAAGTGGTAAATCACAGGGAAATTTTAGCTTGAGTGGGAGCTATGGTGGATGAGGGCAGATCAAGGGTTGAGAAGTTCAATGGGTAGAACTTTGGTTTGTGGAAGATGTAAATGGAGGATTACTTATATCAAAAGGAACTCCGTGTTCCTTCGGCTGAAAAGAAAAGAAACCTACAACCACCGTCGGATGAGGATTAGGAGTTATTAGATAGAAAGGCACTCGGGGTAATTTGGTTATGCATTGCATCTTCGGATTGCTTTCAACATATCGCAGAGAAGACCACGAAAGGTCTCATGAGTGTGTTGGGAAAGTTATATGAAAAACCCTCTACCTCTAATAAAATATTTTTGATGAAAAAGTTATTTAATATGAAGATGTCTAAGAATGGTTCTATTGTTGTTCATTTGAATGAATTTAATATGGTTGTGAGTATGTTAAACTCGGTAAAAATTGACTTTGATGATGAGGTCATGGCTTTATTGATTTTTTGCTCCTTACCAGATAGCTGGGATAGCTTGGTTATGGTTGTAAGTAATTCAGTCTCTAATAATTCAAAGATGAAGTTTGAGGATGTAATAGGTGTGATCCTAAGTGAGGAAATGCAAAGGAAGAGCACCGAATATTCTTCTACTTCTGGAAACGCTTTGATGCCTTGGAGAGTAGAGGGAGTCAAAAGAATAGAGGGAAAGGTAACAAAGTGGGAAGTCGAATGATCACAGAAGGTCAAAGTCCAAGAGTAAGTTAGAATGTTGGCACTATGAGAAGGTTGGCCATGTTAAGAAATATTGTTGGGCTCTTTAGGATAAGATGAACAAGAAGGAGGAAACTAAAGAGGTAA
Organism: Taxus wallichiana var. yunnanensis; assembly: GCA_018340775.1. Lineage (NCBI taxonomy): Eukaryota > Viridiplantae > Streptophyta > Pinopsida > Cupressales > Taxaceae > Taxus > Taxus wallichiana. The sequence continues at coordinate 344,986,750 of CM031240.1, read as the reverse complement.
ATGTGGTAGTAAGTGATGTTTTTCAAGATGCCTTAATTCTTTCTTTAGATAATATTGCTTTGAGTCTCGGGTGTTAGATTTAGGGGCTTCTTTCCATGCCACCCCACATAGTCATTACTTTACTAATTTTGTCCAAGGAAATTTTGGATATGTATATCTTGGTGATGATGACCCATGCAAAATAGTAGGGAAAGGTTGTGTTCGGGTGAAAATGTAGAATGAGAACACATGGTTACTTAAGGATTTCAAGCATGTGCCTAAGTTGAGGAAGAACTTGATATCGAGTGGGGGTCAGCTAAGTAGTAATGGCTATACGGTTAGTGATACAACAGATTTTGGAAGGTTACCAAGGGAGCTCTTGTGGTTATAAGAGGTATGAAAACCAAGACTTTGTATTTAACTAGTGGTGATGATTATTGTAATTTAGTTACTGCAGATGGAGATATAACTTTATTGTAATTTAGTTTGGTAAATGGGATACGCAGCAAAGAATGGTTCCAAATACTCCATAGGAAAATGGAGTGTTAGAGAGAATGAATAGGATAATCATGGAGCATGCTACGTGCATGAGGTTATATGCGGGGTTACCACTCACGTTTTGGGAGGAAGTGGTGAGCACAATCTGATTATTCCGATTAATAGAGGACCTGCGATGGAAAAGTGAAAAGTGAGCATGGGAATCTACAAGTAACTCTTCCTCGCACCCGACCTCCCGAGGTCATGCCAAGACAACTGGTGGGGATGGAATATATGTGGGGTGCAGACAAACTAGTTAGGCAATCTTATGTCTTCGATGCACACTAATGGAATTTGTGAGTCTAAGGCAAAGAAGGCCCTTCTAACCTAAACTGGCATGATAGATCATTCGGTGAGGATGACTACTCGAAGGCTCCAATCAATATCGAGCTCTGGCGTGATCCAATCTATAGGTTGTGGAATATGTGGAAGATAGCCTATGGGTGCTTCGTATATGTCTCCCGAAAGGGTCATGAAAATGGATGATGGATATATAGTGGATTCTATGGGTGATTCTCTGGTCTAGTCTAGAAATCCTTAGCTTGATTAGCTGCTACGTCTAGTGAGGATAGTTGTGTGATAATGCTTGGTGGAAGTGGAGAGGACCTGAATATCAATGTGCATAAACCAGCGTCAACATCTGATTGACCTATGGGCCTGTTGGGTTGTGGGACCTATGGATCACAACCATAAGTTCATGGTTGTTGTGGACCTCCTATGGTCATGTGAAGAATCAATCTCTAATCCCTAATACCCAGTAGAATCGTATGCCTTTTCGGCCTCTATGTTTAGAACTAAAAGTTACACAATCTTCTCAGAGTACCTTACAGGCATTCTGGCAACTTGAATTCTTAAGCTAGTGTCTATGTCAATGAGGATGTCTCCTGCGTCTGGTTGTGGGACCAAAGGATCACAACCGAACGTTTCTCTCTTTTAAGCCCTTCTACAATCATGTGGATATTTATTTAGGGTAATCTGTAGTTTGGCTGGTTTGACCAAAACGTATGCGCTTTATCATCTTCTATGTTTAATCCTCTTAGATGTGCACTGATTTCTTGTAGGTCTGTTGTTGCTCGGAAGACCTGAATTCTGAGATTTTGGTCTATGTTAGTTATTGCTGCAATAAGATTGGGTTGAGGCACGATTGGCTCGAATACATATTCTCTGGGCTCCCTAGGTCCCATGATTGTCATACAAAAGGAACAATATAAATCTAACTAAAGCAAAGTAAACTAATTATACAAAGTATATCCATAGCATATATAAATTCTCTATTTTTGTATTTTTGATAGAATATTTAATATAATTAAGATAACAACTATTTAATAGAATTAAAAGAGCAATTATTTAATATCTAGAAAATGACAACTAAGCTAATAACAGAATCTAAAACAAACAAAGTAGTTGAGTATAGCTACCTGCCTGTGCAGTTGTGAATCTATTCTAAATAACCAAATAACTGATCTAATTTATTTGAAAGATGATCTTACCTAAGAAGTGAGGAATGAATCATAGTTTCTCGAAACTATCAATCCCCATGACTTCCCAAGCAATATCGAAAGTGAGATTAACTTAAATGAAATGATTTACTACTCTATTTGATATGTTTTAACTAGAACTTTGATAGCTTGAACCCTGGATTTTTAGAATAGTGGAATCGATTGTGTGTGGCTTTGTCCCGCCAATGTGGTCTCCTCATTCCTTCATGCTCACGTGAATCTAGAAAAGCGTGTAATGCTAGCATCAATAGAAGTAGGTATTGGAATAATGGTAACTTTGGATGTAGACTGAATATAATGTGAGTAGGAGAGGGATAGCACAAGAGAACAGAGCTTGGCTTATGTAATTCCTAGTGGGATTTATTGCGAGTCATGCAACACAAAACATCCAGAACCTGAAACTATCCTTCTTGATGAACAAAACCTATAACTCTAATGAATTCATACTAAAAATGAAACTATCCTATCTTAATTGATTGTATGAAATAGTAATAACACTAGAATAAAGAAGATCATGTGGCTTCTAAATAGCAAAATAAGACTAACTATGCATGCAACAAATGAAAACTATTGAATTCCTAAGCAAGAACTGAAAGACTAAACTATTGAAATGAGAGGATGAGGGGCAATTTTGAGGGGCCATTTGCTTGTAATCAAACCAACTATTTATAGAATTCCCATTCACCCCAAGGTAACTCCAACTAGAACTCTTTTACTATAAACAATGGAGAAACACTATTCCAGGGAACCAAAATCATAAATACAAGCCAAGGCGGTGGAAAAAGCTGGTAAAAGTTGAAAATTTACGCGAGTCGCGATAGAAAAAACATGCTTTGGAAAAACACGTGAAGGACTACCCCCTAAGCAGGGGGCGGATTTGAGACCGCCCCTTGCAGGCGGCGGTCATGAGACCGCCACCCAGACAGGGTGGCGGTTTCATCACTGAAGACAAAATACAAAGGAAAAAGAGGGGAAAGAGTAAAACAAAGCACGTGGAGGCTAAGCGGGGCATGTGGGATGTTAACGTACACTTGGAGAGCTTTTCCGGATCCCGAACACCTTGCGAGGAGACCTGTATCATCATTGGGGCATGTGTAACATCGTTCCGGTAGTGTAGTACCCTTACAATTTTGGGTACGTACATATTGCCCCCTCGGAGAAGTGTTTTAGCCATGAAGAGGTGTAAAACGGTGGGTCCAAGTATGGCGGTCCCGAAATGGGAAGCTAGAAATTATACCTGACACGTCGTGTGTCGAAATGACGCCATCCAAAATTCCTGCTACCTGCAAAATGAAAAGAGGACTCAAGTGTAGATAGATAAAATAGATCGAAAAATAAATACTAAAATAATATGAAGTGAGGACTTACCATTTGTGTGGGGATAAGAACTTACCTCCGTCGGCGCTCCAAACCTGCGAAAAGGGCATTCAAAATGAGTCAAAATGCTATATATATAAAAATGGGCCCATTTTCCTATTCATTTGTGCATGTTGATTTGATTGATTTTGAGCTCTGGGACCCACGGTGATGGTTTTTGACGAGAGTATAGTCGAAACGTTCGTGACGAGATAGTGATCATGCCTCCATGAGCGGAACATTGACCCGTGAGATCTCAAGTTAGTTCTTCTCGATTTATTGTTTTTATACCTAAAATGTAAAAATGATGAAATCTTCGCCATGGGGGGGTAATTTTTGAAATTTTAGTTTTAAATGTGTCCTTAGGGGGACGCCTAATGGGTAGGCTCTCATTTTAGTCAAAATGGTCTTTTTTGTGTTTTTGAGCATTTTTAGGGCACGTGACCCGTTTGAAAATGGGACACGACCGCCGCCCTGAGTAGGGTGGCGGTTACAGGACCGCCGCCCTTCAAAGCAGCGGTTATGGAACCGCCACCCTACTCAGGTGGTGGTCCTTTACAGAATGCTAAAATAACATTATTTTGAACCCATTTTTGCACTTTTAGTATTCTCATATGTTTTAATGATTTTTCCCAATGTGATTTTGGTGCTAACTTACTCTTTTTGCGTGTTTTTGTGTGTTTTGCAGAAGAAGGAAGAGTACATCAGATGGATCCATGAGAGAGAGTGTGATTGGCTTCCAGTAATGTTGGATGCACTTTCTCAAGCCGAGCAGGATACTCTTCAGAGGGCCGGCATATTACGTATATCACGGGTTCCTCATGTCGCACCTTCTAGTCACATACTGTGTGACCTATTTTCGTATTGGGATGCTTGATCGGAACACTTTCCGATTTCCTAGGAGTCAGGGGTGAGTGGACTATCACCTGGAGGATGTCTACCGCATCTTGGGAGTCCCGATCATCGAGAGATGGCTTACACTTGAGACAGCGGGGTCGTGGGCTCAGATAGCTCAGTGGGCTACATATATGGGAGATGCAGTTGTCTCCACTGGTTCAAAGAAGGGGGTGAGGGTCCATTCCATTCCTAGCTTGCCTATCCCCTTGATTTTTCTAGGCCATTATGGGGATCCTTTCCTTGAGATTGATCGGGGGACAAGGAGGGGACACCTTACTCTCTTGTTGGTCCCCTATTATTACATGATTGAGGCACATGGCGGATTTATGCAGGGAGCTGATATACTTGGGACCACCTACCATGACCTATACTGAGGTGGTCCACACTAGGGGATAGTCTTTGAGCCATCTGACCTTGGTTATGAGCTGGGTCTATGAGTGTATCATCCCCTATGGGAGAGGCGTAGAGGTGGTGGATCCCGGAGCCGTGAGGGTAGCCAGATGGACAGAGATGTCGGTGCTTAGAGCACCTCACCTGTGAGTTCTTCCTAACTACGATGATATGGAGGCCACACCTTATCAGGCCATGGCAGGGTTGTGGGGTGAGGAGACCCTCACTTTGATTTCCTACTCTACTACAGGGCAGCTTGTGGATAGGACGGGGAAGGTAGAGACACACCCTTTTGATCGAGTGCCTCAGTAGTTTGGCCTTGCCTACGTTGGTATGCTTCCCCAGTGGTGCAGTATTCAGATCAGTTCGGGAGGCTAGGGGAGGTCCTAGAGGCCGGGGTTGGACTGTTGTTACTCCTGGTGTCCCTATTGCAGCTAGGTGGGTGGTACGTGCTTGAGAGAGAGTTGGTGCTCCTCAGGCACCTTTACTTCGGATTGCCGCCGGTCCTGCCCATAGTGATGATGACCCTATTGATATAGACTCGAGTCTGAGGAGTTCACAGGGGGAGAGATGGAGGAGGAGACCGAGGACATGGAGGTCAGTGAGTCGGGTGGAGAGGAGGATAGCGATCCCGAGTGGCATGACACTCAGGAGATCTTACGAAGAGAGGGAGGGAGAGCGAGTGTGGAGAGGGTGACTCTAGTCTCAGAGGAGTTGCCCTCTCAGGACCTAGGTGGGGAGGATGAGTCCGTAGTAGGACGTTATGTTGCCCCAGACACAGGAGGAGGAGGACATCGGATCGGGCGTGCATCTGTGGTAGGTGCTGATCCTAGGGATCCCTCTTGGAGGCCGGAGATCGAGTGAGTTGTCACTCTTCTTTTAATATTTGTTTTTAGCTAGGATTACCTTAGTTCTTTATCTCTCCTTTTGTTCATCTTTGTTTTTAGCTTTTGATTATTTTCTAATTTGTTTTCTCCTTTGCTTTGAGAGGCTTTGATGAGTGGTGAGACTTGATTCGTTGGGTATGTACTAATACCCGATGCTCCCCATGGAGAAGACTCGCATCGATTTATCGGTGGATGTGGGGAGCCTTCAGCAATTTGGTAGTAGGCATAGTGATGTCTTTTCCCCCCTATCAGCATGTGGCCAAGATGGTGACTTCCCTCCATACTGAGTTAGCCAGGTATAGGACTGCAAAGAGCACTGATGAGGAGCCACTCTCATAGTGAGGCTACAGCTATTGTTTGGGACCATGAGCCCTCAGTGCACTTAGAGCGCGGCGTAGCCGGAGTCCTAGACGTGGTCGTGCACCTTTGAGGGATCTCATAGGGGTTGAGAGGCCACTTGGCTCTTTTTGTAGTGACTCTTGTTAGATTGTTTATATGATCATTTTGTATTTTCGGGCTCATTGAGCGTTTTGACCATGCCTAGCGCATGATGGCATTGTACATAAAACTTGATTATATATATATATATATATATATTATTTTTGGATCAGACTCTTGGTGTCTAGGATTTTGTGATTCATTTCCACATGTATATTAGATGCTTATTAGAATTCTTGTTTTTATATGCTTTTCAGAATGTATGCAATGGAGAACAAATGATACAAATGCTTTCTTCCTTTTTGTATTTCGTGATGTTGATGTATGATAATGCAAACACAATGTGATCTTTGAACTTTAGTTTCTATAAGCAATTTTCTAGTACTTCATATTTGTTTTGACAAAATGTGATGATAAATTGATATGATGAGCAAGATGAACTTGCCCCACTCCTAACTCCATGCAACTAGTAAGATGCGAGGGCTCACCACCGAGAGCTAGAAAGGGCACAAGCTATGAGGAGTGTTGAAATGATAATGATGGGAGATAGACAAAGAGTTGGTGGAACCAAATTAGGACACTACAAACCTACCCTACTCAAGTGACTCCATAGTTTAGAATGTGACTTGCTTTGCAGTTTATCTAGACTTAGATCCGTAGATGGCCACTTGGTTGACAAAATCTGGTTTTCAAGGTTTTAAACTCTCTTGGAATTTTGGACATCTGATTCATTTGTTTTTGACTCAAGATTTCAAAGGTTTATTTGAACTATTTGCTTATGACCTTCAACATTACTTGTCAAGAGGACCCCTACACCTTGCCCCATGCTACTAGTAAGAAGCATGGGCTTATCACCATGGACAAGGCATAGGTGAGTAAGGGCATTCCCATCCTTTCCCAACCCTACATCACTAGTAAGAGATGCAAGCTCATCACCAGAAGGTTGGTAGGGCAAGGAAATGTGTAAAAGTAAATTTTTTTGTTTGATCTATATTTGACTTATTTATTTGAGCAAAATGTCAGTATGTTCTTATTTCCAAAGAGATCTATATACGGGATAGATGTGACACCATGAAGCTTCTAGAACAGACCATAGGCAAGACACCTATCCTAGGAAGAAACAAAAGTGAGAACAAGCATGCAGGCCTTGGTATGGCTACCGTTAAGACTTTGTCATATCTAGCTTTAATTGATGACATGATTCTGAAATAGTTGATGATGTTATGAAAATGAAGAAGTATGATTTGAATGCTTCTACCAATACCATCAGAAGTTTATAATGAATTTCTTAAGAATAAGTCCCTTGATCACCAAGTTTTATGAAACGAGTGAACAAAATGAAACTATCTAAATGAAAATGTAATGTAGATATAATTATACAAATAGTGTCGATGCTTCATGTGTAAAACCGTTTAAGGTGTAAGGAATTGACAGTTTCACCAAATTCCTCACCTTCTAAGTGTGCACAAGAGATACACACCATTTCCGTAGTCCTTCATGACTCGATATGGGCCCAACCACTTGGGCCAGAACTTTCTTCCTTGTCGATTTTCTTATCGATCGGGCTGTCTAGTCTTAAAACTAGATCTCCTTCATATATTTCTCGCTCATAGACCTTTTTGTTATACTACCGGCACATCCAGTCAGCATAGGCTCTATGCCATTGTTTGGCATTTAACCTAGTCTCATCTAGGCTTTCTAGTTGGGAGAGGCGTGCCTCTCTATAAGCTTCCTCATCCAGAATCCCTTGTAGTGAGATGCGGAGACTAGGTATTTCAACCTCAAGTGGGAGAACTGCTTCTGCTCCGAATACCAATGAGAAAGGAGTTGCTCTGTTGGTGTTCTTATTGAGGTTCGGTGGGCCCACAAGGCCGGATATAACTTTAAATGCCAATCTCATTTGTTTTCTTTTACCGTTTTGAGTAGAATAGCTTTCAATGTCTTGTTTGTTGCTTCAGCCTGCCCGTTGGCTTGAGGGTAATACAGGGAGGCCATATGATGGTTTATTTTAAATTTATTGCATAGCTCATGGACCTCATCATTCTTAAAGGATGTGCCATTATCTGAGATAATGATTTGTGGGACACGTATACTGTAAATGATCTAGTTCAAAATGAACTTGGCGATCACGGCACACTACGGATGGTAAGAGGCATAGCCTCTACCCATTTGGTAAAATATTGGTGGCCGTGATTATGAAGTTATGGCCATCCATTGATGAGGGAGAGAATTTCCCTATCAAATCTAGGCCCCATGTAGAAAAGGGCCATGGAGTCATGATTGGTTGTAGAGCTTGTGTCGGCATGTGAATCTCGTGGGAAAATTCTTGGCATTTATGGCATGTGTACAAACTCTACTATGTCGTGTTCTAGAGTGGGCTAGAAATAGCCCATCCGATGTATCTTGTGGGTAGTGGCATGACCACCAAAATGGCCTCCACATATTCCACTGTGGGATTCAGTAGAGAATCTTCTTGGATTCTTCTGTGTCAACACACCTTAGAAGCATGCCGTCGAAGGCTCTGCGATAGAGCACTTGGTCTAAAATGACATATTTAGTGGTAATAATGCGTAACCACCTTCTTTGTTGTGATGTGGCACTTTCCGGATATGTATGGTCCATGATAAAATTGATAATATTAGTATACCAAGGACATTCAGAGATGGGAGGTCTAGTTTCGATGTAATATATGCATTCATCGGGAAAATCTAGATCTACTAGATCACCTCCATTTAATGGGTTGTCGGCTAACCAATCTGTAATGATTTGTCCCTTAACGGACTTATGGTTTACAAAAGTTAATTGAATTCACCCATTAAGGTTATAAAGCATCCAACCTTTTTAGACAAGGACCCTTGCGTGAGGAAAGTTCGTAAATGGTCTGTTTTTACAATGACCCTTGTTTCTTGATTTAGCATGTAATGTCTTAAGCGTTTGGTTGCAAAGACTATGGCAAGGCATTCTGTTCTGCTTACGTATAACGTGTTTCATAATCAAGCAAATGTTTGGCTAATAAAATAAACCACACATTCTCGTTTATCGTCATCTTCTTGAGCCAACATATAGGCTAGCGAGACATCCGTAGCTCATGAATATAAGATCAAAGGATGATTTGGTCTAGGTGGCATTAACGTGGGAGGAGACAAGTAAGAAGCGTTTAACTGCTTTGAAGGCCTCATGGCATTCCTTTGTCCAAATAATGCAGCAATCCTTTTTCAACAAATTGTTGATCGGATGAACAGCAAAACTCAAGTTTGGAATGAATCTCTCGGATTGCACCGAGCTTTCCAAGGAATGATCTAATGCCAGAATCATCTGATGGTGGGATCATCTCAAGAACAGCCCAGATTTTGGCTAGGTCTACATCGATCCCTCGTGAAGATATAATGTAACCTAGGAGTTTCCCTCCTGTCACACCAAATACACATTTTTATGGGTTTAGTGTGACTCGTATTCGATCAAACGTGAAAGAATGATGCGGAGCACTTTCGGGTGATCACGGCGCTTCCTGGCCTTGGCCAACAAGTCATCTACATAGGATTCCATGATTTTATGAATAAGATCGTGAAATATGTATGTCATTGCCCACTGGTATGTAGCGCTAGTGTTCTTGAGACCGAATGGCATAACAACGTAGCAATAAGTTCCCCAAGGGGTTATAAACGTGGTTTTGGTTTGATCTTGTTCAGATATTCTGATTTGATTGTATCATGAGAACCCATCCATGAGAGACAAAAGCTCAAACCCAGCTGTTGCATCAACGATGATGTCAATGGATGGTAATGGGAAGTCATCCTTGGGGCATGCCTTGTTAATGTCTCGAAAATCTATGCAAATGTGTATCTTCCCATTATTTTTGAGAATGAGGATGATATTAGATACCCACTAAGAGTAATCACCGGTTTGATGAACCCTACTTGGAGGAGCTTCATTACTTCTTCCTTCACCATGAGAGCTACCTTGGGTTTCATTGGTCTCGATTTTTGTTTAATTGGCTTTGCATCTGATTTGGTGATGAGGTTATGTACCACGATGTGTGGTGCAATTCCCATCATTTCTTTATAATTAAATGCAAAAGCCTTTTGATGTTCTTTGAGGATTTGAGTGTGTATTTCTATCTCTTCTGGAGTTAACGAAGATCCTAGTTTCAAGATCTTTGGTTCTTCCTCCATTCGATGTTAATATCAATCATTCCTTGATTAAAGAAGTGTTACCTTCTTCAAACTCAGGCGGGGTTGGAGGTAGTTCCAGATCTTCTCCATTCTCTACCGTGTATATGTTGAGTTCCTTTTGTGGGGGAAGCTCTACCATGGGATTTCCAAAGTAAGAAGATGAATGTGGGATTAAGGACAAATCTACCATGTGATGGGTGAGATGTAACTCTGCATAGGTGTTTAGGTAATCAAGAGTGGCTCTATCACTATCAACGTGACCTAAGATAGTAGATTTATTCTCAGCTATGTGCGTTAGAAGAGGTTTGTTGACATTTTCTTTACTAATGGTTCGTATGAAGGGATACCATGAAACGGGTGTCTTCCAACTCACTGTTTGGAGTGAAACGTGAAGCTGAGGTTGCTATCGAATCTGTGAGAAGGTTTTGTTCTTGTGGGATTGCTTCAATTGATATGAAGTCAAATCCTTTGCTCAAATCTAATCTTTGTTTTGTAGAGTTGTAAGTGTTTAGCTCTAGTCTCATACACCTCAGAGACTTGGTTTGCTACTAATTGTGAGTCTCCTAACACTCTGATGTCATTAACACCGAGCCTTTTAGCTATGATGAGGCCAAGGAGGAGGGCTTCGTACTCAACGCCATTTTTTGTACATTTGAAATTTAATTTAAAGGTGAACGGTAGGATCTTTCCCTCGGGAGAAGTAAAGATCACACACCTGACCCCATAATGACATCTAGCTCCATCAAAGTGGAGAGTCCAATGTTTATTTGGGAAGATGGATGTTGGGACATTTGTTACATCTACTTCTTCTGCTTCGGTTACTTCTACCATATAGAGTTCCTCTGCTGGAAGAGAACCAACTCCTAGGGTACATCCCATACCTATGGAATCAAATGGTAGGAAGATTGGAAAATCTTGTTCTAGCAACTCAAAAATTTTTGTAGTAGTTCCTAATGATACTATTTCTACAATGTTAGCCTCATCCTTGAGGGTTGGGATGCTCTTGACTAGGTTCGTAATTTCTAGTTTACATTGTAGGTATTAATTTTTCTTGGTTTTGAGTCGATTGGTTTATTAAGTTGGTTTGTTGGGAGTTCAAACTCGAGTGAATGCACTGGCCTTTTTTTGAGTCTCTGCTAGGTGTATATCGAATGGTTTGGATCACCTTTTGCTACGAATATCTTTCCTAAGTGTAAGAATCTTATTTCCTGAAATAACGTAGAAGGGATTGCCTTCATACGGTGTATCCATGGTCGGCTGAGGATCATATTATAGTTGGTTTCTCGATCTATAATATAAAACTCAGTGAGGATTGTTTTGGGTCCTAAGGTGACTGGTAGTATTATAGTCCCAATTGAAGTGGCTTTAAGGCTATCATAGCCTCTTAGTGTATTTCGAGTCGTGGAACAATTTGTCTCTCCATACCCTAGCTTTTGAAGGAAAGAGAAGGGACTATGTTAACTGCTGCCCCATCATCCACCATTACACATTTAACGTAATTATTATAAACCCATACTTGTAAATGCAAGGCCGGATCACCTCTACGTGTAATTTCAGCATCTGTTGGCATTTTGTTTACGTCAAATATAAATTCAGTATCCCTATCCGGCTGCCCCGGAGGGTGGATATCAAAGTCTATATGGTTTACCTATGTTTGGGAGGTGGAGTGATGTTAATTAAATGACCTAAACCTAATGCTTCTAAAAGAGCAGCCCTATGGGTAGGAGAGTTCTTCAATAAGTCCAAAAAGGAGATGTGAGAGAAGGTCTTTGTTAAGTCATTAATTAAATCATAGGCACCTACGGGTTTTACTAATGTTTGTTGAATGTTATCTGGCTCTAGTGGGTAACTTGGATTTGGCTGAGAGGAATACTCTCGTGTCCTTGTTATGGCTTCCACGTGTAGCTCAGTGTCTAACTCCACTAAACCAACTATCTTGGTTTGTGGCTGATTTCCTAATTGCGGTGTGACAGGTGGATTTAGTGAAGTCGAGGCTTCATGATCATTGTTTCCTGTCATTACACCCTTGTTCATCCCATTTGGATTTAATTTGTTGTTATTGTGATTTGGGAGTAGATCATTGAAGATCTTGAGGGGAGCATTTTGAGGAGACTGCTCCCTGTGAAAGTGTTTGGCACAGGTGATGCAGGATCTGCTAAGAACATATCTATGAAAAGTTGTCTTTGTTCTTCTGGCAGATGTTGCATGAACTTATTGTAATCACGGCAAGTCCTAGTGTCATGGCCTCGAATTTTGTGGAAACCACAATACGAGTTGGGATTATAACTCCTAGGTTGTTGGTTTGGCACGTGTTGTGGTCCAAAACTCTGATTAAACCATTGATCATTAGGATTAAAGTTTTGCATTTGTTGCCTTTGGTTTTGATATCCAGTTGAGTTTTGACTTGGACCCCGTGTTTGGATCTGTCGTTTGTTGTTGTTGTTGTTGTGGATGATTAAAATCCACCGCGTTGATTGTTGGGGTAAAATTGTTGTTTCGTTGATTGTTAACCGGTGGTGGAGCATTTACAACATTTTCCTTTTTAGTTTGGTCAGTTACTCCATCTGTTGTTATGCCGTAGTTTTTGTTAAGGATTTTAGGTCCTTGATTGGTGTTTGTGGTAGTAGGATAAGTCGTAGTATTTTGGTTGGGGATGATTAACCTCCCATTTGTTCCATATGTCTTGCGACCGCTATCTATTGCAGCTTGATCTATTCGGAGAGTGCTCTCGAGTACTTCATCATAAGTTCTTAGTGGGAACTTTTGGACTTCTTCCTTTATCTCTCTATTGAGAGAATGAAGGAATAAATCACATAGTTCCATTTGATCCATGTTTGGAGTGCTTGCTGAAGAATAGAGGACTATACGCCATCTTTGGATGAAATGAGCAATAGATTCATTGTGTTCTTGTTTAATATGCAAGAATTCCTGATTCTGTTCTCAACAATTTGTTCATGTCGAATGCCTTGATGAACTCTGAAACGAGTTGTTTAAATGAATGTATTGAGGCTTCAGGTATTCTGTAATACCAATCGAGGGCGATACCCTCTAAAGTTTTGGGAAATATTTTAGCAACAACTCCATCCCAAGGAGCTAGTTCTCGAATGGTTGTGGCATAGGCCTTAATATGTGCATTCGGGTCTCCCTCTCCTTTGTACTTGGGTAGATCGGGGAGAGGTCTTGGAAGCATGACACTTCGTATAGTGAAGTCTAAAGGGCTCTTTCAAATATTCTGAATAAGTTCCTATTGCATAGGTTTCGACCATTGATGGTGTTTGTTGAGGGGGTGGAGGTGGAATGGGTTGTTGATATGGCGTAGCGTATGCATTTGTAGGGACATAAGGAAATCCCTGTGGTTGAGCAAACATCCGGGAGAAGAGAACATATCTCCTTGTGGTGATTTGGAATACATGTTCAAATATGGAGGAGCATTGCTTAGGAATGGGTTATTTTTGTGTTAAGGTTGGGAGGTATCATATTTTCACTTTGGAGCGGCGTTTAGAAAATGTGGTTCTAGTTGGAATTTGTTGTAAATATTGAAGAGGCATGCCTAATGTGCCTATTCCTGTGAGGAGGTCTACTTGGCTAGGATGATGTGGAGGATTGGAATTTCCTACTGCATGAATTGAGAATTTTGATTTGCTTGAGCAAGTTCTAACCCTCTAACTTTTTCTACTAAAGTTGAGATGACTTCATTTGGTGAAGTCACAGTATTTTGCCTTAGTGGTGTTTGTTGTATACTTTGAGGTTGTATAGGCATATGGTACCCTGCTATGAATTGATCATTTGCCCTACCAAGTTTCACCGAGGGCATTTCCTATAGGTAGTGGCATGGAGGTGTTTTCTTGAAAAGAGACCTCGGGTTGTGTTTGTAAACTTCCTATAGGTGGGTACATACTTTGAGAGCGTTGTTCACTCCTAGCATAACGTGCTAAATGTTCATCATCTAAAAATAGATATGGATCTGATTGTCTACTGATTTATGGTCTAAACAAACACTGAGGAGATGAACCAGATTCTCAGTGAGCATCATGTTGTTCGAGCCTGAAGGCTCTGGTTGTTGCATTTGAGTGAGCTGATCCAACTCCTCTATTTGGAAAGAAGAACTATATCTAGTCCTTTGAGGTGGAGTTTGTGTTGAAAACCGGTTAGTTGAATAGTTGTCACCCCATGCTGAGAGTGAGGGTGATGGTTGTCTATTCAGTTGATCGTAGTATGCTTCAAGACCTAGGAGAGGTCTGCCATATGCATCGAATCTGACATATTGGGGGTATATGAATACCCACAAGAATAATGGGAAGAAGTGAGCGAAGTGGATGAAAGAATAAAAAAAAAGTGAAAAACTAGTTTGTTTCACATTCGGGTTCACCAATTTTGTTGGTTTGTACGATGGAAAAAGATAAGTGAGCATGGAAAAGACAAGTAACTCTTCCTGTTCACGTCGGGTTCACCAATTTTGTACGATGGAAAAGTGACAAAGCGAGCATGGGAATCTACAAGTAATGCACCCGACCTCCCAGAGGTCATGTGCGAGACAGCCGGTGGGGATGGAATATATGTGGGGTGAGAAAACTAGTTAGGAAATCTTATGTCTTCGACGCTGCACTAATGGAATCTGTGAGTCTAAGGTAAAGAAGGCCCTTCTAACTGAACTGGCATGATAGATCATTTCGGTGAGGATGACTGCTGAAGGCTCCAATCAATATCGAGCTCTGGCATGATCCGATCTATAGGTTGTGGAATACGTGGAAGATAGCTATGGGTGCTTCGTATATGTCTCCCGATAGGGTCATGAAAATGGATGATGGATATATAGTGGATTCTATGGGTGATTCTCTGGTCTAGTCTAGAAATCCTTAGCTTGATTAGCTGCTACGTCTAGTGAGGATAGTTGTGTGATAATGCTTGGTGGAAGTGGAGAGGACCTAAATATCAATGTGCGTAAACCAATGCATCAACGTCTGATTGACCTGTGGGCCTGTTGGGTTGTGGGACCTGTGGATCACAACCATAGATTTGTGGTTGTTGTGGACCTCCTATGGTCATGTGAAGAATCAATCTCTAATCCCTAATACCCAGTAGTCGTATGCCTTTTCGGCCTCTATGTTTAGAACTAAAAGTTGCACAATCTTCTCAGAGTACCTTATAGGCATGTTTCTGGCAACTTGAATTCTTAAGCTAGTGTCTATGTCAATGAGGATGTCTCTTGTGTCTGGCTATGGGACCAAAGGATCACAACCGAATGTTTGCTCTCTTTCAAGCCCTTCTACAGTCATGCGGATATTTATTTAGGGTAATCTATAGTTTGGTTGGTTTGACCAAAACGTATGCACTTTGTCATCTTCTATGTTTAATCCTCTTAGTTGTGCGCTGATTTCTTGTAGGTCTGTTGTTGCTCGGAAGACCTGAATTATGAGATTTTGGTCTATGTCAGTTATTGCTGCAACAAGATTGGGTTGAGGCACGATTGGCTTGAATACGTATTCTCTGGGCTCCCTAGGTCCCGTGATTGTCATACAAAAGAAACAATATAAATCTAACTAAAGCAAAGTAAACTAATTATGCAAAGTATATCCACAACATATATAAATTCTCTATTTTTGTATTTTTGACAGAATATTTAATAGAATTAAGATAACAACTATTTAATAGAATTGAAAGAGCAATTATTTAATATCTAGAAAATGACAACTAAGCTAATAACAGAATTTAAAACAAACAAAGTAGCCGAGTATAGCTACTTGCTGTGCAGTTGTGAATCTATTCTAAATAACCAAATAACTGATCTAATTTATTTGAAAGACCCCCGATCTTACCTCAGAAGTGAGGAATGAATCATAGTTTCTCAGAAACTATCAATCCCCATAACTTCCCCGGCAATATCAAAAGCGAGATTAACTGAAATGAAATGATTCACTACTCTATTTGATATGTTTTAACTAGAAATTTTGATAGCTTGAACCTAGATTTTGTAGAATAGTGGCGAATCCGATTGTGTGTGGCTTTGTCCCCTCAGTGTGGTCTCCTCGTTCCTTCGTGCTCACGTGAATCCAGAAAAGCGTGTAATGCTAGCATCAACAGAAGTAGGTATTGGAACAATGGCAACTTTGGATGTAGACTAAATACAATGTGAGTAGGAGAGGGATAGCGCAAGAGAACAGAGCTTGGCTTATGTAATTCCTAGCGGGATTTATTATGAGTCATGTAACACAAAACATCCAGAACCTGAAACTATCCTTCTTGATGAACAAAACCTACAACTCTAATGGCTTCAGACTGAAAATGAAACTATCCTATCTTAATTGATTGTATGAAATAGTAATAACACTAGAACAAGAAGATCATGTGGCTTCTAAACAAGCAAAATAAGACTAACTATGCATGTAACAAATGAAAACTATTGAATTCCTAAGCAAGAACTGAAAGACTAAACTATTGAAATGAGAGGATGAGGGGTTGTTTTGAGGGCCATTTGCTTGTAATCAAACCAGCTATTTATAGAATTCCCATTCACCCAAAGGTAACTCCAACTAGAACTCTTTTACTATAAACAATGGAGAAACACTATTCCAGGGAACCAAAATCATAAATACAAGCCAAGGTGGTGGAAAAAGCTGGTAAAAGTTGAAAATTTACGTGAGTCGTGGTCAAAAAAGTACGTCTTTGGAAAAATGCGTGAAGGACCACCTCCCTGAGCAAGGGGCGGTTATAGGACCACCGCCTTGCACAGGGCGGTCACGAGACCACCACCACCAGACAGAGGCGGTGGTTTCGTCACTGAAGACAAAATACAAAGGAAAAGAGGGGGAAAGAGTAAAAAAGAGCACGCGGAGGCTAAGCGGGGCATGCGGGATGTTAACGTACACTTGGAGAGATTTTTCGGATCCCAAACACCTTGCGAGGAGACCTATATCATCATTGGGGCATGTGTAACATCATTTAGTCTAGAGATATTGTCTTTAATGAAAAATTCATGGATACAGATCAGTTGTAGGAACAAAAAGAGGAATCAAAGAAAGAATACATAGTGTTAGAGGACATTGCGGATAACAAGGTGTCAAGGGCGATTTAGGTGCAACATGTTTTGGTACAACTATTTCAACAACCTACTCATCAAGAACCCCAAACTCCTGAGGTGAGAAGGTATTCTAGGGTAAGAAGGGAACCTGAATGATTTACTCTATATTTGAATTATTTATTGCTCACTGACAGTGGAGAGCAAGAGTTCTTTGAGGAAGCAGTGCAAGTGGATGTTAGGAAGAAGTGGGAGCAGGCCATGGATGAAGAGCATAGATCTCTTATGGAAAACTAGACTTGGGATCTAGTGGAGCTACCCGAGGGAAAGAGAGCATTGTAGAACAAGTGGGTGTATAGAATCAAAGAGGAATATGGAGGAAGGAAAATATACAAGGCACGGTTAGTGGTCAAGGGATTTGCATAGAAGAAAGGTATAGACTTTGATGAAATTTTTTCTCCTGTTGTTAAAATGACTTCTATTAGAATTGTTCTTGGTTTAGTAGCAGTAGAAGACCTGCACTTAGATCAGTTGGATGTGAAGATTACATTCCTTCATGGTGATTTGGAGGAGGAACTTTATATGCATCAACCATAGGTTTATGAGCTCAAAGGGAAGGAGAGGTTAGTGTGCAAATTGAAGAAGAGATTGTATGGCTTGAAACAAGCTCCATGGCAATGGTACAAGAAGTTTGACAATTTTATGCAGGAGCAAGGTTACTCTAGGTGTCACTCAGACCATTACGTGTACATCAAGAAGTTTCTTGATGGTATTTATATTATTATGTGCATGTATGTGGATGATATGCTTATTGCAAGGAAGAACATGCAAGAAATAAAGGTACTCAAGAAGTAGCTAGGTGACTCCTTTGCTATGAAGGATTTGGGGGCAGCAAAAAAATCCTTGGTATGAGAATAACTCGAGAACAAGAAAGAGAGGAAGCTGGTGTTATCTCAAGAAGAGTACATAAATAAGGTCTTGGAGAGGTTTAGTATGCAGGATGTTAAACCGGTTAGTACCCCTTTGGTAGGTCACTTTAAATTATCAAAGGAGCAGAGTCCCAAGACTGAGGAGGATAAAATATAGATGTTCAGGTACCATACTCATCAGTGGTTGGTAGCTTGATGTATGCTATGGTATGCACTAGGCTTGAAATTTCCCATGTAGTGGGAGTAATGAGCAAGTTTATGAGTGATCTAGGTAGAGAGAACTGACAGGTAGTGAAGTGGATCCTTCGGTATTTGAGAGGGACCATGGGAGAAGCATTGTGTTTTAGTGGATTAGACACTACATTGCGTGGTTATGTAGATTCGAGACATGGCAGGATATTTAGATAGTAGGAGGATCACGATAGGTTATGTATTTACGGTTGGTGATATAGTGGTGAGTTGGATTTCACGGTTACAAAAGGTTATGGCTTTGTCAACCACAGAGGCTGAGTATGTTGCTGCCACAAAGGAAAGCAAGGAGATGATTTGGCTCGTATTTACTTTATGATTTGGGTCATAAGCAAGAAGTTGGGAGACTACACACTAATAGTCAGAGCGCTATTCATTTAGCGAAGAACTCCGTTTTTCACTCTAGGAAGAAGAACATTCATCTAAGATATCATTTCACCAGAGCAACTTTGGAAGAAGATAAGTTAAAGCTAGAAAATATTCATACCATTCAGAATCTTGTGGATATGTTGAGCAAGGTGGTCACAAGGGATAAGTTGAAGTTGTGTTCAATTTTGATTGGCCTTCATGGTTGATAATGAAGGGTTGAGAACTTTGCTCAGTAGAAGCGATCTCCAAGTGGGAGATTGTTGGGGTGTGGAGCCTATTTTTGGTCTTCTCAAATTAGTATTGAAGTGTGGAGTTTGAATTGGGAAGATGAAAGGTCATGACCATTTCTTTTCCAGCCATGGGAAGATGAAAGGTCATGACAGTTTCTTTTCCAGCCATGGGAAGATGAAAGGTTAAACTTTTGGACTTCTTAAAGGATTGTAATCCTATAAATAGAGGTGTTAGGGTATCTTGAATATATCTTGTGTGTTCAAGAGGTCTTGAGTCTTAGTGATCAAGAGGTGATCAAGAGTGATCAAGGTTAAGAAATTGGGTGTCAATTGTGGTTTAGATGTGGTTTAACATCTTTGGAATTCTGTTGTGAGTTCATAATTGAGAGAAGACTGTGAGAGTTGTTTTACTCTTGTTGATAATAAAATATGAGCAAGTTCTTGGTGGACATAGCCCACATTGGGTGAACCATGTTAAATTTTGTCTTGCCTTCTTTTGTATAGTATTTATTTATGTTGTTATACTTCGAATGTATAATTCTGCTATACAGTTTCCTACTACTGTGATTTGAGGAATTATTTCCACATATTTTTTCTCTAATTCCTAACATATGGAAGACAATTTTTTCTCCCTCTACACAACAAGACAAGAAGTAGTTTGTCCCCTCTTCATTAAATTTTGTCACAATAACTGCAAAAATGTTTCTTACATCACAAAGTAAAAATCAAGTCAAATTAAAATACATTAAGAGTTGATTATTTAATAATTTATAAATTTATAACATGACATAAATATGTACCTTGTTACACTAAATCAGAGACTTGGTCAAAGTTAAGTGATGTTGTCATATGATCTGAAGACACTGTAAGTTTTAATGCTTGTGGAACTTGATATGTGTCGAGTGGAATTAGATGTCTACAAGTCCATTCATCCACCCACTGTTGTGACTCACATTCATTCCACAAAAATCAATGCATGATATATAAAAACATGCCATGCACCTAGTATGAATAGTGTAAGAACTTGCATTTGAACTACGAAATGAGTGCATATCACTTGATCATGTAACTTTCATACAATCTTCATAGTTTGCCAAATGTTTTTTCTCTATCTACCAGAAATATCTATGAACCGTTGAACTCTCTTGAGATTCATGACCCATTTTCTTAACACACCAATCAATAATGCTTCTTGCATCATGTAAATTTAGCACCATCCTTGAACTTTAACTCTTCTCTTGCAAGTGCTCTTTTCACACATGATCCTATGCCATCATGCTCTCCTTTCCCATGTCATACCTTAGTAAAACTCCATATATGTTGTATGTATATTTCTAGGTGCATCCTACTTAGCCCATAAAACATCTATGCATTCTTGAATAATTTTGTGTAGTTGTTTGACTAAATGTAATGTTGATTGAAAGTATTTTCCTCCTATTCAATTTTACGTAACAACTGAAACACCCTTGCATATATTCTATATAATGTGTCTAATCATCACTGATGTAGAAATGATACTCTCTTAATATTTTTGATCTTTCTTAGTGCTTTTCGGAGAGTGCATGAATGTTATATGCATGAAAATAATAACTTTCACTAAGTTATAATATTGAGACTGAACCTCCATTTGTGGCTGCAATGTGTAATTCTTTGCAAAGTCAACTACTGAAACAATAATCCTGTAGAATTATTTCTACATTTTTCGGGGCTCTTCCATTTTTTTTTATTTTGTCACCATAACCCCTTTTCCTTTTGGTGTTCTTTTATATTTTTGTCGGGATTGAATTTTTCCTAAGTATGGAGCTAGATGTGGAAGTTATCCATGTGTCCCTTTAGTGTATTTTAGAGAAATAAAAAGGATCAAGAGTCCTCAAGCAATGAGACTTGACCACGTGGCTAAAGTGTTGCAATGTAGCCCAAGTGGGCTGAAAAGTCAAAGACGGAAAAGAATGCACTGGGGTCTCCAAGTGTCACCCAGTGCATACCCAAAAAAAGAGATAAGAGGAGAAGCCCCAAAACCATGTGAGGTATCCACATGTCATATAAGGAAGCTACCACCATCAAAAGGACCAACTAAGGAAGCAGAGGGTTCAAGGTTCGAAGATTGAATGTGATCTTGGGTCCTAAAACATGAAGTTGAGATTTACTCGAGAATCAAAGATCGTGTAGGTAGAAACTAAATGCGGATGGTGGAGTCCTTGATTGAATGTGTTTTGGTGTAAGAGCCACATGGTCTATAAGAGAATATTCTTGTGCAGTGGTAAAAAAATAAAATAAATTCCAAGAGATCCAGAGGAGAGAATTTTAGGTTCAGTCTATTATGTTCATTGGCCTTAGTAAGGCTCTATTGTAAGGAATGTTGTAATCTGTTCCATTCGGCCTTATGTATTGTTTTCTCTATAAATAAGAGTTCTTGTTTTTGTGCACTAAAAAGTTTGCAATACTCTATGTCCTTTGTTTCTTCTTGTTTTCTTTTTATTCAGTTCTTGATGAATGTTTAAATATCTATCATGTTGCATGCCCTTAGATATTTTACATAAATATTTTTTTTTTATTATTGGCAAATAGTTTTTTGAAAGGGACTATACCCTTGAGTACAAAAGATGGCCTAAGAGCCAGAATAGGAATGAAAACCAGATAAAAAAGGATCAGAATCCAAATGTGATAATGAAGCCCAAAGTAGCCAAAAAACAACTACCCAAACAAGACAAAACAACAAAAACACTGCAAAAAAGCAGTAGAGAGACCGCAAAAAAAACAACATAAGAACAAACAAGAACAACTAAAGCATCTACAACTACTTCTTGGCAGCTTTTTTGATGCTGGTCTTGATATTCTTCTAGGATTTGAACATACCCAAAGTTGTCATGTGGGCAGCGTCAGTTTTATCCAGCTGATCAATGGTCCTTTTGCTTTCCTTATCATTGCCCCAAAGAGTTGTCGGAACTCCGCTGAGATTGGAGACACTTTTGACATGTTTCTCAATGAACTCCTCAATCACTCTAAAGATGGCCATATTATAATCATGATGGGTTTTGGCCTTCCACTAGGGGAGTCTAAGGAGTTGACTTCTTGTAGATATCATCAATCTGTTATCAATATCCACCTATCAATATCTTACCTTTCTGTTTTGCCATGTTCTTAACCTCATCCTTTAACATTTCATATCAGCCTCTAAGGCTTCCAGCCTTTTTGGAGAGTTTTCCATATGCACATCCCGGGGACTAGCACTACTTATATTCAGTAGGTCATGTGTAATTTCAATTTCATGAGGGCCCTTCCCCACAACAAGAGTCTCAAGGTTAAGCTTTCTAGAAGCCCCGGTGACCAGTGCAGTGGTCGAGGTGGTGGCGAAGTGGGGGTGGGAGCAGCAGAGTAGGGGAATGGAAGAAGAATCTGGATACGGTAGGGGGTGGCACAAAGCAGCGGTGGCGAGGGACAGAGAATGGAGAAACAGGCTAAGGCAGCAATGTAACCAGGCGAGCAGAGGAGGAACTGAGCTAGGAGAGGAAGGAGACCACGATACTTAAGAAAACATCATTTATGTAGCAAAGAAAATAAGCCCCAGTGCAAAGGAACCGCTCGGTGCAGCAATATATTTTCCATAAATATATTAATTATGTACGTAATTATGTTTTAGATACATCCATCCTTTTATGGAGTAAAATATCTTGAAATATTTGATCATGCTCAATGCTCTTCAACTGATCTAGTAGTTATTTCAATAACAATCTATGTGATATTTTAGTAAAGATTCAGTGCATCACCTTAGATAGGATTTACATATTGTTTCATTTTCTCTCTAACCCTTATCTCAATCCAAATTAGAGAAGATCTAGCTTCTATAAAACCTAGAGGTTATCTTAGGGGTCAAGTCCCACATCCCTAATATTTCCCACAACTTTGGTGGTTCATCTGCTGTAAAGATAATCATCAATAGTTTTCCTTACACACCATGTGGTACAAGAAGTGAAAGCTTAAACTTCAAATGTTGCTAGATTTGGTGTGTGACATAGAAATTTATAGCCTTTGTAGGATCTGTAACTACACATTTGGCGACTCCATCCCAAATAACTATTTGTTTCAACATTACTATTGATTTAATCCTCTCTAGTTCATGAGAAGGATTCAAACAAGGTCAAGAACAAGAGAATGTGTATTTGAATATTTTTAGCTATCCCCAAGTTGAGGAAGAAGAGGTAGAAAAATTTAAAGATATCCATCTCCTCCAAACCAAAATATTTCAACACCTCTGCTGGTAGGCTCTTCTTACAATCCTTTGGATTTCTCATAGCAGTTCATCTCATCGAATCGGGAAAGTCGATCATCTTTCTAGTACCTCCGGTAACATGGAATCCCATCCCCACAAATGCACTAAAGGAACTTCCTAAATTCAGTGGCGAAGACTTCAAGACCCCAAAGGAACATCTTCAAGACATTGTAGAGATATGCATGGTACATTACATCATGGAGAAAGATGTTTCCTTAAGATTACTAGCTACCTCCTTTAAGGGAAAATATCTTGACTGGTATAGGTATTTGAATCCTAACTCTATCGGTACCTGGGATCAATTGGGAGATCTATTTTTTAAAATATTCGGTGAGAAGGGAGATAGATATTTTCTCCTACAACAACTTATCAATATCAAGAAAGCTCCACAAGATCCCATGACTGATTTCAATACCAGATTCCATAAGACATGACAAAGGATTCTAGTTCTAGCTAGATCACCTACAGGTATGGCTATTGTCTTTTATCTAAAATATCTAAACTTGGATATTCTCGTTATGATTCAAAGCAACTAGGAGGATATTCTTTTTAAAAACATATGATATTACAGTCTAGGATGAGAATAACATAATAGATGTTGGAAAACATCCCCCAAAGATCACCTTGCCATCGTATCCCGAGATATCCCCCTTCCTTAATTACATACCTAGAGTTCTATCCAAACTCCTATGTCTATATATAGCTACCCATCCTCTCAAGGATTCATCGCCCCTACCACAACATCATCATCTTCTTCTTCGAGAGATGGAGGAAGTAAAAACATCCTTAGGAACTTCTCTAACAAGATAGTAAATCTTAAGAAGAATCAAAACACGTACCCAAGGAAAAATTATCAAAGCTATCAAGGGGTAGACCCACTTATCCTCCACAATATCAAAATTCCTAGAGACTGCTTGGCACAACCATCTAACCAAATTTTTCCAATACCAACACCACTCCAAACCCTCCCACCCAATAGTGGGAGAGAGATGATTCCAGGACAAAATAATTTGGTGGAAGATCCTAATGCTTGGTGTTTCCCTTGTAATACCCCTCATATGCCAAGATATTTCCCCAAGGGAATCTACAGCTAAAGGTAACATAGAAAAGAGTGAGGGAAGGCCATGAGGTCAATACTTTCGGACCTTACCAATCCCCAAGAATTCAAAATGCAGCCTTAGTTGCGTAAATGCAAGGGATGTCCCTAGAACAAGAGGCAGAGATTGCACCTAAACATGCACTTTTCTCTTGGGTCGAAGGAGAATAATTTGTATTCACAAATGAAGCATCCACTTCTAAGAATCTGGTATAATAAAATTACAACACTCACTCCAAGAGGCAGATGATGGAAGTTGTGATCCCTGTTCCTACAACAATGAATGGAGCAAGGAAAGAATCTCCAACATTCACTACCCCTCCACCCACAACTAGACAAGAGACTCTGGTAGCCACTCAGAATCAAGGGACCTTCCATCCAATGGCTGAGAGGGTGAAATACCAACAATTCCCCAAAATCCAATCGCTCGGGCCGATGAATGTAGTTGAGAAAATTAAAAGGGCGTCAACCAATGTATCCTTGTGGGATATCTTGGGCATTCCAGGACAAAAGGAGTTGCTGAAAGAAGTGTTGAAATCCAGTGTCAGCCTAATTGTGAATAGGAAGGGGAAAGAGAAACTCAAAACAACTCAGGCTCAAACATAGTCAGTGCTAATGAACTAGAAATATGGGGTAAGTAGACTGAGACCCCAACCCTTCTTCATGACTCTGATAATTGGTAAAAAATGTTACATAACTCCATGATAGACTTTGACGCAAGCACTACAATTATGCCGAAAGAAATTATGGATGCCTTGGGAATTAAATATGATCCCTAAGGAGAGGAGTCATGCAACTAGATGGGAAATTAGTTCAAACAATTGGTGTTATTATAAATCTCCCATTACAACTTTATTCCTTCCCAAACATAACATTCATGCAAGATATAGTGGTAATTTATGTTCACTAGTCTTTAGACTATGTCTTTCTTACGATTTCATGGCTAAAATTGGAGGCTACATGTCCCTTTATTGGTCTCATTTGATTCTGCGGACTAAGTATGGATCCAAAATGAAGGTGTTATTATAACCCCTCAACCGAGGAACATATTACGGATCAAGTGGCCTCAAATTTTGAGGCCTCACACGCCATGATCACCCAAGAAGAAGAGTCATATATAGATGATGGTGACCATCAAAGAGGAAACTATTTGGTTGACCTATCTGCTTCGCACATAAATGCTTTCGTTCTGGAATAGAGTTGCTTCTATCCTTTCATTCATTTTGAGAAGCAGAGATAAGGGTTAGGGCTAGGAGGAATACCTATTGAATGTTTGAGAGGGTATGCGCGTACCATAGAGAGAGATCAGATCGATTGCAAAGAACTCCTTTTTGTGCGGGAAGGACTACCGCAAGTAAGAATACAAGACCACCGATTCTAATTAGACAATAAATGAGGGAACTACTTGGGCCTGTGAAGTATTAAACTTCCTTTCGAAGGTGGTCATTCCCTAATATGAATTAACACAAATTCTAACAAAGAAGCTATTGCCAAATTACAATTTAATTTCCTTGTTAAAACAATAGAGGAAAGGGCTAGTTTTGGTTTTGAATCACGGTGACCGACTGATGGTCACATCTGTCACCGGCTCTGATTTCTACTAATTGATATCGGTAGGGGCAAAGTGGTTTAGGGCTTTTAGTGAAAGTTGGCAAATAAGGTGGCTATGGTGTTCATAAGGCTGGTAAATGATTGGGGATAGGTAATGGGGTGATGGAGAAGACTCAGAGAGTATGGGGCCTATTCTTGGGGCAATGTAGGGGTAGAAGAATGGCAGTTAGATGGAAGGTGTTACCGGGAAGTAGATCTAAGAATAGACTTGTAATTACTTGTGATTGTAAATCCAAGAAATGTTATTAAAAGAACATGTAAGACACTACTTACTAGTTCCCGATGAAGATAAAGGTCCAAGGACCGTGATAACGAAGGCGGTGGCTCAAGTAAGATAATCGGACAATCAAAGATGAGCTATCTTCTCTCCCAATGCTGAGATGAGTGTCACTGGGCTCTGGTTACTCAGTTGCAGTCTTGGGTTTGATGTCCTCCTCTGCAAACTCTTCTCTTTCCTTCACTTGTCTCTGCTCGGCCAAGTGAATTCCCGATCCTTCCAATGAATTCCCGGTTCCGATCAATGAAAATCCAACCCTTTGTTTTTGGTTGGGGAGGTCATTTACTGAGGAACCGATGGCGGTTACATAACCGACGGTGATCGAGTAGGAACCGATATCGGTTCAGTCAAAGTGGGCTATTTTTAGTAAAATAGCCAACTTTTCCTCCTTTTCTCCTGAGGGATTAGTTGTGGGCTTGGTCAAGTCATTATGAGGTTGGTTTTGGGTGTGGGTGAGGAGTAATTAATCATGGGTGTGGATGTAGACCAAGTTATAGGTCTTAATTAGGTTAGTTTAGGAATAGGACTAGGTCATGATGAGGTGGCGAAATGAGGTGGCAGGTTTGGAGATGTGGATTTATTAATTATAAGGTAATTAATAAATAATTGTGTAAGGTTTAGGTGATGAGGCTAGGTTGCGAAATAAGATGGGGCACGGGGGGTCATAAGACACAAATTTGGTGTCTATATTAGCCCCTTGTTGTCATGTAGCTTGTCTTGTAAAGCTGCACTGACAATAATAAGGAGTGGTTACTCCTGTTAAGGGTATAGGTAATCCCCCTCAAATCTATCACAGATTGAGGTAGCGTGAAATCAGGGATAGGGTTGATAAAGGGTAAATGGTGTTGAGATGATGGTAAGATGGTGGGGTAGGTCCAAGGAATCAGACGCACGTTGAAATGCAATAGTGTGACCAGGGTACATGATTTGAAGAGCAAACAAGCAATTCATAGGCAAAGGTCGATAGTTTATCCAAACAAGGGTGATATAATCCTGGTATCCAAGGCATAGGAAGTAGCTCCAGGGGATATAACGGGTAAGGTACATGAACATTTTAGGCATGTTCGGCAGTACCAAATGGTTGGTTTGGTTGAGATAAACATCATGGTCTCGGTCTAGGCAAAGTTGGTCGACTGATCAAATCAAGTACCCTAATCATGCTAAAACACGAACAAGTGAGCTCGATTGAACAAAAAGCTACATGATGGGTGGATAAAATTGTAATTTGTGGGTTTTGGGCGAGGTAGTTAAGTGGTGCGGCCTTAGGTCGGGCCTGATTGGTTAGTTGTGGCCTTGGGCCGGGCCAAATGGTTGGTTGCGGCCTTGGGTCGGGCTTGATTGGTTGGTTGCGGCCTTGGGTCGAGCCAAATGGTTGGTTGCGGCCTTGGGTCGGGCTTGATTGGTTGGTTGCGGCCTTGGGTCGGGCTTGATTGGTTGGTTGCGGCCTTGGGTCGGGCCAAATGGTTGGTTGTGGCCTTGGGTGGCCTGATTGGTTGGTTGCGGCCTTGGGTCGGGCCAAATGGTTGGTTGTGGCCTTGGGTCGGGCCAATTGGTTGGTTGCGGCCTTGGGTCGGGCCAAATTGGTTGGTTGCGGCCTTGGGTCGGGCCAAATGGTTGGTTGCGGCCTTGGGTCGGGCCAAATGGTTGGTTGCGGCCTTGAATGTGGCCAATGAAGTAAAAAAACTATGTAGCAAAGGAGGGTTTAGGCGATGTGGTGAGAAAAGGAGATTGGTGAATAAGGGCAGAAATTGTGGTGAAAGAGGTATAAAACTGATATCGGTTAGCTATGACCGGTATCGGTTAGATGACCGATACCGGTGGTTTAGGGCACAATATAACCGATATTGGTTATAGGTCAAAAACCTATAAAAAGAAAAATACGGCCTGTCATTGTCACATTGTCAATTTGAAAACCAATTTTAGTTGTCTGAGGTGTTTTAGTGATATTGGTGAGTTTTTAGAAGGCTGAGGTGGCATTATTTGAGTGGAGAAGTGAGTGATTGGTAGACCCCAGTGAGTAGGAGGCTAGAATTTGATTGGTGGAGGACCCAGCAGAGGAGATTTAGAGCCATGGCACGCCAGGAGGAGTAGGAGGTGCTGGACCAGCTGGACCACCACCACCTATCCCACCACGATGACGTGTCATACACCGTGAGGCTCTAAACCTCGAATTATGTGAATTTAATGTTTTAAGCTAGATTTAGGTTTTGGGTAGGAATCCAAGTTTTTAATAAAATAATGAATAAATTGAAGTTGTTTGAAAAATGGAGAGGGTAGGTGGGTTAGTTAGGCTAAAACGGTAGGGTGGGTAGGTTTGTAGGGTTTTCCAGTGGGTATAAGGGTATAAATAGTCAAAAATGGGTTTGGGGGGCGCGTCGGGTTTGGCTCCGGCCATGGACAGTGACCGATGTCGGTCACTAGGCGACCGACCTCGGTCACAAAATTTTCGGGCATAGTGGGTTGTTGGTAGACCGGTGTCGGTTGTATGTCGACCGGCGCCGGTGTATAGCATGTGTTGTAGGGGACCGATGGCGGTCAAGGGTGGCCGGTACCGGTCATTAGTTAGGATTATTTATTTATTTTTTGTTTGGTTTTGTTGTTGTTTTGGGTTTTTGGTTGTTGTTTATTGTTGTGTTGTGTGTTGTGTTTGTTTGATGTTGTTTGGGTTTGTGTTTGTTTGTTGTTGTTGTTTGGGTTGTTGTTTTGTTGTTTGGTTGTTGTTGTTGTTGTTGTTGTTGTTGTTTTTGTTTGGTTGTTGTTTTGTTGTTTTTTGTTGTTGTTGTTGTTGTTGTTGGTTGTGTGGTTGTTGGTTGGGGTGAAGAGGGAGGGGGTAGGGTTGATAGGAAAGGGGATATCGTAGATGTTTTAGGGTAAGATAGGTGGGTGTAGATGTGTGTTATAGAGTCGAGGTGTGGTCGGGTGGGTAAAAGGGGGTATAGAGGTTAAAGTAGTTGTTTTGTAAAGGGTAGGTCTAATGAAGTGGGGGTTTTTACAGGCACGTCAAGATGGCGACGATGTGGGATCGAGATGCCCCGCTATTGAGACGGATGCGGCCACATGTGTCTGCAGCGCATTGGGCCATTATGCGCGAGGTGGGACTCGGTGGAGTCCAGGTAGTATAGGGCTATGGAGAGGGACCACAGCCTTATGGTTGCCCTCATCGAGAGATGGGATCCGGAAACCAACGTTTTCCATCTCCCGACTGGAGAGATGACTATTACCCTGGAGGATGTGTATCGCATCCTGAGACTACCGATCGTAGGGGAGGCAGTATTCCAGGTAGATGCGGAGATGGCTATGGACAGCATTCTGTAGGTATTTGGGGATGCAGCCGCGTTATTGACTTATCACAGCGCGAGCATTGCCTATGGGGACATGTATCGCGCCCACAGACATGAGACACGGCTTGCCGTGCTGATGATGATAGGTATCACCTGCTTCACCCTCCCAGACTCAGAGGGAGGCCGCTTCCCATGGGCTTTGATGGGAGTACTGCACAAGATGGTAGAGGAGCATACGTGTTATGCCTGGGCACCAGTATATCTGGTGCAGCTATATAGGGAGCTGTGGGGTTATCACCGGATGAGGCGATTTGGGATTTGCTCCACATTTTTGTTACACTGCTGGGCATATGAGCACATCATATGTATACGACTAGTAGGGCTGCCCCAGCAGCCAGGGCCAATGGTTATATACAGATATGGCTTTCAGAGGTGGTTGGGGGTCGTGGGCCAGCCACGAGCAGTGCTCGCAGGATGGGACGTAGCCTACTACCGACATATGTTAGAGGGCTTGACTGCGCTAGACATTGTATGGAGGCCCTACAGAGGCCATCAGCCCCGAGGAGGAGCCCTGAGCACGAGGCGGATCCAGATGGATAGCTAGACGAAGGCCTAGAGATTATGAGCGGATACCCCTAGAGAGGGTACGATGACAATTGGGGCTACGACAGGATGAGCCACCTCCCTTCCCACAGTACCGGAGGGATGATGTAGAGGCCCCACTGCCTGCACCACAGCCCGTTGACCCAGATTGGGTAGCAGAGAGGATGAGGTGACGATATGATGGATGACGTTGGTGCACGGAGTTCATTTTGGTTTTGGTGGGTAGGTCGAGAGCAAGCCTAGGATAGCACACAGCCCGCCACATATTGCCAGATTTGATGGATGTTACAAAGAGAGAGGACCGCCTCCTAAGATAGGTGCAGTTATTACAGGCGGCTTGCTGCACGCTACATGGCATAGATCGAGGTATTACAGGCGCTTAGCCCAGCACAAGCTCAGCACGGCCCAGCACCACGATGTGACCCACGAGGCACCGGTGTAGCCACATGTGCAATTGCACAGAACCTACATAGCCACGAGCACGGGCGCAGTACTGTGGAGCCACCACAGGCAGGTGCACCACAGGGTAGGGGGCCACTTTGTTATTAGGAGTCGGGGACTAGCTCCAGTAGCCATGGTGGCACGGGCCCGTTATATGGAGGTGAGAGCAGAGGCCCAGTATTATCGAGAATGTTCTTAATGGTATCGGGGTTGACTATCGCCCATATGCGAGCACCGAGCCGAGACTCTCGGAGCCGAGATCCTGTGGGGCGCGGCACACGGCCCGGTGGGTCGGTGTTAGGGAGGTAGCGAGAGCCAAGACAAGGACCAAAGTAGGGAGAGGGGAGGGTGGTGGGGAGATCTGAGATATCCCTGGAGCAGAGAGGGGTTTTTGGATTTTGGATATAGACACCGGTCTACAAACCGGGTATGTATATAGAGGCCTGCGTGCCCACATATGATTCATTTATTCATTCTTTTTGTATATATGGCTGCGAACCGAGTACAAAGGTTATATAGTTGATACCGGCTGCATGAGCCAAGTATATTTTTGTCATGAGAGACCAGCCTACGTGAGCCGAGTCAAGATTTTGACAATGATTGCGCTGCTCTGCGTGCGCTTTGTATTATTTTGAGATCACGAGAGGCCCCCATACAGGGGAAAGTTGTATATTTGAAATATTGATATATATATATATATAGAGATGATGATTTTGATCCACATGCTGTGTATAAAATGTTTTATGTGTTTTGTTTGATGGTTGTTTTATTGTAGGTAGGTGATGTTGATGAAATTGTGATGAGATATTGATGTGATTTTGATGACAAATATTGATAATGGTGTTGTTATGCAGGAAAAAGAGGCGGGTGCTACAAAAATTTGCAAAAAATAAAGAAAAGGCCCAGATTTAAGAAAAAGGAGGCATGTGACCGATATCGGTTAGCTAACCGACATCGGTAGAGAGATGTTGATGATATCGTTATCGATACCGGTTATGCCAAAACGAGATTTTCTAAAAATAGAAAAGCTTGGGCGGAAACTTAAGGTCTTATTTTTAGAGTTCTTATTTTTAGAGTCATGCAACAAGTTAAATACACGAATGCGACGTTGTTTGACGACTGATACAGGTAATTGCATGAAAGAATTGAGTGATAAGGAGGAAAGAGACAGGTAAAGTGAGTGTGGGCTGAGATTAAGAAGGTAGAAAGGCAAGTTATATTTGAAGAGGGTGATGAACATGGCTGGATGAGGAGAAACATCCAACAGTAGGACGAGAGGGAAGACAAGTTCCACCCCAAGCTGCTGCATCCCGAGAGGTAAACTGTTTGGTTGTATTTTAATTCTTACATGTTTTGATGAATAGGCTGAGAGAAGGGAAGAGGGTAGAGATGAGAAAGAAAAGGTGATAGGCAAGGGTTTGGGATAGAGTGAATGTTATGGGAGTATAAGAATAAATAAGGATGCCGACTCATGAGTCGATGATAGAGAAGATGTATTTGTTTAACATCTAAATAAAACTAAATATGTATGTTGATTTGAGTTATGATAATAATAAGAATGGTTTTGTTTTAAACGTTTTGTTTTGAAAAATGATAAAGATGAATGTGAGAGAATAGAAATACACACATACCACACATGATAGGTTATGGTAGGGGATGGTCGAGCTAACCTTGGGAGACCCCATGTCTCCTAAGTGCTGCCTACATAGCCCATTGCACAAAGCAAGGAGGGGCCTCAGAATGATGTAGTTCTCCTTAGGACCGGGGAGAGGTTAATTCGAGCAACGTGGTTATAGTTAGGCAATTGATTGGCTGGTAAAAATATTGATATTGGTGGGGTAACATTGTTGGTGTTGGTAAGGGACTGGCGATGTTGGTGTAGGTATAGGTGAAACGAAAGTTAGCTTACCCAAGTAGTAGGGAATCGTGTCCTAATTAAGGTCAACACACAATCCTAGAGTCGAGTAAAAGAGGCAAAATTGTCCCGTAGTTGAGAAGAGCTAAACAAACCACATATTAACATAGGATGGGCTTGAATCCCTAGGTGCCTTGCATAGGTGAGAAGTCGATAGGTGAAAAGAGTCGTATAATCACAATATATCGGATATACGTCACGTCCCTTGAGTGTTGTTGCTTTGACGAATGGTGAGGTGAGGTAGTTGATATAGGCGGGGTGCAGCGAACTTGTTATAAGGTGATTATTTTGACGAAAGAGAACCAAACCTAAATAGACAAGTCCATGACTCAAAAGTGCTTTGGAATACTGCTTTTTACTTTTTTGGATATAGATTGATCGATGCGGGAAGTCTACATGGGATATGTATTTTGTTGTTCTTGAGGTCTTCATGAAGTTGATCAATGCGAGAAGCTTCTGATAAAGGCTGACTTTGTATAGCTGTCCTTCGAGGGAGTAGTCTATTTATAGTAGCAGATGCAGTTTTTGTGTATAGCTGTCCTTCGAGGGAGCAGTCTATTTATAATAGTAGGAGTGGCTTTGCACATAGTTGTCCTTCGAGGGAGTAGTCTATGTATAACTTTAGAGGTCTAGATGTCCGTTTGGCATGAAGCATCTAGTTTTGTAGGAAGTTTGACTCAAGAATATCCCATAAGTGTACAATTGAGAACATGTTATTTTGATACTTTTAAGTCATGGACCAGACTAAAAAGGGGAAGGCATCTTTAAGAGGAGGTAATGACCAAACCACGTGAGCTTGATTCTATTTTGAGATGTATGGAACAAAAATGTATGAGGTGGTAAATGAGCTCAAGGGACGAGCGCAAGGTAGATAAGAAGTGATGTAACACTAAATTCAATAGTAGAATGGTCGGATATGCAAGGCATTAAGGGGTTTAGGCTCAGGTTTACCATTAAGTGAAGCTAAATGGTAAGTGCCTGATCCGTAAGTATGAGTGATAATGTAGGGCCCAATCCAATTAGGAGCAAATTTTCCACGTTTGCTCTTTTCTAGTTTGGTTACATGTTGATTCTCTTTGAGGACAAGATCACCAACCTTAAAGGTACGCTCATGAAGTCGTTTATCATAAGCACGCTTGATGCATTTTTGATAGATTTGAAGGTGGTCAAGAGCTGTAAGATGATGCTCGTCAGAAGCTCCATTGGGCTAACCGCTCTTAGCGGAAATCATTATTGGTGAGAATATCCTCGAAGAGATATTCTTCGGGAGGGTATTTGTATTTCGAGAGGCAAGACAACCTTCGTACCATATACCAAATAGAATGGGGTGGCATTAGTGGAGGTGCGAATGCTAGTCCGATAAGCCCAAAGGGAAAAGGGGATGTGATCAGGCCAATTGCTTCTGAATTGTTAACAACTTTCATGAGGATTTTGGTTAGGGTTTTGGTTAGGGTTTTATTAGAAGATTTGGCTTGACCATTTGCTTGTGGATAGTAAGGTGATGAGAAGCTAAGTTTGATACCAAAGTTGTCACAAAGGTCTTGTAACAACTTATTTTTGAAAGATTTTCCATTATCTGTTATCAGGCGATGAGGAATGCCAAAACGAAAAATAATGTGATGGTTAATGAATTCGACAATTTTTTCTTTTTTGGTTGAAATGAGTGGAATGGCTTCCACCCATTTAGTGTAATATTCGGTCTTTGTGATTATCCAACGGTGACGTTATAAGAGGGCGGGTGAATCTCACCGATAAGGTCTAAACCCCATTGTGAGAAAGGCCAAAGATCTCGTGCAACTGTAGCGGATGGCTAGGATTATGTTGAAGGTTGGCATGTTGTTGACACATAACACAACACTTAACATATTCGTAGTAGTCATTATTAAGAGTAGGCCAATAATAGCCTAGGCAAAGGATTCATTTGGCCACGGCCAGGCCACTAAAATGTCCACCACAAATACCGTCGTGGACTTGTTGGATGGTATAGGTGACTTCCGCGCCGGTTAGACATCGAAGGAGGATGCCATCAAAGCCACGTTTATAGAGGAGTCCCCCCATGATGACATAACGAGAAACACTTTTAAGAAAATCATGTTTTCCGTTACTAGTAAGGTCAGGTGGGAGAACAGAGGTTGTAAGATAGTCGTGAAATTGGTGATACCATGTATCCTATGAATTAGCAGACACATTATTTATCATACAAACAACCGGGGTTGAGTAAGATGGGGCAAAGAGTTGTTAGACCAAGATGAATATGTCAGAGTCAGTTGGTGAGGCAGGAATTTGTGAAGCTAAGCAAGCCATAGTATCCGTAAATTTGTTAGTGGAGCGGGGAATGGTTTGGATAGAATAATGAGTAAATGAGGTCAAAAGTGAATCCACGTAATGTTTGTACTTTTGAAGTTCCTCATTTTTACATTGGTAAATGCCCAGAACTTGATTGACTACTAATTGAGAGTCACCGAAAATATTGATAGATTTGACACCTAAGTGTAACGCAACCTGGAGACCCAAAACAAGGGCCTCGTATTCCAGCTGTATTATTAGTGCAGGGGAAATCGAGTCGAAATGAAAGAGGCATAGGCTCAGCATTAAGAGGAATGAGAACAACGCCGGCTCCTCCGCCGCGCTGGCATTTGGATCCATCGAAGAAGAGGGTCATTGGATACGACTCCTCACTGAGTGAAAGAGTGGCGATGAGTTCATGGGGAATTAAAATTGGTAAATTTGCTCCCCAGGTAATGGGGCTTCCGCGAGTTGGTCTGCAATAGTTTGTCCTTTGACTTCGGTGTATAAATTCAAGCTCAAGGTCAGCGAGGAGCATAAGCCATCGGGCGATGCATTGGTTTAGATGTGGTTTTGCGTACATATACCGAATGGGGTCCGCGTTGGTGATGAAAAAGTTTTGTGATTTAGGAGGTAGTGTTGGAGTTTGGTGGCTATGAATGATAAGGCTAGGAAAACTTTTCATACATGTGTATACCTAGTCTCGTAATCCACGAGAGTACGACTTATGTAATAAACGGCTTATTCTCGATGCTCGAGTCACGATGTGTGAGCATGGCTCCTACAACATGGTTGGTGGAAGAAAGGTAAAGGTAAAAAGGGCGATCATCCTGAGGTGGGATAAGCACAGGTGGCTATAAGAGATAGGCTTTAAGAGCTTCAAAGGCTTGGTGGCACTCTTCGCTCCATTGAAAGACAATGTCTTTTTTAAGGAGATGATGGAAAGGTTGACATCGATCCGAGAGTTGGGAGATGAAACGCCGGATAGATTGGAGTTTACCTTGCAAACTACGCAATTGTTTGAGGTTAGTAGGTGGGGGCATTTCTAGGATAGCTTTGACTTTAGCTGGATCGACCTCGATGCCACGCAAAGAGACGATAAAACCAAGAAGTTTTCCCGAAAGGACACCAAAGACACATTTCTTGGGTTGAAGACGAACACAGTATTGTAACAGGTGATCGAAAATAATGGTTAAAACATCGAGATGTGTACTACGATGTTTAGATTTGCCAAGAAGATCATCGACATAATCCTCAAGGATAGTGTGCATAATGTCATGAAATATGTAAGTCATAGCTTGCTTGGTAGGTCACCAAAGATTCTTAAGGCCAAACGGCATGACACGATAACAGAAGGTTCCCTAAGGAGTTATGAAGGTAGTTTTATGTTGATCGGCCGGGCTACCAAAATTTGATTGTATCTCGAGAAGCCATCCATGAGAGAAAGCATCTCATGGCCCGCAGTGAGATCAACAAGTTGATCAATACTTGGGAGGGGGAAGTCATCCTTTGGGCAAGCGAGGTTAAGGTCTCGGAAATCCATGCATATCCGAAGTCCCCCCGTCACTTTAGTGACAGGTACGATGTTAGAAATCCATTGAGGATAGTCAATAGGCAAGATGAAGGAAACAGAAAGGAGTCGTTGAAGCTCTTCTTTGACCAAGAGGGCAATGCGTGGATGCATTTTTCTTAGTTTTGTTTAACTGGTTTGGAATCGGGTTTCAGGGTAATGTTATGGACAGCAATGTCAGGATCAATTCCTGGCATGTCAACATAGGACCAAGTGAAAGCTTGGTTGCGGGCACGGAGAAAGGTAGTAAAGGTGGCTTGTTCTGATGCGTTAAGAGATTGTCGATCTTCACAATGTGAGGATCATCCTCTGTGTGGATGTTGATTTCTATAGTCGACTCATTCAACATGGTTTGAGTTTCAGATGGTAAGGCGCGTTGAATATAAGAGTCATCCGCACCAAGGTAAGTGAGGATGGAGTCGTCATCCTGGCACTCAACAATATTAATCAAGGCAAATCTTCTTTGATCATGTCGGATACGAAGGGGAAGAGAAGATGGGTCCTCATTATCATGTTGATAAGTGAGAGGACCTAGGAAGATGGCGTTTATGAAAAAAAAAAGTTAGGAGGGATAGATTCAGGGTCTATCGATTCTGTGGGTGACGATGGCAAAATGGGTGATGATGGTTCGGAGAGGGGTGACGTTGTCATCTTCCAGGATACAACTGACACGAGGTTTCTTTGGTGTAAGTGTTTCAGAAATCCAATACCACTATGATCTTTGTGTTTACATGTAGTCACGGGAATGATTGTATGTCGGCCTTGTTCATAAAGACCAAAACCAAAACCTTTCCAAGCACAATGAGTCAAGAAGGTGAGAGCGAAACGACGATTTGTCAGGTATTGAAAATCAGATTGGAAGGGAACCACACCAAGGGGAGGTTCAGGGGTAACGGAGGATGCGTCGACACCCCCATACGTTAGGTTGGTGTGGCAATTAGGTGGTCCATAGGAGATTACCTCCCCCACATGATGGTCGTAGGTAGGATGCGCATGTAACTGTCCATACTCCTGTGGGGTATGGAAAGAGCTAACATTATATAGGTGATACTCCCCCAGTGTAAGGCGTTGAAAAACATCTACTAAGGGGTCTGAGGTTGGGATGTTGTCCGCGGGAAAGGAAGTGGTATTTGCGATGGCGGTTTCATTGGTTGAAGGTGTAGGTGTGATTGAGGTGGATGGTAGAGGTGTAGTTGAAGTGGATGGTTGGGTTGGATGAATGGGTGTCTTGACTGGTACAAGCACATCATTAGGGCAATATAACATATTGCAGGTTTTGAAGGGGGGAGGATCAGCTTTTACGGTGTAGGACTTCCCCTCGTACTCAAATTTTATGCATCTATGTAAGGTGGAGGGAACGCATCCCATAGCCCGGATCTAAGGGCGGCCTAACAACATGTTGTATAGGAATTCTCCCTCAAAGACATAGAAGAGTTCAGTAAGGTACGTGGCCCTACACGAATGTTAAGGATCATAGTGCCTAAGGTAGAAGTAATAGCATCATTGAATGACGCAACATGATGGGGTTGGCACACATGCAGCTAGAAGGGATATTCATTTGTTGAAAGGCTTTTGAAGAGATGATGTTTAGGCTAGCACCCCCGTCAATCATAACACGACGCACCCGAATGTCCCGGATATAAGCTGAGATGAAAAGAGCGGGGTCAGGATCTTCTGCACCAAAGTCGACAATTTCATTTTGAGAAACCGACAAAGCAGCTGGCTTTGCTGCATACGAGACAAAAGTGGTTGGGGAGATAGGTTGTTTGGTGAGTGAAGCAACGTGATTGGGTGTTAAAATGGAGGTAACGGGCAAGGTTTCGTTAGGTAAGACCTCTATCCCTTGAAGGATTTCAACGAGAGCTTGTCGATGAGATTCAGAGGTCTGAATGAGATCATACAGTGTCATTTTTACAGGTGATTGGTGAAGCTGTTTGATCATGGTTTGGTGGGAAACTCCATTAGAGACGGGGTAGGTAGGTCCACGAATAACCACTTTAGGTGGTGGTGTGATCGGGATGGTGGATGGAGAAAGAGAGGCCGCAGGTGTGCTTTCTTTAGCTTTCCCATTGTTTTTCTGCCCTCGAGTAGCAACACTAATCATGTTGATCTCGTGAACACGAGAGGAGGAAGACGGTAGGGATAAGTCATGGTCTTCGAGAGGTGGGGTTGTAATAATGATAGATCTTGGTGAGGAGGGGATAGGTGGTATAGGAGAGGGGATTGAAGCTAAAGGTTTCTCCCTTCGTAAATTGTCTTTCTTAACCTTTTTATCCGAGAGAGGTGACTGAAGAAGTATGGATTTCAAAGCTTTGCATCCCTCTACATCATGTCCTGGTGTGCGGTGGTAAGCGCAGATTTTAGACTCATCATAACCTATAGGTCGAGGTTTAGATGGATCATAGGGTCTAAGTGGGGGTAGGGAAATGGTCGCATTCTCCACCAACATAGCAAGGATTTTGGCGTAAGACCCTTTGAGCGGGTCAAAGTCAGAGGAAGATGAGGCTATTGACTAGGTAGGTTTCGGTAATGACTGGGTATGGTTGATTTGTATGGGTGGCGGCTTAGCCAAGGGGTTTTGATAATTGGATTTAACTACACGTGACTTCTTCAGTGCAGAGGTTATGTGTAGCTGGTCAGATGACGTGGTAGCAGAAAACAACCACGGAGAAAGAGGAGTGACAAAAACAAATCCTTTGATGATGGAGTTTGTTTAGGGTTGATAGGTGGACAGGATACTTGGGGTGACGGTGTTGATATACCCTTGGATCTTTGTATGGGTGCAGAAGGTGTAGGTCGTTTTAAAGAAAACGCAGGAGGTATGATGTATTGATGTAAGGTGGAGGGATGAGGTCCCAATATAGAAGGTAGGTGTGACGGTGAGGGTTTTATTTGTGACAGAGGCATAGATTGGACTTGGGTTTTAGGGGCTCGAGTTTGTCTCGTAGGTGGATGGACGGATTTACTTTTGGATAAATCTAACCGTTTAGGTGGGTGTGTTAGACTGGGTATTTGTGAGGTCCCAAGTGTAGGGGAAGGTTTGGTTAGGTCAATAGAGGTGGATGAGGTATTTGGTAGAGATGAGGGGGGTGAAGATGAGGACATAGGAATTTTAAGCTTTTGTAAACACTTCGGGTATATGGTAGAGGCGTCTGGATCGGTCATCTGCATTTGAGTAGAATATGGTGTACTCAAACGTTCCCATAGGACTCGTCTATCTTCTGAGGGGTGACAATCCTCACGTGTGAATAGGAACTTTTGTATGGAAGAAAGGTGGGTTGTGATTCCGGTCCACTGTGGGTGTGATACAGGGGGTAAACGAGGCACTGTATCAATGGGCGTTAGGAGGTCAACCGGTTGCTGAAAAGATTTAGGTGATGAAGAACTAATAGGTAGAAGGGCATGTTTGAGGGGATCCGTCATGATTAAAGAATGTGGTGATGTCGGTTTGAGGGTTTTCTTCCAAGGATGATAGAAACAGTGGCGAGCCTTCCTCTTGTACAGCAAGAGTGGTAGAAGGAGATGTTTGGGAAATAGATAAGTTAGATAACATCCGCTCACAGTCTTGCAAAGATGTGGTGTAAGAAGGCTCATCTGTGAGAAGAGAATTCTAGGCGGTTAATTCCTTTATGGGTAAAGGAATGGCAAGGATTTCATCTTGTCTTGATGGTGGTGAAGGGGATTCGGGTTCCTGCGTTAGTGAAGAGGCTTGATTTAGAATTTTTTCGATAGAGGCTTTTGGCTGGGAGTCGAAGACTGCATGGATTTCATGAACACTCTCCTGGCTAAGATATCTTGGTTTATGTTACTGTTAGATGAGTGGTTCGGGAATGGTTTGTTGAAGATTTTCAAATTTTGGTTAGCAGGGGCATTAGGATTATCGAGGGCTATATCCCCTGCATCAACCATTTCCTACACTATGTTTTTCAACATCTTGTAGTTTTCATGACTGTGTCCCTTCACGCGGTGGAAGTTACAGAAGTCATTTTCTTTGTACCAAGAAGGTATAGCACGGGTGGAATCAAACCCAGAGTGAGGTTTAACAGGAGGTAAGGTAATAGCTCCTGCCTTGAGCAATTTTTTCAATATCACACCATAAGTTTCTCCCAAGGAGTATAATTGATGGGCTCGGCTTTATACTTATAGGTGGTTTTGGTGAGTATTAGACGGTGCTTGGGATTTGACCATCACCGCATGGACAGCTCCTTTTGATTTCGAAGCAGCCGATGCGTGAGAATTGGTGGTGTTAGGTTTGTTGGTGGAGTCTTGGGTTGGAAATTGGGGTTTTTGTTGCGCAACCGCAATTTCTCTTCCTCTAAGGCTCGAATTTCTAGTTTTTGAGCCATATTAAAGGCCTCGTCAAATGTGTAGAAAGTTTGAATTTGGAGGGTAGGAGAAATGTGCTTAGCACAGGCCCACGTAAAGAGTTGATAAGTTCGGCCTGAGGCAAGGCATAAGTAAGTTGGTTGATAAGGCCCCGCCATCGTCCAACGAAATCTGCGATAGATTCATCTTCAAATTGTCGGATGGCATAGAGGTCGGTGATAGATACTTTCTT
Source organism: Taxus wallichiana var. yunnanensis (assembly GCA_018340775.1). Taxonomy (NCBI): domain Eukaryota; kingdom Viridiplantae; phylum Streptophyta; class Pinopsida; order Cupressales; family Taxaceae; genus Taxus; species Taxus wallichiana. The sequence continues at coordinate 344,945,895 of CM031240.1, read as the reverse complement.
GGCAATGTTAATGGAGAAATGATCCAAGAAAGATTGGGCTAATTGGTTAAAAGAGAAGATTGAGTGCTGGGTTAAAGCACTGTACCACTCCAAGGTGGGTCTTGATAAGGACATGGGAAAGGTGCGGAGTAGTAAGGCATCATCATGAGCAATCAGATAGCAGGCATGTCTAAATGATCGCAAATGTTGTTGAGGATCCTCCTTACTATTAAAATGAGTGAATTTTGGTAATTCCCATTGAGGAGGATATGAATGAAGGGGGACAGAAGGATGAATAGGCTCCTGAAAAACTTGCTCGTATGTCAGGGTGCTACGGCTTCCTGAAATAGAAGCCTCCAGATTTTGCATTTTGTCCATCATTTGTTTGATTAAATCAGTGGTTGGATGAGATGATGGTGCGGTTGCCGTAAACGGAGGGGGATTGGGCCAAGGGCCACCACTAGACAATGGTGGGGTTAAATGTTGATAAGGTATTGAGGATGAATATGTTGAGGTGACCGAATAGGGATGTCCTATATAAGATGTTGAAGTCACCGGATACGTGTGTGGAAATGAAAAGGTGGGCGGAGCTTGAGAAGGAAAGCTTGTGTGAATAGGTGGCAGAGAGCAAGTTATGAAAGGAGTAGTCTGCGAGAGAGACGAGGTAGGAGCAGTTGGTGGTAATGATACGTGGGGCCCCAGATTAACAAAAGGAAAGCCAATCTATGCCGTAAGAACCTTGAAGTTACCGAGTGGGTGACGAGGCTAAGGATGAAAGAAGGCAAGGTGGAATTATCAAAGTGGAGAGGGAGCTAAATGAGAAGCTATACTAATAGGCATGCCAACAAGGAGTTGACCATCGGGTGTACGGTCAAGGGCATGAGACAAATAGTATTGTACAACGCTAGGATTAGCGTCCAAAAATTTCACAAATTCCTTATCTCCTACAGGGATTTTGGGAACCTCACTGGTGTCCGTAGGATTCCCCATAGGATGTGAAGGGGGTGATTCAGGAAAAGGCATGGAGCAGGCATGTGAAACCATGGCTGCAGCTTGTTTCCGAGTGATAACAACCATGGACAAGGGTACACAACAGGATGTAATCTATCAGGAACAGAAGCAACAACAAAGTGTTGGAATTGGTGGGTTGCTGGTTTTGGGAACTGTGAAAGACAGTAACCGATATCGGTCAGGTAACCGATGTCGGTTAGACTATAGCCGACGTCGGTAGGTTAACCGATGTCGGTAGAATAGGACTGGTGTAAGAATCAGAGGAAGTTGCTGATTTGGGGTTAACAGTGCTTAGTATGCCTACCAAACTGTTGTGAAGTGATCACAGAAAATAGTGTATGATAGAGAAACAGAACCAAAACAAGCAAGATGCACAAGAAAATTAACAGACTAACCCTAGGATTAGTTTTAATCACTTTGGGCTTATGCCTTAGATGCAAGATGATGTCAATCCTAAACAGAAGACTTAGGGGAAATGTCAAGTTTGTTTTGGCTTATAAGGTTACCTCAATCGGGTGGAGGAATACCGCGGAAAAGGGGGGATGTTTGAGCTATTGTGTTTATTATGATGTGATTCGGTATGTGTTGTGCAGTGAAAGTAAGATTAATTTCTTGTCAATACCGTGGATATCACCCCCACGTGTATGACCTGTTACTTAATCTACATTCACTAGAATTGAAAACAACAAGCAAGAATGTGATGCAAGTGTTTTAAACCCAAATCGAAGATGATATTAGATGAAACAAAGAAGATGACTTTTACTAATGCAAAAAAAAAAATGTGAAAGCAAGACAAATTCTTTTACCAAAAGATAACAAAATATCTTGTGAATATTTTAGAAGAAGAAAATAGCAAGTATGCTCCCTATATGAAAGCAAGCAAGAAAGAAAGAAACCTAAAATGGGTCCCACCGGGCGTGCCAAAATGTTTCGCATAAAAGCTTCGTTCTGGAATAGAGTTGCTTCTATCCTTTCATTCCTTTTGAGAAACAGATAAGGGTTAGGGCTAGGAGGAATACCCGTTGAATGTTGAGAGAGGGTGTGTGTGCATACCGTAGAGAGAGATCGATCGATCAGCAAAGAACTCCTTTTTGTCTGGGAAGGACTACCTGCAAGTAAGAATACAAGACCACCAGATTCTAATTAGACAATAAATGAGGGAACTGGCTTGGGCCCAAGAAGTATTAAACTTCCTTTCGAAGGTGGTCAGTTCCCGCTAATATGAATTAACACAAATTCTAACAAAGAAGCTATTGCCAAATTACAATTTAATTGCCTTGTTAAAACAATAGAGGAAAGGGCTAGTTTTGGTTTTGAATCACAAAGGATCGATGTCGGTCACTATCACAGACTGGTTTCTACTAACCGATATCGGTAGGGATAGTGGTTTAGGGCTTTTAGTGAAATTTGGCAAATAAGGTGGCTATGGTGTTCATAAGGCTGGTAAATGATTGGGGATAGGTAATGGGGTGATGGAGAAGACTCAGAGAGAGTATGGGGGCTGTTCTTGGGGAAATGTAGGGGTAGAGGAATGGCAGTTAGATGGAAGGTGTTACTTGGGTAGTAGATATAAGAATAGACTTGTAATTATTGTGATCGAAATCCAAGAAATGTTATTAAAAGAACGTGTAAGACACTACTTACTAGTTCATGATGAAGATACAGTCCAAGGACCGTGATAACGAAGGCGGTGGCTTAGTAAGATGATCGGACAATCAAAGATGAGTTATCTTCTCTCCCAATGCTTGAGATGAGTGTCACGGGCTCGGTTACTCGATTGCAGATCTTGGGCTTGATGTCCTCCTCTCTGCAAACTCTTCTCTTTCCTTCACTTGTCTCTACTCGGCCAAGTGAATTCCCGATCCTTCCAATCAATTCCCGATTCTAATCAATGAAAATCCAACCCTTTGTTTTTGGTTGGGGGAGGTCATTTACAGGGAACCGATGGCGGTTACATAACCAACGGCGGTCGAGTAGGAACCGATATCGGTTTCAAGTCAAAGTGGGCTATTTTTAGTAAAATAGCCAACTTTTCCTCCTTTTCTCCTCGAGGGATTAGTTATGGGCTTGGTCAAGTCATTATGAGGTTGGTTTTGGGTGCGGGTGAGGAGTAATTAATCATGGGTGTGGATGTAGACCAAGTTATAGGTCTTAATTAGGTTAGTTTAGGAATAGGACTAGGTCATGATGAGGTGGCAAAATGAGGTGGCAGGTTTGGAGATGTGGATTTATTAATTATAAGGTAATTAATAAATAATTGTGTAAGGTTTAGGTGATGAGGCTAGGTTGCGAAATAAGATGCGGGGCACGGGGGGTCGTAAGACACAAATTTGGTGTCTACACTATCATCTAGAGATCCCTTTAGAAATTTTGATTCCATTAGGTTAGGTACTTATTTGATTCTACGAGGAAAATCCCAACATCCCAAATATTATGAGGAAGATAGTAAAAATGAAAAGAATCCCACAAAGGATTCCCAAATTTGGACTCTACATCTCGATGAAGCAAGAAGCGACTCTGGAGCTGGAATATACCTATATTCACTAGATAGAAGGAAGGTACTCCATTAATTTCACTTCCACTTCACTTGCACCAATAACGAGTGATAGGACAAGGATTTAATGCATGGCTTGGCATTGGCGTGAAAAGAGGGAATACAAAGACTAAGAGTCTTTGGGGACTTTGAATTAGTAGTGACACAAGTTAGAAGCACTGTTGTAGCAAAAAAATCCAAGGATGAGGTCCTATCGTCACAGGGTATGGGATCTTATTGAAGACTTTGAGGCCTTTAACATTAATCTTATACCCTAAAAAAACATAAAAGTAGATCCAATGGCAGATTGGATCACAATTTGACCGACCAAGGATATGATGAAAAAAGACGAGGTGAAATTGATCATCCTCCCATCCATACTTGATAATGTGGATCATCAAAAAGTATCCGAAAGTGACCAACAGATATTTTTCTTCTTACAAACATCGGCGAGTTTGAGGATCAACTCCAACCCAAAATTGAAGAAGCTTACAGAGATCAAGTCATCCAGCTCAAAATGAACAAGCTTCCAAAAGTATTGATAACATTGGAAAATCTTTTTGACTCCAATGATGCTAATACAGATAGGAGGAAGTTTGTGGTGGTCAAGGAAGACTATGCCAAGCTAGAAGTAGCTAATGGGAAGAAGTTAAAGGTTGGGAAATTAGTCACTCAAAAGGAGAGGGAGAAACTTATGGCTCTATGTCATAAGTATGATAAGGTAATAGCCTAGACTTATGAAGATCTACATGGGTATAATAAGGACATCATCCAACATACTATTGATCTAGAAGAAGGGATAAAACCTGTGCGTTAGAAGAAACGACCGGTGAATCCAAAGATAGAATCTCTCATGGCCAAAGAGCTCAGGAAGATCCTATAAGCTAAAATAATCTTCCCAATCAAGAACTCCACATGGGTGTCCAATTTGATGTCGAAAGAAAGAAAAAGGGTGATTTTAGAGATCTGAATAAAGTGTCCCTTAAGGATCACTACCCTTACCTTCCATGGAACAAATACTACAAATAGTAGTGAGTTCGAAATATTTTCTTTGCTTGATGGTTTTTCGGGCTACAACCAAATATGGCTTGCGAAGGAAGACCAACATAAAACCACCTTTACGAAAAGTGGGGAACCTTTGCATATGTGAAGATTCCATTTAGACTCACCAATGTTGGGTCAACTTTTCAAAGAGCCATGGATGCCGCATTTGGAGAGCTAATTAACAAGATAATCCTAATATACTTGGATGATCTCACAATGTTTACCAAAACGGTGGAGGATAATTTCAACACCTAGAATATGTGCTTAAGAAATGTTAGGAATTCATAATCTCTCTTAATCTAAATTTCTTTTTCTTTGGAGTTAGTAAGAAAACCCTTGTGACACATTGTCTCAAAGGATGGGATCTCAATTGATCCAGAAAGAGTCGGGGCCATTTTGGAATTGTCTCTACTGTTAACAAAAAGGTAGTACAATATTTCCTAGGAAATATTAACTTCATTAGTAGATTCATTTTAGATTTTGTTGGAATGATCTACTTGATCACACTAATGCTAAAAAATAATCTAAGCTTTAAATGGACCACTTTGAAGGTCATCAATCCTTCAAGGGGATAAAAATAGAAATTGCATCTGCACTAGTGCTACATAACCCATACTTCTCCAAGGATTTCATCATGTACGTATATGGGAGTGAGCATAATGTAGCATCCGTGCTGACATAGAAAGGGGAAGCACAAAGAGAGGAACATCCTGTTGCTTTCTTTTTGAAAACCCTCCATGATTATGAGATAAGGTACAAATTTGTGGAGAAACAGGCTTACGCCATTGTCAAAGGTCTAAATAAATTCAAACACCTCATTACCAATAGCAAGATCATGATCTTGGTGGCACACTCTAGTGTCAAAGAATACATCATAGAAGGTGAGATAACCGAAAAGGGCTAACTAGATCACTAAGATCTTAGAATATGACATTGAAATAAAGCCCACAAAGTTGGTAAGAGGAAGAGGTCTGTGCCAATATCTCACACAAGATCCAATGACCCCAATAAATGAAGAATCGAGGTGGTGCTCCGTATTCAAGAGAACAAATCCAAAAATTGGGTATCGGATAGGATGCATTTCATGCAGATGGGTGAGTATCCAAGTCACCTTCATCTTAAAAAGAGAAGATATTATAGACAACATGGATCTGAATTTGTCATAATTGATAATTTCCTTTTAAAAGGAACTTTGATGGGATCCTTCTTAGATACCTAGAAAGAGAGGATGCCAAAAATTCTTACATGAGTTACATCATGGAAGCTCAGAGGCCACTTCTTGGCCAAAACCACAGCCATAAAAGTCCTACAAGTAGGATACTTTTGGCCTAGTTTGTTTGTAGATTGTTATGCGATGGTAAGTAAATGCAAAATTTTCCAGTTCTACATGGGCTTACAAAGAAATTCCACACTTCCCCTTAACCCTATCCTAGTTGAGGAACCATTCATGCAATGGGGTCTAGATTTCATTGGAATGGTTAATCCAGTTTCAAGTGTGGGTCATAGGTGGATTCTCACCACCACTGATTACTTCACTCGATGGACGGAGGTAGTTCCATTGAAGGAAGCCATAAAGAATATGATCTTGGAACTTCTCTAAGATATCACTACCCACTTTGGATCCCCCCACACAATCATATCAGATAATGCCAAGGCTTTTCTAGGGGCCAAAGTGTCGACTTCGCAATGAGGCATGGAATCTATCTTAAGATGTCTTCCAAATACTACCCATAGGGTAACAGTTTGGCAGAATCAACCAACAAGAATCTAATCAGACTTATAAAAATATGGGGATGAACATAAGAGATCATGGCATGAGCATGTCAAGAAAACTTTATGGGCAGATAAAATCATGCCCAAACAAACCCTGAAGGCATCTCCTTATGAATTGGTTTATGGTAAAAGTGTCGTAATGCCTATCACTGTGGAGATCCCAACCTTGCATTTGCTCAAGTAAATTGAGATTGAAAAACATGGATCGATGTAGGTAAGACTCACAAAGTTGATAGAGCTTTAAGAAAGATAGGAGGCATCCTATGAATCCATGATCAGTCATCAATAGGTTGTTAAGACTTGGTTTGATCAGAAGACTTCAAATCCCAATTTCTAAGTTGGCACTCTAGTCTTAAAGTGGGACATGAGGGCCGCTAATCCTGATAATTATGGAAATTTGACCCTCTCTGGATAGGACCATTCAATATCACTACATGTAGAAAACACAATGCTTTCAAGCTTGAGACTATAGAAGGTGAGGCCTTGGAGATTTCATTGAATCATATCCACCTCAAACCTTTCCATTGAATATTTTTGAATATTGTAAATTTTTTACAATATGTATAGCCTCCATATTATCTCTTTCTTTGTTTTGTGGTGTCCCCCTTCAAATAAGTGTCTTTAGATGCATGTCTTGGGGGGATACTCTTCTGTCCCTTTTGAAAATTTAAAAGGTGTTTTACCTTTATTTTTCCCAAAGTAATTGATATTAACAGCTTTTTTGGAATAATTAATGAAAAGGATCAGATTGTTAATGAAAAATATCTTGGGAAATGAAAAATTCAGCGCTAAGGGTCATTCGAATGAGGTGTCATTGTATGATGTGACCCAATGTATGCATGAGCCTTTATTTCACATGAGTTGAGGAGGCTATTTGAGGCAAGTTTTGAAGTCACCAAATATTCATTCTGAGCACTAAGAGTTTTTTCCCCAAGTTCCAAAGTCCCCATTTCGAAGAACCAAAGCTTTCCCCAATTTTAGAACCGCCAAAATATAAAATCTTACGTAGGACACCCAAATCTTACCTCAACCAAAATCTTACGTAGGACACCCAGTGCCTCATTGATCTCTCAACCCAAGGCTAAGATTATCGGACAAATGAACATAATATAGTGACACTTCCATGGTCACAGACTTCACGGATGGGGTCTTTGATCCATCCTAAATAAGAAGTTGAAGGCCCCTTAGGAGGCTTCTCACCGAGACTCCTAAATTTAGGGGATTATGAGTCCTTTGGCTCCAAAATCTGGACCTCCACACTTTCCCAATACATGATGCCTCTCATGCACCCATATCTCTGACTCAAAAATGTGTGCACATTGTTTTGATCCAGATACCAACACCATTAAGGGAAAACTAATGCGGTGGTGATTACACCACGAGATCATTAGGGATATGTTGGCCCTACCCTATGAAAAATTGGCCAGTTTTTACGACATGGCCAAACTCTAAGGAATCTAGGCTCAATGCCAAAATAAAGCCTCATTCATCAACAAAGAGTTGCAACAAGAAGATTCAAGTAGTTCTAGAGCACCGAGATTCCCAATCCCACTAAAAATGTTCATGTCAAATTCTCAGGATGCCTACTCCATGTTGGAATTTATTTTCAGCCAAGACTCGAAAGAAATGTCTATGAATGGAAAGTTACGGTCCTTTTCGGGATGAGATCGGTGAAGAAGGATAAGACATATCGGTTTAACTTTGCCAAGGCCATAATAGGATCTATGAACTCCACTTTTAGGTACTCTTCTTTCTTTTTCCACCTCATTTTGTACTAGAAAGCCCAGTTCCTTAGCCAATATATGACCCTAGACTGTGGGACACAGAGGTGAATCCTCAAAAGGTTATCCCGATTGTCCGTCGCATGCAATCATGTGTTGTCCCGCTCCTTGGACACATATGAATTTGCTAACCATTTTGTTGCACCTCTCTGCATGAATTTGACCCAGAAGGGTCGATAATAGAATAAATGATTTAGTTTGAGCCATCCTGTCAAACCCCTACATCCCTATGACTATTTCTTAAAGTCCACACATTCAATGATCCATTTGCATGGATTCCAAGATGAATCCTTTATGCTCCCAAGGATCCTCATGTCATGGGTGGTGGGTTTGGAGATAACCAGGTAGTTGGTGCTCCTCGATGCATGCAGTATGGATCTAGTTGTAAAAATAATGCATTGTTTGATCTCCCCTTGAGTAGGGGAGGGGTTAGTATAATTAAATGCAAGAAAGAGCATATACTCATGCAAAAGTTGGCTTTCTATAGCTTCACCTTGATTTAGGGTACATGGAGGTATGACCTGGATGGGTGGATGGCCTCCACCCTATCTTGAAATAAAGTCTCGGACTCCTGCCAACATGAACATAGGAAGTTTTTGAAGATAAGAGGTCTCCCAAGTAGAGAATTCTAATATATATGTCGAACTACGTAACATCGTAATTCCACTATGGCATTCATTTAATCCAATCTTGTACAAGTGTGACCCCATTGTAACAATGACCAAAGGCTTGAGGGTAGCCTTGTGTAGCAAGGAATGGAGCATAGAGAAAATAGAAGCCTATTGGAAATATAGGTAGAAAATCAGGTAGACTACCCTTAATTTCGAGGCCATGCCCACTGATGAGAAATTGGAGGAATTCTAGGATGCTGAGAATAATTCTGATTTGGATAGCAAGGAGATAGTGGAGGTCTTTAAGGAGAAGCTCACAAAGGATACGATAGAATCCCTCGGCCCTCTCGCATCAAAAATTCCACCATAGCCCCTTCCCTCCATTCCTCATCTGGATCTCTCGGGCTACATGCCCATGGTTCAAATAACACTAGGCCCTCGGGGTTTGGAAAAGATAACACAACCGGTGCCAAACCTAGTCTAGGGATATTCCTCAATACGAACATCGGTCTCGACCTCCGCAACCGCTAGTGAAGGTGTCATTACCTAAATCCCTCCAAAGAAAATTTTGAGGATAATCAAGGTTCCTTCATCCTCTATCCCTTCTTTCTCCATCCCTTCATCTCCTCCCATTCTTCCATCTTCTTCCCCTCCTCTTTTCATTTCCTCGGTGGGGTGCTCCCATTTTGGGCACCCCAACCCAAAATCCTCCTCCCCCGGGTTCCTCTTTCCTGCCTCTGCCACCCACCACCATTCCCGAATTCTCTCCTCAATTTTTTACTGAGACCATTCTTTGGCTCTCGTGACTTCTCATCCCCCACAACTAATTATAATCCCCTAGGGCCTATTACCAGTATTCTTATTTGCAGGTAGGGTGGTCCCTTATCCCTTGCAGTTTTTGAATCAAGATGAGACAACCAAAGTGGCCTGAGATAACAAGAGGGAGAAGAAGAAAAAATAGATTACATCGAGAACAATGAGGTAGATGTGGTCATTATATGACCATTAACAGAGTTCTTTGACCATAGCTTAGATGGTCCCTAATGTCTCCAAGCTTGTAGAGAAAATGCAACTTGATGATTATTCTATCAATGTAGTTGTGGTTCACCTTACGAGTTCCACCTCGGGATAAAGTTGGACTAATGAGTGAAACAATTGTCATGGTCACCACGAGAATATCTCAAGCTTAATAACAAGTGAAGAAAATGGAGGCTAGCCTCCTATAAACACAAAATATTGTGGCCAACCTAAATTCTGAAATCAAAGGAAAAGGAAAAGAAATAGAACAACTCTGCAAGGAGTTAAAAGAGGTGGCGTCACAAGAATCTCTTGTAGCTTCTCAAGTGAAGACTAAAACATTAGAAGCTAAGATGACATCATCTAAAAGCGTGGCCAATGTGCTTGATCAGGAGAAAAATATCTTTCGAAGGATGTCAATTCTAAAAAAGTAGAGGTTACCACGCATCAAGTGAATTTACATGCCTCTGAATCCAAAAAGGGTATCCTATAATCAAACTGTAAGACAACTAAAGACACGGTCAAGGATTTGACCCAGAAGCTAGCTCAACAACCCCAGAAAGTGGGGATTGTCAGATTGGTGCAGGGGTTATACACTTCTACTTTAAAATAACTTCCACCATGGAAAAAAACCTAGACACTCATATTCATATTAGATGCACAAGATCTATGCACCAATGTAGCATTCTCTGCCTCCACTATCGCAACGTTGTATCCACCAAGGTCCCTGAATCAAAAATTATGGTTTAAAAACTATACAAATCTTCAAACTCCACCTTATAAGGGGCTGGCATTATAGATAGGTGGATGGTCACAACAAATATTAACAAGATTCTGAGTTGTACCAAGGAAGCCATCAAGTGCCAAAATCCCCTGACTCAACTACAACTAGGGATCAAAGAGAGGAAGTAATGCATAGAGGAACTAGTAAAATTGAGCTTCCCTCTCTCTTTCACAATGACTTCACCATCCTATCAAAGGACCAAATCCAATAATTACTAATGGCCAAGCAACATGACAAGACTTTCTTTCTGTCTTTAAAGGCAGACTCTAGTGTCACCGAGGTGGAGGCCATTTTGAACCCAATTGTAAAACTAGAGTTCCATCTGCACGCAGTGGTGCAAGATCTCTAGACATTCTCTCATAAGGAGATAATTGAGCTAGATAGAGCCTTTTAGGCTCTGCAACAATGAACTTACTTGATAGAGGTGAATGGGTCGGGTATCAAGCTACTCTAAAGTATCTATGAGTGGCATCTCATTGAGCCACATTTTGAAATTTTGCGGTTGGGAAGGATTTTTAGATTTTTCCTTGTCTGACATGGAGCCCCTTGGTGAGTCACCATAACTGTAGAATGATTTCTACATTTTTCGGGGCTCTTCCATTTCTGCTTTCTTTTGTCACCTCAACCCCTTTTCCTTTTGGTGTTGTTTTATATTTTTTCGAGACTGAATTTTCCTAAGTACAGAGCCATACGAGAAGGTTTCCATGTGTCCCTTCGGAAAATTTTGGAGAAAGCACAAAAGATCAAGATTCCTCAAGTAGTGAGAGTTGAGAGCATGGCTAAAGCGCAGTAGGGCATCCCAAGCGGGATGAAAAGTTAAAGACAAAGGAGAAGAATGCACAAGCCTCCACTTGTTGCCTAGGTGGAGATTCAAAAGAGAGAAAAGAGGAGAATCCCTAAAACCATGTGAGGTCTCCACGTGTCATACAAGGAAGCTACCACCATAAAAAGGACCAAATAAGGTAGTAGAGGGCTCAAGGTTTGGTGGATTAAATGTGATCTTTGGTCCCAAAACATGAAGTTGAGATTTGCTCCCATAATCAAAGATCACGTAGGTAAAAATAAATGTGGATGGTGGAGTCCTTGATTAAAGGCGCATTGGAGCAAGAGCCATAGGTTCTATAAGAGAATGTTCTTATACCAGTGGTAAAAAAGAAAACAAGTTCTAGAGCTCCGAGAGGAGGAGAGAATTTTAGGTTCAGTCTATTGTGTTAATTGGCATTAGCAAGAATTTTTTGTAAGGAAATGATGTAATCTTTACCATTCGGTCTTATGTACTATTTTCTCTATAAATAAGAGTTCTTGTTTTGTGCACTGAAAAGTTTGCAATACTCTGTGTCCTTTATTTCTTCATGTTTGATTTTTATTCAGTTCTTGATGAATGTTTAAATATCTATCATGTTACATGCCCTTAGATATTTTACATAAATCTATTTATTGTGCATGTGATTATGTTTTAGTTACATCCATCCTTTGATGGTCTAAAATATCTTCAAAATATTTGATCATGCTCGATGCTCTTCAATTGATCTAGTAGTTATTTCAATAACAATCTCTGTGTTATTTTAGTAAAGATTTGACACATTGCCTTAGATAGGATTTACATATTGTTTTGTTTTCTTTCTAACCCTTACCTCAATCCAAATTAGAGAAGAGCTAGCTTCTATAAAACCTAGAGGTTATCTTAGGGGTCAAGTCCCACATCCCTAAGATTTCCCACAAATTTGGTGGTTCATCTGCAAATATAATCGTCAACAAGTACCAAGTGGGAATACATCCTTGCTTAACTTGAAGTGTTCATCCAATCATCGAGCTATATGTGAGTGCCTTGCATGCTCATAAAAAATTTCCTCTTTGAATTTGACCATATATTACGATACGGGTAATTTTTCCGTAACAAGCTCACTCATCTTAGATTTTTTTCCATCTTTTAATTGAAATTCCACATATTTATCTTTGTTTAAACTAGCTAATTCTTTTCAATTTTGACAAGCCACCACATACTTTGCACATTCCATCAAAAACATGCTTTGTTATAAAAATTGTTCAATTGATCTTTGAAAAAAATATCATAGGAATAAATTCCCTTGTAGGTTTTGGTGGGACATTTAATCCACACTCTTGCAACATGATGTAATTGATAAAAAACATCATAATGCATGACTATTCATCATGATGAATGCAACAAAAAGTGGTACGTGAGTGATTGATTTTGACATAAAAGGGTTTTTAATTTCAAAAAATATTTGGCTAATGCTAATTTCTATATTTTCATTCTTAAACTTAGAGAAAATTTTGTTTGAGCCATATCCAAGAATTTTTTTGCACACAATTCATGATTACGAGAACCTATTCTTATTTTTATTATATCTCTTCTATTCGGTGACACTCTTATGTTCTCATTCCAAAATTTACAAGTAATTATTTTAGAATATCATATGTATCTTTGTCTTTCCATGGGAGTCTACTAGAGAATGCCCAATAGTCAGTGTTATTAGTGAATCAAGACTTTTGTGTCTCCCTATTACTTTCATTATTGTTTTTCTTGTTTAGCTTCAAAGATCTACTTATTTTTCTAATCAAACATTTATTAATTGTTTTATCACTTACTATACAATTAGTAAGTGCACATCGTGTAGCATTACTATCTTTGGTGCATCTATTAACACCTATAGTTTGGTATGCTTTATGTATATTTTAAACAATTAACACATTTTGATCATCAACATTAGATGTTCTTAACCCTAGGGTCTTCATTGTAGGTCTCATCTTAATTAATTTCATCAATGTAATAAATAATTGACATCTTTGTATATCATTTAAATTATCGAAGTAATTATCCCAAATTCCCCTAGCTTTTCTTCTCCTATTTCTTTTAGGCATTTTGCTAGGCATTGGTTTTCTAATGTTTTCATCAATTTCACTTAAGTGAATGATTTTTCTTTGAAAAATGGAAGGAGGTGTTCTTAGAGGTGAAGATTCATTAGCAAGGTTACTTTCTTCATTCAGTGTTTCCATGCAAATTTTAGGATTAACATTTGGATTCTCAGGTAAAGGTTCAACATTTGGATTCATATCAATTTATTTATCCATACTAACATTATCATTCAATTCATTATCAATATTCATTGCAAAATCATTATTCTCTACATTTTCATTATGTATTTCATCCTCATTTTCTAAAACATTAGGTACATTTGATATAGTATATGTACCTTGCCCATCATGATTTTTTTCATCCGCTTCACTTTCTTTATTCTCATCTCTTATAATTGCTCCAATTTCTTGTTCTTGACTTTCTTCTTGTCCTTACGTCGTCTTGTATCACCCATGATTAAAAAAATTTAGATAGTTGGTTAGGGATATCCTCAACTACTCAAAATTCACACAAAAATGTACAAGAATGTGCAAAACAGACAAAAAGGGGACATAAATCCCATGAAAGAGATAAAAAGGACGTTGGATGGGAATACAATATATAGAAAGTATAACGCATACGCGCGTTATAACGCGTAAAATTTTTATTTTTCCCTATTCCAAGCCATGCTTGTAGGATTAGAACTAGTTTGGATCCCCAAGCTTGAGGCATGGACCTGTAAAAACATAACAAACAACATGTTTTTGCAGAAAAATGGTAAAATAGCTATTCCGCCACAATAAATCAAACTAAAATGATCAACAAATTTAATAAAAATATGACTATGAGGTTGAGTAAACTTTCTTCTTTCTAAAAATATGATTTTTCAAATTTTCTAACTAATATAAGGTTTCCATACTAATTATTTTCTAACTATGCCTTTTTGTAGCTATTTTTGAAGTTTATACACATCTATCTTTCATCGTGTATCTTTTTTTCGACTCATCAAAATTGAATAAAAATTTTACAGGCCCAAACTAGGACTAATTCTATACATATTAAAAACTAATTTTCGATATTTTTTGAGGTAGTTGGGGGCAAGGTTGGAGCTCCATTATATTTCAAAATTTTATTTTTTTTATATTTGAAAATTATTAAAAAAATACTCCCTAAAAAATCTAGCCCAAACTAGATGCTCATATATATCTTTCTACCAAAGGGTTTTCAAAAATACTAAATAGTGCTAAAAAATAGTGGGGCACACGACTGACTGTCTATTATGTTTTTTAAGAAAAATAGGAGAACCTATTGGTATTTTAGTTCTTTAACCCACTTAAACTTAACCATTTTAAAAAAAATAGTAGCTTAGAAACTAGACTCAAAATGCTACGATTCATGTTCTTATAACATCTTCAAATTTTGAGTGTAATTATTTCAAATAACTTGTACAAGTTGAAGATTTTTATTTCTCAGAAAAAAGTTTCCACTTAAGACCGCCTTTTACCCCCAAGTTGGTGCACTTACCCATAACATGGGTAGGATAAAAATAAAGTTCTTAAGGTTTAGGTGGATCTGGAAGTATAAAAATGAGTGTAGACTCCTATGGGAGGAAGATATAGATGAATGTAAACTTGCAAAGAAAAGGGATCAACCAAGAATCCTTATGAGAATGATCGGTTGTAGAAAGAGGTTTATTTCACAAGGACGTGACAAGTAGAACATTACAAAAGAACAAGGTTAAATATATATTAAGACGAGGAGGTTGGGCGGTGGTGATTCAAAGCTCATGGATGTGTGTAAAATAGTGTGAAAAGGGATTGGAAGGGGTGTAAGAGGACACACAAAGGCCAAAAAATAAATTGTTGGATGAAGGAGCCATGACTATATGTTCTAATATTCAAAAGGGTTGTCTTATCACTTATTAAGTGATCCTAAGGTGGAATTCGAGTTTTAAGTGCCTTGGGTGTTTGATGTAGGATCATCTACGTTCACAACAGTCTTGCACAAATTTTGGCTAAGTATGGGAGTATGTGTAAGAATGAGAATCACAATAGAATTGAGAGATGATTACATGGAGAATTTTAAAGGCTTAATTCATTATAAGAACATAGAAACATATATACTACATGAGGGAAATAAGAGGCACGTGGAAAAATGATATGCGATAATGTGTGGGATTATCTTGGTGCATATACAAGGAATGGAGGTGGGTGAGAAGTACGAAGGAGAAAATGCATGGAAGCTGTGAATAATTCACTCAAATATGAGAAAGGGAGTAGGTTGCGGAATTGTCACTTTGATTTTTTAACGAACTAGCATCCAAAAAGGAGAGTGTAGAGAAAAATGTTCTACTTCTAATCATGCTTCTACTTCTGATGTTCATGAGCCTATTGCACTTGTTACTACATGTTCTACTTCCATACATATATCTATTTTGGTAACACACTTGATGTATCCCACTTCAACTCCTTCTACTGACATTCTTGGATCCTTTGAGAATCATAGCATTGGATTTGGTTCTCACATGCTACATTTTTAAGGGTTTCATTGACAGAGGTATGTCGGACATTCACAGGGTATTGCTTCTCCTATTTGACTGTTAAGTGGCATTATCACCATGATAGTGGTTTTTGAGAAGGTACTTCATTGGGATCACACTTTTAAAAATATCCTTTTTTTGTACGCTCGGCTCTTTTTGAGGATCATGAGATACACATGAGTTCTACACCTTTACTTAGGCCTAAGAGACCAAATATTTCTTTTTCGAGACATGAATGATCTAGAACACACTCGATGTTCCTTTACATTAACTCGTTGTACATTTTACACCAAAGCATATGCATGCATCTTCATCATCCATTTGTGTTTTTTGGGGTGGGTTTCTTGTCACTCATGATAGTGACCTATGCGTTCATTGAGAGGAATCTATAGGCGTTTCTCCTCCATCATTCAAAATTTTAATCTAGTTTCTATATAATCTACATAGTAATGCTCTTTGTTTTGATAAATTTCTGAATAGAAGGTGTAGTATATCTCTCTTTTTTAGTTGATATATTTTGTATCTATATTTTTAACACTTTTAGGCATGTTGACAGTCTCTCTTGTGGGGGTGATATTCTAGTAAATCCCATTTTTAGTTTTTGAGTGTTTGAATAGTTGTTTTGACAACTCATATAAATTTGTAGCAACACTACGCCTATTCAACAATATGGGAGGGTGTGGTATTGATCCTTATTCTTTGGGTCTTGTTTCTTTTCCTTTTTGCCTTAGTTGTTCTTGGATCATGGGACTCTTATTACTTTGGATCTTGTTTTCTTTCCATGTTACCTTTTTTGTTATTCTTAGATCGTGGCACACCTATTTGTAGCAATTGATAAAAATTTATTTGGTATTTTTTTAAGGGAAAATTTCAGTGGCAATTCTTCACCAATTCACGAATATTTACATTTTTGAAATTTGGATTTGGTGATTTTTAAGAGTCGTATGGAGAAACATTTCACCTAAAATTTTTGGGTGCAAGTTAGTTTGGTGGGTTGGCTCGCCTAGTGTTTATAATAAATTTCATATATATACATATAATCGCCCCAATGCATTGGTTACATACGCTAGCATATACATATTGAGCATAAATATTTTCTCTTTTGACAACAAAATAGGCCAAAAACATGACCCAAGATCATATTCTAGATGCCTGGTTATTTTCTCCATACACTTGACTTCTCTAGATGAATGGTTTCTTACTCTAGATGCTGGTTGCTCAAACACCTAGAATCCGGTTGAATTTTGTAGACACTTGACATAATTTTTCAGATGTTTGGTTGCATTTTGTAGATGCCCACTACTTATTCTTATCACCCGGTTACTTTCTTCACATGGTCTGCTAGTAGCATACCAACATTTCTCGATTGTACTCAAGTGTTTGGAAGCATATTTTAGAAGCCCATCCCTTTTTCTTGATTTAAGATTGTGCACTTCAAGACGTGTGACAATGCCTCACCAAGTTTTCTTCGGTACTTGAAATGTGGAAGGCCAATAAAAAGGGAATCTTTTATCATATTTTAGCCAGCCAAAAAAAGGGATAAAGTAGAATCAGATGCAAGTGCAACCCCCATACACACCAAATGCAGGTACTATATGAACTAAATAATTAAGCCTTATTTATTTTCAAATTACAAATTCCAATAATATACTTAATAATACAAATTTCAAAATCCCTTTTTTGCAGATGCAACATATCCCACTAATGATGACATGCCTCCACTTGAGGACAATCCTCATTATGTGCCTACATTAGACATACAAGTAGAAGATATGCAACAAGCTGAAGATATGCCTCCCCTTGAGGACAATCCTAATTACAAAATGGAACAAAGAGAAGACATTTCCAGTCATCAAACACCAACTTTAGCTAGAAACCCTACTCTCAATTCTTTGAAAAGGAAGAGAATAGAAAAAAATCCCATTGATGTTGATGAGATCAACAAACTAAATATATTCCTACATAGTGTGATCAAACACCTATTACATGTGATAATACAACCCAAAAATATGTGCAAAGAAAGAGAAACACATGGACCATTGGAAGGAATTTTAATTTGACTGGGTAGCTAAGTTTCCATTCATTGAACCATTACAACCAGAAAAAAGGTAATGATATTCCAACCAAATGTA
This sequence comes from Taxus wallichiana var. yunnanensis, assembly GCA_018340775.1. NCBI lineage: Eukaryota > Viridiplantae > Streptophyta > Pinopsida > Cupressales > Taxaceae > Taxus > Taxus wallichiana. The sequence continues at coordinate 344,927,834 of CM031240.1, read as the reverse complement.
AATGTACTATTTATAGCTGGAAACTTGGAAAGGATCAAAAATGTAACTCAAACTAGACACAATTGAGAAACACTATGGTAAAGTATATGTGGAAGTTAACCAAGCATGTGGTCAAATAAAATGACCACACAGATGGAAAAATGAAAAAGAATGCATGCATGTTAGATATGCACAAGATTATGAAAATGAAAAGAAACACCTAGAAAATCTTGTTGAGAAAGGAGGAACAATTACATCTCAGCTAGGAAAATTTGTTCAGACTAATCTGCGAGCCAAAAATATACAGTTCACAACTATCTACCATATTCTGAAAAAGGGTAGACCTATTTCCAATTTTCAGGATTATAAAGTTTTATTTCAACTTAATGGATTTCATAATATTACACAATAAAATTAGTTATACAATAGTGTTTGGGAGATTTCCAAATGTCTAGTGATGATTGAGTAGTAGGATTTTAAAGAAAAAGTAAAAATGCAAGATTTTTATCATGACTATAGATGAGGTCACAATTGACAACACATTGTGAGTTTGCATTCATATCTATATTGTTGAGAACCATCCAAGGATACCTAATTTATTAACAATACATAAAATGAAAGGAAAATGTATTGCATAGAACATTTATGAATTGTTTATTTCAAGTTTGAGGAATATAGTAGGAATGCATTATTATAGTATCACCACTAAATTGGTGTACATTGTTATAGATGGTGCATCAGTAATGTAGGGGAATAGAAATGGTATGTGAATTCAACATCAAATTTTTTTCTCCATACATGATCCCAATCCATTGCATGGCACATAGAATGAATCTTTCATACAAAATACTTAGCACATTTGACAATGTTACAAAAGTCAAAGAGTTGATCTACGACCTGCATTCATATAAGTCTAGCAGTCCCAAAAGATTCATATGGTTTTAGAAATTTTCAATTGGTGTGACTGATGGTAAAAATTTCTTAAATATTTAGATACAAGGTGGATTTCTATGTATGAACCTATGTGCAGAATTTTTCTAGAATATCCTTCGTTTGCGGGTTTTATGTATAAATATCATAGAAAATTTGACAAAGAAAAATATGTTTTGTACCATTTAATAGATTTGGAAATGTTACCAGGATTAAGAGGAATTATCACCATGTTAAGGTAAACTAACTATTTGAGCAAACATGATCAAGAGAGGTCAATATATATTATGGATTTCATACGGTTGAGGAAACGTGTATGTCAAACTCTAGATATTTTATTTGTGTCCCAAGAGAGTTTTAAAGGGTCTATATTTGACAATTGAAATTTTTAACATACATCAAGGATCCTAGCGCTATTCAAAATTCAATATTAAGGATTATTTTTGTATAGTTTTTCATGGGAAGGAATTACCAATACATACATTTCAACAAAGAGTTCATTTGGTTGGAGTAGAAATTGAAGAATTTCTTGTAACACACATCTTATATGATAGTTATTTCTAATACAAGGATGAAATTGAGAAATATTTCACAAAGGTTATCTATGGAAATTCATGATCGTTTTAAAAGGGATGATCTTCTAGAGGCTATGGGAGTAGTGAATCCCATATTCTAGAATATCCTTGATGGTCATAGTGAACAACTTGTAGGTAATTTATTTCAAAACCATATCTGTGTTCTAGCAAAGCATTTCAATAAGACTATACATATAAATAGTCTTGATATTAAAGGTATTTTTCAAAAATATTTACTAACATATTAGTTATCACATTTTGACTTACAATGTTTGATCAATATCGACACCTAGATAAACCAATAGAAAATGGAGCTATAACAAGGCTATGGAAAAAAATTGAATCCAAATATTGTCCTATAAGAAATTCTTAGTGAATATTTTTGGCTATATGATCTTTTCCAAATGATGATTTTGGGATCAATAGAATATGAACATGTCTTTAGTGCATTATCTTTTGTGAAATCAAAGCTTCGAAACAAGTTGGATAAAAATTTGGAGACATGTTTGAGATTGTATGTTTCACATTATTCAATGGATGCATTTCCTTAATAAAAGGAAATTGTGACTTGTACTTCACCTACTGAAAGAAGATGATTCACTAACATAGTGATAAAAAAATATGATCTTATTTCTGACCCAGGAGGTGGATTCTCTGTTGACAGCAGATGCAAATGTCTCTAAGGAAAAAGAGATTGCACAAACATTTTTTCAGCTTCCTGATTTTAGGTTTGACACTTGCACCTTAGTAAGAGGCATGTTTTATAAATATTTATATAATCCTATCTATAAACTTCATATGAAATTGATACATTTATATTTTTTTTTAATAAATGATTTCAATATCTTTATTCCTTTTAATTTTTTATACAATGCAATAATAAGATATGAAAACATTAATTATGAATAGAAAACATATATATTATACTTTACAAATTACATTGTTTCAGTTTACGTTGTGAAAAACAAAACACCAAAGATGCTATGAAAACATTAACAATATAATAATAAAGTGTTAATTCATATTGTTTCAAAATAATTTACAAAAGTGCAAAACATCTCAGTTGATATTTGAGATTTATATTTCAATTCTGAGTATTACAATGTCATAAAATATAACAAAATATTGTCTCATTCTATGATATTCCTTATGGTATATTATTATCTTTAAATACTCCTAATTTAACTAGATCTTTAGTTGTGACATTAATATTAGAAAGATTTTCAATATCTTGTTTTGCCACATCACCTGTTGAAAGTAAACTGGGATCCGCATCAAATTTCAGCTTGAAAAATATCTCTAGATCTATGTCATGCTCCTTAATAATTTTATTCAAGGTATTTATTTGTTTGTTAAGGAGCACAAGTTTTTCCTTTAGTGAACTAGCAACTTGATTAAAAATTTCCATGCACTCTTCGGATGAATATCTAAATCTGTATTTCACTCTTTAAATTTTCATATTTTGACTGTATTTGAAAAAAAAGAAATATTATTAGTTAAAAATTTAAATATGTAAAACTAAAATTTCAATGCAAAGAAATCAAAACTTACGACAGCTTTATCTTTTTCTACATTTGCAATGACAACTAGGTTTTTGTCTCTAGCCCATTGTTATAGTAAGCTTAGGCTTCACCATTTAAATTTTCTAACTTGTTTAACATTATATCCAAAAAATTATCATTATATTCATTGTCTATTGTAATGGCACTTGAAAGATCCTTATTCAACAATACATCAATCTTTCTGGCTCATTTTGAATTAAAGCAAATAATGAATTTATTTGGGAATGGTTGTGATAATGGGAATTTATTTCCTTCATCAAAAATTTTTCCCAAAATTCCCATGTTTTTCAATGTTTCTATATTAGGCATAATAACATCATTCATGTTAGCATAACAACTATCTGCCAACAAATTATTCAAAGGAAAAGATGTTAATTGATCATCAGCGTGGTACTGTATGAGTTGGAGAGGGCATGCCATATGGGGATATAGGTATATGATCCTGTAAAACAAAATCTATTTGGGTTTGGACTTAAATTATATTATGGGGATTAAAGGTATCTGGATCACTAGTACCACTCTCAATACCCAAAAAATCATCATCAAGATCAATTTGTTGCAAAATGGTGGTGCCTATTGCACTAGGGAGACCACCAAAGGAGAAATTTGGAAACTTAGTTCTGTCAAATGAACTGTGCCACCACTATGAGCCGAGAAAAGATATTCTTTTCCCCCTTATCTGAACTTGTCTTTGCAGTAGTGGAGGTGGCATATTTTTTTTTGAGAAGTGTGAAAAGGAACTACAAAATTTAAATTTGAAAAAACACAAGAATTCAATATTTAGTAAATTTAGCAGAAAAGTTAAAGTTTGAAGTAACTGATAATAATAATGTACATTATACTTACCATGCAAAGTATGTCTAGGGGTAGTAGTTTCTTCCACTATCAGTGGTTGAATCCTCGTGGAGCCCATTGGTTCAACTTCATGTCGGGAAGTTTCATGAATACTATTAGATGAATATGTAAATATGTAGTAATGTTTAAAATTACACATAGTCGATAATCAATTAATAAAAAATTAAATAATATATGTTCCATTACTTCATGAATCATAGCTTGAATATACAATTACATACTAGTATTAATACCTAGAATAATTGATGTAGATGCTTGAAGCACTTGCAATTGAGTGGGTGTAAGAGAATTCCTCATGTGTTTTTGTCTTGAAACTAGAGGCGGAGATACTTGTATATCCAGGTATGAATGCAAAATCCTCATGAGGTTGATGGCCTCTTACTACAACTTGTCTTCTTGCATGTGATGTAACTACTTTTTATGAAAGAAAATTGAAACTTAGTCGAATTTTCCAAATAAATTCATCAAAAATATTTTGCACAAATTAAAAATTTAAACTTACCTCTTTCTCATCATTAGAAAGGAAATTTACTCTCATTTTTTCATCAAGTGCAGTAGGAATATTAGCATTTTGTGAGTTCAAATCATGATAGGATTCATAATATAATGCAAGTATATAATTACAACATGACAATGTTGTACCCTCATTACAAATAGTATGTGTCAAATCATGTCATATCTTATTGGATATATTTTTACACTAATCAAACTATTGACAAATTAGGGAACATAGGATGTAAACAAGATCCCAATATGGTATGTACGATTGTATACCCTACAAGACTACCCTAGCATGAAAAACATGCTCTGCAAATAAGTGTGTTGAAAAACTTGCATAGAGAAGCCCTATCTTGATTTAGAGGTGTTAGCAATACCTACACATATGTCATTGAGAAAAGGAAAATTCATTATTCATGTTATAAGCTTATTAATATTGTGATAATAAAAGACTAAAAATACTAAAAAGCAGATTATTACCTTCAACCTGTACACCAAAGTGGGACTCTAGATACTTTTTATCCACATCTTAGAGTAATGATTTTATCATCACATTGTTGAAATTTGCGTATGAAATCACGGTTAAGCGTTGGATATCTTCTAGATATGTCCCAAAATAAAATTATTGTGATGAAAGGTTGATTTTGAAGACAAATGTGGATTTTAAAATTATATAAAATAAATTGCATTAAACCAGTGTCATTGTTGTATTGCAACATGTAAATTATCCCTCAAAAATAAATTTTATTGACCCAATCATTGAATGTGTCCTTTAGGTTGAGCAATGTGTAAATTTGGGGAACATAAGGTTTTGGTATTGAATTTTGGGTTTAGCATGTGATTGTGAGCGAGGCGGGAGGATGTTGAATGGGCATCCATTTATAGATTATCCTAAAACTTGATTTGATGGACTCGAGCTATGAGCAGAGTTTAGATTTGGAGGCTAGAGTGAGGAGAAACAAGATAATGAAATAGGTCTTGAGGACCCGAGACTATATATAGGTGAGGGAGGAGTTGGGAACATGGTAGTAAATAGGTTGTATAACTAGATGGGCCGAGCATATGCATGTATAAAATACAACCGGGTGGCTATAGTGTAAAGATGTAGGTAGTCGAGTGTGCATGTAACTAGACAATAAAAATCACAAGAGTTTGGATATGTAGAAACTTGGTTGTATGTGCAATCGGGTGTATACACATGCAGAGCCTTTGCTACATGCGTAACTAGATGAGTTTGCATGTGTAGGTTCCCGATTGCACATGCGATCGGGCATCTGCATGTGCAGCTACCCAGTTGCACATGTAGCCACATATTTGCATGTGTAGCTACCTAGTTGCACATTCGGTTGGGAATTTGCATGTGCAACCACCTAGTTGCATATGTAGTTGAGTGTCTGTATGTCCACCACTGGTTACATCTACAATTATGCATCTATATACAAATCCATATGGTTTTATTTAGAAGTAGGGAATCTACAAATATAAATGCCATACATTCACCTCGATATTCATAAATCTTCCCATTTTTTTGTCTTTCCTTCATGGCTGGGCATCTATAAAGTTGCATGTCATTTTCCGTCTTTTCTTGCGAATCCGGGCTTTTTGGATATTCATCATTTTTCAAAAGTCCATTTTAGAGATTCGCCACCCATTCTATAATAATTTTTGGAGGGTGGTCTTAAAGTGAACCTGATTTTTTTTACACTTTCAACATCACTCCATTGACAATATCCTTAGATGGAGCTATTCTAGAGTAGCTCAATGTTAGTAGTTTTTGAGTTTTTTCATTGAATAATGGATTCAAACCATAATGCACACCAAATTTATTCAACATTGTATGATTTTTTTAACTAAGCTTCTTGGGATGCATTGTAGTGGGTATTTAGTCTCTCTACTTAGTTATTACTAGTTTTGGGTACCTTGCGGTGATTTTTTCATCCATGGTAACTCGTTTTTCCCAATTTATCATATGTGGGAACCTCATCAAGACTTGTTTCAGGACCCACCTTATTTCCTACCCAATTAAGCTATGTTTACAGGGCGTTAGTTTAAGTTATTATTTATCCCTTTATTTATTTGTTACTTAGGAAATTCTTGTACTTATGTTATCCCTACACTTGTTGAGTTAGCTTTCTTAGGTGTCTTAGTTGTGTGGAGTTAGCTTTCTATTTTTATGGAGTTATTTTTCTAGTCTTATAGAGTTAATTTAACTGCTAGTATCAGTTAGTGAGGGTTCTCACCACTAATCTAGGTGGTATTTGTATTTCCCTCCTCCTATATGTACATTCTGATTATTGAGCTAATGTAAGAGAATGTAATTCACTTTATGTGATGTTTTATTAGAATCTAAGATCTTATGTCTTAGAATAATCTTCTTATCATTCCTTCAATTAACAACATACTCAAGCTTACAATCATTCCTAGGGTTTTCGATCAGTCTAGACTCAATGGTGTAGTTTGTTTCTCTAAAAAAATGAATGGAATGAAAAAAGTCCTATAAAAATCAGTTATACAAGTATTTTTCCTCATTCTTTTTTTATTCTCTAGATCATCCAAACACTCAAGAAAATGGAATAGTAAAAAACTAAAGGATCTAAAAAACAAACTTAAAAATCTCAAGGTTCTAACAAAATATACACAAAAAAACAATGGTGTTTGATTACTAGAACAAGGTTTGATATCATGTGAGACTGTGGCCAAGATCAAGCAATAGTAAAATACAAATAGATGAATAGGTACATAAATAGGGAGTGGAAAGGTGTGACTACCACCTAAAAGGGTGGATAATTTTAATTCCCATCAATCTGAATGACACTTAAGCAAGATAAATACATTAATAGGAAAAACATACGATGGAATAAAAACCTACGAGTAATAGAAATGTTCCAAAGTTATACGTAGTGTTGATGTCCACCTTGGCGGTATCTCTACACCAACTCTAAGGATCCAACATAATATTTGATCGTTTAATCTGACATGTGCATCTACATATATGTCATTGAGAATAGGGTAGTTTGGCCATGTCAAGGTTGATTTTGTACCTAGATCCCCAACTTAAAAAGGGCTATTCTTGGTCTTGACACAAAGCTTCATCAAACATACACAATTTTATTGATATTATATGGTTCTCGATAACAACACCCATATTCACTCAGACTTGAGCACAAGAAACATTTTATTTGTGTGTGGTTTCCATAGCTTGATTTGCACAATATGAAATCAAGATTGCGAGACAAGTTAACTTCATTAATTAGGGGATATTATTACTTAGTTTTGGGGTATGACTAAACGGCGTTGTAAAATTATTGGTAACCATGTAATATAAAGGACCACAATGACAACTATGGTGAGGCTAGACATTGATGACCAAACTAATCCTTATTGATTATTGGTCTTCCAAATGTCTATTTTTTCTTGGTTAGCTCCAGTTTTGAAAACACCTTCTTTGTAAATATATAAGCATTGTAGTTCATTTAATATCTAAGGTAAATATATGAATCAAGATATAATTTCAAGCACATTGGGCATTCTATAGGAAAATTACTAAGAAAGTATAAGCATTTAAAAGAAGATCAATTATTCATTGAAGCACACATGTTTGCATGCTTAGAAAAACACCAAAAGAAACTAATTTGCATGTTATTGAAGCTACACTCCAAATGCTGACATTTTTAGTTTTCCATGTTAGTATTGTTTAGGGAAATATCAAATAACAATATAGTTTTTCTATTTTTGTTTACCAATGGTTCCAAAACACATTTTTCATTTTCTTGTAGTTTTAAGATATTGTTGCCCAATTAGTGTAAGAAAAAAATTCAAGTTAGATAAAAAATGGGAAAGTATTTTAGAGACCAAAACCAAGCATACAACGTCATCAAATTATTTCAATAATGTTTGCACATTTTTCCAAAATTGAATTTCTGATTCAAACCATTAGGAACAATAGTTTACGTTTCAAACCATTAAGAGAGATAGTGCATAGTCCAAACCAACAAGAATAAAAGTCTATAGTCCAAACATGATTCTCTAATCATCATCAATTTTTTTGTATTAAGTTCATGTGACTTCTAAGCACACATTTCCACTATAACCAACTTGTGAAGTATAATTGAATGATTACATGTCAACTTTTATTTATCAATTTTTGGAATTAGTTAATTCAACTATATTTATGTATTGTGCATACTTATTTAACTTAATAGTAATTAAAACATTTTCATTACATTTAGGTGTAATCCATTTATCTATATCATGTTTTGGTGAACAATATACCTTTTACACTCTTTATGGTTAATGTTTTCTCCATTATAAGACAAAATGAATTTATTTTATTTTTATGGGGTTTATTCATGTTTAATTATTTTACACCTAAATATAAAATAAGTAACACTAATGTGATATTTCTATATATATAAAAATAAATAATTATAATATTCTAATTTGAGATATAATATAATGATAATCATAGATAGTTCTGTACACCCTAAATAAAATAGGTAAGGTTTGCTAAGATTTATCTCCTTACTTATTAATAGGCATAAGAATGTTACAACTAGAATATTTTGAATTAAATAATCCACATTAACCATACGATTCAAAATTTATCTATTAATACCAAAAAAATGATAGGATGATGAAATGATCATGTAAAAGGAAAGGAGGGATGCGTACTTATCCTATCAAAGAGCTACATAGATAATATGGAATGTGAAGAGTGTTTTAAAAGACTAGTAAGAAACTATAAATGCTTTTGTCCTCAAATTGTGGTTAGAAAATGCTCATATACACGATTGTATAACTTATGTTGGGGTATAGTATGGCCATAACCTAATTTTTTTAGTTTTGAGTAAAAATGATGAGTTCTACAACTTCTAGTTATTGGTGGTGGAGTGGAAGTGAGCTTACACTATCTATCATTAGGGTTTGTAGCCATGAAACAATGACTGTAGTGAATGAAACCTAGAATATCTTCATTAGCACTTTATGATCATTATTAGATAACAAAATAATAAATGTGTGTCTATGGATTTTGATTGACCCTGGTGTTCAACCCTTGTTGAACCAATCCATGCATTGAGTACGTCCCCTCATAAGAAAGAGAAATATCCATGTAGTTCTCTTAGTGTGTGTGCAATAATATATGTACATTTAAGCCAACCCCTATGAACTTCCTTACATCACTTGACATAAACATTAATATACATACATACATACATACATACATACATACATACATACATACATACATACATAATATACATACATACATACATACATACATACATATATATACATACATACATACATATATATATATATATACATATATATATATATATATATATATATATACCTTGCATGATATTGATATGGTGTGATACGATTCAAATGTTAAATTAATTCCTTTGTTTCATTCAAACCTTATTAATGGAAATGCTATTGAATGGGACATTCTTGCTTAACACTCTAATCCTAAAACTGAAAATTCTAAGCTTAATATTTTCAATGACCTTATTTCTAGTCATAATAATGCTAAATTCAATTAGGAAGTACACCATACTTATCAATCTCATCACCCTCCTTCCTATGGACATCTATTATACTACTTTATTAGTAATTATTGCCATTATATTGCACGAGGCTGGGCCCATTATTACATTTGATTATATTGATATGGCTCATGATCTTGTCTCAAATACACTATAAATTCATGCTATTTTCGATCAATGCCCTAAACAAAATGTTTTTATTGATGGTGTTTCTAGAAATAATATTTGCACTTTCAAGATACTTTCTTTATTAGATATACTAACAAAAATGTGGCATTTGACATCAAAACCAGTTTTTGGCATCTTTGTATTGCCTCTTATGATTTTTTTCTATTGTGGCTATCCTTTTCGTATTTAATTTTTCCCTAGTTTATGTGATATGCATATAGGTTTCCCAAATGACAATATATTTAGAACATTTTTTTTTTTAACCACTAATGTAAATATTGAAAGATATTTGTGTGTCTTTGAAAAACTTCATTCCTAATAGGATGGAAATATCAAAGGTTGGATTCAAACCATCATGTGGAGGATATGGATTTTCGTTGATTAATTGGGAGAGTATTAACACTTATGGATTCAAAGGATGTAATGTGTACACACCGAAATTCCACTTTTGCAATCTTATTGCCAAACACACACAAATCACTCTCATTCTTTCCAATTATGTTATAATTAGAGATTTCAACTAATTAACTAATGTTTCTTACCATTTTGGCCAATTAACACCACATTATTGATTGCCTAATCCCTTTTGCATTCAGGATGCCACTTTACGGCGAATCGTAAGTCAAAATCCTCTTCAAAACAAGTAATTAGTGATTATGAGATAATTAAGCCTATTACGCCCATGATTTAGTCAATATACCCTACTATTGAATCAAAACCCTCTTCCAACCACTAAAAATCACCATATTCACCTCCACAACGTCTCAAAAAGCTTCCAAATCTTATCTTAGCCTCCTAGTTGACCCTAAGCGGTTGATTAGGGCTCCACACCTCTTAATCACTTAGTAATTCACTAATTGTTATTAGCAAAGCTTAATCATGATTATAAATTCTAATATAATTTGGGATTTTAGTCTTGCATGCAAAAAAATAAATTTTTTTCCCAAATGGAAAAATGTAAAAAGAGTTCACCTCATACCTTAATATTTTACACCATGCTTTGATTTGCATCTCATATAATGCATATGATTCATACTGAAGTTCAATCCTTGCCTAAAACCTTCAACAAGGTTAGTAGATGAATATCAAAAGTGACTTAACAAGTCATATGGAGAGGTCATTTCACCATTGTTTGGAGTAGCAACCATAACCATTTGATTGCCCATTTAGGTCTGTTTAGGATTATCTTAGGTAATTAAAGCATATTAGTAGGCATGTTTAGTTATCTTTTGAATTATTTTCATACTAGTTAAGCATTCCTTTTAGCTTATATCTTAATGTTACATTCCTAGACTTAGAACCTTGACTAGAGGTGGCAATGGTGTTAGCCTTCCTTAGTTAGTCATGCAATTTTCTTTGTAAAGTTTAGGGTGCTTTCATTTGGCACGCCTGGTGGGAGCATACCCCATTGCATTCATTTTTCAAGCTTTTAAACTTAGTTTCAAAGTTTTTCATTTCAAGTTTTCTAGATTAGTTTCAAGTTTTCTAGTTTAAATTCAAGATTTTTTAGATTACTTTCAAGATTTATAGATTAATTTCAAGCTTTTTTAGATTACTTTCAAGCTTTCTAGATTACTTTCAAGATTTTATAGATTACTTTCTCAAGCTTTTTAGATTAATTTCAAGTTTTTTAGAGTAATTTTAAAAGTTTTGTAGATCAATTTCCATTTTGATTTTTTTAAACTTTATTAGTGATAGAAGTTCATTTTTCTTTTTCTTTGTAGGATATAAGGAGGTGAAGTGTTGTCGAAATTCATTTAGATATGTTAGAAAATGACTAGTTTTATAAAAATGAATACCCTAAATTCTTGGTAACTCTAAAACCTAAATTTATGTTACCATTGCATAGTTCACTTCAATACCTTTCCAACATAAAAAAATATGGAGTCATTTTGAGGTCGGGAGAAAAAGTTATGGCCTCCGGAAGATAGGTTGAGCACCTACAAGAAAAAATCGCTTGTGCCTCACTGGAAGCGCCCATACATAACTAACTATGTAAAAAGTGACAAAGAAGAACTTATGCATCTAGAGGAGTTCTGTGTATCCAAATGAGCACTTGTGCTTCCATAGGAGAGCATGTGCATCCGGAGAGTGCCCATGCACCTTTGAGAAAGGTGCCCATGCACCAAGGTAAAATTTCCTCAAACTTCAAAATTTTAAATTCTATGTTTTTGGATGACTGTCATTTTTAATGGCTTTTAGTTAACGTTTTAGTCCATTTATTGATTTTAGAGCAATATTATTATTAAAATTGACTTAGGATTTTATAAGGGATTTTTGGATTAGGGTTTGATGAATGATTATGTTTTCATATTTTGTTTGAATTTGGAATAGGGTTGGGTATGCTCTTCTCTTGCACCTAGTGTGATCTTGAGAACCAATTACACCCCTAAACCACTTTTTTTTACTTCTTGGGAGTAAGTAGGAACAATCCTCATTCATTTTGTGCTTAAGAGAATAAACCTTAATTTTTTGCATGTGCATGATCTTTTAGTTTAAGAGCTTTTTCACTTGATAAATAATCAAGGCTAAAATTTGTGTATGCTCTTCCCTTGCACCTAGTGTGATCTTGGGAATCAAAATAAATTTTTAGTATTTTGATTGAAAAGCACTTGGATTAATTAGGGATAAAACTTTTTTTTGCAAAAATTGATGGTAGTTAGTTGATTTATAAAAATTTCATTGTTATTATTTCTATGATATTATGAATTTTTGGAAGTATTAACCATTTGTGTGAAGGACCTAATGCTAGTCAAAGAAAGGAGAACTTAAAAAAATTCGAACTACACGTGTGATTGTAGGTTTCAAAAGGAGTGCAAAAAAAGCCACATTAAGTTTAAAAGATAACAAACACACCATAATCATCACATTGTATTTGCAGGTTTCAGATAAGAGCTACGACTCGTTGGATTAACTAGGACATAACCCCTTTGGCATAATCCTTAAGCTACAACAATGGGGGTGGTCCTAGGAACCCTAAAGTAATTCATGAAAGAGGGAACTTTGTAAACAAAATAGGAAAGTGCTCCACACTACCTGACTTGACTAATATTCCTTGGTGAGATTAGAGTAAAAGTTACTTCCATTGTGACCCCGGTGATAATACAAATAAATACATTAGTTTCTCATTGTATTAAAAGGGGGTAAAGTAAAGAAAATATACTCCAAGATTATTTAGTGAACTTTCTTCTTAAATCGAGCTCGTAGAAGTAAACTTGTGACACATAAGGGTCACTTTAAAACCATTCCCTACATCATATTGTCCTTCTAAACCATTTTCACAAGAGCCCTAGAGTGAGCATACCTTACTATATTCTAATTTCCCTTGAGAAATCCATTCAAGGTGTTAATTCCCACTAGTGTGGCCTCCCTCTTCATTAGTGAGTTATTATCCTTCTTCACCAAGATTACTACACTCATTCAACTAACATTCCTACCCATTTCATTCCTCCTATATAACCCCCTTTATAGCGAAAGGTGAAGACTAAGAATCTTAGACCCCCTTCCCCTCCTTGCCAAGCGTGTCCTTTGCAAAAATGACAAAGGGAAAGAACTTGCTATTATTAAGAGCCTATTATCCATTGGTCAAACCTCTCATGACACCACTACCCACTTTGGTATGAAGGCTCAAGTTATGAAACATGAAGAAAGGATTAGGAACCTAAGAAAATATGTGGCTCATCTACTCAAGGAAGGCCCTAAGGGAAAAAAAACTCTTGACAATAATCCCATGTTTGAGGCAAAAATAGAAGAAATTTATGATAATTAGCTTTGGATGAGTCTATTGGAATATTGTTAGAAATAAAATTTATCAATTATCCACATGCAAGGCCTTCCTGGATTTCATTTAAATTCAAGTTAAACAAGTTTGCAATCTCAACAATATTCCTTTTGGGATATGGAAGGGTGGAAAAGAGAAGAAACTTGTTACCTCCACCATCAATATGGATGACCCCTCACAAATCACTGCCCTCAATCTTTTTAATGTTATGGAGGAGGTCAAAAAGTGTTTCAATAAGGTACTCAAGTGAAGGTATTCCTAGTTTCTGTTATGTGCTCTATTTTTTTGGTTTCTTACTGTTGTGTGGTTGGAGTGATCTATTTTTTTGCTTTGTACTCGTAGGATTTTCCCTACTTCTATTTTTATCTTCTTATTCTGGCTTCTAGGCCTTTTTCTCTGGGGTGTGGTCCCCACTTGTCAAAAAACCACTGATGTAACTATGTTTATTTGGTTTTGAATCTTTTTTTTGGTATGGTCCATCCCAAAACCATTTACCAATAATAAAAAATAAGAGAGAACTTGATCATGAGGACCAATTTTTGTCTCTCATTTTCAAACACCCACTTGACTATGGGAGGAAAAAATATTGGACCTTCGTGGTCAAGTGCTTGTTTGACCATGTGTAATTATCTAAACATAATCCACTAAATTATCCTACTCATTACATAATTATTGCAATACTATTTTTGAAATAATTAATGATATTTTAAATTGAAAAAATATTATTAAATTATGCTATGGAAAACTACTATGGAGCATAACCTAACTTGTAATCCAACAATTTTTCAGGTTTTTTGTTTAAGCAAGGGGCATTTGGGTTAGCATCTCCAATGTTAACCGTAAATAGTAATTAGTCTATTTTGGGTAGGTCAACTCTATGTACACCCTAGTTATATTATCTAAAATATAAATTAGTGAAATGAGTACACTAAAGGATGTACATGTTAGTTATATGAGGTTATTTTGATTAATTAACATCCTAAATTAATTACTAATATCATGGCATTGCATTAATACTTGCAACTAATGTACTAAACAAGATATAAACTTGAAAACACAAGTGGATGAGTGCACTTAGTTGATTACATATAGTTCTATGAAGTTATAGGTGGGCATACTACTAGAAAAGGGAGATTTTACAATCATGATGCTTCATCTCTAGAACTATGATTGGAAATTGACCTAGTGTGGGAACATATACTTCTTCCAAGTCCATACCATATGGTCTTGTCCCTTATGTACTATCTTAAACCTTCATGGATTCTAGATTTACATCATCCTAAGATGGTCGCCTTCTTGAGATATAATTTAGAGTAATTTATAACCTACCTCAAGATATCAATAAAGCATGTAATCATCATTCCATGCATAACCTTCAAGTTTAAAATAACATAATTTTTTCCAATACAAACAATTTACATTTGGATAAAGAGATGTCCTAGCAAGTCAAATTAGAGGCATATCATTAACCTCTTCAACATATGTGTGGAAATCTTGTATCACTTCATTCTTTACATCATCATTTATTTTTAAAGTGGTATAAGGGTCATATATGTGTCTTCTTCTTCATCTTTGAGTCATTATATCATCGGTGACATATACCCTTTCTTCAACATTATTGTGAACCTTGATAGTTCATTCATTAATATATCATTTGAAATAGTTACTAATAATGTAATATATAAAGCGTTGTAGACACCCATAATTACGCCCGAGAAATTTAAATATTTAAAATGTGCTAATTATATCCTTTCTGCAAATTGGTGACATATCGTCAAAAGTGATCACCTTCTCTTGATCATTATTAATTAATTACACTACACTAATTAATTAAGTTGTTTATCCAACAAATACCCTAATTAATGACCTTTCATTAATTAATCCCCGCTTTATCTAGATGTTGGCGAGAAAATTTGTTAGGTGGAAAAACTTGTGGATTTCTTACCAATGCTCTGGGAATCTAAGTCCCTCTACTTAACTGGTGCGGTATGTCGTATGTGCATGCTAATGTTGCAGGTAGAAAATCAAATTCCTGCACACACACTAGTTAGAAACTTCAACACATGCATTTATGGGAAGAAACAACTCTGTGAATAGCAACAAGACCAAATAGAATTTATTGATCACCAAGTATCAAGAAACCCCTTAGTCAAAGAAAGCTAGAAACTCCTCTCTTATATTGATTGCTCAAATCAAAGTTGTACATAATGTGAGAATGGAAGAAATTGAGAAGTGGAGGAAAGTAGAAGAAAATGGCTATCTCCTTTGCTTTCTCTAGGTACAATGCACTCTTGAGTCTACAAGATCAATCACCAACCCTTTGCAATGGGAATGACGTTACAATTTATAGAATGAGAGGTGACTCTTCATCTACCTCATGACCCTCCATATGCCTTAATATGACTTAAGACTATTCATATTCCACTTTAAATATTTAAGTCCCTTTTATAATAGCAAGGTGACTTAATTTACATTATGTTTCTAAAGTCACTTTTAAGTGACTTAAAGGCATATCAAAAAGTGCAAACCCCAACGAAGAATTAGAACATTTGAAAGTGAGAGAAAGTTGGGGGAAGAGGAGAGAGAAAGAGAGGGAGAAGAAGAAGAGGATATGTCGTTCCCGATGAAGTCCGCTAATCCCCGTTCATGGAAATCTCTGATGCGGTGAAGTTTTGAATGTCCCATTGTGCCAAAATTGTTCTTTGAGTGTGGCTTACTATTTTTTTAAGTAAGCACCCATATAGGGAGATTTACTATTTTTAGTAAGAGGTGATCCTTACTTCTTCTTGATTATCTTGATGTGATGAAAATATTCATCCAATCCTACGCACATTGCCTTTGCTTCGACCACTTCTTGGGGTAACTTACTATTTTTGGTAAACACCCATATAGGGAACTTACTATTTTTAGTAAGTGGTCATTTCCACTATTTTCTACTCTGAACACTCATTTGGGCTCTCTCGTAATCTTCAATGCCTGTTGCCTTTGTCTCAGCTACTTTTGATGATGACTTTCCAAACATAGCAAGTTTGTATAGGAAAACTTACTATTTTTAGAAAGGGTGTTTCTAGTGCCCTGATTTGTGATGGAACATACTTTTTGGACTCTTCTTGTCATTATGATCACACCCTCTGAATTTCACATAGTTTTCCAACTAGAAATGCCTGGAAATAAATTTTGAAATTTTGACCTGGCAGTGGCTTTGGGCACGGAGCTGCCATGGCGGCCATTAATGGAGCTCAAAATTTTTAGGTCTAGTTTTTTTGTCTCATTTGCAATGAAAAACAACTCCATTGTGATAGGTTTTTCATTTGGAGCTCGTGTGCAAGTTTTTAGCTTGTTTCCATTGCCGGAATGATGGGAAATCCAACGAATGTGAGTCGGTGCACGAAGAGAGGGTTTTGTTGGAGAAAATGATTTTGGGCACCATTTGACCTCTTTTTTGTTGCATCTTGATCACCTTGAAAAATGAGGAAATCTATGCAAAATATGGCATCATGATCCGACTTGTATCTTGTGAGATATGAAGATTTTTGATCAAGTGACTTCATGGTTATCTGGCAAAAAACCTTCATTTTCTCCCATTCTTCATCATTTCACTCCATTTTTCTCTGAGACCTACATATTTCTATGTATTCATGGTGTGGAGAGTTTATGTGGCCATGGTAGAGCTGGTTTGGAGAAACAATGGTGGACCGGGTGTCTGGACAATCATGCAAGGAGCCATGACAAGGTATGAAGTTGTGAAGGAGAAATGAGGAGGAAGAAATGGCTAAGTGTTGGATTTAAACTTTCAAAACATGCACATGGAGGGCTGGGTGAATTTTTATGTCCCTGATGTCCCTGACCTCAAGGATGTGAGGGACATCAATTTCCATGGTGGTCAAGGCGATGCCATGTGTCCTCGATCCGACGGACAGGGGATTTGCTTGAAAAATGCACCTGGGGGCTGAAAGTCGGTCACGTGGGTGTCCAAATGACTCCCATAGGGGATGGGTGAATTTTTCCATGTTTTATGTCCCCCACCTTAGGTACATAAGGGACATTAGTTTCCACGGTGGTCTGGAGGTGACACGTGGCGCCGATCCAACGACAGGGAATGGATGCTCAAAAATGCACCTAGGGGTTGAAACTTCGGTCACGTGGGTGTCCAAATGACTCCCCATAGGGTTTGGGTGCATTTTTCAAGGTCTTATTTCCCCCACCTTAGGTGCATAAGGGACATCAGTTTCCATGGTGGTCTGAGGTGACACGTGGCCCGATCCAACGGTAGGGAATGGATGCTCCAAAAATGCACTGGGGCTGAACTGTCAAGTCTGGAGGTCACATGAGGGTCCAAGAGGTCATATGAGGGCTGAGAGGGATTCAAGGGGGCTGGGTGAAACTTTTCCAACCTTGATGTCCCTGACCTTGGGGACGTGAGGGACACAAAATCCCGCTAGGCTCCTGGTGCTGACACGTGTCCTCCCAAAAATTTGGCTAAGTCCTGAACTTGTAACAGTGATAACTTGAGCTCCCGATGGACTTTTTGGAAAAATTTTATATGATACTAACTGGAAATGGCCTTTTGAATCCAATGGTGGGGGTATCATGTCTTTGATTATTCCATTTGATCCCTGAAAAATCAGATTTTTGATTTTTACTCCACTTATGCTGAGAAAAACTACTACAGACATGATGTGCCAAAGTGTTGTGAAAAATATTATTTCACCATCATGTAGGTCTTGGAATCCTCTTTCTATATATATTTTTTTCTTCTAACTCCATCTGGAGCTCCTAGAATCTTCTTCTAAAGCCCAGTAGTTGTTTTAGGCATGTGTACCGCTAGGCTTGTGAACCCTGTTTTTTACTCAGATTGCTCCAAGTCTTGCAAAACTTCCCAAACCTTCAAAAATAATTTCCATGATGTTTTAAGGTCTTCCATTCACCTCCATGTTGAATTTTTTCCTTTCATTCCACTCCAGGTGGTTGATCCAGTCCTGGGAAGGCCAGTGATAGCCCTTCCCAATACTGCCAGAAGATAGTATCTTTTTAAATCCCTAAAATCACCTAGGGGAATGAATAGACTTTCTAAATCACCTAGGGGATGAGATAAAATTATTTAGGAGGTCATTTGGACTGAATGGATAGACTGGGGTGTCTTGGAATGATAGGACTTGAAAAATTTGACATTGGGGTATAGTTGTCGTGCTTGGAAATTATCAATTTCCTGTTGCACATTTACATGACAACAAATTGGCTCTAGCTTGGGGACATGACATGGATGAGCATAGTGAAGACATGGCATGGGAATCAGAATCTCAATTTTAGACCATATAATTCATTGACCAGTGCCTTATCCATTGGGCCTGTGGAGTCATGTACAACTTCTAGAAAGGAAGATTAGAAGGAAACACACACACACACAAAAATGAAGGAAAGGAAACACATGAACACACAACAGGAAGGGAAACACACACAATAGAAAGGGAAACACACCTATCAATCACCTATGGTACAAGGTGGGGGATAACCCACTTTCACTTGAAGTACTTTTCATTTCTCAAAAGTTACCCCTGAAGAGGCAACACGAATGATGATGTTCTGAAGCCGTTGATGGGTTCCAGAAAGTAGCCTCCTTTCCTTAATTGTTTATGGAAGCTAGGTGCTTCCATGATTGTCCTTTTACTTTGTAGGAGTGAGTCCATGTGAGCTTCTTGATGCTCTAGTCCTTTCTTGGAAATTCCACTACCTTCGTGTTCTTTGAAGTTGGTCTCATAGTGCTAGTTGCCTTCCATGTTTATCCATATAGCTGATTTTCCATTGAGCATCTCATCGCTGCCCCAGGGCTGATTTTTGTTCAAAATACTTGAACATTCTTGATTCTTTTCTTTCCCAGGCCTATGCTCATTGACATCTTCTCCATGAGAAACATTTGATTCATCCTTTATCTCTACTCCATGGTGAGGCATTTGAGTACTGAAGGAAGGATTGGAGGAAAACTCATACTTGTCTTGTATGTTCATGGCATGAGTGAAGAGATCAAGAATCAACTCGGGGTCTTCGCAACTTCTACTGCATCCAATATTTCTTGCACAGAGTTATGCTTCATCATTTCCTGTAGCTCATCTTGATATGCCTTTGAAGAATCTTTATTTTGCAGCTCAAGGAAACTATCTGGAGGGATTACCTCATCATCTTGAGAATTTGCACTCTCTACCGATCCTTCATCAAAAAGAGCTTCATCTTTAGAGGTCTCAAAACTCCTTTCTTCAATTTCTTCATCATGGAAAGAGTCTTCATCTTCAAATGGGAAAGAAAATATCTCCATTTCAGTATTGCATCCATCAATCATTAGCTCAAGAGTGGCATCATATATTTCATCTTGCCTTATCTCAATATGGCCAACCTTCACATTAGTTAAGGCTTCAAATCAGCTTCATGCTTGTCTTGCAAATTTGTGGCTTGCATCAGGAGCTCGAGGTTGAGCTCAGGATCTTTAGTTTCTTCTGTGGCTCTAAGCAGTTCTTGTACAGACATTTCTTTCTCATTGTTTGAGGGCTCATTATAGACTAGCTTGGTCTCTTCCTAGGTGACATGATCAAGGGAGTCCTCATCTTCAAATGGGAATGTGAAAATGTCTTCATCACGGATAAGAACATAAGCTGATTTTTCTTTTTGAAAATCATCAAGAACCATCTCCTCTTCTTCATGGTTTGCATCATCTAGCAATTTGGGGCTGCCCTCTT
This sequence comes from Taxus wallichiana var. yunnanensis, assembly GCA_018340775.1. Taxonomy (NCBI): domain Eukaryota; kingdom Viridiplantae; phylum Streptophyta; class Pinopsida; order Cupressales; family Taxaceae; genus Taxus; species Taxus wallichiana. The sequence continues at coordinate 344,907,209 of CM031240.1, read as the reverse complement.
GTAGCTTGAATCTCCTCACTGCTTCTTCAAAATCCAAATCTCTCTGGGAAGGCATGTCTGGCCCTATCAAGATGGGAATATCCTCTTCCTCCTCGGTTTCCACAAAGTGATTCATCATCTCCTGCTACCTTGATACAAGATGTTAGCTTCGGGCTTCCAGAATTTCATACCATGTACCTCATTTTCTTCTCAGAAGCAATTTCTCCATGTCTCCCTTCACTGGTATGGTTGTGGATGACCAATTCATCTGAATTTTCCCTCCCAAGTCTCGGTAGAAACTTCTACTCAATAACATTCCAAATGAGGCTAGGACATCGACTACCAAAATCATCGCTGAAATTTTCTTGTCTAGAAATTTGGCGAGAGACACCTGTGCATCTTTGACCTTCCCTACAAGTGAGACCTTTTTTATTCCAAAGAGTAACAAGAGCCACTAGGTGGAGTCATTGTAAGTTTAAGAGCCTTGGTGACCTTCAAAGGCATCACGTTGTCTGAGGCACTAGAATCTATTATGCAATTATTCAGTACATATTCTCCAACAAGAAGGGAGATGTAGAAAGGTTCAACTTTATTAGTATTTGATGCACTCAGAGAAAGCATGTTCTGTGAGGGAGGTGTAGGTGAGTTTGGTAGCATGCCTTTGGAACTGGATGTTACAACATTGGGTGTTAGACTACCACTCCTGATATATCGGACAAACCTCTCAAATTGTTTAGGATGAGTCCTGCAAATATTCAGTTTTAGTAATCTTGCACTTTGGCTTTGTTTGCATATTCTATGAAGTCAAAGGAGAAGATGTGGACAAGGGGGTGAAGGGACTGATTTTGGAGTCTGGATAGGCTTGGGAGTAGGATTTGATGTTTGAGGAATGGAGGGTATTTTAAAAGGTACACTAGGAGATTTCAAGTTATTAGATTTTGTAGGAGCAGATTTGGGTTTAGAAATGGAAGAGACATTGGAAGACTTACTTGGGATTTGGGAGTCTTCTTACTTGCTATGGGATCAGGATCCAACAATGCAGACTTCATGGAAGATGGAAGTGGGGATCCTCGACTGATTATTTTATTTTTGGAGTCACCATAGGAGGATCATCAACCTTCTTTTCTTTTGCAGTAGTGGAGGGAGATTCTCTTTTCTCGGATATGAGAATGAGTGAATACCGCGCATGAGAAACTAGGTGCATCTTCTTCATCTTCTTCATAACCTCTAGAATACTCACAAAATCTGATTTGTGCATCATTCTCAAACTCATCACTTTCTAGGAAACCACCACCTTCACTTTCTTGTTCAAGCTCTTCTTCATCTTCTTGAAATCTGCAATTTATGTTCATGGGTGGGGCCTCCAAGGTGAGCCTTTGGGGTGCTCCTACAATCTGATTTCTGTTGCTTCTTTGGGAAGAAACACGTTCAAATATTTCCCTCTTCAAAGATGCTATCTCATTCACCAAATTTTGCAATGATGGATTGGTTCTCTCATCTTCAAGATGTTGGGCCTTGCCCTTTGATGGATTCTTGATCTTTCTAGAGAGGATGAGATCATCATCAATTCAATGGCCCTCCTTTGTGCTTCTACAATGTTCCTTGGTTGAACTCTTCATAGGAGAAAGCCTACCTCGGTGATTGAGCATTTATGAAGAATCTTTTGATATTTTTGAGAGGGTGAATCTTCTTCGGTATCCTGTGAAGCAACCATTCAAAATGAGCCATGAAGTCTCTCATCATTTCACTTTCTCCTTTCCTCATTTGAGCCAACTATGCACCAAGAGGTCTTGACAATCTTCAGTTGATTTAAATCTTTCCTCGAAGGCAGCCTTGATGTCATCCCAACTAGTGATGGATGGGAAGGTAGGAGGTAGAACCATTCTGCTTACTTTTTCTTGGAGGGACTCCATGAACAATCTTACAACAACATCTTCATGTTGGACACCAAGAATTCCACATGATGTCATGAAAGTAGCAATGTGTTCTTAGGATGTTGTGTGTTGTCACCTTTGAACTTTGGAAAGTTCTTGTGGGAACCCATTGGTAGATCATGAAGAGGAGGTTCAAGAGCAAGTGGGCTGTATTCCTTCCCCATGGAACAATGGGTTGAGGTATTTCTTCTTCATCTTCCATTGTTTTTCTTCTTCTATTTCAGCTCTTGCTTCTACAAATTCTTCTTCAAATTCTTCTTCTTTGGGAGCTCAATGCTCAATGGTGGTTGAAAAATGGGAGAATTTGAAGGGGGGAGTATCAACAGGAGTTTGGATAGGATTTCTAGGTGAACTTCTCGAAGTGCCAGATGGAGAGGAGGCTTGAGAGAAGAAGTATGGATTATCTCTAATTCATTCTTGCTGATTTTTCAAAGCTTCAAAATTGGAATCAAGCAACACCTCTCGACCTGCTCAACCTGGTGTATCTTCTTTCAGCCTAGACTTTTGAAAACTTTTGTAGTTGGAACATGAAAGGGCACTGTGGAATGTGAAAATTCATGTGCAGAAATCAGCAATGTATCTTTTGGAAATGGACTTTCATGAACTTTTTTTTTTTTTTTTTCAATATTTTTTTTTTTTGTATTTTGAGACCTTGCGGTCGTATTTTGGGTGCAGATGTTGCTAAATATGCCCCATGGTGGGTGCCAAAAACTATGTTGGTGAGAAAATTTTTAGGTGGAAAACTTGTGGATTTCTTGCCAATGCTCTGGGAATCTAAGTCCCTCTACTTAACCTAGCAAGCTTCCGTATATGCATGCACATGAAAAGTGTGGATTTATGTGGTGGCCTTTTGACTGGGATCCAACAAGGGCACTCCATGACCCTGTGGAAAAGCTAGAAATCTCTTGCTAGGAAGAATTCTTTTATTTGAGAATGGGAAAGGGAGTGAGAAAGAGGTAGGAGAACTAATGTTGTAGGTAGAAAATCAGATTCTACACACACACACTAGTTAGAAACTTCAACACATGCATTTATGGGAAGAAACAACTCTGTGAATAGCAACAAGACCAAATAGAATTTATTGATCACCAAGTATCAAGAAACCCCTTAGTCAAAGAAAGCTAGAAACTCCTTCTTGTATTGATTTCTCAAATCAAAGTTGTACATAATGTGGGAATGGAAGAAATTTGAGAGGGAAGATAGTAGAAGAAAATGGCTATCTCCTTTGCTTTCTCTAGGTACAATGCACTCTTGAAGTTTACAAGATCAATCACCAACCCTTTGAAATGGGAATGATTTACAATTTATAGAATGAGAGGTGACTCTTCATCTACCTCATGACCTTCCATATGCCTTAGTATGACTTAAGACTATTCATATTCCACTTTAAATATTTAAGCCCCTTTTATAATATAAAGGTGACTTAATTTACATTATGTTTCTAAAGTCACTTTTAAGTGACTTAAAGGCATATAAAAGTGCAACCCCAATGAAGAATTAGAACATTTGAAAGAGAGAGAAAGTTGGGGGAAGAGAGAGAGAGAAAGAGAGGGAGAAGAAGAAGAGGATATGTCATTCCCTATGATGAAGTCCGCTGATCCCCATTCATGGAAATCTCTGATGCGATGCAAAGTTCTGAATGTCCCATTGTGCCAAAATTGTTCTTTGAGTGTGGCTTACTATTTTTGGTAAGCACCCATATAGGGAGATTTACTATTTTTAGTAAGAGGTGATTGCTTGATTATTCTTGATTACTTGATGTGATGAAAATATTCATCCAATCCTATGCACATTGCCTTTTCTTCAACCACTTCTTGGGGTAACTTACTATTTTTGGTAAACACCCATATAGGGAACTTACTATTTTTAGTAAGTGGTCATTTCCACTATTTTCTGCTCTAAACACTCATTTGGGCTCTCTTGTAATCTTTCAATGCATGTTGCCTTTGTCTCAGCTGCTTTTGATGATGACTTTCAAAACATAGCAAGTCTGTATAGGAAAACTTACTATTTTTAGAAAGGGTGTTTCTATTGTACTTGATTTGTGATGGAACATACTTTTTTGGACTCTTCTTGTCATTATGATCACACCCTTCGAATTTCACATAGTTTTTCCCACTAGAAATGCCGGAAATAAATTTTGAAATTTTGACCTGCAAAGCGATGGCTTCGGGCACGGAGCTGCCATGGCGGCCATTAATGGAGCTCAAAAAATTGTAGGTCTAGTTTTTTCTCATTTTTAATGAAAACAACTCCATTGTGATAGTTTTTCATTTGGAGCTCGTGTGTAAGTTTTTAGCTCGTTTCCATTGCCGGAATGATGGGAAATCCAACGAATGTGAGTCGGTGCATGAAGAGAGGGTTTTGTTGGAGAAAATGATTTTGGGAACCATTTGACCTCTTTTTTTGCATCTTGATCACCTTGAAAAAAATGGAAATCTGCAAAAATATGGCATCATGATCCGACTTGTATCTTGTGAGATATGAAGATTTTTCGATCGAGTGACTTCATGGTTATCTGGCAAAAAACCTTCATTTTCTCCCTGTTCTTCATCATTTCACTCCATTTTTCTTCTGAGACCTACATATTTCTATGTATTCATGGTGTGGAGAATTTTATGTGGCCATGGTGGAGCTGGTTTGGAGCAACAATGGTGGACCGGGTGTCTGGACAATCATGCAAGGAGCCATGCAAGGTATGAAGTTGTGAAGGAGAAATGAGAGGAAGAAAATGACTAAGTGCTGGATTTAAACTTTAAAAACATGCACATGGAGGGGCTGGGAAAAATTTTTTATTTCCTTGATGTCCCTAACCTTAGGGATGTGAGGGACATCAATTTCCATGGTGGTCAAGGTGATGCCATGTGTCCTCGATCCGACGACAGGGGATTTGCTTGAAAAATGCACTGGGGCTAAAAGTCGGTCATGTGGTGTCCAAATGACTCCCCATAGGGGATGGGCACATTTTTCCATGTTTTATGTCCCCCACCTTAGGTACATAAGGGACATCAATTTCCACGGTGGTCTGGAGGTGACACGTGGCGCCCGATCCAACGGTAGGGAATGGATGCTCCAAAAATGCACCTGGGGGCTGAAACTTGGTCACGTGGGTGTCCAAATGACTCCCCATAGGGGCTGGGTGACATTTTTCAAGGTCTTATGTCCCCCACCTTAGGTGCATAAGGGACATCAGTTTCCATGGTGGTCTGGAGCTGACACGTGGTGCCCGATCCAATGATAGGGAATGGATGCTCCAAAAATGCACTGGGGCTGAACTGTCAAGTTTGGAGGTCACATGAGGGTCCAAGAGGTCATATGAGGGCTGAGAGGGATTCAAGGGGCTGGCACAATTTTCCAACCTTGATTTCCCGACCTTGGGGGACGTGAGGGACACAAAATCCTCGCTAGGCTCCTGGTGTTGACACGTGTCCTCCAAAAAATTTGGCTAAGTCTGAACTTGTGACAATGATAACTTGAGCTCCCTGATGGAATTTTTTGGAAAAATTTTATATGATCCTGACTGAAATGGCCTTTTGAATCCAATGGTGGGGGTATCATGTCTTTATTATTCCATTTGATCCCTAAAAATCAGATTTTTTATTTTTACTCCTTTATGCGAGAGAAAAATTACCTACGAGACATGATGCGCAAAGTGTTGTGAAAAATATTATTTCACCATAATGTAGGTCTTGGAATCCTATTTTTGATATATATTTTTTTTCTTCTAACTCCATCTGGAGCTCTCGGAATCTTCTTCTGAAGCCCAACAGTTGTTTTAGGCATGTGTACCTAGGCTTATGAACCTTTTTTTACTCAGACTGCTCAAGTCTTGAAAAACTTCCCCAAACCTTCAAAAATCATTTCCATGATGTTCCAAGGTCTTCCATTCACCTCCATGTTGAATTTTGGCCCTTTCATTCCTGCTCCATGGTGGTTGATCCAGTCCTGGGAAGGCCAGTGATAACCCTTCCCAATACTGCCAGAAGATAGTATCTTTTCAGAAATCCCTAAAATCACCTAGGGAGAATGAATATACTTCTCTAAATCACCTAGGGGATGAGATAAAATTATTTAGGAGGTCATTAATCCCCTTTCTATATTCTAAATCATGTTAATATTCCTCTAAAAGCTTCTATAAGCTTGCACATCTATTAATTAAATCATCTTGATTAATTAATAGGCCCCCTTTATCCACATGGGTCACTAAAGGACAAGCTAAACCCTCCTAAAGTTAACTCAACCCTATCTAAACCCCCTTATCCATAACTAACTCAACATCCCTATTATCCCACATGCAAAGGGATGTAGTGGTTCCTTTATCCATTGGGCTATATAAAGAGCCCTCCTCCTACCTTTACACTTACACCTAAATTCTTTGAGAAGACAAAAGCAAAGCACATAGAAAATAGACTAAAAGCTTTCCTTTGTTATTCTTGAGAATTCACCATTTGAAGAGCTAAGCCTCCTTTCTTGCTTTTTCTAGCCAAGTGCTTGGGTCATATGGGGATAGTCAAAGGGTCTTGTAGCCAAGCTTTGATGAGCTCCCATTCCTAGGTTCTTGGATATCAAAAACAACCAATTTGATTGCCATGGAGTCTACATAGGTCCATTTGATTTTGTTTTCAATCAAAAGAGTAGAGGTTCTTGACAATTAGCATGTTAGTTTGATTTATGCTTTAAATTTCTAATGCAATAATGTTATTGTCTAACCTTGTTTAACTCTTATCTTGATGGTGTTTTAGATTTTGATTTAGCTTTGTTAATTAAGACTACTAGGTGTTAGTTTTAATTTCCTTAACTTAGTTGAACAAAACCATGCACACAAATGCATATTTGTTAATTATAAACATACTTAAATTTTCATTATAGTATACCTCATTTATATAAGATCCATACTTCATGTATGGATTCCAATAAGTTGAGCACTTCTTTAATTTCCTATTTTTCCACTTTTCATAAGTGCAATATATCATTTCATTCAAGTATTCATTTTTCCATGGAGTAGGTCTCATTACACATTCATATGAATATTCGGATGAAAATATACTATTTTCCTACATGAACCATTAACTACAAACGATAAAAAAATGTAGACAAAAAATCATGCAATTTGGTATATTTCTAAGTCCTAATCACATATTTGCACTCTTATGATTCCTCAGTAAGAAAAGTACTAATTAACCGTTATCTTTGGCCTTTTTTCTTTCTTTCTGGTTTCCTTCTTGGCCTTACACACCTCACTACCCATTCTAAGTTTTGTTAGTCCACCTTTTCGAGTTTGGACACGAGTAGAAAATAGAAGCGGGATGTCAACACCTAGGCACCCCCATCCCCTCTAGGCACCCCTGACCTCTTTGTATCTTACTCAACACTTTTTATCCTCTTTTAACCATTGGGCATCTTGTTTTCTTATGGGTTGTACTTTTAGTGGTTAATGAAAAATTCAAACAAGGAAATCATATAAATAAAATGCTACGTGAATAAATTAATAGACCAATCTCTAAGCATCTACTATCATCACTTAAGGTTGCATCCAAAGGCATTCTAAGAGCATAAAAGCATCCATCTAGGTTCACTCAAGGAAAAGGGGAATATTATTTATACTTACACGCATAGGAGGGGAAGTTCATTTTTCATGCACACATCTATTTACATCTTTTACATCTAGATTTTTCTCGCTATCAAGTTCATCTTGCACAAGATCCACCTAGGGAAAAATTCTACACTCACGCACATAGAACTAATGGGGTCTGAAATGTAGTGCAGCACATGGATCATAAGTTCACTCATTCGGGTGATCACCCGAGTATCGGTTATAATACCCATTTGCATCTCTTTATTTTTAGGATTTGATTTGTTTTGGAGTTTTGTAAAATATATCTTTCGTTGTAGATTATAGGAAACATTTGTGAACTTAGTGTGACACAAAGGGCGATTAAACCGAAGGTCGGCGAATATATAGTGACCCTGTGAAAACTAGTTTATGAGGTTTTGTGTAAACATTGGCGCCCAATTAGGGTCTCTCGTGCCTAGGCACCTCAAGATCAGATCCAAGATCCCTAGTCCCACCCGATCAATCTCTCCTACAATTTATGGGTTCATTTACGATACTTTGTGTTCTAATTCCACCAGTAAGATACCTTTGGTATACGTACTTCTATCAAAAAACTCCCAAAATGCCCTGGAGAACTCCTAAAATGTAAATTACTAAAATGATGTCAAAAGTGCAAAAATTAGATTTCTAAAAAAATTCAATTTTCTTGGTTTTCTAACTCTTGCAGGGTTCTAACAATGGTTTACAGGTTTCCTTTGCATTAATTTTTTTATACTAACTTAATCAAAAACATTTGCATCTTTATTTGTGAAGGTTTGAAACGTGTATGCTCTTCCCTCACACCTTTCTAGGTGATCTTGGGAATCAGAAACGTTTCACTACTTTCTTCATACTTGCAAAACGGTTTAATTAACTTTCAAAGTTGGTTAAAAGGAACTTATTTTCACATTGTACTTAGGAATTTTCCATTTATTACAAATTTGAGTGAGATAGCTTGTTGTGTATGCTCTTTCCTTGCGTCTTAGGACGATCTGGGAAATAAAAAACAACATCTTATCTCCTTTATATAATGTTTTGGAAAATTACTAACCTTGGTATGTAGGACCAAAATCACTTGTCAAAGAAAGGAGACATCAAAAACAAAACACAAAACCCTCTAATACATGTGTTTCTTGCAGGTTGCCAAATGGTGTGCCACTTAAAACCACATTTAAGTTAAAAAGATAAAAAACACACCATATTCAAAACATTGTATTACAGGTTTTGGAAAAGGGTACGTCCCTATCCGCTCAACTGGAACATAACCCCTTTGGCATAACACCTTAAGCTACGTAGGTATGGGGTGGTACCAAGAACCCCAAAGTAGTCCACACAAGAGGGAACCTTTTGGATGAAATGGGAAGTGCTCTACACAACCTACTTGACTATTATTACCTTATGAGATAGCGTTACCGGTTGTCCATATGGCAACCCTAGGGAGAGCACACTTGGACACACTAGTTTCCCTTTGTGCTCGAAGGGGGTAAAGTAAAGTCGAGAGATACTCCCAAGATAGTCGGGACTATTTGGGTAAATCACGATCGCTTAAGACAAATTTGTAACACCTAGGAGCTAGGCGAGAGAACCATCGAGGATAATATGCTTTTTCCAGGAGCCCACTTTGACCAGTTCAAAATGGTGTTTATGTTGTGAGCCATTATTCACCACGAAATGTGTGATGCATTACTTTCGCTTAGTTTTTCACTTACCCTAAGGTAAGGCGAAACTCTGCCGAAGTGAGGCCAACATTTTTTTACCCCATTTTATCTACTTCCTTCACTTTATTTTGACACTTTGTTGATCAGAAGAGGAGTGACTACCTTTGCATATCAATTGATTGTTTCGCCACTTTTTTGTCTATTTACGCCCATCCGTGTTTGCGGCTGGGTTAGTTAAATCTAAAGTGTGTGGAGACATATTTATATCATTGGTAGCCTTTGTGATCTTGATACCCATGTCAAGATCATCATCATAGTTAGGATTAATTCATCATTTTATCTCCCTTCCACATGTTACCTCGTTTACATTTTCTTGACACAATTAAGATACTTATGTCACGTTTCTCATAAACATGATCTAAGTGTCCGCATTGTGGTGTTACGCTGCCCACATTTTAACACATCCTTAGTATACTTTGACTTAGTTTGATTTCAAACATTGTCCCAAATTTTGAAAGGTGTGGCTTACTTTGTTTGCATCATTTTGATACCACTTTGACACTAATATCTTTCTTTTTTCATGAAGCTTGATAGACGTGTCTATGGTGTGGTTACTTGGATTACATTTGCAAACATCTCCCTTTAACATTTAGGCCTTGATTGTTGAACTTGTTGTGGTATCCTTTGATTGGGAGTCACATCTACCCTTTGTTAATATTTATGCCTTGTTCATTTTGAGCTTGATGTAAATATTGACATTATGTTGATCACCTTTGCATCGAACTATCAATTTTCACACACATTTTCATATGGTATATTTCCTTGTTGATTGGCTTTGTGTTTCACACTTGCATGATTGTTCCTTGAGATTATTCATTTAGAAAACTTATTTTCTAGGACAATCCCTTTTTATCTCATTGATATTACATCATCACGATGTCTATTTTCCTTAGACCTTCTTTAGAAAATCATGCACGCATATCAATACTTAGGAAATGTCTAGTTGGTTGTCCTTATGCTACCCAAATTGACATGTCACTTCCTTCCCTTTGAAGGAGTTCCATCACACTATCTAGATCTAGACATTTATACTTAAAACAACGCCAAAAATGACTGATTATCGTAAGGTTCCTTATACATACGACAATAAGGAATCAAAGTTTTAGTGTACAAATCAAAATATTCCCATTACAACTAAACCTCATTTGGTTCTTTGTGCTAGGAGCCCATATGGGTAACTTGTTCCCTACCTTCATCTCATAGTCAGTGGTATGATTTGGACATTTCTGATCCAAATTATTATTCTAGTTCCCCCCACTCTTCTTCTAATTCTAATCCAAACATTTCCTCTTCTTCTAAGGATTCCAATCCAAACATTTCTTTTGATTCTAATCCAAACATTTCCTCTTCTTTTGAGGATTCCAATCCAAACATTTCTTCTAATTCTTCTGATGATTCGGATCCAAACTATTATTTGGATTCATCTAATTTGACTCCTAAGTCATCTAATTCGACTCCTATGTCATGGTCCTCCCTATCTTCGCAGGAACCTCTTCATCATACATTTAATATGACTCCTATGTCGTGGTCCTCCCTTTCTTTGCAGGACCCCTTTTATCAGTCACCTCAACGACGTCTTCTTCCTTTGAAGATACATGTGACTCCAAATCCCTCCAATCAAACATCTAATACCATGCTTGAATCACGGTCCTCTCTTTCTTTGCAGGACCCTTGTTATTATTCTTCCAATGAGATTCTGAATCACGCTCCTCCCCTTCTTCATAGGACCTTCTTCATTAATCACCCCCATTACGTCTTCCTTATTTGAATATTCATGTGACTCAAATTCCTTCAAGTCAAATGTCTGAATCGACCCATGCATTGTAATCTACAAACTTTGGACTTAATCCTACTAGTTTACAGATGATATATCATCGTATAGGTAGGTCCACACCACCTTCTTCTACTCTTGAGACATCTAGCTACACATCTTCTTCATCCCCCACATCATCTTCTTCTATCAATCATCATCAAACATCTTCTAAGTCTTCCACACCGATTAGATTTCTTTCCTCCAATCAACCCCTAGTGGTCGATCAACAACTCATACCGATTCATCTCTTTTCAGAATGAAGAAACATCAGAGAGAATTTATAGGGGCATATGAAGATATTCCTTTAGCAGATTATGAGAAAGGATTCTCTTTAGAATTTGATGCGTCATCGTATTCTAAGGAAAGGGTTAATTCCTTTTATCAAGAAATGGAGGAAGAGCCTCTCAGATCATGCAACTTGATCCTCTTATTCTTCCATCTTTACATTATTTATTATGTGATGAAACTCCTTGGTCTTGCATTGATCCATGGCCTATCTTCTCATCACCCAATAACTCTTTGTCTATCATAATTCCTCAATCATAATCTTTTATGGGGTCAACGCCAAGTAGCCCTTCATCTTCATGTAGGTGTGGGTCACCTTCTAGTAGCCTTCCCTCTACTATTTGTGGACATTTTCGAGTAGTCCACTATGTTCTATTCTTGGAGAATTTCAAACTAACCCCTTGTCTTCTAGGTATGGATCACCCCTGGGTAGTCCATCATCTTCTATTCTTGGGCCACATCCTAGTAGCCCATCATCTTACATCTATGGGTCACATCCTAGTATCCCTTCTTCTTCTATTCTTAGGCCACATCCTAGTATCCCTTCATCTTCTATCTATGGGTCACATCCTAGTAGCCCTTATTCTTCTATTCTTGGGCCACATCCTAGCAGCCCTTCATCTTCTATCCATGGCTCACCTCCCAGTAGCCCATATTCTTCAATTCTTGGACCATATCCTTTTCATCCATCACATATTTCTTCTATCAATGGTTGTGGCAAGCCCGTGGTCATTTCTCACATCAGTTCTAAATGTCCACGTTCACTTTCTTCTCCTTCTCAAGATTAGACAAGTCACACATCAACTTATAAGAAACCCAAATAGTTTCTTAATCAAGCTCAGATCAAAACTACAAAGATCTCTATAGCTCCCAACAAGTCAAATGATCTTAAGGTTAAAAATCAAATGTAATTCAAGAATGCAAATCAACGTAACCATCAAGTATGGCGTAAAGTGCATAAACCTATGGATAGGGAACTCAAGCTCCCACATATGAAACCCATGTTTCAAAACAAATCAGTCATCATTTTTTGAGTGTGAACTCACCACGATCATTGAGATCGAGGAAAACGTGACTCTTGATATAAAAATATGCCTAGTCTCCTTATCAAGGAAGTCGCAAACATTGTTGTTGGATCTTACCACACATAGTGACTTTGTTAGTCCCAACCTCTTAAAACTATCAAAAATCTAAAAATAAAAAAAAATACAAAAATACAAAAAAACATTGAGAAAACACAACAAAAATCAAAGGTACAAAGATCAAACATTGCAATCAGGTATTACATACACATGGATGTTTCTTTCTTCCCTTCCTTGCTATTCTTTTGCAAGTCTCCCTACCATTTTCATCCCTTCGATGATGTTTTGGTTAGCTTATTCACATGCATTTTGTGACATTTATCTCTATGGTATCCATTTGACCCTAGTCTTTTATCACCTTGGTAAATTAAAGAACGACTAACCTCTTAGAGATCCTATCACAATCAACATCTAATAAACTTGTTGTGAAGAAATTTTGGACATATTTTTGGACACTAGCCAATGTCTTCATCACAATCACTTCCACCTCCTTCCATCAAGCCATTTTGGTTCTTAACCCCTTGTCAAAAAGAGAGCTGAAATAAGTTTTCAAAAAGCAAAAGAATAAAAATCAATTAAAAGATCAAAAGCTAAAAGCTATAAAGAAAAAGCAAATTGATATATAACTCTCTCTCTTGGGGTATTTCTAATAATATCTATCGGGCTATGGATTCCTGATTGGTAATAAAGAAATGTTGCGATTAGAATCAAATACACCTCCATCGAGGCTATGGACACACTGGCTCGTTGCGGAGCAATGTATGACTATCCTTCCACCATCCATTCCAATTGCCTATCACCTATAAAATAAATCATTCCTACACATTGGATAGGGTTTCTTCACTTGTTGTCTATTATATCTTCCCTTCAAGAGGTAATAAATTCCACGTACACACACTAGATCTCTATGAGAAAACAGGATTAGTATGTTACCAAGTGTCTTTTTTAGACCTTGTTTAGACTCTTACTCTAGTCCATATCTCATCTCATGATTTGTGCCTTTGGCTAATCAATTCTTCATCGTGAGGATTCTAAGCTACATTCATATCATTCACATCATTCTTAAACTTCGTTAAAAACATCCGTGTGTATGATATTACTTTTTTTCCATGTTTTTGGACACCTTTGTCCCCTTTCACAAAAACAATCTTATCCTTCCTTTCTATCATGTGCTTTTAGGCCAACTTACGCTAGGGGCATCCTTGCTTCTTCCCAACATTTCATTGGTTTATGTTCATCATTATGTTGAACCTATCCATAATGGCCTTGGGTCCGCTTCTACCTGTGAAGAGTTTTCCTTTGAATAATCCCACCTAATCGTTGGGGCATTTTTGCATCTTCACCTTTCTCATACGCACATGGCCTTATGCCCTTGTACATCCCATCTATCGCTAGGGGCATCCACGCTTCCTCATCTTCCTATACATAGTTTTAGAAAACTTTCAAAATCAAAAAAAAATTCAAATATTTTTAAAAAACTTCCAAAAATTGAAACTTATCCTACAAAATGTCACTCTTTAGTTCTCACTTGTTCATGTGTGTAACTTGTGGATCATCTTGATCTACCTTCATCAACAAAATCTAGGCTACTTACTTCATCTGTACTCTGGGGCACAACGAGTTTCCTAGTATTGTTTCTTAGTGCACATTACTTTTTCATCGGACCCAATTGTCCTCCGTTATTCCCCTCGCATGTATCCTTGCTTGGGGCACCATCATCAACCCTTGTCATTAATTCTCACAGGTCGTAATTGAAGCTTGATAATAAAAACATTACATTATGTTTCTTTATTAGTTTAACTTGTTTACTTTCTCATATTACATTGCATTTTTATGTTGTATGGAGTTAGGTGTTATGTTTTTGTAGCCTATTTTCATATTAGAGTGTGGTACACCTTCTATGTGTTACACTCGGGTATTTTTACGGCGGTCCCACTCGCCGGTGAGCGGGTCGGGGGATTTGGGGCGAAGCCCCTGAAGAAAATTTTCATGGGTGGTTTATTAACCCATGGGTAATGGGTAACCATTATGGGCTATTTTGGGCCCATGGTTTTTTGGTACCCATTGTTTTGATACCCATGGTTTTTGCCCATGGTTTTGATACCCACGGTTTTGTATCAAACTACTTAAGTAATTGTCTATTTATATGGTCTTATGCATATGATAGATAGACAAGAAAATGTATTGCAGATGTGCTTTGAATTCGGGTGTGAATTCTGTAGATTTTGTTGAGCATAGCTCCAAACGGATCTGGGTATTGTATTGAGAGAGTGGAGGCTTGTAATAAAATTGAGCAAGTGATTCTTGGTGGACGTAGCCCATATTGGGTGACTCATGTTAAATATTCTCTACGTGTTGTGTTATTTATTCTACACTTTTATTTGAGATCTATAATATTTTCGCATATTAGTTTCTCTTATTGCGATTCGTAAGGGATTATTCAGCATATTTTATCTCTTTTTTCCTAACAATTGGTATCAGAGCTTGGTTTGGTTTGCTGAAGTATTGAATCGCAGGAAAAGTTTTTAGCTTGAGTGGGAGCTATGGAAAATGATGGAAGATCTAGGGTTGATACATTCAACGGGCATAATTTTAGTCTTTGGAAGATGCAGATGGAAGATTACCTTTATCAGAAGGATCTTTATACTCCGCTGTCTGAGAAGGTGAACAAACCCTCAAGTATGACAGATGAGGAATAGGATTTGTTGGATCGGAAGGCACTTGGAATGATCTAGTTGTGTCTTGCATCTTCGGTATTATTTAATGTTTCAAAGGAAAAGACGAAAAAATCTAATGGATGCATTAGGAAGTTGTATGAAAAACCCTCTGCCTCTAACAAGATATTTTTAATGAAAAAGTTGTTTAATATGAAGATGTCTAAGAATAGTTCAGTAGCAGATCATTTAAATGATTTCAATATGGTTGTGAATATGCTAGCTTTGGTTATAATAGAATTTGATGAAGAAGTTAGGGCTTTATTAATTCTGTGCTCTTTACGAAAGTTGGAATAGCCAGTAATGGTAAGTAAGCAACTCGGTTCACTAACTCGAAGTTGAAGTTTGAGGATGTTGTAGGGGTGATTCTAAGCAAGGAAATGTGAAGAAAAATCTCTAGGGAATCTTCTACTTCAGGGAATGTTTTGACAATGGAAACTAGAGGGAGACAAAAGAATAGAGGAAGTCATGGAAAATTGAAAGATTGGGCAAGGTCAAAATCCAAGAGCAAGATTGTATGTTGGGCTGTGGAAAGTTTGGGCATGCGAAGAATTTGTTGGGAGCTTCAAGATAAGAAGAAACAATAGGAAGAAAATAAGGAGGCAAAGTGGCATCGGGTAATGTATGTCGGGATGATTTGATTCTTTCTTTACATAATATTACTTGAATATTGGGTTTTAGATTCGGGGGCTTCTTTTCATGCTACTCCACATAGGCATTATTTTGTTGATTACGTTGAGGGATTTTGGGCATGTTTTTCTTGGTGATTATGAGCCTTGCATTATAGTTGGAAAAGGTTACATTCGGGTTAAGATGTAGAATGGGAATACATGGCTATTGAAGGATGTCGGACATGTGCCTACATTAAGGAGAAATTTGATATCGGAGGGGCAATTGGGATGTGGTGGTTGTCTTGTGATATTTAGTGACTCTTGGAAGGTTACCAAGGGTACTCTTGTGGTGGTAAGAGGTAAGAAGGTTGGAACCTTGTATTTATCCACTGATAGTACTAATGATTGTAATCTTGTGGCTTCAGATGCAGATACAACATTATGGCACTATAGGCTCGATCATATGAGCCATAAGGGCATGGACATCATAAAGAAGAATTTTCTGGATATATAGAAACAAGTTTGGATTTCTGTGAGAACTACATATATGGGAAACAGAAGTGAGTAAGGTTTCTCAAGGTTAGACCTATGAAGAAAGAGAGTAAGTTAGAGTTGGTACATTTTGATGTGTGGGGGCTAGCTTAGGTATCATCTCTTGGGGGTTCAAGTTATTATGTTACTTTTATTGATGATGCAACAAGGAAAGTTTGGGTTTATTGTATTAGAAACAAATCTGATGTATTTGATACTTTTTTAAATAGAAAGCCTTGGTAGATAATGAAACAATTCTTAAGTTAAAATGTCTCAAGTCAGATAATGAAGGGGAGTATTGCAGCAATGAATTTGATGATTATTGTTCTAAGAATGGAATCCATAGGTAAAAAAGGCAGTTCAAGAACTCCGCTTGTAGAATGGGGTATTAGAAAGGATGAACAGAACAATAATGGAATGTGCTAGGAGCATGAGGATACATGCAGGATTGCCTCTTTCTTTTTGGGCAGAAGCGGTGAGCACAGTTGTGTACTTGATAAACAGAGGACCCTCAAGTGCCTTGGATGGAGGCATACCTGAGGAGGCTTGGTATGGTAAGAAAGTTGATTATTCATTTCTTAGAGTCTTTGGATGTGAGGTGTTTGTTCATATAGACAAGGATGATAGGACCAAGCTAGAGGCTAAATAAGAAAAATGTACTTTCATTGGTTATGGTGGTGATGACTTTGGATATAAATGTTGGAGTATTAAGGACAAGAAAATCATTCAATCTAGGGATGTGGTCTTTAATGAGAAAGTCATGTATAAGCAGTAGTTGCAGGAAAATAGGGAAGACTCTAAGAAAGAATATGCAGCGGTAGAGGATCTTTCGAATGGGAAAGTGACACATGAATCAGTTTAGGAACCTCCTCAATAGGAACCCCAAACTCCTATATTGAGGAGGTCTTCTAGGGTAAGAAGAGAACCTGAATGTTTTTCTCCTTCTCTTTATTATTTATTACACACTGATAGTGGAGAGCTAGAGATATTTGATGAAGCAATGCATGTAGATGCTAGGAAGAAGTGGGAGCAAGCCATGGATGAGGAGCATAAGTCTCTCATGGAGAACCAGACATGGGATTTAGTGAAGCTAGGAAGGTAAAAGAGCATTGTAGAACAAGTGGGTGTACGAGTTAAAGACGAAGAAGGAGGAAAGAAAATATATAAGGCTGGTTGGTGGTCAAGGGGTTTGCACAAAAACAAGGCATAGGTTTTGATAAGATTTTTCTCTTGTAGTAAAAATGACTTCTATCAGAATTGTTCTTGGAATAGTGGCAGTAGAAGACTTGCACTTAGAATAGTTAGATGTAAAGACTGCATTTCTCCATGGTGATTTAGAGGAGGAGCTATATATGCAGCAGCCAAAAGGATATGAAGTCAAAGGTAAAGAGGAGATGGTGTGCAAACTGAAGAAGAGCTTGTATGGCCTGAAACAAGCTCCACGTCAATGGTATAAGAATTTTGATAGCTTCATGATGGAGAAAGGTTATATTAGATGTCATTCTGACCATTGCGTGTATACAAAGAAATTTGAGGATGGAAATTATATTATCCTATGTTTGTATGTTGATGACATGTTGGTTGCAAGTAAAAACATGCAGGAAATAAAAGTACTCAAGAAACAACTAAGTGAATCCTTTGATATGAAGGATTTGGGGGTAGCCAGACAAATCCTTGGTATGAGGATAAATCGGGATAGGAAGGAACGGAAGATGACTTTATCTCAGGAAGAGTACATTAAGAAGGTATTGGATAGGTTTAACATACATGATGCTAAACCAATTGGGACTCCTTTGGCGAGGCCATTTTAAGTTATCAAAGGAGAAGTGTCCCAAGATAGAGCGGAAAGAAACCGGATGTCCATGGTACCTTACTCATCAGCGGTTGGTAGTCGATGTATGCTATGGTGTGCACTAGGCTGATATTTCCCATGCGGTGGGGAAGCTGTGAGTAGATTTATGAGTGATCTAGGTAAAGAGCATTGGCAAGTAGTAAAGTGGATCCTTCGATATTTGAGAGGGACCATGGGGATAGTTTTGTGCTACAGTGGATCAGACACCACTTTACATGGTTATGTAGATTCAGACATGGCTGGAGATGTTGACAACAGGAGGAGCACGAAAGGTTATATTTACACTATATGTGGGATAGCAGTGAGCTGGATTTCATGACTACAGAAGTTGGTGGCTTTATCAACCATGGAGGTTGAGTATGTTGCTGCCATAGAGGCAAGCAAAGATATGAGTTGGTTACAACAATTTCTTGAGGAGTCGGGGCATAACTAGAAGGAATGTAAGTTGTATAGTGATAGTTAGAGTGCTATACACCTAGCTAAGAACTCTACTTTCCACTCCAGGATGAAGCATATACAGTTGAGATATCACTTCATCAGGACAACTTTGGAAGAAGATAAGTTGAAGTTGGAGAAGATTCATACCAGTTAGAATCCTATAGACATGATGACCAAGGTGGTCACAAGGGATAAAATAAAGCTATGTTTAGCTTTGGTTGGCCTTCTGGATGACAGTGAAGGGTTAAGAAGCTTTCTCGGTGGAAATCGGTCTCAGTGGGAGATTGTTATGTTTGTGGAGCCTATTTTCATGTTAGAGTGTGGTACACTTACTATGTGTTACACTCGGGTACTTTTACGGCTATCCGCTCATTTGGTGAGCGGGTCGGGGGTTCGGGGTGAAGCCCCCAAAAAAATTTTCATGGGTGGTTTATTAACCCATGGGTAATGGGTAACCATTATGGGTTGTTTTTGGGCCCATGGTTTTTCGGTACCCATTGTTTTGATACCCACGGTTTTTGCCCATGGTTTTGATACCCACGGTTTTGTATCAAACTACTTAAGTAATTGTCTATTTATATGGTCTTATGCATATGATAGATAGACAAGAAAATGTATTGCAGATGTGCTTTGAATTCGGGTGTGAATTCTGTAGAGTTTGTTGAGCATAGCTCCAAATGGATCTAGGTATTGTATTGAGAGAGTGGAGGCTTGTAATAAAATCTAAGCAAGTGATTCTTGGTGGACGTAGCCCATATTGGGTGAACCATGTTAAATATTGTCTCTCTATGTTGTGTTATTTATTCTACACTTTTATTTGAGATCTGTAATATTTTCTACATATTAGTTTCTACTATTGCGATTATGTAAGGGATTATTCCACATATTTTATCTCTTATTTCCTAACATTAGGTACCTTTCACTCTCTTGTATTGCATTACATTTTGTATGTTGCATAGAGTTGGTGTTTTTAGCAATGGATAATTTTTCATAGTATGGTTGTTCATGTCATTCTACTTTTGTCGTATGCTTATAGTTTTCATAAGGACCCATGACGCTGATCTTTTGGCAATATGATGACACTAAATTGTTCCCATACAAAGGCTAGAGGCTATTTCTTCTCTCCACTACTCCATATTTCTTCTGCATCACTTTTATCACATCCCTAATCTTCAATTTTACAGGTATTATGCCTAGGGCCATTGTTCTATCTATTTCTCACCTTTTTTATTGTCGATCGTCTTCCTTCATCACCCCATTGACACTCGATGGGGCATCTCTCACTTCCACTAATTTTTCTTCTACCCCTTCAAAATTTTATCCATCTACTATCTTTGAAGTGGTGTCATATACACAACCCCAAAGAGGGGAAAATTTTGAGACCCATAATTATGCATGAGCAATTTAAATATTTAAAATGCGCTAATTATCTACTTTCCTACAAATTGACGACATATCATCAAAAGCGCTCACCTTCTCTCCAATCGTCATTAATTAATTACACTACGCTAATTAATTAAGTTTCTTATCCAATAAATACCCTTATTAATGACCTTCTGTTAATTAATCCCCCCTTTTTATCTAGACTAATTAATTATTATCAATTAATTAGCTTTCCCTTTCATTTAACCAATAAATCAATATTTAATTGATTTAATCCCCTTTCTATAGTCTAAATCATGCTAATATTCCTCTAAAAGCTTCTATAAGCTTGTACATCTATTAATTAAATCATCTTGATTAATTACTAGGCCCCCTTTATCCACATGGGTCACTAAAGGACAAGCTAAACCCTCCTAAAGTTAACTCAACCCTATCTAAACCCTCCTTATCCACAACTAACTCAACATCCCTATTATCCCACATGCAAAGGGATGTAGTGGTTTCTTTATCCATTGGGATATATAAAGAGCCCTCCTCCTACCTTTACACTTACACCTAAATTCATTGAGAAGACAAAAGCAAATCACATAGAGAATAGACTAAAAGCTTTCCTTTTTTATTCTTGAGAATTCACCATTTGAAGAGCTAAGCCTCCTTTCTTACTTTTTCTAGCCAAGTGCTTGGGTCATATGGGGATAGTCAAAGGGTCTTGTAGCCAAGCTTTGATGAGCTCCCATTCCTAGGTTCTTGGATATCAAAAACAACCAATTTGATTGCCATGGAGTCTACATAGGTCCATTTGATTTTTTGTCAATCAAAAGAGTATAGGTTCTTGATAATTAGCATGTTAGTTTGATTTATGCTTTAAAGTTCTAATGTAATAATGTTATTGTCTAACCTTGTTTAACTCTTATCTTGATGGTGTTTTAGATTTTGATTTAGCTTTGTTAATTAAGACTACTAGGTGTTAGTTTTAATTTCCTTAACTTAGTTGAACAAAACCATGCACACAAATGCATATTTGCTAATTATAAGCATACTTAAATTTTCATTATAGTATACCTCATTTATATAAGATCCATACTTCAATGTATGGATACCAATAAGTCGAAGCTTCTTTAATTTCCTATTTTTCCACTTTTCATAAGTGTAATATATCATTTCATTCAAGTATTCATTTTTCTATGGAGTAGGTCTCATTACACATTCATATGAATATTCGAGACAAAGATATACTATTTTCCTTCATGAACCATTAACTACAAACGATAAGAAAATGTAGACAAAAATCACACAATTTGGTATATTTCTAATTCCTAATCACATACTTGCATTCATATGATTCCTCAAAGTAAGAAAAGTACCAATTGAATGTTGTCTTTGGCCTTTGTTCTTTCTTTTCTGGTTTCCTTTTGGCCTTACACACCTCACTACCCATTCTAAGTTTCGTTACTCCACCTTTTCGATTCTAGACACCGGCTCCTAGCCGAGGATGTCAATACCTAGGCACCTTCATCCCCTCTAG
The DNA here is from genome assembly GCA_018340775.1 of Taxus wallichiana var. yunnanensis. Classification (NCBI taxonomy): domain Eukaryota; kingdom Viridiplantae; phylum Streptophyta; class Pinopsida; order Cupressales; family Taxaceae; genus Taxus; species Taxus wallichiana. Next base: position 344,885,751 of record CM031240.1, on the reverse strand, counting down.
GCACACCTGACCTCTTTGTATCTTACTCACCACTTTTTAGCCTCTTCTAACCATTGGGCATCTTGTTTTCTTATGGGTTTGCAATTTTAGTGGTTAATGAAAAAAATTCAAACAAGGAAATCATATAAATAAAATGCTATGTGAATAAATTAATAGACCAATCTCTAAGCATATGCTACCATCACTTAAGGTTACATCAGAAGGCATTCTAAGAGCATAAAAGCATCCATCTAGGTTCACTCAAGGGAAAGGGGACTATTATTTATACATACACGCATAGGAGCGGAAGTTCATTTTCATGCACACATCTATTTACATATTTTACATCTATATTTTCTCTCTATCAAGTTCATCTTGCACAAGATCCACCTAGGAAGCGATTCTACACTCACGCACATAGAACTACATGGAATCTGAAATGTAGTTCAACACATGGATCATAAGTTCACTCATTCGGGTGATCACTGAGTCGAGTTAGAATACCCATTTGCATCTTTTATTTTTTAGGATTTGATTTGTTTTGGAGTTTTGTAAAATATATCTTTCGTTGTAGATTATAGGAAACATTTGTGAGCTTAGTGTGACACAAAGGTGATTAAAGGTGAAGGTCGTTGAATATTTAGTGACCTTGTGAAAACTAGTTTATGAGGTTTTGTGTAAAAATTGGCACCCAATTAGGGTCTCTCGTGCCTAGGCACCTCGGTACAGTCCAAGTTCCCTAGTCCAACCTGATCCATCTCTCCTACAATTTTCGGGTTCATTTGTGATACTTTGTTTCTAGTTCCACCATTTTTCCATCTTCACACACTTCGAATTTATTGTGAATCAGCTAAGTTTTTCCTCTCTCTCTTGCACTTAGGGTTTTAAATTATCTTGTTTATTTCTTGTGTCACATTCTATACTTCATTGCTATATTATTACATGTGAATCTTAATATCATGTTAGTGTTTTAAAAATACAATATTTTTATTAAATCATTTGGTGAACCAATCTCATTCAAACACTCTTGGATCCTATTTTTTCTTCTCTCATGGCCCATAAGGTTTATCAATTATCCTTTCTTCAATTGCTTCAAATGCACCCATCTTATAAATATTCTCTCCATAAAACCCTAGAAACTATGTATCTCCCTATAAATATGCCACCTTCACAAGTTAGTTACATCTTATATTGTCTCTCCAATGAATCTATTAGTTCTAATGTCAATCAATCAATCTACTTGGATATTAAATATTTACATTATTTATTTCAAGATAAATTTTAGGTTATTGAATCCATGAGTACATCACTCAAATCTAAAATCCAACAACTTAAGGATGTTTATCGGGAGCATACAAGTTCTTCTTCTTATCCTCATTCTATGTCTTCTACATGTTCTCATATCAATGAACCTCAAATATTTCCACTCCCCACGCCTCTCAAGTTTGATCTCAATGATAAGCAACAAGATATGCTTCCACAACTCCTCACTCATCACTTTATCAACTTACCATCTGCTCATAGCTATCCTCCTTGTTGGCTTGCAAAATATCAAGGTCATCCATATTGCAATTACCATCAAATTAATGGACATAATGAAAATGATTACTATGTTTTACAATGAAGAATCAAACATCTTGAGTGTCAAGGATTTATCTCATTCATTTCACAACATTTTGTTGCATGCCCATCTACAAATGCTACATTACAATGGGCTCCTAATTCTACTCTTGCAATTTCTAATGAGAATCATGCCATCACTTCTAATGTTAATTCTTTGATCACTCCAGCGCCTCTATGTAATCCACTCAAATTAAGAAACCACCTCTAAAAATTAGTCTCACTCCACCTCCTCTCAAGTCATCTATGACATTATCAAGTAAAACTAAGAAACCTCCTCTAAAAATAATTTCAACACCTCCTACTAAGTCTTCTATAACGTTACCCAATAATCCACCACTTTAGCAGCCAATCATTTTTTTCAAAGAAACTATTCCTTATTTTGATCCTCAAGACCCATTTCAAACTTCGCCACCATGTGATGGTCCTACTGTTGCTTCTTCCTACCATTGTGTTGGCCCTCTCTCTTATCATGACATAGATGATGCTCTCCCATAATGGCATGGTACTTCTCATGTCACCACATAGATCTCCATCATTGGTACACTTGGGGGGCATCATAATTATTCTCCCCCTTCTAGCATTATCAGGTGTCTTGCATTTATACTTACACTTTACATATAGTATTTCACACGCAACTTACATAGCTTGATAAACCTCTTGTATCACCATCACCTATAACAAACTCTTGTGCTATGGTTCACACTTGATTGTTGAGGGATCGCTACATTTATGAACCTCACATATTACACACTTTCACTTCACATATTTCTAGAATCTTCTTCTTGCACATCATACTATCCTATTTTATAATATAGGCTTCATGATTTAATTTTTCTAGTGCACACATCACTACCGATGATGTACTCTAGTCTCATGGTTCATACTCATTGCGAGGGTCTAAATCTGAATTGAACCTCACCCCATCCTACATTTTACACTATTTGCTTCATGATCTATCTCTCTAGCATCTCATGCACATCATTCTACATTTCACGATCAATCCTTCTAGCATCTCATTGATCATTTCTAGCATATTATTCTAATGCATCAAATTAAACCATTCTATAATCCATTATTTGCGCTTTATTGACAAATATTTCTAGCATACACATCTATCAAACCATTTTTTGATGATGCACTCTTGTTCTATGGTTCATTCTTGACTACCGAGGGGTATTTTATAAATGAACCACATTTCACTCATGTTTATTCACATTTTCTCGAGGGGCACACTACTCTTATTAGACTCACATGGCATTTCATTCACATTCAAAACATATGCCATATCTTTGTTGCACATTTTTCATGCTTACTAATACTCACATGTACACTTTGTTCCACATGTTAGATGAATACATTGCATGTCATTATATTTTCTATATACACAAGTGCGTTCACTTTCCTTCTAGCTATGAATTCATACTTAACACATATCTTTACATGCAACATGGATGTTTGGCACAGTACCTCTTACCTGTCCCACAATGGCTCCTAGGGGCATCTACTTTAATATACATCAAAACTATTATTGTTTCATTATATACTACTATTTATTCTTACTAGAACAATACTTCATATCATCGGATCATACACACTTTGAAATACTTTCTTTCTTTCTAACATGCTAACAGTTAATTCATGTGCAACATTTTTCTTACGGGAACTATGTGCTTTCTACAATGGTTGTCTCTTACTATTTACTTGTCAATATTTGTCATTGTTTTCCATTGTATGTCATTATTTGTGAGCTATACCCTTTGTCTTGTGTGCACACTAAATTATTTTGGCCGCTTCGTCCTTGATTGGCTTATGACATTGTGAGCAATGTCCCATGTTTGAAACCTACTTTTTTGGTCTACATTTTCTTCTTGTTTGATAGATTACACTTTGTCTTCTATATGCATATTTTTCTTGTTTGCACTAACACATGTCCTAGCCATTGTTTGTATGTGACTTGGTTTCTACAGAGCACATTCCCTCCTATATCGGTATCGGTGCTAGTGTCAAATCCAATCAATTCATCATCGTGTCCTCTTTTGGGTTGAATCCTCCTAATAACATCATATGCAACCCAAAGGAGGGGGCATCCATTGGGTGAATCAACCACCCTATACAACAACACGAGAATTACAAAGTACAACATAGTTCAATACTGAGAAACAAAGATTAGACACAATTATAGTATAGCCCAATTTTGACTTGGATCTTTGGTTCATCATCACTTAGTGCCTATATACATACATAAGTGCATTGACACTTCCGAACCTTCTTAGGAGCCTATGACTAGGGGGTAGATAGATAGTTTTTCTCCAAAACACAGTTTTCAAAGCAATTCTATAGTACAAGCACAATCCTCTAGCAAGCAGAAAGCATTTTATTTCCATTTTTCTATTTTTCTTGGATCAAAATGGATCGAACTTGAGCAAGACAAGATCACACCATCTGCAGTGGTGTATAAATTTTAGGAAGCATTCAAAGGATGGAGAATAAAACTAGACCTTTCTCCCTATACTTCTTTCGTGGTGTGAGATCACCCAAAAAAACTTGTTCTTCGTCAACATTTTAGTACATTTTTCTATCTTTTTCACTCTTCACGGATCAAGTGCACATGTTCCTTTTACTAATTTTTCACATTTTTGGATACTTTTTCAGACATTAGATCAAAAAATTCTATACACATACTTGACTAATTTTGCACTCTTCTTTTGCAAGTTTATCTATAATATGCAATAAGAAGCATCCTTACATCGACATTGAGCATGACAATGGAAATAAGTACAACATGATGTATCACATACGCTTCACTCCTCGGGTCATTTCCACTTCCCCCTTCTTCTAGCTTCCATTATTTTTCTTAGCTCCTTAGCATGCTTTAACCATCGATCTACATGGTTATTAGGTATGCATCTCTTATCTACTTTATGTTATCAAGTTTTCACTCAACAAAATAAAGTGGGGGAAAATGTAGACATAAAATCACACACTTAGGTAAATTTATAGATCTTAATCACATACTTACATTCATATGATTCATAAGTGAGAAAAGTACAATTGAGCATTATCTTTGGCCTTTTTCTTTCTTCCTAGTTTCCTTCTTAGCATTACACACCTCACTTTGCCTAGTTTGAATTTTTTTACTACACCTTTTCCAGTCGAACACCAATGGCCAACTTGGATGTCGGAGCGTAGGTGCCCTCATACCCTCTAGGCACCCCTGATCTCTTTGTATCTTATTTGCCACTTTTGGGACTCTTCTAGCCATTGGGCGTCTTGTTTTCTTATGGGTTGGCTTCTTGTACTTAATTACAAAATTCAAACAAGGGAGTCATATAAATACAATGTTATGTGATCAAATTAAAGGACCAAGCTCTAAGCATATACTACCATCACCTAGGGTTACATCCAAAGGCATTCTACGAGCATTAAAGCATCCATCTAGCTTTACTCAAGGGAAAATGGATTGTTAATTCTACATACACACATAGGAGGGGAAGTTCATTTTTCCATGCACACATCTATTTACATCTAGCTATTTCTTGTTATCAAGTGTATCTTACACAAGAGCCACCTAGGGTATGATTATACACACACATACACAAAGATCTACACGGAGTATGAAATGTAGTGCAACACCCGGATCATAAGTTTTGTTAGTCGGATGACCATTGGGGTCGATCGACTCCCCATTTACATATTTTCTATTTTAGGATTTGATGTGTTTTCGGGTTTTACAAGATATCTCTTTCATTGTAGGTTACGAGTTGATATTTGTGAACTTATTGCGATCAAAGGCGATCAAAGGAAAATGTCGGTGGACATCTAGCGACTCTATCAAAAATAGTTTTGAGGTTTTGCATAGACCTAACACCTAGTCAGGATTTGTGGCACCTAGGCACCCCAATACCATTCAGGTGTTGTGGTCTAGCCCGATCCAACTCTCCTACAATTTTCGTGATCTTTTACAACACTATGTGTTCCAGTTCCAGTATTTTTCTAGCTTTGCACACTTCTGGATTTTTTCAAATCAGCTAAGTCTTTTCTCCTCTCTCTTGCACATAGGATTTTTAATTATCTTGCTTATTACTTGAGTCACATTTTGTAATTCATTTCTATATTATTGCACGTGACTCGAAATATCTTGTTAGGGTTTTGTAAATTCAATATTTTTGTTAAATCAACCCATATCTCTCAACTTGAGAATTATATTTTTATAGTTTGGCCTTGGGTTATTTCTTACTAAGGTTTCCATAGACTAAAACATCATTAGTTTGAATTTATTTTTTCATTTATGTCATAATATATTCTATCTATTCATGAATGATATGTTGTTTGGCATTTATAATATCTTTGATTTTTATGTCTATGGTCTCTCAATTTCCATAATGGTGTGCTCATTGAATCGATTAGTTTACTCATCCATTTTGTATAAGTTAGGAGATTTTCCATTATGAATATTATTGAAAATAAGCTTCACGGACATAAAAATTTCATTCGAAATCAACTTATAGAGATAAGTAACTATGTTCTTTCCACTATTAATCATGATTAAATATTACTCTACATGTTATCTACTAACTCCTAGGCTACTTTGTTGTCATAACAAGGAAATGATATATGAAACCTCACTTTACCTCTCCCAAAATTCTAGAATTATAAAAAATGGTCATGATTATGATAATATCAATCTCAATGAGAATCTCTTCTTTAAAGAAATACTACATGTGCCGAAAAAGAAAAGTACCCAATTTTCTATTTTATCCTAGTATAGTTTTTGATTGGGTGATAGTGTTTTATAAAAAATTAATGGCCATGATAGTAATACATAAAAATAAGTGATATTAGAGTCAAATTTCAATAATTAATATTATTGAGTACAATTTTACATTTAAACCTCACAATGATATGATTTATAGAGAAAATGGATTATTTTTTCAACAATAGGCATAAATTCAATTGGATTTGAATTCCTAGCATAATAAGCTAAGGAATAATGTGAAATGTAGAAAATTAACATACAATAAAAATGGCTAAAATCATCTTACCTTTTAGCACTAAAGCCACTCCATACCCTTTGGAGCAAGAGGAAACAATGAGACCTACAAAAAGAAAGGAAAAGAAGAAGAAATCAAACAAGGAAAAACAATCTAATCTATGAAAAATGAAAAAATAAAAAGAGCATGAGATTGTAATAAGACTTGTGATAAGATATAAGGTTAAATATTTTTGGCTTTCTCCGACTTGTGCCAAAATGGGGAAAAGTTTAAGGAACTTGACAAGAAGTGTTTATGAGTGGAGTGCCTTAATCTCCAATTGGAGATTGTAAATGAACTCAAATTTTATAAAAGTATGATCTACTAGTAGTGAGTCATCTAGAGTATGAAGAACTCAAAAAGGAGAAAACCCACAAATCTATTTCCATCCAAAACATTCCATGAAAATGCGATAAAAAGGAAGAAAAATATTTTGAACAATACATAAACATAAAGGACTATAACTAGTCATTGAAGACCCTATTTACCCAAAATAAATCCTACCCCACTATAATAAACCTCTCTAAATATAAAAACCCCTACATTTAAGTGGTAATCTATATGAAACCCTTCATGAAAATAAATCAAATTTTTAAATAGTTTGATTCTAAGAGATTTTCCAAAAAAGCATTACATTACACGTGGAAAAGGACTATTGAATAATTCAACAATCTATATGCGAGTTAAAGATCATTCCAAGATTATATGATCTTCTCCAAAATGAGTAAGTCTATCCCTCTTTTTAAAACAAGCATGCTAAATATCCTTTGTACTCTTCTTTGAAGATCATATAACTCGATAGCAAATTTAATTTCATAAAACACAATTGATTGTTTTTAGATCATTAAATATTTGTGGCCTTCAAATGATATGGAATCTATTTTAGGGATTCTAGACACACTCGTAAAAGTATATGAATATAAAAACCTAATAGTTTCATAATTTCACTAGATGGAGGTTTCGAGTGTAGTGTTTAAGAGAAGGAAACTCTAAAATAAAATAGCATGCTTCTATGGTACTATCAATGGGTAAGTGTAACAAGTTGGTGGACAAAAAAGGGGTCATAAGTGGACGTTATATTGCAAAACCAGTGAAATCTCAACTTGTAGGGATTATTAGCAATATGGGTACTCAAAATTAGAAAAAAATATATAAATATGAATCGTAGCATCCGAAATCTAGTTTCTAAACTAATATTTTTTAAAAAAAATAGACAAGTTTAGCTATATTAAACACTCAAAATTATATGACTTGGTTTTTTTTTTTTTTTTTTAAATCTATAAGATTGTAGTCCATTTTCTGCGATTTGGATAACTTCAGATCTTGTTTTTTTTTCATTTGGTGAAAAGTTAAATGTTATTTCCTATCTTGGGATGGATTTTACTTTGTATTTTTCAAGCAATATTTTTTTATGATTTTTTTCCGTGAGAGTGGTCTAAAAAATTTAGAAAACGAGCGCTTTTTGTTTTCCCGCCATAACCATATCAAAAATATCGAAATCAATTTTTTTAATGTGTACAAAATTTTTCCATGCTTGGTATGATATAGGTTTTATCACATTTTGATAAATGAAACAAAAGTTGCGAGTCTTAAACGTAGACATGAACATTCACGGGAAAAAATGTCTTAAAGACCTATTGTTAGTAAAAATTATAAAATGATATTTATCTTATTTTTTCACTTTAAAATCAATATTTCTACAAAACTAACAGTCTCCCCTACATGATGGAACCATTTTTGTGAAATGTTTTGGTTTTCAAAGCATGGTTCAAGTCTGTGGAAGAACAAATTTGAAGTTTTTTGACCTTTTACACCCCATAATGACCTCCCATAGCTTTGGTTGGGAAAACACAAATATTTCCCGAGCCTTAGGGTCGGATTTGATGATACAAATAGAACCACAATCGTGTTTTGTAAACCACGATCATGGTTTTGATAACAACCACAGTGATCGTGCTTTATAAACCGTGATAGCACTTTATAAAGTGTGATCACGGTTCTTAAATCATATTTACACACATCCCAATGTTCAAATTATCATGTGATTTTTACTATTTGACCTTACAATACAAATTACTACAAAATTTTGTCATTTTCTGCATGTTTTTCTCATTACCAGAAGAAAAACATCGTGGGAGACAAGAAACAAAGTCAAAAAAGAAGTCATTAAGTAAAAAATGCCAGATGAATTATAGGTAAACAAATTTCAAAATGTTGAGTGAATGCGGAATCTTCGTGAATCAAGAAGAGGTTCATCTTCAACCCCTACTATTGTAAGCAATGAGGAACCATGTAATGTTTCTGCTATCAATGTTGAAGTTGAATTAAATACTTGTGATGAATATGTTTTTACTGTCAATGTTAAAGAAGGATTAAATACTCGTGATGTAGTTGATGTTGAAATTGAAGGAGACAATGAAAATGTGAATAAGAAATTCGGAGTTGAAATTATAAACAAGCAAAATTTGAAAAAACACCTCCCGATATTTTACGTAAGAAACCTAATTATTTTATTGAAATTGATGAAAACATTTTGAAACCAATGTCTGACAAACTTTGTGAACGGAAAATAAGAAGAAAAGCCATTGAAATTTGGGATATTCATTTTGAAATTTTAAATGATTCCCAAAGATGTCAGTTGTTGGTTAGTTTGGTGAAATTTATTAAAATGAGACCTACAATCAACACCTTAGGATTGAAAACATTTAATATATGTGGTCAAACCTCTACAATTATTGAAAACCTTCATGATGCATATCACATTGTTGGTGTCGAGAGAGCATTTAGGGATAGTAATATTGTGCGTCATGTACTTGCTACTAGTGTTGTAAGTGAATCAATAAAAATAGTGTTTGATTATGCAAATAAGTCATATGTTGAAAGTTAATAAAAAAACTCTAATGAAAGCAATTGAAAGATGTAATATCCTTGATCACTCAATAACACCAATTTTTGGGCATTTTACGCTAGAGCACCACATAAGGACATAGATAAATCTGAAGCTATAAGTGAATTTTTTATTCAATTTTGGCAAGATAACACTAAAGTTTCACCTAATACAAGAGATGTTATAAAAAGAGAGTTGGTTCTACTAATTGCAAACCACATCCAAAGCATTTCTTATATATGACTCAAACTCAATTTTTTTCGTAAGTTCAAACAAGAGCATCTGGAAATTAAAATTAGTCAACATTTTTTTGAAATGTTGAAACTATTCTATGTGAAAATCAAAATGCTTGCGCCACTTGTTGTAGGCAACATGTTGAATTTGTTATGCATTATGCTAAATTTTTACGTATTGAGTCTAATTTTCATTGAAACTATGTTATCGAATGTGGTGTTCAATTTCTACCAATATCTTCCAGGGATTTCATACCTATGATATTTTGTGAAAGAGTTGGACAATTTTTTTATAGTCAGAATTGTTTAGATGGAAGTTGTGGTACATGTGGTGGATTACCTAAATTGGAAAGTTACATCCATGATAAAATTGAAGGTGCAATAAGACATAATTTAGTTGAGTTTGACAAATATAAATTAGTACCATACCGGTTGAAAGATGGAAAGGATTCTAAACAGTGTGAGCTAGTTACAAAACATATGTCTATTTTTCAATTTATGAGAAAATTGTTTTTGAGCATGCTTTAGGCATACACACAGAGCTCGATGGTTGGATGAACAATTCAAGATATGCAAGGACACATTTCCTATTGGCACTATTGTTTCAGTGGTCAATTTTGCAAAGAATTACACATTGCAACCACAAATGGAGGTTTAATTGTAATATTACAACTCAATACAAGTTGCCATTTTTATGCATATAGCATTTATAAATTCTCTGACATAAAGAGAGAGAATGATCAATTTTTTTCAAGAAAGGACCACTTTTATATCGGTGATGATTGTACTCATTCTCTTTGAATTTGTGCAAGGGTGTTTCCAGTTATTTTATGGAAACTTATTTGATAGGGACATCCGCTTCAAACAACATTATATATGGTCAAATAATTACAAGTCTCAGTTTAAGAATGCCTGACGAATGTTTTATTGGATGAGAAAGATGCACATCAAGATGGGTGTGCAACATATTTGCGAGTTTCACCGAGAAATTTGGACATGGAAAAGAGGGGTAGGATGGTGCAGGGCATGTGTGAAAAGAGCTATTGTAAGAGAAGAGTTGAAGTACAAAGATGGTGCTAAATTGAAAGATGAAAAGAGCATAGTGGAATGGTGTATTGACAACATGGCACGAGGTTCTCAAGAAAATTCCACAGTTCACATATTTTTTGGTTGATTGAGGAACAACAAATTACTAACTCGAGGATTATATACGCTCACGGGGACCAAAGTGATATGAACTCATTTTTAGCTCAGACGCTACTTCATGGGCCACATGGAAAATAAATTTGGCATGTTTTTGTGCATCTTGTATTGAATTTTCTGCTCGAGTGTGATTCACAAGAATGGGTGGATGGATAGATTTGTAGGCCTCTAGTGCAGCTTCCCGGTTATCAACCTCCACAAGCATTATGACTTGTTTCGTAGATGAAGTTTGACATCCAAGAACTTTTACAAAAATTTATTTTGGTGTGACAAGGTAAATGGTTATTTAAATTTTTTATATTGAGTTATGTCCATTGAAATTTTAATATGTGATTTAAATTTGAGTTGAAACCTTTTTTTGTAGGACATGTGTTTGCAGTTATTGCGACAGAAGACAATGAATAAGGAACAAACTATTTCTTATGTCATTACATCAAGGAAAGAAAGAAGTTGACTTCTCCTATTATAGATGGTGAAGATATTGAGTACCCTACAAGGTCAGTGGTAGTTACTGGAACTTGGATTCGATGGTATCCATTAAAAAAATCCTCTGTTTGGGTGTTTGAAGACTTTGAGACACACAAGAAAATACTCTTATATTCACATTTAGTTCTAGTGAAAAATATTCAAGTTGTATAGATATCAAGGAAGGCCTAATAATAAGATTATTTGGAAGGTTCGAGAGTCAGATCATGAAGCAATCTTATTTGCTATTCAAAGTAGATCCGATCCTGATGGTTCATTGGAATGAATTTACATGCTCACATCTGGTATATATAATTTCTTTGAAGTGTTTAAATTTTTCAACCATCTATAATTTGTGTATTTTGTATATATCTAGTATTTTGTATATATCTAGTATTTTGTATAATAAGTGTTTAAATTTGTGTATTTTGTATATATCTAGTATACATGGTTTTGATTCAACTTAAAATTCTTTGACTAGTTCATTTTTATGTAGGTTAGTGGTGCCAGAAAAGCTTGGAAACTTTCACATCCTAATGGTGAACATTGGAATGAATTTACCTGAGCTCGTATGATATATAATTTTTCTTTGAATTGTTTAAATTTGTTAGTTCTAGATTCAAGTTCATATATTTTATTAAATTTTTGTATTTTGTATATATCTAGTATGGTTTTGATTTGAAACTTAAATTTCTTTGACTAAAACTTTTATGCAGGTTAGTGGTGCTAGAAAAGCTTCTACCTTTACATGGTTGGCACCGTTAGTAGATAATTTAATATTCTCAAAGATAAGATAAGATTTCATAGTTTTACAAGAAAAGAGAAGTAATTAACAACAATTTATGTACCTATGGAGGGGGTTCTTAGCTCGAAGGAGGTCACCCGAAGCACTAGGAGCTTAGATAACCAAAACCACACCTCCCAAGTGTTTACAAGACCATCCCTACATGTGTGCATAGTCGGTTTAGTGCCACAACCCACCGTTTGCAAAATATAGCATTTGATAGCCTTACACTGGCTCAAACTGCACTATTTTGTGCATATTCAAACAATAGGACAATGAGAGAACCGATTGGAGATGGAAAAAACTAAGACAACCTATTGTAGAGGGTCCCCACATCGAGGTTTAGAATCAAACAAGATGTCTCTAGGTGCCACGGAGTTCGAGTAGTCACACGTTGAAGATGAATAGTTTTTTTGGTCTTAGGGCTCTTAAGGGACTATGCCCAAATGAAGTAGCTTGGAAGAAATGACGTTGTTGCACACCAAAATGACACCTCTTCTAGCGTTCACCTAGCCACCCAAATGTTTTGGCATAGTTGGTTTGGTGCCATAACCCACCATTTGAAAAATATAGCATTACATTGGCTCAAACCGCACTATTTCATGCGTTTGGAAACAATAGGGCGCAGTGTGAGCACCGATAGGAGATGGAAAAAATTGATATAGGCTATTATAGAGGTTTGGAACACAAAGGTGTAGGATCGACAAGACATCTCAAGGTTCCAAGGAGTCTGAGTAGTCACTGTCGAAGTTGAATGGATTTTTGGTCTCAGGGCTCTTAAGGGACTACACCTAAACAAAGTATCCTGGAAGCAACGATGTTGTCACGCATAAAAATATGCCTCCTCTAGCATTCACCTAGCTAACTAAATGTGTTGGTGTAGTCGGTTTGGTGCCTGACCCACCATTTTTACAAAATATAGCATTTAACAACCTTACATTGCCTCAAACTACATTATTTTATGCGTTTGGAAACAATTAAGGTGAGAGAACCAATCGAGATGAAAAAAATAGAGACATAATATTGTAGAGGGTTCCCATGCCTGAGGTTTAGGATCTAACGATACGTCTCTAGATGCCATGGAGTCGAGTAGTCACCGTGAAGTTGAACGATTTTTAGTCTCGGGTATCTTAAGGGACTATGCCCTAATGAAGTAGCCGAAGCAAAACATTGTCACGCACCAAAGTGACACCTCCTCTAGTGTTCACCTAGCCACTCAGATGTGTCTACATAGTCAATTTGGTGCCACGACCCACTATTTGTAAAATATAGCATTTGACAACCTTACACTGGCTACAATTACACTATTTCACACGTTTGGAAACAATAGGGCAGCGAGAGAAGCTATTGGAGAAATAAAAATATGAGATAGGCTATTTATATAGGGTCCTTACACCAAGGTGAAGGATCTGATGAGACATCTTTAGGTGCCACAAAGTCTGAGTAGTCACCCGTCGAAGTTGAACGATTTTTTGGTCTCAGGGCTCTTAAGGGACTATGCCCAAACAAAGTACCCTGGAAGCAATGACATTGTGATGCACCAAAACAATGCCTCCTATAGTGTTAAACTAGCCACATGGACGTGTCAACCCATTCGGTTGGTGCCACAACCCACCGTTTGCAAAATATAGCATTTGACAGCCTTACACTGGCTCAAACTGCACTATTTCGCATGTTTGCAAACAATAGGGCTGTGAGAACACCGATTGGAGATGGAAACAACTAGGACAAGATATTGTAGAGGGTCCTCACAACAAGGTGTAGGATCTAATGAGACATCTCTAGGTGCCACGGAGTCTAAGTAGTCACTGTCGAAGTTGAATAGTTTTTTGGTCTCAGGGCTCTTAAGGGACTACGCCCGAACGAAGTAGCCCGGAAGCAATGACATTTTACACACCAAAATGATGCCTCCTCTAGTGTTCACTTAACCACCCTGATGTGTTAGCATAGTTGGTTCGGTACCATGACCCACCATTTGCAAAATATAGCTTTTGATAACCTTACATTGGCTCAAATTGCACTATTTCACGTGTATTCAAACAATAGGGCAGCGAGAGCACCGATTGGAGATGAAAAAAATGAAACAAACTATTATCGAGTGTCCCTACACCAAGGTGTAGGATATGACGAGACATCTCTATGTGCCACGGAGTCCAAGTAGTCACCCGTCGAAGTTGAATGGTTTTTTGGTCTCAGGACTCTTAAGGGACTACACCCGAATGAAGTAGCCGGAAGCAACGACACTGTCATGCACCAAAAATAAACCTTCTCTACCATTCACCTGGCCATCTATATTTTTCAACGTAGTTGTTTCAGTGCCACGACCCACCATTTACAAAATATAGTGTTTGACAACCTTCTTTGGCTCAAACTGCACTATTTCACACGTTTGGAAACAATAGGATAGTGAGAGCACCGATTTGAGATAGAAAAAAATGAGGCAATATATTGTAGAGGTCCACACATCGAGGTGTAGGATCAAACGATATGTCTCTAGGTGCCATGGAGTTTGAGTAGTCACCGTCGAAGTTGAACAATTTTTTGGTCTCAGGGCTCTTAAGGGACTACACCCAAATGAAGTAGCCCGGAAGTAACAACATTGTCATGCACCAAAATGACACCTCCTCTAGCATTAACCGGCCACCGAGATGTTTGGTGTAGTTGTTTCAATGCCATGACCCACCGTTTGAAAAATATAGTGTTTGATAGCCTTACACTGGCTCAAACTGCACTATGTGGTGTGCTTGGAAACAATATGTCAGTGAGAGCACCGATTGGAGACAAAAAAATGAGATAGGATATTATAGAGGGTCCCTATGTCAAGGTGTAGGATCTAACGATATGTCTCTAGGTGCCACGGAGTCCGAGTAGTCACCCATCGAAGTTGAACAGTTTTTTGGTCTCATGGCTCTTAAGGGACTACGCCCGAACGAAGTAGCCTGGAAGCAATGACATTGTCATGCACCAAAAAGATGCCTCCTCTAGCATTCACCTAGCCACCTAGATGTGTTGGCACAGTCAGTTTAGTGCTACGACCCACCGTTTGCAAAATATAGCATTTGATAACCTTACATTGACTCAAACCGCATTATTTCGTGTGTTTGGAAACAATAGGGCAGAGAGCACCGATTGGACTGAGAAAAAAATGAGATAGGCTATTATAGAGGTTTCCCATGCCGAGGTTTAGGATCAACGATACATCTTTAGGTGCCACGGAGTCAAGTAGTCACCCGTCGAAGTTGAACAATTTTTTGGTCTCGGGGCTCTTAAAGGACTACGCCCGAAACGAAGTAGCCGGAAGCAACAATGTTGTCATGCACCAAAACAACACCTCCTCTAGTGTTCATCTAGCCATCCGGATGTGTCAACGCATTCGGTTTGGTGTCATGACCCATCGTTTGCAAAATATAGCTTTTGTGACCTTATACTTGGCTCAAACCACACTATTTCACACATTTGGAAACAATAGGGTAGCGAGAGAAATGATTGGAGACAAAAAAAACCGAGACATGATATTGTAGAGGGTCCGTACACCAAGTTATAGGATCTAACGAGACATCTCTAGGTGCCAAAAATTTGAGTAGTCCGTTGAAGTTGAATGGTTTTTGGTCCCAAGGCTCTTAAAGGACTATGCCCGAACAAAGTAGCAGCTGGAAGCACCGACATTGTGACGCATAGAAATGATGCCTCCTATAGCATTAACCTAGCCACTCGGACATGTCGGCACATTGATTTGGTGCCATGAACCACCATTTGTAAAATATAGAGTTTGACATTCTTACACTGGCTCAAACCGCACTATTTCGAGCATTTGGAAACATTAGGCAGCGAGTACCGATTGGAGACGAAAAATAACCAAGATAGGCTATTGTAGAGGGTCCCCATAACAAGGTGTAGGATCAATGAGACATCTCTAGGTTCCACAGAATTCGAGTAGTCACTTGTCGAAGTTGAATGATTTTTTTGGTCTCGGGGCTCTAAAGGGACAACGCCGAGACGAAGTAGAAAAGAAGCAATGACATTGACACACACCAAATTGAATTATTCTCTAGCATTGACTTAGCCACCCATATATGTTAGTGCAGTCAGTTTGGTGCCACGACCCACCGTTTGTAAACATAGCATTTTAGCAACCTTACACTGGCTCAAAGCTGCACTATTTCGTGCATATTCAAACAAAAGGGAAGCTAGAGCATCAATTAGAGATGGAAAAAACCTAGATAGACTATTTTAGAGGGTCCCTACACCAAGGTGTAGGATCTAACGAGACATCTTTGCGTGTCATGGAGTCCAAGTAGTCACCCGTCGAAGTTGAATGCTTTGTTTGTCTCAAGGCTCTTAAGGGACTACACCCGAACGAAGTAGCCCGGAAGCAATGACATTGTCATGCACCAAAACAACACCTCCTCTAGCATTCTCTGGCCACCTAAATGTGTCAAAGCATAGTTGTTTCAAAGTGCCACGACCCACCGTTTGTAAAATATAGTGTTTGATACTTTACATTGGCTCAAAATGCACTATTTCGTGCATTTGAAACAATAGGGCATTGAGCACGATTGGAGATGGAAAAAAATGAGATAGGTTATTGTAGAGGGTCCTCACATTAAGGTGTAGAATCAAACAAGATGTCTCTAGGTGCCATAGAGTCTTAGTAGTCACCCATCGAAGTTGAATGGTTTTTTTGTCTCAGGGCTCTTAAGGGACTACGCCGAATGAAGTACTGGAACCAACGACATTGTCATGCACCAAAACCCACCATTTGTCAACATAGTTTTTTTAGTGCCACGACCCACCGTTTGAAAAATATAGTGTTTTGTGACCTTACACTGGCTCAAACTACACTATTTCACGCACTTGGAAACAATAGGGCAGCGAGAGCACTGATTATTTATGGGAAAAAAATGGGACAAGCTATTTCAGAGGGTCCCCACGTCAAGGTGTAGGATCAACAAGATGTCTCTAGGTGCCACGAGTTTGAGTAGTCACTTGTCGAAGTTGAATGAATTTTTGGTCTCAGGGCTCTTAAGGGACTATGCGAACGAAGTATCCCAGAAGCAGCAATGCGTTGTCGCACACCAAAATGACACCTCTTCTAGTGTTCACCTAGCCACCTGGATGTTTTGGCATGGTCATTTTGGTGCCACGACCCACCATTTACCAAATATAGTGTTTGATAGTCTTACACTAGCTCAAACTACATTATTTCACGTGTTTGGAACAATAGGGCAGCGAGAGCAATGATTAGAGATAGAAAAAACTGAGATATGCTATTGTAGACGATCCCTACACTAAGGTGAAGGATCTGACGAGACATCTCTAGGTGCCACAAAGTTTGAGTAGTCACTCGTCGAAATTGAACGGCTTTTTGGTCTCAGGGCTCTTAAGGGACTACACCCGAATGAAGTAGCCGGAAGCAAGGATGTTGTGACACACCGAAACAACACCTCATATAGCGTTAACACTGGCCACTCGAGACATGTCGAGCATAGTCGATTCAATGCCACGAACCACTATTTACAAAATATAGCATTTGATAACCTCACATGGCTCAAACTGTAATATTTTACACGTTTGAAAACAATAGAGAGGCACAAGAGCACTGATTGGAGACGGAAACAACCAAGATAGGCTATTGTAGAGGGTCCCCACAATAAGGTGTAGGATCTAATGAGACATCTCTAGGTTTCTGAGTCCGTAGTCACCCGTCGAAGCTAAATGGTTTTTTGGTCTCAGGGTTCTTAAGGGACTACGCCGGACGACATAGCCCGGAAGCAACAACATTGTCATGCACCAAAACGACACCTCCTCTAGTGTTCACCTAGCCACACGGATGTGTCGATGCGGTCGGTTTGGTGCCACAACAAACTCTTTGCAAAATATAGCATTTGACAACCTTATACTTGGCTTAAACTGCACTATTTCACACATTTGGAAACAATAGGGCAGCGAGAGCAATGATTGGAGAAAGAAAAATACGAGATAGACTATTGTGAAGGATTTGATGATACATCTCTAGGTGCCACAAAGTCTGAGTAGTCACCTGTATCGAAGTTGAACGGTTTTATGGTCTCGGGGCTCTTAAGGGACTACACCGAAAAAAGTAGCCCGAAGCAATGACATTGTAACGCACCAAAATGATGCCTCCTATAGCATTAACATGGCCACTCAGACGTGTTAGCGTATTTGGTTGGTGCCACAAACCACCGTTTGTAAAGTATAGTGTTTAATGCCTTACACTAAGCTTAAATTGCACTATTTCATACCTTTGGAAACAATAGGGCAGCGAGAGCACCAATTGGATATGGAAACAACTGAGACAGGCTATTGTAGAGGGTCCCCACAACAAGGTGTAGGATCCAATGAGACATCTCTAGGTTCCACGGAGTTTAAGTAGTCACCGTCGAAGTTGAATTTTTTGGTCTCAAGGCTCTTAAGAGACTATGCCTGAACGAAGTAGCCCAAAAGTAACAACATTTTCACACACCAAAAAGATTCCTCCTCTAGCATTCACTTAACCACTATGATGTGTTAGCATAGTGGGTTCGGTGCCACGACCCAACATTTGTAAAATATAGCGTTTGATAACCTTACTGTTTGGCTCAAACCGCACTAATTCACGCGTATTCAAACAATAGGGTAGCGAGAGCACCGATTAGAGAAGAAAAACCAAGACAGACTATTGTAGAGTGTCCCTATACCAAGGTGTACGATATGACAAGAAATATCTACGTGACATGGAGTCCAGTAGTCACCCGTAGAAGTTGAATGGTTTTTTTGGTCTCAGGGCTCTTAAGGGATTACACCCGAACGAAGTAGCCCGGAAGAAATGACATTGTCGTGCACCAAAATGACACCTCCTCTAGTGTTCACCTAGCCACCTAGATGTGTCAGACAGTTTTTTCAATGTATTGATCCACCATTTGCAAAATATAGTGTTTGATGACGCTGGCTCAAACTACACTATTTTGCGACCTTGGAAACAATAGGACAGCGAGAGGACCGATTGGAAACGGAAAAAAACCAAGACAGGATTTTGTAGAGGGTACCCACATCGAGGTGTAGGATCTAATGAGATGTCTCTAGGTGCCATAGAGTCGAGTAGTCACTAGTCAAAGTTGAACATTTTTTTATCTCAGGGCTCTTAAGGGACTACGCCCGAACGAAGTAGCTCGGAAATAATGACATTGTTCACACCAAAACAACACCTTCTCTAGAGTTCACCTTGCCAACTAGATGTGTTAGCATAGTTTTTTTAGCACCACGACCCACTATTTGAAAAATCTAGTGTTTGACAGCCTTACACTGGCTTAAACTACACTATTTCACGTGCTTGGAAACAATAGGGCAGCGAGAGCACTGATTGGAGGCAGAGAAAAATGAGATAGACTATTGTATAGGGTCCCCACATCAAAGTGTAGGATCCAACGAGATGTCTCTAGGTGCCACAAAGTCTAGTAGTCACCCGTCGAAGTTGAATGATTTTTGGTCTCGGGGCTCTTAAGGGACTACGCCGAACAGAAGTAGTCTGGAAGTAATGACATTGTCGCACACCAAAAAAACACCTCCTCTAGCATTTACCTAACTACGAACATGTTGGTGCAGTTGGGTTCATATCACGAACCACCATTTGTAAAATATAGTGTTTGACAACCTTACACTAGCTCAAAGCGCATTATTTCGTGCATTTGGAAACAAGAGGGAAACAAGAGCACCGATTGAAGACGAAAAAAATAGATATAGGATATTGTAGAGGGTTCCCATGCTAAGGTTGAGGATCCAACGATACATCTCTAGGTGCCATGGAGTCCGAAGTCGCCACCGTCGAAGTTGAATAGTTTTTTGGTCTCGGGGCTCTTAAGGTACTATGCCCAAACGAAGTAGCACAGGAAGCAACAACGTTGTTGTGCACCAAAGTGACACCTCCTCTAGTGTTCACCTAGCCACCCGGATTTGTCGATGTAGTCGGTTTGGTGCCACGACCCACTTGTTTGCAAAATATAGCGTTTGTGACCTTATCTTTGGATCAAACCGCACTATTTCACATGTTTAGAAACAATAGGGCAGCAAGAGCAATGATTGGAGACATAAAAAACTGAGATAGGCTATTATAGAGGGTACTTACACCGAGGTGTAGGATCGATGAGACATCACTAGGTTCCACAAAGTCTGAGTAGTCACCCATCGAAGTTGAATGGTTTTTTGGTCTCGTAGCTCTTAAGGGACTACGCCCGAACGAAGTAGCCTAGAAGCAACAACATTGTGACGCACCAAAGGAAACCTCCTATAGCATTAACCTAGCCACTGAACATGTCATCGTAGTCGGTTCAGTGCCATGAACCACCATTTGTAAAATATAATGTTTGACAGCCTTACACTAGCTCAAACTGCACTATTTCACGTGTTTGGAAACAATAGGGCAGCGAGAGCACCAATTGGAGACAGAAAAAACTGAGATAGACTATTATAGAGGGTCCTTACAACAAGGTGTAGGATCTAATGAGACATCTCTAGGTTCCACGGAGTTTGAGTAGTCACTGTCAAAGTTGAATGATTTTTTGGTCTTAGGGCTCTTAAGGGACTATGCCCGAACGAAGTAGCCCAAAAGAAATGACATTGTCACACACCAAAATGAAACCTCTTCTAGTGTTCACCTAGCCACCTGGATGTTTTGACACAGTTAGTTTGGTGCCATGACCCACCATTTGCAAAATATAGCGTTTGATAGTCTTACACTAGCTCAAACTGCATTATTTAACGCATTTGCAAACAATAGGGCAGCGAGAGCACAAATTGAAGACAAAAATCCAAGATAAGCTACTATAGAGGGTCGGCACATAAAGGTGTAGGATCTCGGCGAGACATCTCTACATTCCAAGGAGTCTACATAGTCACCCGTCGAAGTTGAATGATTTTTTGGTGTCAGGGCTCTTAAGGGACTACGCCCGAACAAAGTAGCCCGGAAGCAACGACATTGTCACACACCAAAAGACACCTCCTCTAGCATTCACCTAGCCACCTAAATGTGTTGGCGCGATCGGTTCGGTGCCACGACCCACCGTTTCGAAAAATATAGCATTTAACATGACCTTACATTGGCTCAAACTACATTATTTCATGTGTTTGGCAAACAATAGCAGATGAGATCATTGATTGGAGATGGAAAAAATAGAGACAAGCTATTATATAGGGTCCCTATGCTGAGGTTTAGGATCCAACAATATGTCTCTAGGTGCCACGGAGTTTGAGTAGTCACTCGTCGAAGTTGAATGGTTATTTGGTCTCAAGGCTCTTAAGGGACTACGCCTAAATGAAGTTTCCCGAAAGCAACAACGTTGTCATGCACTAAAAGTGACACCTCCTCTAGTGTTCACCTAGCCACTGGATGTGTATAAAGCGCAGATCGGTTTAGTGCCATGACCCACTTTGTTTGATAAAATATAGCATTTAATGACCTTATACTAGCTAAAACTACACTATTTCACGCATTTGGAAACAATAGGGCAGCGAGAGTAACGTTTGGAGAAAGAAAAAACTGAGATAGGCTATTGTAGAGGGTCCCTACAATGAGGTGAAGGATCTAATGAGACATCTCTAGGTGCCACAAAGTCCGAGTAGTCACCCGTCGAAGTTAAACGGTTTTTTGGTCTCAGGGCTCTTAAGGGACTACGCCTGAACGAAGTAGCCCATAAGTAATGATGTTGTGACGCACCAAAATGACACCTCCTATAGTATTAACTTGGCTACTCAGACGTGTCAGTGTAGTCGGTTCGGTGCCACAAACCACTGTTTCTAAAATATAGCATTTGACAATGTTACACTGGCTCAAACTGCACTATTTCACACGTTTGGAAACAATAGGGCAGCAAGAGCACCGATTGGAGATGAAAACAACCGAGACATGCTATTGTAAAGGGTCCCCACAATAAGGTGTAGGATCAATGAGACTTCTCTAAGTTCCACGGAGTCTAAGTAGTCACCCGTCAAAGTTGAATGGTTTTTGGTCTCAAGGCTCTTAAGGGACTACACCTAAATGAAGTAGCACTGGAAGTAACGACGTTGATGCACACCAAAATGATGCCTCCTCTAGCATTCACTTAACCACCCTAATGTGTTAGCATAGTCGATTAAGTGCCACGACCCACCATTTGTAAAATATAGCATTTGACAACCTGTTTGGCTTAAACTACACTATTTCGCACGTATTCAAACAATAGGACAACGAGAGAATCAATTGGAGATGAATAAAAGCGAGACAGGCTATTATAGAGGGTCCCTACACCAAGGTGTAGGATTTGACGAGACATTTCTAGGTGCCATGGAGTCCAAGTAGTCACCCGTCGAAGTTGAATGGGTTTTTGGTCTCGGGCTCTTTGGGACTACACCCGAACAAAGTAGCCCGAATTCAATGACATTATCATGCACCAAAATGATACCTTCTCTACTATTCACACGGCCATCTAGATGTGTTAAGGTAGTTTTTTGAGTGCCATGACCCACAGTTTGTAAAATATAGTGTTTGACATCCTTACACTAGCTCAAACTGCACTATTTCGCGCGTTTGGAAACAATATGGCAGCGAGAGCACCAATTTGAGATGGAAAAAAATGAGACAAGCTATTATATAGGGTCCCCATGTCGAAGTGTAGGATCTAATGAGATGTCTCTAGGTGCCAAGTCCGAGTAATCACCCGTCGAAGTTGAATGATTTTTTGGTCTCAGGGCTCTTAAGGGACTACGCCCAAATGCAAAGTAGCCCGCAAGAAATGAAATTTTGTTCACCAAAACAACACCTCATCTAGCATTCACCTTGCCACCAAGATGTTCGGTGTAGTTGTTTCGGTGCCACGACTGCCGTTTGAAAAATATAGTGTTTTGATGACGTTACACTGGCTCAAACTACATTATGTCACGCACTTGGAAACAATATGGCAGCAAGAGCACCTATTGGAGATGGAAAAAATGAGACATGCTAATGTATAGGGTCCCCATGTCAAGGTGTAGGATCCAATGAGATGTCTCTAGGTGTCACATGAGTCGAGTAGTCACCCGTCGAAGTTGAACGGTTTTTTTTTGTCTTAGGGCTCTTAAGGGACTATGCTCGAACGAAGTATCCCGGAAGAAAACAACATTTTCGCACACCAAAAAGACACCTCCTATAGCATTCACTTGGCCACATGGACGTGTTAGCATAGTCAGTTTGGTGCCATGACCCAATGTTTGCAAAATATAGCGTTTAACAACCATTACATTGGCTCAAACGCATTATGTCATGCGTTTTGAAACAATAGGCAGCGAGAGCACCGATTGGATTTAGAAAAAGCGAGAAAGCTATTGTAAAGGGTTCCAATGCCAAGTTTTAGGATCCAATGATTCATCTATAGGTTCCATGATTCCAAGTACTCACCCATCTAAGTTGAACAATTTTTTGGTCTTAAGACTCCTAAGGGACTACGCCCGAACGAAGTAGCCCAGAATCTAAAACTATGTCGTGTACCAAAACGACACCTCCTCTAGTGTTCACCTAGCCACCCGGATGTGTCTACGTATTTTTTTGGTGCCACGGCTCACCGTTTGCAAAATATAGCATTTTGACAGCCTTTATATATGGCTCAAACCGCACTATTTCATGCGTTTGGAAACAGGAAGCGAGAGAAAGCGATTGGAGACAGAAAAATCCAAGACAAGCTATTATAGAGCATCCCTACACCAAGTTGTAGGATCTAACGAGATATCTCTAGGTGCTAAAAAGTATGAGTAGTCACCCATCGAAGTTGAATGATTTTTGGTCTCGGGGATCTTAAGGGACTACACCCAAATGAAGTAGCCTAGAAGCAACAAAATTGTCATGCACCAAAATGACACCTCCTCTAGCATTCTCTTGGCCACCTAGATGTGTCGGCATAGTTGTTTTGGTGCCACGACCCACCGTTTGCATAATATAGTGTTTGTGACCTTACACTGCTGGCTCAAACCGCACTATTTCACGCGTTTGGAAACAATATGGCAGCGAGAGCACCGATTGGAGAAGAAAACAACCAAGACATGCTATTGTATAGGGTCCCCATGATAAGGTGTAGGATCCAATGAGACATCTCTAGGTTCCATAGAATCCGAGTAGTCACTTATCAAAGTTGAACAATTTTTTGGTCTCGGGGCTCTAAGGGACAACGCTCGAATGAAGTAGCACTGGAAGAAACGACGTTATCGTGCACCAAAATGAATCCTCCTCTAGTGTTCACTTATCCACCCTAATGTGTTGGCACATTCGATTCAGTGCCATGACCCACCGTTTGTAAAATATATCGTTGGGCATGACCTTATAATGGCTCAAACCTGCACTATTTCATGAGTATTCAAATAAAAGGGCGGTGAGAGCATCGATTGGAGATGGAAAAAACCTAGAAATGCTATTGTATAGGGTTCCTACACCAAGGTGTAGGATCTAACGAGACATCTCTAGGTGTCACAAAGTCCAAGTAGTCACCCGTCAAAGTTGAATGATTTTTTGGTCTCAGGGCTCTTAAGGGACTACACCCAAACGAAGTAGCCCAGAAGCAATGACATTGTCGTGCACCAAAACAACACCTCCTCTAGCATTTACCTGGCCACCTAGATGTGTCAATGTAGTTGTTTCAAAGGTGCCTGACCCACCGTTTGTAAAATATAGTATTTGACAACCTTCTGGCTCGGCTCAAACCGCACTATTTTGCGCATTTGGAAACAATATGGCAGCTAGAGCACCGATGGGAGAAGGGAAAAAATGAGATAGGCTATTATAGAGGGTCCTCACATCAAGGTGCCATGAGAGTCTCGAGTAGTCACCCATCGAAGTTGAATGATTTTTTGGTCTTAGGGCTCTTAAGGGACTACGCCTGAACAAAGTAGCCCGGAAGCAATGACATTGTCATGCACCAAAATGACACCTCCTCTAGTGTTCACTGGCCACCTAGATGTGTAAGATAGTTATTTTAGTGCCATGATCCACCATTTGAAAAATATAGTGTTTGATGACCTTACACTCGGCTCAAACTACACTATTTCACGCGCTTGGAAACAATAGGGCAGCAATAACACAAATTGGATACGGAAAAAATGAGACAAGCTATTTGTGAGTCCCCACGTCAAGGTGTAGGATCCAACGAGATGTCTCTAGGTGCCACGGAGTTTGAGTAGTCACCTGTCGAAGTTGAATGATTTTTGGTCTCAAGGCTCTTAAGGGACTACGCCCGAACGAAGTATCTCGGAAGCAACGACGTTGTCGCACACAAAAATGAAACCTCTTCTAGCGTTCACCTAGCCACTTGGATGTTTTCACACAGTCAGTTTGGTGCCACGACCCACCATTTGCAAAATATAGCGTTTGACAGCCTTACACTGGCTCGAACTACAATATTTCATGTGTTTGGAAATAATAGGGCAGCGAGAGCAACGATTAGAGACAAAAAAACTGAGATATGCTATTGTAGAGGGTCCCTACTCTGAGGTGAAGGATCTGATGAGACATCTCTAGGTGCCACAAAGTTTGAGTAGTCACCCGTCGAAATTGAACGACTTTTTGGTCTCAGGGCTCTTAAGGGACTACGCCTGAAAAAAGTAGTCTGGAAGAATGACTGGCTATGATGCACCAAAATGATGCCTCCTATAGTGTTAACCTGGCCACTCGGATGTGTCAAAGCATAGTTGGTTCGGTGCCATGAACCACCGTTTGAAAAATATAGCATTTAACAACCTTACACTGGCTCAAACTACACTATTTTGCATGTTTGGAAACAATAGGCGTGAGAGAACTAATTGGAGACGGAAACAACTGAGATAGGATATTGTAGAGGGTCACCACAATAAGGTGTAGGATCCAATGAGACATCTCTAGGTTCCACGGAGTTTAACTAGTCACACCTGTCGAAGTTGAATAGTTTTATGATCTCGGGGCTCTTAAGGGACTACGCTCCAACGAAGTAGCTCGGAAGAAACAATGTTGTTGCGCACCAAAATGACACCTCATCTAGCATTCACCTAGCCACCCAAATTTGTTGGCATAGTAGGTTCGGTGCCTGACCCACCGTTTACAAAATAGAGTGTTTGTGACCTTACACCGGCTCAAATTGTACTATTTTGTGACCTTGGAAACAATAGGGCAGCGAGAGGACTGGATGGAGACGGAAAAAACCAAGATACGCTATTGTAGAGGGTCCCCACACAAAGGTGTAGGATCTGACGAGACCTCTCTAGGTTACACGGAGTTTGAGTAGTCACCGTCGAAGTTGAACAATTTTTTGGTTTCAAGGCTCTTAAGGGACTACGCCGAATGAAGTAGCCGGAAGCAACGACATCATTTTTACCAAAAGATATCTACTCTAGCATTCACCTTGTGACCTAGATGTTTCATTGTAGGTTTTTCAATGCCATGACCCATCGTTTGCAAAATATAGTGTTTAAATGACCTTACACTGGCTCAAATTGCACTATTTCACATGTTTGGAAATAATAGGGCAGCGAGAGCACCGATTGGAGACGGAAAAAAATGAGACAGGATATTGTAGAGGGTCCCCACATCGAGGTGTAGGATCTAATGAGATGTCTCTAGGTGTCACGGAGTTTGAGTAGTCACCCGTCGAAGTTGAACAATTTTTTTGGTCTCAAGGCTCTTAAGGGACTACGCCGAATGAAGTAGCACGGAAACAATTATGTTGTTGCACACCAAAAATATGCCTCTAGCATTCACCTAGCCACCTAGATGAGTTAGCGTAATCGGTTTGGTGCCATGACCCACCGTTTGCAAATTATAGTGTTTGACAGCCTTACATTGTCTCAAACAACATTATTTCGTGCATTTGGAAACAATAGGCGAGAGAGAGCACCGATTGGAGATGAAAAAACTAATATAGGATATTGTAGAGGGTTCTCATGTCGAGGTTTAGGATCCAATGATACATCTCTAGGTGCCACTGAGTCCGAGTAGTCACCCGTTGAAGTTGAACAATTTTTTGGTCTCATGGCTCTTAAGGGACTATGCTTGAACAAAGTAGCCCGGAAGCAATGACGTTGTTGGGCACCAAAACTACACCCCTATAGCATTCACTAGCCATTTAGACATGTCGGCACAATCGGTTTGGTGCCACGACCCACCGTTTGCAAATATAGTGTTTGATGACCTTACACTTGCTCAAACCGCACTATTTCATGCATATTCAAACAATAGGACAACAAGAGTAATGATTGGAGACGGAAAAACCGAGATATGATATTGAGGGTCCCTACGCCGAGTTGTAGGATCTAGCGAGACATCTCTAGGTGCGATGAAGTCTGAGTAGTCACCCGTCAAAGTTGAATGGTTTTTTGGTCTTAGGGCTCTTAAGGGATTACACTCGAACGAAGTAGCCCAGAAGCAACGACATTGTCACACACCGAAATGATGCCTCCTCTAGTTTTCACTGTGCAACCTAGATGTTTTGGCACATTCGGATTCGGTTCCACGACCCACGATTTGCAAAATATAGTTTTGATGACCTTTACACTGTCTCAAAGCGCACTATTTCGCGTGTTCGGAAACAATAGGGTAGCGATAGCATCGATTGGAGACGGAAAAAGCGAGACAGATATTGTAGAAGGTACCTACGCTGAGGTGTAGGATCAAACGAGATGTATCTAGGTGCCAAGAAGTCTCGAATATTCACCCATCGAAGTAGAACGGTTTTTTTTGTCTTAGGGCTCTTAAGGGACTATGCCCAAACGAAGTAGCCCGTAAGCAACAACGTTGTTGACAACTAGAATGACATTCCCTGGCCACCCAGATATGTTGGCGTAGTTGGTTTGGTGCCATGACATCCCGAGGCATGACTTCTCACTACTCGCCTCCATTCATTTCCTAGGATTGCCTAGAAAAGGTAGTTTGTAAAAAATTATGTCACGAAGGCTCAAGGAATGTCAGTACGCTCTGATCGGGTGTTCTGACTCCAAATTGGGTCTCCCTAGAGCCCTCCATAACACCTTGTTATCATCTAATTTTGATTTCGCAAAATTATTTTTTTTAAAATGGAAATTTTGAAATTTTTCAAAAGTGTTATTTTAGGTGGTTTATCACTCTCATTACGACCGTCTCATTTTTGTGATCGTTCCGGTCTTCATTTCGTCCATTTCGGGTGAGAACTCCTCCTGACAGAAGCTTTAAAGCGCATTAAAATTAGTTAATATTTAATTAATTAATTACTCTTTGTTTGATAAAATTAATTTTTAAATAACTTGGGAGTATTTAATTAAATAAATATTAATTAAAATTCATCCAGAAAAGTTTTATTTTAATTTTCGGGAAAAATAAGCTTCCGCTTCCCATTGCTAAGATGCCAAATTGGCTTCCCGGGCCTGGATTTCCCCTTTCTTGGCAAAATTGTTTTAAATTCCCACTTGTGGGATTTCTTTTCACAATTGCCAAATTAATGAATTGGCAAATGGGCAAAAATCTTCCAATTTCCCACACGGGGAAATTAAGTGGGATTGCCAACCCGCTTTTGCCATTTCGTTGGAAATTGTCATTGCTTTCCCCATTTCCCCTTTGGAAATTAATCCCACTACCCG
This sequence comes from Taxus wallichiana var. yunnanensis, assembly GCA_018340775.1. Classification (NCBI taxonomy): domain Eukaryota; kingdom Viridiplantae; phylum Streptophyta; class Pinopsida; order Cupressales; family Taxaceae; genus Taxus; species Taxus wallichiana. The sequence continues at coordinate 344,856,975 of CM031240.1, read as the reverse complement.
GGAAGAGAGGAAGTTGGATTAATCCTCATAACTTCCTATTGATGCAAAATCACAGCACCCCTGGATGTTGATCAGATTTCTAGGTTGATCATACAGGCATCCAGTGTGATTGCACAACATGGAATCCTTTCTCCAAGTGTGGGACTTGTAAAGATGAGAAAGGATTCTCCAGAGAAGGCTGGTTCCTATTCCTCTGTTCAGATGCACACAAAAACGCAGAGGGTTCACTCAAAACCTAATCTAACTTGCCAAGGAGACAGGGTAAGAAGATGCATAAAAATAAACCTAAGCTAACAGAGGTGATGCACCGAGGAATGAAGAACATCTATCTTGCCAATAAACACAGACCATTCAAATGTGATGCAAGATCATGCACAGATAACAAAATTTGCAGTGAAAGACCAGGAGGATGCGAATAAACAAAGAGGGTTGAGAATCATCCACAGACATGCATTACTTGCTCCAAGGATTGATACAATACACTACAAAATGCCAAGAGGCAGAGTCGCATTACAGTTTCAAATGGGAGGTTCAAACTCCACAAATTCGCCTGATAGAGAGAAGAAGGGAGGAGCAAAACAGAAATGTTCGACCTTTAGAAAGAAGCCCCTCCTTACAATATATAGGAAGAATGAGAGAGGGAAGAGAGAAGAAAGTCAGATCTACCCCAACCACTTCTAGGTCACATTTAGCTCATCTTATTATGGCAGAAGTGGTGAATCTGGCAAAACGGCATTGATGTCTAGTGAAACGGTGGTATCTGTTGTATTAAAGCTGGTTGTTGAAACGTCGCTTCTGTCTATTATTACGTGCCAGAGGCGTTTCTCAATTTTCTCTCTCCAAACTGAACCAAAATGCAATATTGACCCCGGAATCATGCTAGAGAATTTCACCAGCTTTCCATTGATATAAAGAACGTGAAAATCCGAGCTCTGGATCGAAAGTTATGATCGTTTGAAGATTTAGGGCAAAAAACGGCCCGAAAACGGATTTTGAATTTTTTCGCTGACCGCTACTAGGATGACACATGTCGGCGCTGATTAGTCACGCATTTCTCTTTCCTCCCCTTTCCGCGGGTTTTCCTTGAAAATTTTGACGTTTCTATAACTTTGGAAAATTTTCCATTTTTTCCCCGCGCCCCCACCATTTGGGACACGTGGCGTGATCTAGTTGGAGGACGGGCGCGGGCTCGGCCTTTGCCTTTTAATTTTTGGCCCAAGACTTTTACAAATTTTCCTAAGTCTTCCCCTGGCTCCAAAATCCCCCTGCCTTAGGACACGTGTCCTGTTCTGATTCGTCCGCGGGCCTCCCGGCTTTTCGCGTCCTTCGCGTCCTTTTGGCCCGGCTGTCCCAAACTGCCTGGGACAAAAATCTCCGAACCGCCCGATTCAGGCTTCCTTGTCCCTCTTTGCGGCGAAGACACGTGGCACATTTCCATTCGCTTTCGGCTCTTTCGGCTTTCCGCGTCCCACGCGTCCCTTTGTCCCGGATGTCCCAAATGAAAGTCCTCTGTTTCGGCCGAACCGGCCTGGTTCGCGTCCTCCGCGTACCTTTGTTCCAACTATCCCAGACTGTTTGGGACAAATTCTTCCGAACCGCCCGAAATGGACTACCTTTGCTCTCGGCCACTTCACCTTTTCGTGTCCTTCACGTCCTTCGCGTCCTCACGGCCCAGATGTCCCAGCCTTATCTGCACAACAGTTAGTCAATTTGTTCACCTTCGGCCGGTTCACCCTTTCGCGTCTCAACTATCCCAAGGACCTCCCTGGACGAGACTTAGCCGATTTTCTTCATTTTTTTCGGCGCCAATCCCGCAAACCCGAAATGCCTTAGAACAATCCTGCAACCATATTTTTTGCATCTCTTCCGATTTATCAACTTGTTGGGATTCCTTCTTGGACAGGAGAGTTAGAAGGAAACTGAGGGGACCCCAGAAAACATGATTTCAGGCCTTGAATCAATCATTATCAAAATTACCTAGGGGGAATTTTTGACAACACTTCCTCCGTAAAAATCGTTGGAAGAAGTCGTGCTTAAACTTTCCAAGAGTAATATTTTATCACATCCCACAATACCGTGAGAACGCCATTGTGAAGAAGAAATACAAGGACGATAGCAAAATCATTTTTGTGGTGAAAGAAGATAGTCCAAACCAAATCAAATTTCAACACTGGTGAAGGAGAAGACAGACAAGCTTCCACACATAGGAGGGAGGACAATAGAGAGAGGAAAGCCAAAAAGACTTGCGCAGGTTTTAAAGGAGAAAGATAGCAAAAAGAATCCACACGCATTCAACGCAGGACAGTCCAAAATGCATAAAGTCACAAGATAAACTAAATTTTCCACGTGGGACAGCCCAAGGAGTTTCCACGCACCCACCAGAGTTGTCCACGCTGAGGAGAGAGAGTTTCCACGCATGCAGCATATTCCACACCAGGAATAAAGAAGAAACCAAGCCTTTGTTCATGCATTTGATCTTGGAGAGCCCACACACCAGTCAAGAGGAAAAGCTATGCCTGGGAGAAGGAACACGCAGCTGTCCATACATGCCAAAGAATAAAGCTACGCAGACCAAAGTAAGGAGAATCAGTTTCTCACAGCTATTTCTTCACCAACTACAACCATGCACTGCCAAAGAGAAATCATTCTCACGCATTATTGGAGGTAGCAAGAAGGCAGTCCATAAAGAAAAGAAATAAGACCCACGCATTAGCAAAGATAAACAACTATGCATAAGACAAAACAAAACAAAAATTCCACGCTGGAGAAAGGAAGAAGGCAGGTCATGCAATCATTTATCAATGCATTCACCCTAGCAGTAAAACTTGCGATTAAATAAAATTTAAAAAAAAAAAAGAAAAAAAGAAAAGTAGCGAACTATCCAATGCATTCATCAGGTAGTTAGAGTCGAAGCTATACGCGTTACCCAAAGCAACAAACTGTGCATGTAAGGGAAGGAGAAATAAAATCACTCGTTGCCAAAGGAAAAAATATCAGGCTCGTGCAACCCATGCGTTGGCGGAAAATATAAATAATTCTTCACGCTGAAGCAACCAGAATCCGGAAAGATAGAGAAATAGTGAATTAAAAAGATTAAATTTGATCCTACATGGAGCCATTTCGACCGGATATTTAAAAAACAGTTATTATTTTTGCCGCGTTTTGTAACTGTTGAAGTAATCAACTTTGAAGCTTGATATCTTGAATTCGATGATCATCGGGAAGAAAAGTTTAGTTCATTAAATTCTCCCCACATTCATGTGCTTCTTTCCTAAACATCAAATGCACAGCACCTCATTTGATATTTTTCACGAACTCGAGAAAAACCCAGTTTGCTCGATTTTGCCACACACGCAGTTTTAGCTTGGCAGAAGGCCTACTTTGAGAATCCATATCTCGAGCCCAGATGATAATGAAGAAAAACGGTTTAGTTCATTGAATTATTTCTACATTCATGTACGTATTTGGAAAATTTCAAATGTACAACACTTTGTTTGATATTTGTCACAGGTCAAATAAAATGCGGTTTGCATCTTTGTGTACCTGATTTTCACTGCCAAGGTGGCTCACTTCGAGATTTGATATTTTGAATTCAGATGATCGTCAAGAGAAAATAATTATTTCGTTCATTTTTTCCCACCTTCATTTGCTTCGTTACCATGTTGTAGATGCCCAGGGTGACGTTTCATATTTTTCCTAGACTAAAACCAAATGGGATTTTCACAATTTTACACTTGCATTTTCCTAGCAGTTTCAGAAGAGTCAAATTTGACCTTTAATATTTGACTGAAGAAATTGATTGGGAAAAAAATTCTGACATGCAAACTTGTGGTACTTTAATATACTTCCTCATGCAGTGAGAAATTCTTAGGACAAGATTTGCTATTTTCCCAGGGCAATTTGTGCAGTTTTGTAAGATGGAAGTAATAGCCTGAAATCACGTTTCTATCACAGTCATGTCATTCCCAAACAAAATGATGTTGCGATAGCATGAGTTCAGGTTCCAGGGAATTCTATTCTCCTCGACGCTCCATTCAAAGTATGAGAACATCGTCGATACCAACTTGAGACACATCAATATAGGTTGATTCTGCATTGCATATTAACCGAAGGCGAGTCACAATTTTCCTGACGCTTGTTCTGGATTGGTCATCACTTGCATGGATCCACCATGAACTCCAAAGTGTGGTGATTCAACTCCAACGGCTCGAAATGGAAGCAACTCCTAGCTTCCTCATTATGCGGTATAAGTCGTAGTTATTGGCATTGGTTTCTTCGAAGTCAAAAGTCATTGTTATCGGCAGAGATCGATAATGGGAGAATCTTGTCTACAAAAATTGTTTTCACTTGATCATCTTGTGGAGCTATTCATTGAAAAACCAAGACCAATGATAATTACAGTTGTGTGGATCATCAAGCAAGGCCACATCATTCAAGCGTGTCCCTGTCAGCTCTCAGTTAACAACGTGCACAATACTTCATCGGCCAATGTTTAAGTTGTTCTGTTCTTGAATTGGATGATCGTGAGTTAATCAAAATGCCAACACTTCGGGATGGTGACAAAGACAAAATACATAACTCTAGGAGGTAAATTGTAATTTTGGCTCTTGAAAGATCTTCTCAATGGCAAAAGATCAAAAGTTAGATTCTGACAAGCCAAAGTGGCGTAACGACTACGATCTCGCAAAAAAATGAATAATTCATCATGGAAGGCTATTCAAAGCATGTGTAGAATGTGTGTAATTTTGAATGTGAATACAAATGAAGGTGAACTTGCTCACACCAGGATGTTGCTCAAATGGAGGGGTGGATGAATTCTCAAGTTTGAGCAAGCTCGACACTCTTGTCATTTGGAGGATTACAGAGCACGGTCAATGAGTTCATTCTTGTACAATCGGGATAGGCAAAATCTTGGCCCAATGGATAAGGCACTGACCCTAGGTGTCTTGATCTAGGTGGCGCATTGCTGACTAGGATGTCTATGTGTGCGTCCAAGTCATTTAAGTGGGTCCACATGTACCCATTTCTCTTATTTATGTATTTTTCCTTAAATGACTTTTTGACTTAAGTGATTTCTATTTTTGGTTGTCTTTAATAAAGTTGGTTAGAAAAAGTCAAAGGTCACTTAAGTGCCTTATTTAATGATCATGTAAAACCCTAACTACTTTGTAACCAACTTTTGGGTTATAAAAGAAAGTGAGGGGCTCATTTGTAAAGGGTGACTTTGAGAGAGGAGAATGAAATACTTTTTGTGTGCAAGCTTTGTTTCAGGAAGAAACTTTGTGTTCTTTTGTGAAAAACATTTTGGAGTTAATAAAATACGAACTTTGTGTCTCATTCATTGTCTCTTGTAATATTTGATGTTCTTATGTTCATTAGATGTTAGGTGTTTGAATCTTGCATGCAAATATTATCTTTGATCTTATTGTCAACATTATTAATCGGTTGTTCTAGTTCACAGTGATCAAGCTCTGATTATCTACTTGCTCATGTGTGTTCCCTTTTACACGTTCTTATTTGGCTAACTTAAAATTCATTTTATTTGTGTTGGTTATTCATCTTTCCTCTTCATGCAATATTCGGCTCTATTTTTACCTAATCTGTTGTTGCAAATCAGTAGCACCCCGGATGTTGATCGATTTCTAGTTTGATATTTTAGACATCCGGTGTGATTGCACAACATTGAATCCTCTCCCAAGTGTGGGACTTGTAAAATGGGAAAGGAATCTCCAGTTAGAGGCTAGTTCCTCAACTCCTCTTATCGATTTATCACTTACAAGTTGCAGAGGTTTAAATTCCTAATCCTACCCTAAATTCCAAAGGAGACAGAGATAGAGAATGCAAAAAGCTAAAACTAATGCTAATAGGTGATGCACCAAAGGAGTGGTGAGCATTTTTACTTCGCAGATTAACACAATCCATAAAATTACAAAAATAACCTTATGCATAAAGCGATAATTGTAATGAAGGATCATAAATTAACCAAACAACACAGGCAGAGGATGAAAACTAATCACAGAGGCTGTATTGTTATATTCAAAATCACTTGCATTACAACACCTGAGAGGCAAAATACAGTTGTAGCTCTTAGGAAAGGTCTGATATTCCACCAAAATCACTTCCAAGGTGAGAAAGGGGACCTGAAATACACAAAAAATGTTCAACACTTCGAAAATGAGCCAAATCTGGCTTTTACAGTGCAAGGGACGAGCCCAGGAGAGAGAAACGTGGGAAAATGTGGAAGGGATTCAACCATTGACCAAAACACATTCAAAACAGCATGGGCATCCTTACTGGACCCATCCCCTGAAATTTTTAGCCATGTTGGGAGAGAATGTGAGCCATTCTTCATTAAAAATGGTGGTTGAAATGTCATTTCTGTCCATGACCACGTGCCAGAGGTGTTTTTCAATTTTATCTCTCCAAACTCCATAAAAATGCAAAAATTACCCTAGAATCTTGTAGATAATTTCACCATCTTTCCATTGATATAAAGAACATGAAAAATTGAGCTCTGGATCGAAAGATATGGCCATTTGAAGTTTTAGGGCAAAACAGGGCCAAATCGGGTTGGCGGGCAAAAATTTGAATTTTTCACCTTTTTGGTTATTTGGAAAATTTTCCAAAATTTGCCCACACTCCGCCACTCTAGGTGCCACGTGGCAGCATCTCATTGGCCGTGGGCCTTTCAAGGGATTTTTTTCCAAAACTCCGTCGTGCCATAACTTCAAAAATACATGGAGTTAGGAGGAAAACTTTACCTTTTTGGAAAGCTGAGAAAGAGCTCTATCCAATGGTGTCATTTCTAGAAGGTTTTGAGTTCCTAAAAATAAAAATATTATGAATGAGGCACAAGAGAGGAAAAAATAAGAGGAGTTAGCCACAAAAATGTTAGCATAATTTAGCATAGGCATATTTATTGCATTTTATTGCTTTGTCTTTTATTTAATAATGTGCAACATGTGCACTCTAGTCCAAGAACTTACATTCAATATTGTTATGTTGGATAGAATTTAATATTGGTATTAGTAGTAATTACATGTGCATGTGAGATGGGTCTTATCATCTCATAGTTGGTGTCTCTAGGGTGTCATGTCTATCCATATGAATTTGTCTAATATCTATAAATTTACTGACTCTTGCATTGTTATGTAATCTGATTTCATGATCAATAATATTTGTGAGGCTTCCGTCCCTCTTTCATCATTGCAATCTTATTCTATTCTATCATTTGGTATCAAAGCTATACCATTATTGTCATTTGATATCAGATCAGGTTCTATCCAAGCAAGTTCAAGAGGAGCACTATTGGAGAAGAAGATCTGCATCAAAGGAGAGCCATTGAAGCATCCTGCAGCCTCCATTCCTCCCAAGCATCCATCAACTAAAATTTGACCTATCCACTTATTTGGAAGGTAAATTTTTTTATTAGTCATTGGCATAGCCAATTGATCTAACATATTGGTGGAATATTTCAGATTTGGAGATCTTTAAAAAAAAAAGGAGAAAGATCTTGGAAAAAATTGCAGATCTAAAAAAAAAAAAAAATTGTGAAAAAAAAAGGATCTTAAAAAAAAAAGGAGAGAGATCTTGAAAAAAATTGCAGATCAAAAAAAAAATATCAGATCTAAAAAAAAAAATCAGATCTGAAAGTGGAGGTGTGAAGAATTCGGGAGCAAAGGTTGAAGCAGTCCCGTCAACAAAATTCCAGCAGATAGCTCTTAGAAAAAGGACGTAAATTTTTCATAAAATATTGGATTGATATGCCATTTTTTTATGGAAATATAAAAAGGAGACGCACAACTTTGCAGTTTACATCATCTTCAAATTTGGCCTCTACATGTGACAAAAAGTCTATACAAGTCGGATCATTTTTTTTGAAAAAAAAATCAGATCTAGCTGGTAAATTGGTAAGATCTCAAAAACTAAGATTCTGATTCTTCTAAAATTTTGTGGGTTTCAAGAAAAATATTGTATGATGTTGTTGTCAAAATTTTAGAAAAACCTAGATCATGGTTTGTGAGAAAAGGTGAAAACAATATTCAGATTGTTTGTTTGGATCTTGGGAACAAACAGGTCAGCGGTTCAATTCCCACTCTCTCCATATTTTTTCTTAAATTATTTTTTTGGAAAATTTGGAGAAATTAATAAATTTTGGGAGATTTCCAAATTTAGAAGCTCACCAAACACATTTAGAGCCACCACTAAATTTAGCGGAAAAACACCTATTGGGGGTAAAAATATTTTTGGCCTAAATTGTGTATTTTGTGATTCTAGACCCTTTTTTGTAAAGAGGGGGGACACAAAAACTTCATTTTGATGTACTTTTGGAGCATTTTGTACTAATCTTGGTGCATAAAGTGAAAAAAAAAAGTACAAATTTTTTATTTTATGTTTGGTTCTATCACACGAGATCTTTGATCTCATAGCAGCGTTCGGTATATACGGTGCCTCTGGGAAGTGCTTACGGGTGATGCCGTCGCGACTACTACTGCACTTAACGCCTAACACAGCTACCTAAACGTCGTCTGGGCATCAACCCTATAAAATTGACGGGGAGTAATAAGGACACAATACACACACATTTGAGCCCTCCCATCCATTTGTGCTTGCACAAACCCCTCTTAAATCTTGTCTACGTACCATGTACTAAATTCTTTCACGTGTGTTAACACCTCTTCCGTCTTGTGGGTATATTGAAAGGGTGATCTTCTTCCATGTACCAACGGGTATATCGGAAGGGAGCGTATATAGAAAGGTTTGGTATATCGGCCTGATGGTATATTGAGAGGGAGACCATAAACCTGGAGTGATAAGAGCCTTACCCTTTGTCAGAAATTCAGAGTTTCAGAAATTCAGATTGTAGAAATGGGTGCACAAGTACCAAAGTTCTTCTTGCTAGATTCACAACTGCTTAGAGGAGACAACTATGTTGCATGGAAACCGAAGATCAAGGTGTTACTTGAGTTTGAAGACCTATGGATAGTTGTAGATGGACAAACAACAAGATCACTTGATGATGGAAGACAACAAGTTCAATTTGATAGGGCCAATCAAAAGGCCAAATTGATCATCTTGTTTAGCATAACAGATGATGTGTAACCCCACATTAGAGATGCCACATCGGCCAAGGATGCATGGGATAAGTTGAGCACAGTCTATGAGGAAAAGAACAAGAATGCCATCCTCAACCTACTATCACAACTGCATACTCTCAAGTTCAAGCACAATGAGAAGGTTGAAGTTTTTTTGAGATGAGTTGCTACTTTAAGGGCATCTCTATTGGCATTGGGAAAAGAGATAAGTGATGAAGACCTCGTACCAATTGTGTTGCGAGCACTTCCTCCTTCCTATAGAATCTTTGTGACAACTATCAATATGAGTGAACACACAGTCACCTTTGAGAAGTTGGTCAATCTACTCCAACAAGAAGAGGCAATGAATAACAAAGATCATGAAGATGAGAAAGCACTATCTTCCAATCATAAAGGAAAGGGAAAATTTTAGTCCAATCACAAGAAGTCCCAACAAAACCAAAGTCAACGAGACAACACCAAGAAGTGTCCCATTTGCAATAGAGGGGGACATGACATCAAAGATTGTTGGTACAATTCCTATAAAAAGGGTTCATCAAGCAATTCAAAACCCAATAACCATCAGGGTAACAATAATTCAAATAAAGGGAAGTCCAACAACAACAACAAAAATCAAGGGCAGAAAAATGGTAATTGGCAAAGAAAACCCAAACAACAAGGGTACATTACCGAACATGAGGACGATTCAGATGAAGGACACCACATGTATTCTGCTCAATTTGATGAAGAAACCAAGTCCACACAAGATATCTGGTATGTTGACTCGGGTGTAACTCGACACATGATTGGACGCAAGGATTGGTTCTACACACTACGTGACTCACCTAACAAGAACCATGTGTCATTAGGTGATGACTCATCATACAGTGTCAAGGGGATTGGAAACATTTCACTACCTCTTGGAAAGCATGACTGCAAAATCACAAATGTATTGTATGTACCTGGGTTGACCAAGAATTTGCTATCAGTTAGTCAACTCCTTGATCACAACTTGAAGTTGGATTTTGACAGTAATAATGGAGAAAAAGTGTGCTTGATAAGAGATAAGTCAAGAGGTTCCAAGATTGTAGCAAGAGCCTCCAATGTGGGATGCATGTTCCAACTTGATTTTGTCCACAAGGATGATCAAGCTCTAGTGGCCAAAGACACACAATCTGTAGAACTATGGCATCGCAGATATGGTCACATCAGTTTTGGCTATCTCCAAACACTTCAAAAGGGCAACATGGTGAAAGGATTTCCTACACTCAAGCACAACACTGACAAGTGTCACAATTGCCTAGCTGGAAAGCAACATAGAGTACCCTTCTAGAAGAACACATATAGAGCTAAGGGAAAGCTTGATTTGGTGCACACCAATCTTTGCGGGCCCATGCAACCAAGTCATTCTGGATGTCAATACTTCATGCTTTGTGTTGATGACTACTCAAGAAAGATGTGGATATATTGTCTAAGAAACAAGAGTCAAGCCTTTGAGACATTTCAGAAGTTCAAAGTGCTTGTTGAGAATGAAGTTGGTCGCAAGATCAAAACTCTCCGCTCAGATCGAGGGGGAATTCACAAGCAATGAGTTCAAGACTTACCTGGAAGCTCATGGGATTCGTTGAAAAATGCCTCCTACTCACACACCACAGCAGAATGGTATAGTTGAGAGAAGGAATCATACTATCATGGAAATGGTGCGATGTATGATTGATGACTCAGGTTTAACAAAGACATTTTGGGCAGAAGCTGCAAGAACTGCATCTATTTGTTGAACAGAGTGCCCATAGTAGCTCTTGAAGGAGTGACACCTCAAGAAGCATGGTCAAATCAGAAACCATCAATTACACACCTAAGAGTATTTGGGTGTAAAGCTAGCATGCACATACCCAAGAAGAATAGGAACAAGTTGGATATGAAAGCTGAGAAACTGATATTCATTGGATACAGTGAAGAAGCACTTGGGTATAGATTATGGGATCCAAAAGCAAAGAAAGTATACACAAGTAGGGATGTTGAGTTCTTTGAGAAGAAACAAGCAGATGCTCCACTCAACGAATCAAAAACATGCAAGAATACACCTCTTGTGAAGACAGAATTTGATGTTCCCACTGAAGATGAAAATGATGAATTGGATGATGGTGAAAACTTGGATCCACCACAAGCCAATGGAACAGCTAATAAGTTACCTAAATGGTATAATCAATTAATAAGAGATGCAAATTTGGATGAAGCACCTAGCACATCGTCCAATCCTGGACCTAGAACTCACAGTCAAGCTCGTGAAGAGGTCAATTATGCCCTAATGAGCAGAGTTGTTGAAACAGTTGAGCCATCTACAGTTTAAGAAGCCCTATAATCAAAAGCTTGGAAAGATGCCATGGATTCAGAGTATCAGTCAGTGATGAAGAACAACACATGGCAACTTGTCGACCTTCCACCAGGGAAGAAACCCATTGGATGCAGATGGATATTCAAGACTAAGTACAAATCAGATGGAACTATTGACAAGTATAAAGCAAGGCTTGTAGCAAAGGGGTATGCACAACAAGAAGGCATTGATTATGAGGAGACATTTTCTCCCACAGCCAAGATCAAGACAATCAAGATGATCTTTGCTCTAGTTGCACAATTTGGTTGGAAAGTCCACCAAATGGATGTGAAAAGTGCCTTTCTTAATGGAGATTTGCAAGAAGAAGTCTATATGACTCAGCCAGAGGGTTATGTAATACCAGGAAAAGAGATGATGGTATGCAGACTCATAAAATCTCTATATGGCCTAAAACAGGCACCCGGGCATGGTACATCAAAATTGATGAGCATCTCATAAGTCATGGATTCAAAAGGAATCCTTATGACCCCAATCTCTACCTCAAAAAGAAAGGGGGAGATTGTCATTTTGGTTGTTTATGTCGATGATCTAGTCATTACAGGTAGTTCTGTGAAGATGATCGATGCAACAAAGAAGGATTTTAATCGATCGTTCGACATGACAGATCTCGGGCTCATGCACTATTGTCTTGGGTTGGAAGTATGGAAAAAAGAGAATCATATCTTTGTGTCGCAATTGAAATACACTAAGAAATGCTCAAGAAATTTAGGATGATGGACTGCACTCCTATTGCTACACCTATGGAAGTGAGACTTCAGTTATCTCGTTCCAATCCATCACCACCGGTGAATGCAACTCTCTATCGGTAGTTGATCGGGAGTCTCATTTACCTGACATATACTAGACCAGATATCAGCTTTGCAGTCAACTATTTATCACGCTTCATGCAAGAACCAAAAATATGTCATTGGAAAGCAACAAAGAGAATACTAAGATATCTAAAGGGTACAATTGACCTTGGTCTAGAGTACAAGAAGAACAACAACTTCTTCTTGACAGGATATTCAGATTCAGATCATGCAGGAAACATGGATGATAGGAAGTCAACATCAGGCTTCATCTTCTTTATGGGATCTGGACCGATATCATGGGGAAGCAAGAAACAGAACTTTGTTTCTCACTCTTCTACAGAAGCAGAGTATCGAGCTGCAGGTGAAGCTGTTTGTGAAGCAATATGGCTACGCCGAATACTGGAAGGAATTGGTCTACCACAACAGAAATCTACTCCAGTATATGTTGATAATGAAGGAGTTCTGAAGCTTGTTCGCAATCCAGTATTTCATGAGAGAACTAAGCATATTGAAGTACAGGTTCATTTCATACGCGAGCATGTCTTGAAGCACAACATATAGCTCCATTTCTATCCTACAACTGAACAGAAGGTAGATGTTTTCACTAAGTCACTTGCACGTGACAAATTCACACTGTTCAGAGAGTTCCTCTCCACTTCATTGGAAACTATGCAAAATTAAGGGGGGGAATGTTAGCATAATTTAGCATAGGCATATTTATTGCATTTTATTGCATTGTCTTTTATTTAATAATGTGCAACATGTGCACTCTAGTCTAGTGACTTACATTCAATATTGTTATGTTGGATAACATTCAATATTGGTATTAGTAGTAATTACATGTGCATGTGAGATGGGTCTTATCATCTCATAGTTGGTGTCTGCTAGGGTGTCATGTCTATCCATATGAGGCTGTCTAATATCTATAAATATTATAGCTCTTGCATTGTTATGTAATTTGATTTCATGATCAATAATATTTGTGAGGCTTCCATCCCTCTTTGGTCATTGCAATCTTATTCTATTCTATCATTTGGTATCAAAGATATACCATTATTGTCAAAAATGAGTAGGGGCACATTTTGGATAACAATTTTGGTGACTCAGAGGGGTCATCTGCCTCGTTGGATGAAGTTACCAGTTATCTGAAGCAATCCATTGGGTATGGAGTCATTGAATTCTCTGTTTGATACCCCAACTGACTAGAACACTGCAAGGAGGAAGATGGAATATCACCTGATGGAGCAAGGCCTGCAAACACATCTCCAGGAATAGCAAGCTTGTGCCAAAGCACTTGGGAAAAAAAAAACCTACGAGAACATTGTGCACAAGAACTTGGAGGAATGAAAAACCTAAACTAATATGTACAGGGTGAAGCATTTCCTTCAGTAGCAATGCTTCAGATGGATTCCATTGACTGGAATCTGCAGTTCTTCGCCATCCAATGAAGACAACTGGAAAGCATTGTTGTCCTTACACTTTGTGACCATGTATGGGCCACTCCAAATGGCATCAAATTTTGAATGCCTTCCCGGTTTTGCTCTATCCGCATCCCATTTTAACACTAGATCTCCAACTTGGAAGGATCTGTTCTTGGCCTTTCTATCAAAGGTCTTCTTTATCAAAGCTTGATCCTTCTCCATTGCTTGGGATGCCTGATTTTGATTTCTTGGAGCTCCATCAATTTTGCATATCTGACTTCCATGGGCTCAAACTCCAACAACTCCAACTGTTTCATGAGTTCCAATGTTGGCAACTCAAGTGATATGGGCAAAATTGCCTCTCTTCCATAAACAAGCTTGAATGGAGAGTTACCTGTAGATCTTTTAGGAGTTATCCTATCAGCCCATAAGGCTGATTTCAATTTGGTATGCCAAGACCTTTGATTCTCATCAAGAGTCCTCCTAATGATCCTCAACAAGTTCTTGTTTGTAGATTCAGCCTGGCCATTACCCTGGGGGTAATAGTTTGATGAAGTACTTAGGTAGATCCGTTCTTGACAGCCCATTTAGTCACCTTGGATCTAATGAATGCCAATGCATTATCTGATATTATTGTAGCTGGTATGCCAAATCAGTTACTATTATTCCTCGTAGAAGTCTAGGATGCTAGATTCATTTGCTTCCTTAAGTGCTACCGCTCAATCCATTTGGTGAAGTAATCTATGGTCTGTTAAAATCCACTTGTGCCCTTGGTTTGAATTGGGATTAATAACTCCAATTAAGTCTAAACCCCATTGCATGAATGGCTGGTCAACTGAAATTGGATGCAATGGGAGGGCAACTAGCCTCTCTTTACTCCCGTGAAAATGCACAATTCTTGCACCTCTTGATTCATGCATAACAATCATTGAAAATCTTGGGCTAATAATAACCAGCCCTCATGATCTTTAGAGTCATCACTCTTGGTGCAAAATGACCACCAACTAGTCAACCATGGAACTCTTCCAAAGACCTTATGAATCTGATTTGTACCAATGCATCAAGAAAAGTAGTACTCCATTCACATCTCTTTTGAATAAAACACCATCAACAAGGGCATATGGGACAACTTACAACCTGAAGTGTCTTCTTTAGGTCTTGTTCATCTCTGGAGGACATAGACCTGTGCTTAGGAAGTGCATTATACCTTGGGTCCAGCAAGGAGTGGGGACACCATCATTCTCCTCTTGAGTGCTTCCTTGCTCATGGCTGTCTTGCAATGCAAAAACAACCTCCTTCTCGTTGCATGATTCCTCTTGTTTGCTCAAGATCAGCCTGCTCACAATCATTTTCCTCTTACTAACTTGGTGAATTTGATCTCAATGTCATACTCCATGACATGAGTAATCCAACTGCCCTTTTTTCATTCAAGTCTTTGTTGAGGAGGAAGTATTTAACCCCGCATGAGAAACCAACAATTGGACCTTATTGTTTGAAACTAGATGCTTGAATTTGTTCAAGCTCCCGATTACTGCAAGAACATGCTTCTCAATGAAAGAATATCTCACCTCATAGTCCTCCGGGCTTTGGATGAATAAAGAAATTGGCTGTTCATCATTGTCTTTATTCTGCTGTACCAAAATTACAGAAATAGTATCATCCACCAAACGATAGAGGATGAAATCCTTGGAGAAATCTGGGTTGATGAGAGTTGGGGCTTGAGAGATGGCTTCTTTGATTGCTTCAAAACTTTCCTTTCCTTCTGCTATCCATTTGAAAGCCATGATTTTCTTTAACATCTTGGTGATAGGCCTGACAAGGGCTGCAAAATTTGGGACAAACCTCCGAACAAAATTTATTCTCCCCAAGAAAATTTGAAGGGCCTTCTTGTGGCTTGGCAATGGCAGTGCTCTTATGGCTTCGACTCTTTCCGGATCAATTGCTAATCCTTCTTTGGAGACAATGTGGCCAAGGAGTTTTCCTTCATGGGCTAGAAAAACACACTTTTTAGGATTCAAGGAGACTCCAAATCTTCTACACCTTTGGAACACTTGTCTCAAATGAAAGAGGTGGTCTGCTATATTTTTTGAAAAAACAGTGATATCATCAAGATATATCAGTACAATGTTGTTAATCAAACCTTTGAATGCCATGTCCATTGCTCTTTGGAAGGTAGCTCCAGCGTTGGACAGCCCAAATGGCATTTTCCTGTATGCATAAGTTCCCCATTTAGTTGTAAAGGCTGTCTTGAACTAATCTTCTTCCTTCACCATAATCTGATTATACCTTGAATAGCCATCAAGTAGTGAAAACCTCTCGGAGCCAGCAAAAATTGTAAAATATGCTCCATGGAAGGAAGTGGATAATGATCCTTGAGAGATGCTCTATTCAAATCTCTAAAGTCAACACACAATCCAATTCCCCACTCTTCTTTCTCGATTGGAACCAAGTTGGCAACCCAACTAGAATGCTTGATAGGGAATATGATTCTTGATTCTATCAACTTATTCAATTCTTTTCTCATGAGAGGCTCCATGTGGGGGTTGACTGGCCTTTGTTTCTACCTGATGGGCTTAGTATTTGGATCCAATTCAATGGTGTGTTGAGCTAACTCGGGATTGAAACCTTTCAAATATTCATAGCTCCAAGCAAACACATCAGGGAATTCTTGACAAAGTTGTATGAACTCATACCTTTCTTGCTCAGTTGTCATCTTACCAATTTGGAGTGATTTGCCTCTTTCTACTGAGATGGACACTGAATCTTCTCCCTTCACTTGGATGTTTGCTTTCTCCTTCCTAAACTGATCATTAGGATTGAAAATGGACTCCAAAGTAATAAGTCCCTTTGGTAGTTTGTTGGTTCTCAGCTGCACCACTTGGTCACCATACTGCTGCTCTAACTTTTCCTAATTTTTGGCTGAGAATTCAGCCTCTTCTTGCAAGAAATGGATGATTTGCTGATCATTTTCAAACACTTGCCAACTTACATTGTTATCTGGCACTGAAGGCCTCACAATCACATGGATGTTTGGCTGTACCTTGTCTTTTTGAATGCTCTCCACAACGTCAAAGGCTGCCCCAACTGCTGCAAGCCTGTCAGCGGCTTGGTTCTCTTTCCTAGGAATGGATTTGATGCCAAAACCCTCAAAATATTCAATGAGGTCCCACACCCTGTTCTTGTAGCACTTGAGTAGATCATTCTTGACAGCATGTTGCCCCTTGACTTGGTTGACAATCAACTCACTGTCACCAAAGACTTGCAAGTTCTTTATTCCTCTCTTGATTGCCCAATGCAGTCCTTGCACCAAGGCTTCATATTCAACAATGTTATTAGAGCATGCAAACTGAAATCTAAAAGCTGAATAATACTTAACTCCTTGAGGTGAAACCAGCATGGATCCCCCTCCTGCACCTTGTCTACTCCTTGATCCATCAAAAAACAACTACCATACCTCATTGTCATCTTTGTGGTTTGGCTTGGTGATGCTAGGAATAGGCTGATTTTCTTCATGTATGCAATAGACTCCCAGCTCAGATTCTTCTATTTCTTGATAAGGATCAAAAGCATGCACCTTTCTTGCCCATTCATCAAGAGTTAAATCTAGGATGCTTTCAACCTTGGTGTCAGCTTCATCAGTGCTTGGTTGATCTTCTTAATCAAACGCTGAACAATTGGCATTAATTTGACTTGGAGTGTAAGGCTTAATGTGAAAGTTTGCAATAGGTTCAAACCTGATTATGGCTTTGGTTCCATATCTTGTTCTGAACAGCATGTGTGACCAATCAGTAGACAAGTAACCTCCAATCTTAGCTGTGAAATCCCTTGACAAACATAGGGAAAAGAGTGGTGGAAGGTCTATTACTGAGACATCTTGCAAAACAACCATGTTGGGATAGGCATGCAAAGTAAGACTCAAGTTTTTAATCACCCCGATTGTTGTTACTACTATCCCATCCAACTGTACCACCCCTTTGGATATGGTTTCATACTAAATTCCCAACTGATCAGCTATTTGCTTGGGCATTACTGAACTACTTGCCCCAAAATCAATCATGCAATTGTGTACTAATTGATTTCCAATAATCAATAAAACGTAGAATGGAGGGGGCTTCAATATTTTACCTTGCTATCCTCCATGATTCCCCTCAGGATGGGTAGCATTTGTGAGCACCTTCTCTTGCATTTGGACTTGCTGATTTGAAGTTGACCAGTCCTTCATGGCAGCTTGTAGCAAATCTCTTTGGCCTAGGATAGATAGTGATTCCCACATTGATATGTTTACATTTGTCTTCTTCATCTAATCAATGATACTAAATGGAGATGAAGTATCCCTTTGCTGTCCCTTTGCTGCACATTCATTCCTTGCACATGGGTAGCAACAACTGGCATTTGGGTTGGCCTAGGGGCTGTTTTAGGCAATCCTTGCGTGCTTGGGATTGCATTTTGTTTGCCAATAGTTTGTGGAGTGACAAAAGGTCATGAATTACTTGGGGCCAATGGTTGTTCTTCACCCAAATTTCTTCTCTTTGACCTTGTGTTGGCTGCAACACTTTGGGAAATCGTTTGATTCATGCCACAAAAATCTTCTGCCTGCCAGTTTACAAGTGTGGTATCATTTGGAGCTGATTGTTGCTGGAATGTTTCTTGTTGTTGGTTATTTCCTTGACTACCTTCACCCTCCACACCATTAGTTGTCACCATTAATGCTTGATTCAAGGCACCGTTGAAGCACATGGACTAGTTATGAGGTTCATTGCATGGGAAACACCAATCATACTCTTGAGCTATATTGTTTTGTACTGGCACTAATGCTTTAGATGCAGATGTAGCATTGGGATTATAGGGCTGAAATGGTCTATTGGTAGGAGGCCTTGCTTGATTTAGATTTGCAGCTGGATTGGGTGGTCTATGAGGTTGATATGGCTTCTGTTAGGGTGCCGAGCTTGAGGTGGAAGGAAGGTCTAAAACCTTGAGCTTGCTACCTTTTGATTGTAACCAGCCCATTACCTAGATTTTGTAATTGCTTCATGACTTCTTGAAGTTCATTTGAGGCACTAGAAGATGAAGTGGAAGCTTCACTTGAATTCTGATTTCTAGGAGTGGGAATAGAAGCTAAATTAGGCACTTGGCTAGTACTTGGGCTCTCTAAACTTGGAAATAATGGCATTGGAGGCCTAGGAGCCAGCTTGCCAGCTTGAATCAAACAATTTTCAGCTCTAATGGCAATGCTATAAGCAATGGGGATAGTTGTGCCTCCCATGGACTGAATTAACATAGAAATATCAAAATTTAAAGCTTTAAGGTAATAAAGAAAAGCACCTTCTACTATTGGCCTGACTGCCACTGGAATTCTCTCCCAAGTCCTTTGAAATCTGAAATTAAAATCAGTCAGCTGCTCATTGGGAGCTCTCTTGATGGTTGTCAACTGCTCCAAAAGGGACAAGTTGTCTCCCTTTTCCCAAACTGCTCATGGAGGGCTATACATAGCTAATTCCAATTTTGAATAGAACCTGAGGTAAGACTCCTAAACCATTACAAAGCTTTCCCTTTGAATGAAGATACCAACGGTTTTGACAAAGAACTTGCATCTCATTGATCTCATGGATTGCACAAATATTGGCAATATCCTTGACATGATCACCAGGTGAGGTCTGATTTTCTCCAGTGAAGTATGGAATGTTCTTCAATGCTGCAACTGGGATTGGATTTTGTGCATTGAGAGCAAGTGGGTTGCTGCCAGTGAAATTGACATAAGGGTTGTTTTGTGCCATTCTGATTGGCCTTAGAACCCTTGTTGATTGAATGAAAGGCCTACCAGGTGGAGGAGTTGAGAGAGTTATGTTTGGTGGAGATGGGGACCTTTGGATTCTCCTCCCACTTTGCCTTATTCTTGGAGATAACTATAGATATTCAAACAACACCTCTTCCTCTCCAGCTCTTGACCTTGTGTTGATTCTTCTCATGAGTTTTCAGGTTTGCACTGCTAAAACCAGCTGATTCTTCTTCCTTGGAGTCGTCAGATGTGCAATTTATAGCTCTTTTAAAGCAAGAAACTTACAAAAATGCACATCAATTTTGTTGCAATGAAGATGAAGACCTCTAAGGTCCCACTGGGTGTGCCAAAACTATTGTTGCAAATCAGCAGCACCCCTGGATGTTGATCAGATTTCTAGTTTGATATTTTAGACATCCAGTGTGATTGCACAACATTGAATCCTCTCCCCAAGTGTGGGACTTGTAAAATGGGAAAGGAATCTCCAGATTAGAGGCTGGTTCCTCAACTCCTCTTATCAGATTTATCACTTACAAGTTGCAGAGGTTTAAATTCCTAATCCTACCCTAAATTCCAAAGGAGACAGAGATAGAGAATGCAAAAAGCTAAAACTAATGCTAATAGGTGATGCACCAAAGGAGTGGTGAGCATTTTTACTTCTGCAGATTAACACAGTCCATAAAAATGCAACAAATAACCTTATGCATAAACCTGATAATTGTAATGAAGGATCATAAATTAACCAAACAACACAGCGAGAGGATGAAAACTAATCACAGAGGTTTGTATTGTTATATTCAAAATCACTTGCATTACAACACCCGAGAGGAAAAATACAGTTGTAGCTCTTAGAAAAGGTCCGATATTCCACCAAAATCACTTCCAAGGTGAGAAAGGGGACTTGCAATACACAAAAATGTTCAACACTTCGAAAATGAGCCAAAATCGGCTTTTTACGGTGCTGAGGACGAGCCGGGAGAGAGAAACGTGGGAAAATGTGGAAGGGATTCAACCATTAAAAAAACACATTCAAAATAGCATGGGCATCCTTACAGACCCATCCCCGACATTTTTAGCCATGCTGGGAGAGAATGCAAGCCATTCTTCATTAAAAACGGTGGTTGAAACGTCATTTTTGTCCATGACCACGTGCCAGAGGTGTTTTTCAATTTTATCTCTCCAAACTCCATCAAAATTCAAAAATTACCCTAGAATCTTATAGATAATTTCACCATCTTTCCATTGATATAAAGAACGTGAAAAAATGAGCTCTGGATCGAAAGATATGGCCATTTGAAGTTTTAGGGCAAAACAGGGCCAAATCGGGTTGGCGGGCAAAAATTCGAATTTTTGCACCTTTTTGGTCATTTGGAAAATTTTCCAAAATTTCCCCACACTCCGCCACTCTAGGTGCCACGTGGCAGCATCTCATTGGCCGCAGGCCTTTTAGGGGAAATTTTTTCCAAAAAACTCCGCCGAGCCATAACTTCAAAAATACATGGAGTTAGGAGGAAAAATTTACCTTTTTGGAAAGCTGAGAAAGAGCTCTATCCAATGGTGTCATTTCTAGAAGGTTTTGAGTGCCTTGAAAAGCAAAATATTATGACTGAGGCACAAGAGAGGAAAAAATGAGAGGAGTTAGCCACAAAAAATGAGCAGGGGCACATTTTGGATAACACTAACACTTGCATGTTCTTTCGGTTCATTCCATTTCACTCCTTTTATTCATCTCATTCCATCTCCCTCATTCACTTTTCTTTCCATTGATGTTCCAAAACACCCCCACATACAATTTTGAATGTATAGATGTAAATACAATTTTTGTTTTCAATAAAGCGGCCCCACCTTCATTGAGGAGGGACTTCGTTTCCACACTATTGCATGTCATTTGCATACATGCAAATCTATATGCTAATAGTTTTGGTGACTCCGATGGGGATTCAAGAATTGTTAATCGGTGCTTGGTTAAATATTTATGACTATCTCGCCTACACAAGCTTGAGTTCTTCAACCGAACCTTGTGCCCGATGAAAATTTCCAAGGAGACATTCGCCCACCTTCGAACAATAGCTTGGGAAAACCATGAAAGCTTGTAGAAATTTATGGCTGTTGATAGAGCCATTGACAGAGAAATCTACATCGAAGACCTTAGAAGAAGAGCACCCGCACTTGTGGCCAGAAGACCTCCTAGACACGTGTTGATCGTTGTTCACCGACGCAGTCCTCTTCCACCAAGGTAATAAGTTGTATGACTATTACAGTAACCCACCTATCCTAAAACCAAATCTTATTTTTGCAGATACTCAAGAAGACATATCATCATATTTTAGGCAAGCTATTTTGGAAAAGTGCACATGTAACTATCATTTTCATCTCGCCACATCAGTACTAGATAACAAAGAAGAGAATGTCGCGAGAGTTGCTAGAGCTATTCAGGCGCAAATAGCTCAAGAAAGAGAGAAAAGAGAAATGGCTAGAGTTGGTCGAAACACGCTAGTGATCCCTTCACAATAAAGATTTCAAACTGGAAGGCAAGAGGTTTACGCGAGGAGAAAAATCTAAAGGTCGATCTAACCCCACTTTTGACTTTCAAGGAAAATTTTGTTTCAAGTTATCTCCTCCAAAGAAGAACACACCTCATAGATCTTCAAGCCTTGCATCAAGTCCGAAAAGAGCAAGCAAGGAAGGAATCACTACCAGTCAAGCACTTGTCCTTTCTCACGTTGTTTTACCTTCACATACCACCTTTCCCAAAATGGCAATCAACGTACCATGGGGAAATGCCATAGGCCCATTGGCCTTACCTGCTGACATGAACTCCCATGAGGATCAAGAAAGATTCTTCCCAAGTTTGACGGAGATGGGAAGATGTCACCAGATGACCATATTTCTGCCTTTTTCACTACATGTGCTATTTTTTCGGTAGAATATGAAGATGTTGCTATTCACCTCTTCATTGAAACATTGCATGACATTGCTGTAGATTGGTTTCATCATCTGCCCAATAGATGTATCACAAATTGGAATGATATGAAAACTAAGTTTGAAAATCGATTCAAGACAACAGAAGATGAACATGCTCTTCTTGCCCAACTATCTCAGGAAAAGAAAGAGCCAACATAACCCATGAGGAATTTTGTGGCTAAATTCAACAAAATGGTGAACAAAGTTCCTGTTGGGATTCATCCAAACCTTGATGGACAAAAATGTTTCCTTATTAACGCACAACAACCAAAAGTGTGCTATCAGCTGAGAAAGGCTAGATTGGCTACTTTGGAACTTGCTCAATCCTTGGCCATAGAAATTGAAGATGACTTAATCATGGTAGAAAAATTCAAGAAAAATTCCCTCAAAGGAAAGAGTCAAGAAACCCCCAACGCTTCAGAAGCTATACTCACTAAGTTGGCTAATGATGTGTTGGCTTTAAAAAAGCAAGTTGCTCAAAGTAGTAAACATGCTCCTTACAAAGACATCCCAATAAAAGGATACGTTCCCAACAAAGCCAGGATTACAGGTGCTCTAATGAGGCTTGCTATTGAAGCAGCTCCCCCAACTAATTCAAAATGTGACGTCATTGAAGAAAGCGATGATGAGGTTAGGGTTATCGAGGTTGGTGAGGAAGAGCCGGATTACGAGACATCCGAACACGAAGATGAAGATCCTAAGGGGGAAAGTAATAATCATTTCTTTGAGTATCGTTCAGGAAAGAAGACGAATACGAAGAAATTATAGAAGATATGAATAGTCAATCCTTTGTTGTCTTCACGCACTCTCAGAAAAAGGAGTAGGATACCACTAAGGTGGGAGATAAAGAGGTTTCCAAGGAAACTCCCAAAGAATCCAAGACAAATGAGGCTCCTAAAGAGTCCAAGGCGACTGAGGTTTCAAAGGTCAAAACTATCTTAAAGAAAGGAGGGCCTTTGTTAGATCAATCAGTTGGTAAACCAACTACGAAGAAAGCTTCTTCTTCCACATCCATATCAACCAAGCCTAAGGCAAAGGTCAAAAGTGTGCCACCATCAAGTTCAACAGAACTGATATCTGAGACTTCAAGTATGGTTACTTTGCCTAAATTTGATATCATTGATCATATCAATAAAACAAAAATTTCCATGTCACAGGTAGAGTACTTGAAGTCCAATAAGGATCAACTTGAGAAATTGGTCCAGTTTATCAAAGGCGACTCTACTGTTCATTCCTCCAAAGGAATTCTAAAAACTCCCAAAGATGGGAAAACTCAAAATATTGTGGCGGCCACTACACCTTCAAATGAAAAGATTAAACCTTTCTTTGTGTCCTTTTTGATCAACGGATGCAAATTAAGTAATTGCATTATAGACTCTAGAGCCTCGGATAATGTGATGCCGGAAAAAGTAGCACATGCTCTTGGTTTGACTTGTACAAGAACATTTGGATCATGTTACTCCATGGAAACCAAGAAAGTTCCTCTGATCGGGAAGATTAAAGACACCCAAATGGTTTTAGCCCAATTCCCTCAAAAGCGAGTTAAGGTAACTATTTTAGTTGTTGATATTCCCGCCTCGTATGGAATGTTGTTGAGCAGGAAATTTTGTAGAGATCTAGGTGGAGAAATTCAAATGGATTGGTCTCACGCCATGATCCCTATCAATGGATAAATGAAGAAGCTTATGCCGGAAACTCAGGCAAAATTCACAGTAACTAAAACCGAAGATCCTCGCGCATAGATCCTTTTCCAAGGCTCAAGTATGGGTAACTATATGATGACTGCAAAAATTCATACCCCTGAGATCACTTGCCAAGATTCCAATGAGATATGGACTCTTGAGTTTGATGGAAGTTGTTGCTTGACGGGCTCTAGTGCAGGAGTAGTGCTCATATCTCCAAATGGTAAAATGTTTCCTTTTTCCTACAAACTTGAATTTTCAAATACTAATAACACTGCAGAGTATGAGGCATTAATCCTTGGCCTTCAAGTTATAGAGGAGAAAGAGATCAAAAATTTAGAAGTCTTTGGGGATGCGGAATTGATCATGAAACAGTAAGAAATCAGTTCCAAGTAAAGAATGATCATTTGAAACACTACAAAAATAAAGTGTGGGACACAATAGAAGTCTTGATGCTTTTTCCATAAAATTTGTCCCTCGTGAAAAGAATGACAAAGCAAATTCTCTAGCAGTCTCAACTTCATTAATGATTCCTCATTCAGAATTTGATCAAGTCAAATAAACCATTGAAATGGTTTTTAGGTCGAAAGTGTTCCTGACAATGCAGAAAATTGGAAAGTATTTAATGATGATCAACAAATTATTGCCTTCTTGGAAAAGAGAGAGAATTTTGAACAGTTGTATTTTGAAGGAAGTGATTCTACATTTCGTGAATCAACTACCTCACCCATTCAAGAAGGAGTTGAGAATGAAGATCTTGGTGATGGCATCATCCAACTCAAAGGAAATAAAATTCCCAAAGGATTGGTTTCACTTGAAGAAATTTTTGACAAACATGACAGGTTTATCAAAGAGAAAGAGTAGGCAGGACCTACGAATTCTGCTGACTATGAGCAAGTTAACATTGGTACCAAGGATAAACCTCACCTAGTCAATATCGGTAAGTGTTGCTCACCTGAGGAGCGTAGGAAATTCATAAGCCTCCTCACCAAATATTTTGACGTTTTGGCTTACTCATATGAAGATTTGAAGTCTTTCCAACCTAGGGAAATGGAGCATGCCATACCCTTGAAACCTAGTGCAGTTCCATTCAGGAAAAAGCAAAGACAATATAATCCCAAGATTGTAGGGACAATATTTCATGAAGTTCAAAAGATGCTAGATGCACGAATAGTGTTTCCTATTCGACATTCAACCTGGATAGCTAATAGTGTATGGGTTTGCAAGAAAAATGGAGAAATTAGGATTTGAGTAGATTTACGCAATCTTAATCAAGCTTCCTTGAAGGATAAATACCCACTGCTAGTCATGGACCATATTTCTGAGGCGTGTAATTAGATCGGAAATGCTATCTATGCTAGATGGCCTCTCTGGCTATAGTTAGATTGAAGTGGCTAGAGAAGATCAACATAAAACCACGTTCACTAACCCCTGGGGTACGTTCGCGTATAGAAGAATGCGCTTGATTTGATTAATGTCGGTGCTACTTTTCAAAGGGCTATGGATATGGCATTCATAGATTATAAAGACAAAATCATCGTGATATATCTAGATGACTTGACAGTATTCTCAAAGAAATGAGAAGATCACATAAGAGATTTAGAGAAAATATTACAAAGGTGTAAACTTCATAAGATTTCTCTGAATCCAAAAAAATTATGTGTTCGGAGTTACGGAAGGGAAACTCCTAGGTCATATTATTTCTAAGGAAGGAACTAAGATCGATCCTGAGCGTGTTCAAGCTATCAAGAATCTTTCCTTGCCTACAAGTAAGCCTGGAGTCCACTCCTTCTTTGGGAAGGTGAAATTTTTGAGAAGGTTAGTGCAGATTTTTGAGTGACTAAGGAAATGCTGATATGATGAAAGGAAAAGAATCCTTCAAATGGTCAAAGGAAGGTAGAGAGGCATTTAAGAAAATCAAGAGTTCTATTACAAAATCTCCTACATTGGTGTGTCCCGATTTTAAAAAGGATTTCATAATTTATTGTTATGCTCTACCGCACACAATCTCCGCCATTTTGACTCAACACAATCAAGAGGGGATCAAATATCCTATTGCATCCATGAGTTCTGGATTCAAGAAACATAAATTTAATTACACTCCTCTTAAGAGACATGTGTACGTGGTGGTGAGAGCCTTGAAACACTTCAGGTACTATGTGTTGAATTCTCACACCAAAGTCTTAGTTCCAAACACCACAGTTAAATCAATGTTGACACAACAGGAACCGAGGATCTAAAAGAGGTAATTGGGTCTCCAAGATCCAGGAATATGATTTGGACATCAAGCCTACCAATTTGGTTCGAGGAAGAGGACTCTGCCAACTCATCGCAGAGAACGAACCACGAGATAACTCCGAAGAAGAACCAGTTGAAGAAAAATTTAACCATTGGTGGTTTTTGTTAGTACCACAGATGAATGGTATTCTGATATTGCCTACTTTCTCACATATGGTGAGTGTCTAGAGAATCTAACAACTAAGGAGAAATGAACTATCAAACTAAGCTTTGCCAAGTATGTCATTTGGGATAACACGTTGTTCAAGAAAGGAATTGACGACATGTTCCTCAGATGTGTTGATAAAGAGCAACAACCTAGATTGTTGGAAGATTTCCACAATCATGCTTGTGGCGGTCATTTCTCTAGCCCAATAACAACCCATAAAATTCTGCGAGCACATTATTACTAGCCCACTATGTTTTCCGATGCTCAGAAATGGGTGACAAAATGCGAAGCTTGTCAACAATTTGTTGGAAGACCAAAGTTGGCAGCTTTGCCTTTGAAGCCAGTTGTCATTGAAGAACCCTTTCAACAATGGGGTTTAGATTTCATTGGGGTTTTGAATCCTAATTCTAGTGCTGGTCATACTCACGTGCTCACCGCAACTGACTACTTTACAAAGTGGGTAGAAGCTATACCGGTGAAACAAACATCTACTGCAGTAATTTGTGACTTCATCAAAGAAAATATATTGGTTCGTTATGGAATTCCACACAAGATCGTGATGGACAATGCCTCAAATTTTTCTTCTATAGAGATGATAGGTTTTTGTTATGGGTATGGGATATCTTTGTCTCATTCGTCAGATTACTACCCTCAGGGAAATGGTCAGGTTGAATCCAGTAACAAAAACATCATTACTATTGTGCGCAAGTTAGTAGAAGAAAATCAAAGAACTTGGCATAAAAAGTTATATGATGCATTGTGGGCTGACCGCATAACTCCCAAAAGGGCAATCGGGATGTCTCCATTTCAACTTTTATATGGAACCGATGCTCAAATTCCCGTCACACTGGAGTTACCAGCATTAAAATTAGCCTAAGCAGTTGATGATGAATGCTTCACCAATGCATTAGATAAAAGAATCATGTTCCTAAGAAAGCTTGAGGAACAAAGAAGTCAAGTGGGCAAACAGATTGAGGAACATCAATCCAAGGTAAAGAAATTGTTTGACAAGAAAACTAGGGAGAGACAATTTCAAATCAATGACTTAGTTCTTCTCTGGGACAAAAGACGTGAACCGAAAGGAAAGCATGGGAAGTTTGACTCATTTGTGGCTAGGCCCATTCAAAATAAGACATTTCTGTGGAGATAGTACCTATTACTTGGCATATCTTGATGGAACTCATTTTCCTTTGCCCTACAGTGGGCAATATCTCAAGCACTATCAAAATTGAAAATGGGTTGTTCCCCGTATGTACATAGGTAATTAGGATTTTGGTTTGTTTGTTTCCCTGTTTTTCGGTCTCCTCTCTTGTGTCACCCCATTTTTGTGCCCCATCGTTTTGAGATCATGTTCATGAATATTTTGGTCTGGGTCCATTGCTGCGTCCATAAATTCCTTGTCCCCAATCAAAGCTAGCTGTTATCAACTAATTTTGACTTCGCAAAATTATTTAAAAAAAAATGGAAATTTTGAAAATTTTCAAAAGTGTTATTTTGCGTGGTTTATCACTCTCATTACGACCGTCTCATTTTTGTGATCGTTCCGGTCTTCGTTTCATCCATTTTAGGTGAGAACCTCTTCCGCCAGAGCTTTAAACTTCGCGTTAATTACATTAAAATTAATTAATTAATTACTCTTTGTTTGATAAAATTAATTTTTAAATAACTTGGGAGTATTTAATTAAATAAATATTAATTAAAATTCATCTGACAAGTTTTATTTTAATTGTGGGGAAAAATAAGCTTCCGCTTCCCATTGCCGGGATGCCAAATTGGCTTCCTGGGCTCAGATTTCCCCTTTCCTGGAAAAATTGTTTTAAATTTCCGACTGTGGGATTTCTTTTCACAATTGCCAAATTAATGAATTGGCAAACGGGTAAAAATCTTCCAATTTCCCACATGGGGAAATTAAGTGGGATTGCCAACCCGCTTTGCCATTTCCATTGGCAATTGTCATTGCTTTCCCCATTTCCCCTCTGGCAATTAATCCCACTACCCGGGAAAAGAGGAAGTTGGATTAATCCTCATAACTTCCTCCATCAAACTCGTTGGAAGAAGTTGTGCAAAACTTTCCAAGAGTAATATTTTATCACATCCACAATATGTGAATGCCATTGTGAAGAAGAAATACAAGGACGATAGCAAAATCATTTTTCAAAAAAAAGAAAAGTCTTTCAAACCAAATCAAATTTCAACACTAGTGAAGGAGAAGCAGACAAGCTTCCATGCATAGGAGGGAGGACATCATAGGTGATGAGAGGAAAGCCAAAAATACTTGCACACAGTTTTAAAGGAGAAAGACAAAAAAAAGAATCCAAACGCATTTAGGAAAAATCAGACACACAATGCAAAATGCATAAAGTCAGCTCATGCCAGGATAAACTAAATTTTCCACATGGGATAGCCCAAGGAGTTTCCACGCACCCACCAAAGTTTTCCACGCTAAAAAGAGAGTTTCCACACATGCAACATACTCCACACCAAGAGTAAAGAAGAAACCAAGCCTTTGTTCACGCATTTGATCTTGGGACAGCCCACACACCTATCCAAGAGGAAAAGCTATGCGGGAGAAGGAACACGAGAGATGTCCATACATGCCAAAGAATAAAGCTATGCATGCCAAAGTAAGGAGAATCAAGTTTCTCACAACCATTTCTTCACCAACTACACCATGCATGCATGCACTTGCAAAGAGAAATCATTCTCACGCATTATTGCTCAGAGGTAGCAAGAAGGTAGTCCATAAAGAAAAGAAATAAGACCCATGCATTAGCAAAGATAAACAACTACGCATAAGACAAAACAAAAACAAAAAAATCCACCATAGGAGAAAGGAAGAAGTAGGTCATGCAATCATTTATTTATGCATTCACCTAGCAGAAAACTTCAACTAAATAAAATTTAAAAAAAAAAAAAAGAAAAAAAAAAGTAGTGAACTATCCAATGCATTCATCAGGTAGTCAGAGTCGAAGCTATACACATTACCCAAAGCAGCAAACTGTGCATGTAAGGGAAGGAGAAACAAAATCACTCACTGCTAAAGGAAAAAATATCAAGCTCGTGCAACCCACGATGAGGCGAGAAAATCTAAATAATTATACACTTTGAAGCAACTAGAATCCGGAAAGACAGAGAAATAGCGAATTAAAAAGATTAAATTTGATCCTATCGCGGAGCCATTTTGACCGGATATTTAAAAAAAAAGAGTTATTATTTTTGCCGCGTTTTGTAACTGTTGAAGTAATCAACTTTGAAGCTTGATATCTCGAATTTTGATGATCATCGGGAAGAAAAGTTTAGTTCGTTGAATTCTCCCCACATTCATGTACTCCTTTTCAAATTTCAAATGTGCAGCACCTCATTTGATATTTTTCACAAACCCGAAAAACCTAGTTTGCTCGATTTTGCCGTGCGCGCAATTTCAACTTGGCGGAAGGCCTACTTTGAGAATCCATATCTCGAGCCTAGACGATCATCAAGAGAGATGGTTTAATTCATTGAATTCTTCCCATATTCATGTACATATTTGAAAAAATTCAAATGTACAACACTTCGTTTGATATTTTTCACAGGGTCAAATAAAATGCAATTTGCATGATTTTTTCATGTTGCGCACAATTTTTCAAACTTTGCCAAGGTGGCTCAATTCGAGAGTTAATATTTTTAATTCAGATGATCGTTAAGAGAAAATAATTATTTCGTTCATTTTTCCCACCTTCATATGCTTCCTTGCCAAGTTGTAGATGCTGGAGGTGACATTTTGTATTTTTCCAGAATAAAACCAAATAGGATTTTTCGCGTAGTTTTACACTTGCATTTTCCTAGCAGTTTCAGAAGAGTCAACTTTGACCTTTAATATTTGATCAAGAAGAATTTGATTGGGGAAAAACCTTCTAACATGCAAACTTGTGGTACTTTAATATACTTCCTCATGTAGTGAGAAATTCTCAGGACAAGATTTGCTATTTTTCCCTGGGCAATTTGTGTAGTTTTGTAAGATGGAAGTAATAGCCTGAAATCACGTTTTTGTCATAGTCATGTCATTCCCAAACAAAATGATGTTGCGGTATAGGTTCAGGGAATTCTATTCACCTCGACACTCCATTCAAAGTATGAGAACATCGTCGATACCAACTTGAGACACATCAACATAGGTCGATTCTGCCGATCGCATATTAGCCAAAGCGAGTCACAATTTTCCTGACGCTTGTTCTGAATTGGTCTTCACTTGCATGGATCCACCACGAAACCTGTATAGTGTGGTGATTCAACTCCAACGACTCCGAAATGGAAGCAACCCCTAACTTCCTCATTATGTGGTATAAGTCGCAGCTATTGGCATTGGTCTCTTCGGAGTCAAAAGTCATTGTTATCAACATAGATCGATAATGAGAGAATCTTGTCTACATAAATTATTTTCACTTGATCATCTTGTGGATCTATTCATTGAAAAACCAAGACCAATGATAATTACAATTGTGTTGATCATCAAGCAAGACCACATCATTCAAGCGTGTCCCTGTTAGCTCTCAGTTAATAGCGTGCACAATACTTCATGGCCAGTTTTTAAGTTGTTTTTTTCTTGAATTGGACAATCGTGGGTGAATCAGAATGCCAACACTTTGGGATGGTGACAAAGACAAAATACATAACTCTAGGAGGTGAATTGCAATTTTGGATCTTGGAAGATCTTTTCAATGGCGAAAGATCAAAAGTTGGATTTTGACAAGCCAAGGTGGCGTAACGACTACAGTCTCACGACAAATGAATAATTCATCATGGAAGGCTATTCGAAGCATGTGTAGAATTGTGTGTAATTGTGAATGTGAATACGAATGAAGATGAACTTTCTCACACCAGGATGTTGCTCAAATGGAGGGGTGGATGAATTGCTCAAGTTTCAAGCTTGGCACTCTTGTCATTTGGAGGATTGTAGAGCACGGTCAATGAGTTCATTCCCATACGATCGGGATAGGCAAAATCTTGGCCCAATGGATAAGGCACTGACCCTAGGTGTCTTGATCTAGGTGGTGCATTGTTGACTAGGATGTCTATGTGTGCGTCTAAGTCATTTAAGTGGGTCCACATGTACCCATTTCTTTTATTTATGTATTTTTCCTTAAATGACTTTTTGACTTAAGTGATTTCTATTTTTGGTTGTCTTTAATAAAGTTGGTTAGAAAAAGTCAAAGGTCACTTAAGTGCCTTATTTAATGATCATGTAAAACCCTAACTACTTTGTAACCAACTTTTGGGTTATAAAAGGAAGTGAGGGGCTCATTTGTAAAGGGTGACTTTGAGAGAGGAGAAGGAAATACTTTTGTGTGCAAGCTTTGTTTTTGGAAGAAACTTTGTGTTCTTTTGTGAAAAACATTTTGGAGTTAATGAAATACAAACTTTGTGTCTCATTCATT
The DNA here is from genome assembly GCA_018340775.1 of Taxus wallichiana var. yunnanensis. NCBI lineage: Eukaryota > Viridiplantae > Streptophyta > Pinopsida > Cupressales > Taxaceae > Taxus > Taxus wallichiana. The sequence continues at coordinate 344,825,012 of CM031240.1, read as the reverse complement.
GTCTCTTGTAATATTTGATGTTCTTATGTTCATTAGATGTTAGGTGTTTGAATCTTGCATGAAAATATTATCTTTGATCTTATTGTCAACATTATTAATCGGTTGTTCTAGTTCACAGTGATCAAGCTCTAATTATCTACTTGCTCATGTGTGTTCCCTTTTACACGTTCTTGTTTGGCTAACTCAAACTCCATTTTATTTGTGTTGGTTATTCATCTTTCCTCTTCATGCAATATTAGGCTCTGTTTTTACCTAACTCTTGCATGTTCTTTTAATTCATTCCATTTCACTCCTTTCCTTCATCCCATTCCATCTCCCTCATTCACTTTTCTTTCCATTGATGTTCCAAAACACCCCCACATACAATTTTGAATGTATAGATGTAAATACAATTTTGGTTTTCAATAAAGGCAGCCTCACCTTCATTGAGGAGGGACTTCATTCCCACACTATTGCATGTCATTTGCATACATGCAAATCCATATGCTAACACACCCGAAGGCATATACCCCCCCCAAATCAAAAATGTTGGCGTGTGAGGTTTCTTTGGACCACGACCTCGAGGGCATGACTTCTCATGCTACTTGGCTCGCATCAATGAGATTGCAACAAGTTTAACACATTACCATGTAAATACTCTAATGATTGTTAAATGATCTCTTTTTAAAGCATGTTAATACACAATAGAGTCTTAAGAATATTTTTTGCATATCTTGTGCCAACTAAGTTCTACAATGTTTCTGTATTTTTTTACAAGCGAATTCAAATTAGGACCTTATTGTTACACACATCAATAACAAGTTTAATTTGGACTAATACTTAACAAATAAATTGTAAGTACACTAAAAACATATAAAATGACTTGTAATAAATCCCTCAAGACCATTTTTAATTGTGTACATTTTGTCCCACTTTGGAGTGTGTTAACCACGTGCTTAAAATAAGAAAATTGATATAAGTCCACACTTGAATCTCTTGAAAAAAAAATGATCTTGCACCCAAGAACCTTCAAAACCATTATATAACATAACATCATATATCATATATCATTTAACAATAACATTTAATAGATCATATATCATATATATCATATCCATAATGGTCACATAATCGAGGCCATCAAATCAAATCAAACATATAGAACTAATATGGTTATGAAAACATACATAGAAGGATATCATGTGCAATGAAATCAAATAAAACATAGAAGTAATATCATTATGAAAACCAACATGGATATAATGTATCAAAATAAGTGTGTTGGACATGTCTCTGAAAATATAAGTTCATAACATGTATCAAACTAAGTGTGTCATACATATAGGACCACATGCGGTCGCATAAGGCTATATACATGGACTATATGAAGAATCATGAACTAGGACCAGATGGCATATATATATATATATATATATATATATATATATATATCTACATCCAAGTCCTATGAATCTAATCATGAAACATCTTCCCTCTCTTCGCCCTGCTAGAAGAAGCATATCCACAACCTGGGGATGTAGTGGAGGGAGATGTCACTACTTATTTCATTCGTGTGGTCCTAGGTGTCTCTAGGAAGGCCTGCAACCTAGCCTACACATTCATAAACAACAAGTTTTTAACAACAAAATGTTTAAAATACATTCAAAATTTAGAAAGCGAGAATTTAGTTAATGCATGTGAAATCTTACAAGAATCTTATGATCCCTATCATTTTTTCGTCGACGCATTGCGAGGTCAACGCAGACTCATGAGGGTAAGCTACATATAAATAAATAGTTCAAATTAAATATTTCATGTACGGGTAAGTGCACCAAGTTGGGGGCCCAAAAGAGGGTCTTAAGTGGATGTATTTTTCGAAAAATAAAAAACTTCAACTTGTATGATTTTTTCAAAATAGTTACACTCAAAATTGGAGTATGTTGTAGAAATATGAATCGTAGAACTTTGAGTATAGTTCCTAAGATACTAAATTTTATTGAAAACAGATAAGTTTAAGTGGGTCAAACAACTCAAATACCAATAGGTGCTCCTATTTTTGTTAAAAATATAATAGAGTGACTTGCATGCCCCCTCCATTAATTTAGCACCATTTAGTATTTTTGAAAACCCTTTGGTAGAAAGATAACTAGGAGCATCTAGTTTGTGTTAGAATTTTTATATATTTTTTAACTAGTATTTTTTATTTATGATTTTTCTAGTACACAAATTTTATGTTTTGAAAAATAACGGAGCTCTGATCGTGCCCCCCCTAACTACCTCAAAAAATATCGAAAATTAGATTTTGTTTTTGAATATGTATAAAATTATGCCTAGTTTGTGCTAGTATAATTTTTTTCAATTTCGATGACCCAAACAAAAGATACACGATGAAAGATAGACATATTTAAACTTCAAAAATATCTATAAAAAGGCATAGTTAGAAAATAAATAATATGGAAACCTTATATTAGTCAGAAAATTTGAAAAATTATATTTTTAGAAAGAATAAACTCGCTCTATGTCATGATATATATATTTTTAAATGGATTGATTGTTTTATTTTGATTTATCATAGAGGAAGTAGAATTTTTACATTTTCCTATAAAAACATGTTGTTTGTTGTGTTTGTGCAGGTCCATGCCTCAGGGTTGGGGATCCAAACTAGATCCCAAGCCTTGAGGCATGTGTTGGAAAAGGTAAAAAGCATAACACGTATGTGTTATGCTTTGTTTATATATTGTGGCCCCCCAACGTCCCTTTTATTTATAGCAGACATAATGCATACGCGTTATGCTTTGGTAAATCCCAAACCTAAGAATTTAAAACGTGATCGCATTATAATAGAATGCGTACGTGTTTTTCTTTTTTTCATGTTTTTGTCCACTTTTTGGCCCCCAAATTTTAGCACTTACCTGTACAAAATTTGATATTGTAGATTTAAGTAATAAGAAAAATTCCTCCAAAATTTAACAAATTTAAAAAATTATACCTTAGCTAGTGGATCTACGAGATCTTTATGACAATATCTACTGGCTGCCTCCATACCTGCATATAGGGAGGAGTCTCTCTAGCAGTCATAAGCTATACAAAAAACATGTACAGATCAATATTAATCTACATGACTACCACATAATAGACCCAAAGCATAATCGACACATAACAGACCAATACATATTAATTTGCTAATAGAAACAAACCAAGGAATCTAGGTTTAATGATCTTCTAGGGAAGCTTCGATGTTACTCAAGTCTCCAAAATTCCTACAAGAGTAGATACACAACTAAACTTCCACAATTAGAAACAAAGTGTAAAGAGAAACTAACCTACGTAAAATTCACATGAGGCATGCCAATAGCCTTAGTGCCCAGAGAAGATGATGACCCATTAGGCTCCTGCGTATAAAATACAAACATATTAATATGTACATGTACACTTGAAATATTATAATAATAAAAGTGCAATCAAATGAAATTTGAAATATAAGTACAACTTGAAACTTACGTTTGTAGTACGCCCACCTATAGTAGTGCTAGCATGTTGATTATTTGGATGTGTCATTTACCGGCTCTTGTTGTTCAAAATATAAAAAAATAGCTTTTACATGTATGTACATGATGTAATCAAATACATATATATTAAAATCTCAAATGAATTAAACTATTGTATATATATACATAATATTTATTTGACATTTACCTATGAAAGACCAAAATCATTTGCACAGCCCAAAAACATTCGCCATCATCTCATCTAGAGAAAAGAAATCATTTGAACCAAGAAATGATGTCTCGCCCACAAAGGATGCATATGACACCACATGATCCAAAATGGTGTGGTGCGCTAGAACTGACACCTCCACCAACATCACCAAATGCAATTTAGTCACTATGCTGAGTCAGAGTGTCAGTGAGCTCCCTTAATGCATGTAGTGTGTCAATCTCCACAACCTCCTTCACGGTAATGAGGATAATCGAAAGGTAGTGGGGTTTTGGGGCATGGGGATCCTTGGTTGACAAACGCATGCACCAGGTCTACTCTATGCAGAGCCACCTCCTCGCCCATAAAACTCAAAAAATTCAAAATAATTTGGGACCTCATTAAGCACGAACTCACAATATAATTTCTTCAAAAAATAGAGAGGAACCTCATTGTTGTTGCATGGTGGATAATCAAAAACCATCCACCATCGGTCCCAAAAATTGTTCTTGATTCGGTCATCGTGGCACCAATGGATTGGGAACCGTTTACAAGTAGGTACAGGGGGGCATTGGTTCTCGGGTCAGTAAATAATGCACAAATGCGGTCTTTTGCAATTTTTTTGTCTTTTATGGCCGCATGGGATAATTTATCCACATGCCACCACCTTCAATCACCGCTAAAGGTATTCATCTATTTATTTTGTTGGTTGCAGAGTCAACTTTTCTAATTAATGTTTCAATGTGTTGGCTAAAGTCATGTGAGACGGATTTATGACATGATTTTGTCTTATAGTCTAAATAAGGTTCTCGAAGGAAATTTTATTTTGTCGGATTCTTCCAACGATATTAACTTGTGTTCTGTTGGTTCTGTGGGGACAAAAGGAGCCATAGGAGGCAGATCTACATTTGGAGGAGGGTTTTGAGGAATGTTTGGAGGGTTTTGAGGAATATTTGGATGGTTTGTAGGATTACGAGCTTGCTTTGAGCAACTGACAAAAAAAAATTGTATACATAAACAAAAAATTGAAAAACCCATGAAAATCACAAAAAAACCTAAATGCAAGAAATTTGATCAAAATTGAGGGCTTACCTCTTCATCTTGGTGGCATTGTTGAAACTTTCGCAATCCAGAAGTCCGAGGAGCAATTTTCAGGGGTATTCAAATCTTGAGTGCCAAAGGTCTAGGAGAAATCGTGGTTCGTAGGGGGAAATGGGGGAAAATGAGGAGTCGCGGGTCTTTTTTTGTCTCAGAGGACCGTAATCACACTTTTAAAGCTGCGATTGCACTTTTAGTTTGGAAATCACCAAACTGTGAAAATAATTCTGCGATCGCGGTTTAAAAATTGTGATTGCGGTGTATAAACCACGATCATGGTACATAAATTTCAAGTTTTTATGTCTACTTAATTGTCCATCAACTTGCTACACTTACCCCAATATTTACTTGATCATAAATGTAATGAAAATCATTTCTTGTTAAATTTGGAAAAAAATAGAAAAAAATATCTTATGATTGATGTGGTGTAAATTGGCTCGAGTAGGCAAAAGAGCATGCAATTTTTACACATGAGGTTTTATTTTGATGTTTCCATATAAAGAAAGTAAGTGAAACTTCAAAACCCCTGTATCTTTGAGGACACTAGTTACTATTAAGGATTCATGGTAGGGCATTTTTTTAAATATATGTTTTAGTTTTTGAAAACTTCTATGAACCCTTAAACTTTCAACAATGTTTAGGGAAAAAACTCATCTCTATCCCTATCTAAAATTGATGACATGAATATCATTGAAATAGTAGTATCTTGTCATTCTTCTTATATCTCCCCTGGTATACTCAAATATATAGTCCCGGAAGATATGTTTGATCCTCTTGTGTGCCACTTTACATGCAAAATAATCTAACAAGTTAGATCTAGATATATATTTTCTTATAGAAGAAGGTCCAAGCCAAATATTAGTGTTCATTATCTATGGTTAGTTATAGGAATCTAAATTCTAAACAAGTGGCCAAATTTGAGGGGTCGTAATATTTCATCCACAAGTTCCCTATCTATACCATTTGTTATTTTATTAAAATTCAAATTTTGTTTCAATAAAAATAAGACAACTAAAAAACCATTGAGTAAAGAAGTATCCTTTGTAGACACTGAATCACACACTTTGGGTATATTTCTAGGTCATGATCACATATCATATTCATATGATTCCTAAGTGAGAAAAATAATAATTGACCATTTTCTTTGGCCTCTTTTCTTGATTTCTGGTTTTCTTCTTGGTCTTACACACCTTCTTTCCTAGTTGGACCTTCGATACTTCAATTTTTCTGAGTCTAGACACCACCGCCCACTTAGGACGCTAGTTCCCAGGAGCCCATGTCCGCTCGGGGTGCCCCCACCTATTTGTATTTTGTTCGCATCTTTTGAGACTTTTCTAGATATTGGGAATCTTATTTTCTTGGTGGTTGGACTTTCGGTGGCTAATTATGAAATTCAAACAAGTGAATTATATAAATACAAAGTTATGTGGCAATAATAAAGGACCAAGCACTAAGCATCTATAATCATCACCTAATGTTTCATCCAAAGGCTATTACAAGAGCATCAAATCATTCATCTAGCATTTATTTAAGGGACAAGGGATTGCATTCTTCTACATACACTTCATAGGAGGGGAATTTAATTTTTCCATGTACACATCTATCTACATATTCTACATCTAGCTATTACTCATTATTCAAGTGTGTTTGGCACAAGAGCCACTTAGGGCACAATTCTACAAAAACACATAGAACTACACAGAGTCTTAAATGTAGTGCAATACCCGGATCGTAAGTTCACTCAATCGGTTAACTGCTAAGGTCATTCGACTCCCCATTTGCATCTATTCTTTTTAGGATTTGATGTGTTTTGGGGTTTTGTAAGTGCTCTTTCTCTTTGCAGGTTTCAAGAGAACTTTGAGATCAACCAACAAAGTACAAGAGACTAAAGGTGACATCTAACAAACATCTCGTGACCCTACAAAATTGAGTTTATGAGGTTTTGAGAAGTCACAAGCACCCAGAGGAGGTATGCAGTGCTCCAGGTGCCCCCGACCTGTCCAGTGCCCTAGTCCCGACATTCGTGACTGTTTTGAATTTTTATGGGCTCGGTTGTGATGCTCTTCTTTCCTACTCCATCAGTTTTCCAGCTCGGCACAACTTCAAAATTATTTCGAATAAAATAAGTATTTTATCCTTTATCTTGCAACTAGGGTTTCAAATTTTATAGCTCACTTATTTGTGTCAAAATCTTTACTTTATTTCATATTTATATCTGCATTGTTACTTAATTAGAATTTAACACTTATATTTCGATATTTGTTAAATCATGCTCCAAATGTGAAAATATTTTAAAAGAAACATAATGCACTTCATAGTTATGATATTATCTTTAAGACTCTACGTATAAAAATCATAGTATATATTGTTTCAAAACAATCTAAAGCAAAATTACACAAAGCCTTGAATTTGATATATAACCTCTAAGTTTTTTAAAAATGAAATTGTACTTATCATGCATTAATATACCTAGCTCATTTTGATGATATTAAAATTCCAATGTTGATTTATAATAGACATGAAAGAAATATTGTAATTCTTAGTTCCCAAAACATGGGAAAATGTAATGTCCTAATAATAGCTTGCAACAATTCAAAATGTGTTTATTTAGATGCCTCTATGAGAGTATGGATATCGTCCCTCTGTAAAACTCCTTAACCAAGCAAGAAAATTTATCTGTTTCAAAATGGGTATACATATGTTTGTTCATTGGAGTCTTACAAATCTTGTTTATGTTTGTCTACACTGTTGCCATTTTACAAAAAATCAAGAACAATCCTGAATAAAAACCTCAAGATTGGACCATTACAATGTCATCCTAATAATAACTAGGCATAGAGCTACACATCATTAATATGACCTCAAATGAAATTTTTGTAAGACAACATGATTAAAAAAACCATTTTTGAGAGAAAATCTAAAGAAAAACTAAAAAATGGACACAATGACGATTTAGACAACTAAAACAATAGCTCTAGGGTGGGTTTTGGATGGTTTGATATAAACAAGATTTGTGATAGTAAATTAAGAAGATTGAAAAGTCCAAATAATTTTAGGTTAATTATTTTATAACCTTCTCTCTTTAACAATATAAGAAAACAAATTTGTAATCATATAGTATGCATATAGTAAATTTTTGGTAAAATACAATTCTCATAATGCTCTTATAACTAGTCGAGTTGATAATCAAATCATCACACTATATTGGTGGTCTTTTGATTTAATTTCAACTTTTTTGTTCAATAAAATGTTTTATGTTCAAAAACCAAAATGTGTCTAACTAAAGAGTACGGTCCCCAAAAATAAACTTCTATTACATACAATCTTGGACTGATTCGGTAGTCCACTAAAATACTTCATTTAAAGGAAGATTTTAAAAATTACTTAATAAGAAGCATCACAACCTTTCTTAATACTATTGTCATAAGAAAGTAAAGGGTAACCTACAGAAATTCTATAAAGCATTGTAATTCCAAACAAAAATTATATTCATAACCTCATACACACACACACACACACACACACACACACACACACACACACACACACACACACACACACACACACACACACACACACATATATATATAAAGGACGAATAAAAGTAGAATTCTAGCAGGCACAATAGAACTATCATTGTAAATGAATTCAGGGGAAAAAAATTATTCTATTAAATCATGTCTTTAATTACTTCTTAAGGCTTTATGGCCGCCCCCTTTCGATTGGATTTTAATCTTAGAACAAAAATCTACATAATGTCCATTGATAAGAAGAGGAGGGAATGGATTCACCTTGAATTGTTTTTGTTGGGGTAGGATGGAAGCTAGCTATTGAAAGTTTTAACAAAATGATAGATGAATAGTAATATGGTTGTCTTTCAAAACTCCCATCTGGCTAATCTTTTGAAGCCACGTGACTTCCTTCCTTGACTCTCGAAGGCATAATTTTTTTCATTTCATTAACGTATTATTTTTGATATGTAGAATGACTTGTATAGAAAATCTATTGACAACATATACCACTCAAAAACTTAATTTAACTGTCATAGTTTAAACATTAAATCTTAAAACATGAGTTGATATATTGAAAATAGCTTATTGTCCATCCTTTTGGAATCAATATCAATGATGACCTTGCGAAACATTGCAAAAACTTTAGGGAACATCCTTAGTAATTCTTGAACTAATTAAGTGGATATTTCATAGATTTATGATCCTTCCAATTGATTTCTTCTTCCTTTTTTTTATTCATAAGTATTCCAAGTTGCTTTGTTTTACATATAAATGTCCACATAAACTACATAGCCTTCAATGCAACTCCATTGACTTTTTCAACTCCTAGAGAAAGACATTTTCCTTGTGTTTTTCTCCTCGAGATTGAAGATTTTATTTCGGAGGGATCATGTGGAAAAATTAAATGTTTTTATTTTCCCCTCCATCCTTAGTTATTGTAGCTTAATATGTACATCTATTCAACGCATAGATGAGAGAAAAAACCAATACCTACATGCAAAGAGACAAACATTCTAGAACAAAATTAAGAATAACAAAATACAATATAAAATATTTGTTCAATCAAAGAAGAGTGCTCGGATAATATTTTATGGTGGAAAAATCATGGTCTTCCTCATTCCTACTTGGTATCTAGTAGGATTTTTACCTTAAGTGGGTGTGATAATATAGTTTTACCATCATATACAGTGTAGGACTGCAACTCACTTGGTGATGAAGTAATCCATTTTTTGGGAAATAGTTGCAGATGTTCTATTTGGATATTAGTGAGACAAGTTCGAAATGTATGATTATATCATTTGTATATTAAAAAATTAAATTTATTGAGAAATAAATGATGACGATCAACATAAATGTAATTTATAGAGGATGGATATGTATGAGTTTATACCGATTTCTTTGGATAATATGGAAGTTGATACCCAAATTCTTAATGAGGCTTGTAATGTTGAATTCTATATTTAAGTGAAAGATGGAATGGTGGACATAGTAGATATTACTAAAGAAAAAAATGTAATTAAAGATTTGAACATCGAATTTGAAGATAAATTCCAATAATAATGTGATTCACGAGAAAAATTAATAATAATCTAACTCATATTAACACCCGGATAAATGTCACATTTGGCTTGATGTATATTTTTTTTGGTACCTTCATCTAGAGGATTACTACAAATTTGAATAGCCTTGACAAAAATACCAAATAGTTAATTGAATAGTATGAATCCATTCATCATTCCATCAAGAACTCAATCCAACATCAACTATGAGATTGCTTAAGAATATCGAAGACTTACTACTCGTTAAACCATGATAACGTAGCATATATATAACTTCATTCTAAAAATCTTATTTTCAAACATATTTCATATTTCTTATGATAACTAGACTATCTTAGTTGGGTTGATTGAAATGTATATCTTAATAAGACATAATATGGATTTCTTATTCCCTAAATTATTAGGAAACAAGAGTGGGGTCTTTCTTTGTGAATTGACCAATATTCCTCACCTAAAGATTTTTTCATATTGCAATAAATAATACATATAAGTTGCTTGAAAATATGCATCATTCATAATTTTCTATTCACATGGTAATATTGTCTTACTTGTGTTAACTTCTTTTGAGTAAATAAGGGTTATGTTTTATGTATATTCTAATAGAGGGGTTTATTAGATCATATTATCATTGGGAAATATAATGAGAATCTGTTACAAAGAAAGTGAGTCTAAATATCTTGATTTATGTGTGAAATGAAAATGTGAAAACATAGGGTAAGGTGATGGTGCTCAAAACAAGTACAAACTAAAATCTCCCTTTCATAATGCAAGGTCATTGTTTGTCTAGATTGAGTTCCTCTAGTTGAGTTAACATGTTCAACTCGGGGATGATTTTCAACAAAATTGACCATATGAGTTAAGGTCATTAAATTCCCCAAATATCGGGAAATGTTACTTGTGAGACTGTTTATTCCCAAATAAAGGGTCTTCACATGTGCAAGAAAGCCCTATCTCAAGAAAAATATTCTCTTGAAAGTGGTTACAATATATTCATAAATTATTCAAATATGAGAGATACCTAAAATAAGGGAATGGTGCTTGACATTTGTTTTATGTGAAGGCGAGCATTTGTAGTTGAGCAGAGGTACCCAAATTAGGAGGAATGGGACAATCAAGATGGGTTTCTCCCATATACAATTCAACTAAGGCCAACAAATTTTACGGAGGAGGGCAACAACAAAATGTCCATAAATAAACATGGAATGAGGAAAAGCATCATTAGTTACTCATGAAAAAGGAACATACAAATTCATAGCCATTTGGGGTACAGTTTAGAGACAAAAATCTACTCTCGTCTCTAATTTATGTCTCAAAACACCCATTCTCATAGTGAAAAATTGTAATCTCGAAATCACATGTGAATGTCCTTATTGGGGTTAAAATAATTCATGAAGCATTGTTTCCATATTGTACTTGTAGTACATACCTAATTCGAAATAATTTAAGTGTTTGTGTTTCCTTCAAATTTAATCCATTAAATTATATTATTTAGTAATGTGATTATGCCAAAGAAATAAACGCACATAGCTAGGGAACTCGTTGAGGTATTACCACAATGGTTAAGCAAAAGAAGTAATGTGATTGTACATGTGCTCTACTTATCTTGGAGAGCGAAGTATAGAGGCGCATTGGGTTTGTAAACTATGTAAGAGCGACGGTTCGAAAATTGGGGCAGGAGGCTGAAACAAAGATTCCATAAGCCCCTACACTTAGGGAGTAGGGCCCATTAAAGATAACGTGCCAGCGTATCGTGGGCCCATTCTTCGTCACCCAGTCCACGTGGTAAGACCCCAGCACTGCCTTCTGTCACTATAGTTTATACCTATCCACATTGCTTTTCATTATTTGACTTTGAATGGAATGGTTTTTCAAATACGAATATTCCGCTCGCCTTTTTTTATGTGTTCTAAATATACGATACGAGTGAGGCAATTCCTAATTTGGTCTGTGCTTTTTCCGCGTCTATATTTAGACACCTTAGGTATATTTAGAGGGTTCTGTTTTTTAGGTTATTCATAGCTATTTTTATCTATTCCTTATTCTGCGATTTCTTTTCCATTGATAAGTGAGAGCATTTCAGTCCGGTTTCAATTTTTATTGAGGTGTGCCCGCATAGATTAACAATGAAATATGAAGAGGTAAATCAGTGTGAATTTCTGTTTTTGGTTTTACAGACAACATTTTTGTAAAAACTGAAGTGCGTTTGTTGAACAGGCATACGTTGAGAATTGTAGAGGAGTGCAACTCTTCACTTGCAGATGGTTACCTTTGTCACCTCCGAAAGCTCTCATTTTCTTATGCCATGGTAACTATTATGGTATTCTTTGTATTTATGGATACATCTGTACATAGTTAGATATACTCACATCTATTACATTGCAGGGTATGGAATGGAATGCAGCGTTTCCATGCGAGGTGAGGAGAAGGATCGCACTAGTTCCGAATGCATCTTTTTTACTTCGCTTTGAAAACAAACCATATTGATTGTATGTCACTGTTTATTTGCTTGTTGGACAGACACTGGAATGAGGCTTGCCCGTGCCGGATATGCTGTTTTTGGAATTGACTACCAAGGCCATGGAAAATCGCACGGACAGAGATGTTATATTCATAAATTTAGCAATATTGTTGACGACTGCAACAATTTCTTCAAGACTGTTTGTGGTAATTATTATTAACAATCCATACAAGAATTTTCTATATTTATCACAATAACGTTTTTCCAAGGCCTGTGTTGAAAGCAATGCAACGCGATTTCGTTGCAGAGAGCGGGGAATACAGGAATAAACCAAGATTTCTATATGGGGAGTCGATGGGTGGTGCAGTGGTGCTTCTTCTGCACAGGAAGGAGGCCAGCTTTTGGAATGGAGCCGTCCTCGTAGCTCCCATGTGCAAGGTACCTATCATACAAATCCCACTACTTTACTTATCTCAGATAGAAGATAAAGCCTCATCTCATCTCGATCTTGTTGTCGTGTTGCAACAGATATCTGATAAGATCAAACCTCATGCTGTCGTGGCCAACATTCTCACTTGGTTGGAATTGTTTATTCCAAAATGGAAAATAGTTCCCACCAAAGACGTCATAGACTCGGCCTTCAAAGATCCCGCCAAAAGAGAACAGGTAACTAACATAATTGAGCGTTGAAAATTCTGTTTTCGTTGCCAAACAGAGAAAAAAGTGATGATGTTAGGGTTTCAATGCAGATTCGAAGTAACGAGCTCATATATCAAGACAAACCCCGGCTCAAAACTGCCCTGGAAATGATGAGAACAAGCATGGACTTGGAAAATAGACTGTGTGAGGTATATAAACATTAAATAGTTATGATTTATGCATTAATGTCAAAAAAAAAAACAATGGAATAAAAGATATGATTGCAATTGGCAGGTAACGGTGCCGTTCCTGGTGTTGCATGGAGAGGATGACAGCGTGACGGATCCGTGCGTGAGTTCGTTGCTTTACAATTCGGCGTGCAGTCATGACAAGGAGCTGAAGATATATCCAGGCATGTGGCATGCCCTCACCTCTGGAGAACCTGACCACAACGTTGATCGAGTTTTTACCGACATACTGTCGTGGCTGGATCACAGAGTTAACAATCAGATTGGATTGGGCAAAGATGGCCCCCTCTCTGAATATCGACAAAAAAGCCTACCAAATTTCTGTATTCATCCTTGTAATAAATTCGGTGAACGGGCCCAAATAAGTACATATTTTGTTGTGGGCCACATAGACATCCATTTAGACTTTGTTGTGGCTCATTTTATGGATCTTACACTCTTTTTTTTTAAACCTGCTGACATGTTATATGCTACCTGTAAAGCTGGTACATTTGAGTTGGTATGTAAAAACTTGTGCTATTTAAAAATATAATTTTTCCATCATTAAAGCAATTCAAATGTAAAAATTTAAATAAAACTTCCAAACAAAATATATTTATTATATGATAACATTTATATTCTTAATCATAAAATAATTAATTAATCATTTAATATTACTTGTGTGAAAATATGTAATGTGGGTCTACATTAACAATGTACGCTTTATTGAAACCGTTTACGTCAAGTGAAAAAATAAAGTTTGTTGCCTAGAGAGAATAATATAAGCTTCGGCAAAAATTCATTAGAGATGCAAGAGGCCAAGGATGATGCATAAATGAAATGGGAGGAGTTTACCCAAAAAGGGCTTGCAGATTCATGCAATTAGTTGTGAAGGTGAAAGAATAGTAAACTACGTAAGTGTTAGGGTTTCCATCTACAAAAGTGCTTTCACAAACCTTGGTCCATAACAATCTTTAAATGGGATCTAAAGTAACATCGTGAATCTAGCACATTTATTTGAAAATTTTGAAAAGAAAATAAGATTATTGTGAATGCCCATGCTTAAAATTATTTTTCTAAACCCATCTAGAAGGATTTGAGTGGCTTATTTAGGTCCCATTAGGCACCTCTAAAATTGATATTGGATCAAGCCAATGTTATATTAGCAAATAGGTATCCATCCCTCTACAACTCTAGATCCCGTCCAAATAGAAATGGCAAGCTCTCAAAGGAAATAGGAACATTCTAGTTCTTCTCCTATAAAAAGGTCCTTATTCCTAAATCTCTCATCAATTATAGTTTAGGTGGATAATATTTGCCATTTTCTTAAAACTAGTTTTTGGTCCATTTGAAAATGATTTATTGTGTGAAAAATGATAGCTTGATTAACCCAAAATTTATACAATTTCGTATATCTATTCTTCTAATTGCACTATAAGATATATTATAACCTATTTTTGGGACATAATTTTACCATTAATATTATCCATGTCCGATTCTTATTCATTTAGAAATTATATTAGAAAAGTAGCATTTATTTTCAATCTTCATATATACATGCATGCATGCATATATGCATATAGATCCATGAATATATATGCATGTGCATACATACTACTATTTTAGAATTTCCTCAAAATCAAAGGTAAATTTAAAATGTGATTGACAAAGTGATAATAACAATACAATTTTGATAATAGTTTACAAACTATGATGCATTAATCTAGTATGCTATTTACAAATTTTAATGGCCATATATTCTATGCTTGTGTTTAGCTAAAGCTTATACTTTTTATTCATGGTGTCACTAAGAAAACTTGTGAAGTTGAATGGATATTTGAATCATGATTGATTAAAAATGGAACACATGTAAGATTTGTAAATTAGTTTTTAAGGATTATATTTTGGTGGTATCACAAGAGCATGTCATTTTTCTAGTTCACAAGTTTGAAGCTTGGTACCTCAATAGATGTGAAACCTTAAGAGTGGTGGCCTAAAACCATTTAACCTAACAAAAAAATACATGTCGATGAATTTTTCCCTTCCATTGGCTTTTCATAGATCGATGATGTGAATTCTTAATGTGCAAGTAAAGCACGTTTAAGCGATGATATAATAAGAAACCTATTAAACTATGATCCTTATAATATTACGGTGATTCCACAATGGAAGTAACTCTCTTACTAACATAATGGTTGATTGGTTGTAGGATGAGTATGTTTTCTTGCTCAACCTTCCTCTCTCCTACTTTGTGCCTTCATAATCCCAAAAACAAACCTTATTCAAATTCTTTTAAATATAGCTTACAACCCAAGTTCCCGAGTCATATATGCCTCTTTCGTTTGTCTTGTATTTGCTTCCAAAATTCCAAAATCCCCAATCATTCAAAACTTAAATCCACATTAGTTGGAATTGTTGGTTTGCAAAAACATATAAATATTGTAGTCACAAAATCAGGCACTTAAGATTACATTAATACCATAGGGTATGTTATTTTATATATAAATCTTGCGTAATAAAAGTATTCACTAGTGACCCATTCTTTAGTCTTGTTGTCAATTAGTCAAGTGTCATTTTTGTTTGTCCAGAGTTCATTCATCATTTGTATCTCGTAGTTTTGGGCATCTTCGGGTGTCTCGGGTGACATAATTTTCTCAATTGTTGTCTTTAGGTATGATTTGGAAGGCCTAGGTTGCACTAGGGCACCCCAGTCCATGATTTATGGTGCTCGTGTCATCATAATTTGTGGTATTAACTTATTTGTTCAAGGTCGGTCCTGACGGTTACCCCGTGCATTCCCCTAGGTCATAGTCGGCAGTTTCTAGGTCACTAGTGTTGAAATTTGAACAAGAGATCCCTATATAAACATAGCACACTCACTACATTATAGGTAGACATCTCACTATCAAGGAAGTTATCTACTAAGGAAAGGGACTGCATTTGGGAACCTTCTACATTTGCATCACACACTACATAGGGGGAAAGGGTTGTATTCTTTCCATTCCATCCACCATTTGCATTTTACATCTAGTTATTGCCCCTTATTACCATGTCATTGATGTTAGGGCATCCTAGGCACAAAATTACACACACACACACAGAACTACATTGGGTCTGAAATGTAGTGTACACGCACAATCATAAGACCACTAGTTTCGTAGTTGAGGTCGATCGACATATTCATATGTATTTTTATTTTTAGGAATTGATGCTTTGAATAGGGTTTTGCATGTAAATCTTCATACATAATTCTGATAACAAACGATGGCTTGTCTTTGTGACACTTGTGCAATGGGAGAAAAGGTATTTCAGAGGTATTGCGACACTACCAAACTCAAGATCTAAAATTTTATGCGATCTATAATGCCTAGATTACAAACCAGGGTGCCACGGGGTGCCCCAGTATCTTCCAGGCACCTCAATACAAGAAAACAATCATCTTATGCCCTTTCTGAGGCCATTCACTCGCAACTCACCTGATGCATTGCAGTCCCAACACACAACGAGGTAAGTTAATTTAAGGTTAGTACCCTACCCCTCTTATTTTCCATTCTTCCAATATATTCAAATATTAAAGTACAATACTTAGTTCCAAAGCATTTCAATATAGCATTCAGTTTCTATTTAGATTAACTCATAAAATAGCTAACAAAATTCTATTTTTAGTTAATCATATTTGTGAACCCACGTTTGAATAATTTGCGCTTGGATTTTTGCTTTTGTATTGTTTATTTTTTATCATGTATCATTTTAGCATTAATCCCATTTATGATGAGGCTATTATAGCTGAGCTTAGGGCTTTATATAGTGCACCCCTCAATACACCACCTGAAGCTACTCATCAAGCACTCCTTAAGGGAGAAGAGTTAGTACCTACCAATCATGTTGAATCTTCTATAGGCATATGTATTTTTTATGAATCTATTGCTTTCACTTGTTGTACGCCATGCCATCCGGTTATATATGATCCTTCTTATTCTTCTTCTGATATGCCACCTGATGTTTTAGATCCTTATCATTGATTAATTATTAGGCATTGATTCACAATCTAGTATGCCTCTACCTCTTGATGAGGAACTTGTGTTATTACGGTTCTACACGATTATTGAGGGTTTAGTTTTAAGAACCTTTCATCACGCACTCCATCGTTCATCTAGCACACCTCAATCATTTCTTGATGACACACTCTTTCTTATGTGGCTCATACTTGACTGTTGAGGGGTCTTATTACATGAGCCTATCCATCCACGCGGGGGGAATCGTTAATCCTAGTCCTCCTATTTTCATCACCTTATCCTATTTCGATTATATTACATTTTCACATATTCATTACGATACATTCATCTATTTCCACATTTATTCTTTTATCACCATTATGCTACTTACATTCTACATATTTTATTCATCTCCTATTTCATTGTTTACATCGTTATCTACCTTATCATTCACCATACATATTTTATCTACCATTACTAACATCATCATTCATCACATACAATAAAAATACACATGCTAAGACAATAACCATAAGAACCATACAATATATGTTATATCGCAAAGGCAACAAATATCAACATCGATATCATATATATATATCAAAAATAGAGGTCCATACATATATCGTTCATACAATCATCATCCCAAAAATATGTTTCATCACATGGGGGAAAGGCCCCTACATCATATACAATCATCAGTATCAAACCTCATCATCATTATCACTCTCATGTAATGTGAGAGCCTTAGAACTAGATGGCTCACAACCAATGCAAATGCTGCGCATTTCTTTGCCCGAAACTTCTCCACTTATCTTCATAACATCGCAATCTCCATGTTCTACTCTAAGGCGATGCTACAAATCTACATATTATGTAAACATGTCCTAGGCCAAGGGACCTCCACCTACTGCCTCTCAGGGGTGCTTTGAGTCTCCTTAGGTGCCTTTTCCCTCTCACTAAGAGCACTATAGATGTCTTCTCTACTATGGCTATTGGCTCAAAAATGGGCATGCTCGCCTGCAATGTTATCCACACGCTCTAGTATCCCTCCGCATAGCACATCACTAGGCACATTCTGCGTCAATGTGTGGATCAATGTGTCTATTATCAATGACCAATAGACATCTCCTGCATACACAACATACAACTCCATGTTATTCAAATGCGTACAACACACCATAGACAATTCATTAACCACGATATATACATAAACAAATACTTACGATCCACCACAACCACCACTACGGGGTTAGGGACCCCTCCGTCACTCGCTCTTCTTAGTGGCAACTCCATAGCACCTACAAATATTGGATATAGTAGTACCCACTAATGCACTTTGACCATGCTTGATATTCCTCTCGTGCACCCCGCATCATCTCCATCTATAATTGCTATTGTTGGATCTACCACATCTGACCATTATTGTATCAACTACTCCGCCATGGGCCCTGGCCTAGTACCCACCCTCCTAGGGGCCCTAATAGCTTGTAACCATATGTATGGCTCACGAGGGCACATCCTTAGCCATACTAAACTGTTGTGATACTCTCTCCACTTGAAACAACTCCACTACACATGGAAGTTATCCCTCTAGCCACATGGTCCTCAAAATACATCGCAACTATGTAGCAACCTCAGGCCATCCCCCATAATCATGATATGGCCTCCGACCCCATCCTATCTATCAAATCCCTAAAACTATCCATGTCCATATTCCTACTGTGGATATCAACCCAACATCAAGAATATATCTTTGGCCAATCCCACTCCCCTTATGGCCCTGCAACTACTCTCTCAATACGGCTATGTGCTCATATGCCCATACATGCACGCAGTGTGGTGGCCACTATTCCCCACCGTGCTCATCTTGCGTGAACCGATACAAGTCTTATACATATGGGCCAAAACACACCGCACCCACGTGTATCTCGTCCCATCCTCCTCTAGCCACTGACATATGTCATGCATCTTCATCAAGATGCCTCCACCTCCTCCCTCCATAGCTATACATGATGCAATCATCACTGTGATTAAATTCCACAAGCTGCAGTAACCCTCGGCTCTAATATCGCATACAAATTAATATGGGCCTTGGAAGGTACCTAGTCCCTAAAAATACCATCTAGCCGAGTGCATCGGCGCTCCATATCCACTACCACTATAACCCATACTCTCTCTCCAACCACCGGAAATCGTAGTATGCAATACACATCTTCCCATGTCACCGTCATCTCCCCTATCGGCTACTATAATGTGCATGTGTATACACACCATCTCTTGCACAATACGGTCAACATGGACATATTATGGGGCACATCCCCATTAGTGATATATGTCATAGGCCATCCCGGTCTAACACATCCCACTCATCATATGAAAAACCAAACCCCAAAGAACGTGCTCAAGTGTCAACCACCATAGAACTCCATCAAATGGATATCTCTCTCCACAACACCAAATAACAACAAATGTTGTGTTAGAACACCTTACACATGGTGAAATACAACTCTTCAACATACTAGAAACACATTTCTTCATAATATGTACAAAATCAAAAAAATTGGACCAAGTTGCCCGGATGCAAAGACTGGCGCCCAGGCAGGACACTAGCGCTTGGTTTGGGGTGCTTCGATCCCAAGGGTCACTAGCGCCCTTACTTCTTTTGTCTGGGTCCCAAATCTTTGAGAAAATCAAAACCCTAAATCTTCAAAAATCAACTAAAATTCCTAGTAGACCCTACATTTTTTTGTAAAAATTATGCGATTACCAACTCTTCTGTAGTGCACATTCATAAACAACAAGTTTTAACACCAAATTTTTTAAAATACATTCAAAATTTAGAAACTGAGAATTTAGTTAATGCATGTGAAATCTTATCGCAATCTCATGATCCCTATCAATTTTTTTTTATCGATGCGTCACAGGGTCAATGGTAAACTCAAGAGGGGTAAGTTTCATATAAATAAATAGTATACATTAAATATTTCATGTACGGGTAAATGCACCAAGTTGGGGAGCCAAAAGGGGGTCTTAAGTGGACGTATTTTTCTAAAAACTAAAAACTTCAACAACACGAGTTTTTCAAAAAAATTTACACTCAAAATTGGAAGATGTTGTAGAAATATGAATCGTAGCATTTTGAGTCTAGTTTCTAGGATACTAAATTTTATTGAAAATGGCTATGTTTAAGTGGGTAAAACAACTAAAATACCAACATGTGCTCATGTTTTTGTTAAAAAACACAATAGAGTGACTTTCATGCCCCCACCATTTTTGAGCACCATTTAGTATTTTAGAAAACCCTTTGGTAGAAAGATAGCTAGGAGCATCTAGTTTGTGTTAGATTTTTTAAAAGTATTTTTTTATTCATGAGTTTTCTAGTACACATAAATTTTATGTTTTGAAAAATAACTGAGACTACGATCGTGGACCCCTAACTACCTAAAAAATATCAAAAATTAGATTTTGTTTTTGAAAATGTATAAAATAATGCCTAGTTTGTGATATTATAATTGTTTTTCAATTTCTATGAGCCAAAAAAGACACATGATGAAATATAGACATATTTAAACTTAAAAAAATAGCTATAAAAGGCATAGTTAGAAAATAAATAATATGGAAACCTTATATTAGTGAGAAAATTTGAAAAATTATTTTTTAAAAAGAAGAAACTCTACTTTATGTCGTGATATAATTTTTTTAAATGGATTGATTGTTTTATTTTGATTTATCATAGAGGAAGTGGCATTTTTACATTTTCCTACAAAAACACGTTTTTGTGTTTGTGCGAGAAGTCCACGCCTCGGGGTTGGGGATCAAAGCCGGATCCCAAGCCTTGAAGCGTGTGCTGGAAAAAGTAAAAATCATAACGTGTATGCGTTATGCTTTGTTTATATATTGTGTCCCCCAACGTCCCTTTTATTTATAGCAAACATAACGCAAACACGTTATGCTTTGGTGAATCCCAAACCTAAAAATTTAAAATGTGATCGCATTATAATAGATGCGTGACGTTTTTTTTTATTTGTTTAGGTTTTTGTCCACTTTTTTCGCCCCCGGCTTCGTGCACTTACCTATACAAAATTTGAAGTAACAAGAAAAATTCCCCAAAATTTAATAAATTTTAAATTTTTACCTCGGTTAGTGGATCTACGAGATGTTATGGTAGTATCTACAAGCAGCCTCCACATCTACATATGTGGAGGAGTCTCTCTGCGATCATAAGATATACAAAAACATGTATAGATCAATATTAATCTACATGACTACCACATAGTAAAGCATAATCGACACATATGAGACTAATACATATTAATTTACTAATAGTAATGCTTGAACCAAGGATTCTAGGTTTAATGATATTCTAGGAAGCTTCAATGTTACTCAAGTCTCCAAAATTTCTACAAGAGTAGATACACAACCTGAACTTCCATAATTAGAAATAAAGTGTAAAGAGAAACTAACCTACGTAAAATTCAAGTGAGGCAGCGGGCCAATAGCCTTAGTGCCCGGAGTAGATAATGACCTATTAGGCTCCTGCGTATAAAAGACAAACATATTAATATGTACATGTACACGTGAAACATTATAATAATAAAAGTGTAATCAAATGAAATTTGAAATGTAAGTACAACTTGAAACTTACATTTGTAACACACCCAGCTGCAATAGCTAGCATGTTGACACCGGATGTGTCCTTCACCGGCTCTTGCTATTTAAAATAAAATAAAAATAGTTTTTACATGTATGTACATGATGTAATCAAATACATATATATTAAAATCTCAAATGAATTAAACTATTGTGTGTGTGTGTGTGTGTATATATATATATATATATAATATTTATTTGACATTTACCTGTGAAAGACCAAGATCATTTGCACCAAGTTCAAAAACATCCGCCATCATCTCATCTAGAGAAAATAAATCATGTGATCCAAAAAATGATGTCTCGCCGCAGTGCATATGACACCACATGATCCATAGTGGTGTGGTGCGCTAGAATTGACACCTCCACCAACATCACCAGATCCAATCTGGTCACTATGTTGGGTCAAAGTGTCAGTGAGCTCCCTTAATGCATGTAGTGTGTTAATCTCCATAACCTCCTTTATTGTCGGAGGGATAAGCCCTGAAGGTAGTGGGGTTTTGGGGCATGGGGATCCTTGGTTAACCAACTCGTGCACCATGTCTACTCTGTGTAGAGCCACCTCCTCACCCATAAAACTTAGAAAATTCAAAATAATTTGGGACCTCATTAAGCATGAACTCATGATATAATTTCTTCAAAAAATAGAGAGGAACCTCATCATTATTGCATGGTGGATAATCAATAACCATCCACCATCGGTCCCAAAAATTGTTCTTTATTCGGTTATTGTGGCACTAATGGATTGAGAAGCTGTTTGCAAGTAGGTACGTGTGGGCATTGGCTCTCGAGTCAGTAAATAATGTACAAATGTGGTATTTTCCATTTTTTTGTCTTTTACAGCCGCATGGGATAATTTATTAGCATTCCACCACCTACAGTCACCTCTAAAGGTATTCCATCATGTCTATTAGGTTGGTTGTAGAGTCGACTTCACTAATCAATGTTTCCAATGTGTTTGCTAAAGTCATGTGGGACAGATTTATGGCATGATTTTGTCTTATAGTCTGAATAAGGTTCTCAATGGCAATTTTATTTTTTCATATTCTTCCAACGATATCAACTTGTGTTCCTGCTGGTTCCGTGGGGACAAAAGGAGCCATAGGAGGTGGATCTACATTTGGAGGAGGGTTTTGAGGAATGTTTGGATGTTTTTGAGGAATATTTGGATGGTTTTGCAGGATTACGAGCTTGCGAGAAATTGACAAAAATAATTGTATACATAAACAAAAAATTGAAAAACCCATGAAAATCACAAAAAAACCTAAAATGTAAGAAATTTGATCAAAATCGAGGGCTTACCTCTTCATCTTAGCGGCATTGTTGAAAATTTTATGATCCAGAAGTCCGAGGAGTAATTTTTAGGGGGTATTCAAAGCTTGAGTGCCAAAGGTCTAGGAGAAATCATGGTTCGTAGGGGAAAATGGGGAAATGAGGATTCACGGGTCTATTTTTTTGTCTTAGAGGACCGCGATCGCACTTTTAGGTTCGGAAATCACCAAACCTGTGAAAACAATTCCATGATCACGGTTTAAAAATTGCGATCGTGGTACATAAATTTCAGTTTTTATGTCCACTTAATTGTCCACCAACTTGTTGCACTTACCCCGATATTAAGCGATCATAAATGTAATGAAAATCATTTCTTGTTAAATTTGGAAAAATATAGAAAAAAATTCTCTTATGATTAATGTGGTGTAAATTGGCTCTAAGTAGGAAAAAGAGCATGCGGTTATTACATGCGTGAGGTTTTATTTTTATGTTTCCATATAAAGAAATTAAGTGAAACTTCAAAACCTTACATCTTTGAGGACACTAGTTGAATTCTTTTAAGGATTCATGGTACGGTATTTTTAAAATATATGTTTGAGTTTTTGAAAACTTCTATGAACCCTTAAACTTTCAACAATGTTTAGGAAAAAACTCATCTTTATCCCTATCTAAAATTGATGACATGAATATCATTGAAATAGTAGTATCTTTTCATTCTTCTTATATCTCCTCGATATTCTCAAACATATAGTCCTAGAAGATATGTTTGATCCTCTTGTGTGCCACTTTACATGCAAAATAATCTATCAAGCTAGATCTAGATGTATTTTTTCTTATAGAAGAAGGTCAAGCCAAATATTAGTGTTCATTATCTATGGTTAGTTATAGGAATATAAATTCTAAAAAAATAGCCAAATTTGATGGGTCATAATACTTCATCCACAAGTTCCCTATCTATACCATTTGTTATTTTATAAAAATTCAAATTTTGTTTCATAAAAATAAGACAACTAAAAATCATGGAGTAAAGAAGTATCCTTTGTAGACTTTGAATCACACACTTTGGGTATATTTGTAGGTAATGATAACATACCATATTCATATGATTCCTAAGTGAGAAAAGTACCAATCAACCATTTTCTTTGGCCTCTTTGCTTGCTTTCTGGTTTTCTTCTTGGTCTTACACACCTTCTTTCCTAGTCAAACCTTCGATACTTCAGTTTTTCGAGTCTAGACACCACCTTCGATACTATTTATATCACATTACAAATTCCACCTTTATTATGGTCCATATTTCGTGCATATTACCGTAGCTAATACGTGTTACACTTTATTTGAGTCATATCTTGAAGGTTTTAACTCCGACTTACACCTTGTTTGCTGCATTCTTTTTAGAATCCCTCCTACCACCATATGGTATACATTTGACATGCATTATCTCTTTGCATTACAATTTTCTATGTAGTGCATGGGTGTTTTAACCTCTTGCTGTTACTTTCAGCTTAGAGTTCATTTCTTCATCACTCCCTATTTTTCAGAAAGGGGGGCATATTATTGGGGGTCCCCTTATAATCACCCCTTATGTCACCACTGTTCCAACATCTTGAATTCATCACCTTACAATTTATCTTGCAACATTTCATCATAAATCTCCTCTAATGACCTAATCTAGGGGCAACAATCATTGAACATTTCCCAAACATGATCATATTCTATAACCTATTAGTTCCCTCCAAATGAACTAACTTAGGAAAACAAGCGAATAAATATTTTTTACATGACATCTCATCAATTTCTATCAAATTTCCCCTAATGACCTAACCTAGGGGAAATTAGTGAAAAATCTCTCCATGAGTAGCTAATCAAAACAATCAATCAACCAAAATCTATGCATTCAAATCAAATCATTCAAATCCACGAGTAGTCTCCCTAGATGATCTAAATTGGCAATGAAATTCACCACTTCTTTCCTAAATGACCTAACTTGGGATTTTATTCTATATTTCACGTTCGCTTCTAGATGACCCAACTTGGAAGCCATCTCATTCATTATGTGTTTACTTCTTGATGACCCAACCAGGAAGCTATCTATTTCTATTGTGTTCACTTCCAGATGACGTAACTTGGAAGCCTTCTCATTCTCTATCACGTTCACTTCTATATGACCTAACTTATAAGTCTTTACATTATAACAACACATGTAGAGTGGGGCGAGAGTTCCTTTCCCTTTATCACTCCCATATGGGCCAACTATTTAATCAAAATCATTTGGATCCAAAATCACCCTATCTTGATTTGATTCTTTCGCAACAACTAGAACTTGAGGATATAGTTAAAGTTTGAAGAATAACACACTTTTCTCCCTACAATCTTCCTTTGGTGGTAGGACACCCAAATCCTCCAGTCATTCCATTCATACACAAGCATTCGGGTTGGGATCTAATAACTCCCTATCCACATATTTGTTATCAAACCGTGTTCAAAATCATCCCATATCCTAATCATCATTTTCATTTTCCACACTTCATCATGACACTTACACTTTTTGATACGTTGTATGGATCAACTTGTCGATCCATGGTTCAACACGCTTTTATGGTTTAATTGGCATGTTTCTACTATGTATATGCACATTCTTCTACGGCTGGGCTTCTCCGAATTTCTCTTAGTACGCATCTCTATCTACTTTATGTTACCGAGCTTTCCGCTCACCAACATAAAGTGGGGGAAAATGTAGTCACAAAATCACACACTTACTATTACATTAATACCGCTAGGTATGTTATTTTATATATGAATATTGCGTAGTAAACGTATTCACTAGTGACCACTAGTGACCCATTCTTTATTCTTGTTTTCAGTTAGTTGAGTGTCATATTTGTTTTTCCAGTTCAATCATCATTTGTCTATGAGTTTCTAACATCTTTCAAGGTGTCTCAAGTGTCGTAATTTTCTCATTTGTTGTCTTTAGGTCCGTTCTAGGGTGCTTAGGGTTGCACTAGGGCACCCCAATCCATGATATTAGGTGCCCATGTTGTCGTAATTTTTGGTCTTAATTTCTTTGTTTGAGGTCCGTCTTAACAGTTACCCCATGCATTCCCTTATGTTGTAGTCATCAATTTTGGGTCACTAGTTTGAAATTTTAACAAGAGATCCCTATATAAACATAACACACTCACTACATTACGGGAGGACATCTCACTATTAAGGGCATATATCTACTAAGGCAAGGGAATGCATTTAAGCACCTTGTACATCTTCATCACACCTTTGCATAGGGGAAAGGGTTGTATTCTTTCCATTCCATCCACCATTTGCATTTTACATCTAGTTATTGCCCCTTATTACCACGTCATTGGTGCTAGGGAATCCTAGGCACAAAATTACACACACACACACACCTAGAAATACATTGGGCTTGAAAAGTAGTGCAACACTCGGTCATAAGTCCTCTATTTTAGCAAGGAGGTCAGTCTAACCTATTCATATGCATTTTTATTTTTTAGGAATTGATGCTTTGGATTGGGATTTGCAGGTAGATCTACATACATCATTTACAATGACACAAACAACAATATTACAACACTTGTATCTTCATAATTTATTTCCCTTTATTTAGATTCAACGTTGCGGTGAACACTAATTATTTGTATAGACTAGTATTGTCTTGTGGAAGAGGAAGCATTTTTTCATCATCAACATGTTATTGATAGTAGAAAAAATGATTTTTCAACAAAAAACCAACCAAAAAATCAATGTAGCCACTAACTCAAACACGTTGTAACACTAACACAATTTACCCCAAATAATTACAAACCACATCAACTACAAAAGTAATTAACTATCCAAAGTGGTATCAAATGTATCAAATGTTTAGTGCCAAAAATTGGCCACAAAAGGCTACCACTCATGATATAAAATCTGCAAATGTATGGAAGTCTTCATGTATTCATGTTTAGTTCAAATAAAATAGTCCACAAAACACTACCACTCATGATATAAGATTTACAAATGAATATGTACGAATTTGTAACATATTTGAAATGTAGAGATAAAACCTTTAAATGTAATGCTTCATCTATATTCCTACACTTACAAAATCAATCACACCCCTTATCAACATCAACTACAAAGTAATAACTATCCCTCTAAAACAAATAATATATATCATTCAGCGTTCACATTGCATTATACAAATGCAAGTGCTAGTCTTAAAAATGTTATTATTACGTCAAAGGCTTCCCCTTATGGTAAAGGGCATCCAGTTGTTCACATCAAGGGATTAAATTTAACAAATGTTTAGACATTTTTTTGTCTTTTTAGCCTGTAAAATTCAGATTCCCCAAATCAATAGTAGTTTTTTTATTTAAATAGGCATTTGGATGTGAATTGGGTTAGGACTCGGGAGAGAGAAGTTGAAGCTGAAACCAGCGTTGGTCTTCTGCTTACTCTCTAATTTGATCTTGCGTGCTACCTATATATTTTATGGTGCACTTCATATCCTTGCATCTCACATGCCTTTTCCCTGATTCGTTAAACATATTACATGAAAAATGTTTAGGGTTTTGATATTTAAACTTATAGGTTGGGATTGACGGAGCCTTCTTAGCCTGTGGTGGAAGATGATTAAGATGAACAACCAGCCTCAACTGTCATCAAGGTAAGCTCATTGATTTTGATATTTAAATTTACTTTGAACATTAAACCTTTTTTTTCAATGCAAGGGGTTATACGAGTGAATCTCTGAAATCATTAGGAAGTGATGGGGGATTCCGAGTATGGCCATGCAGCAGATGAAGAGCACGAATAAGACACAACCTTCATGACAGGAAGAAATTTACCATGGTGGGAGATCATGTGAAAAGTAATTCCTTTAAAAATTGCCTTTACTTATATTATTCTATATGGAAATTGGGCTAAATCGCATATTATTTTTACATCATTATGCATTACAATCCATAAATCACATAACTGTTACATCTCCTTAATATTTAATCATCTTATGCTATTTTGATTTCCAGAATTTTGTTTGTTTTGCAGTATCCAGACGATAGTTTTATCTGATATTTCTAGGATTGATTGAGTCTCTGACTGTAGTGCAAAAATGTTGATTTTTAATTGTTTTAGTGTGGGCTTTATATATTGTATGTATCTGCATGTTCTATTTATTTTAGGGATTAAATTGACCCATGGACTACACTATCCAAAAGTTTGTTTTAGTTTTTTCACTGTGTAGCTATTTTCTATGTATGATGTTGTAATGGTGGATAAGTTGTTCAAAAGTTGATTTATGGATTAAATATGTCTTGCATTACCAAAATGATGGTTCTTGGTGCTTCATCATATGCTTTTATGTATATTATAGGTATGATGTTTTAATGGTGGTTATGTTGTTTCATAGGATGAAAAACTCTTGCAGTACCCAAAGGGGTTTAAGTTGTTTCACTATCTATTTTATTGTATTTTGTATCTATGATGTTGTAATGTTGTTTTAGCTATTTATGAGATTGACCAAGTCTTGGACTGCAGTACCTAAATTATGTTTTCAATTATTTTACCGTCATCTTTTAAATATTTTACATGTATGATGTTATAACCATATTTATGGTGTTTTAGCTTATTCAATTATTGATTGAGCCTTGAACTGCAATACTCAAATTTTGGATTTCATTGTTTTTTTGTCTAGTTTTATGTTTTTAGATTTCAATTATAAAACAGTGCCTTCCGTAACACCTGAAATTAATTTTTCAACCACTTGTAAGATGCAATAAATAAGTGCAATCAATAAAACCTTGCTTGTAAAAGACTCCTCCTTCGTCCCCGACTGTAATAGTGAGAGAATGATTGTCATGCTTATTAAATTCATTCCCCAACCACTTTCCAACTCTCTTTGAACTAGGCTCGTTTTCCTTAAAAACACCATCAAAGCTTCATCAACATCCGCATTTCTTTATTATTGTGTGTCGTGTTCGGTGTATTAGAGCTGGAGATTTTTTCACCCAACTACCCTTACTTAAAATATAAAATCCTCTTTTTGTGGCGTAGAGGATGTTGAGAAATTTTCAAAAAGTCCAAATTTTTGAAATCAGAGTTCCAGGTCAATAGTTATGCTCATTTGAACTTTGAGATCACGTGTTCCATGCGGGATCTCACAATCATTTAAAGATTTGAGCATTTAAACTTCCTGATGGGCTTCATGATTAATCCTACATTGAATTGACCTACCACCAATCTTTTGCAACCTGGTTTAGGTTCGGAGCCTATCTATGTTGAGCTCCATGTGGAGGCCAAACGCATCACTAGCATCTCCGATTTTCTTGCACCTTTTGAAAGTGTGTCGAGCTGACACGTGGCACCCTTTTTTATTTTTTGCGATTTCGTAATGAGACTTGTTGCACATTAATACAAGGACCCTCTCTTGGTGGGCCCCTTATTATTGACTCCACGTGGAAGTCCCGTAGGGTTTGGAGTTTCACTTTTCCCTCTCACTTTTTGGAATTACGCCAAGATGACATGTGGTTCCTTCCATGACTCTTCTACTTTTCCTAAGTTGACCCTCTCTGGGATCTACTTTTCATCATGATTTGGATAAGTTTCTTCCCCCTACTACTGGAAGCTTGACTCTTTTTGTATCATTTCGATATTCTCGGGACTAATTTTATTAATCCAATAGGAATTTTCTTGTTATCTAGTTTAAGAGGGCGGTGGAGAAAATTAGATAACATTACATTTATAAGCCCCCTTTAAACAAACGGATGTCGCGAGAGGAAGCATTGGAGGTTCTTTCAATTATTCTTTAACATTTTCAAGTGAACCTATATCATCAAATTTAATGCCAATTTTTCCTACATGAATGACTTCTAGATTGATTCACTTTTATAAATCATTATCTCGGGGACAACCTCCTTTCACAAATTAGGCCATCCCTTTAGTATAACTATAAGTATTTAGAGATCTCAATTCTTGGGACTAAGGAAGTAGTAACAAACTTACTGGTTTTGGAGGAGCTGCAGGAGGGTTCCCGTCTTTTCTGTTATCTACTTCTTTCTTAGAAGCATCCCCTTTAGAAGCAACATATGATTTCTCTCCTTCAGGCTTATTTTCTGTAGAAGGTTCCATTTTTGCCTTTAAACAAGTCTGGATGTCGCAGAGGAAGCATTACAAGTTCTTGCAATGATTCTCTAACATTTTACAGTGAACCTATATCATCAAATGTAATGCCAATTTTGCCTGCAGGAATGACTTCTGGCCTGATTCGCTTTTCAAAATCATTGTCTGGGACAACCTCCTTTCACAAATTAGGCCATCTATTTAGTATAACTAGAAGTATTTAGAGATCTTAATTCCTAGGACTAAGGAAGTAGTAACAAAATTATTGGTTTTAGAGGAGCTACAAGAGGGTTCTCATTTTTTATCTGCTTCTTTCTTAGAAGCATCCCCTTTAGAAGCAACATATGATTTCTCTCCTTCAGGCTTATTTTCTGTAGAAGGTTCCATTTTTGCTTCGTCCTTCCCATTTGTTGGGTCTGAAGCAAAACATTTGCAACATAGAAATAGAGAAGGAAGATGAACATCTCAACATCTTTAACAATGGTAAATGTATTCCAAGGGTGAGAACAAAGATCAAATTGGTCCAACTTGTGGAGTTTCTCCATTAGATTCCATTTGTAGTGTGTCTTTGTTGCCTATCTCTTACACTCAAAAAATTCTTGGTCTATATGCCGAACTATGTATTACATCAAATAAAATGTATATAGTGGAAAAATAAAAAATCTTATGAAATTTACTAGAGGGAAACAAGATTAGAGAGAAACCTTTGGGAAGAAATAATAAGCCTTCCACCATGGTAGTTGGGCTCCTCTGTATTCATGAGGTGATGGGATATGGCAGAGACCACAATTTCCTCAATATCTATAAAGAAAAATTGTTGGTTTAGAAAGGAACACTTGAGGTGAAGTACAAGCCAATGCCACTCACACCATTTGAAGAAAAGAATTCCAGAAAATATCACAATTACTAAGAAGCACTGTGTCGCCAAAGAAAATGCTACCCAAATCATCACATTCAATGTCATTTGCTGCAAGAACCTATTAAAAAGAAAGACAAGTGCATGACAATGACCATTATCAACAGTTCATTTCAAGGATAGATTTTGCACTGCCAGTCCACCACCATAAATGATGTTGAAAACTGAAAGATGCATTGGATAATAAATTTGTTGCTTTCTTATGTGGTAATGGACTATTTTCAACCTTTACCTTTGAAACATGGGTCTTGTTGTCCTAGAATTGGATTGCTTTCATGTATTCTTCAAGTCATCAACTTTTGTATTTTCTTCGGGTGGCTTTATGTCAATGTTGTATGGTAACAATAATGACATTTTCTCATCATTTTCTAAATAGATTTTTTTTTAAAATCCACAACTCTAGAACCTAGAATAAGAACTGGTCCAAAAAGTTGCTTTATCATTTTAAGAAACCATAAATAGGTCTTTGGTCCTCTGAACATGATTCTCTCTACAATATGCAAATACATAATCACGGGAATTGTCCTTGAGAAAGTAACCAAAACCTACACAAATTGTCAAAAGAAATTAGTGCTGGTGATGGAAATTGACAATTGATTAGATGAACTAGATAAAGCACTAGTTTTCTTTATAACTTCACCTTGTAAAGAGAGTGTATAAGTAATTTTTCATCAAAAGCTAAGGAAATTTCTCACTTTATTAAAGAAGTTGCAACCAAAATTCAGAGTTTATATTGGAAGATTTATAGTCTAGTTATTAATCTCCACTCCATAAGATACAAATGTTCAAATAAAGTACTTTGATTTGTAGGAGGTCATAGATGACCCAAGTCTTGAAAGATTGGTTTCAAATGCTAAGTGACTTCTACTATTTTGAAGGCTACTTGAACCATCAAAATCCCTTACATTTAAGAAGCATAATTCCATTGGAATAACAGTTAGTAAACAATCCTAAGCATCCAATAATTGAAAGGTGTTGTTAACATTCATAGATAGAAAGCATAGTTTTTGGGATATGGAATCCTTATATACCTTGATTTTTAATCTAGCCTACTATTTTTGCCAAAGAGTGCTTGCAAGAAAACCAAAAAAATAACGTGATTTCTTTTACATAGTAATAATAAAAATTAGTATTAATCCATCTTATAACCAAAATTCAACATGTGTAGAGAGGTATCCAAAACTTGTAAGTTGGTAGTCATTATATTTTTATGAAATATCCCTTGTGGGATACCACTTAAATAACACAAAATATTGAAAAATTGCAGCCAAATAAAATACTGACTTTTGCAGATTTTTACCAGTTAGGGCAGCAAATTGAAGAAAATTAATAACTCCCAAAATATCCACTCAAATCACTTGAAAATTTAAAGAGAGCATGCTAATATTATAAAGAACATAAGAAAACTATTTTTGGAAATTTTCAGACAATATAACGCTGTCAAGAAAATTATAGTGGGCCCTAAACAATTGGAAAACTTCTAAAATTCATATCTTCTCGAATACAAGTGCAAAAACTATGAAATTTTTGAAATAACATTAAAAAATATAGAAGATGATATTCCAACCCTCAGATATGAAAATATCTAACTAGAAACCTCCAAATAAAGGCTGTAATCTCCAAAACAAGTCTCCTTTTTGGTAGATGCTCAAAACCCCTTTGAAATCCTCAAGAAATGATGCCAAACCCTTTATTTATTGCTGATGTAAGTCTGATATGAAAACAAACTGATTATTTTCACCAATTATCTCAAAAACCTCAAAACCCTATCTCTAAAACCTCTGAAAATATCTCTGTAAATTAGCCTTGAAAACAACTCCAAAATGACAAGCTAGGGTAGATCTTTCACTACCAAAGAATGCCCTACTAGCTAGGGATGGATCTCTCACCACCGAAGCTAGGGTTCATATGGGATTTCACTCCACAAGCTATAGATTTACAAACAACAGTTGCACATGAAAGGAGATAATTAGGTATGCAAGAATCCCTTTCCTTTCTTCCCCAACTCCTTATAT
This sequence comes from Taxus wallichiana var. yunnanensis, assembly GCA_018340775.1. NCBI lineage: Eukaryota > Viridiplantae > Streptophyta > Pinopsida > Cupressales > Taxaceae > Taxus > Taxus wallichiana. The sequence continues at coordinate 344,791,883 of CM031240.1, read as the reverse complement.
AACTTCTCCAAGGCAAAAGAGCCCCAATAAACCCTAGTCGCATTTTTCCCTTGGAAGGGATGATAAAATAAAAGTAACTTAAGTTACTTTTCCTTTTTAAGTTTCCATGGTCCAAAAGTTACCCCCAACAAAAATTAGAACATTAGTACCATGTGGCCCCTTCCTAATGACAAAACGTAACATCTAGTCCTTCCAAAACACCTTTTTGCATATGTCAATGAAGAATTATAACAAAATGGACTAGATATTCATACCCAATAGCTCCCAGTGTCCAAAGCCCCTTGGGTATGACCAAGGCTTGGACTCGAATTGGCCCTTAGGCCTTTGGCATAGGAAAGGGGACATTACAGTCCTCCCTTCCCAAATTTTGCTTGTCCTCAAGCAAATGCAAATTAGGATGTTGCAAAATTTTCTCTCCCTCCCAAGTAACATCCTCAAGTGGAAATCCCTTCCATCGCACCAAATACTCGATGATCACTCTGCTCCTAAGCCCCCTTTGTCTCTCTTCAATAATGGATTCTGGTTCTAACACCAACTTCCCCTCCTCATCTAGTGGTAGAAACTCTATAGATGGTACAATATGCTATCTGAGTGCCTTCTTAAGGCATGAAACATGGAAGACATTATGTATCTTACTGTGCTCAGTAGCTCTAGCTCATATGCAACTACCCCAACTCGACGAACTACCCGGTATGGACCATAAAACCATGGTTTCAATTTCTCTGCACCCTTCTGCTTCAATGAGGACTGCCTATATGGCTATAAATGTAGGAATACTAGATCCCCAACCTCAAAATACCTCTCTATCCTATGCCGATCTGCATATAACTTCTATTTATTTCATGCCTTCTAAATGCTCTCTCGAGATCCTTCGAATATCCTTGCTCTCCTGTAACCAATCATGAGCTTTGGAAGCTCGGATATCTGTAATACCAGATCCACAAATGTCATACCATCGTACCCATACAAGGCTTGGAAAGGAGTCATACCTATGCTCATCGATAGGTGGTATTGTAGCAATACTCACCCATGTGTAACTATATAATCCATACCCGTTGATGTCCGACACATAACTCCGTAAGTAGCCCTCTATCCACTTATTGACTATCTTCGTCACGTGCATCTATCTATGGGTGGTAGCTAGTGCTCGGATTCAACTCCGTACCTACTAGTTTGAAGATATCCTACTAAAATGTGCTCATGAATATCTTGTCCCTATCATTGATAATATTTTTAGGCAACCCATGTAGCCTAAAAATACTGTGTAGAAGATTTGGGCCACATCCACAGCATCATGCCCCTTGGGTAGGGAAAATAAATGAGCATACTTAGTTAACTGATCAACTACAACATAAATACAACTATGCCCATACACCAAGGGAAGCCTTTGGAAAAGTCCATAGATATGCTTTCCCATTTTTGTTCAAGAATCGGTAGAGGTCAAGTAATCTTGCTGGAAAAGAATTCTCGATTTGGTTTACTAGCAAACCATACACTCTCTCGACATGATTAAGGACATGGTCCTTGATCCCCTTCCAAGTAAATATCTCCTTGATAAACCTATATGTTTTGAAATACCCAGGATGCCCATCTAGTGGTGTATCATGTATTACTCAAAGGATCTTCTCCTTCATTTTGGATCCTAGTACAAGGAAAATCCTATCCTTGTAGAAAATGAGATCATCCACTACTCTGTATCGGTCATCCTATATAATACCATCCATGATCTCACATGTAAACTAATTTTTGGAATACTCAACAAGTATATGAGCCTTCCAATCCGCTGAAATCTCAGACATATAACTAAGCATAGAAGTGAGGTAAGGCCTCCTAGATAAAGCATCAAAGCAACAATATTATTCTTACCTCTAGTGTACTCTATGTCAAAGTCATATGTTTGTACCTTGTTCACCCATATTTTAGGTGATCATTGAGCTCCTTCTGTCCCAAGAAGAACCTCAAACTGTTGTGATCCATATGAACCATGAATTTTCTTCCCACAAGGTACTGTCTGAATTTGGCCAAAGCATGCATAATGGCCAACATCTCCTTGTCATAAATTGAATACCCTCTCTCCATGGGTTTCAATTTCTGACTCTCATAGGCAATGGGATGCCTACCCTACATGAGAACTCCTCCAACACCCTCTCCGATGCATCACACTCTAGAATATATGGGTGGGAGAAATCTGGTAATGCAAGAATGGTACACGAACTCATCACTTCCTTGAGGTGATCAAAAACCTGTTGTGTTGCCTCTGACCAAGAAAAATCCCCCTTCTTGGTCAAAATCAGTCAATGGAGCATTCAACCGAGAGAAATTCTTCATGAACCTCTTGTAGTATGTGCACAACCCCACAAATCCTCTCAAATGTGTCAATGTCCTAGGTGGCGGCCAATCCAGAATTTCCCATATCTTCTCTCTATCCACCTTCACTGTACCCCCACCAATCACATATCCCAAGTATAGAAGTTTGGTCATGCCAAACTCACACTTAGAAGCTTTCGCATATAGTGAATTAGCTTCTAATATCCCCAATATCTCACCAAGGTTCTTGATATGGTCCTCCCAAGTCCTGCTGTAGACTAAAATATCATCAAAGAAAACCAATAAAAACTTCCATAGGTGGTGGTTGAACACATGATTCATGCAAGACTGGAATGTAGCTGGAGCATTAGATAATCTAAAGGCATCACCAAGAACTCAAAGTGATCATAATGGCATCTAAAAGTTGTCTTATGCACATCTTGCTCCCTGACTTTGATATGATGATATCCAGATCACAAATCTATTTTTGAAAAATAGATTGCACCATGTAGATCGTCAAGTAACTCATCAATGTGTGGTACGGGATACTTGTTATTTATTGTCTTCTTATTCAAGGAATGGTAGTCTATACACATCCATATGGTCCCATCCTTCATCTTCACCAATACCACTGAAGAAGCAAAAGGGTTGGAACTCGGTCTAATATGCCCCATATCAATGAGCTCATGTATAGTCTTCTCAATCTCATCCTTAAACCATTTAGGGTGATGGTAAGGAGAGGTAACCACCGGTCTAGCATCCTCAAGCTCAATCACATGCTCAAATCCCCTATATGGAGGTATTCCTAGAGGTATGTCACCAAAACGCACTATGTCTGTCCAATAAGCCATGTAAGTCCACATGATACTCCTATTATCCATCCTCGATTTCTTTGTCGAAACCAAATAATGTGCTACCCAATCCACCCCATTTTACCTATAAATCCTCTCAATCCTCTTGGCCGTAACAACTCGGGGTGCCTCAAAAAGTAAGCCCTTCAAGATCACATTTCTCCCTTCAGACTTAAACTTTAGCTCCATCGTTTGGAAGTTAGTTTGAAACTCACCAAGGAATGGAGCCACCGTACTCAAACACTATATTGGTCTCTCCAATACCAACAATATAGAAATCATCTCCAGTAACTTTATAGTTACCCATCGTGATGCTCAATTGGGCAATCTATCATGTGCATCTCTTAGAATCTCCATTGGCTATAACCACGTTGAAGCCCTCAAACTCCTCTGTCTGTAACCCTCACCTCTCAACCAATGAGGCATCAATAAAGTTGTGGGTTTCCCCACTATCAATGAGTACCACTACTCGTTGTCCGTAAAACTCCCCTAACTCTGAATGCCTTGTACCTTGGGGTACTAGACAAAGTGGCGATAGTCTCCTGGGGAAAAGTCTCACTATCCTGCTCAACACCCACACTATCTAATGCCTCATCATCATCATCCTCTAATCCCTGTGTGTCCAACTCCTCATCACCATCACTCTCCTCAAATACCTCTATGAATTGGGCCTTCCCTCTACCCTTGCAATCATGTCCTGGAACCCAAGGTGTGTGGAAATCGAAACATAGTTTCTTTCACCTCAAATCATCTTTGTCCTCTCTAGATACAAATTGTCTCCTAGTTTTATTTTGCCTAGGTGGAGGTACCTTTGGCTACAAACCATCGGATATAGAAAGGAAACTCTTAGGCTACACTCAAGGTGGAAACCATGACTTAGGAGTGGATAACTCTAACTCACGAGCTCTCCTAATAGCCTCATGCAAAGAAAAAGGCTTAAATGCCTTCACAAATCCAATGAGAGAGTCTTTCAAACCTCGCTATGAATAGGAAATCAACCTCATCTTCATAATATCAGGTACCATGACCGATAGTCTCTAAAAATATGCAATATACTAATCCAAGGAACCGGTCTACCTCAAATGATTCAACTCTCTAAAATACCTGTCGAGGTCCCTCCTATCAAATCTACTCACTAGCCTCTGTGTGAACTCGTATAAGCCATGATGTATATGTTTCCTGTATAATCAACCCATGATGCCACTAAACATGAGTGTCTCCCTAGAGATGTAAGATTGCAAATTAATTTCATCTTCCTCACGCATAGGATTCAAGTCAAAATATGTCTTCAACTTCCTAACCTAAGACTATCGAGTACACTTCTTAGAACCATCAAAGTGCGGAATAGTATGGTGTCAAAAGCATCTCGAGTTCTTCATCTTTTCCATCATTAGATAGTTCTAAAATTCTAACTTCGACCAAACACAAAAAGTTGTTTTCTCGGTATCAAAGATCTCAGAGACAGAAAGATAGACCCTCTCGAGTCATCAAAAATTCTAAATTGGACAAATAAAGCTGTAAAAAATGTCCATGATAGATTATAGTCACAGGAGTCTATATTAGCTGAAATGGAAAAGACCTTAAAAGCTATTGAGCTAAACCAAAAAGGAGATGTATTAGGAGCACTAAAGTTATTGAATTCAAAAATAGATGATGTAAACCAGTCTGTAAAAAGAATAGAAAGTCATGTATAGAATACTAATACCATTGTATCTACTGGTGTTCCTAAAATCTTTACTCAAAATGTAATAGAAATTGTTCAACCTCTTGTAGATCATACAGTTGGTATTAAGAGTGATGTATCCTCAAAATTAGGAACCACTCACAAGATGGTACAGTCCAATCTTTTGCAATTACATGAGTCCACTGAGCACATAAATCATAAGATTGATGTTTTCCAGAGATTGATCGAGTCCTTTTCTCCAATCATAGTTCCCCAAATAGAACAAATCTTGGATAATACCAAGAAATCTGAAGAAAAAGAAGGTGATTGGTCTAATACTGTATCTTGGAAGCAAGTCTCTGAGTTTGTTGGAACCTCTTCCTAGCATAAAGATATTCTATCCCAATACAATCCATTATTCTATCCAAAAGATGATAAGAAGCCAATAGGTATGGTTAAAATTAAGCCAGAAGAAGCTAAAGGAATGATTATTGGAGAAAATTCTAATCCAAAGCTAGAACCTTTACAAGGAATGGCCGAGGTACGACGCTTTAGCCTAATTGGTATATAGTAGAAGGCCGTACCACGAGAATAAATAAAAGAAATGGTGCATGGAATGATAGGATGGGGTAATTCTCAGTTAGAAATGTATAAAAAGGATCCCCATGCAATAGCTTCAGCAATTGCAAATGGATTTGTAGGGATTATAAAAGAATGGTGGGATATTGTTCCACATCAATCGAGACATTCTCCAGAGTGGATTTATGGGTTTAATATCTGCAATCATAAAAGAATTCATAGGAGATGTAAATAATAATAAGTTTTAGAATACTTCTTTGTTTTTAAGAGCTAGACTTTGTGATATGTCTAGACTAAAAGAATATCAGTGCTATATGTAGAAATTGTATTATAATTCTGGCAACATAAATGATCCTACTATGAGATTAAGATATGTAGAATCTTTTCCTGCATACTTTGCTACAGAATATAAGAAAGCCATGCATGGGAAAAATCCAAATGAATTAAGTTTTGGTGCAATAAATCAGATTATTGATGAAACTAATGCAAGGCTTTGCAGAGAAAAGTATGAAAGAAAGGAGGCCATAAAAGTTGAGAAGACACTTGGCCATAAGTTTTGCCAGATGTTTGACAGTGACCCATTCGGTTGTGATGCAAATAAGTCCCATAAAAAGAAGGTATGTAAAGATTGTTCTTCTTTTTTAAAGGGGAAGGGTCAGAGGAAGTTTAAGAAGTATAAAAAATTTGATAATTCTTCTGCATATAAAAGGCCATATAGAAAATATGTTTTCCGAAAAAAGAAATATGTAGGAAAAAGGAAGAAGTTTGTTCCTACTTGTTTTATATGTAAAGGAAAACATTATGCCACTGATTGTCCTCAGAAAAATTCAGAGAAAGGAAAAGCTAAAGTAAATACTCTTGCCGCAAGGTATATCACAGAAGATAAATATTGTTTAATCGGTGATTCGATAAATTTGTTCCTAGATATTTCTTATCAATCTCCTGATGAGGATTTTCAGATTAATATTGTACAACATACTGATTCTGATAGTGATAGTACTTGTTCTGGATATGATTCTTTACCATCATTGTAAATATGGTGGTTTCTGTAAATATGAATGCTAATTTTCCACATCCTTTCGATGCCTCTATCTTCTGAACTTCTTCTCAAGTAGTTACAACTAGACAAAGTGAATATGAATATTGTCCCCATGGGACACTACAAGAAAAATATTTCTTCAAAATAAAGTCAGAGAGTTGGAAAACAAGTATTTCCAACAATCGAGAATAGAGCAAGAAAGAAAGATCAGAAATGCAGAAGAAGAAGAAGAACTATTTTGTCAAGAGGAACCATACTCTCCAATCCCATCAAGACCTCCATTTCAAGGAAGAATACATCAAAGACAAACCCCTTATAGAGGAAGAGGAAGAGGAGATATAATAAGAGGTGGAAGAGGAACTCTTCCACAAAGAATCTTTCCATTCCTTTTCCTAGAAGAAAAGGAATCAAAACAATATTAGGAACCTGATGTCAATCGGCTTGGTACAGAGGTAAAATCTCCCGAGCCTTTGAAGGCATGGAGAAGGAGAAGAATTTAATTTCTCCAAAATGTTATATCTAAAGCCACAAATGAGTATAAAAACTCATTGAAGAGGAAGAAAAGAGAAAGAAAGAAGCAGAAGCTGATGAAGATCTAGAAGAAGCCTATCAGCAGATTCTTCTACAAGAAGCACAAGAAGAAGTCTCAAGCGAGTTGACTTGAATCAGAGGTATGCACTTTGTTAAGTGTACCCAAAATCCTTTCATATCCATCACTATTTGCATCCCTAATATAAAGCCATACTCATTAGATTCATTAGATGCAATGATAGATATTAGTATGATCGAATGAGATACATTAGCATGATTAGATCTGACAAAAAGAAGTTGGCAGATATGTGGCCTATTCTGCTGGAATGAAACTTATTTGAAAATCCATTTTCATAAAAAAGAAGTTGTCTGGCCTTAGGTGTAGATGCTTTACAGGATTGCGGAACCTTTAGTTTTAGCAAAGACTATATTTTTCCCTGTTCAATCCTGATGTAAAAATTCCTAGAAAGTATACCTTTCAAACAATAGTCCCTTTGTCTGAACATAAGAAAGAATCTAACCATGATTGGATTCATAAATCTATTTCTTTATGTAAATCCAATATTGATGACATTGTTTCAAAGATCAAAAAGGATCTTTGCTCTGATAATCCACATGCTTTTATTTCTAGAAAAAAGCATGTCTGCTCTCTTGATTTACAGATTTTGAAAGACAAAGAAGGCAATGAAATTGTGCCTAAATTCAAAGCACATCACAGAGGCATGATTCCCTCTGAAAGAAAAGAATGCCATGAAGAGATCAAGAAATTACTACAAGGTGGTTTCATTCAAGAATCAAATTCTCCATGGGCATGTGCAGCCTTCTACGTCAATAAAAGAAGTGAGCAGTTGAGACAAAAGAAAAGGCTAGTTGTTGACTACAAGCCTTTAAATAAATTTGTTTCTATAGTTCAACATCCTATTCCTACTAAGGATGATTTGCTTGCCCGAATCAAAGGTTCAAAAGTCTACAACAAGTTTGATTTAAAAAGTGGATTCTAGCAGATTTTCCTGAAACCTGAAGATACTTACAAAACTGCTTTTGTTGTTCTGGAGGTCAATATGAATGGAAGGTACTTCCTTTTGGTTTAAAAACTTCCCCTTCAATCTTTCAAAAGAAAATGGATTCTATATTTGGAGATCTTTCAGAATTCTTATTAGTATATATTGATGATATATTGATATTTTCAAAATCTCCAAAAGATCATCTTGAGCATTTAGAAAATTTTATGATACAGTTTATAATAATGGTTTGTGCCTATCTCCTACAAAAATGGAGACATTCGAGATGAAATAGATTTCTTAGGCATCAAGATCAAAGATGGATCCATTGAGATGCAAAAGCATGTAGTATCTAAAATCCAAGAATTTCCAGATGAAATTAAAGAAAAAGAACAGCTACAGAGATTTCTTGGATGTGTTAACTATGTTGCAGGATTTTATAAGAATATTGTTGCAGATAGGATTCTCTTGAATAAAAGATTGAAGAAAAATGCTCCAGCCTGGACTGAAGACATGACACAAGCTGTCAAAAGAATAAAGAAACAGGTCTTGGACCTGCCCTCTATGTCCTTGCTTGGACAAGGAATAAAGATCATTGAGACTGATGCCAGTGAGAATTATTGGGGTGCCATTTTAAAAGAAAGAAGAGAACAATAAAGAAAAGGTATGTAGATATGCTTCTGGTTCTTTCCAAGGATCTGAGTTGAAATATCATTCAACTCATAAAGAAATTCTTGCTGCCAAGAAAGCTATCAAAGCTTTCTTATTTTTATTCAAAATGAACATTTTATTTTGAGATCGGATCTAAAAGATTTCAAGGCTAGACTAAACAGTGGTGATCTGGAAAATAAGACTGCATTCAATAGAATGCAGAGATGGGGATTATGGTTCGACAATTTCAGTTTTGATGTCGAACATATAAAAGGAAAAGATAATTCTCTCGCTGATTTTGCAAGCAGAGAATTAAATCAAACCAGGAATGTTAATGTTACTCAAATCTTTCATGAATTTGTGGAAAGCATCTGGAAGACTGAAACTTGTCAAAATTATTTAGAATCAAAGAAAAGGTGTGACAATACTATGTCTTGGGAAGCTCAACATTTTCTTCTTTCCAGAGGAATTATATCAGTATCACCTTATCAGATGACAGAGGTTGCCTACAGATTTGTGGATCCAGAAGTACCTACTTTTGAGTTTCATACAGTACAAGACCCCATGGTTTTCTACACTCTACATTGGCAATGGCGACATTCCAGATATGTTGAACCTGCTAATGATAACAGGCCCATTGAAGGATTAAGGTTAAGACAATTGGTCCCTAGACCAAATACTCTGTGGAGATTTGATTTTTCAGACTCTGGCCAGAAGGACATCCGTTGGAGAATGATATTTGGAACCGGCCAAGTATTCCTGGTGATAGGCAATACATTGCTAACCATTTTAAATATTTTCTTTTAAAGTATTTGCCTACTAAAATTTCTCGATAGTCCTTTATTAAATGTCTCTCAGACACTTTGCGTAAATATCCGATTAATTATAAAATAAATTGGTATGTTAAAGTCCATTATTATTTGAGGACTAATATCTTTCAGGGACATCATGCAAATCCAAATGGTCAATTATGGAGAAGAATTATTCTCCACCACACCATGAATATACATCCTCCTGCTCCTGGCCATTTCCTGAGGATTCCAAACCAATACATTTTCCCAATAAGGCGTCATCTCAACAGGAACAAAGATGGAACTGCTTCTTTATCCAGAGAATGGTATGAACGCCACACTCGGAATCTCTAACTTCCAGAAAGAACTGATGAGATATCTACCTCATCAGATGATGATATCGGTCCCAGTGTATAGTATAGTCCTTAGTAGCTATGACGACAGGCTTGTTTTCATTCATAAATAAAGCAAGATAAGATTCTCTTTTGATCTTATCAAAAGCATGGTGGACCTCCCCACTTTCCAAAGGTGTTATCATGAGCGGCGTGTACTCATGCGTGTCTTCCTACTTTTTCAAAAGCAGGAATCTTTTACTTACCTAGGTAATTGGTTCCCGGTTTCTAGGCTGCCCATTGATCCAAAGAATGAGTCCCTTATATTCCTATAAATAGGCATGTCTAGTCTCATACAAAACACCGGAAGAAGATCATTGGAGCTTATGTGGAGTTCTAGAGTCAAGAAAGTTGTAAGTTCGAGTCTTAAGCATAATTCTTAAGTTTTGCAATCTGTTTAAAGCTTTGTCTCAAGTAATAGAAGTTTTATTTGGCATAGATAAAATTTATGGTCCGAAAGTGGTATAAGAGCTGAGTTCTCTATTTCTAGAATTGTAAAGGATCTTTAAGTTATATAAATTACAAGTTTTGTTTTTGATTATCTGCTTTGAAATTTCTATTGCGTATTTTCATTTACTGTGTCTGTGAAGCAAGTTAATACAATGTAAGTCAAGCTAAGAGGTGAGGCTCCCGCAAGTAAGTCACCATGTTGAGCGCAGTTTAGGTTGAAGCCCGATACCATAAGTCTTGTTGGAAAGTTGCTTGTCGAATGATTTAAAATGGCATCTAGAGATCGCGATAACCTTTCTAATGGAGATTTTGACAAGATCTTGTAAGTCTTTGAAGTCTTCCTTATCAATTTTTCCATAGATATACAAGAAGAGTCTAATCCTTTACCTACTTGGAAATTGCCAAAGATCTCGTATGACCAATTCTATGCTAAAATTTCTGCTTTTCATTTAATTGTTTATTCTACTACCTTTAAGACTCGTGAATTGTCATTCAAGTGACCCAAACATCTTCAGGTGAATACAATATCCCTTTGATTGATCCTAGTGATATAAATCTCTTAAGAAATAGAGTACTTATAAGTTTTCCCATATAGGTGTGTATAGATAGGAATAACTCCTTTATAGTGTCGTGGTCTAAATGCTTCGATTCTTTGTTGTTTAATGGATCTTAGATTTGATAATTTCAAATATTCTTTATGGCCGTAATCAAATTGGTCTTCATAATGGCCCTATTTCCTTTGAGGTCTATCCTAACTATCCAGTTAGTCGACCAAAGATGATCTGTTAAAAGAAGTCCTGAAACTTCATCTTGCTACAACTGGTTTGAATATGAAACCCGGTGCCTGTCCATTAGCAATTCACTATAAAGTCATATATCATCTTGTAAATACCATGTATCCTGCTATTAAACATGGTATATCTAAGGAAGCGGCAGCGTGGTGAGTCACATTAATGTTGAAAGCCAAAAGAGAGAACTAGAGTTGATTTCATGGTCACGAGATCAAGGTGCCAAAAGAATGGATGCTTGCCCAAAAGATTTTGCAGATCAACCAGCCAAAGCTTGAAAATGCTCTTTGCTGTAAATGAATCCAAAAAAATGTCACTTTGTCTTTTCATAGTAAAAGTTCTCTGTCTAGTCTTCCCAGATCTAGTTGCATAAGCTCTGTAAAGTCCGATAGTTTAGTTTTTTCTCTTGGAGAGTCTTCAAAAACCCCGTTAAAGAGCAAGTATTCTTATGCGGTCATAATAGCCTTGTTCATGATCCTAACATTGATTACTTGTGGTGCAACGATTGTGAACATCTTATAAAACAAAAATATGTTCCATCTAATGGCCCAACCATTAGTATGGCGTCAAAAGCATCTCCTAGTTCTTCATCTTTTCCATCATTAGATAGTTCTAAAATTCTGTCTTCTAACCAGACACAAAAAGTTGTTTTCTAGTATCAAAGATCTCAGTAGAGAGACAATAGATCCCCTCCGAGTCATCAAAAATGCTAAATTAGACAAATAAAGCTATAAAAAATGTCCATGATAGATTACAGTCACAGGAGTCTATATTAGCTGAAATGGAAAAGACCTTAAAAGCTATTGAGCTAAACCAAAAAGGAGATGTATCAAGAGCACTAAAGTTATTGAATTCAAAAATAAATGATGTAAACCGATCCAGTAAAAAAATAGAAAGTCATGTACATAATACTAATACCATTGCATCTACTGATGTTCCTAAAATCTTTACTCAAAATGTAATAAACATTGTTCAACCTCTTGTAGATCATACAATTAGTATTAAGAGTGATGTATCCTCAAAATTAGGAACCACTCACAAGTTGGTACAGTCCCAATCTTTTGTAATTACATGAGTCCACCGAGCACATAAATCATAAGATTAATGTTGTCCAGGACACATTCGATCCTTTGCAAGTAAGAACAATCTTTGCATACCTTCTTTTTATGGTACTTATTTGTATCACAGCCGAATAGGTCACTATCAAACATCTGGAAAAACTTATGTCCAAGTGTCTTCTCTGCTTTTATGGCCTCCTTTCTTTGATAATTTTCTCTGCAAAGCCTTGCATTAGTTTCATCAATAATCTGATTTATTGCACCAAAACTTAATTCATCTGGATTTTTCCCATGCATGGCTTTCTTATATTTTGTAGAAAATTATGCAGGAAAAGATTCTACATATCTTAATCTCATAGTAGGATCATTTATGTTGCCAGAATTATAATACAATTTCTGCATATAGCACTGATATTCTTTTAGTCTAGACATATCACAAAGTCTAGCTCTTAAAAACAAAGAGGTATTTTGAAACTTGTTATTATTTACATCTCCTATGAACTCTTTTATGATAGAAGTTGTTAAACCCATAAATCCACTCTGTAGAATGTCTGATTGATGTGGAACAGTATCCCACCATTCTTTTATAATCCCTACAAATCCATTTGCAATTGCTGAAGCTATTGCATGGGGATCCTTTTATACATTTCTAACTGAGAATTACCCCATCCTATCATTCCATGCACCATTTCTTTTATTTATTATGTGGTACGACCTTCTCTACTATATACCAATTAGGCTAAAGCGTCGTACTGGCCATTCCTTGCAAAGGTTCTAGCTTTGGATTAGAATTTTCTCCAATAATCATTCCTTTAGCTTCTTCTGGCTTAATTTTAACCATACCTATTGGCTTCTTATCATCTTTTGGATAGAATAATGGATTGTATTGGGATAGAATATCTTTATGCTGGGAAGAGGTTCCAACAAACTCAGAGACTTGCTTCCAAGATACAATATTAGACCAATCACCTTCTTTTTCTTCATATTTCTTGGTATTATCCAAGATCTGTTCTATTTGGGGAACTATGACTAGAAAAGGATTGACGTGTCTGGACAACATCAATCTTATGATTTATGTGCTCAGTGGACTCATGTAATTACAAAAGACTAGACTGTGCCAGACTTGTGAGTGGTTCCTAATTTTGAGGATACATCACTCTTAATACCAATGTATGATCTACAAGAGGTTTGAACAATGTCTATTACATTTTGAGTAAATATTTTAGGAACATCGGTAGATACAATGGTATTAGTATTCGTACATGACTTTCTATTCTTTTTACTGATGGTTTACATCATCTATTTTTGAATTCAATAACTTTAGTGCTCCTAATACATCTCCTTTTGGTTAAGCTCAATAGCTTGTAAGGTCTTTTCCATTTCAGCTAATATAGACTCCTGTGACTGTAATCTATCATGGACATTTTTACAGCTTTATTTGTCCAATTTAGCATTTTTGATGACTCAGAGGGGTCTATCTATCTGTCTATAGATCTTTGATACGAAAATAGATTTTTGTGTTTGGTCGAAGATAGAATTTCATAACTATCTAATGATGGAAAAGATGAAGAACTAGGAGATGCTTTTGACGCCATACTAATGGTTGGACCATTAGATGGAACATATTTTTGTTTTATAAGTTGTTCACAATCATTGCACCACAAATAATCAGTGTTAGGATCATGAACAAGGCTATTATGTCTGCACAAGAATACTTATTCTTTAACAGGGGCTTTTGAAGACTCTCCAAGAGAAAAAACTAAACTATCGACTTTACAGAGCTTATGGAACTAGATCTGGGAAGACTAGACAGAGAAATTTTACTACGAAAAGACAAAGTAACATTATTTTTGGATTCATTTATAGCAAAGTAGCATTTTCAAGCTTTGGTTGGTTGGTCTCGCAAAACTTTTTGGACAAAGATCCATTCTTTTGGCACCTTGATCTGTGACCATGAAATCAACTATGGTTCTATATTTTGGCTTTCAATATTAACGTGACTCACCACGTTGTTGCCCTTAGATATACCATGTTTAACAGCAGGATACATGGTATTTACAAGATGATATATGACTTTATAGTGAATTGCTAATGGACAGGCACCGAGTTTCATATCAAACCAGTTGTAGCAAGATGAAGTTTCAAGACTTCTTTTAACAAATCATCTTTGGTTAGACTAACAGGATAGTTAGGATAGACCTCAAAGGAAATAGGGCCATTATGAAGACCAGTTTGGATTGCAGCAAGTAAAGAATCTTTGAAATTATCAAATCTAAGATCCATTAAACAACAAAGAATTGAAGCATTTAGACCACGATGGAATAAAGGAGTTATTCCTATTTGTACACAACCTATATGGGAAAACTTATATGTACTTTGTTTCTTTAGAGACTTAATATCACTAGGATCAATCAAAGGGATATTATATTCACCAGAAGATGTTTGGGTTACTTGAATGACAGATTCACGAGTCTTAAAGGTAGTAGCAACAATTAAATGAATAGCAAAAAATTTAGCATAGATTTGGTCATACGGGATCTTTGGAAATTTCAAGTAGGTAAAGGATCAGACTCTTCTTGTATATCTATGGTAGAATTTACAGGGAAGACTTCAGAAAGACTTACAAGATCTTGTTCAAGATCTCCATGAGAAAGATTATCACGATCTCCAGATGCCATTTTAAACTGTTACTGACAAGCAACTTTCCAGCAGGACTTACGGTATCGGGCTTCAACCTAGAACTGCGCTCAACACGGCGACTTACTTGCATGGGAGCCTCACCTCTTAGCCTGACTTACGGTGTATTAACTTGCTTCACAGATAGAAATGAAAATACGCAATAGAACTTTCAAAACAGATAATCAAAAACAAAACTTGTAATTTATATAACTTCAAGATCCTTTTACAATTATGTAGAAAGAGATCTCGGCTACGATACCACATCATCAAACATTCTATAGAGTGGATTTATGGGTTTAACAATTGCTATCATAAAATATTTCATAGGAGATGTAAATAATAACAAGTTTCAAAATACCTCTTTGTTTTTAAGAGCTAGACTTTGTGATATAAAGACTAAAAGAATATCAATGCTATATGCAGAAATTTTATTATAATTTTGGCAACATAAATGATCCTACTATGAGATTAAAATATGTAGAATCTTTTCCTACATACTTTGCTACAAAATATAAGAAAGCCATGCATGGAAAAATCCAGATGAATTAAGTTTTGGTGTAATAAATCAGATTATTGATGAAACTAATGCAAGGCTTTGTAGAGAAAAGTATGAAAGAAAGGAGGCCATAAAAGTTGAGAAGACACTTGGCCATAAGTTTTTCTAGATGTTTGATAGTGACCCATTCGGATGGGATACAAATAAGTCCCATAAAAAGAAGGTATGCAAATATTGTTCTTCTTTTTAAAGGGGAAGGGTCGAGAGGAATTTTAAGAAGTATAAAACATTTGATAATTCTTTCGCACATAAAATGCCATCTAAAAATATGTTTTCCAAAGAAAAAATATGTAGGAAAAAGGAAGAAGTTTGTTCCTACTTGTTTTATATGTAAAGGAAAACATTATGCCACCGATTGTCCTTAGAAAAATTCGTAGAGAAAGGAAAATCTAAAGTAAATAATTTTTACATCAGGATTGAACAGAGAAATATAGTCTTTGCTAAAACTAAAGGTTCTGTAATCACGTAAAGCATCTACACCTATTAGCGATCATAGGATAGCATGTCATTCTGGTATAATTTCAGAGTTCTAGTATATCCTTCTATCCTAACAGGAATATAGGCCACATATCTAGAGACACCTTCTTTTTTATCAAAATGGATTTTCAAATAAGTTTCATTCCAGTAGTCATAAGGTATTGCCCTAGATCTAATCATGCTAATGTCTGCACCCGTATCTATCATCATTACATCTAATGAATAGGGGTTTATATTAGGGATGAAAATAGTGATGGATATGAAAGGATTTTGGGTACACTTAATAGTGCATACCTTTGAATTTAGGTCAATTCTTGAGGCTTCTTCTTGTGCTTCTTATAGAAGAATCTGCGATAGGCTTCTTCTATATTTCATCATCACCTTCTCGCTTCTTTCTTGTCTCTTTCTTCCTCTTCAATGAGTTTTTATACTCATTTATGGCTTTAGATATAAAATTTTGGAGAAATTCAATTCTTCTCCTTCTCTAGGCCTTCAAAGGCTTGGGAGATTTTACCTCTATACCAGGCCAATTGACAATAGGTTCCTGATATTGTTCTAATTCTTTTTCTTCGGGAAAAGGAATGGAAAGCTTCTTTGTGGAAGAGTTCCTCTTCCTCCTCTTCTTATATCTCCTCGTCCTCTTCTTCCTCTATAAGGGGTGCATCTTTAACATATTCTTCCTTCAAATGGAGGTCTTGACGGGACTAGAGAGTATGGTTCCTCTTGACAAAATAGTTCTTCTTCTTCTACATTTCGATCTTTCTTTCTTGCTCTATTATTGATTGTTGGAAATACTTGTTTTCCAACTCTCGACTTTATTTTGAAGAAATATTTTTCTTGTAGTGTCCCATGGGGGACAATCTTCATATTCACTTTGTCTGAGCTATAACTGCTTGAGAAGAAGTTCAGAAGATAAAGGCATCAAAGGATGTGGAAAATTAGCATTGATATTTATGGAAACCACCATATTTATGAATGATGGTAAAGAATCATATCCAGAATTAGTACTATCACAATCAGAATTAGTATGTTGTATAATATTAATCTGAAAATCCTCATTAGGAGATTGATAAGAAATATCCGAGGAGCAGATGTCGAATCACCGATTAAAGAATAATTATCTTCTCGTGATACCCTTGGTGGCAAGAGGAAATGCCAAAGAAATTGAAATCTACATTTTTGGGTCATTTTGTGTGTTTTTCGGGCCCTGCTTGACATTTTTGTCCCGCGTGTCCCAAGTTCAATTGGGCCCTCTATTCCCGATCGCCGGTTCACCCGAAGTCTGTTCTTTTCGGGCCTGCTGGTGAACAATTTTTTGTCCCAAATGTCCCAAGTTCGCCCGACCAATTGTTCCATTTTTCGATCCGATTGCCAAAGCCGAGCCACGCACTTCACGTATTTTTGTCCCACGTGTCCCAAGTTCAATTGCCCTCTCTTTTCCCGATCGGCCCCGTTCACCCAAGTTTGCATTTTCTTTTGCCCGTACTTCAAACTTTTTGTCCCCCAAATGTCCCAAGTTCACCCTGACCAATTGTTCCATTTTCGCCCGCCATTTTTGTCCCAAATTCCCGAGCCGAGCCGCCATTTATTTCACGTATTTTTTGTCCCGCGTGTTCCAAGAGCATTTGTGCGTCTTTTCCCCGCTTCGCCCGAATCGGCCGAGCCGCGTACTTCGCGCTTTCACGTCCCACATGTCCCAAATGAACCAAGTGCCATTCGTGCTAATTTTTCCCGCTCTACCCGAATATCTTGCTTATTCAATTTGGTAGGTATGTATTAAATACGCATTCATTGCCTTTCTCTCTCCTAAACGGCTATATAACGAGCGAACCCCCTATGCATTTTGCACACTGCTTTCCTGCTATCTTTTGCTCGAACCTTTGCAATCTAAATTCCTGCGCGCGTATCCATTTTTCTCTGCAATTCCTTCCCAAGTCTAGCTTGCAGCTTCGCCCTCCGAATTACTACCAACATGAAGATCAAATTTCAGGGGCAAGAACAAATCTCACCACTAGAGTCTGCCGTTCCCGATATCGGGGACAGTGAAGTTCGCCATCTTGACTTTAGTGATTTTTGGTCGAGGATGACAGACGCAAACCCTACGCCAATGGCACAGATGATTCATGACAATGGTTTGGCTTTCACTGGTGGTTTCCCAATCTCTGTGCAATGTGTAGATACAGTGCTTTCATGCGGAGCTCATTTCAACCCTGATTCGAGTGAATGACGAGGAGCTCATGCCAAACTTGACGCGCCGCCATTGCACCGCATTGAGGATTCAGAAATGGATAATGCCATAGTTGTCTCCGTAATCAAGCACAGTGCCCTATTCAATCAAGACAAATGACAACTACAAGGCTTTGGGAGAATTCAAGAATTTCGTAAGGGAGAGGCTTTCAAAACACTAGTCAGATCGAGCTTTCAAAGATATACATTGTCATCTTCAGGATGAAACTTCTGTGTGTCTCTCTCCCTACAAGAAATCAAAGCTCAATTCGAGCTTTTGTCAAAGGAAATCTGATTCAAGGAAAGCTCCATTTCCAAAGAGAAAATGAAGGAGATCTCGCTCTCTTCAATCTGCTATCAAGAAGCAAATAAAGACTATCATACTCATGTCGAGTTTGATAAGGAAATGGAGAAGTGCCTCGATTTTGGACCCATATAGCCAACACGTCACATCCCACGTGGCGTAGACATAGCCGAGGGTTCAAGAGATTCAGCAAATGGATTTTGAAGTCGTGGGTCCCTCCTACCATAAGCACTGTCTTCTTCTCCTTATTCCTCTCTTCTCTTCCAATTCTTTTTCTCGGATTTATGTAATAAGTCGAGGTATCATGATTGGCAATCCTTAACTAATCTTTAGTTAAAAGAAGTAGTTACCGAGAGTAATCGAATTGTAAACTATATAATGGCCTCTCTCGCCATTTTCAAGGAGGAAGAACTTGGCTTATTTTTTGAAAGTGTAAATAAATCATAAAGAAATCAATACAGAAGGGCTTTTCATTCTTCGTCTATCTGATCTCTTTTATCCCTAAGCTTTTCATTTAATCTTGTTAAGATCATTTGTCTATATTATATTAAGAAGCTTTGTATTCTTGCAGATGTTATTGATAGAACTTTGTGTCTTTCAAATTTCATCTTATTAGTATGATACAAATGATCTTGTTTCAATTCACTGTACCTTCGCATGCATAAAGAATTACTCTGTCATCTATAATTCTAAATGGTGCCTTTCTGCTCATTCTCATTTTCTCATTCCTCAGTCCTTTTGTAATTGATGATCCTTATAGAAAACACTTTCGTAAATATCCAAGTTCCACAAGAAAATCATGTTTTGTATATGTGTAAATAGGTTCATTTCTGAATAAGGGAACCTCTCCCATTAAAGAGGAGGGACTTCTTGTCCCCTGACTGTTGCTCTTCGTGAAGTCCTATTTGACGACCAACAGTTTTTTGGTGACTCCACTGGGGAAATCATATTCCAGTTCTGTAATTATTGATCATCCTTTGATCTGGTGACTCCGCGTTTTACTCGAGGGAGAAGGGCCCTCGTATCAAGATTCTCAATTTCAGCTTTTGAGAGCAAAGCAGGTTTTCCTTTCCCTTCAACAAGAAATAGAAAGACTCGTTCAACAAGTACTCCACCTGTCCAAGATAGAATCCCTATGGGTGGTATTCCTTCAGAGTCAATCAGTCCTAATCTTCGAGCTTTGATTCTTATTGGTGTCATAGCTTCCTCTTCAAGCCATTTTTCCAAGAATGGTGGTACCACTGCCCTGGGGTCATCGTGTCGGGCCCCTTGCCCTTCCTCAGCCTTTGCACGAGTTACCCAGAGGTAACCGTAAGAACTTCCCTAAATTCAAAGGCGATGGTAAAGTGCATCCTGATGAACACATCGCAGCCTTCATAGTTGCATGCGGAGTTCTGGGAGTTGAACATGAAGATGTCTCCGTAAGACTTTTCGTGAGACTTTACAAGATAATGCTGCTGATTGGTTCTATCACCTTCCGGCCGGTGCTATCACCAGCTGGGATACAATGAGAACTAGGTTTGAAAACCGGTTCAAACCAGTAAGACGTGCATGCCTTGCTAGCCCAAATCTCTCAAATAAAGAAAGATTCACAAGAACCCATGAGAGAATTTGTGGCCCGATTCAACAGGTTGATTAACAAAATTCCACCAAATACTCGACCTGTAGATCAAATTCAAAAATGTTTTTTCCTAAATGCTCAATCACCTGAAGTTAGCTATGCACTAAGAAGGGCTAATCTCGCAACATTGGCTGAAGATCAAACTCTTGTTGTTAGTGTCGAAGATGATTTAATCATGTCAGGGAAGTTGAGGAGAGACCCTTCTAAATCTAAATCGCTTCTTCCTCCTCTTCCACCCCGACCTAATATCGATCCATTGGTACAAAACTTGCAAATGATCTCATTGCCATTAAGAAACAATCGCTCAAAGATGCTCCCTATGCAGACGTTCCAAGGAGGAATTTTCAGCCCGTAAATCATTTGCCTCGCTGCTCGCTGCTCAAACAAGGCTAGCGCTTGAAGGACCTCCTATTAAAGTTCCCGTCAATGCAACCTGTGAAGTTGAGGAACCTGAAGATGAAGAGGTTAATGAAGATTGCGAGGAATTTGTTGAAGAGGTTGATGATGAAGCAGATGAACTTGAGGGATCTCGAGTTAATTTCTTCACCACTGAGGGCATTGATGATGAGGATGATTATGATGAAATAGTAGTAGACATGAATAGCGAATCATACGCTGTCATGACTCGAGAGCAGACAAATCAGAGGGAGAAAGTGATGCAGCCCACCAAGAAATCTAAAGAACAGCCGACAACTATCCCCGTAATTGCAAAAAGAGGATCTCCTATCCCCATTTCATCTACACCAAAGGTGAGTCCTGTCAATTCTGCTACTAAAGTTATTTCCATTTCTCCTAAAGTTGATAAACCTAAGATTTCAAATGATGATAGCCCATCCACTTCTGGGTCTTTCGATATTATTGATCACCTAAAAAAGACTAAGGTTCAAATCTCAGAAGCTGAATATTATCAAACCCATCCTAAGGCCTTTGCTAAAATGATTCACTTTGTCAATTCCCATTCTAAAACTACCTCTAAAGGCCTTTTACCCACTCCTTCTTCGCACCACAACCTAATCTGGTAGCCGCTGTCACCTCACCCAATGACAAAATCAAACCATTCTATGTGACACTTCTTATAGCTGGCCATAGGCTCAGCAATTGCGTCATAGACTCAGGAGCATCAGATAATGTGATGCCTGCTAAAGTAGCTCATGCCTTAGGCTTGACTCTCACACGCACTTATGGATCTTGTTACTCTATGGAGAGTAAGGAAGTGCCCTTAGTCGGAAGAATTAAAGATGCACAAGTGGCTTTTGCTGCTTTGCCTGAGAAGAAAGTTTTGGCTACCATCTTAGTAGCAGATATTCCTCCTTCATATGGGATGTTGCTAAGCAAAAACTTCTGTAAGGATGTGGGTGGAGAAATTCAAATGGATTGGTCACATGCCCTCATACCTGTTAATGGACAAATGAAGAAGTTGCTGCCTGAGAAGCAATCTGAGTATATTGTACAAAAAATGGATGATCCCAAAGCACAAATACTCTATGAGGATATGGGGCATGGCAACTACATGATTATGTCTCCTGAAGAAATCCAACTCCCCAAAGTATCACCTAAAGATTCTAATGGTGTTTGGATTTTAGAGTTTGATGGAAGTTGTTCCTCAGCTGGTTCTGGAGCTGGTGTCATACTGGTGTCACCTGAAGGAAGCCTTCATCCTTTCTCATTCAAGTTGCAATTTGAAAATACCAATAATACAACAGAGTATGAGGCTCTCATTCTTGGACTACAGGTGGCAAAAGAACAAGGTGTGAAGAATCTTCTAGCTCGTGGGGATGCGGAATTGATTCAAAGCAAGTTAGAAACCTCTTCCAGTGAAAATGGAAGGTCAAAACATTACAGAATCGTGTGTGGGATTCCATTGAATTTCTTGATGCTTTCTCCATCAAGCAATACCTAGGAGAAGAATACTGTGGCTGATTCATTAGCAGTCTCTGGGTCACTGCTTATACCTCATCCTGACTTTTCCCAAGATAAGTTCACCATTGAGATGATCCATCGACCTAGTGTACCTGATAATACAAATAACTGGCAAGTTTTCAATAATGATCAACATTTGCTTTCTTTCTTAGAACTCAAAGATAATTTTGAACAGCTATACTTTGAAGGAAGTGATAACTTGCCTCGTGAAAGTGTGCCCTTTGACAAAGCAGCCACTCAAGGAGAAGAAACGGATCAGGATGGATGTATCAAACTCAAGGGAAACAAGATCCCTAAAGGATTGGTAAGTTTAGAGGAACTGTTTGATAAACACGATAGGTATGTAAAGTCTAGAGCTTCTACTGGACCTCAACAATCAGCTGAATATGACAAAATTAATATTGGGAGTTCTACTGACCCTAAGTTCGTGAACATTGGAAAATGTTGCACAACAGATGAGAGGAAGAAAGCAATTGATCTGTTAAAGAGGTATAAGGATGTTCTTGCCTACTCTTATGAAGATTTAAAAGCTTTCCAACCAAAAGAGATGCAACATTTTATTCCTCTCAAACCTGGAATTAAGCCTTTTAAACAAAAGCAGAGGCAATACAATCCCAAAATAGCTGACACCATTTTTCAAGAAATACAGAAGTTGTTGAAAGCCAAAATCATTTTTCCTATCCATCATTCAACATGGATTGCCAATATTGTACCTGTTAGAAAGAAAATGGTGAGATTCGTCAGATCTGTGTTGACTTCGTGAATCAATCAAAGCTTCCTTGAAAGATAATTATCCTTTACCTATGATGGATCAGGTCTTACAAGCAAGAAGAACAGGATCTGAAATGTTGTCTATGCTTGATGGATTCTCGTGATATAATCGTGTAGAAGTTAATACCGCAGATCAACACAAAACAACTTTCACTACCCTCGGGGTACCTTTGCTTACAAAAGAATGCCTTTTGGGCTCATTAATGCTGGTGCCACTTTTCAGAGAGCTATGGATCTAGCCTTTGGAAGTTTGAAAGGGAAGTGTATTGTTGTATACCTTGATGACTTGACTGTGTATTCTAAAACAAGGGCAGATCATTTTCAGCACCTGGAGACAGTTCTGCTAAGATGTAGAGAACATGGGATCTCTTTGAATCCTAAAAAATCCATCTTTTGTGTCACAGAGGGGAAATTATTAGGGCACATCGTCTCCAAAGATGGTATTAAAATTGATCCTGAGCGAGTTCAAGTTATTCAGCAAATTCCTCTCCCAACCAGCAAAAAGGGCGTGCACTCTTTCTTTGGTAAGATCAATTTTTTGAGAAGATTCATCCCTGATTTTGCAGAACTAACTCTGAATATCTCCCAAATGATGAAAGGCAAACAAACGTTTGGTTGGTCTTCTGAAGGGAAAGAAGCCTTTGAAGATATTAAAAGAGCCATTGCTAAAACTCCTATGTTTTAGCATGTCCAGATTTTAGTAAAGATTTTATTATCTATTGCTACGCCACAGATAACACCTTGGCTGCGGTTTTGACTCAGGAAGATTCTAATGAGCACGAACTCCCAATTGCATTTATGAGCTATATTCTGAAAGATCATGAGTTAAAATATACCATGATGGAAAAACATGCTTTTGCAGTGGTTAAAGCTGTTAAGCAGTTTCGTTTTTACATTCTTAACTCTCACTCCATGGTGTTGGTACCAGATACAACTGTTAAGTCAATTCTTACACAAGCAGAATTTGGATCCAAGAGAGGGAACTGGGTGGCTAAGGTTCAAGAATATGATATTGACATCAAACCGACCAAGCTCGTCCGTGGAAAAGGCCTTTGTGAACTCATCGCTGAAGGAGCTAGACATGAGTTACTGGAGGATAAAATTGGTCTTCCTACGCATTCTGCTTTCTTAGCTGGCTTGACGAATGGTATGCTGATATCACCCATTTTCTCACCTATGGAGAATGCCCCTCTCATTTGACTCGCCAAAGAAAAGAGGACTGTTAAACTAAGGTCAGGGCAATATGTGTTGTGGGAAAACGCCTTGTTTAAACGTGGGTTAGATGGAAGGTTTTTGAAATGTGTGGACAAGGAACAAAAGCAAAAAGCTACTCTCAAGCCTTTTCATGATCAAGCATGTGGAGGGCACTACCATCAACCGTCACGCTCATAAGATACTTCGTGGAGGATATTACTCGGCCTACCTTATTCGTAGAGATGCATCCAAGTGGGTTGATAAATGTGAGGCTTGTCGACTTTCGTGGGTAGACCCAAATTGGCCTCTTTGCTCTTAAGCCGCCTTGTAATTGAAGAACCTTTTCAACAAAGTGGGGTTTGGACTTCATCTGGAACACTTAATCCCTCTTCTAGTGCTGGTCATACTCATGTATTAACTACTACAGATTATTTCACAAAATGGGTAGAAGCCATTCCAGTAAAGAGTACTACTTCTGAAGTGGTGTGCAGTTTCATCAAAGAAAACATCTTGGTAAGGTATGGTGTACCAAACAAGATGTGATGATAATGCTTCAAATTTTTCTTCAATCGAGATGATGGATTTTTGTTATGGATATGGCATCTCTCTGGCTCACTCTTCAGATTACTATCCTCAGGGAAATGGACAAGCAGAATCCACTAATAAAAATCTGGTGACCATAATAAGGAAATTAGTCAATGAGTCTCAACGAAACTGGCACAAGAAACTCTATGATGCTCTTTGGGCAGACAGGATCACACCTAAGAGAGCCATTGGAATGTCTCCTTTTCAAGTGGTATATGGAGTAGAAGCTCAATTCCAAGAATAAAGTGGAGCGCCACCTTGATCTAATGAAGGCCATCAAGATACCAGTTTCAATGATGCTTGATAAGAGAATAATGTACCTTCACAAATGAATGAGGATAGATCGAAGTGCATTGATAAGATATCTGCTCATCAACAAAAAGTTAAGGTCCTGTTTGATAAGAAAGCCAGGTTCAGAGATTTCCAAGTTGGAGACACTATTTTGTTGTGGGATAAAAGGCATGAACCTCGTGGCAGCCATGGCAAGTTTGATTCCCTTTGGCTCGGACCTTTCAAGATCAGGCACTTTGCTGGTAAGAATTCTTTTACCTTGATTATATGGATGGTTCTTCTCTCCCACTTCCTTATAGTGGGCAGTACCTGAAATTGTTCAAGTCATAGGTGATTAGGGAGTCCTTTGTATATTTTGTACAGCGTTTTGTTTTTCTTTCCCTTTGTTTTGGTGTGTTGTCCTCTGTATTGGTTTGATTCGATGACTCCGTTGCCCAATGGATAAGGTACTGGTCTACTTCCCCGAGTTTGTCTAAGTTCTTACCTTGTCTCATTCCTTGAATTTATGCCAAGTCATCCCCAGAAGGAGCCAGCTGTTGTCCACTCAAAATTCCCCTGCTCTTAAGAAAGTGAAAATTTAAAATTTTGAGTTTAAGTGTTTTCTCTGTTGTACTGATAATGTGAAATGCCAAAGAAATTGAGAAATCTACGCATTTTTGGGTCATTTTGTGTGTTTTTCGGGCCTGTCGGACATTTTTGTCCCGCGTGTCCCAAGTTCAATTGGGCCCTCTGTTCCCCGATCGGCCGGTTCACCCAAGTCTCTGTTTTTCGGGCCCCGCTGAACTTTTTGTCCCAAATGTCCCAAGTTCGCCTGGACCAATTGTTCCATTTTTCGATCCGATTCGGCCGAGCCGCGTACTTCACGTATTTTTGTCCCGCGTGTCCCAAGTTCAATTGGGCCCTCTGTTCCCCGATCGGCCGGTTCACCCGAAGTCTGTTCTTTTCGGGCCCGTTGAACTTTTGTCCCAAATGTCCCAAGTTCACCCGGACCAATTGTTCCATTTTCGTCCGATTCGGCCGAGCCGCGTACTTCACGTACTTTTGTCCCGCGTGTTCCAAGAGCATTTGTGTGTCTTTTCCCCGCTTCGCCCGAATCGGCCGAGCCGCGTACTTCGCGCTTTCAAGGTCCCACATGTCCCAAATGAACCAAGTGCCATTCGTGCTAATTTTTCCCGCTCTACCCGAATATCTTGCTTATTCAATTTGGTAGGTATGTATTAAATACGCATTCATTGCCTTTCTCTCTCCTAAACGGCTATATAACGAGTGAACCCCTATGCGTTTTGCACACACTGCTTTCTTGCTATCTTTTGCTCGAACCTTTGCAATCTAAATTCCTGCGCGCGTATCCATTTTTCTCTGCAATTCCTTCCCAAGTCTAGCTTGCAGCTTCGCCTCCGAATTACTACCAACATGAAGATCAAATTTTAGGGGCAAGAACAAATCTCACCACTAGAGTCCGTCTGCTCCCGATATCGGGACAAGTGAAGTTCGCCATCTTGACTTTAGTGATTTTTGGTCGAGGATGACAGACGCAAACCCTACGCCAATGGCATGATGATTCATGACAGCGGTTTGGCTTTCGCCGGTGGTTTCCCAATCTCTCGTGCAATGTGTGCAGATAAATGCTTTCATGCGGAGCTCATTTCAACCCCGATTCGAGTGAATCGATGGGGAGCTCATATTGACGCCGCCACATTGGCACCGCACCGAGGATTCTAGAAATGGATAATGCCATAGTCTCCTAATCAAGCACAGCCCCTGCTTCAATCAAGACAATGACAACTACAAGGCTTCGGGAGAATAGAATAGTTGGCGTAAGGGAGAGGCTTTCAAAACACTAGTTATGCTTTCAAAGATATACATTGTCATCTTCAGGATGAAACTTCTGGTGTGTCTCTCTCCCTACAAGAAATCAAAGCTCAATTCAGAGCTTTTGTCAAAGGAAATCTGTTCAAGGAAAGCTCCATTTCCAAAGAGAAAATGAAGGAGATCTCGCTCTTCTTCAATCAAGAAGCTTCAAGAAGCAAATAAAGACTATCATACTCATGTCGAGTTTGATAAGGAAATGGAGAAGTGCCTCGGATTTTGGACCCGAGGCCTACCACCAACACGTCGTCCCCCACGTGGCGAGACATAGCCGAGGTATCAAGAGATTCAGCAATGGATTTTGAAGTCTGGGTCCCTCCTACCATAAGCACTGTCTTCTTCTCCTTATTCCTCTCTTCTCTTCCAATTCTTTTTCTCGGATTTATCAGTAATAAGTCGAGGTATCATGATTGGCAATCCTTAACTAATCTTTAGTTAAAAGAAGTAGTTACCGAGAGTAATCGAATTGTAAACTATATAATGGCCTCTCTCGCCATTTTGAAAGGAGGAAGAACTTGGCTTATTTTCTCGAAAGTGTAAATAAATCATAAAGAAATCAATACGTATGGGCTTTTCATTCTTCGTCTATCCGATCTCTTTTATCCCTAAGCTTTTCATTTAATCTTGTTAAGATCATTTGTCTATATTATATTAAGAAGCTTTGTATTCTTGCAGATGTTATTGATAGAACTTTTGTGTCTTTCAAATTTCATCTTATTAGTATGATACAAATGATCTTGTTTCAATTCACTGTACCTTCGCATGCATAAAGAATTACTCATTAAAGAGGAGGGTCATCTATAATTCTAAATGGTGCCTTTTCGCTCGTTCTCATTTTCTCATTCCTCCTTTTGTAATTGATGATCCTTATAGAAAACACTTTCGTAAATATCCAAGTTCCACAAGAATTTTTACTCAAATCAAATCACTTGAAAATTTAAAGAGAGCTTGCTAATATTATAAAGAACATAAGAAAACTACTTTTTGGAACTAGGGTTTTAAATTTATTAGCTCACTTGTTTTTGTCAAAATATTTACTTTATTTCATATTTATATCCGCATTGTTACTTAATTAGAATTTAACATTTATATTTCAATATTTGTTAAATCGTCCTCCAAATGTGAAAATATTTTAAAAGAAACATAATGCAATTCATATTTATGATATTATATTTAAGACTCTACATATAAAAATCATAGTATATATAGTTTCAAAACAATCTAAAGAAAAATTACACAAAGCCTTGAATTTGATATATAACCTAGTTTTTGAAAATGAAATTGTACTTATAATGCATTAATATAATGTTGGTGAGAAAATTTGTCTTGGGTCAAATTTGTGGGTTTCAATCCAATGCTATGGGAATCTCGAGTCCCTCTAACTTGAATGGTTCAGCCACGTAGGTGCATGCAAAATGGTGAATTTCAATGGTGTCCTTTCGACGAGAGATCCAACGGGGGCACTCCATCGACCCTGTGGCAAAGCTAGCAATGTCTCACTAGAGAAGAAAATTTTTCTTGGAAAGGGGAAGGAGAGTGGAAATGGAGGTAGGAGAAAACTAATGTTGTGAGTAGAATATTAGATTCCCACACACATTAATTAGAAATTTCATTTACATGCATTTATAGTTAGAAGAAAAACAAATCTGCAGGAGAAGCTACAAGACTGAATATAATTCATTGGTCACAAGGTACCAATAAATCCCTTAATAAAAAGGAGAAAATCCTTTCTTTTATTATTAAAGCTAAAGCAAAATTTGTACAAATCTTTGAGAATAGATGAAGATCTAAGAAGAAGGGAAAATAGAAGAAGTATGGCATTTTCTATCTTTTCAAGGTACAGAGCACTCTGGTTTTTTTGAAATCAATTACAGCCCTTGGAATGATGTCAAGAAGCCATTATATTCTTCACAAGAAACCATTAAAACTTCACAAATCATCAATGCCTTTTCAAATTCCTTTGTTGTGAAGAAAACAATAATGGCAGTTAAAAACCAGATCTTACAAAGCAACTGTTACATTTGATTTTCTAGTTTAAATATAGACCATTTGATTTTCTCCTCTAACTCGTGAAATTGGGCTGTCCATGTGGCAAGAAGGGATTTGAGCGATTATGGGGAAGCTTTCGTATTTTGTGATTTTTCATGAGATTTGGCAATTTGAACAAATTGGCCCATGACCTCACTTTGACTTTTCAACTTAAACACATGGCATGTTACGGTTGGAGATGGGGTCACGGCTCTTTTCTAAACATTTTAAACTTTTTTGGAAAAAGGCTCAAAACTAAATTTCCTCCATTGACCGCTGATCCGATTTGACTAGGACATGTGGCACGTTCTGGTTGGAGACGGGTCGTAGCTCTTTTCTAAACATTTTAACCTTTTTTGGAAAAAGACTCAAAAAAATCAATTTCCTTTGCTAGACTCACTCTGCTCGATTGAAATCTTGACACGTGGCATCCTCTGATTGGAAATGGGGTCACAACCCTTTTCTCAACATTTTAACCTTTTTGGAAAAAGGCTCAAAAACTCAAAGTTCTCCACCGTTCTGCTCCTTCACTTTGACATTTCAACGGTGGGCTTGAGACCTGGAGGAGCATTCTAGAACTTTTACTTCACTTTTAGGAATTTGGTTAAATTTCCAAAAGTGCCCCGATGGCCCGCTCATCTGCTTTGACTTTTCAATAGCGGGCTTCACCTTTGAATTTTTCCCTACGGGCTTCAACTTTGACTTTTACCTTTATAGCCTGATTGGGGCTGCGGGGCAAACTTACCATTTTTGACCAAAAGTGTTAAGTTCACCAAAAATCCCATTCCTCCCCATCCAATAAGATCTGAGCATGTACCTACATTCATTAGGGTCAAAACTTGATGGGGAAAAGACATCCATCATCCCGACTATGGAAAATACGTAGAGGAAGAAAACTTCATCATTTTGAGTCCAATTTTCAAATTTCCTTCACGAACCGTGAGGCATGGAGGAAAAAAATGATTTTGTGACCTGAGGCCATAGAACAAGTGAAAGATTTCGATAAAAATGGAGGTTGCAAAGAGGATATTACGTGTACTGAGGCAAGGAAATGGAGGATTTCAAAAACAAGCAAAACAAAGGTTTAAACAAAGCTCTAGGGCACAAATTTTGATAATTTCTTGAATCTCTAACTTGGCTTAAACACCAAAAAGGGCATGAGCTCAAAAATTTGAATTTGGCTATGAAAATGTAGAGTAGTTTTTAGGAGACAATAGCTAGCTCAAGATTGTGGACATGGTGTGAACCGGGCATGGCTAGGGCACGACATGAGGATCCGAGAATCTCAAGTTTCATAACATATTACGTTGACTAGTGACTTATCCATTGGGTGTTACAGAGTCATGTATAATTATGAGAAATAAAGGAAGAAGGAAGAAACACACAAGCCAAACCACACACAACAAAAACTAAAGAAAACTAAACCAAAAGCGCACAAAAGAAAAGGCAAAAACACACCAGAAATCACCTATGGTAAAAGGCGAGGGACAACCCCTCTTCACCGATGATACAGTTTCAAGTATTTCCTGCTTCGAGGAAATTCCATTGGTGTTCCATCCAAGTATGAGAGAAGAAAAACATTCTCATGACAAGCTCCATGAATTTGGAATGGGCCGAGCCATAATGAATAAAACTTTCCATGGCTGCCCTTTGGTTCTCTTCTCTTGTCCCAAAGCGGAAAAAATCTCCAACCTTGAATTCTCTTTCCTTTGACCTCTTGTCAAATATCTTCTTCAATTTCAATTGGTGTTCTTTAATTCTATCCACCACTTGGCATCTTTTTCCTCCAAACTTCTCCAGAAGAGGATTCTCTTGTCAATGGAGTCTTTGTATCGATCATCTTCTATTTCTTGTAGAAACTTGAGAGCTAGCATCTCAATTTTGGGGGAATCTCTTCCTCAACTCCATACAAAATTTGGAAAGGTGACATACCTATTTCCTTCTTAGGAGTGATCCTATCGGCCCACAATGCATCATATAACTTCTTGTGCCAATTCCTTTGATTCTCATCTACAACTTGTGAACAATGGCCATAATGTTCTTGTTGCTTGACTCAGCTTGTCCATTTACCTATGGGTAGTAGATAGAAGAGTGAGATAGTGAGATAATGAGATAATTAGAAGAGTGAGATAGGGAGCTCATGGAAGAGAAATAGGTGGCATTGTCGACAACAATTTTATGTGGTATTCAAAATGAACAATGATATTATCCTTAATGAAGTTTGATTGTTTGAGTTGGCTTGCTTGGTTGGGATGGCCTACACCCATTTAGTGAAGTAATCGGTTGCGGTGAGTACATAAGTATGCCCTGCACTAGAATGAGGATTCAAAACACGAATAAAATCTAGCCCCCATTACTGAAATGGTTCTTCAATCACCATAGGCCTGAGTGGCAATGCAGCTAGTTGTGGCTTCCCAACAAATTGTTGGCATGCTTTGCATTTGGAAACCCAATCTTGAGTGTCTGCAAAGATGGAGGACCAATAATATCCCCCTCTGAGGATCTTATGTGCGGTGAAAATTACTGATAAATTTCCACCACAAGCTTTATCATGATATGCCCTAAGTAAATTTTCTTGTTGCTCGTTATCTACACACCGAGGAGATAACCATCTAGGCCTCTCTTGTAAAGTGTATGATTCCAGATTACAAACTTGGCTACCTTTAGCTTGAGTGTCCTTCTTTGTTTGCGAGTCAAGATGAGGAGGGCATTCTCCATAAGTGAGGTAGTAAGCAATGTCAACATACCACTCATCAAGTAGTGGTGAAAAGAGCGCTTGTGGATCTGTATCTTGAACAAGTTGAGCAAACACCATATTTTTCTCCCCGCCGAGCCTTTAGAGCTTCATCTTTAGAAATCAACTTACACAAACCATTTCCTCTTACCAAATAAGAGGGTCTAATATCCAAGTCATACTCTTGGGTCTTTACAATCCAACTTCCTCTCTTAGCCCCGGGTTCTTGTTAAGTCAAAATGGACTTGATTGCACTTCCAAGAACCATCACTACTGTAAGAGAATTGAGAATGTAGAATTTGAAACTTTCAACAACTTTGACCATTGTGTAGGTATGTTTCTCAATTAGTTGTACTTTAGCTCATGATTTTTCAAAGGACAACTCATGAAAGAAATGGGTGCTTCCAAACCTTCATCATTTTTTTGAACTAAGACAATAGAGAGGGTATGTTCGATGCATAACAATACATGATGAAATCCTTGTAGAAATCTAGAGATACAATAGTTGGAGCTTTGGCAATGGCTTTCTTGATCTCCTCAAATGTTGTTTTTCCTTCCTTATTCCACTTGAAACTTTCTTGAGGTTTCATCATGGAAGTTATATGCTTAGTCAATTCAGAAAACTCAGGCACAAAATGACGAAGGAAGTTTACCTTTCCAAAGAATGAATGAACTCCCTTCTTGCTGGTTGGTAAGGCTAGTGCTTGGATAGCTCTAATCCTCTCAGGATCAATGTGTGCTCCATGTTTGTTCACAATGTGTCCCAACAACTTACCTTCTGTGACTCCAAAAATGCACTTATTTGGATTTAGAGAAATGCCATGTTTCCTACACCTTGTAAGGACTTGCTCCAAATGACAGATATGATCTCCCCTCCTCTTTGAAAAAACCATGAGGTCATCAAGGTAAATGAAAATGCAATGTTTCAAATCTTTGAAGGCCAAGTCCATTGCTCTTTAGAAAGTGGCTCCAGCATTGATCAAGCCAAAAGGCATTCTATTGTAGGAAAAAGTGCCCAAGGTGTTGTGAAGGTTGTTTTTTGCAATCCTCTTCTGCCACCTTGATTTGGTTGTACCCTAAGAATCCATCAAGAAAAGAGAGCATTTCAGATCTAGTGACTACTTGCAAAATATGATCCATGATTGGAAGAGGGTAATTGTCCTTGAGAGATGCCTGATTCAAATTTTAGAAGTCTACACAAATCCTTATTTCCCCATTCTTCTTCCTTACCGGCACAATGTTAGCCACCCATGTTGAATGGTGAATAGGGAAGATGAATCTAGCATTGAGAATCTTTTTCACCTCATCTTTGATAACATCGGAAATCTTTGGATTGTAGGGCCTTTGTTTTTTCCTGAAGGGATTTGCTCCTTGCTTCAAAGGAATGGAGTGATGCATTTCCTTTGACTGAAAATATTTGAGTTCATCATAGGAATAGGCCGGGACATCGAGTACTTTTTAGCGAGAGAAATAAAATTTCTCTTCTCTTCTAGTGAGCAAGCATTTACCAATGTTAACCATCCTCGGATTCTTTGAAGTGCCAATGTTTTCTTGATCAAAATCAAATGGATACCGAGAAGACTTTGTTTTTATTTCTCTTTGATGAACCTATCATGCTTGTTAAAGAGGTCTTCCAAAGAAACTAAGCCTTTCGGGATTTTGTTTCCTTTGAGCGTGATTACTCCTCTTCATCAATGTCCTCAATTCCTTCCTTCTCTTCTTTGGGGACTAAATCATGGCGTAGGTTTTGACTTCCTTCAAAGAAAAGATTATTGAAGCTATCCCTTTGTTCTAAGAAGGCTAGGATCTTATTGTCATCATTGAAGACCGCAATGATTTGCATTTATGCGGTATCGGGTCTCGAACACAATCTCAATGGTCACTTTATCCTTGCCAAAAGAAGGATGAGGTGTCACTAAGGAATCTAACACTGCTAGAGAATCAGCCTTTTCATTCTTCTCCCTAGGGATAGCTTCAATGGAGAATGCATCAAAGGATTCAATGCAGTCCCACACTCTATTTCTATAGTGCATGAGTCTAGGGTTTTTCACCTGATATTGCTAGCGGACCTGCTTTACCACAATCTCTACATCACCTTTGCATCTCAACTTCTTTATTCCCATGTCCTCTACTACATTCATGCCTAAGAGTAATGCTTAATACTGCTATATTATAATACTAGTATCAATTGAAGAAAATTAAAAACTTAGATAGGCTATTATAGAGGGTCCCCACACCGAGGTGTAGGATTTAACAATATTTCTCTAGGTGCCATGGAGTCCGAGTAGTCACCTGTTGAAGTTGAACGATTTTTTGGTCTCAAGGCTCTTAAGGGACTACACCCGAACAAAGTATCTCGGAAGCAAATACCTTGTCACACACCAAAACGAAACCTCCTATAGTGTTAACCTAGACACCCAGATGTTTTGGCATAGTCGGTTTGGTGCCACGACCCACCGTTTGTAAAATATAGCATTTGATAGCCTTACACTAGCTAAAAATGTACTATTTCACACGTTTAGAAACAATAGGGCACCAACAACACCGATTAGAGATGAAAAAAATGAGATAGGCTATTATAGAGAGTCCCCACGCAAAGGTGTAGGATCCAAGGAGACATCTCTAGGTTCCATGGAGTCCGAGTAGTCACTCATGAAGTTGAATGGTTTTTGGTCCTGGCTCTTAAGGGAATACACACGAACGAAATAGCCGGAAGCAATGACATTGTCACGCACCAAAAAAACACTTCCTATAGCATTCACCTAGCCATGTGGATGTTTTGGCACGATCGGTTCGGTGCCACGACCGTCATTTGTAAAATATAGTGTTTGATGACCTTCTGTTTGGCTCAAACTGCACTATTTCACACGTTTGGAAACAATAGGGCAACAAGAGCACCAATTAGAGATGAAAAAAATGAGACAGGATATTATAGAGGGTCCCCACACAAAGGTGTAGGATCCAATGAGACATCTCTAGGTGCCATGGAGTCTAAGTAGTCAACCATCGAAGTTGAATGGTTTTTTGGTCTCAGGACTCTTAAGGGACTACACCCAAATGAAGTAGCCCGGAAGCAACGACATTGTTACACACCAAAAAAACACTTCCTATAGCATTCACCTAGCTACGCGGATGTTTTGGCACATTCGGTTCGGTGCCATGACCAACCATTTGAAAAAATATAGCGTTTGACAACCTTACACATGCTCAAGATGCACTATTTCACACATTTGGAAACAATAGGGCAGCAAGAGCACCAATTGGAGATGGAAAAACTGAGATAGACTATTGTATAAGGTCCTGACGCCAAGGTGTAGGATCTAACAAGACATCTCTAGGTTCCACGGAGTTTAAGTAGTCACCCGTAGAAGTTGAACAATTTTTGGTCTCGGGGCTCTTAAGGGACTTCATCCGAACAAAATAGTATAAAAGCAATGACATTATCGTGCACCAAAAAAACACATCCTCTAGCATTCACCTAGCCACTTAGATGTGTTGGCCAAGTCGATTTGATGCCACCACCCACTATTTACAAAATATAGTGTTTGACAACCTTACACTTGCTCAAACTGCACTATTTCGTGCGTATTCAAACAATAAGGCGGCGAGCACCGATTGATTGGAGGTGGAAAAAATAAGATAGGCTATTATAGAGGGTCCCTATGTTGAGGTTTAGGATCTAACAAGACATCTCTAGGTACTACAAAGTTTGAGTAGTCACCCGTCGAAGTTGAACAATTTTTTGGTCTCAGGGCTCTTAAGGGACTACGCCCAAACGGAGTAGCCTGGAAGCAACAACATTGTGACACACCAAAATGATGCAACTTATAGCATTAACTCCTGACCAATCGAAGTTTCAACGCTGTTGGTTCGGTGCCAAAAGCCACCGTTTGCAAAATATAGCATTTGATAGCCTTACACTTGCTCAAACTGCACTATTTCACATGTTTGGAAACAATAGGGCAGTGAGAGCACCAATTGGAGTTGGAAAAAATTGAGATAGGCTATTATAGAGGGTCCCAAAACAAGGTGCAAAATCCAATGAGACATCTATACGTTCCACGGTGTGCGAGTAGTCACCCATCGAAGTTGAACAATTT
The DNA here is from genome assembly GCA_018340775.1 of Taxus wallichiana var. yunnanensis. NCBI lineage: Eukaryota > Viridiplantae > Streptophyta > Pinopsida > Cupressales > Taxaceae > Taxus > Taxus wallichiana. Next base: position 344,756,427 of record CM031240.1, on the reverse strand, counting down.
TTGGTCTCAAGGCTCTTATGGGACTACTCCCAAACGAAGTAGCCGAAAGCAACAACATTGTCATGCACCAAAAAATACCTCTTATATCATTAACCTAGCCACCTGGATGTGTTGGCACAATTAGTTTGGTTCCACGACCCACCATTTGTAAAATATAGCGTTTGACAGCCTTACACTAGCTCAAAATGCACTATTTCATGCGTTTGGAAACAATAGGGCAGCGAGAGCACCGATTGGAGAAGGAAAACACTTGAGACAAGCTAATGTAGAGGCTACCTATGCCAAGGTATAAGATTCAATGAGATGTCTCTAGGTTCCACAGCAGTCCGAATATTCACTTGTTGAAGTTGAATGGTTTTTTGGTCTCAAGGCTCTTAAGGGACTACACTCGAACGAAGTAGCCCGGAAGCAATGACATTGTCGCTAACTAGAATGACGCCTCTTCTAGCATTCACTTGGCCACCTAGAAATGTTGTCACAGTCAGTTTCGTTTCATGACGTCCCAAGGTATGACTTCTCATTTTTCAAGTTTTTGTCCACTTTTTCACCCACACTTCGTGCACTTACCTGTACAAAATTTGAAGTAACAAAAAATTCCCCCAAAATTTAATAAATTTTAAATTTTTTATCTCGGTTAGTGGATCTACGGATGTTATGGTAGTATCTATAGCAGCCTCCACAATCTACATATGTGGAGGAGTCTCTCTAGCAATCATAAGATATACAAAAAACATGTACATATAAATATTAATCTACATGACTACCACATAGCAGACCTAAAGCATAATCGACACAAAATAGACTAATACATATTAATTTACTAATAGTAATGAACCAAGGATTCTAGGTTTAATGATATTTTAGGGAAGCTTCGATGTTACTCGAGTCTCCAAAATTTCTACAAGGGTAGATACACAACTGAACTTCCACAATTAGAAACAAAGTGTAAAGAGAAATTAACCTATGAAAAATTCACGTGAGGTAGGCAAGTAGCCTTAGTGCGAGAGTAGATAATGACCCATGTGCTCCTACGTATAAAAGACAAAGATATTAATATGTACATGTACACGTGAAAAATTATAATAATTAAAGTGTAATCAAATGAAATTTGAAATGTAAGTATAACTTGAAACTTACATACGTAACACACCTAGCTACATGGTTAGCTAGCATGTTGACACCGAATGTGTCCTTCACCAACTCTTGCTATTTAAAATAGAATAAAAATAGTTTTTACATGTATGTACATGATGTAATCAAATACATATATATTAAAATCTCAAATGAATTAAACTATTGTATATATATATAATATTTATTTTACATTTACCTGTGAAAGACCAAGATCATTTGCACTAGTTCTAAAAACATCCACCATCATCTCATCTAGAGAAAAGAAATCATGTGATCTAGCAAATGATGTGTCACCCGCAGTGCATATGACACCACATGATCCACAGTGGTGTGGTGCGCTAGAACTGGCACCTCCACTAACATCACTAGATGTAATCTGGTCACTATGTTGGGTCAGAGTGTCAGTGAGCTCCCTTAATGCATGTAGTGTGTCAATCTCCATAACCTCCTTCACTATAGGAGGGATAACTGAAGGTAGTGGGGGTTTTGGGGCATGGGGGATCCTTGGTTAACCAACTCGTACACCATGTCTCTCTGTGTGTAGAGCAACCTCCTCACTCATAAAACTTGGAAAAGTCAAAACAATTTGAGACCTCATTAAGCATGAACTTGCAATATAAGTTCTTCAAAAATAGAGAGAGAAACCTCATCGTTGTTGCATGGTGGATAATCAATAACCATCCACCATCGGTCCCAAAAATTGTTCTTTATTCGGTCATCATGGCACCAATGGATTGAGAACCGTTTGTAAGTAGGTATGTTGGGGCATTGGCTCTCGAGTCGATAAATAATGTACAAATGCGGTCTTTTTCAATTTTTTTGTCTTTACGGCCACATGGGATAATTTATTAGCATTCCACCACCTACAATCACCTCTAATAGTATTCCATCTATCTATTAGGTTGGTTGTAGAGTCGACTTCACCAATCAATGTTTCCAATGTGTTTATTAAAGTCATGTGGGATGATTTATGGCATGATTTTGTCTTATAGTCTCGAATAAGGTTCTAAATGGAAATTTTATTTTGTCAGATTCTTCCAACGATATAAACTTGTGTTCCTACTAGTTTCGTGGGGACAAAAGAAGCCATAGGAGGTGGATCTACATTTGGAGGAGGGTTTTGAGGAATGTTTGGAGGTTTTTGAGGAAAATTTGGATGGTTTGCAGGATTACAAGCTTGCCGAGAAACCGACAAAAATAATTGTATACATAAACAAAAAATTGAAAAACCCATGAAAATCACAAAAAAACCTAAAATGTAAGAAATTTGATCAAAATCGAGGGCTTACCTCTTCGTCTTGGTAGCATTGTTGAAAATTTTGCGATCCAGAAGTTTGAGGAGCAATTTTCGGGGTATTCAAAGCTTGAGTGCCAAAGGTCTAGGAGAAATCGTGGTTCGTAGGGGAAAATGGGGAAAATGAGGAGTCATGGGTCTATTTTTTTGGTCTTAGAGGACCATGATCGTGCTTTTAGGTTCGGAAATCACCAAACCTATGAAAACAACTCCGTGATCACGGTTTAAAAATTGCGATCGCGGTACATAAATTTCAGGTTTTTATTTCCACTTAATTGTCCACCAACTTGTTGCACTTACCCCAATATTAACTGATCATAAATGTAATGAAAATCATTTCTTGTTAAATTTGGAAAAAAATAGAAAAAAATTCTCTTATGATTGATGTGGTGTAAATTGGCTTTGAGTAGGCAAAAGAGCATGCAGTTGTTACACATGAGGTTTTATTTTGATGTTTTCATATAAAGAAATTAAGTGAAACTTCAAAACCTTGTATCTTTGAGGACACTACTTACTATTAAGGGTTCATGGTACAATATTTTTAAAAATATATGTTTGAGTTTTTTGAAAACTTCTATGAACCCTTAAACTTTCAACAATGTTTAGGGAAAAACTCATCTCTATCCCTATTTAAAATTGATGACACGAATATCATTGAAATAGTAGTATCTTTTAATTCTTCTTATATCTCCCCGGTATACTCAAACATATAGTCCTAGAAGATATGTTTGATCCTCTTGTGTGCCACTTTACATGCAAAATAATCTAACAAGCTAGATCTAGATGTATTTTTTCTTATAGAAGAAGGTCCAAGCCAAATATTAGTGTTCATTATCTATGGTTAGTTATAGGAATATAAATTCTAAAAAAATGGCCAAATTTGATGGGTCATAATACTTCATCCACAAGTTCCCTATCTATACCATATGTTATTTTATTAAAATTCAAATGTTGTTTCATAAAAATAAGACAAATAAAAATCATTGAGTAAAGAAGTATCCTTTGTAGACACCGAATAACACACTTTGGGTATATTTCTAGGTCATGATCACATACCATATTCATATGATTCCTAAGTGAGAAAAGTACTAATTAACCATTTTCTTTGGCCTCTTTGCTTGCTTTCTGGTTTTCTTCTTGGTCTTACACACCTTCTTTCCTAGTCGGACCTTCAATACTTCAGTATTTTGAGTCTAGATAGCACCTTTGATACTATTTATAATCACATTTCAAATGCCACCTTTATTATGGTCCATATTTCGTGCCTATTACCATAGGTAATACATGTTACTACTGTTTTAGTCATATCTTGAGCATTTTAACTCCGACTTACACCTCATTGGCTGCATTCTTTTAGAATCCCTCCTACCACCACATGGTACATGTTTGACATGCATTATCTCTTTACACTACAATTTTCTATGCAACGGTGCATGGGTGTTTTAACCTCTTTTTATTACTTTCGGCTTAGAGTTCATTCCTTCATCACTCCCTATTTTTCCGAAAGGGGGCATATTATTGGGGGTCCCCTTATAATCACCCCTTATGTCACCACCTGTTCCAACATCTTGAATTCATCACCTTACAATTTACAAGTGTGACATTTCATCATCAATCTCCTCTAATGACCTAATCTAGGGGCAACAATCATTGAACATCTCCCAAATATGATCATATTCTATAACCTATTAGTTCCCTCCAAATGAACTAACTTAGGGAAAACAAACGAATAAATATTTTTTACATGACATCTCATCAATTTCTATCAATTTTCCCCTAATGACCTAACTGGGGCAATTAGTGAAAAATCTCTCCATGAGTAGCTAATCAAAACAATCAATCAACCAAAATCTATGCTTTCAAATCAAATCATTCAAATCCACGAGTAGTCTCCCCAGATGACCTAAATTGGAAATGAAATTCACCACTTCTTTCCTAAATGACCTAACTTGGGATTTTATTCTATATTTCACGTTCGCTTCCAGATGACCCAACTTGGAAGCCATCTCATTCATTTTGTGTTTGCTTCCTAATGACCTAACCTAGAAGCTATCTATTTCTATTGTGTTCACTTCTAGATGACCTAACTTGGAAGCCATCTCATTCTCTATCACGTTCACTTCTAGATGACCTAACTTAGAAGCCTTTACATTGTAACAACACCTGTGGAGTGGGGGAAAGAGTTCCTTTCCCTTTATCACTCCCATATGGGTCAACTATTTAATCAAAATCATTTGGATCAAAAATCACCCTATCTTGATTTGATTCTATCTGCAACAACTAGAACTTGAGGATACGTTAAAGTTTGAAGAATAACACACTTTTCTCCCTACACTCTTCCTCTGGCGGTAGGACACCCAAATCCTCCAATCATTCCATTCATATACAAGCATTCGGGTTGGGAACTAATCACTCCCTACCCATGGATTTGTTATTAAACCACATTCAAAATCATCCTATATCCTAATCATCATTTTCATTTTCCACACTTCATTGTGACACTTACACCTTTTGATACGTTATATGGATCAACTTGTCGATCCATGGTTCAACACGCTTTTGTAGTTCAATTGGCACATTTCTACCGTATATATGCACATTCTTCTATACCTGGGCTTCTCTGAATTTCTCTTAGGTATGCATCTCTATCTACTTTATGTTACTGAGATTTCCGCTCACCAACATAAAGTGGGGGAAAATGTAGTCACAAAATCACGCACTTACTATTTCATTAATACCATTGGGTATGTTATTTTATATATGGATATTGCGTACTAAACGTACTCACTAGTGACCCATTCTTTAGTCTTGTTTTCGGTTAGTAGAGTGTCATATTTGTTTTTCAGTTCAGTCATCATTTGTCTCTGTGAGTTTCTAACATCTCTCAAGGTGTCTTAAGTGTCGTAATTTACTCGGTTGTTGTCTTTAGGAGTACATTCTAGGCACTTAGGGTTGTGTTTGGGACGCCCAGATCCATGATTTTAGGTGCCCATGTTGTCGTAATTTTTGGTCTTAATTTCATTGTTTGAGGTCATCCTAACAGATTACCCGTGCATTCCCTTATGTTGTAGTCATCAATTTCTGGGTTACTAGTTTTGAAATTTTAACAAGATATCCCTATATAAACATAACACACTCACTACATTATAGGAGGACATCTCACTATTAAGGGAATCTATCTACTAAGGCAAGGGAATGCATTTAAGCACCTTGTACATCTTCATCACACACTGCATAGGGGAAAGGGTTGTATTCTTGCCATTCCATCCACCATTTGCATTTTACATCTAGTTATTTCCCCTTCTACCACATCATTGGTGCTAGGAATCCTAGGCACAAAATTGCACACACACTCACACGTAAAAACATTGGGCCTAAAATGTAGTGCAACACTCGGTCATAAGACCTCTATTTTGGTAGGGGAGGTCAATCGACCTATTCATATGCATTTTTATTTTTTAGAAATTGATGCTTTGGATAGGGATTTGCAGTAGATCTTCATACATCATTTACAATGACACAAATGATAATATTACAACACTTGTATCTTCATAATTTATTTCCCTTTATTTAGATTCAACGTTGCGGTGAACACTAATTATTTGTATAGACTAGTATTGTCTTGTGGAAGAGGAAGTTTTTTTTGGCACGAACATGTTATTGATGAGAAAAAGGATTTTCAACAAAAAACCAACTAAACAATCGATGTAGCCACCATGCCTCAAACACGTTGTAACACTAACACAATTTACCCCATATAATTACAAACCACATCAACTACAAAAGTAATTAAATATCCAAAGCGGTATCAAATGTATCAAATGTTTAGTGCCAAAAAATTGGCCAAAAAATGCTAACACTCATGATATAAAATCTGCAAATGTATGGAAGTCTTCATGTATTCATGTTTTGTTCAAATAAAATAGTCCACAAAACACTACCACTCATGATATAAGCTTTACAAATGAATATGTATGAACTTGTTACATATTTGAAATGTAGAGATAAAACCTTTAAATGTAATGCTTCATCTATATTCCTACACTTACAAAATCAATCACACCCTTATCAACATCAACTACAAAAGTAATAACTATCCCTCTAAAACAAATAATATATATCATTCAACGTTCACATTGCATTATACAAATGCAAGTGCTAGTCTTAAAAATGTTATTATTATGTCAAAGGCTTCCCCTTATGGATAAAGGGCCTCCAGGTTGTTCACGTCAAGGGATTAAATTTGACGAGTGTTTAGACATTTTTGTATTTTTAGCTGTAAAAGTCGATTCCCAAATCAATAGTAGTTTTTTAAATTTAAATAGGCATTTGGATGTGAATTGGGTTAGGAATAGGGAGAGAAGTTTAAGTTGAAACTAGCGTTGATCTTCTACTTACTCTCTGATTCAATCTCGTGTCTTTGCATGTATATTTTATGGTGCACTTCATATCCTGCATCTCACATACCTAATCCCCGATTTGTTAAACATATTACGTGAAAAATGTTTAGGGTTTTGATATTTAAACTTATAGGTTGGGATTGATTTTGAGCCTTCTTAGCTTTGTGATGGAAGATGATTAAGATGAACAACCAGCCTCAACTCTCATCAAGGTAAGCTCATCGATTTTGATATTTAAATTTACTTTGAACATTAAACCTTTTTTTTTTTCAATGCGAGGGGTTATACGAGTGAATCTTTGAAATCATTAGGAAGTGATGGGGGATTCTTAGTATGGCCATGCAGTAGATGAAGAGTATGAATAAGAAACAACCTTCATGACAGGAATAAATTTACCATGGTGGGAGATCATGTCAAAAGTAATTCCTTTAAAAATTTCCTTTACTTATATTATTCTCGTATGGAAATTGGGCTAAATCCCATATTATTTTTACATCATTATGCATTACAATCCATAAATCACATAATCAAGTTACATCTCCTTAATATTTAATCATCGGATGTTATTTCGATTTCTAGAATTTTGTTTATTTTGCAGTATCCAGGATGATAGTTTTATCTCGATATTTCTAGGATTGACTAAGTCTCGATCGTAGTGCAAAAATGTTGATTTTTGATTGTTTTAGTGTGGGATTTGTATATTGTATGTATCTGCATGTTCTATTTATTTCAAGGATTAAATTGACCCATGGACTACACTATCCAAAATTTTGTTTTAGTTTTTCATTGTGTAGCTATTTTCTATGTATGATGTCAGTAATGGTGGATAAGTTGTTCAAAAGTTGATTTATGGATTAAATATGTCTTGCATTACCAAAATGGTGGTTATTGGTGCTTCATCATATGCTTTTATGTATATTGTAGGTATGATGTTTTAATGGTGGTTATGTTGTTTCATAGAATGAAAACTCTTGCGAGTACCCAAAGGGGTTTAAGTTGTTTCACTATCTATTTTATTGTATTTTGTATCTATGATGTTGTAATGGTGTTTTAGCTATTTATGAGATTGACCAAGTCTTGGACTCATGGTACCTAAATTATGTTTTCAATTATTTTACCGTAATCTTTTAAATATTTTACATGTACAATTTTATAACCATATTTATGGTGTTTTAGCTTATTCAATTATTGATTGAACCTTGAAGCTATGAGACTCAAATTTTGGATTTCATTGTTTTTTTGTACGTTTTATGTATTTGCATGTATGATGGTGTAATGATGTTGTACAAAATATTGGTCTTTAATTGTTTTATTATCGATTTTATATACTTTGAATGTATCATTTTAATTTATGTAGTGGTATTTTAGTTATTTCAAGTATTGGCCAACCTTGGACTTCATGACCCAAATGGTGTTTGTGTCGCTTTTATTCATTTTCTATGTATCAAGTTGTAGTGCTATTTAATTAGTCTTAAATTTTTTTCTTGTTTGCTTTTATATACTTTGTATGTATCATATTGTTGTGGTATTTTATATATTTTGAGGGGTTTTCGAGCCTTGGACTTTAGGACCCTCGTTGGTCGTCAAATAGGACTTCACGAAGAGCAACAGTCAGGGGACAAGAAGTCCCTCCTCTTTAATGGGAGAGGTTCCCTTATTCAGAAACGAACCTATTTACACATATACAAAACATGATTTTCTTGTGGAACTTGGATATCTACGAAAGTGTTTTCTATAAGGATCATCAATTACAAAAGGACTGAGGAATGAGAAAACGAGAATGAGCAGAAAGGCACCATTTAGAATTATAGATGACAGAGTAATTCTTTATGCATGCAAAGGTACAGTGAATTGAAACAAGATCATTTGTATCATACTAATAAGATGAAATTTGAAAGACACAAAGTTCTATCAATAACATCTGCAAGAATACAAAGCTTCTTAATATAATATAGACAAATGATCTTAACAAGATTAAATGAAAAGATTAGGGATAAAAGAGATCAGATAGATGAAGAATGAAAAGCCCTTCTGTATTGATTTCTTTATGATTTATTTACACTTTCAGAAAATAAGCCAAGTTCTTCCTCCTTTAAAATGGCGAGGAGAGGCCATTATATAGTTTACAATTCAGTTACTCTCGGTAACTACTTCTTTTAACTAAATATTAGTTAAGGATTTCCAATCGCAATACCTCAACTTATTACAATAAATCCAAGAAAAAGAATTGGAAGAGAAGAGAGGAATAAGGAGAAGAAGACAGGTGCTTATGACTGGGAGGGACCCACTGACTTCAAAATCCACTGCTTGAATCTCTTCAATGCCTCGGCTATGTCTCTGCCACATGTATATTGGTCAATTCGCTCGAATCAGGGTTGAAATGAGCTCCGCATGAAAGCACTGTATCTGCACATTGCACAGAGATTGGGAAACCACCAATGAAAGCCAAACCACTGTCATGAATCATCTGTGCCATTGGCGTAGGGTTTGCGTCTGTCATCCTCGACCAAAAATCACTAAAGTCAAGATGGCGAACTTCACTGTCCCCGATATCGGGAACGGCAGACTCTAGTGGTGAGATTTGTTCTTGCCCCTAAAATTTGATCTTCATGTTGGTAGTAATTCGGAGGGCAGAGCTGCAAGCTAGACTTGGGAAGGAATTGTAGAGGAAAATGGATACGTGCGTAGGAATTTAGATCGTAAAGGTTCGAGTAAAAGATAGTAGGAAAGCAAAGCAGCAAAACGCATAGGGGTTCACTCGTTATATAGCCATTTAGAGAGAGAAAGGTAATGAATGCGTATTTAATACATACCTACTAAATTGAATAAGCAAGATATTTGGGTAGAGCGGGAAAAATTAGCACGAATGGCACTTGGTTCATTTGGGACATGTGGGATGCGAAAAGCTGCCAAGCACGTGGCTCGGCCAAATCGACGAAGCGGGGAAAAGATGCACAAATTCTCTTAGAACACGCGGACAAAAGTACGTGAAGTACGCGGCTCAGGCCGAATCGGACGACGCGGGAAAAGACGACAAATTCTCTTGGAACACGCGGGACAAAAATATGCGAAGCACGCGGCTTGGCGAATCGGACAAAATGGAACAATTGGTCCAGAAAACTTGGTTCATTTGGGACATGTGGGATGTGAAAGTGTGAAGCACGCTGGCTCTGCTGAATTGGACGAAAATGGAATAATTGGTCCGGGAGAACTTGGTTCATTTGGGACATGTGGGACACGAAAGTGTGAAGTACGGCTCGGCCGAATCGGACGAAAATGGAACAATTGGTCTGGGTGATCTTGGGACATTTGGGACAAAAAGTTCCGATGGGCTCGAAAAGAACAGACTTTGGGTGAGGCGCCGATCGGGAACAAGAGGGCCCAATTGAACTTGGGACATGCGGGACAAAAATGTCCGACAGGCCCGAAAAACACACAAAATGACCCAAAACGAGATTTCTCAATTTCTTTGGCATTTCACATTATCAGTACAACAGAGAAAACACTTAAACTCAAAATTTTAAATTTTCACTTTCTTAAGAGCAGGGGAATTTTGAGTGGACAACAGCTGGCTCCTTCTGGGGATGACTTGGCATAAATTCAAGGAATGAGACAAGGTAAGAACTTAGACAAACTCGGGGAAGTAGACCAGTACCTTATCCATTGGGCAACGGAGTCAAAAAGCAAACCAATACAGAGGACAACACACCAAAAGGGAAAGAAAAACAAAATGTTGTACAGAATATACAAAGGACTCCCTAATCACCTATGACTTGAACAATTTTAGGTACTGCCCACTATAAGGAAGTGGGAGAGGAGAACCATCCATATAATCAAGGTAAAAAGAATTCTTACCAGCAAAGTGCCTGATCTTGAAAGGTCCGAGCCAAAGGGAATCAAACTTGCCATGGCTGCCATGAGGTTCATGCCTTTTATCCCACAACAAAACAGTGTCTCCAACTTGGAAATCTCTGAACCTGGCTTTCTTATCAAACAGGACCTTAACTTTTGTTGATGAGCAGATATCTTATCAGCAACTTCCAATCTATCCTCATTCAATTTGTGAAGGTACATTATTCTCTTATCCAAAGCATCATTGAAACTGGTATCTTCAATGGCCTTCATTAGATGCAAGGCTGGCAGCTCCACTGTTACTGGCAATTGAGCTTCTACTCCATATACCACTTGAAAAGGAGACATTCCAATGGCTCTCTTAGGTGTGATCCTGTCTGCCCAAAGAGCATCATAGAGTTTCTTGTGCCAGTTTCGTTGAGACTCATTGACTAATTTACTTATTATGGTCACCAAATTTTTATTAGTGGATTTTGCTTGTCCATTTCCTAAGGATAGTAATCGAAGAGTGAGCGAGAGATGCCATATCCATAGCAAAAATTCATTATCTCGGTTGAAGAAAAATTCAAAGCATTATCTCTGTCACAATCTTGTTTGGCACACCATACCTTACCAAGATGTTTTCTTTGATGAAACCGCACACCACTTGTAAGTAGTACTTTTTACCGGGAATGGCTTCTACCCATTTTGTGAAATAATCTGTAGTAGATTAATACATGAGTATGACCAGCACTAGAAGAGGGATTAAGTGTTCCAATGAAGTCCAAACCCCACTGTTGAAAAGGTTCTTCAATTACAACTGGCTTAAGAGGCAAAGAGGCCAATTTGGGTCTACCCATGAAAGTCTGACAAGCCTCACATTTATCAACCCACTTGGATGCATCTCTGAATAAGGTAGGCCAGTAATATCCTCCACGAAGTATCTTATGAGCAATGACGGTTGATGAGTAGTGCCCTCCACATGCTTGATCATGAAAAGATGAGAGTAGCTTTTTCTGTTGTTCCTTGTCCACACATTTCAAAAACCTTCCATCTAACCCACGTTTGAACAAGGCGTTTTCCCACAACACATATTGCACTGACCTTAGTTTAACAGTCCTCTTTTCTTTGGTAGTCAAATGAGAGGGGCATTCTCCATAGGTGAGAAAATGGGTGATATCAGCATACCATTCATCAACTGAGCTAAGAAACAGAACTATAGGAAGACCAATTTTATCCTCTAGTAACTCATGTCTAGCTCCTTCAGCGATGAGTTCACAAAGGCCTTTTCCATGGACGAGCTTGGTCGGTTTGATGTCAATATCATATTCTTGGACCTTAGCCACCCAGTTCCCTCTCTTGGATCCAAATTCCTGTTGTGTAAGAATTGACTTAACAGTTGTATCTGGTACCAACACCATGGAGTGAGAGTTAAGAATGTAAAAACGAAACTGCTTAATGCTTTAACCACTGCAAAAGCATGTTTTTCCATCATGGTATATTTTAACTCATGATCTTTCAGAATATAGCTCATAAATGCAATTGGGAGTTCGTGCTCATTAGAATCTTCCTGAGTCAAAACAAGCAACCAAGGTGTTATCTGTGGCGTAGCAATAGATAATAAAATCTTTGCTAAAATCTGGACATGCTAAAACAAGAGTTTTAGCAATGGCTCTTTTAATATCTTCAAAGGCTTCTTTCCCTTCAGAGACCAACCAAATGTTTGTTTGCCTTTCATCATTTGGGAGATATTTGAGTTAGTCCCTGCAAAATCGTGGATGAATCTTCTCAAAAATTGATCTTACCAAAGAAAGAATGCACGCCTTTTTTCTGGTTGGGAGAGGAATTTGCTGAATAGCTTGAACTCGCTCAGGATCAATTTTAATACCATCTTTGGAGACAATGTGCCCTAATAATTTCCCCTCTGTGACACAAAAGACGGATTTTTTAGGATTCAAAGAGATCCCATGTTCTCTACATCTTAGCAGAACTGTCTCCAGGTGCTGAAAATGATCTGCCCTTGTTTTAGAATACACAGTCAAGTCATCAAGGTATACAACAATACACTTCCCTTTCAAACTTCCAAAGGCCAGATCCATAGCTCTCTGAAAAGTGGCACCAGCATTAATGAGCCCAAAAGGCATTCTTTTGTAAGCAAAGGTACCCCAAGGGGTAGTGAAAGTTGTTTTGTGTTGATCTGCAGTATTAACTTCTACCTGATTATATCCTGAGAATCCATCAAGCATAGACAACATTTCAGATCCTGTTACTGCTTGTAAGACCTGATCCATCATAGGTAAAGGATAATTATCTTTCAAGGAAGCCTGATTCAGATTCCTGAAGTCAACACAGATACGAATCTCACCATTTTTCTTTCTAACAGGTACAATATTGGCAATCCATGTTGAATGATGGATAGGAAAAATGATTTTGGCTTTCAACAACTTCTGTATTTCTTGAAAAATGGTGTCAGCTATTTTGGGATTGTATTGCCTCTACTTTTGTTTAAAAGGCTTAATTCCAGGTTTGAGAGGAATAAAATGCTGCATCTCTTTTGGTTGGAAAGCTTTTAAATCTTCATAAGAGTAGGCAAGAACATCCTTATACCTCTTTAACAGATCAATTTCTTTCTTCCTCTCATCTGTTGTGCAACATTTTCCAATGTTCATGAGCTTAGGATCAGTAGAACTCCCAATATTAATTTTGTCATATTCAGCTGATTGTTGAGGTCCAGTAGAAGCTCTAGACTTTACATACCTATCGTGTTTATCAAACAATTCCTCTAAACTTACCAATCCTTTAGGGATCTTGTTTCCCTTGAGTTTGATACATCCATCCTGATCCGTTTCTTCTCCTTGAGTGACTACTTTGTCAAAGGGCACACTTTCACGAGGCAAGTTATCACTTCCTTCAAAGTATAGTTGTTCAAAATTATCTTTGAGTTCTAAGAAAGAAAGCAAATGTTGATCATTATTGAAAACTTGCCAGTTATTTGTATTATCAGGTACACTAGGTCGATGAATCATCTCAATGGTGAACTTATCTTGAGAGAAGTCAGGATGAGGAATCAGTAGTGACCCTGAGACTGCTAGTGAATCAGCCCTGGTGTTCTTCTCCCTAGGTATTGCTTCGATGGAGAAAGCATCAAGAAATTCAATGGAATCCCAAACCTGATTCCGGTAATGTTTCAACCTTCCATTTTTCACCTGGAAGAGGTTTCTAACTTGCTTTACAATCAATTCTACATCCCCACGAGCTAGAAGATTCTTCTGACTTGTTCTTTTACCACTTGTAGTCCAAGAATGAGAGCTTCATACTCTGTTGTATTATTGGTATTTTTGAACCGCAACTTGAATGAAAAAGGATGAAGGCTTCCTTCAGTGACACTGTGATGAAACCAACTCCGTAACCACCGAGAACAACTTCCATCAAACTCTAAAATCCAAACACCATTAGGATCTTTAGGTGACACTTTGGGGAGTTGGATTTCTTCAGGAGACATAATCATGTAGTTGCCATGCCCCATATCCTCATAGAGTATTTGTGCTTTGGGATCATCCATTTTTTGTACAATATACTCAGATTGCTTCTCAGGCAACAACTTCTTCATTTGCCCATTAACAGGTACGAGTGCATGTGACCAATCCATTTGAATTTCTCCACCCACATCCTTACAGAAGTTTCTGCTTAGCAACATCCCGTATGAAGGAGGAATATCTGCTACTAAGATGGTAGCCAAAACTTTCTTCTCAGGAAAAGCAGCAAAAGCCACTTGTGCATCTTTAATTCTTCCGACTAAGGGCACTTCCTTACTCTCCATAGAGTAACAAGATCCATAAGTGCGTGTGAGAGTCAAGCCTAAGGCATGAGCTACTTTAGCAGGCATCACATTATCTGATGCTCCTGAGTCTATGACGTAATTGCTGAGCCTATGGCCAGCTATAAGAAGTGTCACATAGAATGGTTTGATTTTGTCATTGGGTGAGGTGACAATGGCTACCAGATTAGGTTGTGGTGCAGAAGAAGGAGTGGGTAAAAGGCCTTTAGAGGTAGTTTTAGAATGGGAATTGACAAAGTGAATCATTTTAGCAAAGGCCTTAGGATGGGTTTGATAATATTCAGCTTCTGAGATTTGAACCTTAGTCTTTTTTAGGTGATCAATAATATCGAAAGACCTAGAAGTGGATGGGCTATCATCATTTGAAATCTTAGGTTTATCAACTTTAGGAGAAACAGAAATAACTTTAGTAGCGAAGTGATGACAGGAATCACCTTTGGTGTAGATGAAACAGGGGATAGGAGATCCTCTTTTTGCAATTACTGAGGATAGTTGTCGGCTATTCTTTAGATTTCTTGGTGGGGTGCATCACTTTCTCCCTCCGATTGTCTACTCTCGAGTCATGATAGCGTATGATTCTCTATTCATGTCTGCTACTATTTCATCATAATCATCCTCATCATCAATGCCTTCAGTGGTGAAGAAATTAACTCGAGATCCCTCAAGTTCATCTGCTTCATCATCAACCTCTTTAACAAATTCCTCGCAATCTTCATTAACCTCTTCATCTTCAGGTTCCTCAACTTCACAAGTTGCATTGACGGGAACTTTAATAGGAGGTCCTTCAAGCGCTAGCCTTGTTTGAGCAGCAGGCAAATGATTTCTGGGCTGAAAATTCCTCCTCGAACGCTCTGCATAGGAGCATGCTTTGAGCCAATTGTTTCTTAATGGCAATGAGATCATTTGCAAGTTTTTGTACCAATGGATCAAGATTAGGTCCAAGGGTGGAAAAGGAGGAAGAAGCAGATTTAGATTTAGAAGAGTCTCTCCTCAACTTCCCGACATGATTAAATCATCCTCGACACTAACAAAGAAGAGTTTGATCTTCACCAATGTTGAGATTAGCCCTTCTTAGTTCATAACTAACTTCGTGTGATTGGGCATTTAGGAAAATACATTTTTGAATTTTATCTATGTGTCGAGTATTTGGTGGAATTTTGTTAAGCAACCTGTTGAATTGGGCCACAAATTCTCTCATGGGCTCGATGAATCCTTCTTTATTTGAGAGATTTGGGCTAGCAAGGCATGCACGTCTCTTTTGCTAGTTTGAACCAGGTTTTCAAACCTAGTTGTCAGTATCCCATTTGGTGATAGCAATGTCGGAAGGTGATAGAACCAATCAGCAACATTATCTTGTAAAGTCTCAACGAAAAGTCTTACGGAGACATCTTCATGTTCAACTCCCAGAACTCCGCATGCAACTATGAAGGCTACGATGTGTTCATCAGGATGCACTTTACCATCGCCTTTGAATTTAGGGAAGTTCTTCCGGTTACCTCTAGGTAACTCGTGCAAAGGCTGAGGAAGGGCAAGGGGCCCGACACGATGACCCTAGGGCAGTGGTACCGCCATTCTTGGAAAAATGGCTTGAAGAGGAACTGCAACACCAGCAAGAATCAAAGCTCGAAGATTAGGACTGATTGACTCTGAAGGAATACCACCCGTAGGGATTCTATCTTGGACAGGAGGAGTACTTGTCGAACGAGTCTTTCTATTTCTTGTTGAAGGGAAAGGAAAACCCTGCTGCTCCAAAAGCTGAAACTGAGAATCTTCAATACCAAGGGCCCTTCTCCCTCGAGTAAAATGCGGAGTTTCAGATCAAAGGATGATCAATAATTACAGAACTGGAATATGATTTCCCCAGTGGAGTCACCAAAAACTGTTGGTCGTCAAATAGGACTTCACGAAGAGCAACAGTCAGGGGACAAGAAGTCCCTCCTCTTTAATGGGAGAGGTTCCCTTATTCAGAAACGAACCTATTTACACATATACAAAACATGATTTTCTTGTGGAACTTGGATATCTACGAAAGTGTTTTCTATAAGGATCATCAATTACAAAAGGACTGAGGAATGAGAAAACGAGAATGAGTAGAAAGGCACCATTTAGAATTATAGATGACAGAGTAATTCTTTATGCATGCGAAGGTACAGTGAATTGAAACAAGATCATTTGTATCATACTAATAAGATGAAATTTGAAAGACACAAAGTTCTATCAATAACATCTGTAAGAATACAAAGCTTCTTAATATAATATAGACAAATGATCTTAACAAGATTAAATGAAAAGCTTAGGGATAAAAGAGATCAGATAGATGAAGAATGAAAAGCCCTTCTGTATTGATTTCTTTATGATTTATTTACACTTTCAGAAAATAAGCCAAGTTCTTCCTCCTTCAAAATGGCAAGGAGAGGCCATTATATAGTTTACAATTCAGTTACTCTCGGTAACTACTTCTTTTAACTAAAGATTAGTTAAGGATTGCCAATCGCAATACCTCAACTTATTACAATAAATCCGAGAAAAAGAATTGGAAGAGAAGAGAGGAATAAGGAGAAGAAGACATGTGCTTATGATTGGGAGGGACCCACTGACTTCAAAATCCACTGCCTGAATCTCTTCAATGCCTCGGCTATGTCTCTGCCACGTGTATATTGGTCAATTCGCTCGAATCAGGGTTGAAATGAGCTCCGCATGAAAGCACTATATCTCGCACACGCACGAGATTGGGAAACCACCAACAAAGCCAAACCGCTGTCATGAATCATCTGTGCCATTGGCGTAGGGTTTACATCTGTCATCCTCGACCAAAAATCACTAAAGTCAAGATGGCGAACTTCACTGTCCCCGATATCGGGAACGGAAGACTCTAGTGGCGAGATTTGTTCTTGCCTGAAATTTGATCTTCATGTTGGTAGTAATTCGGAGGCGGAGCTGCAAGCTAGACTTGGGAAGGAATTGCAGAGGAAAATGGATACACGCTTACACAGAATTTAGATTGCAAAGGTTCGAGTAAAAGATAGAAGAAAGCAAAGTGCAAAATGCATGGGGGTTACTCGTTATATAGCCATTTAGAGAGAGAAAGGCAATGAATGCATATTTAATACATACCTACCAAATTGAATAAGCAAGATATTTGGGTAGAGTGGGAAAAATTAGCACGAATGGCACTTGGTTCATTTGGGACATGGCACGAAAGTTCAGTACGGCTTCTACAATCTGGGAAGCTGGGAAAGGACGTAAAAATGCTCTTGAACACGCGGGAAAAAAGTACATGAAGCTCGTCCGAATCGGATGAAGCGGGAAAAGATGCACAAATGCTCTTGGAACACGCGGGACAAAAATACGAAGTATGCGGCTCGGGATTTAATCAGGACATAAGAATGGAACAATTGGTCCAAGCGAACTTGGTTCATTTGGGACATGTGGGACGAAAGCACGAAGCACGCGGCTCCTACCGAATCGGACGAAAATGGAACAATTGGTCCGGCGAACTTAGTTCATTTGGGACATGTGGGACACGAAAGCGCGAAGTACGTGGCTCGGCCGAATCGGACGAAAATGGAACAATTGGTCCAGGGTGAACTTGGGACATTTGGGACAAAAAGTTCGATGGGCCCGAAAAGAACAGACTTTGGGTGAACGGCCGATTGGGAACAGAGAGCCCAATTGAACTTGGGACACGCACGACAAAAATGTCCGACAGGCCCGAAAAACACACAAAATGACCCAAAAACGCAGATTTCTCAATTTCTTTGGCATTTCACATTATCAGTACAACAGAGAAAACACTTAAACTCAAAATTTTAAATTTTCACTTTCTTAAGAGCAAGGGAATTTTGAGTGGACAATAGACCCAAATAGTGGTTGTGTTGCATTTATGAATTTCTATGTATCAAATTGTAGTACCGGTTTAGCTATTTAGTAGAAAGACTAAGCCTAGATCGTAGTACCCAAATGGTGGTTTTAGTTGTTTCACTATCTATAGGCCTTTATGTACCTTGCATGTATCAATGTTGGAATGTCCTTTTATCTATTTCATGGATTGAGCAATGGGCACAAGGAGATTCAAACAAAAACAGTAAAGAAGGAGTTTTAGATGAGAGATCTAGCCATTAGAGATAGGATCCCTGAGGATCATCAGATTTTTCACCGGCGGTGCGAGTGGGTTGCCTTTGTGCTCTTTTCTATAGCTAAGATGTTGACATGATGGTCTACCTCTTGAACCTTCCATATTTTTCTTTATTTTATAGCAAATCTTTGCATATGAAGATGAAAACTTCTAAAATATTTATCTTAACACTCCGGAAGTAGGGTTTCTCCTATACAAAAGTAAGTGATTACGAATGATATTATATGAACCAAATCCTGGTGGCTCCTCAATCCACCTTTCAAAATTTTGTCCCTTATGAAATAACTTAACAACGGACTTATGTTTTGTGGCTGAAAGAAATATGTATGCACTAAACATCAATAAGAAGTAGGTTTTTCCCTATACGGAATTAAGTGATTTTGAATGATATTCTCTTAACAAAATCCCTGGCGGCTCCTCAATCCTCATTTCAAAATTTTGTCCCTTCTAAAATAAATTGGCATTGGAGTTCTATTTTTTTTGGTTGAAAGAAATATATACACACTGAACATCAATGAGATAGTATCAGAGAGAGATGAAGATGGATGAATAATTTTGCTTCCATTTTTTCTTTTGAATTTTTTTCCTCGATTTTTATTTTGAAATATACGTTGCCTTAGGATTTACCATTACTCTGACCGTGTCGTGCATAGAAGGCACTCAGTAAAAATAAAAAGCAAAACTATTAGGTTTTATGTTTTATTTAGTTAACCTAGGTGTATTAACAAGAATCAACCAAAGTTGGCTTACAATTTCCCCTACCGGTCTATAGGAAGTGCCTCTTAGCACAACTAAAAGAATATTCTAGGAATTTTTATGTAGATGGAAATAATATATTCCGAATCACCTTCACTTAAATTATCTCGATTATAGCTTCATCCAAATCAAAAGGCCTATTTGTTATAATAGAACAAGAATGCGCTCTGTGGAATTTGATAGAAAAACATCCCAATGAACCATAAATTCATTCTTTATCTTTCTCATAGCCTCGTTTTCACCATACCTAAACCTCCGCCTAACATGTTATCAACCTACATAGTCAAACCAACTATGCATTTTAAATAAGATCAAAGTTCCCATCCAAACAAAGAAGTTCAATTCGGTGAATATTGTTAATGATCTTAGAAGCTTAGAAAGGGCAATGATAAAACCTCATCAATGAAGATAAAAAGAGGAGAAACTTTGGTAGCTAAATTAAACAATGCCCTTACATTTTTATCATCTTATCCAAACTAATGTAGATTAGAGGGTAGTTTTTCATGCCCATTTTAAAAGAACTAAAATTTATCGTTCACATATGGCTTCATAGACTTGTTCTTTTTAGCAAGCAGTAGACAAAGAAATGTCTAGACTACAGATAGCATCATTGTCTTACCTTTGAAGTTATGGTAGACATCGAGACGTTGATGAAACTAGAATTGGATTTAGTGGCAAGGGCCTTTGCCAACATTGGTTTTCCTGTCCTAGAGGTCCAAAAATTAGAATGCCTCTACATGGGTGCAAATGGTAAAAAATAAAGGCTACTATTAAATGATATAAATTAGAGATAGCAAGGAGTGTTCATGCCAAATGGAAAATTTAATTTCCTTTCAATAGAAATCATGGAATTTACCCGTTGATGATTATCCTTGGTGGATTGGACCATCAAAGTTGTGGGAATCCTTAGGTTAGTGGGATGTGCACCCTAAGGAGACCTCTAGATTTTAAAGAAGTTTTCTCTTCTCCGAAACATGAGACGATGGTTAGAAAAATTAAACCAAAACATGAATTTAAAGGGGGGTGATGCACCAAATGAGCTTTCCAAGAGATAAATCTAGAACGCAAACTATCTAAATAAGGGAAACAAGGAACGACTAAAAAGGGTGGATGAAATTGCACCACAGGCTAGAGAAGATCACATAGAACACTACCTCAAACTACTTAAGCACAACTTCTAAGATAGTAATAACATTATAGAGATGCACAATTTCTATGTGAAAATAAAGGTGATCAGAGACAACAAATATATGCAAAGGATAGACAAAATGCACCACAGGGCATACTATATTACTCCAAAAATTGTCCATAGTGTTACAATAGAAAATAGGCAAGATTGTTATTACAAAACCCTGTGAAGAAGGCTAGAGCTCTAGGCCCTTGCCTTTTACGAGTAAGAGGGAGTGAGACAGAGAAGAAAACTGACCGACCTTGATATATGAGACCCATATTATAATATATAGAATGAGAAAGAGAGAAGAGTCCAATCCCGAAGTTAATTTTTCAACCACTTGTAAGATGCAATAAATGAGTGCAATCAATAACACCTTGCTTGCAAAGGACTCCTCCTTCGTCACCTTAGCGCAGAGTGAGAGAATGATTGTCATGTTTATTAAATGCATTCCCCAACCACTTTCCTACTCTCTCTTTGAACTGGGCTCGTTTTCCTTAAAAATCACCATCAAAGCTTCATCAAGAATCGCATTTTTTATTGTTATGCGTTGTGTTCGGTGTATTGGAGATGCAAATTTTTTTCACCCAACTACCCTTACTTAAAATACAAAATCCTCTTTTTATGGCGTAGAGGATGTTGAGAGATTTCGAAAAGTCCAATTTTGTGAAAATCATAGTTCCAGGTCAAAATTTATGCTCATTTGAATTTCGAGATCGCGTGTTCCATGTGAGATCTCACAATCATTTAAAAGATCTGAGCATTTAAACTTCCTGGTGGGCTTCATGATTAATCCTACATTGAATTGACCTGCCACCAATCTTTTACAACCTTTTTTGGGTTCGTAGCCTATTTGTGTTGAGCTCCATGTGGAGGCCAAACACATCACTACGATCTCTAATTTTCTTGCATCTTTTCAAAGTGTGTCAAGCTGACATGTGGCACCCTTTTTTTTTTTTCTTTTTGCAAGTTCATAACGATAATTTTTGCACATTAATACAAGGACCCTCTCTTGGTGGGCCCTTTATTATTGACTCCACGTGGAAGTCCCATGGGGTTTGGAGTTTCACTTTTCCCTCTCACTTTTTGGAATTGCGCCGAGATGACACGTGGCGCCTTCCATGACTCTTCTACTTTTCCTAAGTTGACCCTCTCCAGGATCTACTTTTCATCATGATTTGGATAAGTTTCTTCCCTACTACTCTGGAAGCTTGACTCTTTTGTATCATTTCAATATTCTCATGACTAAGTTGATTAATCAACAGAATTTGCTTGTTATCTAATTTTAGAGGGCGGTGGAGGAAATTAGATAACACCTTTATAAGCCTCCCTTTGAACAAGTTCTGGACGTCACGCAGAGGAAGCATTGGAGGTTCTTTCAATTATTCTTTAACATTTTCTAGTGAACCTATATCATCAAATTTAATGCCAATTTTTCCTGCAGAATGACTTCTTGCTTGATTCGCTTTTAGAAATCATTATCCTGGGACAACTTATTATCACAAATTAGGCCATCCCTTTAGTATAACTATAAGTATTTACAAATATCAATTCTTGGGACTAAGGAAAGTAGAGCAAACTTACTTGTTTTGGAGGAGCTATAGGAGGGTTCATGTCTTTTCCATTATGTGCTTCTTTCTTAGAAGCATCCCTTTTAGAAGAAACATTTGATTTCTCTCCTTCATGCTTATTTTCTATAGAAGGTTCCATTTTTTCCTTTAAACAAGTTTGGATGTCGCAGAGGAATCATTACAATTTCGCAATGATTCTTTAACATTTTCTAGTGAACCTATATCATCAAATGTAATGCCAATTTTTCCTACAAGAATGACTTCTTTCCTGATTAGCTTTTCAAAATCATTTTCTAAGAAAACCTCCTTTCACACATTAGGCCATCTGTTTAGTATAACTATAAGTATTTAGAGATCTCAATTCCTAGGACTAAGGAAGTAGTAACAAAATTATTGGTTTTAGAGGAGCTACAAGAGGGTTCCCATTTTTTATCTCCTTCTTTCTTAGAAGCATCCCCTTTAGAAGAAACATCTGATCACTCTCCTTGAGATTATTTTCGTAGAAGGTTCCTTTTTTGCTTCATCCCTCCCATTTTTTGGGTTCTAAAGAAAAACATTTGCAACATAGAAATAGAGAAGGAAGATGAACATCACAACATCTTTAACAATAGTAAATGCATTCCAAGGGTGAGAACAAAGATCAAATTGATCCAACTTGTGGAGTTTCTCCATTAGATTCCATTTTCAAGTGTGTCTTTATTGCCTATCTCTTCTACTCGGAAAATTCTTGGTCCATATGCCGAACTATGTATTACATCAAATAACATGTATATAGTGGAAAAAATAAAAATCTTATGAAATTTACCAGAGGGAAACAAGATTAGAGAGAAACCTTTGGGAAGAAATAATAAGCCTTCCACCATGGTAGTTGGGCTCTTTTGTATTCATGAGGTGATGGCATATGGAAGAGACCACAATTTACTCAATATCTATAAAGAAAACTGCGTTGGTTTAGAAAGGAACACTTGAGGTGAAGTAAAAGCTAATGCCATTCACACCATTTGAAGAAAAGAATTCTAGAAAAAATCAAAATTACTAAGAAGCACTGTGTCGTTAAAGAAAATGCTACCCAAATCATCACATTCAATGTCATTTTCTGCAAGAACCTATTAAAAAGAAAAAATAGTGCATGAAAATGACCATTATCGACAGTTCATTTCTAGGATAGATTTTGTACTACTAGTCCACCACCATAAATGATGTTGAAAACTAAAAGATGCATTGGATAATAATTTTGTTGCTTTCTTTATGTGGTAATGGACTATATTCAACGTTTACCTCTAAAACATGGTTCTTGTTGTCCTCGAATTGGATTGCTTTCATGTATTCTTCAAGTCCTCAACTTTTGCATTGTCTTCGGGTGGCTTTATGTCAATGTTGTATGGTAACAACAATGACATTTTCTCATCATTTTATAAATAGATTTTTTTTTAAATCCACAACTCTAGAACCTAGAACAAGAAGTGGTCCAAAAGTTTCTTTATCATTTTAAGAAACCATAAATAGGTCTTTGGTCCTCTCGAACATGATTCTCTCTATAATCTACAAATACGAGAATCACGGGAATTGTCTGAGAAAGTAACCAAAACCTTCACAAATTGTCAAAAAAATAGTAACTGGTGATGGAAATTGACAATTGATTAGATGAACTGGATAAAGCACTAGTTTTATTTGTAACTTCACCTTCAAAGAGAGTGTATAAGTAATTTTTCATCAAAAGCTGAGGAAATTTCTCACTTTATTAAAGAAGTTGCAACCAAAAGTCCAGAGTTTAGATTGGAAGATTTATAGTCTAGTTATTAATCTCCACTCCATAAGATACAAATGTTCAAATAAAGTACTTTGATTTGTAGGGGTTCATAGATGACCCAAGTCTTGAAAGATTGGTTTCAAATGCTAAGTGAATTCTACTATTTTGAAGGATACTTGAACCATCAAAATCCCTTACAATTAAGAAGCATAATTCCATTGGAATAACAGATTGGTAAACAATCCTAAGCATCCAATAATTGAAAGGTGTTGTTAACATCCATAGATAGAAAGCATAGTTTTTTGGGATATAGAATCCTTATATACCTTGATTTTTTATTCTAGCCTACTATTTTTTGCCAAAGAGTGCTTTGCAAGAAAACCAAAAAAAAAGAACTTGAATTTTTTTTACATAGTAATAATAAAAATTAGTATTAATCCATCTTATAACCAAAATTCAACATGTGTAGAGAGGTATCCAAAACTTGTAAGTTGGTAGTCCCTATATTTTTATGAAATATCCCTTGTGGGATACCACTTAAATAACACAAAATATTGAAAATTTACAGCCAAATAAAATATTTTTTTTTGATTTTTACCAGTTAGGGCAGCAAACTGAAGAAAATTAATAACTCCCAAAATATCCACTCAAATCACTTGAAAATTTAAAGAGAGCTTGATAATATTATAAAGAACATAAGAAAACTATTTTTGGAAATTTTTCAGACAATATAATGCTGCCAGAAAATTACAGCATGCCCTAAACAGCTAGAAAACTTCTAAAATTCATATCTTCCCGAATACAAGTGCAAAAACTATGAAACTTTGGAAATAACATTTAAAAATATAGAAGATGATATTCCAACCCTCAGATCTGAAAATGGCCAACTGGAAACCCTCCAAATAAAGGCTGCAATCTCCAAAACAAGTCACCCTTTTTGGTAGATGGTCAAAACCCCTTTGAAATCCTCAAGAAATGATGCCAAACCCTTTCTTTATTGCTGCCATAAGTCTGATCTGAAAACCCACTGATTATCTTCACAAATTATCTCAAAACCCTCAAAACCCTATCTCTAAAACCTCTGAAAATATCTCTGTAAATCAGCCCTGAAAACAGCTCCAAAATGACAAGCTATGGTAGATCTTTCACTACCGAAGAATGCCCTGCTAGCTAGGGATGGATCTCTCACCACCGAAGCTAGGGTTCCTACGGGATTTCACTCCACAAGCTATAGATTTGCAAACAACAGTTGCACATGAAAGGAGATAATTAGGTATGCAAGAATCCCTTTCCTTTCTCCCCCAACTCCTTATATAAATTCTCCAAGGTAAAAGAGCCCCAATAAACCCTAGTTGCATTTTTCCTTGGAAGGGATCATAAAATAAAAGTAACTTAAGTTACTTTTCCCTTTTTAATTTGCCATGGTACAAAATTTACCCCCCAACAAAAATTCAAACATTAGTACCATGTGGCCCCTTCTTAATGACAAAATGTAACATCTAGTCCTTCAAAACATCTTTTTGCATATGTCAATGAAGAATTATAACAAAATGGACTAGATATTCATACCCAATAGCTCCCAGTGTCCAAAGCCCCTTGGGTATGACCAAGGCTTGGACTCGAATTGGCCCTTAAGCCTTTGGCATAGGAAAGGGGACATTACAGTCCTCCCTTCCCAAATTTTTCTTGTCCTCAAGAAAATGCAAATTAGGATGCTACAAAATTTTCTCTCCCTCCCAAGTAGCATCCTCAAGTGGAAATCCCTTCCATCACACCAAATACTCGGTGATCACTCTGCTCCTAAGCCCCCTTTGTCTCTCTTCAATAATGGATTTTGGTTCTAACACCAACTTCCCCTCCTCATCTAGTGGTGGAAACTCTGTAGATGGTACAATATGCTATCTCGAGTGCCTTCTTAAGGCATGAAACATGGAAGACATTATGTATCTTACTGTGCTCCGGTAGCTCTAGCTCATATGCAACTACCCCAACTCGACGAACTACCCGGTATGGACCATAAAACCGTGGTTTCAATTTCTCTGCACCCTTCTGCTTCAAGTGAGGACTGCCTATATGGCTATAAATGTAGGAATACTAGATCCCCAACCTCAAAAGACCTCTCTATCATGTGCCGATATGCATATACCTTCTATTGATTTTGTGCCTTCTAAAGGTTCTCTTTGAGAGCCTTCAGAATATCTTGGTTCTCTTGTAACCAATCTCGAGCTTTGGGAGCTCGGCTATCTGGTAATACCAAATCCACAAATGTCATAGCATCATACCCATACAAGGCTCGGAAAGGAGTCATACCTATGCTCATCTGATAGGTGGTATTGTAGCAATACTCACCCATGTGTAACCATCTAATCCATGCCCATTGATGTCCTGACACATAACTCCGCAAGTAGCCCTCTATCCACTTATTGACTATCTTTATCTGCCCATCTATCTATGGGTGGTAGCTAGTGCTAGGAGTCAACTCCATACCTACTAGTATGAAGATATCCTACCAAAAGGTGCTCATGAATATCTTGTCCCTATCACTGATAATATTTTTAGGCAACCCATGTAGCCTAAAAATACCTGTATAGAAGATCTGGGCCACATCCCAAGATCATGCCCTTGGGTAGGGAAAATAAATGAGCATACTTAGTTAATTGATCAACTAGAACATAAATACAACTATGCCCATGCACCAAGGGAAGCCTTTGAAAAAGTCCATAGATATGCTTTCCCATTTCTGTTCAGGAATCGGGAGAGGCTGAATTAATCCTGCTGGAAAAGAATTCTCAGATTTGGTTTGTTGGCAAACCATACACTCTCTAACATGATTAAGGACATCATCCTTCATCCCCTTCCATGAAAATATCTCCCTGATAAACCTATATGTTTTGAAATACCCAGGATGCCTAGCTAGTGGTGTATCATGTATTACTCGAAGGATCTCGTTAGGAAATAAGAGATAAAATATGTGGAATAATCCCTTACAGAATCGTAATAGTAGAAACTAATATGCAGAAAATATTACAGATCTCAAATAAAAGTGCAGAATAAATAACACAACACAGAGAGACAAGATTTAACATGGTTCACCCAATTTGGGCTATGTCCACCAAGAATCACTTGCTCAGATTTTATTACAAGCCTCCACTCTCTCAATACAATACCCAAATCCATTTGGAGCTATGCTCAACAAACTCTACAGAATTCACACTCAAATTCAAAAACACATTTGTAATACATTTGCTTGTACATCTATCATATGCATAAGACCATATAAATAGACAACTACTTAAGCAGTTTTACAAAACCGTGGGTA
Organism: Taxus wallichiana var. yunnanensis; assembly: GCA_018340775.1. Taxonomy (NCBI): domain Eukaryota; kingdom Viridiplantae; phylum Streptophyta; class Pinopsida; order Cupressales; family Taxaceae; genus Taxus; species Taxus wallichiana. Next base: position 344,729,228 of record CM031240.1, on the reverse strand, counting down.
TCAAACAATGGGCAAAAACAAAACCATCCCATAAACCTATGGGTAGCTGAAGAGGTGGTTTTACAAAACAATGGGTACCGAAAAACCATGGGCCCAAAAACAACCCATAACGGTTACCCATTACCCATGGGTTAATAAACCACCCATGAAAATTTGCTTCAGGGGCTTTGCCCCGAACCCCCCTGACCCACTCACCGGTGAGCGGGACTGCCATAAAAATACTCGAGTGTAACACATAGAAGGTGTACCACACTCTAACATGAAAATAGGCTCCACAAACATAACAATCTCCCACTTGGAGACTAATTTCCACTGAGCAAGCTTCTCAACCCTTCACTGTCATCCGCGAAGGCCAACCAAAGCTGAACATAGCTTTAGTTTATCCCTTGTGACCACCTTGGTCATCATGTCTGCAGGATTCTGACTGGTATGAATCTTCTCCAACTTCAACTTATCTTCCTCCAAAGCTGTCCTGATGAAGTGATATCTCAACTGTATATGCTTCATCCTAGAGTGGAAAGCAGAGTTCTTAGCTAGGTGTATAGCACTCTGACTATCACTATGCAGCTTACATTCCTCCTGCTTATGCCCCAAATCCTCAAGCAATTGTTGTAACCAAATCATCTCTTTGCTTGCCTCTGTGGCAACAACATACTCAACCTCCATGGTTGACAAAGCCACCAACTTCTGTAGTCATGAAATCCAGCTCATTGTTGTCCCACCTACAGTGTAAATATAACCTGTCGTGCTCCTCCTGTTGTCTACATCTCCACCATGTCTAAATCTACATAACCACGTAAAGTGGTGTCTGATCCACTATAGCATAAAACTATCCCCATGGTCCCTCTCAAATACCGAAGGATCCACTTTACTGCTTGCCAATGCTCTTTACCTAGATCACTCATAAATCTACTCATAGCTCTCACTGCATGGGCAATATTAGGCCTAGTGCACACCATAGCATACATCAAACTACCAACTACTAATGAGTAAGGTACCTTTGATATCTGGTTTCTTTCTTTGCTCTATCTTGGGACATGGAATTGCTCCTTTGATAACTTAAAATGGCTTGCCAAAGGAGTCCCAACCGGTTTAGCATCCTGCATGTTAAACCTATCCAATACCTTCTTAATGTACTCTTCCTGAGATAAAGTCAACTTCCGTTCCTTCCTATCCCGAGTTATCCTCATACCAAGGATTTTTCTGGCTGCCCCCAAGTCCTTCATATTAAAGGATTCACTTAGTTGTTTCTTGAGTACTTTTATTTTATGCATGTTTTTACCTACAACCAACATGTCATCAACATACAAACATAGGATAATATAACTTCCATCCTCAAATTTCTTTATATACACGCAATGGTCAAAATGACATCTAATATAACCTTGCTCCATCATGAAGCTATCAAAATTCTTATACCATTGGCGTGGAGCTTATTTCAGGCCATACAAGCTCTTCTTCAGTTTACACACCATCTCCTCTTTACCTTTGACTTCATATCCTTTTGGCTGCTTTGCATATATAGCTCCTCCTCCAAATCACCATGGAGAAATGCAATCTTTACATCTAACTGTTTCTAAGTGCAAGCCTTCTACTACCACTATTCCAAGAAAAGTTCTAATAGAATTCATTTTTACTATGGGAGAAAAAATCTCATCAAAATCTATACCTTGTTTTCAATGCAAACCCCTTGACCACCAACCGGCCTTATATCTTTTCTTTCCTCCTTCTTCATCTTTAACTCTGTACACCCACTTGTTGTGCAATGCTCTTTTTCCTTTCGTAGCTTCACCAAATCCCAAGTTTGGTTTTTCATGAGAGACTTATGCTCCTCATCCATGGCTTGCTCCCACTTCTTATCAAGGCATCTACCGCATTGCTTCATCAAAGCTTTCTAGCTCTCCATTATCGGTGAGTAATAAATAATAAAGAGAAGGAGAAAACTGCTGTGTTCTTTTCTTACCCTATAAGACCTCTCCTCACCGTAGGAGTTTGGGGTTCTGTTGAGTAGGTTCTTGAACCGATTCATGGGTCACTTTCCCATCCGTAAGATCCTCTACCACTACATATTCTTTCTGGATTCTTCATGTTTTCCCTCTAGTTTCCACTTTGTCAAAGCATTCCCTGAAGTAGAAGATTCCCGGAGCTTTTTCTTCACATTTCCTCACTTAGAATCACCCCTACAACATCCTCAAACTTCAACTTTGAGTTAACTAGAACCGAGTTGCTTACCGCCATTACCAGGCTATTCCAAATTTCAGGTAAAGAGCACAAAATTAATAAAGCCATAACTTCTTCATCAAATTCTATGTGGACTAAAGCTAGCATATTCAAAACTCAGTATTGAAATCATTTAAATTATCCGACATCAACTATTCTCGACATCTTCATATTAAAAAAATTTCATTAAAAATTTCTTGTTAGAGGCGGAGGGTTTTTCATACAACTTCCCTAATGCATCCATTAGATATTTTGTAGTCTTTTCCTTTGAAACATTAAATAATACCGAAGATGCAAGACATAGTTGGATCATTCCAAGTGCCTTTCGATCCAACAAATCCCATTCCACATCTGTCATACTCAAGGGTTTGTTCACCTTCTCAGACAACGGAGTATAAAGATCCTTCTGATAAAGGTAATCTTCCATCTGCATCTTCCAAAGACTGAAATTCTACCCGTTGAATTTATCAACCCTAGATCTTCCATCATCTGCCATAGCTCCCACTCAAGATAAAAATTTCCTGCGATTCAACACTTTACAAAACCAAACTAGGCTCTGATACCAATTGTTAGGAAATAAGAGATAAAATATGCGGAATAATCCCTTACAGAATCGCAATAGTAGAAACTAATATGCAGAAAATATTACAGATCTCAAATAAAAGTGCAGAATAAATAACACAACACAGAGAGACAATATTTAACATGGTTCACCCAATTTGGGCTACGACCACCAAGAATCACTTGCTCAGATGTTATTACAAGCCTCCACTCTCTCAATACAATACCCAGATCCGTTTGGAGCTATGCTCAACAAACTCTACTAAAATTCACACCCGAATTCGAAAACACATCTTTAATACATTTACTTGTACATCTATCATATGCATAAGACCATATAAATAGAAAACTACTTAAGTAGTTTCACAAAACCGTGGGTATCAAACAATGGGCAAAACAGAACCATCCCATAAACCTATAGGTAGCCGAAGAGGCGGTTTTACAAAACAATGGGTATAGAAAAATCATTGGCACAAAAACAACACATAATGGTTACCCATTACCCATGGGTTAATAAACCACCCATGAAAATTTGCTTTGGGGCTTCGCCCCAAGGCCAAAAATCGACCCACTCACCGGCGAGCGGGATTGCCATAAAAATACCCGAGTGTAACACATGAAGGTGTACCACACTCTAACATGAAAATAGGCTCCACAAACATAAAAATCTTCTCCTTCATTTTGGATCCTAGTACAAGGAAAATCCTATCCTTGTAGAAAATGAGATCATCCACTACTCTATATCAGTCATCCTATTTAATACCATCCATGATCTTACATGTAAACTAGTTTCTAGAATACTCAACAAGTATATGAGCCTTCCAATCCACTGAAATCTCAAACATAGAACTAAACATAGAAGTGAGGTAAGGCCTCCTAGATAAAGTGTCAACAACAATATTATTCTTACCTCTAGTGTACTCTATGTCAAAGTCATATGTTTGTACCTTATTCACCCATATTTTTTGGTGATCATTGAGCTCCTTTTGTCCCAAGAAGAACCTCAAATTGTAGTGATCCGTACGAACCATGAATTTGCTTCCCACAAGGTACTATCTGAATTTGGCCAAAGCATGCATAATGGCCAACATCTCCTTGTCATAAATTGAATACCCTCTCTCCACGGATTTCAATTTCTGACTCTCATAGGTAATGGGATGCCTATCCTACATGAGAACTACCCCAACACCCTCTCCTGATGCATCACACTCTAGAATGAATGGGTGGGAGAAATCTGGTAATGCAAGAATGGACACGAACTCATCACCTCCTTGAGGTGATCAAAAACTGTTGTGTTGCCTTTGACCAAGAAAAAGCCCCCTTCTTGGTCAAATCAGTCAATGGAGCAGTCAACCGAGAGAAATTCTTCATGAACCTCCTGTAGTATGTGCACAACCCCACGAATCCTCTCAAATGTGTCAATGTCCTAGGTGGCGGCCAATCCATAATTTTCCATATCTTCTCTCTATCCACCTTCACTGTACCCCCACCAATCACATATCCCAAGTATAGAAGTTTGGTCATGCCAAACTCACACTTAGAATCTTTCGCATATAGCGAATTAGCTTCTAATATCCCCAATATCTCACCAAGGTGCCTGATATGGTCCTCCCAAGTCCTGTTGTAGACTAAAATATCATCAAAGAAAACCAATACAAACTTCTGCAGGTGGTGGTTGAACACATGATTCATGCAAGACTGGAATGTAGCTAGAGCATTAGACAATCTAAAGGGAATCACCGAGAACTCAAAGTGATTTAATGGCATCTGAAAGTTGTCTTATGCACATCTTGCTCCATGACTTTGATCTGATGATATCCAGATCGCAAATCTATTTTCGAAAAATAGGTTGCACCATGTAGATCATCAAGTAACTCATCAATGTGTGGTATAGGATACTTGTTATTTATTGTCTTCTTATTCAAGGAATGGTAGTCTATACACATTTGTATGGTCCCATCCTTCTTCTTCACCAATACCACCGAAGAAGCAAAAGGGTTGGAACTCGGTCTAATATGCCCCATATCAATGAGCTCATATATAGTCTTCTCAATATCATCCTTAAACCATTTGAGGTGATGGTAAGGAGAGGTAACCACCGGTCTAGCATCCTCAAGCTCAATCACATGCTCAAATCCCCTATCTGGAGGTATGCCTGGAGGTATGTCACTAAAAACTACACTATGTCTATCCAATAAGCCCTGTAAATCCACATGATACTCCTATTATCCATCCTCTGATTTCTTGGTCGAAACCAAACAATGTACTGCCCAATCCACCCCATTGTGCCTATAAATCCTCTCGATCCTCTTGGCCATAACAACTCGGGGTGCCTCTAAAAATAAGCCCCTCAAGATCACATTCCTCCCTTCAAACTTAAACTTTAGATCTATCATCTGGAAGTTAGTTTGAAACTCACCAAGGGAATGGAGCCACTGCACTCTAAGCACTATATTGGTCTCTCTAATACCAACAATATAGAAATCATCGGTAACTTTATAGTTACCCATCGTGATGCTCAATTGGGTAATCTGCCATGTGCATCTCATAGAATCTCCATTGGATACAACCACGTTGAAGCCCTCAAACTCTTATGTCTGTAACCCTCTCCTCTCAACCAATGAGGAATCAATAAAGTTGTGGGTTTCCCCACTATCAATCAGTACCAATACTCATTGTCCCTGTAAAACTCCCCTAACTCTGAATGCCTTGTACCTTGGGGTACTAGACAAAGTGGCGATAGTCTCCTGGGGAAAAGTCTCGCTATCCTGCTCAACACCCGCACTATCTAATGCCTCATCATCATCATCCTCTAATCCATGTGTGTCCAACTCCTCATCACCATCACTCTCCTCAAATACCTCTATGAATTGGGCCTTCCTCTACCCTTGCAATCATGTCCTGGAACCCAAGGTGTGTGGAAATCAAAACATAGTTTCTTTCACCTCAATTCATCTTTGTCCTCTCTAGATACAAATGGTCTCCTGGTTGTATTTTTCCTAGGTGGAGGTACCTTCAGCTACAAACCATCGGATCTAGAAGGGAAACCCTTAGGCTACACTCAAGGTGGAAACCTCGACTTAGGAGTGGATAACTCCAAGTCACGAGCTCTCCTAATAGCCTCATGCAAAGAAGAAGGCTCAAATGCCTTCACAAATCCAGTGAGAGAGTCTCACAAACCCTTGTGAATAGGAAATCAACCTCATCTTCGTAATATCGTGTACCTTGACCGATAGTCTCTAAAAATATGCAATATACTGATCCAAGGAACTGGTCTACCTCAAATGAGTCAACTCTCTAAAATACCTTTTAGGGTCCCTCCTATCAAATCTACTCACTAGCCTCTGTGTGAACTTTGTATAAGTCGTGATGTATATGTGTCCCTGTGTAATCAACCCATGATGCCACCAATCATGAGTGTCTCCCTCAAGATGTAAGATTGCAAACTTAATTGCATCTTCCTCATGCATAGGATTCAAGTCAAAGTATGTCTTCAACTTCTAAACCCAAGATTGTGTAGTACACTTCTTAGAACCATCAAAGTGTGGAATAGAAATCTGTCCCAATCTCCTTTGCAACTCTGGTACTTGTACCTGATGATCTCTCCTAGGCCTACTACCAATCTTCATTTTGTAATATTCCTAGAATGGCATGTTGTCACGAAATCCATCACTCAAGGTCTGGTACTTTTCCCAACAAGACTCCTCATCTACAATATCCACTGGTTGTCATACCTATGAAACTTCTGGATCCTTCAAGAAAGAAGGTTCGTGAAACCCCAAAGGCCTGGTAGAAGAATGGGGAGACCACTTCCCTGAATGTCCACCCTCACCTCTTTGACCATGTTGTCCCATATTGTTATTTTCTCCTCTTTCCATATGAGCATCAATCATGTCTTGTGCTAATCTCTCAGTGAGCTAGCTCAAATAGAGATTGGTAGTCTCATGCTGTTTTACCATGTTGGTGAACAATTGTTTCATCAGATCTACACCTATATCCTCACTGTCTTTGTCTCCCATCTTTCAATCCCAACAGGATGGAGAAACAACTGCTCTGATACCACTAAAATATCCCTTGTGGGATACCACTTAAATAACACAAAATATTGAAAATTTGCAGCCAAATAAAATATTGATTTTTGCATATTTTTACCAGTTAGGGCAGTGAACTGAAGAAAATTAATAACTCCCAAAATATCCACTCAAATCACTTGAAAATTTAAAGAGAGCTTGCTAATATTATAAAGAACATAAGAAAACTATTTTTGGAACTAGGGTTTTAAATTTATTAGCTCACTTGTTTGTGTCAAAATCTTTACTATATTTCATATTTATATCCACATTGTTACTTAATTAGAATTTAACATTTATATTTCAATATTTCTTAAATCATCCTCCAAATGTGAAAATATTTTAAAAGAAACATAATGCACTTCATATTTATGATATTATATTTAAGACTCTACATATAAAAAAATCATAGTATATATAGTTTCAAAACAATCTAAAGCAAAATTACACAAAGCCTTGAATTTGATATATAACCTAGTTTTTTAAAAATGAAATTGTACTTATCATGCATTAATATAATGTTGGTGAGAAAATTTGTCTTGTGGTCAAATTTGTGGGTTTCAATCCAACGCTATGGGAATCTGAGGCCCTCTACTTGAATGGTGCAGCTTCAGTAGGTGCATGCAAAACAAAGTGGATTTCAATGGTGACCTTTTGACCAGAGATCCAACAGGGGGCACTCCACCGACCCCCGTGGCAAAGTTAGCAATGTCCCACTAGAGAAGAAAAATTTTCTTGGAAAGGGGAAGGAGAGTGGAAATGGAGGTAGGAGAAAACTAATGTTGTGAGTAGAATATCGATGCCCACACACATTAATTAGAAATTTCATTTACATGCATTTATAGTTAGAAGAAAAAAAATCCACAGAGAAGCTATAAGACCGAATAGAATTCATTGGTCACAAGGTACAAATAAATCCCTCAATCAAAAAGGAGAAAATCCCTTCTTTTATTATTAAAGCTAAAGCAAAATTTATACAGAGCTTTGAGAATAGATGAAGATCTAAGAAGAAGGGAAAATAGAAGAAGTATGGCATTTTCTATATTTTCAAGGTACAGAGCACTCTGTTTTTTTGAAATCAATCTCCAACCCTTGGAATGACGTCGAGAAGCCATTATATTCTTCAAAAACCGTTACAACTTCACAAATCCTCAATGGCTTTTCAAATTCCTTTTGTAGAACAAAACGCTAATGGCAGCTTAAAAACCAGATCTTACAAAAGCAATTGTTACATTCTGATTGCCAGTTTAAATATAGACCATTTGATTTTCTCCTCTAACTCAAATTGTGTTTTCCACGTGGCGGTGAAGGGATTGGAGCGGTTACAAGGGGAAGCATTTTGTATTTTGTGATTTTTTGTGAGATTTGGCAATTTGGAACAAATTGGCCCACAACCCCACTTTGACTTTTCAACTTAGACACGTGGCACGTTCTGGTTGGAGATGGGGTCACGGCTCTTTTCTAAACATTTTAAAAAATTTGGAAAAAGGCTCAAAACTCAATTTCCTCCGTCGGCCACCGATCCGATTTGACTAGGAAACATGGCACGTTCTGGTTGGAGACGAGGTCGCGGCTCTTTTCTAAACATTTTAACCTTTTTTGGAAAAAGACTCAAAAAATCAATTTCCTCCGCTGGCTCACTGCTCCGATTGAACTCTTGACACATGGCATCCTCTGATTGGAAATGGGGTCGCGACCCTTTTCTCAACATTTTAACCTTTTTGGAAAAAGGCTCAAAAACTCAAAGTTCTCCACCGTTCTGCTCCTTCGCTTTGACATTTCAACGGCGGCCTGAGACCTGGAGGAGCATTCTAGAACTTTTACTTCACTTTTGGGAATTTGGTTAAATTTCAAAAATTTCCCGATGGCCCACTCATCCCTTTGACTTTTCAACAGCACGCTTCACCTTTGACGTTTTACCTATGGGCTTTAACTTTGACTTTTACCTTTATAGCCTAATTGGGGCCGTAGGGAAAATTTACCATTTTTGCCAAAAGTGACCAAAAGTGTTAAGTTCACCAAAAATCCCATTCCTCCCCATCTAATAGGATTTGAGCATGTACCTAAATTCATTAGGCTCAAAACTCAATGGGGAAAAGACATCCAACATCCCGACTATGGAAAATACGCAGAGGAAGAAAAATTCATCGTTTTGAGTCCAATTTTCAAATTTCCTTCACGAACCAGAGGCATGGAGGAAAAAAATGATTTGATGACCCAGGCCATAGAACAAGTGAACAATTTTGATCAAAAATGGAGGTTGCAAAGAGGATATTACGTGCACAGATCGGGAAATGGAGGATTTCTAAAAACAAGCAAAACAAAGGTTTAAACAGCTCTAGGGCACAACTTTTGCTAATTTCTTAAATCTCTAACTTGGCTTAAACACCAACAAAGGGCATGAGCTCAAAAATTTGAATTTGGCTATGAAAATGTAGAGTAGTTTTCAGGAGACAACAAAGCTCTAGTTTGTGGACATGGCGTGAACTGGGCATGGCTAGGGCATGACATGAGGATCTAGAATCTCAAGTTTCAAAACATATTACGTTGACTAGTGCCTTATCCATTGGTTGTTATAGAGTCATGTATAATTTTGAGAAAGAAAGGAAGAAGGAGGAAACACACAAGACCAACCACACACAACAAAAACCAAAGAAAACTAAACCAAAACCGCACAACAAAAAAGGCAAAAAACACACCAGGAAATCACCTATGGTACAAGGCATGGGACAACCCGTTTGCACTGATGATACAACTTCAAGTATTTCCTACTTGAGGCAATTCCAATGGCATTCCATCCAATTATGAGAGAAGAAAAACATTCTCATGACAAGCTCCATGAATTTGGAATGGGCCGAGCCATAATGAATCAAACTTTCCAAGGCTGCCCTTTGGTTCTCTTCTCTTGTCCCAAAGCAGGAAAAAATCTCCAACCTTGAATTCTCTTGCCTTTGACCTCTTTTCAAAGATCTTCTTCACTTTCAATTGGTGTTCTTTAATTCTATCCACCACTTGGCATCTACTTTCCTCCAGCTTTCCTAGAAAAGGATTCTCTTGTTAATGGAGTCTTTGATCGACCATCTTCTATTTCTTGTAGCAACTTGAGAGCTAGAATCTCAATTGTGGGAGGAATCTCTACCTCAACTCCATACAACATTTGGAAAGGTGACATACCTATTGCCTTCTTAGGAGTGATCCTATCGGCCCACAATGCATCATATAACTTCTTGTGCCAATTCCTTTGATTCTCATCAACCAACTTGCGAACAATGGTCATAATGTTCTTGTTGCTTGACTCAACTTGCCCATTTACCTATGGGTAGTAGTTAAAAGAGTGAGATAGGGAGATAATGAGATAGTTAGAAGAGTGAGATAGGAGCTCCTGGAAGAGAAATAGGTGGCATTATCTACAACAATTTTATGTGGTATTCCAAAATGAACTATGATATTATCCTTAATGAAGTTTCGTAATGTTTAAGAGTTGGCTTCCTTGGTTGGGATGGCCTCCACCCATTTAGTGAAGTAATCGGTTGCAGTGAGTACACAAGTATGATTACACTAGAATGAGGATTCGAACACCAATAAAATCTAGCCCCATTACCGAAATGGTTCTTCAATCACCATAGGCCCGAGTGGCAATGCAGCTAAGTTGTGGCTTTCCAACAAATTGTTGGCATGCTTTTCATTTTTAAACTCAATCTTGAGTATCTGCAAAGATGGAGGGCCAATAATATCCCCCTCTCGAGGATCTTATGTGCGGTGAAAATTTCTGAGAAATTTCCAGCACAAGCTTTATCATGATATGCCCTAAGCAAATTTTCTTGTTGCTCGTTATCTACACACCTGAGGAGACAACCATCTAGGCCTCTCTTGTAAAGTGTATGATTCCATATTACAAACTTGGCTGCCTTTAGCTTGAGTTTCCTTCTTTGTTTTTAGTCAAGATGAGGAGGGCATTCTCCATAAGTGAGGTAGTAAACAATGTCAGCATACCACTCATTAGTAGTGGTGACAAAGAGCCTGTGGACTATCTCCTGAACAAGTTGAGAAAACACCATCTTTTTTTCCCTATTGAGCCTTTAGAGCTTCATCTTTAGTAATCAATTTACACAAACCATTTCCTCTTACCAAATTAGAGGGTCTTATATCCAAGTCATACTCTTGGGTCTTTGCAATCCAACTTCCTCTCTTAGCCCCTGTGTTCTTGTTGAGTCAAAATGTAATTGATTGCACTTCCAAGAACCATCACTACTATAAGAGAATTGAGAATGTAGAATCTAAAATTTCAACAACTTTTACCATTGCGTAGGTATGTTTCTCCAATTAGCTATACTTTAGCTCATGATTTTTCAAAGGACAACTCATGAAAGCAATGGGTGCTTCCAAACCTTCATCATTTTTTTAAACTAGGATAGTAGAGAGGGTATGTTTTGATGCAGAGCAATACATGATGAAATTGTTGTTAAAATCTAGAGATACAAGAGTTGGAGATTTGGTAATGGCTTTCTTGATCTCCTCAAATGTTGTTTTTCCTTCCTTATTCCACTTGAAACTTGCTTGAGGCTTCATCATGGAAGTTATATGCTTAGTTAGTTTAGAAAACTTAGGCATAAAATGATGAAGGAAGTTTACCTTTCCAAAGAATGAATGAAATCCCTTCTTGCTGGTTGGTAAGGCTAGTGCTTAGATAGCTCTGATCCTCTCAAGATCAATGTGTGCTCCATGTTTGTTCACAATGTGTCCCAACAACTTACCTTCTGTGACTCCAAAAATGCACTTATTTGGATTTAGAGAAATGCCATGTTTCCTACACCTTGTAAGGACTTGCTCCAAATGACAGATATGATCTCCCCTCCTTTTTGGAAAAACCATGAGGTCATCAAGGTAAATAAAAATGCAATGTTTCAAATCTTTGAAGGCCAAGTCCATTGCTTTTAGAAAGTGGCTCAAGGATTGATCAAGCCAAAAAGCATTTTGTTGTAGGAAAAAGTGCCCCAAGGTGTTGTGAAGGCTATTTTTTTGCAATCCTCTTTTGCCACCTTGATTTGGTTGTACCATGAGAATCCGCAAGCAAAGAGAGTATTTCAGATCTAGTGACTTCTTGCAAAATGTGATCCATGATTGGAAGAGGGTAATTGTCCTGAGAGATGCTTGATTCAGATTTTAAGTCTACACAAATCCTTATTTCCCATTCTTCTTCCCATCGCACAATGTTAGCCACCCATTTTGAATAGTGAATAGGTAAGATGATTCTAGCATTGAGCATATTTTTCACCTCTTCTTTGATAACATCGGCAATATTTGGATTGTAGGGCCTTTGTTTTTTCCTGAAGGGCTTGGCTCCTTGCTTCAAAGGAATGGAGTGATGCATTTCTTTGATTGAAAATATTTGAGTTCATCATAGGAATAGGCCAAGACATTTGAGTACTTTTTTTTAGCAGAGTAAAAATTTTCTTCTCTTCTCGGTGAGAAACATTTACCAATGTTAACCATCCTCGGATTCTCTCAAGTGCCAATGTTTTCTTGATCAAAATCGGATGGACACCGAGAAGACTAGTTTTCTTTCTCTTTGATGAACTCGTCATGCTTGTGAAAGAGGTATTCTAAAGAAACTAAGCCTTTGGGGATTTTGTTTACTTTGATTTTGATTACTCCCTCTTCATCAATTCCCTCAATTCCTTCCTTCTCTTCTTTGGGGACTGAATCACAGTGTGGGTTTTCACTTCCTTCAAAGAAAAGATTATTCAAGCTATCCCTTTGTTTCTAAGAAGGTTAGGATCTAATTGTCATCATTGAAGACCTCGCCAATGATTTGCATTGTCCGGTATGTTAGGTCCGAACACCATCTCAATGGTCACTTTATCCTTGTCAAAAGAAGGATGAGGCATCACTAAGGAATCGACACTCGCTAGAGAATCAGCCTTTTCATTCTTCTCCTAGGGATAGCTTCAATGGAGAATGCATCAAAGGATTCAATGCAGTCCCACACTCTATTTCTATAGTGCATAAACCGGGGTTTTTCACCCGATATTGGTGGCGGACCTACTTTATCACAACCTCTCGCATCACCTTTGCATCTCAACTTATTGATTCCCATGTCCTCTCGCTACATTCATGCCTAAGAGTAATGCTTCATACTCGCTATATTATAATACCAAGACTCGATTGAAGAAAATAAAAACTCGGACAAGCTATTGTGGAGGGTCCCCACACCGAGGTGTAGGATCTAACAATATTTCTCTGGGTGCCACGGAGTCCGAGTAGTCACCCGTCAAAGTTGAACGATTTTTTGGTCTCAGGGCTCTTAAGGGACTACGCCCGAACGAAGTATACCGTAAGCAAAGACGTTGTCACGCACCAAAATGAAACCTCCTATAGTGTTAACCTAGCTACCTAGATGTTTTGGCATAGTCGGTTTGGTGCCACGACCCACCGTTTGCAAAATATAGCATTTGATAGCCCCTATACTAGCTGAAACCGCACTATTTCATGCGTTTGGAAATAATAGGGCAGAAAAAACACCGATTAGAGATGAAAAAAAAAAGAGATAGGCTATTATAGAGAGTCCCCACGCAAAGGTGTAGGATCCAATGAGACATCTCTAGGTTCCATGGAGTCTGAGTAGTCACCCGTCGAAGTTGAATGGTTTTTTGGTCTCAGTGGCTCTTAAGGGACTACACTTCAATGAAGTATCCGAAGAAGCAATGACGTTGTCATGCACCAATAAAACACTTCCTATAGCATTCACCTAGCCATGTGGATGTCTTGGCATAGTCGGTTTGGTGTCACGACCCATCGTTTGCAAAATATAGCGTTTGACAACCTTACATTGGCTCAAACTGCACTATTTCACATGTTTGGAAACAATAGGGCAGCAAGAGGACCAATTAGAGATGAAAAAAATGAGACATGTTATTATAGAGGGTCCCCACACAAAGGTGTAGGATCCAATGAGACATCTCTAGGTTCCATGGAGTCCGAGTAGTCACCCATCGAAGTTGAATGGTTTTTTGGTCTCATGGCTCTTAAGGGACTACACACAATTGAAGTAGCCTAGAAGCAACGATGTTATCGCGCACCAAAAAAACACTTCCTATAGCATTCACCTGGTCACGCAAATGTTTTGGCACAGTCGGTTCAGTGCCATGACCAACCGTTTGCAAAATATAGCATTTGACAACCATACACATGCTCAAACAGCACTATTTCACGCATTTGGAAACAATAGGGTAACGAGAGCACCAATTGGAGACAGAAAAAACTGAGATATACTATTGTATAAGGTCCCCACACCAAGGTGTAGGATATAACAAGACATCTCTGGGTTCCACGGAGTCTAAGTATTAACCCGTTGAAGTTGAATGGTTTTCTCGGTCTCGTGGCTCTTAAGGGACTTTCGCTCTAACGAAATAGTCCGAAGCAATGACGTTGTTGTGCACCTAAAGAACACATCCTCTAGCATTCACCTATCCACTTGGATGTTTTGTCCCAGATTGATTTGGTGCCACCACCCACCGTTTGCAAAATATAGTGTTTGACAACCTTACACTTGCTCAAACTATACTATTTCGTGCGTATTCAAACAATAGGGCAGCGAGAGCACCGATTGGAGGTGGAAAAAAATAAGATAGGCTATTGTAGAGGGTCCTTATTCCAAGGTTTAGGATCCAACGAGACATCTCTAAGTGCCACAAAGTTTGAGTAGTCACCATCAAATTTGAACAATTTTTTGGTCTCGTGGCTTTCAAGGGACTATGCTCAAATGGAGTAGCCCTAAGCAATGACATTGTGACACACCAAAATGAAACCTCTTATAGCATTAAAATGACCACTCAAAAGTTTCAATACTGCCGGTTTGGTTCCACAAGACACCGTTTGCAAAATATAGCATTTGATAGCCTTACACTGGCTCAAACTGCACTATTTTACATGTTTGCAAACAATAGGGCAGCAAGAGCACCGATTGGAGATGGAAAAAACTGAGATAGGCTATTGTAGAGGGTCCCCACAATAAGGTGCAAAATCCAATGAGACATCTATATGTTCCACGGAGTCCGAGTAGTCACCCGTCGAAGTTGAACGGTTTTTGGTCTCAGGGCTCTTAAGGGACTACGCCCAAACGAAGTAGCCCGGAAGCAATGACGTTGTAACACACTAAAATGATGCCTCCTCTAGTGTTCAACTTGTCAATCATAGGTTTTGACATAGTTGGTTTGGTGCCACAACCCACCGTTTGTAAAATAGAGCGTTTAACAAATTTTTACATTGGCTCAAACAACACTATTTTGTGCATTTGGAAACAATAGGCGGTGAGAACACCGATTGAGACGAAAAAACCGAGACAGATATCAGTAGAGGATCCCTAAGCCGAGGTGTAGGATCTAATGAGACATATCTAGGTGTCACGGAGTCTGAGTAGTCACCCATCGAAGTTGAATGGTTTTTTGGTCTCAGGGCTCTTAAAGGACTACACCCAAACGAAGTATCCTGAATAATGACATTGTCGTCGGTGAAAAAAACATACTCTAATGTTCACTTGACCACCTAGATGTGTCAGCATAGTTGTTTCTATGCCATGACCCACCGTTTGCAAAATATAGTGTTTGACATCTTACACTTGCTCAAACTGCACTATTTCGTGCATTTGGAAACAATAGGGCAGCGAGAGCACCGATTGGAGACGGAAAAAACCGAGACAGATATTGTAGAGGATCCCTACACCGAGGTGTTGGATCAACGAGACATCTCTAGCTACCATGGAGTCCGAGTAGTCACCCATCGAAGTTGAATGGTTTTTTGGTCTCATGGCTCTTAAGGGACTACGCCGAATGAAGTAGCCCAAGCAATGACATTGTCGCGCACTAAAATGAAACCTCCTCTAGTGTTTACCTAGCCACCTAGATGTGTTAAGGCAGTTTTTTCCATGCCACGACCCACCGTTTGTAAAATATAGTGTGTGACAACCTTCCACTTGCTCAAACTACACTATTTCACGTGTTTGGAAACAATAGGGCAGCGAGAACACCGATTAGAGACAGAAAAACATGAGATAGGCTATTGTATAGGGTCCCTATGTCAAGGTGTAGGATCTAACGAGATGTCTCTAGGTGCCACGGAGTCTGAGTAATCACCCATCGAAGTTGAACAATTTTTTTGTCTCAAGGCTCTTAAGGGACTATGCCTAAACAAAGTAGCCCGGAAGCAACGACATTGTCATACACCAAAAAAACACTTCTTATATCATTAACCTAGCTACCCAAATGTGTTGGCAAAGTTGGTTCGGTTTCACGATCCACCATTTACAAAATATAGCTTTTGATGACTTTATACTAGCTCAAAATGCACTATTTCATGCGTTTGGAAACAATAGGGTAAGTGAGAGCACCGATTCGCGAAGGAAAAACTGAGACAAGCTATCAGAGAGGCTACCTACACCAAGGTATAAGATCCAATGAGATGTCTCTAGGTGCCACAGAGTCCGAATAATCACCCGTCAAAGTTGAATGGTTTTTTGGTCTTAGGGCTCTTAAGGGACTACACCTGAACGAAGTAGCCCAAAAGCAATGACGTTGTCGCTAACCAGAATGACACCTCTTCTAGCATTCACTAGCCACCTAGACATGTTGTCATGATCAGTTTGGTTTCATGACGTTCCCGAGGTATGACTTCTCATTTTTCAGTGGTTTTGTCCACTTTTTCGCCCCTACCTTCATGCACTTACTTGTACAAAATTTGAAGTAACAAAAAAATTCCCCAAAATTTAATAAATTTTAATATTTTTACCTCGGTGGATTTACTGGATGTTATGGCAATATCTACAGTAGCCTCCATAGTCTACATATGTGGAGGAGTCTCTCTGGCAATCATAAGATATACAAAAAACATGTACATATCAATATTAATCTACATGACTACCACATAAAGACCTAAAGCATAATCGACACATAACGAGACTTATACATATTTATTTTCTAATAAGTAACGAACCAAGGATTCTAGGTTTAATGATATTCTAGGAAGCTTCGATGTTACTCGAGTCTCCAAAATTTCTACAAGAGTAGATACACAACTGAACTTCCACAATTAGAAATAAAGTGTAAAGAGAAACTAACCTACGTAAAATTCACATGAGGTAGTCCAAAGAGCCTTAGTTGCCCAGAGCGTATAATGACCCGTCAAAGCTCCCGCATATATAAAAGACAAACATATTAATATGTACATGTACACGTGAAACATTATAATAATTAAAGTATAATCAAATGAAATTTGAAATGTAAGTACAACTTGAAACTTACGTCTGTAACACACCTAGTCAGTAGTAGCTAGCATGTTGACATCGGATGTGTCCTTCACCAACTCTTGTTGTTTAAAATAAAATAAAAATAGTTTTTACATGTATGTACATGACGTAATCAAATACATATATATTAAAATCTCAAATGAATTAAACTATCAGTATATATATATATATAATATTTATTTGACATTTACCTATGAAAGACCAAGATCATTTGCACTAGTTCCAAAACATTCGCCATCATCTCATTTAGAGAAAAGAAATCATGTGATCTAGCAAATGATGTCTCGCCCGCAGATACATATGACACCACATGATCCACGGTGGTGTGGTGTGCTAAAATCGGCACCTCCACCAACATCACCGGATGCAATCCGGTCACTATCCGGGTCAAAGTGTAAGTGAGCTCCTTTAATGCATGTAGTGTGTCAATCTCCATAACCTCCTTTATTGTAGGAGGGATAACTAAAGGTAGTGGGGGTTTTGGGGCATGGGGATCCTTGGTTAACCAACTCGTGCACGAGGTCTACTCTATGTAGAGCCACCTCCTCGCTCATAAAACTCAGAAAAGTCAAAATAATTTGAGACCTCATTAAGCACTAACTCGGAAATATAAGTTCTTCAAAAATAGAGAGAAACCTCATCATTGTTGCATGGTGGATAATCAATAACCATCCACCATCGGTCCCAAAAATTGTTCTTTATTCGGTCATCATGGCACCAATGGATTGAGAACCGTTTGTAAGTAGGTATGTGGGGGCATTGGCTCTCGGGTAAGTAAATAATGTACAAATGCGATCTTTTTCAATTTTTTTGTCTTTTATGGCCACATGGGATAATTTATCAGCATTCCACCACCTACAATCACCTCTAAAGGTATTCCATTTATCTATTAGGTTGGTTGTCACAGAGTCGACTTCACCAATCAATGTTTCCAATGTGTTTGCTAAAGTCATACGAGACAAATTTATGGCATGATTTTGTCTTATAGTCTGAATATGGTTCTCAATGGCAATTTTATTTTGTCATATTCTTCCAATGATATCAACTTGTGTTCCTGCTGGTTCCGTGGGGACAAAAGGAGCCATAGGAGGTGGATCTACATTTGGAGGAGGGTTTTGAGGAATATTTGGAGGTTTTGAGGGAAATTTTGGATGGTTTGCGGGATTACAAGCTTGCCGAGAAACTAGTAAAAAAAATTGTATACATAAACAAAAATTGAAAAAGCCATGAAAATCACAAAAATAACCTAAAATGTAAGAAATTTGATCAAAATCGAGGGCTTACCTCTTCGTCTTGGTGGCATTGTTGAAAATTTTGTAATCCAGAAGTCCGAGGAGAAATTTTCAGGGGTTATTCAAAGCTCGAGTGCCAAAGGTCTAGGAGAAATCATCATTTGTAGGGGAAATGGGGGAAAATGAGGAGTCGCGGATCTGTTTTTTTTGTCTTAGAGGACCACGATCATGCTTTTAGGTTCAGAAATCACCAAACCTGTCAAAATAATTTCATGATCACGGTTTAAAAATTACGATCGTGGTAACGTAAATTTCAGGTTTTTATTTCCACTTAATTGTCCAAACTTGTTACACTTACCCCAATATTAATCGATCATAAATGTAATGAAAATCATTTCTTGTTAAATTTGGAAAAAATAGAAAAAAATTCTCTTATGATTAATGTGGTGTAAATTGGCTCTGAGTAGGCAAAAGAGCATGCGGTTATTACATGTGAGGTTTAATTTTGATGTTTCCATATAAAGAAATTAAGTGAAACTTCAAAACACCTGTATCTTTGAGGACACTAGTTACTATTAAGGATTCATGGTACGGTATTTTTAAAATATATGTTTGATTTTTTTGAAAACTTCTATGAACCCTTAAACTTTCAATAATGTTTAGGGAAAAAACTCATCTCTATCCCTATCTAAAATTGATGACATGAATATCATTGAAATAGTAGTATCTTTTCATTCTTCTTATATCTCCCGGTATAATCAAACATATAGTCCTAGAAGATATGTTTGATCCTCTCTTGTGTGCCACTTTACATGCAAAATAATCTAACAAGTTAGATCTAGATATATTTTTTTCTTATAGAAGAAGGTCCAAGCCAAATATTAGTGTTCATTATCTATGGTTAGTTATAGGAATATAAATTCTAAAATAATGGCCAAATTTGATGGGTCATAATACTTCATCCACAAGTTCCCTATCTATACCATTTGTTATTTTATTAAAATTCAAATGTTGTTTCAATAAAAATAAGACAACTAAAAATCAATGAGTAAAGAAGTATCCTTTATAGACACTTTGAATCACACACTTTGGGTATATTTCTAGGTCATGATCACATACCACTATTCATATGATTCCTAAGTGAGAAAAGTACTAATTGACCATTTTCTTTGGCCTCTTTGCTTGCTTTTTGTTTTCTTCTTGGTCTTACACACCTTCTTTCCTAGTCTGACCTTCGATACTTCAGTTTTTTTGAGTCTAGACACCACCTCCCACGTAGGACGCTAGTGCCCAGGCGCCCTTGTTCGCTCGAGGTGTCCCCACCTATTTGTATCTTGTTTGCATCTTTTGGGACCTTTCTAGCTTTTGGGAATCTTATTTTCTTGTTGGTTGGCCTTTCAGTGGTTAATTATGAAATTCAAACAAGTGAATTATATAAATACAAAACTATGTGACAATAATAAAGGACCAAGCACTAAGCATCTATTATCATCACCTAAGGTTTCATCCAAAGGCCATTACAAGAGCATCAAATCATTCATCTCGCATCCATTCAAGGGACAAGTGATTGCATTCTTCTACATACACTTCATAGGAGGGGGATTTCATTTTTCCATGTACACATCTATCTACATTTTCTACATCTAGCTATTACTCGTTATTCAAGTGTGTCTCATACACAAGAGCCACTTGGGCACAATTCTACAAAAACACACATAAAACTACATCTAGTCTTAAATGTAGCAACACCAGATCATAAGTTCACTCTATCGGTTAACCGATGAGGTCATTCCATCTCCCCATTTGCATCTATTCCTTTTTAGGATTTGATGTGTTTTGGGTTTTTACAAGTGCTCTTTCTCTTTGTAGATTTCAAGAGAATTTTGAGATCAACCAATGAAGTACAAGAGACTAAAGGTGACATCCAATGAACATCTCACAACCCTAAAAAATTGAGTTTCTGAGGTTTTGAGAAGTCACAAGTGCCCAGAGGAGGTATGCAGTGCTCTAGGTGCCCTAGACCCTGTCCAAGCACGCTAGTCCCGACATTCTTGTGCTTTTAAAATTTTTGGGCTCATTGTAATGGTCTTCTTTCCTACTCCATCGTTTTCCAGCTCGGCATAACTTCAGAATTATTTTGAATCAGCTAAGTATTTTATCCTTTCTCTTGCAACTAGGGTTTTCAAATTTATTAGCTCACTTGTTTGTGTCCAAATCTTTACTTTATTTCATATTTATATCCACATTGTTACTTAATTAGAATTTAACATTTATATTTCAATATTTGTTAAATCTTCCTCCAAATGTGAAAATATTTTAAAAGAAACATAATGCACTTCATAGTTATGATATTATCTTTAAGACTCTACATATAATAAAATCATAGTATATATAGTTTCAAAACAATCTAAAGAAAAATTACACAAACCCTTGAATTTGATATATAACCTAGTTTTTTAAAAATGAAATCTGTACTTAAGATTAAATAATGTTGGTGAGAAAATTTGTCTTGTGGAAAAATTTGTGGGTTTCAACCAACGCTATGGGAATCTAAGTCCCTCAACTTGAACAGTCTGCAACTTCCATAGATGCATGCAAAAAGGTGGATTTCAATGGTGGCCTTTCACCGGAGATCCAATAGGGGCACTCCACCGACTTTGTGGCAAAGCAAGCAATGTCTCACTAGAGAAGAAATTTTTTCTTGGAAAGGGGAAGGGATGTGGAAATGGAGGTAGTAGAAAACTAATGTTGTGAGTAGAATATCAGATGCCCACACACATTAATTAGAAATTTCATTTACATGCATTTATAGTTAGAAGAAAAACAAATCCACAAGAGAAGCTACAAGACCGAATAGAATTCATTGGCCACAAGGTACCAATCAATTCCTCAATCAAAAGGAGAAAATCCCTTCTTTTATTATCAAGCTAAAGAAGAATTTGTACAGAGCTTTGAGAATAGAGGAAGATTTAAGAAGAAGGGAAAATAGAAGAAGTATAGTGTTTTCTATCTTTTCAAGGTATATAGCACTTTGGTCTTTTTAAAATCAATCACTGAGCCCTTGGAATGATGTCGAGAAGCCATTATATTCTTCTCAAGAAACCATTACAACTTCACAAATCCTCAATGCCTTTTCAAATTCCTTTGTTGTGAAGAAAACACTCATGGCAAAAGTTAAAAATGAAATCTTGCAAAGCAAACCGCTACATTGGATTTGCCATATTAAATATAGACCATTTGATTTTCTCCTCTAACTTTGAAATTGGGTTGTCCACGTGGCAGGAAGGGATTAGAGCAGTTATGGGGGAAGCCTTTCGCATTTTGTGATTTTTCATGAGATTTGGCAATTTGGAACAAATTGGCCCGCAGCCCCACTTTGACTTTTCAACTTAGACACGTGACACGTTTTGGTTAGAGACGGGGTCGCGGCTCTTTTCTAAACATTTTAACATTTCTTAGAAAAAGGCTCAAAAACTCAATTTCCTCCACTAACCGCTGCTCCGATTTGACTAGGACACGTGGCACGTTCTGGTTGGAGATGAGGTCGCAACTCTTTTCTAAACATTTTAACCTTTTTTGGAAAAAGACTCAAAAACTCAATTTCCTCCGCCAACCCACTGCTCCGATTGAACTCTTGACACATGGCATCTTCTGATTGTAAATGGGCTGCGGCCTATTCTCAACATTTTAACCTTTTTGGAAAAAAGGCTCAAAACCTCAAAGTTCTTCATTCCGCTCCTCTACTTTGACTTTTCAACGGAGGGCCCGAGACCTTGGTGGAGCTGCGAGCATTATTAGAAAATAAGGGATAAAATATGTGGAATAATCCCTCACAGAATCGCAATAAGTAGAAACTAATATGCGAAATTATTACAGATCTCAAATAAAATTGCGAGAATAAAATAACACAACACAAAGAGACAATATTTAACATGGTTCACCCAATTTGGGCTATGTCCACCAAGAACCACTTGCTCGATTTTATTACAAGCCACCGCTCTCTTAATACAATACCCATATCCGTTTGGAGCTATGCTCAACAAACTCTAGAATTCACAACCAATTCAAAGCACATCTATGCAATACATTTACTTGTATATATATCATATGCATAAGACCATATAAATAGACAACTACTTAAGTAGTTTTACAAAACCGTGGGTATCAAAACCATGGGCAAAACCCGTCCCATAAACCTATGGGTCAAAAAACTCGCCCATATGAGAAAAGCATGTTTCCCGATATGTCGGGTGCATTTTTCGAGGCCAAAAATTTTATGCCTAAAAAAATGTGTACTCTTAGTGTACAGTCTTCAACACTTTCACACATGAAAACAGGCTCCACAACCTAACAATCTCCCACTTGGAAACTAGTTTTCCTCTGAGGAAGCTTCTCAACCCTTCACTAGTTTCTGTGAAGACCAACCAAAGCTGAACAAAACTTCAATTTTTCCCTTGTGACCACCTTGGTCATCATGTCTGTAGGATTTTGACTGGTACGAATCTTCTCCAACTTCAACTTCTCTTCCTCCAAAGCTGTCCTGATGAAATGATACCTTAACTGTATATGCTTTGTCCTAGAGTGGAAAGAAGAGTTCTTAGCTAGGTGTATAGCACTCTGACTATCACTATGCAGCTTACATTCCTCCTACTTATGCCCCAACTCCTCAAGCAATTGTTGTAACCAAATCATCTCTTTGCTTGCCTCTGTGGCAGCAACATACTCAGCCTCCGTGGTTGACAAAGCCACCACCGGCTTCGTAGTCGTGAAATCCGACTTACTTTGTTGTTCCACCTACGGTGTAAACATAACTGTTGTGCTCCTCCTGGTATCTACATCTCTAGCCATATACGAATCTACATAACCATGTAAAGTGGTGTCTAATCCACTATAGCACAAAACTGTCCCCATGGTCCCTCTCAAATACCAAAGGATCCACTTTACTGCTTGCCAATGCTCTTTACCTAGATCACTCATAAATCTACTCACAACTCCCATTGCATGGGCAATATCAGCCCTAGTGCACACCATAGCATACATCAAACTGCCAACTGTTGATGAGTAAGGTACCTTGGACATTTGGTTTCTCTCCTGCTCTGTCTTGGGACACTACTCCTTTGATAACTTGAAATGGCCTGCCAAAGGAGTCCCAACCGGTTTAGCATCCTGTATGTTAAACCTATCCAATACCTTCTTAATGTACTCTTCTAGAGATAAAGTCAGCTTCCGTTCCTTCCTATCCCGAGATATCCTCATACCAAGGATTTCTTTGGCTGCACCCAAATCCTTCATAACAAAGGATTCACTTAGTTGCTTCTTGAGTACTTTTATTTCCTGTATGTTTTTACCTGCAACCAGCATGTCATCAACATACAAACACAAGATAATATAACTTCCATCCTCAAATTTCTTTGTATACACACAATGGTCAAAATGACATCTAATATAACCTTGCTCCATCATGAAGCTATCAAACTTCTTATACCATTGACATGGAGCTTGTTTCAGGCCATACAAGCTCTTCTTCAGTTTGCACACCATCTCCTTTTTACCTTTGACCTCATAGCCCTCTAGTTGCTGCATATATAGTTCCTCCTCCAAATCACCATGGAGAAATGTAGTCTTTACATCAAGTTGTTCTAAGTGCAAGTCTTCTGCTGCAACTATTCCTAGAACAGTTCTAATAGAAGTCATTTTTACCACAGGAGAAAAAATCTCATCAAAATCTATACCTTGTTTTTGTGCAAACCCCTTGATTACTAACTGGGCCTTGTGTCTTTTCTTGCCTCCTTCTTCCTCTTTGATTCTGAACACCCACTTGTTCTGTAATGCTCTTTTTCCTTTGGGTAGCTTTACCAAATCCCATGTCTAGTTCTCCATGAGAGCCTGATGCTCCTCATCCATGGCTTGCTCCCACTTCTTCCTGGCATCTACCTGCATTGCTTCATCAGCTCTCTCGGTTCTCCACTATCGGTGATTAATAAATAATAAAGAGAAGGAGAAAAACGTTCAGGTTCTCTTCTTACCCTAGAAGACCTCCTCAATATAGGAGTTTGGGGTTCTGTTGAGGGGGTTCTGAACTGATTCATGTGTCACTTTCCCATCCGGAAGATCCTCTACCACTGCATATTCTTTCTTGGATTCTTCCTTGTTTTCCTACAACTGTTGCTTATACATGACTTTCTCATTAAAGACCACATCCCTAGATCGAATGATTTTCTTGTCCTTAATACTCCAACATTTATATCCAAAGTCATCACCACCATAACCAATGAAAGTACATTTTTCTGATTTAGCCTCTAGCTTAGTCCTATCATCCTTGTCTATGTGAACAAACACCTCACATCCAAAGACTCTAAGAAATGAATAATCAACTTTCTTACCATACCAAGCCTCCTCAGGTATGCCTCCATCCAAGGCACTTGAGGGTCCTCTGTTTATCAAGTACATTTGTGCTCACTACTTCTACCCAAAAAGAAAGAGGCAGTCCTGCATGTAACCTCATGCTCCTAGCACATTCCATTATTGTTCTGTTCATCCTTTCTGATACCCCATTCTGCTGCGGAGTTCCTGGAACCGTCTTTTGCTGCGGATTCCATTCTTAGAACAATAATCATCAAATTCATTGTTGTAATACTCCCCTCCATTATCTGACTGAGACATTTTAGCTTAAGACCTGTTTCATTCTCTACCAAGGCTTTCCATTTAACAAAAGTGTCAAATACATCAGATTTGTTTCTAATACAATAAACCCAAACTTTCCTTGTTGCATCATCAATAAAAGTAACATAATAACTTGAACCCCAAGAGACGATACCGAGCTAGCCCCACACATCAGAATGCACCAGCTCTAACTTACTCTCTTTCTTTGTAGGTCCAACCTTGAGAAACCTTACTCGCTTCTATTTCCCATATATGTAGTCCTCATAGAACTCCAAACTTGTTTCTGTATATCCGGGAAAATCCTTCTTTATGATCTCCATGCCCTTATGGCTCATATGACCGAGCCTATAGTGCCACAATGTTGTATCTATTGAAGCCACAAGATTACAAACATTAGTGTTATAAGTGGTTAAATACAAGGTTCCAACCTTCTTACCTCTTGCCACCACAAGAGCACCCTTGGTAACCTTCCAAGAGTCCATTTGTAAATATCACAGTATAACCATCACTTCCCAACTGCCTGCCGATATCAAATTTCGTCTTAATGTAGGCACATGTCTGACATCCTTCAATAGCCAAGTATTCCCATTCTGCATCTTAACTTGAACAAAACCTTTTCCAACTATGCTACAAGGCTCATCATCACCAAGAAAAACATGCCCAAAATCTCCTTGAACATAATCAACAAAATAATGCCTATGTGGAGAAGCATGGAAAGAAGCCCCTGAATCTAAAACCCAAGATTCAGTAATATTGTGCAAAGAAAGAATCAAAGCATCCTGACATACATTACCCATTGCCACATTTTCCTCCTTGTTTTCTTCTGTTGTTTCTTCTTATCTTGAAGCTCCCAACAGTCCTTCTTTGCATGCCCGGAGCTTTCCACAATTCCAGCATACAATCTTGTTCTTGGATTTTGACCTTGCCCGATCTTTTGATTTTCCACGGTTTCCTCTATTCTTGTCTCCCTCTAGTTTCCACTATTAAAGCATTCTCTAAAGTAGAAGATTCCTCGGAGATTTTTCTTCGCATTTCCTCACTTAGAATCACCCCTACAACATCCTCAAACTTCAACTTCGAGTTAGCTGGAACCGAGTTACTTACCACCATTACCAAGCTATTCCAACTCTCAGGTAAAGAGCACAAAATTAATAAAGCCCTAACTTCTTCATCAAATTCTATTGTAACCGAAGCTAGCATATTCACAACCATATTGAAATCATTTAAATGATCTGCTACTAAACTATTCTCATACATCTTCATATTAAACAACTTTTTCATTAAAAATATCTTATTAGAGGCAGAGGGTTTTTCATACAACTTCCCTAATGCATCCATTAGATCTTTTGTAGTCTTTTCCTTTGAAACATTAAATAATACCGAAGATGCAAGACACATCCGGATCATTCCAAGTGCCTTTGATCCAACAAATCCCATTCCACATCTGTCATACTCGAGGGTTTGTTCACCTTCTCAGACAACGGAGTATAAAGATCCTTCTGATAAAGGTAATCTTCCATCTGCATCTTCCAAAGACTGAAATTTTGCCCGTTGAATTTATCAACCCTAGATCTTCCATCATCTGCCATAGCTCCCACTCAAGCTAAAAACTTTCCCTGTGATTCAACACTTCAGCAAACCCAACCAGGCTCTAATACCAATTGTTAGAAAATAAGGGATAAAAAATGCGGAATAATCCCTCACGAATCACAATAGTAGAAACTAATATGTAGAAATTATTACGGATCTCAAATAAAATTGCGAGAATAAAATAACACAACACAAAGAGACGAGTATTTAACGTGGTTCACCCAATTTGGGCTATGTCCACCAAGAATCACTTGCTCAGATTTTATTACAAGCCACCGCTCTCTTAATACAATACCTAGATCCATTTGGAGCTATGCTCAACAAACTCTATAGAATTCACACCGAATTCAAAGCACATCTCGCAATACATTTACTTGTATATCTATCATATGCATAAGACCATATAAATAGACAAGCTGCTTGGGCAGCTTTACCAGTTTTACAAAACCATGGGCAAAACTCGTCCCATAAACCTATGGGTCAAAAACTCGCCCATATGAGAAAAGCACGTTTCCCGATATGTCGGGTGCATTTTTGAGGCCAAAAATTTTACGCCTAAAAAAATGTGTACTCTTAGTGTACAGAGTCTTCAACACTTTCACACATGAAAACAGGCTCCACAACCTAACAAGCATTCTAGAAGTTTTACTTTACTTTTGGGAATTTGGTTAAAATTCCAAAAGTGACATGATGGCCCGCTCATCGCTTTGAATTTTCAACAATGGGCTTCACCTTTGACTTTTACCTTTATAGCACGATCGGGGTGCGGGGCAAATTTACCATTTTTGCCAAAAGTGTTAATGTCACCAAAAATTCCGTTCCTCCCCATCCAATAGGATCGAGCACACGCACTGCATTTGTTGGGGTCAAAACTTGACGGGGAAAAGACATCCAACATCCCGACTGTGGAAAATATACAGAGGAAGAAAACTTCATCGTTTTGAGTCCAATTTTCGAATTTTTCGAGAAAGCAGAGGCATGGTGGCAAAAAAATGATTTGACGACCCGGGCCATAGAACAAGTGAACAATTTCGATAAAAATGGAGGTTGCAAAGAGGATACTACGTGCACAGACCAGGAAATGGAGGATTTTTAAAAACGAGTAAAACAGAGGTTTAAACAACTCTAGGGCACGACTTTTGCTAATTTCTTGAATCTCTAACTTGGCTTAAACACCAACAAAGGGCATGAGCTCAAAAAAATTTGAATTTGGCTATGAAAACATAGAGTAGTTTTCGAGAGACAACATATACCTAGCCCTTTTTGATGATATTAAAATTTCAATGTTAATTTATAATAGACATGAAAGAAATATTGTAATTCTTAGTTCCCAAAACATGGGAAAATGTAATGGCCTGATAATACCTTGCAACAATTCGAAATGTGTTTATTTAGATGCCTCTATGTGAGAGTATGAATACAATTCAACCAAGGCCAACAAATTTTTTGGAGGAGGGCAACAACAAAATGTCCATAAATAAACATGGAATGAGGAAAAGCATCATTAGTTACTTGCAAAAAGGCAGAGACAAATTCATAGCCATTTGGGGGTACAATTTAGAGACAAAAATCTACTTTTGTCTCTAATTTATGTCTCAAAACACCCATTCTCATGGTGAAGAATTGTAATCTCGAAATCACATGTAAAGATCCTGGTTGGGGTTAAAATAATTTATCAAACATTGTTTCCACATTATACATGTATTGTGATACCTAATTCGAAATAATTTAAGTGTATGTGTTTCCTTCAAGTCTAATCCATTAAATTATATTATTAAGTAATGTGATTATGCCAATGAAATAAACGCACATAGCTAAGCAAAAGAAGTAATGTGATTGTACATGTGCTCTACGTATCTTGGAGAGCTAAGTATAGAGGCGCATTGGGTTTGTAAACTAAAGATAATGTGCCAGCGTATCGTGGGCCCATTCTTAGTCACTACAATACGAATATTCCACATTGCTTTTACAAATACGAATATTCCGCTCGCCTTTTTTGATGTGTGCTAAATATACGATACGAGTGAGGCAATTCCTAATTTGGTCTGTGCTTTTTTACCCGTCTATATTTAGACACCTTGGGTATATTTAGAGGGTTCTGTTTTTTAGGTTATTCATAGCTTTTTTATCTATTCCTTATTCTGCGATTTCTTTTCCATTGATAAGTGAGAGCATTGCAGTCCAGTTTCAATTTTTATTGAGGTGTGCCCGCATAGATTAACAATGAAATATGAAGAGGTAAATCAGTGTGAATTTCTGTTTTTGGTTTTACAGACAACATTTTTGTAAAAACTGATGGTGCGTTTGTTGAACAGGCATACGTTGAGAATTGTATAGGAGTGCAACTCTTCACTTGCAGATGGTTACCTTTGTCACCTCCGAAAGCTCTCATTTTCTTATGCCATGGTAACTATTATGGTATTCTTTGTATTTATGGATACATCTGTACATAGTTAGATATACTCACATCTATTACATTGCAGGGTATGGAATGGAATGCAGCGTTTCCATGCGAGGTGAGGAGAAGGATCGCACTAGTTCCGAATGCATCTTTTTACTTCGCTTTGAAAACAAACCATATTGATTGTATGTCACTGTTTATTTGCTTGTTGGACAGACACTGGGATGAGGCTTGCCCGTGCCGGATATGCTGTTTTTGGAATTGACTACCAAGGCCATGGAAAATCGCACGGACAGAGATGTTATATTCATAAATTTAGCAATATTGTTGACGACTGCAACAATTTCTTCAAGACTGTTTGTGGTAATTATTATTAACAATCCATACAAGAATTTTCTATATTTATCACAATAACGTTTTTCCAAGGCCTGTGTTGAAAGCAATGCAACGCGATTTCGTTGCAGAGAGCGGGGAATACAGGAATAAACCAAGATTTCTATATGGGGAGTCGATGGGTGGTGCAGTGGTGCTTCTTCTGCACAGGAAGGAGGCCAGCTTTTGGAATGGAGCCGTCCTCGTAGCTCCCATGTGCAAGGTACCTATCATACAAATCCCACTACTTTACTTATCTCAGATAAAAGATAAAGCCTCATCTCATCTCGATCTTGTTGTCGTGTTGCAACAGATATCTGATAAGATCAAACCTCATGCTGTCTTGGCCAACATTCTCACTTGGTTGGAATTGTTTATTCCAAAATGGAAAATAGTTCCCACCAAAGACGTCATAGACTCGGCCTTCAAAGATCCCGCCAAAAGAGAACAGGTAACTAACATAATTGAGCGTTGAAAATTCTGTTTTCGTTGCCAAACAGAGAAAAAAGTGATGATGTTAGGGTTTCAATGCAGATTCGAAGTAACGAGCTCATATATCAAGACAAACCCCGGCTCAAAACTGCCCTGGAAATGATGAGAACAAGCATGGACTTGGAAAATAGACTGTGTGAGGTATATAAACATTAAATAGTTATGATTGAAGTAAGTAATGCATTAATGTCAAAAAAAAACAATGGAATAAAAGATACGATTGCAATTGGCAGGTAACGGTGCCGTTCCTGGTGTTGCATGGAGAGGATGACAGCGTGACGGATCCGTGCGTGAGTTCGTTGCTTTACAATTCGGCATGCAGTCATGACAAGGAGCTGAAGATATATCCAGGCATATGGCATGCCCTCACCTCTGGAGAACCTGACCACAACGTTGATCGAGTTTTTACCGACATACTGTCGTGGCTGGATCACAGGGTTAACAATCAGATTGGATTGGGCAAAGATGGCCCCCTCTCTGAATATCGACAAAAAAGCCTACCAAATTTCTGTATTCATCGTTGTAATAAATTCGGTGAACGGACCCAAATAACTACATATTTTGTTGTGGGCCACATAGACATTTAATTAAGACTTCGTATCAGCATAATGTATAGCCGCTCATTTTATGGAGCTTATACTGTGTTTTTTAAACCTGCTGACCTGTTATATGCTACCTGTAAAGCTGGTACATTTGAGTTGGTATGTATATTTGGTTTGGTCTAATGGTAAAGAATTTCTGCTATTTAAAAATACATTTTTTTCACAATTCAAATGTAACAATTTAAATAAAACTTCCAAACAAAATATATTTATTATATGATAACATTTATATTCTTCATCATACAATAATCAATTAATCATTTAATATAAGCTGTGTGAAAATATGTAATGTGGGTCTGCATTAACAATGTACGCTTTATTGAAACCATTTACGTCAAGTGAAAAAATAAAGTTTGTTGCCTAGAGAATAATATAAGCTTCAGCAAAAATTCATTAGAGATGCAAGAGGCCAAGGATGATGCATAAATGAAATGGGAGGAGTTTACCCAAAAAGGGCTTGCAGATTCATGCAAAGTTGTGAAGGTGAAAGAATAGTAAACTACGTAAGTGTTAGGGTTTCCATCTACAAAAGTGCTTTCACAAACCTCGGTCCACAACAATCTTTAAATGGGATCTAAAGTAACATCGTGAATCTAGCACATTTATTTGAAAATTTTGGAAAAGAAAATAAGATTATTGTGAATGTCCATGTTTAAAATTATTTTTCTAAACCCATCTAAAAGGAGTTGAGTGGCTTATTTGGGTCCCATTAGACACCTCTAAAATCGAAATTGGATTAAGCCAATGTTATATTAGCAAATAGGTATCCATCCCTCTACAACTCTAGACCCCATCCAAATAGAAATGGCAAGCTCTCAAAGGAAATAGGAACATTCTAGTTCTTCTCCTATAAGAAGGGTCCTTATTCCTAAATCTCTAATCAATTATAGTTTTAGTGGATAATATTTTCCATTTTCTTAAAAGTAGTTTTTGGTCCATTTGAAATGATTTATTGTGTGAAAAAATGATAGCTTGATTAACCCAAAATTTATACAATTTCATATATATATTCTTCTAATTGCACTCTAAGATATATTATAACCTATTTTGGGACATAGTTTTACCATTAATATTATCCATGTCCGATTCTTATTCATTTAGAAATTATATTAGAAAAGTAGCATTTATTTTCAATCTTCATATATACATGCATGCATGCATATATGCATATAGATACATGAATATATATGCATGTGCATACATACTACTATTTTAGAATTTCATCAGAATCAAAGGTAAATTTAAAATGTGATTGACAAAGCAATAATAACAATACAATTTTGATAATAGTTTACAAACTATGATTCATTAATCTAGTATGCTATTTATAAATTTTAATGGCCATATAATCTATGCTTGTGTTTAGCTAAAACTTATACTTTTTGTTCATGGTGTCACTAAGAAAACTTGTGAAGTTGAATGGATATTTGAATCATGATTGATTAAAAATGGAACACATGTAAGACTTGTAAATGAGTTTTTAAGGATTATATTTTGGTGGTATCACAAGAGCATGTCATTTTCTAGTTCACAAGTTTGAAGCTTGGTACCTCAATAGATATGAAACCTTAAGAGTGGTGGCCTAAAACCATTTAACCTACCAAAAAATACATGTCGATGATTTTTCCCTTCTATTGGCTTTTCATAGGTGATGATGTGAATTCTTAATGTGCAAGTAAAACACGTTTCACCTAGATAATATAATAAGAAACCTATTAAACCATGATCCTTATGCTATTACGGTGATTTCACAATGGAAGTGTCTCTCTTACTAACATAATGGTTGATTGGTTATAGGATGAGTATGTTTTCTTGCTCAACCTTCCTCTCTCCCTCTTTGTGCCTTCATAATCCCGAAAACAAACCTTATTCAAATGCTTTTAAGTATACCTTATAACCCAAGTTCCCGAGTCAAATATGCCTATTTAGTTTGTCTTGTATTTGCTTCTAGAATTCTAAAATCCCAGTCATTCAAAAAACTTAAATCCACATTAGTTGGAATTGTTGGTTTGCAAAAACATATAAATATTGTAGTCACAAAATCAGGCACTTAAGATTACATTAATACCGCAGGGTATGTTATTTTATATATGGATCTTGCATAATAAAGGTATTCACTAGTGACCCATTCTTTAGTCTTTTTGTCAGTTAGTCAAGTGTCATTTTTGTTTGTCTAGTTCATTCGTCATTTATCTCTATAATTTTCGGCATCTTCCAGGTCTCTCGGGGTCATAATTTTCTCGGTTGTTGTCTTTAGGTCTGATATGGAAGGCCTAGGGTTGCACTGGGGCACCCCACTTCGTGATTTTAGGCACTTGTGTCGTCATAACTTGCGGTCTTAATTTCTTTGTTCAAGATCAGTCCTAACGGTTACCTCGTGCATTCCCTTAGGTCGTAGTCGGCAGTTTCGAATCACTAGTGTCAAAATTTGAACAAGAGATCCCCATATAAACATAGCACACTCACTACATTATAGGAAGACATCTCACTATCAAGAGAAGTTATCTACTAAGGAAAGGGACTGCATTTGGGAACCTTTTACATTTGCATCACACACTGCATAGGGGGAAAGGGTTGTATTCTTTCCATTCCATCCACCATTTGTATTTTACATCTACTTATTGCCCCTTATTATTGCTGAATTGACGCTAGGGCATCCTAGGCACAAAATTGCACATACACACACATACAACTACATTGGGTCTGAAATGTAGTGTAACATGCAATCATAAGACCACTAGTTTTACAGCTGAGGTCAGTCTGACCTATTCATATGTATTTTTTTTTTTTAGGAATTGATGCTTTGGATAGGGTTTTGTAGGTATATCTTCATACATCATTTTGGGGACACAAAAACAAGTCTTTGCGACACTTGTGCAACGGGAGAAAAGGTATTTCAGAGGTATTGCGACACTACCGAACTAAAGATCTAAACTTTTCTGCGAGTCTACAATGCCTAGATTACGAGACCAGGGAGCCACGGGGTGCGCAATATCTTCCGCAGAGACCTCAATACAAGAAAATAGTCAGCTTCTACCCTTTCGAGGCCATCCAGTCACAACTCGCCTTGGTTTGCATGCTAGTCTACTACATTCCAAAGACACAACGAGGTAAGTTAATTTAAGGTTAGTACCTAACCCTCTTATTTTCCATTCTTCCAATATATTCAAATATTAAATTACAATACTTAGTTCCAACATTTCAATATAGCATTCAATTTCTATTTAGATTAACTCATAAAATAGCTAAGAAAACTATATTTTTAGTTAATCATATTTGTGAACCCCACGTTTTGAATACTTTACACTTGGATTTTTGCTTTTGTATAGTTTTTTTTTTATCATGTATCATTTTAGCATTAATCCCATTTACGATGAGGTTGTCATAGCTGAGCTTAGGGATTTATATAGTGCACCCCTAGATACACCACCTGAAACCACTCATCAAGCACTCCTTAAGGGAGAAGAGCTAGTACCTACCAATCATGTTGACTCTTCTATAGGCATATGCCTTGTTGATGAACCTATTGCTTTCACTTATTGTACGCCATGCCATCTAGTTGCATGTGATCCTTCTTATTCTTCTTCTGATATGCCACCTGATGTTTTAGATCCTTCTATCATTGATTACTTATTAGGAATTGATTCACAATCTGGTATGCCTCCTACCTCTCCTCCGACCACTCCTATAGCTACTCCTATGTCTCCTACCACTTCTCATTGTGTTTCTCCAACCTCTCATTCTAGTTCATCAACACATTCTTATTACCTTGATGATCCTATTGATCATGTTGTTCCGATTGACATTTTTATAGATAAAGTTTTTGAAAAGGCTCCAAGGGTCATATACATGAAGATATTACAATGAAAGCTCATTACAAACAAAAACATCTATAAAAACCCCAAAAAGGGTAAACCCATCTTGAGTCAAGGAGACATTGACTCGGTAAGAAGAGCCGAAACACAAAACAAACAGAACCCAACTAAACCGGACCAAAAACCAAGGTATGTTATTAGGTTGACATTGACCATACTACTTCGTCTCTCATTCCTACAAGGTCTCCTTCTTTCTACACTATTGAGAGTTCTTCACCTCTTCCATATTCCTCTTCTCCTAAGATTTCTTCTATTATTTATTCTCATTCTACTCCTTCTTTATCTATGCTTCCTTCTTCTACTTCACATATAGTGGGTTCCTCATTAAACATTCCTTGCTGCTTCACCCATACCACATGTTCCTTATAATATTGTTAGTGAAACTTCCCCTTCATCATCTCATGTAGCTCCTTCGACACACACTCCTCGCATGTCTTTAGCATTGGATCCTACTATCTCACCTCTTGATATACCCATGATCACACACAATGGCAAGCTTCAACCTCTTAATACATTGTTTCCATCTTCTTTTATTCCATCATAGGACATTCTATCTCTCATGCATGTTATAGGTCAACTTCAGTCTCAGGTTCATTCCCTCACCTTAGAAAGTAGGGCTTACTATGCATCTATCGACAACAATTCCTTGCATGGTAATCTAGTTCCCAAAAAAATCCATAATTTGGCCTTTCCTAAGGATTTCATCATGCCCACATTTACATGTTTCGATGGTACCGATGACCCTCATGCTCATATTGCACATTATCACACTCTTATGGCCTCTTATTCCAATGATAGACTCTTGCTTAAGGCCTTTTGGTTTAGTCTAGTTGATGATGCACTTCAATGGTATACCCATCTCCCTTCTAGTTCTATTAGAACTTTCTATGACATGGAGGATGCCTTCCTTCGTAGGTTTATTATCAATAATGGTCCTAGGGTCACATACAATCACATTCCCACTCTACATCAGGGCTCTTCGAACCTATTCAGGATTACATCTTACGCTTTAATGCATGTATACATCAACTTATCTTTCACCCTAGTGACTTGGAAAAGTAGTTCATCTTCTGTCATGGTCTTATTCCTCCTCTAAAGAAATGCTTATAGTATGATACTTGTGAGTCTTTTATACTTTTGTGTTACAAGGTTATTGATCTAGAACAGGACCTTCTTACTTCTCCTCTAGCAGAGCCTTCTCACATTTCTTCGATTACTATGTCCTCTGTTGTTCCACCTACACCTCCAGTTGTACATCCTCAACAACCTCCACCCTTGGCTAAAATTCAAACAAAATGTGCTCCTCCTACTCCACCTCCTAGCGGCAATATGAAACAACCCCTATCTCAAGCCAAAGTGCAACAACGACAACCTAATTCCCTTCTCCACCTCCTACACATTTATCTCGACTTTGTGACTAGTTACTACTAATACTAGTACTTCACCCGAGTATTGTGAGCTTCTATTTTTTCACCTAATGCTCAACCTCATGATGTGTTGCGTATATTACTTGATGAGTGATTAATTCAGCTTCCTTCCAACCAACACCACCCTCCACACCGTTTACAATGCTAACATGATCAGTATTACTATAATTACCATCATATTAGTGGCCATTGTGATAATGACTATCTTTATTTACGTGAGAGGTTACAACAATTAGAGGACACTGGTGTCATATATTTTGCATCTCGTGAGTGATCATTTTTCCTTCACCATGATAACGTAGGCATACACCCCATAATTATTCTCCACGGCACTCAATATTCCCTCCATTTCTTCCACCTCCATATTCATTGCATCCACCTCCATTGCTTCAACCTCTATATTCATTTCATCTACCTCATTCGCAATATCCATCGCATGTATCCTATGGTTTTCCACCAGTCTCTACATATCCCATGATCACTCCATATGACACGCACTTTGGTTCATACACTCATGCTCCATCCATTCCATATGCTTCCACCTCCACCCGTCGTCCTAGTCGTTAGTAGGTGATCATTATCACCTTACCTCTCGATGATGCACTTGTGTTATTACGGTTCTTACACGATTATTGAGGGTTTAGTTTTAAGAACCTTTCATCACGCACTCCATCATTCATCTAGCACACCTCAATCATTTCCCGATGACGCACTCTTTCTTATGTGGCTCATACTTGATTGTTGAGGGGTCTTATTACATGATCCTATTCATCCATACGCTGGGGGAATCGTTAATCCCTACCCTCCTATTTTCATTAGCTTATCCTATTTCGATTACATTACACTTTCACATATTCATTACGATACACTCATCTATTTCCACATTTATTCTATTATCACCATTATGTTGCCTACGTGCTACATATTTTATTCATCTCATATTTCATTATTTACATTAGTTATCTACATTATCATTCACCATACATATCTTATCTATCATTCCTAACATCATCATTCATCATATACAATACAAATACACATGTTAAGATAGTAACCATAAGAACCATACCATATATATTATATCACAAAGGCAACACATATCAACATCGATCTCATATATATATCAAAAATAGATGTCCATACATATATCGTTCATACAATCATCATCCCAAACATATGTTTCATCACTTGGGGCAAGGCCCCCTACATCATATACAATCATCACTATCAAACCTCATCATCATTATCGCTCTCATGTACTGTGAGAGCCCTAGAGCTAGACGGCTCACAACCAACGTGACACCGCATTTCATTGCCTCAAAAATTCTCCACTTATCTCGCATAACATCGCAATCTCCATGTTCTACTCCAAAAGCGATGTTGCAAATCTAGATATCATGGGAACACGTCCTGGGCCAAGGTACCTCCACCTACCGCCTCTCGGGTGCGTCGAGTCTCCTCACGCACCTTTTCCCTCTCGCTAAGAGCACCATACATGTCGTCACTACTATGGCTATTGGCTCAAACAAATGGGCATGCTCGCCTGCAATGTTGTCCATGCGCTCTAGTATCCCTCCACATAACACATCACTAGGCACATTCCACGTCAATGTGTGGATTGATGTGTCTACTATCAATGACCAATAGACATCTCCTGCATACAAAAAAAATAACTCCATGTTAGTAAAATACATACAACACACCATCGATAATTCATTAACCATGATACATACATAAACAAATACTTATGATCCACCACAACCACCGCTACAGGTCGGGACCCCTCCTCACTCGCTCTTCTTAGTGGCAACTCCATAGCACATGAAAATATTGGATATAGTAGTACCCACCGATGCGCTTCCCACCACACTTGATATTCCTCTGTGCACCCCGCATCATCTCCATCTATAACTACTATCGTTGGGTCTACCACATCGGCCCTTGTGGTATCAATCGCTTCGCCATGGGCCCTGCCACAGTATCCACCCTCCTAGGGGTCCTAATAGCTCGTAACCATATGTATGGCTCTTAGGGAACATCCTGCGCCATACTAAACTACCGTGATACTCTCTCCACCTGAAACAACTCCACTACACATGGAAATCAGTCCTCTAGCCACATGGTCCTCTAAATACATCACAACTCTGTAGCATCCTTGGTAATCCCCATAATCATGAAATGGCCTCCATATAATGGCCTTCGCCCCATCCTATCTATCAGGGCTCTAAAAATATCTATGTCCATCTTCCTACCGTAGATATCAACCCAACATTGAGAAAATATCTCTGGCTGAGCCCACTCCCCTCGTGGCCCTACAATTGGTCTCAATACGGCTATGTGCTCATATGCCCATACATGTAGCAATGTGGTGGCCCCTATACCCCACCATGCTCATCTTGCATGAACCGATACAAGTCTCTGTACATGTGGGCCAAAACACACCACACCCACATGTATCTCGTCCCATTCTCCTCTAGCCACTGACATATGTCATGCATCTTATACAAGATGCCACCGCCTCCTCCCTCCATGACTATACATGATGCAATCATCACTTTGTGATTAAATTTCGTGAATCGCAGAACACTCAATTGTAATATCGCATACAAGTTGATATGGACCTTGGAAGGTACCTAGGCCCCTACAAAATACCATCTAGATGAGTGCCTATGGCACTCCGTATCCTCTACCACTATAACCCATACTCTCTCTCTAGCCATCGGTAATCATAGTATGTAATACACATCCTCCAATGTCACTGTCATCTCCCCTGTCGGTAACTAGAATGTGCATGTGTCTACACACCATTTCTCGCACAATGAAGTCAACATGGACATATTATGGGGCACATCCCCCATCAATGTTATATGTCATAGGCTGGCCTAGTCTAACACATCCCACTCATCATCTGACAAACCAAACCCCAACAATGTGCTCAAGTGTCATCCACCATGGAACTCCCTCAAATGGATATCCTTCTCCACAACACCAAAAAACAAAAAATGTTGCGTAAGAACACCTTTCACAGTGAAATAAAACTCTTCAACATACTAGAAACAAATTTCTTCATAATATCTAAAAATCAAAAATTTCGGACAAGGCGGCGGATGCAAGATCAGGGGTCTTGGAGCGGGACACTAGTGCACGGTTCTAGGTGCTTCATTCCCAGGGGTCACTAATGCCCTTACCACTCTTATCTACGGGTTCCAAACGCCGAGAAAATCAAAAACCCTAAATATTCAAATGTTCAACTAAAATTCCTAGTACACCCTACATTTTTGTAAAATCATGCACTTGCCAACTCTTTCGTTGTACATGGCGCAACATCATCGCCACTCGCTCAAACCGGCTAGGATGTAATGGTCTCGCTTGAGGCATCTCTACTCACTCCAAACACACTCTCACACTTGTGAAAAAGACAAATGAAGTGATAAGTTACCTTTTCACTTTACTATTTATAATCACATTTCAAATGCCACCTTTATTATGGTCCATATTTCATGCTTATTATCAGAACTAATACATGTTACACTATTTGATCATATCTTGAGCGTTTTTACTCGAATTACACCTTGTTTGTGGAATTATTTTTAGAATCCCTCCTACCACCATATGGTACACGTTTAACATGCATTATCTCTCTTCACTACACTTTTCTATCTAGTGCATGCACGTTTTAACCTCTTGTTGTTACTTTTGGCTTAGAGTTCATTGCTTCATTACTCCCTATTTTGCCGAAAGGGGGCATATTATTGGGGGTCCCCTTATAATTCCCCCTTATGTCACCACGTGTTCCAACATCTTGAATTCATCACCTTACAATTTATCTGCTATATTTCACCATCAATCTCCTCTAATTACCTAATCTAGGAGAAATAATCATTGAACATTTCCCAAACACGATCATACACTATAACCTATCAATTCCCCCTAATGACCTAACTTAGGAAACAAACAACTAAAAATATTTTTACGTGACATCTCATCAATTTCTAGCAACTTTCCCTAATGACCTAACCTAGGGGCAATTAGCGAAAAACCTCTCCATGAGTAGCAGTCAAGAAAACAATCAATCAACCAAAATCAACACATTCAAATCAAATCATTCAAATCCATGAGTGGTCTCCCAGATGACCTAACTTGGGAGTGACATTCACCACTTCTTTCCCAGATGACCTAATTTGGGATTTTATTCTATATTTCATGTTTGCTTCCAGATGACCCAACTTGGAAGACATCTCATTCATTATGTGTTTGCTTCTTGATGAGCCAACCATGAAGCTATCTATTTCTATTGTGTTCACTTCCAGATGACCTAACTTGGAAGCCTTCTCATTCTCTATCACGTTCACTTCTAGATGACATAAATTATAAGCCTTTACATCGTAGAAACACATGTGGAGTGGGGGTGAGAGTTCCTTTCCCTTTATCACTCCCATATGGGTCAACTGTTTAATCAAAATCATTTGGATCCAAAAATCACCCTATCTTGATCTCGATTTTGTCTCGTAGCTTGAGAATATAGTTAAAGTTTGGAGAATAACACACTTTTCTCCATACACTCTTTCTCTGGCGGCGGGATGCCCGAATCCTCCGATCATTCCATTCATACACAACCATTACGGTTAGGAACTATTCACTCCCTACCCACCTATTCGTTATTAAACCGCGTTGAAATCATCCTTTATCCTAATCATAATTTTCATTTTCCACACTTCATCTTGACACTTACACTTTTTGATACGTTATAGGATTAACTCGTTGATCCATGGTTCAACATAATTTTATATTTCAATTAGCACGTTTCTACTACACATCTGCACATTCTTCTACAACATGGGCTTCTCTGAATTTTTCTTAGGTACACATCTCTATCTACTTTATGTTACTAAGATTTCCACTCACCAACATAAAGTGGGGAAAATGTAGTAAAAAAATCACGCACTTACTATTACATTAATACCGTTGGGTATGTTATTTTATATATGGATCTTGTGTAGTAAAATTATTCACTAGTGACCCATTCTTTAGTCTTGCTTTCGAGTTAGTTGAGTGTAATTTTTGTTTGTCCAGTTCATTCGTCATTTGTCTCTGTAGTTTCTCACACCTTTCAAGGTGTCTCAAGTGTCGTAATTTTCTTAGTTTTTATCTTTAGGTTTTCTCTGCGGTACTAGGGTTGTTTCAGGGCACCCAGTCCATGATTTTAGGTTCCCATATCGTCGTAATTTTTGGTCTTAATTTCTTTGTTCAAGGTCGGTCCTAACAGCGATTTACCCGTGCATTCCCTTATGTCGTAGCCATCAATTTTGGGTTACTAGTTTCAAAATTTTAATAAGAGATCCCTATATAAACATAACACACTCACTACATCATAGGAGGACATCTCACTATTAAGGGCAACTATCTACTAAGGAAAGGGAGTGCATTTGAGCACCTTGTACATCTGCATCACACACTGCATAGGGGGAAAGGGTTTTATTCTTTCATTCCATCCACAATTTTCATTTTACATCTAGTTATTGCCCCTTATTACCGTGTCATTGGTGCTAGGGAATCCTAGGAACAAAATTGCACACACAAGCACACAGAAAAACATTGGGCCTGAAATGTAGTGCAATGCTCAGTCATAAGATCACTGTTTTGGCAGCTGAGGTCAATCTGACCTATTCATATGCATTTTTATTTTTTTGAGGAATTGATGCTTTGGATAGGGATTTGTAGGTAGATCTTCATACATCATTTACAATGACATGCGGCTTGATGATTGCGATACTTATATCTTCATAATTTATTTCCCTTTATTTAGATTCAATCTGCAGTGAACACTAATTATTTGTATAGAATAGTATTGTCTTGTGGAAGAGGAAGAATTTTTTCAACATCAACATGTTATTGACAGTAGAAAAAAGGATTTTTCAACAAAAAACCAACCAAACAATCGATGTAGCCACCGTCTCAAACATATTGTAACACTAACACAATTTACCCCATATAATTAAAAACCACATCAACTACAAAAGTAATTAACTATCCAAAGCGGTATCAAATGTTTAGTGCCAAAAATTGGCCACAAAAGGATACCACTCATGATATAAAATCTACAAATGTACGGAAGTCTTCATGTATTCATGTTTAGTTCAAATAAAATAGTCTGCAAAACACTACCACTCATGATATAAGATCTACAAATGAATATGTATGAATTTGTAACAAATTTGAAATGTAGAGATATAACCTTTAAATGTAATGCTTCATCTATATTCCTACACTTACAAAATCAATCACACCCCTTATCAACATCAACTACAAAAGTAATAACTATCCCTCTAAATCAAATAATATATATCATTCAGTGTTCACATTGCATTATACACATGCAATTGCTAGTCTTAAAAAATGTTATTCATCAAAGGCTTCCCCTTATGGTAAAGGGCCTCTAGTTGTTCACGTCAAGGGATTAAATTTGATGAGTGTTTAAACATTTTTTGTATTTTTAGCCTAAAAAGTCAGATTCCCCAAATCAGTAGTAGTTTTTTTGGTTTAAATAGGCATTTGGATGTGAATTGGGTCAGGACTAGGGAGAGAGAAGTCAAAGCTGAAACTAACGTTCATCTTCTACTTACTATCCGATTTGATCCCATGCGCATTACCTATATATTTTATGGTGTGCTTCATATCCTTGCATCTCACATGCCTAATCCTTGATTTGATAAACATATTACGTGAAAATGTTTAGGGTTTTGATATTTAAAATTATAGGTTGGGATTGGCGGAGCCTTCTTACCCCGTGATGGAAGATGATTAAGTGAACAACCAACCTCAAGCTGTCATCAAGGTAAGCTCATTAGTTTTGATATTTAAATTTATTTTGAACATTAAACCTTTTTTTGTTTTTGTAGTACAAGGGGTTATACGAGTGAATTCTGAAATCATTAGGAAGTGATGAGGGGATGCATCATATGTCCATGCAACTGGATGAAGAGCATGAATAAGACACAACCTTCACGATAGGAAGAAATTGACCATGGTGGGAGCTCATGTCAAAAGTAATTTCTGTAAAAATTTCCTTTACTTATATTATTTTGTATGGAAATTGGGCTAAATCACATATTATTGTTATATCATTATGCATTACAATCCATAAATCACTTAATTGTTATATCTCTTTAATATTTAATCATCTAATGCTATTTTGATTTCCTGAATTTTGTTTGTTTTACAAAGTATCAAACGATAGTTTTATCTAATATTTCAAGGATTGATTGAGTCTTGATTGCGGTGCAAAAATTTTGGTTTTTAATTGTTTTAGTGTGGGCTTTGTATATTGTATGTATCCACATGCTCTAGCTATTTCAGTGGATTAAATTGACCCATGGACTGCACTATCTAAAAGTTTTTTTCACTGTGTAGCTATTTTATATGTATGGTGTTGTAATGGTGGATAAGTTGTTCAAAAGTTGATTTATGGATTAAATATGTCTTGCATTACCAAAATGGTGGTTTTTGGTGCTCAATTGTATTCTTTTATGTATATTGTAGGTATGATGTTTTAATGGTGGTTATTTTGTCTCATATAATGACCAACTCTTTCAATACCCAAAGGGGTTTAAGTTGTTTCACTATCTATTTTACTATATTTTGTATCTATGATGTTGTAATGGTGTTTTAGCTATTTATGAGATTGACCAAGTCTTGGACTGCAGTACCCAAATTATTTTTTCAATTATTTTAATATCATCTTTTAAATATTTTACATGTATGATGTTATAACCATATTTATGGTGTTTTAGCTTATTCAATTATTGATTGAGCCTTGAACCGTAGCACTCAAATTTTGGATTTCATTGCTTTTCTGTCTAGTTTTATGTATTTGCATGTATGATGGTGTAATGATGTTGCATACAAAATGTTGGTTTTTAATTGTTTTACTATCTGATTTAATATACTTTGAATGTATCATTCTAATTTATGTAGTGGTATTTTAGTTATTTCATAGATTGGACAACCTTGGACTTCATGACCCAAATGGTGTTTATGTCACTTTTATTCATTTTCTATGTTTCAAGTTGTAGTGTTGTTTAAATTGGTCTTAAATTGTTTTACCGTCTGCTTTTATATACTTTGTATGTATCATATTGTTGTGGAATTTTATCTATTTGAGGGATTTTCCAGCCTTGGAATTTAGGACCCAAATGGTGGTTGTGTTGCGTTTATGAATTTATATGTATCAAATTATAGTGTTGGTTTAGCTATTTAGTAGAAAGATCGAGCCTTAGATTGTAGTACTGTTATCCCAAATTTGCCCCTGGAAAATTTGGTCAAGACAAGTCCTACACATAAGGAAATTATGAAGGAAATGACTCAGACCCATGAGCTCACATTCTAGGATGAAAACAAGGTTACAGAGGGACTTTACAATGGAGTGGTGGGGCCTGTGAAAGATCAAACGACCCCATGTAAGAAGAAATTCAAGAAACGACTCTGTCGAGTGAATCCGTGCCTCAAATCCAACAAAAAATTATAGGTGGGCTTGGAAATGGAATAACAAGGTCGGGAAGGAGGCGAGCGGTGTCAAAAGAACCAGAGACTCAAAGGAAAATAAACAAAGAATATTCAAAGTCTTCGGGCTCTGAAATAGTTCAGGACGGACCCCGAAATCAATTAAGTATGGAGGAGACAGCGGAAGCTACCAAGTGTCCAAATGGCACACCTCCAAAAGTTAAATCCAAAGGGGTAGGCTCAAACAAGCACCAAGCCTCCATGCATCTAGAGCTCTAAAATTTGCACCAGTTGTTGAAAAGTCTTCGAATCGGTGGAAGGGGCCAAGTGTTGGCTCAACAAATTCCAAAATGGGAGCCCAATGAGGAGACTCAAACTTGTG
Organism: Taxus wallichiana var. yunnanensis; assembly: GCA_018340775.1. Lineage (NCBI taxonomy): Eukaryota > Viridiplantae > Streptophyta > Pinopsida > Cupressales > Taxaceae > Taxus > Taxus wallichiana. Next base: position 344,684,542 of record CM031240.1, on the reverse strand, counting down.
CCATCCCTCCACGTAGAAAATGGTCAACAAATTTCAAAAGGAGAATGGGCCCAAAATGGATAAGTAATGAATGTAGGTAGAAGGTATCAGGTGTCTAAACAATGCACATTCAAAAGCAAGACCCTGAGTAGGTTGTCAAATGAGTGTGAGCCTTCCACGTGTCCCAGAGCCCGAAAAGGTGAGGGCGACCATTGAAAAGTCCAAAGGCCACGGAGGTCTCCATGTGTCGTATCCACACTACTCCAAAGGTAAATTCTAGGGGTAGTTTCTAAACATGCGCAAAGCCTCCACGTGTCTTGGGTCGGATACAGTGCCTCTGCCTGTGGAAAAGACTCAAGAAGAATACAAAGGAAATAGGGAAACCTACGGATGTCGCCACGTGTCACATGGGCGCTATTCCAAGAGTGAAGGAAGGATTCAAATCTCAAATGAGTGTAGAGCTGCCACGTGGACCCAGTACAGACAGACTCATTTAAATATTATGTGCCCATGACCCAAAAATTCAAATGACCATATCTTTTGACTGAGAACTCAGATTTGGGTGGGAGAAGATTTTTTGGAAATGTCTCAATGCCCTCTATGCCTTGGAAACATAAAATATCATTTTTATAGGCGTTGGTGGGTGAAAATGGGAAAATGTATTCCAAGCCATTAATATAGAGCCTAATTTCTCTAACTACAGATCTGATTCGATTCAATCCGCCATTCTTCTTCAATATGCCAGACAGACAGAGGGAGCTAGAATCGATAGATTTGGGGTAGATTTGAAAGGGGCATTGATTGATAGTAGTTGAGTCTTCAAGGTAGGATTCAATGCATATCCTGTGGTAGTTGAAACATGATTCAACTTTTCCCTCTTCTCTCTCTTATTCTTTCTATATATTGTAACACTTCTCATTTGAGAAGGGGGATTATTCTAGGTGTAGGGAAACTCTGTCAAATTTGTTTCGACTCCATTTTGAGTTGAAAACCTTCTCCTATGCTTGGAAAGCATTTTTTTCCTCTAAGCAGAAACGTAATGGTCTGTGCACCCATATAGAGAAATAAAATGTGTTTTTGTGGTGTTTCTTCAACCCTTTGCATTGTTTTGTTGTCTCTCCATGCCTCTCCCTTTCAAATCTATTTTTTGTGCATGTATTTCACATTTGTAGGTGCAGGGCATTGTGTTTCATGGAGTTTTGATCATGGATTAGGATCTGGGTTTGTGTCACTTCTGTCTGACCTTCCCATCTTCCTTTCTCCCATGTTTCATCCTTCCTCAACAAAGCATCTCACCCCTTTCCTTCTCTGGTGTATCACCACTTTAGTGTAGGATTTTCTTTCACCCTCTCTTTCTCTCTGGTTCCTTGGAATGGTTAGATTAGGATAGTTTAGTTTTTGCCTGCATTAGAGTAGCTCGTGGCAGGTAGTTTAGGAACAAGAACCAACTTTCTCTGGAGGATCATCTCAGGTTTGTAAGTCCCACAGCTTGAGAGATGATCCAATGTTATGCAATCACACCGAATGCCCCATTTTAACCACTTCACATCTTTGGCCATTCGGGGGTGTTGTGATTTTGCACTAACAATTTTGGCACACTTGGTGGGACAAGAGGTCTTCACTTTATTTCATCAATTTGATGTGTTCTTGGTGGGATTCAGCCTTTTGAGGCACATGCAAGCACATCTAGCAACTCCATCTGGTCAAAACCCATTCTCTGAGTTGCAGACCTTTTCCATCCATTTCCACTCATTTTCATCCATTTTCTTCTTCCATATCTTTCATTTTCTCCCATTCCATGAGGTTGTGCAATCATGACTTCATTCCCTTCATGGAACTCACACTTACAGCAATGCAATCCACCTCCAATGCATTTCCCAACTCCTCTAAATCAGCATTATAATCAGATCCAGGACCATTATGCTTACCCATATGAGTAGGGTCAAAGTCAATTTGGCCATGGAGCTTATCAAGAACAAGGGGACACATACAATGGTGACAACTATGTGGAGAATGCTAGTTTATTGGAGAAAATTAAAAAAATGGAGGCTGGCATGGTTCAGTCAAGGGGCATAACACAAATGAAGGCATTCAAGATTGGTTACAGGGCACCTTATCCATGGGAAGGCCCTTTTCCAAGACATTACAGCCCTTAGGAGAAGCTAGACTTCATGGTTGAAATGTTGCCCCAACTTGCACAATGGACTGAGGAGATCGAGGCTTATGAGTTGGAGTCAAGATAACCTTTTCAATGGGTAAGTCCACCATCTCATAGCTTTTCTTTTTCTCTTTCTCAAGCAGCACCATCTCAACCCAAGCTCCAATTTCCAAGCTTCCCAGTTGCTTCCCCAAGTGTTGATTCCATTTCTCCATTCCCTAGTCTTCTACCCCATTCCAGTTCCCTCTCCCCTTTCCCTTCCAAATAGTCATCCCCTCTAAACAAACGAGAAACTCCACCTCCCTCCCCACCAAAAACAATTGTAAATCTAGTTGAACCCCAACCTATCACTCCTCTTGCTTTCCCAAGTCCATGTTGGGAAGAGACTCAAGAATCTAGTCAAGGAAAACAGCAAGAAGGGGATCCCAACAGAGAAGAAATGACAGAAAATCTGAAGATTTGGGCTGCCAAATTTGGTTTATAAATATCCCCTTGATGGTCAAGCCAATAGAGGAGGTCAAAGTTGAAGAGCCAGTGGTGGCTAAGACTAAGTTTGCAGTAGAGAAGGAACAAAAACAACAAGAAGAAGATCAGCAGTTTGGCTGCTCTGGATGCAGTGTCCATGATGGCACTTTGTCTGAAGAGGATGCTTTGAGCTGATCCAAGCTGCACAACTAGTTGAAGAGGAAGAACATCTAGTTGAAGAGGAAGAACAACTAGCTCCAAGTCCCATTGAAGAGGAGCAGCTGGGAGAGATCGAATCAGAGTTGAGGCCACTCAATGAAGAAGGCATCATTGAATATTTTTTCTTTCATTTCAAGGGCCTGATTTGATTGATGAACCCATGATGGAGGAGGACCATATAGTTTCTAGAGGTTCCAAGTGTGGAGCAGGCTACAAGAGAACCTTCAGTTCTTCCTTCCACTTCATCCCCTTCAAGATCTGATGTTGAAGAAGAGTTTGAGCTTGCAAAATTCATGTTTGAGGATGAAGGGAGCCATGGTGATCAAGTTGCAGATCAGGAGGACACCATGGAGGAGGTTGAGCACATGCAACAGGAAAACAATGAGGCAGATTATCTGTCTGACTTGGAGGATTGCTTTGATTCATGGAGATCACATCATTTTCTCTTCCATCATCCATCTTCCAAGCACATGAGCCTGTTGCCATAAAGGAGGGAACTCAAAGACAACAACCTGTGTCTCACAACATCCCTCTAGAACCAAGGTTGGAAGATCATGGTCTTCCATGTTCTTCACAAGAGAAGGAAGAGAAAAATCAAGGAGATGTCATCATCTCTCTCTCTCACCATCCATCTAAAAAGGTCCACAAAAGACTCCATTTTTGGAGTTAGAGTTCATAACCATGGGAAAATTCAAAGGACCATACCTTGCCCAATTAGATATTTGGCTTCATTGGAGCCAAGGGAGAAGCCAAAACTAGTCATGCCTACTTCAGGGCATGAGGATGAGCATCTAAGTACCAAGGGTCATCATCAACACCTCCAAGAGTCCAATGCCAATCGGCTTGAGGAGCTATTTTTGGTTAATGTAGACACCTTGATGATTTGGTGGAGGACAAAGCTTAAAGCCGAGTTTTTATTCATCTAGACAACCATATTCAATGTCAAATCATTTGCATAGCTGCCCCTTTTGAGAAAGGAAATTTATTTATCCCGCCTATAGCGGGCTTTGCTTAAGCTTTTCTTTCTTTCTGGTTAGTATAGGAGTAGGAGTAGATTTTTTTTCAGTAGAAGAAGAAGTGTTTGTGCACACTACATGTCTCATTTGAGGCATGTATGATTTTATTCTTTGTACATAGTGTTGTTGTTGTGTTTTGTTTCTCCAAGGTTATGTCATTGCAAAGTTCAATGTGCCTCGGGTAAACATTGTAATAGTCCATTCTCGGGACAGACCAAGGCCAGGCTCTTCAGTATTCATGGAAGAAAGATCCATAGCTATATGTAGCAGTTGCTAGTTCGAAAAATGAAACAAATGCAAAGCAACCAAAGGACGTTTTTAATTCAGTCCATTCGGGGAAAATGAAAGCCCCAAGTCAATACAATTTTCTACTCTCAGAAACTCCATTTCAAGATTTTCTTATAAAAATTGAGAGTGCAGATGCACGAGCAGGCTCAGGGATAGGAAGAACATAGAAAGTGCAGGTAGTGGGAGTCCATTTTGAAGGAAGGGTCAGTACCAAGCCATTAATTGTGACTCCATGCCTAATGGATGCTTCAAGGCTACTAGTCTCTTCATTTAGCAAGCAGATGTCCCCGTGAGTCACCAAATTGTTATCAAATTCACCCCTCTGGAAAATTTGGTCAAGACAAGTCCTACACATAAGGAAATTATGAAGGAAACGACTCAGACCCGTGAGCTCACATTCCAGGATGACAAACAAGGTTACAGAGGGACTTTACAATGGAGTGGCGGGGCCTACAAAAGATCAAACAACCTCGTAAGAAGAAATTCAAGAAACAACTCTATCGAGTGAATTTGTGCCTCAAATCCAATAAACAAATTACAGTGCACTTGGAAATGGAATAGCAGGGTCGGGGGAGGAGGCCGAGTGGTGTCAAAGGAACTAGAGACTCAAAGGAAAAGAAACGATGAAGATTCAAAGTCTTCAGGCTCTAAAATAGTTCAGGACGGACCCGAAATTGACTAAGTATGGAGGAGACAACGGAAGTTGCCAAGTGTCCAAATGACACACCTCCAAAAGTTAAAACCAAAGGGGTAGGCTCAAACAAGTGCCAAGCCTCCACACGTCCAGAGCTCCAAAAGTTGCACCAACCATTGAAAATTATTTGACTCGGTGGAAGGGGCCAAGTGTTGGCTCAGTGTAATTCCAAAATGGGAGCCCAAGGTGGAGACTCAAACTTGCACCAGCCCTCCATGTAGCAAATGGTCAACAAAGGTAAAAAGGAGAACATGCCCAAAATGGCTAAGTAATGAATGTAGGTGGAAGGCGCCAGGTGTCCAAACAACGCACATTCAAAAGTAGGACCTTGAGTAGGTTGTCAAATGAGCACGGGCCTTCCACGTGTCCCGAGCCCGAAAAGGTGAGGGTGACCATTGAAAATTCCAAAGGCCCATGGAGGTCTCCACGTGTCGTATCCATGCTACTCCAAAGGTAAATTTTGGGGGTAGTTTCTAAACATGCACAAAGCCTCCACGTGTCTTGGGTTGGATACAGTGCCTCCGCCCGCGGAAAAGACTCGGGAAGAATACAAAGGAAATAGGGAAACCTGCGGACGCCGCCACATGTCACATGGGTGCTATTCCAAGAGCAAAGGAAGGATTCAAATATCAAACAAGCATAGATCAGCCACGTGGACCCAGTATAGACAAACTCATTTAAATATTGCGCCCACAACCCAAAAATTCAAATGGCCATATCTTTTGACTGAGAACTCAGATTTGGGTGGGAGAAGATTTTTTGGAAACATCTTGATGCCCTCTATTCCTTGGAAACATAAAATATCATTTTTTATAGGTGTTGGTGGGTAAAAATGGGAAAATGTCTTCCAAGCCATTAATACAGAGCCGATTTCTCCAACTACCAAATCTGATTCGATTCGATCCGTTGTTCTTCTTTAATACGCCGATAGACAAAGGGAGCCAGAATCGATAGATGGGGTAGATTTGAAAGGGGAATTGATTGATAGTGGTTGAGTCTTCAAGGCAGGATTCAATGCATATCCCGTGGTAGTTGAAACATGATTCGACTTTTCCCTCTTCTCTCTCTTATTCTTTCTATATATTGTAACACTTCTCATTTGAGAAGGGGGATTATTCTAGGCATAGGGAAACTCTGTCAAATTTTTTCCCGACTCCATTTTAAGTTGAAAACCTTCTCCTATTCTTGGAAAGAATTTTTTTGCCTCTAAGCATAAACATAATGGTCTATGCACCCATATAGAGTAATAAAATGTGTTTTTGTGGTGTTTCTTCAACCCTTTGCATTGTTTTTTGTCTCTATGTGCCTCTCCCTTTCAAATCTATTTTATGTACATGTATTTCACATTTGTAGGTGTAGGGCATTGTGTTTCATGGAGTTTTGATAATGGATTAGGATATGGGTTTGTGTCACTTTTGTCTGACCTTCCCATCTTCCTTTCTCCTTTGTTTCATCCTTCCTCAACAATAGATCTCACCCCTTTCCTTCTCTGGTGTATCACCACTTTAGTGTAGGCTTTTATTTCACCCTCTCTTTCTCTGTGGTTCCTTGGAATGGTTAGATTAGGATAGTTTTTTTTTCCTGCATTAGAGTAGCTCATGGCAGGTAGTTTAGGAACAAGAACTAGCTTTCTCTAGAGGATCATCTTAGGTTTGTAAGTCCCACAACTTGAGAGATGATCCAATGTTATGCAATCACACCGAATGCCCCATTTTAACCACTTCACATATATTTCCATTCAGGGGTTACGTGATTTTGCACTAACAGTACCCAAATGGTGGTTTTAGTTATTTCACTATCTACAGGCCTTTATGTACCTTGCATGTTTCAATGTTGGAATGTCCTTTTAGCTATTTCATGGATTGAGTAATCGGCACAAGGAGATTCAAACAAAAATAGAAAGAAGGAGTTTTAGATGAGAGATCCGTCTACTGGAGATAGGATTCCTGAGGATCATCATATTTTTCACCCTTTGGCGATGAGTGGGCTGCCTTTGTGCACTTTTCTGCAACTAAGATGTTGACATGATGGTCTGCCTCTCAAACCTTCCATATTTTTCTTTATTTTATAGCAAAGCTTTGCAATATTGAAGATGAAAAACTTCTAAAATATTTATCTTAATGCTCGGAAGTAGGGTTTCTCCTATATGAAAGTAAGTGATTTCGATTGATATTCTATGAACCAAATCCTGTCGGCTCTTCAATCCTCCTTTCAAAATTTTGTCCCTTCTAAAATAAATTAACATCGGAGTGGATGAAAGAAATATGTATGTGTTGAACATCAACGAGAAGTAGGTTTTTCCCTGTACATAATTAAGGGATTTTGAATGATATTCTCTTAACAAAATCCCTTCCGGCTCCTCAATCCTCATTTCAAAAATTTTTCCCTTCTAAAATAAATTGGCATTGGACTTCTATTTTTTGTGGCTAAAAGAAATATATATGCACTGAACATCAACGAGATAGTATCAGAGAGAGATGAAGATGGATGAATAATTTTGTTTCCATTTTTTCTTTTGAATTATTTTTCCTCGATTTTTATTTTGAAATATACAAAGATTGCCTTAGGCTTTACCATTAGTCCTGATTGTGCTTACGGAAGGCACTGTAAAAAGAAAAATAAAAATATTAGGTTTTATGTTTTATTTAGTTAACCTAGGTGTATTAACAAGAATCAACCAAATTTGGCTTACAATTTCCCCTACCTAGTCTATAGGATGTGCCTCTCAAAGATAAATAAGACAATATGCTAGGAAGTTTTATGCGAGATGAAAATAATATATTCTCAATCACCTTCACTCAAATTATCTCGATTATAGCTTCATCCAAATCAAAAGGCCTATTTTTACAGCCTTAACAAGAATGCGTCTGTGGAATTTGATAGAAAACCATCCCAATGAACCATAAATGCATTCTTTATCTTTTTCAAAGCCTTGTTTTCACCATACCTAAACCTCTCGGCCTAACATGCTATCAACCCGCATAGTCAAACCAAATATGCATTTTAAAAATATCAAAGTTCCATCCGAAACAAAAAGCAGTTTAATTCAGTGAATATTGCTAATGATCTTGAAAGCTTAGAAAAGGAAATGATAAACCTCATTAATGAAGATAATAAAGTAGGAGAAACTTTGGTAGCTAAAGTGAACAATGCCCTTACATTTTTATCATCTTCTCCAAACTACTGCATATTAGAGGGTAAATTTTCATGCCCATTTTAAAAGAACTAAAAATTATCGTTCACATATGGCTACACTGCGAATTGTTATTTTTAGCAAGCAAAGTAGATAAATAAATGTCTAGACTATAGTTACATCATTATCTTACCTTTGAGTTATGGTAGACATCGAGATGTTGATGAAACTAGAATTGGCTTTAGTGGTAAGGGCCTTTGCCAACATTGTTTTTCCTGTCCCAGGAGGTCCAAAAGTAGAATGCATCTGCATGGCTGCAAATGGTAAAAAAATAAAGGGCTAATATTAAATGATATAAATTACATATAACAAGGAGTGTTCATGCGAAAATGGAAAATTTAGTTTCCTTTCAATAGGAAATCATGGAATTTACCTGTTGATGATTATCCTTGGCATATTGGACCGTCAAAATCATGGGAATCCTTAGGTTACTGGGACGTGCGCCCTAAGGAGACCTCCATATTTTAAAGAAGTTGGCTCTTCTCTGAAACATGAGATGAGGGTTATAAAAATGAAACCAAAACATGAATTTAAAGGGGGTGATACGCCAAATGATCCTTCCAAGAGATCAATCAAGAACACAACTTTCTAAAGAAGGAAAATAAAAACGACTAAAAAGGGTGGATGAAATTGCACCACAGGCCAGAGAAGATCACACTAAACACTACCTCAAACTACTTAAGCACAACCTCTAAGACTAGTAATAACATTATAGAGATACACGTTTCTATGTGAAAATAAAGGCGATTAGAGACAAAAAATATATGCAAAGGATGGACAAAATGCACCACAAGGCATATTATATTACTCTAAAAATTGTGCACAATATTACAATAGAAAAGAGGCAAGATTGCTATTACAAAACCCAAGAAGAAGGCTAGAGCTCCAGGCCCCTGCCTTTTACAGAAGAGGGACTGAGATAGAGAAGAAAACCAGATCGACCTTGATATATCATATCCAGATTACAATATATAGAATGAGAAAGAGAGAAGAGTCCAATCCCAAAATTTATTTTTCAACCACTTGTAAGATGTAATAAATGAGTGCAATCAATGGCACCTTGCTTGTAAAAGACTCCTCCTTCTATCCCATGACCTACAGTAGTGAAAGAATGATGGCCATGCTCATTAAATGCATTCCCTAACCAATTTCCAACTGTACCTTTGAAATTTTCCTTAAAAATCTCCATCAAAGCCTCATCGGCTTCTACATTTATTTATTGTTGTGCATCATGTTTGGTTTATTGGAGCTAGATATTTTTCTTTTTTCACCCACCTACCCTTACTGAAAATACTAAATTCTCTTTTGATGGTGTAAAGGATGTTGAGAGATTTCTGAAAAGTCTAATTTTGTGAAAATCGAGTTCTGGGTCAAAAGTTATGCTCGTTTGAACTTTGGGGTCGCGCGTTCCACGCAGGATCTCACAATATTTTAAAATATCTGAGCATTTAAAATTCCTGGTGGGCTTCATGATTAATCCTACATTGAATTGACCTACTACCAATATTTTGCAACCTGCTTTGGGTTCGGAGTCTATCTCGTGTTGAGCTCCACGTGGAGGCCAAGTACATCTCGTAGGATCTCTCGATTTTCTTGCAACTTTTGAAATTGTGTCGAGTGACACATGGCACCCTTTTTTATTTTTCACGAGTTCGTAATGAGACTCATTGCACATTAATATAAGGACCCTCTCTTGGTGGGCCCCTTATTATTGACTCCACGGGAGTCCCGTGAGGTTTGGAGTTTCACTTTTCCCTCTCACTTTTGGAATTGCACCAAGATTACATGTGGTGCCTTCCATGACTCTTCTACTTTTCCTGAGTTGACTCTCCCAGGGCTCTAATTTTCATTGTGATTTGGATAAGTTTCTTCCCCCTATTGTTGGAAGCTTGAATCTTTTTGTATCGGTTCAAGATTCTCGAGACTAATTTGATTAATCCAACAAGAATCTACTTGTTATCTAGTTTTAGAGGGTGGTGGAGGAAATTAGATAACATTACCTCTATAATCCCCCTTTGAACAAGTCTGGACATTGCAGAGGAAGCATTACAGTTCTTTCAATTATTCTTTAACATTTTCCAGTGAATCAGTATCATCAAATTTAATGCTAATTTTTCCGCACGAATGACTTCTTTGATTCACTTTTAGAAATCATTGTCTGGGAGAACCTCCTTTCACAAATCAGGCCATCTATTTAGTATAACTAGAAGTATTTACAAATCTCAATTCTTGGGACTAAGGAAGTAGTAGCAAACTTACTAGTTTTGGAGGAGCTGTAGGAGGGTTCATGTCTTCTTTATTATCTCGCTTCTTTCTTATAAGCATCCCTTTTAGAAGAAACATTTGATTTCTCTCTCCTTCATGCTTATTTTCTATATAAGGTTCCATTTTTTCCTTTAAACAAGTCTGGATGTCACAGAGGAATCGTACAAGTTCTGCAATGATTCTTTAACATTTTCCAAAGTGAACCTATATCATCAAATTTAATGCTAAGTTTTCCTACAGAATGACTTCTTTCCGATTCACTTTGCAAAATCATTTTCTAAGAAAACCTCCTTTCACACATTAGGCCATCTGTTTAGTATAACTAGAAGTATTTATAAATCTCACCCGGGAATAAGGAAGTAGTAACAAAATTATTGGTTTTAGAGGAACTACATGACGGTTCCCATCTTTTTTTTAATCTTCTTCTTTCTTAGAAGCATCCCCTTTAGAAGTAACATCTGATTTCTCTCCTTTAGGATTATTTTCTGTAGAAGGTTCCATTTTTGCTTCCGCCTTCCCATTTTTTGGGTCCTCAAGAAAACATTTGCAACATAGAAATAGAGAAGGAAGATGAACATCTCAACATATTTAACAACAGTAAATGTATTCCAAGGGTGAGAAAAAATAAAAAAATTGGTCCAACTTGTGGAGGTTCTCCATTAGATTCTATTTTCAGCATGTCTTTGTTGCCTAGATCTCTTTTACTCGGAAAATGCTTGGTCCATATGCCAAACTATGCATTACATCAAATAACATGTATATAGTGGAAAAATAGAAAATCTTATGAAATTTACCAAAGGGAAACAATATTAGAGAGAAACCTTTGAGAAGAAATAATAAGCCTCCCACCACGGTAGTTGGGCTCCTTTTTATTCATGAGGTGATGGGATATGACAGAGACCATAATTTAGTCAATATCGATAAAGATAAAGTGTTGGTTTAGAAAGGAACACTTGAGGTGAAGTAAAAGCTAACGCCATTCACACCATTTGAAGAAATGAATTCTTAAAAATCACAATTACATCGAGAAGCACTCTATCGCCAAAGAAAATGCTACCCAAATCATCACATTCAATGTCATTTTCGTAAGAAACTATTAAAAAGAAAAACAAGTGCATGAAAATGACCATTATTGATAGTTCATTTCAAGGATATATTTCGTACTACTAGTCCACCACCAAAAATGATGTTGAAAACTAAAAGATGCATTGGATGATAAATTTGTTGCTTCTTATGTGGTAATGGACTATATTCAACCTTGATAATAAATGTGTTGCTTTCTTATGTGGTAATGGACTATATTCAACCTTTACCTCGAAACATGGTTCTTGTTTTCCTAGAATTGGATTACTTTCATGTATTCTTCAAGTTTTCTCTTCGAGTCCTCAAATTTTGCATTTTTTCGGGTGGCTTTATGTCAATGTTGTATGGTAACAACAATGACATTTTCTCATCATTTTCTAAATAGCTTTGTTTTTGAAAATCCACAACTCTAGAACCTAGAACAAGAATTGGTCCAGAAAGTTGCTTTATCATTTTACGAAACAATAAATAGGTATTTGGTCCTCTAAACATGATTCTCTATAATCCACAAATACGTAATCATGGGAATTGTCCCTAAGAAAGTAACCAAAACCTACACAAATTGTTAAAAAATTAGTAATGGTGATGGAATTGACAATTGATTAGATGAGATGGATAAAGCACTAGTTTAGTTTATAACTTCACCTTGTAAAGAGAGTGCATAAGTAATTTGTCATCAAAAGCCAAGGAAATTTCTCACTTTATTAAAGAAGTTGCAACTAAAATTCCAGAGTTTAGATTGGAAGATTTATAGTCTAGCTATTAATCTCCACTCCATAAGATACAAATGTTCAAAGAAAGTAATTTTTTTATAGGGGGTCATAGATGAACCTAGTCTTGAAAGATTGGTTTCAAATGCTGAGTGACTTCCACTATTTTAAAGGCTACTTGAACCATCAAAATCCCTTACATTTAAGAAGCATAATTCCATTGGAATAACAGATTGGTTAACAATCCTAAGCATCTAATAATTGAAAGGTGTTGTTAACTCGTACGTACCCAAAATTGTAGGGTACTGCACCACCGAAACAACATTACACGTGCCCCAATGATGATATAGGTCTCCTCACAAGGTGTTTAGAATCTAGAAAAGCTCTCCAAGCATGCGTTAACATCCCGCATGCCCCGCTTAGCCCCTGCATGCTTTGTTTTCTCTTCTCCCCTCCTTTTCTTTGTGTTTTGGTCTTCAGTGATGAAACCGCCGCCCTGCCTAGGCGGCGGTCTTGTGACCGCCGCTAGGTAGGGTGGCGGTCCTGTAACCGCCACCCTACTCAGGGCGGTGGTCCTTCATGCATTTTCCATAATGCTCTTTTAACGTGACTCGTGTAAATTTTCAATGTTTACCAGCTTTTTCACCGCCTTTTCTTGTATTTATGATTCTGGTTCCCTGGAATAGTGTTTTGGCATTGTTTATGGTTTAAGAGATCAATTTGGTTTTCACCTTTGGGTAAATGAGATTCTATAAATAGCTGGCTTGTGCTCAAGCAAATGGCCCCTCAAATTTGCCTCTGAATTTCTCATTTCAATAGCTTAGCCTTTCAATTTTTCTTAGGATTCATAGTTTCATTTGTTGTATGCATGGTTAGTGTTGTTTAGTTGTTAGAAAGCCACATATTCTCCTTGTGTAGGTACTGTTATTATTTCATCCAAACAATTAGAGTAGGATAGTTTGATTTTTAGTAGGAAGACATTAAAGTTGTAGGTTCGGATGTTTTATGTTGCATGACTCGCAATAAATCTCGCTTAGGAATTGCATAAGCAAAGCTCTATTCTCTTGCGCTATCCCTCTCCTACTCGCATTGTATTGACCTGCATCCTAAGCCGCCATTGTTCCAATATCTACTTGCGGATGTTAGCATTACATGCTTTTCTCGGATCCACATGAACACAAAAGAATGAGGAGAACACACTGAGGGGACAAGGCCACACACCATCGGATTCACGACTATTCCGCAAAATCCAGGTTCAAGCTTTCAAAGTTCTAGTTAAAGCATATCAAATAGAGTAGCCAATCATTTCATTTCAGTTAATTTTACTTTTGATACTTCGGGGAAGCTGTGAGGATTGATAGTTTCGAGAAACTATGATTCACTCCTCACTTCGAGGTAGGATTAAGAGTCTTTCAAATAGAGTAGATCAATTATTTGTTTATTTAGAGTAGATCTACAAACCGCATGAGACAAGTAGCTATACTCGGTTGATTCTTCTATTTTAATTGTGTTATTAGTTTAGTTATCAATTGTCAAATATATTAGATAATTGCTCTTTTAAATTACATTCGATAGCTTATCAATAAAATCAGATTTAGGAACATACATAGATATATCTTGCATAGTTAATTTATTCTGTCATTAGTTAGATTTATATCATTTCCTTCTTGCATGAAAATTACGGGACCTAGAGAGCCCAGAGAATAGGTATTCGAGCCAATCATGCCTCAACCCAATCTTATTATGGCAATAACTGATATAGATCAAAACCTTAGAATCCAAGTCTTCCAAACAACAAATCAACTCACAGTTAAGAGGGTTAAACATAGAAGATGAAAAAGCACATACATTTTGGTCAAACCAGCCAAACTATAGATTACCCTAGACAAATATCTGCATGAATGTAGAAGGGATTGAAAGAGAGAAAACGTTCGGTTGTGATCCTTTGGTCCCACAAATGCAGACGGAGACACTCTCACGGACATAGATACTAGTTTAAGAATTCAGGTTGCAAGAACGTCTGTAAGATACTCTGAAAAGATTACACAACTGTTAATTATGAATATAGAGGCCAAAAAGGCATACGACTATTGGATACTAGGGATTAGGGACTGATTCCACACATGACCATAGCAGGTCCACAAAAACCATGAATCTATGGTTGTGATTCACAAATCCCACAACCCAACGAGTCCACAGGTCAATCCGATGTTGACGCTGGCTTACACATTAGTATTCAGATCCACTCCACTTCCACCTATCATCATCACACAGTTATCCTTGTTAGATGTAGCAACTAACGAATCTAAGGATTTCTAGACAAGACTAGAGAATTGACCGTAGAGTCCACTATACCCATCATCAATTTTCATGACCCCGTGCTGGAGACATACACAAAACAATCCCAGGTCATTTTCCATGTATCCCACAACCCATAGATCGAATCATGCTAGAGCTTGATATTGATTGGAGCCTTCGAGTAGTCATCCTCGCCGATCGATCTATCACACCAATTCAGGTTAGGAGGGCCTTCTTCGCCTTAGATTTGTAGATTCCATTAGTGCGCGTTGAAGACATAAGATTGCCTAACTAAATTGTCGCATCCCACGCATAGTCCATCCCCACCGGCTGTCTCGGCATGACCTCGGGAGGTTAGGTGCGAGGAAGAGTTACTTATAGATTCCCACACTCGCTTGTCGCTTTTCCATCGTACATTAACATTCATAGATAGAAAACACAATTTTTTGGGATATGGAATCCTTATATACCTTGATTTTTTATTCTAGCCTACTATTATTTTGTCGCCAAAGAGTGCCTGCAAGAAAACAAAAAAAAAAAAGAACTTGAATTTTTTTTACATAGTAATAATAAAAATTAATATTAATCCATCTTATAACCAAAATTAAACATGTGCAGAGAGGTATCCAAAATTTGTAAGTTGGTAATCCCTATATTTTAACTTTTAGCACCCAGATGAAATCCATAGAGAAGTATCCAAAATATTTAAGATGTTAATCTCTATTTTTCAACACTCGAATGATTGGATTGTGGATACCAAAAAATAGGGTTTGACTCACTCATGTACCCCCAACTTAGAGCATTGGCTTACCAGGAGCTCGACCCACTCGAGCTTTTGTAGTGCCTCCTAGAAAAAATAAATATACCTCCTAAGCTTAACCAATAACCAACAAACCTATTTTACAATTGTTTAGATCTACATGTCCTAACGAGAATGACAAAGGATTCAAGCAAGATACTCATGCAGTCCAATGTGGCCTCAGGAAAGGACTTTGAATCTTGTCCAAATATCAATAAAAAAAATATGTCGAAACTACAAAAATACCTTCTAAGCAGCAATAAAATAAAAAACTAGCCTTTCTCATGTCATTGTTCAAGAATCAAAAGCTTACAAAATTTGTGCCTCCACCATGTTTTCTTTCTGAATCGCAAATGTAAAGAAGCATATTCAACAAATAAATTAGCATGCAACATTAGACATAAGCCACTTCTAATAGTTTCAACAAATAAAAACCAAAATTTACACTAAGGAAAAATAATGCCACATACTATAAAATGAATTGGTCATCCAAAACTTATTAGGACTTTTGCTTTTAGAATCCTAAAATTCAAGCAAAAGTCAATAACATCAAGAAAAAGTATTTTAGATGAAAAGTAATGTGGTAATACCTTGACAAATGTTTGAAGGTAGGGCTCTGCACATAAACATTACATATCGTATATTTGATTGTATTTTATTGGTAGGACCTTGTAAGATTCAAGAGTGAGATAGAAATGTTAGGACCCAATAATAAGTTATATACTCATTCATAGTATTGATTTTTAACTAGCGAGGCTCTAGGATTAAATGTTGACCTAAGCCCACCCTAGACCCCTAGTTCAAAGTTAGGCTACATATAAATTCTCTTGCTAAGGATAAGAAAATGGCATGGTTCCAAGTGATTGGGGTAATTGCACAATGGCTCCACATGAATGGGAGATATAAGGATTACACCCACTAAGAATAACCACAAAATCAAGGTCTTGGGCTATTGGTGAGTTATAAGTAGTTTGTAAACATCAACCCAAGTTCCATTCTCATTAAGTTCATTGGATGCTTTCAATAAATGGCCATGGGGACATCTTGAGGTAGGGGTTGAATTTGTCCATATGGACCAAGTGGAACATAGTGGGGTGTTACTTAATGAAGATCACTGGTGGCAAACATTAAGGGCGCAAAACCACCCCCATGTCCCACTTACTCGAAAGTGCTCCTTTACCACTCTAATTTATAGCTCTGGTGTAGTAAAATAATTTACCATCCAAAATTTTTAGCTCTAGTACAATAAAAGCATTTACCATCCAAAGTTTTGAAAAATATGGAATTTTAGCTTTTTTCCCACTCGCTAAAATTGGAAATTTATTTGGCCTCCTACGCCTAATCTAATGTCGAACCTTCTAGTCTAGTCCTTGAGATCCCACCTAACGATTCGGTGGTGGGTCACCTTTCCCTCGGTAGGTGGTATGAAAAATTGTGGTAGATAGGTCCTCCTCTCGCTCCTCATTTTGATAAGTTGTCTCATTGTGATTGACGGGACACCTGTCTTTGTAGATTCCTCAGTCACATTATTTGTATGGCTGCTTTACCTCAAGGGATTTTTCTCGTGGTTGGAAATCTCATGGGTCCCAAACCTCATTTGGAGGACATCAAAAAATGGGTACGTTTGAAATGGGATCCTTGTGGCTCTCTAGAGATTGTTGCCAAGCCTAATGGCTTTATACTATTCAAATTCAACCTCAAAGAGAACTTTACGTGAGCTATTTTTGGAGGACCGTGGTTTTTGGAAAGAGAGGGTTATACTTGCACAAATGGTCACGTGCTTCAATCCCCATAGTGAAACTTTGATGCACGATCTAACTGGGTCCACTTTCCGTGTCTTCCTCTGAATTTTTGGGATTCAGCAGTCATTGAAGGTATTGCTCTTTCCATGGGCTCCCTCATCACCATTGATCAGGCCAATAAGGCTAAAACTAGATTCATTCATGTTCGTTTATTTTTTAATGCTGATGTTAGTGGCCCGCTTTTGAAATCTATTGACATTATTTTAGAATTTGGATTGTGGTCACAACCCATTGAATATGAATATATCCCTCAAGCTTGTTCAATCTACATAAGCATTGGTCACAGAGCTCTTGCTTTCCCTTCTAAGCCTCAACCTAAGCAAAAAGACTTTGATTCTTCTCTTAAGAAAAAGGATAAATTCATCCCCAAAGTTATCCCTGAGGTAGATCCAGAGGTTAACACATCCAACCCCTTTTTTTCTGGAAGATGGTTAGATTCCCCTCTCTGAGCCCTTCCCTAACAAGTTTCCTCAGATTTCCCCTCCGTATGATTCCTCTGTTTTCATTTCGAGGTTCTTGTCCTGCATTATGTTTTACCTTTTGTTGATGCTTCAACCTCTTTACCTCTTCCCTTTTCCCTTCCATTTATTGGACTGGAGATTCCCCTTTATCGTTCTTTGCTAACCTCTAGATATAGCAACCAACCTCAAATGACCAAAAGCACTAGTAAGAAAACTGACATGGGTGTCGAGAAGACTAAAGGTAGAATTCGAGGAAATGTTAAGCTTTAACAAGAATCAACACTCAATGTGGTGTAAGGAACTCAAAGTACCCTCCCCATGGTAGTGGGGAACAATTCCAAGCCTAAAAATAAATATAATCTCCTGGAATACAAGGGGCTCAACTCTTTCTAAAAGAAGAAATTCCTAAAATACATCGACTCAAACACTCTCCAGATATTATCATACTTTAGGAAACTAATTTAAATTTGATGACATCCTTCCCAAGCTATGGCCCACTACCTCCTTTTCTTCTCATAATTCCTCTGGGAA
Source organism: Taxus wallichiana var. yunnanensis (assembly GCA_018340775.1). Classification (NCBI taxonomy): domain Eukaryota; kingdom Viridiplantae; phylum Streptophyta; class Pinopsida; order Cupressales; family Taxaceae; genus Taxus; species Taxus wallichiana. Next base: position 344,666,581 of record CM031240.1, on the reverse strand, counting down.
CTCTAGGGTTCTTTGCACACTATGGAACCCTAAAGTTATGTATAGTGATTGCATCATAAAAATCCAAACTTCTTAGGAATCTTCTTTCAAGAATTTGGCTCGACGTATTATGGATAACTATTAATATATATTCTCATATTCTGGACTCCCAGTGGGAAAATATTTGGAATGGTATTATGGAGTTTAAAAGGAGTTGCTCGCAGTTTCCTTTCCTTATTATGGGTGACTTCGACAACAATCTCTACCCTTCTAAAAATAAAGGTGGCTCCTTGCTAACCCCATCAGTATGGAAGCTTTAGATGAATTTATCAGGCATGGGGAATTTTTTTATATGGATCTGCATGGAGCTACTTACACACGGACAAACCACAGACCTGGGAAAATCATATTCAAAGTCGATTAGACAAAGTGTTCTTGGATCAATGGAGTGGATTTTTCACTTTTTAGACTTCTATCTTATTACTCTATCTAGAGTGTGTTTGATCATAGTCCTCTTCTCTTAAGTGCTGAATCTTGTCACAAGACTAAAAATCCTCCCTTCGGGTTTGAATTATCTTGGTTGGAGAATAACAAGTTGGATGATCTTATTAAGAATTCATGGAAAGTGTACATCTAAGGAATAATAATGTTCAGTTTGCTAGAAAGCTAAAAGATATCAAGAAGAAACTCAATATCTCGAAGACTAAAGTGTTTGGTAACAACCGCTTGCATAAGCAATAACTAAATCAGAAAATAATGGACATTTCAACTGAAATTGAAAAGGATAGTAGAACCGATCAGCTCCACAGAAAGAAATCTCCCGATGAGTGATTATCATAACACTCTTCTCAAGAGGAGACTTATTGGAGACAAAGATCGAGAGCAATTTGGATGCAAGAGGGGGCTCGGAATACAAAATTCTTCCATGCCACAACCTCCAAGCACAAAAGTAGAGATAAAATCAAGGATCTTCTCTCCTCTGAAGGTAAGCTTTTGTCTTCTAAAGATGATATTTCTAATGAGCTTATTTCTTTCTATTCTAGACTCTTATAGGAAGAAGCACCCCGATGAAAATGACATGATAAGAATGTTATAACACATTCCTAAGTTGGTTACAAAAGGTATGAATGAAATACTAACACAACCCTTCTCCATGGATGAAATTCATAAAGCTATATTTATAATGAAGGGGAATAAATCTCAAGGCCAAATGGATTTCCTATCACCTTCTTCCAAATATACTAGGAAATTATCAAAGATGATCTTTATAATGTTGTGAATGAATTCCATAAAAGTAATCGTATTTTAAAAAGAGTGGAATATTGCATTCATTGCTTTGGATCCCAAATCACTAAGATCTAAGTCGATATCTTATTTAGACCGATAAGCCTTCGCAACACTACATATAAGATAATCAAAAAAATGATGTCGGTAAGGATAAAACCAATAATGAACAATCTAATTTCTGAACAACAAAATGGATTTGTGGGCGTTCATCTAATATAGGGTGGAATTATCACCTTCTATGAGAAAATTCATTCATTTCAGCATGCTAAGACAACAGGGATGATTCTTAAGTTGGATATGCAAAAATATTTCGATAGAGTCAGCTAGGTCTTTCTATTGAGAGTTCTCAAGAGCTTCAGTTTTAGTGAAAAGTGGTGTAGTTGGGTTTTCACATGCATCTCTTCACCTTGCTTCTCAATCCTTGTTAATGGAATTCTAGTTGGTTTCTTCAAGAACATCTAGGGATTAGGCAAGGTGACCCTCTTTCACCTTTCCTTTTCATCTTAAAGGCCGATAATTTAAGTAAGGCATTAGAATTTGTCAAACATGCTTCTATAATTTTTGGAATTAAGATTACTACTAGATCTCCTATGCTACTCACAACCAATTTGCAGATGATACCCTTCTCTTGAGTGTAGCTTCGGTGGTTGAGGCCAAGGCCCTAAAAGGAATTCTAGAGTGTTATCAAATGGCCTCACAACAACTTATAAATTTCTCTAAAAGTTGTATTGCTTTCGTAAACACCCCACCTAGTAGGAAAATAAGATTAGTGATATCTTTGGTTGTAAAATTGTGGATTGTCCCTCTTCTTATCTTGGGCTTCCTCTTTTAAAGGAAGAAAAATTAAAATCCTTTGGACACCAATCATTAAATGCTACCAAAATAAATTAGCAAGGTGGAAGGGTGCTCTCCTCAACTAGGAGGGTAAACTTCAAATTTGGTCAAAGCTATGTTTCAAATTCTACCTATCTATTTTATGTCATTTCTAAAAATTCCTTCCTCTCGTGATCAATTCAATTGAGAAAATTCAAAAAAGCTTTCTCTTGTGCGGTTCGTGAGAAAAGGAAAAGAATCCACTTGGTGTCTTGGAATACAATTTGTCTTCCAACCCTCTCGGGTGGTTTGGGGCTTAGAAGAATTGTTGATATGAATGAGGCCATGCTTGCTAAGATCGATTGGGAGGTTTCTTCTAAGATTCTGACCTCTTGGACTCAAATCCTTCAAACAAAGTACCTTCTTCCCTTATAGAACTTTCTCCATTTTGACCTCGTAGAGGTTCAAGCATTTGGAGTTCTATGGTGAGATCTCTCTTCCTATGCTATGTGTAGGAACTAAATGGTGCCTTGGAAATGGTCTCTAAATTGATTTCTGGTTGGATCGGTGGATTGGGGACAAGCCTCTTTCTTATGACCCTTTTTGGGATCCGATCAAAAGGACATTAATATCCATGTGTGGTAGGAAATTCCGCAGTAATTGAGCATATAATAAATTCTAAATCTCATTGGTTTCTACTATTTTGGTTTTGTTATAATGACATCCAAAATCAGTGTCTCATGAGTCTCATAAATCTTTTGTCTTCTCAATACATCCCCTTATCCTTTCTGCAGGATGAGTGCATTTGGCCTCTTTCTCCCTCTATAAATTTCATTGTTAGGGCAGCCTATTATTCTAAACCTCGCACCTCTTGTGGTCCACCTCTTCAGCATATTTGGCACCTACTATCACCCCCAAGATTGGTCTCTTCACGTGGTTATCCTTCAAGAATGTCATCCTCTATGGAGAAAACCTCAAAAGAAGAGGATTATCTCTTCCTTCTTGTTGTGTCCTTTGCCTCTCAGCTTTGGAATCCACTTCTCACCTTCTTCTCCACTATCCATTCACCCACTCAACTGGGTTTTCTCTTGGGCCACCTTGGTGTGTCATGGATCTTCCCTCTTCTCTATTTGAAGCCTTCAACCTATGGTTCTCCCTTTCTTTTATTGAATTATTTATCTCATGTGGAAACTTCTTCTCCCTTAAGACCTTTAAGGTATAGCAAGAGAGAAACAAGCGTATTTTTAAATAACAGGCCATGAACCCGACACATGTGGTCAAAAGAATTACTATCCTCTTCCAAGATAACCTCAATAGTTGTATCTAGAAAAATTATAAACAAAAGGTGAACTTCTATGGTTCTAAGAATTGGTATCAACATCTTGCTTTCCATGTGGAGAATCACCCATCGGTGTCTACATGAGCAGTTGTGGTTTGGAATCCTCCTCATCCTGGTTGGTTGAAACTAAACATTGATGGTGCGACCAAAGGAAACTCGGGTAACTCTAGGGCAACGTCATTCTTCGTGAAAAGGAAGGTCTTAGTCTAGGTGTTACTATTGTCATCTTTGGTTTAGGCACCAATCATCTCGTTGAATCTATGGAAATACTTAGGGGTTGGAACTAGCTCTTCAAATTGGACGTAAGCACCTCTTGGTGGAAAGTGACTCCCTAAATCTTATTAAGATCTTAAACTCTAAATAAATCGGCTAATGGACAATAAAAATATCATTGAAGATATCTGAATTCTTCAATCCAGATTCTAGGAAATCAAGTATCAGCATGTTTACAGAGAGGGAAATAAGGTTGCCAACCTCCTTGCCAATATGGGTGTCCAACTGGAGGAACAAAAATCTGGATTGGGAATTTCCTAGTGACCTCCTTAGAAGTTTACATAATGATTATTCTCTCAAGCATTAATCTATTTTGGTACTTCTTGTCTCTCTTAGTGGTTTAGATAATGCTACATTGAGAGTTATCGGGAGTAGGTTTAATGCACCTCAAATTCTTGGTGGTGGTTGCCTTAAAGTCATTAATAAAATGAAAGGATGTTTGGAATAAGATGGCACGTGTGATAGTGATGCTTTGGATTAAAAGCAGAATTTTGGGTGAGATTTTCTTTTATTTCTATCAATTGTATCCTGTGTGGAGGATGTGTGTGAAGGTCCACTAGAAAACTCATTTTACAATTATAAATTTGGGGCCCAATGTATTTTTTCGGCATTTTTTGTTCTAATCAACATCATGGGGGCCAAATTAAGAGGATTGAACTTGTTTCATGTGCATAATTTTAGGAGGATTAAGAGGTTTGGGATATCCTTAAGGAAGGTGGCATCACCACCTTCATGGAATATATTTTGAGTCACTCATCCTAGGTCTCATGTTGCCTCCCGGCTTCGTGGAATAAGCAAAAGGTGCAGGTGGGTAACACTAAGTTCACCATCTCTACGAATTCAATAGCAGCGGCGACTAGCTTACCTTTGGTGGGAGTGGTTTATTTTAAGAGATCCCTTAAGGTATAAATGGTTGAATTTATTGGTCCTAGTGAGGAACCTCGAAGTATCGGTCAGATATGAGAAGGATTCTTTGTATCCCTATGGGATAGAGTAGCGAAGATGATTATGCGAAATTTCACAATCGACAGTGTGCTACAAGTTGGTGTACGGGCCTCACTTCTTTCTTCTTTCCCACTTGCATTATGGTAAGAATATCAATCTCCCAGCATTTCATGTTCCAATCTCTTGAGCTCTCCATTAATTTTGCAAGAGAAGGGGAGGGTCCTCTTCTACACCATGGTCTTATTTACTTGTTGTTCCAGTCTCATCGCCTCTCCGGTGAGCATCTCTATTTTCCCCAAAACAATTGTAAACACTGTTGTACACTTGGTTGTCCCCACTCCCATCCCCTTCTACTTGTTCTTCCCCTTCCACTAAGCTCAACGAAGTTGGCGCCACAGAAAATATCTTCCAATTTTGTCTCGGATGTTTCCATTATTGGTCATCGCTTTGTTGGTTTTAGTTCCCTCTCTAGTGGAGTCTCATCCCACTCTTCTCTCAACCAAACCATGACTTCTCATGTTCCCCATATTTCCCATAGTCCCTCCCCTATAGAGCACCATCCGATTTCTAGTTATGAACAACTCATTTCGAAGCCCTACTCGAACTCGCAACTCTTTACCCGTAATCCCTATACCAAAGCCTATGGAATCTCCTCATGCTGCTGAAAAGAATGTTGACATGGATATTGATGAAAATAAACCCTCGGCAGAGAAATCTCATTATGATAGTCGAGTTAAGGCGGTGACTTCCATTGTGGAAAATATTGAGCGAGCTTTTGGTGTGCTAAAAATTAGAAAGATTACACGGATAACACCGAGCTATATCATTGATAAAGAGTGCATTGAGATGCTTTTCCTAGCTAACACATTGGTAGAGAAGAGTGCTTTTATTGTAGCAAAGAACATGGTTATGACTTGAAAAATAATTTATGTTAGGTTATGGTTTTGGTTTAGCTTGTTATATCCTTTTCTCGGATTACCTATGGGTTTTTTCTATGCAATTTCCACTACTTAATCTAGTCAGATGGCCTTTTTGTAAAAGGATGAGGGTCCTTTCAAAACCCTCAATTTCCCTAATCTAAAATAATAATAATAACCCCAACCCTCAAGACACAATCTCATCTTTGCACACCTAGCAAGATAGTGTGCCATTTCCAACATGAGCTTAACTTGAAGCCAATAGAGAAATTTATGAGCAGAGAAAATAGAAATAATATATCAAAGTTCTTCTATTACTTGAATGAATGAGAAATTGTTAGTAAGTGTGTTCCCACATGATTTCAAAACATCGAATCTTTAATAAGACAAACAAAATACAATTTCAATTGAAATGAAATCTTAAATTGAACATTGTAAACCAAAACAGAGATAAGCGGATGGGAGATAACTCAATTCACAAGACATGCATCGACACTATATTTAAGAATTAACCTAGAAAACATCTGTAATAATACACTAGTGACTACACCTTATACTTGAAATTTGACTTTTTTCTTATCATTTTTTTCCAGCTTATAGCTCCAACTTAGTAGACAATTGTAAGTTCGGTATTTTTCGCAGCACATGCACCCTTTTTCTCACAAAATAAGCACAAGAAATTATATTCATATTTAGTTTTTGTTAAAATCCTTTCACACATTGTGGCAAGAGGTATTCAAAATATCTACATGTAAACAAACTTAATCTCATGATTCTTTTGTACTCATTTGTATGTTTAACGAACTATAATTATAAACTTGTGTAGTAATGCATGCATTATGAATCCAAAATGAGGAGAGATGCCAAGAAAGAAAACATAATCACGGTGCAAAAAAATGGCCACAAAAGGCTACCACTCATGATATAAAATATTCAAATCTAAGGAAGTCTTCATGTATTCATGTTTAGTTCAAATAAAATAGTCCGTAAAACACTACTACTCATGACATAAGATTTGTAAATTTATATGTATGAATTTGTAACAAATTTGAAATGTAGAGATAAAACCTTTAAATGTAATGCTTCATCTATATTTATACACTTAAAAAATCAATCACACCCCTTATCAACATCAACTACAAAAGTAATAACTATCCCTCTAAATCAAATAACACATATCGTTCGGCGTTCACATTGCATTATACACATGTGATTGCTAGTATAGTATTTTCAATTGTTTCTAAATAGGCATACGATGTTTATAATCCTACTCAATCCAATATTTATGTAATTATCTTTGAATTATTTTGTTATATGTAATCAAATTTATTGTGTTACATTAAATTAGATCTAATTCCCCCATATTGTAGTTTGTGTAGTACATTTCTATGTCCAAACTACTTCCCAACATATTTGGGTATTGATATTCTATTTATTTATTAGTCTTTTCTATACGTGTTGTAAAATAAATTCCTCAGAACCCCTAGTTGAATATGAATCTTCTGAGCATTTTGGATTTGCTTTATGAATCTAAAAGAACTCATTCATACATTTATTGGGTGCAATAATTTCAAAATTTTGAGAAATCATTTATTAGTACATACATATTAATAATTCTCAAGTTTGAGATTAGGAAAAATAGAATATTCAATAAGGATGTTATTGATTATTAAAAATATGGAAATAGGAAAGCCTATATATATTTAAGTTAATTTAAACTAGTAACAACAATAGAATAGCTGATATAAACGAAATGTAAACACTAAATAATTTTATTTAATATTTAAATGAAATGAAATAACAGAAATAGGAGTGATAGGGTATCTGTTGGTGAGAAAATTTTTATTGTGGACCAATTGGTGGGTTTCAAGCCAACACTATGGGAATCTAAGTCCCTCTACTCAACAAAGGCAGCCTTCCGTATGTGCATGTGTGAAAAGTGGATTTCAATGGTGGCCTTTCAACCAGAGATCCAACAGGGGCACTCCACCGACCACCGTGGCAAAGCTAAGCAATTTATCACTAGAGAAGAACTTTGTTTGAGAAGGGGAGAGGGAGTGAGAATGGAGGTAGGAGAAACTAATGTTCATGAGTAGAATATCGATGCCCACACACATTAACTAGAAAAAAATTTTACATGCATTTGTAGTCAAAAGAACAACTAATCTGCAGGAGAAGCTAAAAGACATAATGAAACTCATTAGTCGCAAAGTACCAATTAATCCCTCAATCAAGGGTTCATTTTAAGACACCTCTATAAAATTGTAGTTAGAAAATACCTAGCGAATATTTTTGGAACCCGTTTCAGCGAAAGGTGAATTTGATAATATTCCAAAACCAAATTTTCACCAGGTTTTTTGAGCCAGAGAAATCGAGTTCCGTAAATCGATGCACCTTTGATACGCAACAATATGACATCAACACCATCCTTGATGCATGTCAACACAACGTCAACAGATCCCTTTGACGCGCATCAATGGGCTCGTTGACGCCGCATCAATGGGCTCTGGCTGACGCGCATCAATGGGATCTATTGACGCGCGTCAATGGGTTCTATTGACGCAGCGTCAATGGGCTCTATTGATGCGTGTCAATGGCCTCTGTTGATGCGTGTCAATGGCCTCTGTTGACGCATGTCAATAGAGGCCATTGACGCATCAATAGAGCCCACCGATGACATGCGTCAATAGAGCCCATTGATGCTTTATTTGGCCTATAAATACCCTCATGTTGGTCATTTTCTCATTTACACTTTCCGGCTCTTGATTTTTTTGTAGGAATCCCTCATTGTCAAAGACGCAAGCACAACTACAATGGCGACTTCAAATGCTTCCCAACCGTAAGCTTAGGACAAAAATCAAGAAGAGAATCCAGTCGCAATCCATGGGCAAGATCATCTACAGAATCTCTTATGCCCCATCATCCATACTATTTTAAAGATGTCTTCCGAATATAAAGATTTGATGGATGTGTGTGAGTTTAGTGGGCTCGTTGACATGCCCCATTTCGAAATTGATCCAGATATTTTGAATTACCTTCTCTCGTCCTACAATACAGAGGACGACCTTTTTATGTGACTCTGAATGATGAACGAATGTTTCAATTCAGTATCGAAGCAAATGACATCCATCGGTTTATGGGCCTTCCGTTCAGAAATTTACCAATTGTTACAACGAAGGCAACACTCCTAGAAGAAGACAAGAAATATCTCGAATCAACGTTCAGTTTCCATGTTGATTGTAAGTATAATTTGTTTTCATTCATCATTTTTATTCTGTTTTTTATTTTGATACAATTTGGTGTTATAAATTTATATTAATTCCCACTATTTGGCATTTACATCTCATGTCAATAAATCCAAGCGTGGTGTGGATACGCAAGCAATTGCACACCACTTTCTTGCTGTAGTGATTTCATTTTTTCAATCTAAAATAGTTTTGCAGGGTCGCCAAATAGATATACCAAACTAGGCCATTGCATACATAGTTGCCACTATCTCAAAACAAAAATTTGATTGGTGCACCTATCTATACAAAAAAATAAGAACTGACATAACAAATTCAAAGCTTTCAGAAAAACCTGTCATTTATTCCACAAACTATCTCCTCGGCCTTTATTACGAGGCACTTTTAAATTTAAAAGACAAACAAATTCCTACTTGCACTGACGAGGAGTTGATGAAGTTGTCAATTCCATTTGAAGAACAACATGTATAAACTATTTAGCTTGTATTTCAATTTTCAACATTACACTGCAAAGTTATTAACAATTTATGGTTTACAGAGAAGATTTATTGAAGCCCTTCTCCAAAAAAAGGCGTTATCAAGAGGAAGAGGCCAACAACACACTGAGGTTTCAGGAGACTCCCAATCTGAAATGGAAGCTCACTCCTCTCTGAACCCTCAATAGTTTGAACTCGTTAAATTCCAAAGAAGTAATACCTTCTCATATATTATTTACAAATTCCAAATTTTTATTTTTATTTTCCAATTTAAATTTTAACCAATTGAATTGACATAACATTTGATGTTGATGACATTGCAGGGACTTTGGACCATACTCGTGTTTCAGAAACTCAACCTTCTTCCCCAACTCACTCCATACAGTCACATGCATTCATATCTTCTGAACAACCACCAAATACTACTCCTACATGGCCACCCTTAGCACCGTGAAAAACTACCCCTCGACAACAAGGTACAACTTTTCAATACTACGTTTAATTTCATAGTTTTTGCCTTTTTGGATTGTTTTCTAGTTTTTCATGTTTTTTCTTGAACTTTTCAACACATTGCAGTCCTTCTGTTCAAACAGCAGCACCGACCCCCCCTCAACCAATAATTTTTAAAATTTCAACCAGAGGAACAGTGAAAAAGAACATTGGTAAACGCATTCCAATTACTTTCCCCTAGTGGGACACTAAAAATTGCCTCCTTTTGAATTCCAATGTTCCCACTTGGTGGCTTTCCCAGTGCAACAAGCATATCGGTTTTGAATAATATAAATTTAGATGAAGATTATTTGGGCATTGATAGCAATGACCCAACTGGTTTTTTCAATACCCGTGAGATGATTCAAGGCCAACAGGTATACTTCAATTTCAACATGCTTTACAATATTGAATTACATTTCAATTTAAATTTATTTATCTGAATCTTGATTAATTTTATCACAAACAGGATCAGGCCACCCAAAGGCGTAAAACAAGTAGCAATTGATCTAGCCGAAATCCCCCATACTTCTCCAGCAAGATCATCTTCATCGACACGACATTGAACAATTGCTACCTTTTCCTTTGGAGAACTTAATTGGTTATGATTTTCAATCCCATGTCAGTGAGTTTATTCTACCTCATATCAATCAGCTCATAGAATGGGAGAGAAGGGCTAAAGTTATTATCAATGAGATTATTAGTCATTTTGAAAATTATTGGCAAAGAGATAGTTTATACGCTACAGTCCAGAATCAACCTGTGAAGATGGATTCCTTACTTACCCAAGTAAGAAGTGGGACTGTCACGTATAACAACAACTATAAAGATGAAATTTTGGATAAGACATTAAACAAATTGGAAAATATTAGTGTTGAGGCCCAGGCATATTTTAACAAATGGTCTAAGGACAAGGATCTGGTAGTAGCAATTGCAAATGCCGAGAGAGATAGAGCGGTTGTAAGTACTATCACTTTCAAACAATCATTCTTGTTAATTTGAAATTTTAATTTTTTAGTAATAAGTTGAATTGACATTACTCTTTTTGTGTAGTTGGAATATGAAAATTTGAAGAGTCAAGAAAAGGTATTCCAAGTTCACTTGGAAACAACAAAGAAAAGTTTATCCGTAGCTAAGAATTTGAAGGAAAATATTGTTTTAGTTAACTAACAAAACAATACACAAAAGCGGATAATTAAAGAGCACGGATTCGAACCTGAAATATTATTGAAAGATAAGGCAACAGCTAATCTAAATTTTTTGTCACATAGAGATGCGACAAATCAAGAAGAAAGAATTTTAAAAAATCTAGACAGTGCTGCGAGAAGATCTTATAAGTTCTGGGGTTATTTCTACTATTGGGGAAAGGGGTACAGCCATAGGGGAAGAAACCATTGGGGAAAGGAGCACATGAGTTGAAATGGATACAGAAAAAGAGGGTTGAAACTTTTATTATTGTGGAAACTTCAAATATTGAGTGTATATTTGAAAATTTGTAACATTGAATGTTGTGGTCATGGTACTTGAATTTAATTATATGGATTTGATAGCCTTTTAAAATTTGAAATACTATATAATCTTTAATTTTGATTGCATATGGATTTGATAGAATTTTTAGATTGTATATGGAGTTTATGCTTTTTGGTTTACTCTTAATGGTGATTGCATTAGATAGGGATGAATCATGATGACGTATGTTTCTTGTTTACTTGGATTATCATGAATTGTATGTGGACGTAGATGATGAATGATGATAATGGATAATTGTTTTAGAAACATGGAATGATGATAGATGATGATGAATGATGATAATGATATGATATATATGGATGATGATCAATTTAATGTGAACGTAGATTTAGCTTCAAGCATGATAATTATTCTTCTCTAGACATTTAAACTTGTTTTAAAATAATTCTTCTTCTCTATACTTGTAATGATATGATCATGATGTCATTCGAATGGATATAGATGACATTAGAATGGATATACATGAAATTAGAATGGATATACTTGTAATGATATGATTATGAATTGTTTTTAAAAATGGAATTGTTTTAATAAATTTAAATTAGATAAATAATTGTTTTAATAATAATTATAGTGTCAAGACTCGTGGATTATGATAATGATATAGTGATGATATGATATATATGGATGATTATGAATTTTATGTGGAAGTATATTATAAATTGTATAGTGTGTCGTGGATTATGAATTGTATAGTATAGAAATATATTCCTCTGTAAAATTCAATTGTGTCATTTTATCCCACAGTTAAAAAAATATATCAAAGCATTTTGCAAATATAAAAAATAAATTAAACATAATTGTAAGAAATCAAGAAAGATGATATGATAGGGTTTAACTTACCTCTAGTGTATTAGATTGTTGTGAAATCATCACTGGTAATGTGCTAGATCTTTGTTTTAAGAAAACTCAACATGAGAAATGGATTAGTAGATAGATGGGTGAGTTGCCTGACATTGTCAATCCCGAGAAGTACCAACTTCCTCGGATGGATGTCAACCCACGTTTTCAAAAAAAATAAAAATATTGTATTTAAATAAATGTAAATATATAGACCTATAACATCTTTAATGATAACAAGTGTCAAGAGCTGAAAAAAATGTAAAGTAACAAACAATAAGATTAAGGTGAAGAAGATACCTATTTAAAGTTGAAATCATCACTGGTAATGTGCTAGATCTTTGTTTTAAAAAAACTCAACACAATAAATGGATTATTAGATAGATGGGTGAGTTGCTCGACATTGTCATCCCGAGAAAATGTGACTTCCTCGGATGGATGTCAACCACGTTTTCAAAAAAATAAAAAGATTGTATTTAAATAAATGTAAATATATAGACTCGTAACATCTTTAATGATAACAAGAGCGTAACAAAATGTAAATTCACAAACAATAAGATTAAGGTGAACAAGATACCTATTTAAAGTTGAAATCATCACTACCACTAATAATGTGTTAGATCTGTGTTTTAAGAAAAATCAACACGAGAAATGGATTAGTAGATAGATGGGTGAGTTGCCTAACATTGTTAGTCCCGAGAAGTACCAGCTTCCTCGGATGGATGTCAACCCACATTTTCAAAAAAAAAAAAAATGTAGTTAAATAAATTTAAATATATAGACATGTAACATCTTTAATGATAACAAGAGCTGAAAAAAATGTAAAGTAACAAAAATAAGATTAAGGTGAAGAAGATACCTATTTAAAGTTGAAATCATCATTGCCACTTGGTAATGTGTTAGATCTATGTTTTAAGAAAACTCAACACGAGAAATGGATTAGTAGATAGATGGGTGAGTTGCCTGATATTGTCAGTCCCGAGAAGTACTAGCTTCCTCGGATGGATGTCAACCTATAACATCTTTAATGATAACAAGAGCTGAAAAAAATGTAAAGTGACAAACAATAAGATTAAGGTGAAGAAGATACCTATTTAAAGTTGAAACAATCCATTATCAATAGCTTCTTCAAACTCGATGTTGTCTTCTGTAGAATGTGACGATGCGCCAATTACACTCTCAATGTTGGGAACAATGGTACCTGTAGCTGTATTATTCACACCTCTTCTTTCGCAAAGGGAATTCCAATGCGCAATTGCTCTATCGAATGGAAAGGTTTCGATGGAGTATCGAGAAACATAACACCTCATGCAACTTTCCATATTTTTATCCAACCTGTTTCTTAGTTTTGATTTTATAAATGATAATGCACTGAAAACCCTTTCGTCCTCCACATACCCCAAAATTATTGTTTGGCATAACTCATATAATCTGAAATATTCATTGATATCTTCTTGCGAGATAGAAATTTGATAGATTCCTCGCCACAACCTTGTAATAGTACCACTTTTAGAAGGTTCATCTAAAATTTTATATTGGTTCCTCATTGTTTTTGCAAAATTGGTTGATTGAAACTTTAATAAATCAGCATTCAGTATACCTTTGATTTCCATACCCTTGAGCTCTGAAGTCTTTGTGAATTGTTCCATTATTGTACCCATGGATTTATGAAAATGTTTTTCGACAAAGTATGCATGGCCACCTTTAGTATTCCAAAATTAGGATTCATCACACCCATGGCTTCCAGAATTTTATCTTTGCGTAAATGTTCCCTAATTTTTCGATGACAAGGATTCTGAAAATTTTTAAGCTTTATTCTTGTTTCAACTATAATGCACTCGAAGAGATTATGTGTCATGGGAACATCTTCTCTTTTTGATCCTATAATATCATGATGTTTTTGCAAAATGTGCAGTGGTATTTCCTCCCATTAATAATGATGCGAGATGTGATCGTGGATATTAAATCTCAAAAAGGTGCTGGGATTTTTAAGATCTAATAAAGCTTTCCAATTCTCAAAAACAGGTGCATCAAAACTATCTTGGGAACAGTATAATATATCAAGACTTTGACATACCAATTTTCTCATCCGTATAAAATCCACAATATAGATTAATCGCCCTATGCATGCTTCATCGAGTGTATTGATCTCCTTTAACATTGGAAGAATACCAACCAATGTAAGCAATGTCTCCAAATCAGTTAAACGGAACAACAAGTCCCTCACCCTATCAACTTCATGATGATATTTGTGCATGAAACCAACCAACGAAGGATACTCCTCACGAACTCTGCATGTAGGTTTATACAAAGAGATCCATCTAGTCTTGACATCCTTCGAAGTTTTTTGTCATCCGTAATTCCAATTACAAATTTATGGAACTCAAGAAATCTCTTTGGCCTACTTTATATATAGGCATGAATTTCTCTTAGAAGGTCTTCTAACTTAGCAACATTTTCGTGATTTCTTACCATTTTATACGCTAAATTCATTCTATGAGTCATAAAGTGAATTGGTAGCATATATGGGGCCACCGTTGTTTGTAATATAACACATAGCCCTGTTCAGTGACCCTGCATGAAAAATGCACCATCTACTCCAACGCATACCAACTTCATAGCAATTTCATAATCAGTCATTCCAACAATATCTTTCAAATGAGAAACAACTATTTTATGTAGGTTTTCGGCATTATAGCTTTTCAACCATTTTCATAACACCCAAATGATGAGGTGTCCTTATATGATTTTCTAAAGTATAGTCATGGATACATACCCATGCAAGGTGTTGTCGATCGTTATCACTTCATCAATCAAAGAGAGATAAACTTTGCTTTTTTACATTCTCTTTCAAATATTCCTTCTCTATCATCAAAAGGCATTTTTCCATTTCCCATCCACTACTTTCAGACCAATGAGACTGAGGTATGTTTAGCATTCCATTAAATTGATACAAAACTTTGAAATCAAGGAAATTTAAAATCGGTCTTCCTTTTTTTAGTATGTGAAATAGAGTAGAGAATTGTATGAATTTTGCATGTAGATTTGTTTGTTTCATCTTACCAATATGTGATGTGATTTTTCCTCCCTTTTCCAAGAGATGTCTATGTTTTTTCTTCTCTGCCTCATATTCCACTGTGTATCTAACATGCATGCATTCTTTTTCAATTTTCCACCTGTGTGTTTTGATTTTTTGGCCATCCGCCCCCGTTACAGTCAAATATTGTTTTCCACAATGTTTTTCTATAGTGTCCAGCTTCATTTGCATTTTTTTTGCTTTCCCAATTTCCAAGTACATATTGTACATGTACATTCAGATGGGATCTCTTCAGAATTAGATGATTGTACAGGTTCGATAAATGGAAATTTGGCAACCCAATCAAACCTGTATGTCCTACCAATGGTCCACATATTCTTGTTCATTTTCAATGTTTTACTTTTTTGAGTAGAATTTTGAGCAATATCACAATCACCTGGTTTCCTCTTTCTTGGACCGGAATTTGAATTTGATTTATGTGTTCCATTTTGTTGAGTATTTGTATGTGTGATATCTTGATGCACTTCTGGTTGCACCCCAATAGGAACAATATCTTTAAGATCTAGCATATTATCGTAGGTGTCATTTGTTTGACTTTGATACTATGCAGAATGCATGTCCACCTCAATAATACCTTCCACACAGTCAGTATTCTGATTCTTTGTGGTGGCATCTATTTGGTTGGTATTTTCAATATCTGTATCCATAGAGTTTCCAAAATACTTGAAGAGTGATTTCTGAGATTTCTTAGTTACTTTTAGGGTCTTCGCATTCTTAGAACTAGCACCTTCCATTATTCTGAAGAGAGTCATGCGTCAGCAAAAGAACCAAGTAGCGACTGGCCCACTATCCGAGGTATCTGCCATGCATGCGTCCATTGTCTAAGGTCTCTATCTTGCATCAAATTTTCCCTTTTCGCTCGTCAACTACCTATGCCCTGTCGCGCGTCAACTCTCTCTGTCGCGCGTCAAACCTATTCCTTTTTTTTGCATGTCTCGCAATAACTCCTTGTCACATGTCTCGCAATAACTCTTTGTCACGCATCAACAAATAACTCTCTCGGTGCTTAAGAGTATGCGAGTTCAAACTTCATAGTATTGGTAATTTGGTAAGCTACTTGAGGTATACTAGTTGGTGAATCACCTAGGTTTTTATAGGAGATGTTTTCAAATGAAGGAAAATCTGACCCCCCCCCAAAAAATATAGTGTATATTTTAGGAAAATAGGACACCGACCCGCTCCGGAAAAATTACCTTTTCAAATTTTCCTAAAATGAAATTTTCGCCATATTACGAATATTCGCCACTAAAATTATCTCTACTGATAAAAGAGGTGAAAATTCTTCTTCTTTTATTATTGAAGCTTGAGAAGAGTTTGTACATAGCTTGAGAATGGAAGAAGTTCGAGGAAGAAGAGAAAAATAGAAGAAGAATGACATTTTCTGCCTTTTCCGTGTACAAAGCACTCTAGTCTTTTCAAAAAAAAAAATCAACCTTCTTAGAATGGCTCAAGAAGCCATTATATTATTTACAAGAAACCGTTACAACTACACAAATCCTCAACACCTTTTCAAATTCCTCTCGTCGTGAAGAAAACACTCATAGTGGGTTAAAAACCGGATCTTGCAAAGTAATCGTTACATTTGATTTTCTCCTCTAACTCAAATCGGGCCATCCAGAGGTAGGAAGGGATTGCAGAGGTTACTGGGGAAACCCTTTGCATTTTATGATTTTCTAGAGATTTGGAAATTTGGAACAAATTAGCCCGCACCCCGGCTTTGACTTTTCAACTTAGACACATGGTTGCTTCTGATTGGAAATGGGGTCGTGGCCCTTTTCTCAACATTTTAACCTTTTTTGGAAAAAGGTTCAAAAACTCAATTTCCTCTCGCCAGCCCACTCTTCCGCTTTGACTTTTCAACGGTGGGCCCGAGACCTTGGTGGAGCCGCGGAGCATTCTAGAAATTTTACTTTGCTTTTGGAAATTTGGTTAAATTTCCAAAAGTGCCCCGATGGCCCACTCATCCACTTTGAATTTTCAATGGCGGGCTTCACCTTTGACTTTTTTCTTACGGGCTCAAGCTTTGAATTTTTCCTTGATAGCCTGATCGGAGCTGCGGGTTACTTTTTAATTTTTCACCTTTTTACAAAGAGGCTCAAAATCTCAAATGCTTCCAATGGCCCGCTCATCCGCTTTGAATTTTCAATGGCGGGATTTGTTTTTCTAATGAGTCTAACCACATGGCGATCCGGGCGCTGATTTGGTAATTGACCCTTTTTTCCCCACCCCGGAGTTACGTCGCTTGTGACATGTGGAGCCATCCACCGAGCATTCAATACTTAGTTGATTTTACATTTATTTTTGTACTGGGACACGTGGAAAGCCCGCACTTAATCAAGACTGCCCCTTAGATCATGCCCCCGGAGTGCGCGCTATTTATGACACATGGAGCCATCCGCTGAGGTTAGACTTTTCAATGGGGATTTAGATTTTTGGGTTCGCAGGGAAAATTTACCATTTTTTGCCAAAAGTGTTAAGTTCACCAAAAATCTCGTTCCTCCCCATCCAATAGGATCTGACCACATACCTGCATTCATTGGGGCCAAAATTTGATAAGGAAAAGACACCGTCATCCCGACTACGGGAAAAATACATAGAGGAAGAGAACTTTGTCATTTTGAGTCCAATTTTTGAATTTCCTTTGTGAACCAGAGGCACGGAGGAAAAAAAAATTTGACGACCCAGGCCATAGAATAAGTGAAAAATTTCAATCACAAAGGATATTGTAAAGAGGATATTTCATGCACAGACTGGGAGATGGAGAATTTCTTAAAATGAGCACAACAGAGGTTTAAACAACACTAGGGCATGACTTTTGCTAATTTCTTAAATCTCTAACTTGGCTTAAACACCAACGAAGGGCATGAGTTCAAAATTTTGAATTTGGCTATGGAAACGCATAGCATTTTTCAAGAGACAATAGTTGGCTCTAGCTTGGGGACATGACATGAACTGCACATGGCTAGGGCATGACATGAGGATCCGTAATCTCAAGTTTTAAAACATATTACATTGACCAACACCTTATCCATTAGGCCTGCAGAGTCATGTACAATTTCGAGAAAGAATGGAAGGAGGAAACACACAAACCAAACCACACACAAAAAGAAAACAAAACCAGACTAGAACCACACAAATGTAAAAGGAAAAACACACCTACGAAAATCACATATGGTACAAGACGGGGGAAAACCCACTTTCATTGATGATACAATTTCAAGTATTTCCCACTTTGAGGCAATTCCAATGGCGTTCCATCCAAGTATGAGAGGAGAAAAACATTCTCACCACAAGTTCCATGAATTTGGAATGGGTCAAGCCATAATGAATCAAACTTTCCATGGCTACCCTTTGGTTCTCTTCTCTTGTCCCAAAGCAGGACAAAATCTCCAACTTTGAAATTCCTTTCCTTTTCCCTCTTATCAAAGATCTTCTTCACTTTCAATTGGGGTTCTTGAATTCTATCTACCACTTGGCATCTACTTTCCTCCAACTTCTCTAGGAAGAGGATCCTCTTGTCAATGGAGTTTTTGTATTGACCATCTTCTATTTCATGTAGCAACTTGAGAGCTGGCATCTCAATTGTGAGGGGAATATCTACCTCAACTCCATACAACATTTGGAAAGGTGACATAATTTTTACCTTCTTAGGAGTGATCCTATCATCCCACAATGCATCATATAACTTCTTGTGCGTTCCTTTAATTCTCATCTACCACAAACTTACGGAAAATGGTCACAATGTTCTTGTTGCTTGACTCATCTTGCCCATTTCCCTATGGGTAGGAGTCGAAGATTGAGATAGGGATATTCCAAAGCCATAACAAAACTCGTGAGCTCCTTGTAAGAGCAATATGTGGCATTGTCTACAACAATTTTTTCGTGGTATTCCAAAATGAACAATGATATTCTCCTTGATGAAGTTACGCTTTGTTTTCAGAGTGGCTTGCTTGGTTGGGATGTCTTCCACCCACTTAGTGAAGTAATTAGTTGCACCGAGCACATAAGTATTTCCTTTACTAGAATGAGGATTCGAACACCTATAAAATCTAGCCCCCATTACGAAATGGTTCTTCAATCACCACAGCTTTAGTGGCGGTGCAGCTAGTTATGGCTTTCCAACAAATTGTTGACATGCTTTGCATTTGGAAACCAATCTTGAGTGTCTATAAAGATGGAGGGTCAATAATATCTCCTTCGAGGATATTATGTGCGGTGACCATTCACGAGAAATGTCCACCACAAGCTTGATCATGATATGCCCTGAGCAACTTTTCTTGTTGCTCCTTATCTACACACCTGAGGAAACAACCATCTAGGCCTCTCTTGTAAAGTGCATGATTCCAGATCATGAACTATGCTGCCTTTAGCTTTAGTTTCCTTCTTTTTTTGTAATCAAGATGATGGGGCATTCTCCATAAGTGAGATAGTAAGCAATGTTAGCATACCACTCATCAGTGGTGGTGACAAAGAGCACCTATGGACTATCGCCTAAACAAGTTGAGAAAAATCCATCCTTTTCTCCTGCTGAGATTTGAGAGCATCATCTTCAGCAATTAGCTTGCACAAACCATTTCCTCTTACCAAATTAGAGGGTATAATATCCAAGTCATACTTTTGGGTCTTTGCGATCCAACTTCCTCTCTTAGCCTCGTGGTCTTATTGAGTCAAAATGGACTTGATTGCACTTCTAGGGACCATCACCACTATATGGGAATTGAGAATGTAGAATCTAAAACTTTTAACAGCTTTGACCATTGCGTAGGCATGTTTCTCCAATTATTTGTAATTTAGCTCATGATTTTTCAAATGACAGCTCATGAAAGTAATTGGTGCTTCCAAACCTTCATCATTTTTCTTAACAAGGACAACAGAGAGTGTATGTTCCGATGCATAGCAATACATGATGAAATCCTTGCTAAAATCTAGAGATACAACAGTTGGAGCTTTGGCAATGGCTTTCTTGATATCCTCAAATGTTGTTTTTCCTTCCTTTTTCCACTTGAAACTTGCTTGAGGCTTCATCATGGAAGTTATATGCTTACTCGCTTAAAAAAATTCAAGCACAAAACAACGAAGGAAGTTTACCTTTCCAAAGAATGAATGAAATCCCTTTTTGCTGGTTGGTAAGGCTAGTGCTTGGATAGATCTGACCCTCTCGGGATCAATGTGTGTTCCATGTCCTGTTTACAATGTGTTCCATCAACTTACCTTCTCGTGACTCCAAAAATTCACTTCTTTGGATTTAGAGAAATGCTATGTTTCGTACACCTTGCAAGGACTTTCTCCGAATGATCTGATATGATCTCCCTCATCTTTGAAAAAATCATGAGGTCATCAAGGTAAATGATAATGCAAAGTGCTTTAAATCTTTCAAGGCCAAGTCCATTGCTCTCTGGAAAGTGGCTCCAACATTGATCAAGCCAAAAGGCATTATGTCTGAGGAAAAAGTGCCCTAAGGTGTTTTGAAGGTTGTTTTGTTGCAATCCTCTTCTACCACCTTGGTTTGGTTATACCCGAGAATCCATTAAGAAAAGATAACATTTCAGATCCAAAGTGATTACTTGCACAATATGATCCATGATTGGAAGAGGGTAGTTTTCCTCGATAAATGCCTGATTCAGATTTTGGAAGTCTACACAAATCCTTATTTCCCCATTCTTCTTCCTTACTCGCACAATGTTAGCCACCCATGTTGAATGGTGGATGGGGAAGATGATTCTAGCATTGAGAATATTTGTCACATCTTCTTTGATAACATCAGAAATATTTGGATTGTAGGTCCTTTGTTTTTTCTTGAAGGGCTTGCTCCTTGCTTTAAAGGAATGGAGTGATGCATTTCCTTTGGCTGAAAATATTTGAGTTCATCATAGGAGTAGGCTAGGACATCCAAGTATTTTTTTAGCAGAGCAACAAAATTTCTCTTCTCTTCTCGTGAGGAAACTTTACCAATGTTAACCATCCTTGGATTCTCTCGAAGTACCAATGTTTTCTTGATCAAAATCAAATGGACATCGAGAAGAATGTTTTTCTTTCTCCTGGATGAACCTATCATGCTTGTCAAAGAGGTCTTCCAAAGAAACTAGGCCTTTGGGGATTTTGTTTCCTTTTAGTTTGATTACTCCCTCTTCATCAATTCCCTCAATTCCTTCCTTCTCTTCTTTGGGGATTGATTCATGGTGTGGGTTTTCACTTCCTTCAAAGAACAAATTATTGAAGTTATCCCTTTGTTCTAAGAAGGCTAGGATTTGATTATCATCATTGAAGACCTGCCAATGATTTGCATTGTCTGGTATGCTGGGTCTGAACACCATCTCAATGGTCACTTTATCCTTGCCAAAATAAGGATGAGGTGTCACTAAGGAAGATGACACTGCTAGAGAATCAGCCTTTTCATTTTGTTCCCTAGGGATAGCTTCAATGGAGAATGCATCAAAGAATTCAATGTAGTCCCACACTCTATTTCTATAGTGCATGAGCCTTGGATTTTTCACCTGATATTGTTGGTGGACCTACTTCACCATAATCTCAGCATCACCTTTGCATCTCAACTTCTTGATTCCCATGTCCTCTCGCATTCATGCATAAGAGTAATGCTTCATACTATGATGTATTCTTTGTATTTTCAAATTGTAGCTTGTAGGAAAAAGGATATACCTCATTGGAGGGAGAATATAATACTACGCCAACTCCTAAACTCCGCTCTCGAAATGACTGCCATCAAACTCCATTGTCCAAATCTGATCTTCTTCTTCCTCTATGAGGAGTGGAAAGTTCTCTTCCTTTTGTGATGTAAGGAAGTAGTTTCCTAGCCCACAATATTAAAAGAGGATATTAGCTCTTGGATCATCGATTTTATCTTGTGAATTTCATTTTCCGATTGGCAATAACTTCTTCATTTCTCCTTTCACCTGGGATAGTTGCAAATGACCAATGTAATTTTATTTCTCCACCTAGATCTCTCGTAAAAACTTCTACTCAATAGCATACCAAAATATGCTAGGATGTCTGCCACCAAAATTTTCAAGAGTATCGTCTTATCGGGGTAATCACTAGTGCAACCCGAGCATCCTTGATTCTTCCTACCAATGGAACTTGTTTGGATTCCATTGAATAACATGTGACATTTTCTCGGGTCAAAGTGAGGCCAAGAGAATTTACAACTTTTGCTGGAATCACATTACCCGAGGCTCCAAAGTGTATGATGCAATTGTTCAATTGGAAGCCTTTAATGAGAAGTGAAAAGTAGAAATGCTCAACTCTATTGGTGTTAGAGGCATTGAGGGATAACATGTTTTGGGAAGGTGGTATGGATGGTGTGGATAATAGGCATTTAGATATTGGGCTTGAAGAAAAGAGTTACTACCACAAAATTCCTTGATGAATCTATCAAGTTGGGTAGGATGTGTTTGTAGGTATTCAATCTTAGAGATCCGAACCTTGGTTTTGATTGCATGATCCAAAAATTCAAATGGAGTTATGGTATATGAGGAAGAGGTTCCAGCAAAGTGGGGGAGGATTTGAATGACAAGGGTTTTGTTACTTTTGGTGTTGGGTTATCCTTTTCAAATGTATAAATTGTCTTAGAAGGAGGTGATGGTATAGCTTTTGATTGAAATTTAGATGTTTTTACAAAACCAGCATTTGGAAGAGAATTTCTCTTAATAGCTTTTGAGTTTGGAGAAGAACAAAATAAATTACTGGGCACAGTAGTGTGATCCTTGATAACCGGTGAATCTGATTTCTCCTAGATGATTCCATGAAAGGTGGTAATGGTGATCTCCTATCGATGATCTTGTTTAGTGGAGGCTTTGAAGATCTATCTCCTTTGTTCTTCCTACTTTTAGCTACAAATCTGTTGAGGTGAAACACCATTCTTGGATTGTGCATAAGTGAAAACAACATATGAATAACTTGGAGCTTCTTCATCAACCTCATCCTCATCATCAATGTATTCAATCGTGCCATTGTATAAGCCAACCTCTTCAATTTCAAGATATTTTTCATAGTCATCCATGCTTTCTTCTTTAGTTTCCTCAATGTGTGTTCCTTCTTTCGATTCCCTACCGCCACGATGGCATTGATCGGTGGTGATTCAAGAGCAAGCCTATGAGAAGGTGGAGAAATTCTTGGTCTATCAGAGTATTTGGTCTCCTCAAGCATTCCTCATTGTGATTTATGATAACCGCTTCTTCAAAGCAACTAGGTCATTTGCCATTTTTTGGAACATTGGATGGGCAGACCGAATTTGAATTTCGACCTTTTCTTCTTCCCATTTGGTCCTTTCACTTTTCCAGAAAGAATTAGATCATCATCAGTCTCAATTGTAAAGTCTTTAGCTTCCCTTAATGTTCTTGGTTGGGCTCTTCTGAGGAATAAACCAACTTCGATGGCAAAGCACCGATGAATAACCTTTTCAAGTTGTTTTCGAGAGGGAACCACATCTTCTCGGGATCCTTCTTGCCAACCTATCATACCTTGTTACAAAATCTCTCATTAATTCGGAGGTCTCCTTCTTCATCCGAACCAATTGGATGAATAGATCTTGACAATCTTCTATTCTCTTGAACCTATGTTCAAATTCACTTCTTATATCTACCCAAAGATGTGACCAATCTTGGGGGCAACATGTAGAACCATTCAACAGCTTTTTCTTGGAGTGAATCCATAAAGATCCTAACTGAAACATCTTCATCTTCAACTCCCAACACTCCACAAGCAGTGATGAGTGCTGCTACATGTTCTTCGGGGAGATGAGAAGCATCCCTTTGAATTTTGGGAAGTTCTTTCGAGGCTCTTGGGAGGTCATGAAGTGGTTGTGGAAGAGCAAGTGGACCAGTATTTCCTCCCCATGGTACATTAGGCCTATGGGCCTCGCGATCACGATCACGCTCATGATCCCCCATTCTATTTCTATTTCTAGCTTCCCACCTTGCTAAAGCTATGGATTTTGCTATTGCTCTCTCGTCTGCCTTGGCTTGAAGTATTTCGATTTCTTCAATTTGAGCCCTTATTTCCTCTTCCGCTCTTGCTTCTCTTTCTCTAACTTCTTCTTTAGTTTCTATGTCAGTGAAATCATCAAGGTTCTCATTGATGTATGGAAATTCACCATCCAAAGGATTAGAAACACTCAGGTTCTCAACATGATAGGTTTCTTGATGAAGGGGAGACCCTTGAATTATGAGGAGCTCTTGTATTTTTTTGAACTTCTTCAAAAATGGGGTCATTTTGTCCTCCTTGCCTCTCGCTACTGTGTGTATCTTCTATCAGCCAGCTTGAAAGTTTATGCTCTTCTTTAGGGTGTTGGAATTTGTCTCTGCCTTTCCAGTTCGACAACACATTCCTCTTCCAAGTCTAGAATCCTTACGGAAATGAAGTATTGATTGACACTTTGTCTCTTATGCCAAATAGCTTCTTGCAGATCAAAAGCAATGTCTTCTTGGATGTGAAAGAGTAAATCAACTCTCTCAATAGAAGGATCTCTGAAAATAGCCATGATTTACATCCATGAAGTTTGTGTGATTATTCAATTTCCAGAAACTTTCCTTCTAGAATATTTTTTGTATTTTATGACCCTAAGGCCATTTTCAGGTGTAGATGCTACAAAATTTTCCCCATGGTGGGCGCCAAAACTGTTGACAAGAAATTTTTTCTTGTGGACTAATTGGTGGGTTTCAAGCCAATGCTATGGGAATCTAAGTCCCTCTACTTGAACAAAGGCAGATTTTGTATGTGCATGCGTGAAAAGTGGATTTCAATGGTGTCCTTTCAACCAGAGATCCAACAGCGGGGCACTCCACTCGACCCCGTGCCAAAGCTAGCAATTTCTCACTAGAGAAGAACTTTTTATGAGAAGAAGAAAGGGAGTGAGAATGGAGGTAGGAGAAACTAATGTTGCGAGTATAATATCGATGCCCACACAAATTAATTAGAAATTTTGTTTACATGCATTTGTAGTCGAAGAACAACAAATGCGCAGGAGAAGCTAAAAGACCAAATGAAACTCATTGGTCGTAAAGTACCAATTAATCCCTCAATCAAAGAGGTGAAAATTCCTTCTTTTTATTATTCAAGCTCGAGTAGAGTTTGTACATAGCTTGAGAATGGAAGAAATTTGAGGAAGAAGAGAAAATAGAAGAAGAATGGTGTTTTCTATCTTTTCTAGTACAGAGAACTTCGGTCTTTTCAAGAAAAAAATCACCAACCTCTTGGAATGGCTCGAGAAGCCATTATATTCTTCACAAGAAACCGTTACAACTACACAAATCCTAAACACCTTTTCAAATTCCTCTATCATGAAGAAAACACTCATGGTGGTTTAAAACCAGATCTTGCAAAGAAACTGTTACATTTGATTTGCAGTTTGAATATAGACCATTTGATTTGCTCCCGTAACTCAAATCGGGTCATCCACATGGCAGAAGGGATTGGAGTAGTTACAGTGGGAAATACTTTGCATTTTATGATTTTTTAGAGATTTGGCAATTTGAAACAAAATGGCCTGTACTCGCTTTGACTTTTCAACTTAGACACGTGGCTACTTCGATTGGAAATTGGGTCATGGCCCTTTTCTCAACATTTTAACCTTTTTGGAAAAAGGCTCAAAAAATCAATTTCCTCCACCGACCCGCTCTTCCGCTTTGACTTTTCAATGGCGAGCTTCACCTTTGAATTTTTCTTCGGGCTCAAGCTTTGACTTTTTCCCGATAGCCCTGATCGGAGCTGTGGGTTACTTTTTAATTTTTCACCTTTTTACAAAGAGGCTCAAAATCTCAAATGCCCCCGATGGCCCACTGCTCGCTTTGAATTTTCAATGGCGGGCTTTGTTTCTCCAATGAGTCTGACCACATGGCAATTTGGCACTGATTTGGTAATTGACCCTTTCTGCCCCACCCTGGAGTTACGCTGTTGTGACACGTGGACCCGTCTGCTGAGCCTTCAATACTTAGCCGATTTTACCTTTATTCTGTACCTGGGACATGTGGAAAGCCCACACTTATTTTAAGACTATCCCTTGAACCATGCCCCTGGAGTTGCACCATTGTGACACATGGAGCCGACCACTAAGGTTAGACTTTTCAACAACGATTCAGATTTTCAGGTCCATGGGGAAAATTTACCATTTTTGCCAAAAGTGTTAAGTTCACCAAAAAGCCCATTCCTCCCCATCCAATAGGATCTGACCACGTACTTACATTCATTGGGGACAAAATTTGACGGGGAAAAGACACCCGTCATCCCGATGGGGCAGAAAATACATAGAGGAAGAGAACTTCATCATTTTGAGTCCAAGTTTTGAGTTTCCTTCACGAACCAGAGGTATGGAGGCAAAACAAAGATTGACGACCTGTGCCATAGAATAAGTTTAACAATTTCGGTCACAAATGATATCAGAAAGAGGATATTTTGTGCATCAGATCGGGAGATGGAGAATTTCTTAAAATGAGCACAACAGAGGTTTAAACAACATTAGGGCATGATTTTTGCTAATTTCTTAAATATCTAACTTGGCTTAAACACCAAAAAGGGCATGAGCTCAAAATTTTGAATTTGGCTATGGAAATGTAGAGTATTTTTCAGGAGACAACAGTACTAACCTAAAACGACTTACCTCGCTATGTGTTGGACTTGAATAAGATGATGTATGGAGGGATTAGGATATGATCACACGACCCAAGATATTGTAGCGGTGAATATCCGACTATACTAGGGCATCAAGAAGAGGATTGGGGTGCCTTTAAGCACCCTGTTCTACACTATGGGCACTCTATTCTGCAGTAAAAGTATAGGATTTGAATCGACAATGTTGTTAGATCTTCGTAATATCTTTATCTTTGTTGCATGGTTATCCCAAGACTTCATTGATGTTATTGTGAACCTATGATGAATATCTACCTGTAAAACCTCATACAAAGCATCAAATACCTAAAAAGAAAAATGAATATGAAGGGTTCATATTGTACTTAGCTACCATAATGGTGGACTTACAACTAAGCGTTGTACTACATTCTAGACCTAATGTATTTTTGTGTGCTTGTGTGTGAAATTATGTTCCTAGGTTTCCTTAGTGCTAATTACGTAGAAATAGGGGGCAATAACTAGATGTAAAATGCAAATGGTGGGTGGAATAGAATGAATACAACCCTTCCTATGCATAGTGTGTGATGTAATGATGCCCAAATTTAGTCCCTTAAATGAGTAGATAGCTATCCCATGATGGTAGATATTCCACCCTTTGAATATTTTGTATGTTGTGTTTATATAGGGATCTATTGCTCAAATTTCGACAATAATGACCTGACATGTCGACTAGTACATAGGGGATTGAGAGGTAAAATGAAAAGATCGACCTCAAACAAATAAATTATATCTAAATGCTACTAGGACCATGGCACCTAAAATTAAGGACCGGGGCATGCATGGCCACACTAGTACTACCCTAGGCACCTTATTCAAAGACTAGAGATGACAAATGACCACATAATAACACCTAAGACTCCCGGGAGATGACCGTAACTACCCAAACAACCGACGATTATGAAAGACAAATGACAAAAATGACCGATTAACTAATGAAAGGACTAGGGATGAGGCATTAGTGAATACTTTTCTTACACAAGATCCATATATAAAACAACATACTTGGCGGTATAAATGTAATTGTAAGTGTGTGATTTTGTGACTACATTTGCCCCCACTTTATGTTGGTAAGCGGAAATATTGGTAACATAAAGTAGATAGAGATGCGTACTTGAGAGAAATCTAGAGAAGCCCATGTTATAGTAGAAAAATAAGATGTGGTAGAATAAGCATGCCGAAAGAACCATAAAGTGTGTCGAACTATGGATCACCTGGATTGATCCATGCGACGTAATGAAAAAGCGTACTAGTATGATGAATTGCACTAAATGAGAGTGATGATTACAATGTATTATTACTTGAATTTTTATAGTGACGATGAAATGGACTAGGGAGTGATCATTTTCTGACCAAAATGCATGTATACAAATGAACAACTAGAGGATTTAGGTATCTTACTACCAAAGGAAGAGTGTAGGGAGAAAAGTGATTTATTCTCCAATATCTAACTACATCCTCATGATCTAGCTGCTATAGTAAAGCGATCAAATATTTGTGGTTTTTGGATCCAAATAATTTCAATCAAACAGTTGACCCATATAGGAGTGGTATAAGAAAGGCACTCTTTCCCCCACTCCATAGGTGTCACCACAATGTATTAGCTTCCAAGTTAGGTCATCTAGAAGTGAACACAAAATATATAATGGCTTCTAAGTTAGCTCATATGGAAGAAAAAGTAAAATGTATAATATCTTCCCAAGTTAAGTCATCTTGGAAAGCAATGGATGTAATCTCCCAAGTTAGGTCATCTAGAGGTTGTACGTAATACCCAAGTTAGGTTATTTGGGAGGCCAATTATATTGAATTTATATTGATTGAATGATATGATTCTAACTGTTAGAAATTTGAATGTGTTGATTGATTAATTAATTGATTGATTTGATTTATTACTCGTAGAGAGATTTTATGCTAGTTGCAAACCTAGTTAATTCATTAGGGGAATCAATAGAAATTGTTGAATGATCGCATGGAAGATATTTTAACACTTTGGCCCCAGGTTTAGGTTATTAAGGGGAAGTGATGAATTTTTGCATTTAGAAATTTTATGTTTTTTCCTCCAAGTTAGGTTATTAGAGGGAATCGAAGTGAAATGTCACATAGTGTGTTAGTAAATGTTTGGAATTTTCAAATCGGTAGTTTTTTTTAATAGCATGGTGATATAAGGGGAATTATAGGATGACCCCAATGATATGCCCCTGTTTCGGTGAAAGGGGATGTGATGATAAGAACAAACACCGAGATGAAAGTAAGCACAAAAGAAAGAGAAAGTGACATACATCAAAAATTCATGTATGAATTAGATGGAAGACAAACTCAAGGAGAGTTAATGCACGTGTCGTATGTATGTGACTTTGTTAGGAAGAATTCTAAAAATAATGCCACAAACAAGGTGTAAATCAGAGTAGAAACACTCAAGATATGACAAAAATCATGTAATGTGTATTAGTTGTGATAATAAATACAAAATAATGACTATAATAAAGTGGGTAATGAAAAGGTAACTATAAATAGTAAGGTGAAAAAGTGTTTATTCACCTCATTTTTGTTTGCGTGATTGTGGAATTTAGGATGAAGCATGTGAAAATGTCTCAAGTGAGAACAAGTGTGTCCTAGTTAGTTTGAGAGGGTGGCGGTCGTCAGAAGGCACACACAACTGCATGGAGTTGGGAAGTCTATTATTTTTCAAAAAATGTATAGTGTAGTAGTCATTTTTATTGAATTTTTGAAAATTTGATAATTTTAATTTTCTTGATGTTTTGGACCTAGATAATAGTGGTGAGGGTGCTAGTGACCCTCGAGGTAGGAGTGCCTAGATCTTGGCGCTAGTTTCCTACTGGGTGCCCTAGTCCTGCATCTGGGTGCCCTAGTCCAGAATATGTGCATTTGGTCTAGAATGATGAAAAATTAGATTTGTAATGTATATGAATGTGATAAGTGAGTGTGTTTGTACTTGTAATGTGTGCTAATGTTTCTTTTGTTGTTGTTTTGTGTTGTGACGAGGGATATTTATTCAAGGGAGTTTCGTAGTGGACGTCATTTTAGTACATTGCTTAGATTGGGCCTATCAGATGATGATTGGGATGTTATGGACCATGTCAGCCTGTGGCACATAACATGGATGGGGCATGTTCCTCATAATATGTTGATGTTGACTACACTATGTGATAGATGGTGTGTAGATACATGTACATTTTGGTTTCCTACAGGGGAGATGATTGTTACGTTGGAGGATGTGTATCGTATATTGCGGTTGTCGGTTGTCAAAGAGAGAGTACATGTTATGCCAATAGAGGATATGGAGAGGAAGATGCAAGTTGTTATATGATATTTTGTGGGGACTCGAGTACCTTCTAATTCCCATATCACTTTGGATGCTATTCCAAGGACTGGGGTTCCGCGTTTACAGAATTTATTTACATTGGTCTTTGCTTCATAGATTGTAGTTGGTAGAGGATGAGTAGGAATCTTGTATAAGATTCACGACATATGTCGGCGTATAGAGGAAGAGAGCACTAGATATGCATGGGCGCGGTGTGTGTTGGCCCACTTATACCGAGATCTATACCAATTTACTCATGATGAGCACAAAGAAGGGATAAGAGCTACTATGTTATTACATGTATGGGTGTAGGAGCACATAGCAGTGTTGAGGCCATTTGGAGGTCCGCAAGGGGAGTGGGCTAGGCCAGAGATATATACAAGGATATAGATTAACATTTGTGGTTGTATGATGGACACAGATACCTACACAGTCACCGATAAATAGGATGGGGTCCGAGACAACCACATGGAGGCCATATCGCGACTATGGAGGATGGCCTAAGGATGTCATAGAATTGAGGTGTATTTAGAGGATTTTGTGGTTAGAGGATTGATTTCCATGTGTGGTAGATATTTTCTAGGTAAAGAGAGTATCATGATGGTTAGACATGGCTCAGGATGTGTCCCGAGAGTAATATATATGGCTAAGAGCTATTAGAGCACTTAGGAGGGCCAGAGCTAGACCAAGGCCTACGAGAGAGTAGCCTGGAACCCTCTGGTCCATATGAGGTAGATGCGGTGATAGAGTCAAGTAAATGTAAATGATGTGGGTTATACAGAGGAGTACCACGCATGGTGAGAAACACATCAATGGGTATTATTTTTCCTATTATTTGTAGGTCCAACGAGTTTACCGCATTGAGGAGAAGGAGGAGAGGGGGAAGCCCATGCCCCCGACAATGTATAAGTAACTATAGCTAAGCGTGAGTACCTATATATAGCTATGTCATTTATTTTTCTATTGGCTTATGTTTTAGTAATGGTTGTCTAATGCATTGTGTTATTTATGTTGTAGGTGACATGTATTGGTCCCTAATAGTCAACACATACATCCAAACATTAACGCGGAATGTGTCGACTGATGTATTCGATAGAGGGATACTTGAGCGGGTGGATGAGATCATGGGTGAGCATGCTCATTTATTTGAGCAAGTGGTCATGGCAAGAACGACATGTACTTGTATTGCTAGCTGAGAGGGATGACGCATGTGAGGAGACTTACCGATCCAGAGAGGTGTTGGGTGGTGGTCCTTTAGCATAGAATGTGTTCGCACGATACATGGATTTGCAGTGTCAATTTTCAAAGTAATATACAGAGAACACCTTATTACATAGGAAAGTGGAGAGGTATTGAGGCCACAAACAATGATGCAAAGTTAGTGGTGAGGCATCTAGTTCTAGGGATCTCGTAGTACCCAAGAGTGATAGTGATGATGAGGTGTGATTAGTATTATTGTATATGATGTAGGGGAGTTTCCCCTAGTGATGATTGTATTTGCTATATATGTATGGACACATGTGATTTATATATGATGAGATTATTTTGTGATGTATCGATGTTGTAATGTGATTGGTGTTGTATGTTTTAGGGACGATTATTGTCGTAATGGATGTTATATGTTTATATATTGTTAATTTTTATTAAATAGAATTTGTAATGTGTAGTTAGTATGATGATGATTGTAAAATGAATGTAAAAAGAGATTATGTATGATTAGTGGACTAACATGTTGTGATGAATGTGTGTTGTAATAATGTAATGTAATCATAATATGTTTGTGTGATGAATAGGGGGAAGATTAACGATGCACCCCAACATATACATGATTAGGTTCGTTTATTTAATACCCTCGAGTCAAGAATGAACCAAAAAAGAAAGAGTGTGTCGTTGAGAAATGGTTAGATGTGCTAGATGAATGACAAAGCACATGATGAAAGGTTCTTAAATAAAACCCCTCAATAGTCATGTAATAACCGTAAGACCACAAGTGTGTCATCGGGGAGTAAGGTGATAGTAATCACCCACTAAAGACCAAGGCGGCATGAAGTGGTGAAATCATGTGGAATGGAAGCACTATGTGAATATGTGTCAAACTAAATCTCATATGGGGTTTTGATGGTATGTGTGAAGGCAAGTGTGATGTTGGTGTCACCCATATTCCATCCCGAGATCGCGACTACCCTATCCGATTTTTTTTGTACTTTTAAAATAATGGGTCGTTTTGTGTTTTTATTGCCTAAAAGTTCTTGTATTGCGTCAAGATATTCTCAAAGAGCCATATTAGCCTTTTTCGCCAAATACCCAGATGCCCAAAATTGTTATATTCTGTCATCGGGATTTGTCTACGGAAATTTGTATTTAATTATTTTGAGCCCTGTATGAGGCTATTTGTGCTCCGTTTTAAATCTTATGATCAAAAATGTCATTACTCTTATGTACCAAAAGGATTTTAACAAGGAATAAGTTTTGGGCTTTATTTATGACTTTTGGCAATTTTTTATGTTTTTGTGTTGTCCTATTTCATTTTCTGTGAAATTTCTCTAGAATAATTCCTTTGTCGGGTAAGCCCGATTTTTGGCCTAGAGCAGCTAGAGAACATATACGCACGTTATGCCTAGAGGAAGTCACCATCGGAGGTCTGGATCACTGGGAAAAAGTGAAGTCGAGCACGGAAAAGCCCATGCGGGGTTGGGCGCATTTTTGGAAAACAAAGGATTTAAGCTGCAGTGGGAAAAATAGAAGTAGTAGGCAGGTGGGATTTTATTTCCTGCCTTGCAGGGTACTTTTTCCCGTGATAGAAACTTCACTTAAGCTGCAGTGGGAAAATTAGAGGCAGCAGCTAGGCGGGAATTTATTACCTACCTTGCAGGGTAAAAATTCTCATGGTGAAATAAAAGAAAAGTGACTTAAGTGAAATCACGGGATTTTATTGTCTGGCTTGTAGGGTAAATAATCCCATTGTCAAAGTCAAATCACTTAAGTGGATCATGGGATTTTGGGGCTGCCTTGTAGGGTAAAGAATCCCATTATGAAAAATTCTTAAAAATAGAATTATATGTGCAAAAAAGTGCGACCCACCTTGGGTGAATAATAATGCATTAAATAAATATTTGTTAATATTTATTCACCCAATTTTGGCACCCAGGCTTGTGGAAAAGTCAACAAAGGGAAGTGGACATAAGGAATTTAAAAATAGAATTCCAAAATTAAATAAATTTAATTTATTTAATGCAGCCCCTTTTGAGAAGGAATTAATACTTTTTAAAGTATTAAATGATTATATTAATTCCTATTTTTAGTGGCTATGGTCAAAGCACACTGTGAAGCTTAAGTGAAGTGAAGTGTGGATGATTAAATTGAATTAATTTAATTGATTGGATGGTTGTCCTTAAACATGCTATATTTAAAAGAGAAGAGCTTGCTTTTTAATTAATTAATCGCCTTTAATTTTTAGGGCAATTATTAATTATAGAATTGTGAGGGTTATATAAGCATGGGCAGCCATATGGGTGAATTATTTAATTCACAGGTAAAGAATTGCAGCCAAGAGGAAAAGTGCGCCCCATTTGAAGAAGGATTTTGCTCATGCAAGGTGGAAACAAGGCAATCAAGAAGGATTTTGCTGTAAGGTGGAAACAAGGCAGTTGAAGAAGGATTTTTCTCAGGCAAGGTGGAAACAAGCCATTTGAAGAAGGATTTTGCTTAGGCAAGGTGGCAACAAGGCTAAAAGCTTCCAAATTTGGCACATGCTTTGAAGGAGGTTGATCTTTGTCTGCATAATTGTTTGCATAAGTGTTACAGGTGCTAAGGAATTCATTACAGGTGTTTTTCAAAAGAAAAGGAACTTATATCAATGTCCAATACATTGAATATTTCCTCCGAATCTGAAGGATTATCCAGATCTACACTAGTTTTGAAGAAATCCGGCCAAGTAAGAAGAAAAAGAATTATTCAGACAAAGATAGACAAAGCCATGGCGAAGAGAGATGAAAAAGAAAGTACAACGGAGTCATGCATCACTTCCAAACTTGTAGACATAGGAGACACAGATCTAGGCTCGGAACCTCTTGCTTAATTGATAGGCAGATCCGGAGTAGGAAAAACTTCACTCATGTGTGCAAATTAAAAGCAGTGGAATTATTCGAGCTGCAAATCTTCCATCCACAGCCCAATTGCCAAAGTTTGTTATGCAGGTGAAAATCCATATCCAGATCCAGATGTAGATGCAGATGCAAATCCATATGTAGATCCAAATCCAGATCTCATAGTTGCAAAATCTTCCAGCACAAAGGCTTCATCCTCTTGTTTCGAATGCAACCCGTGAAGAAGTCAATGCGTGGAAAATTCCTTCCAAGATCTTGTGTAAATGCTCCCATCTTCTAGTTGAAGCCTTCATTGAATTTTCATTCATCCGGAGTGCTTTCCAGAATTTTTAATTGCTCATATGCAATTAAAAATAAGGATGATGAGTTATCTACAACAAACATTGCATTGATGCATGTGCTGGAGAATAATTGCAAAAGCTTCAAGGATAAAAGAGAAGACAAGGTGAAGGAAAAATCTAGCTGTTTCCAATTCCAGCTTGTTTCCAGATCCAGTTTGAATCAGCTGCATGCAGACATGAAAAAGGAAAAGACTGGAGCTTTCCTCTTCCTTCTTCTTTTCTCCAACAAAGTAATTGAGTGATCAATTAAATTATACAACTTAAAGTGATTGGTTTAAAAACCATTACTTGAAGAAGTCAACTACTTGGAGATAGGTGGCATGTGCAAAATAGAAGGTTCTATTTTCAGTTGCAAATCATACATGTCATGCAAAGAGGAATTCTAGGAGGAAGATTGTCATTTGTTCCTTTTCGACTTACACATGTGCCAGATCAACTAAAGCTTCCAACTTGTAATTGCCCCTCTACATTCTATAAGTAGAGGAAGAACCTTCGGGTTAATGATCAGAATTTGTAAGTAGCAATCTTGTGTTCTAGACTTTGTGCTTTGAACCCCGAGAGCAACCTGGAGCAAAGGAATACAAAGGAGTAGGTTTCCGGAGAACTTTGTGTCACGATGTACTGTGTTTCTTGCTTTTAATCTTAGATCTCTTAATAGACTTTGTGTTATTTTAGATCTGGATCTAGAGTTGCCTTTGTTTTATAATTCTATGTGTTCATATCTATTAATTTTCTTCTATGTGCATGCAATTAGCTCGCTATCTACTAATTAGGATGCACATCTTCCCATTTCTTCTCTCGTATTTCCTTTACTTCCTTCTTCTATAAATTACTTCCTTTATTGAACAAACCGCTACTTGCTTACTTGCTGAGTAACTTGTTAGTTATGGTTCATGAACTAAGTGGTTACACTAAAACCCCGATAGATAATAACACATTTTTATTGACAAATCGACACGGAGCCTCACCGGTTAAATGAGGGAGATTTATCTCATGACTACCTAGGTTTTTGCTATGCAGAAAATCTAGCCAACATATGTGAAGGAGAAACATGATGTGGTGGATAACATGAATGTAATAGATGTAATGGATGAAGTGAATGTGATGGATCGATGATGCAACGGTGTATGGATGTGGTGGAGAGTGTCTATGAGTAAAAAGCTGTGGTGGGGGTTGCACGATGGCCTAAACACCGAGGGGAGGAGATGACTCAACCAAAGTATAAAATATATGATGAGGTAGAGGAGAGATGGATCGCCCACATGGGTGATAGCCAAAGGAGATGATGAGTTGATCCTCTAACTTTTGTAATCTATCATGAAGGGAAAGATAATCATTGTCTCTATGACCATTTATGCAATGATAATTACAATAAGGTTGCTCACGCAAATGTTGTAGCCTATGTTCTAGATGATGGTGGTTGGATGGTAAGTTAATTAGACAATTTTCAAGTAAGGTAAATAGCAGATCATGAGGTCTATCATGATGGGAGAAAAGCAATGGTGTATGCGAAATAGATGGAGTAGAAGGAGAAGTGGCATGTTGCAGAGGAGGAGAAGTATTTTATTATTGTGGAGTAAGTTGAATGTGTTCTCCTCTCTTATGAGGAAAAGGTGGAGACTATGTAGAATGCTCAACTAGTTTAGACGGAGGAGGAATGTATGATATAACAGAGTTAGATGTAGTTGGAGGATCAATAATGATTGTGGAAATAAGATCTTTCTCTATATATAGGACTTTGTAGCATAGAAGAAAATATGACTCACATGTATTATACTATAATATTTTTTTGATTACAGGAATCCAGACACAACAAAAAATGAATTCCTTCTCTAGGTCTATAGGTTGGTATACTAACCGATGCATACACACATTAAATCGTAAGATGTAATCCTTAATAGGTTATGATGAGCCTTGATGTAAAGTAGTTATGCAATCGTAAGTAACCTTAGGGCCATTGTTGATGATAAACTCGATGGAGGAAAACATCATCCATGTCATAGAAAGTACTAATAGACCCAAAGGGAAGATGAGTGTACTAGTGCAAAGCCTCATCTGTAAAGATCAGTATTGAAAGGCCTTAAGTAATATCTGCTCATTGTAATAAGAGGTAATATTAATGCGGTAATGTAAAATATGAGCATGAGGATCACTAGTACCATTAAAGGAAGGGAATTTAGGCATGAAAAAGTCCTTAGGAAATGCATAATTATGTATCTTCTTATCGATATTAGCATAGTAAGCCCTAATTTTCAGAGTAAGATATTGAACTTGAGATTACAATTGACCCAGTAACATGCATAAGAGAGATGACATCCTATGAAGTAATAGTGGGAGATGGCAATAATGTATTAAGAGGTTGTAATTTTCAATTGGGAGTGATCATATGAATATCTAGAGGTGAAAAGGGAGATTCTAATGCTAAAGGCACACAAGTAGTAGGTTTCAAAGAATATATTATAGGTGATGGAGATGGAGTATACATAGCAGGTGGTAGGAGTAGCATCAACAACATCACGAATAGGTGAAGTGATCGGTGAAGATATATCTATAGGAGAAGACGAACAAATGGGTGTAGCTAATGTAATAAGAGGAGATGAAATGGTAGGAGAATAAGAAGTGATAGATGGATGTGACTCATGTATAGTGCTAGATACAATCTCAGGAGAAGGTAATGATGGAATAGGAGAATCACATTCAGCAATATGAAAATAAGGAGAAATATGACTATCAACCACCTCATCAGTATCAGATAGAGACTAAGAAATGAGAATGTCGCTAAGGATGTTATCAATAGGATCATCGACAAAATATGAAGGAGTATGCGAGCTAGTATGAAATGTAGTATGATAAGAAATATAAGAAGTAGGTGAATCATGAGATGGAACTATTGTAGTATCTTTGAGTAGGAGAAGAATCAAAATCCACATGTGAAGTATGATCAATACTAAGAAAATAATCGATAAGAGAGTCATCCAAAGTTTCCCGAGAGAGATAAGGAGGAACACTAGTATTTGTATAGCATGGTATACAACGAGTGAAGGCTATAGGATCCTCAAAACTGCTAATGCCAATAGGATAATCTTCAAAGAGAGTAGGCTCATATTATTGACTACCTAAGAGTCATTGTTGAGTATGAGCCAACATAGGAATATGAGTACCATAGAGATCCATGATCTCAAAGCAATGGTAGCCTCATCATATATAGGGTTGACACTAAAATGAGACATGATGGGTGAAGAAGATGAACTATTCTTAGCCATTAGGGTTTGAAGTGGATCCTAGGGAAAAATATTCTAAAGTACGGGTTCACCAAAATGATTAACTAAAATATAGAAATAGGAAAGTCTATATATATTTAAGTTAATATAAACTAGTAACAACAATAGAATAGTTGATATAAACTAAAATGTAAACACTAAATGATTTTATTTAATATTTAAATGAAATGAAATAATGGAAATAGGAGTGATAGGGAAATAACCTAAAAATGACTTACCTCATTGTGTGCTGGACTTGACTTGGCTTATGTGCGAGATGGAGCGGGGTAGGATGAAACGACCTAGGAAATTATAAGCAGTGAAGATCCGACTAGACTAGGGCACCAGGAAGAGGATTAGGATGCATGTGGGTACCCGATCCGTAATATGGGTGATTTGGTTCGTAGAAAATCTCAGGATCTAAATATGACAATGTCGCTAGATCTTTGCAATATCTTTATCTCGTATCGCATGGTTGTCACAAAGACCTTCGTTGATGTCATTTTGAACCGTGATGAAGATCTACCTGCAAAACCCCATACAAAGCATCATATCCATAAAAATAAATATTCATATAAAGGGTTCAGACTTACCTTAGTTGTCACAATGGTCAACTTGCAACTAAGTGTTGCACTACATTCCAGACCTAATGTAGTTATGTGTGCTTGTGTGTGCAATTGTGTGCCTAGGGTTCCCTAGCGTGCAATAATGCAAAAATAAGGGGCAATAGCTACATGCAAAATTAAAATGGTGAATGGAATAGAATGAATACAACCCTTCCTATGCAAAGTGTGTGTGATGCAATGATGCTCAAATGCAGTCCCTTTCCTTAGTAGATATCTAGTCCTTGACGGTAGATAGTCCGACTCTAAAATAGTGTGCATGTTGTGTTTATATAGGATCTCTTGCTCAAATTTTTACACTAATGATCCAACATGTCGACTAGTACCTAGGGGATTGAGAGGGAAAATAAAAAAGAGCAACCTCAAACAAATAAATTATGTCTAAGTGTTGTTGGGACCACGACACCTAAAATTAAGGACCGAGGCACCCACGAGCAGCCCAAGACTACCATATGCTCCTTATTCAAAGATTAGAGACAAAAATGACCAAATAACGACACCGATACTCCCTAGGAGATGACCAAAACTACACAAACAACTCGATGATTATGCAAGATAAATGACGACAATGACCAAATAAGCGATGAAAAAATAAGGGATCATCCATTAATGAACACTTTTACATGAGGTTCATATATAAAACAACATACTTGGCAAAAGATAAATGTAATCGTAAGTGTGTGATTTTATGATTACAGTTATTGTATAAAATTTTCATTTATCAATGTCGAAGAATTATAATTTAATAATATAAATAAATTAATACCATAATAATTAACTAGTCTCAAACCAACATTTTACCTTTATTATTATATGTTACATCTATCACATCAACCTATTGGTGAAATAGTTTTTGCAGGGGAAGATTATTGTCTTTAAGCAACAATCACAAGGCTAAGCCCCTATTTCTTGGGTATGGGGAGGCTCTAATTTATTGAATGCAAAATAAACAAAATTTTTGGGTGACCATTAGGCTGGGGATCACATAGGAATATTCTACTAAACATGCGGAAAAGTGCTTGTATAATGTACAAGGAAGGAATTTACTTTAAAGAGAGGTAAAGAGGAGATGGGGAAATAAAGAAATGGGGTTAATGATATGAGTAGACTTACATATTTCACATACATTATCCAAATAAGGTCCACATTCAATAGGAATAAATTAACCGTTTATGTAATATTAAAAGACAAATAAATTAGAGACATGAAGTTATATGAATTCATCAATGAAAGACTCAAAGTTCCTTCTTAGTTCTAGAAGATTATAATGCTTGAAAAGTTACAAAAGAGAGAGTATGGAAGAAAATTGGAAAGGAGATAGAATAATTTAGCTTTATTACTTGAATTAGTAATGAAATCCAACAACTAACAAGAAAAAATTTCCAACCCCTTAGAATGGAGAAGTCTGGTATGGAGGGAAAAAATGTGTCAGGCACTATGTACTCTAATCATTTGTTCAAATAGGGTATTCAAGGAAACAAGTGAGGGACACACCAATACCAACAAACAATCAGATAGAATTAAATGTTAGTAAATAAGGGATAAAATATGTAGAATAATCCCTCACAGAATTGCAACAAGAGAAACTAATATGTAGAAAATATTAGCGTGAGATCTAAAATAAAAGTGTAGAATGAAATAAAACAACACAAAGAGACAATATTTAATGTGGTTCACCCAATTTGGGCTACATCCACCAATAATCACTTGCTCAAATTTTATTACAAGCCATCGCTCTCTCAATAAAATACCTAGATCTATTTGGAGTTATGCTCAAAAAAATCTGAAATTCACACCCAAATTCAATACACATCCGTAATGTTACATTTTTTTAAACCTACCATATGCACAAAACCACATAAGTAGACAACTGATTAAGCAGTTTTACAAAAATGTGGGTATCAAAACCATGGGCCAAAACCGTCCCATAAACCTATGGGTCAAAAATCCCGCCCATATGAGAAAAACACATTTCCGGTATATTGGGCCCATTTTAAGGCCAAAAAATGTTTTCATGGGGGATGCACCCGAACCCCGGCAAGACAACTGTGGAAAGTGTACATTACTCTTAGTGTACATTCTTCAACACTTTCTCACATGAAAATAGGCTCCACAACCTAACAACCTCTCACTTAGAGACTAGTTTTCCTCTCGAGCAAGCTTCTCAACCCTTCACTAGTTTCCGTGAAGACCAACCTGAGTTGAACACAACTTAAGTTTTTCCCTGTGACCACCTTGGTCATGATGTTTGCAGGATTTTGACCTGGGTATGAATCTTCTCTAGCTTCAACTTCTTTTCCTCCGAAGTTTTCCCGATGAAATGGTACCTTAACTATTAATGCTTCATCCTAGAGTGGAAAGCAGAGTTTTTAGCTAGGTGTATAGTACTCTGACTATCATTATGCAACTTTTCTTCCTCCTACTTATGCCCCAACTCCTCAAGAAATTGTTGTAACCAAATCATTTCTTTTCTTTCCTCTGTGGTAGCAACATACTCATCCTCTGTGGTTGACAAATCCACCAACTTCTATAGTCGTTAGATCCAAACTTACTCGCTGTCCCACCTACAGTGTAAACATAACATGTTGTGTTCCTCATGTTGTCTACATCTCCAACCATATCTGAATCTACATAACCACACAAAGTGGTGTCTTATCCATCTGTAGCACAAAAATGTCCCCATGGTCCCTCTCAAATACCAAAGGATCCACTTTATCGCATGTCGCTGATCTCTACCTGGATCACCTATAAATCTACTCACCACTCCCACTATATAGGAAATATCGTGCCCGGTACACACCATGGCATACATCAAACTTCCAACTGTTGATGAGTAAGATACCTTGGACAACTAGTTTCTCTCCTTCTCTGTCTTGGGACACTGGTCCTTTGATAAATTTAAATGGCCTGCCAAAGGAGACCCAACTGCTTTAGCATCCTACATATTAAACCTCTCCAAGACTTTCTTAATGTACTCTTCCAGAGATAAAGTCAACTTATGTTCCTTCCTATCCCAAGATATCCTCATACCAAGGATTTGTTTGGCTACCCTCAAATCCTTTATAACAAAGCATTCACTTAGCCGCTTCTTGAATACTTTTATTTTTGCATGTTTGTACCGCAACCAACATGTCATCCACATACGACAAATGATAATATAACTTCCATCCTAAAATTTCTTTGTATACACACAATGGTCAGAATGACATCTAATATAACCTTGCTCCATCATGAAGCTATCAAATTTCTTATACCATTGACTTGGAGCTTGTTTCAAGCCATACATGCTCTTCTTCAGTTTGCACACCATCTCCTCTTTACCATTGACCTTATAGCCCTCTCGGGTTGTTGCAGTATATAGTTCCTCCTCCAAATTACCATGGAGAAATGCAGTATTTACATCAAGTTGTTCTAAGTTCAAGTCTTTGTTGTAACTATTCCTAGAACAGTTCTAATAGAAGTCATTTTTACCGTAGGAGATAAAATCTCATCAAAATCTATACCTTTTTTTTCGTGCAAACCCGTTAACCACCAACCGAGACTTGTATCTTTTCTTTCCTCCTTCTTCCTCTTTGACTCGAACACCCACTTATTCTATAATGCTCTTTTTCCTTTAGGTAGCTTCAACAAATCCCATGTCCAGCTTCTCCATGTGACCCTAATGCTCCTCATCCATGGCTTTCTCCCACTTCTTCCCGACATCTACCCGTGTTGCTTCATCAAAGATCTATGGGTCTCCACTATCGGTGAGTGATAAATAATAAAGAGAAGGAGAAAAATGTTCAAAGTTATCTTCTTACCCTAGAAGACCTCCTCAATATAGGAGTTTGGGGTTTCGTTGAGGAGGTTCCTGAATTGATTCACGTGTCACTTTCCCATCCGGAAGATCCTCTCTTGTGCATATTCTTTCTTGGATTCTTCTATGTTTTCCTGTAACTATTGCTTATACATGAATTTCTCATTAAATACCACATCCCTAGAGCGAATGATTTTCTTATCCTTAATACTCCAACATTTATATCCAAATTCATCACCACCATAACCAATGAAAGTACATTTTTCTGATTTAGCTTCTAGCTTGGTCCTATCAACCTTGTATATATGGAAAAACACCTCACATCCAAAGACTCTAAGAAATGAATAATAAACTTTCTTACCATACCAAGCCTCCTCGTTATGCCTCCATCCAAGGCACTTGAGGGTCCTTTTTTTTATCAAGTACACAGTTGTGCTCACCGCTTCTACCCAAAAAGAAAGAGGAAGTCATGCATATAACCTCATGCTCCTAGCATGTTCCATTATTATTTTTTTATCCTTTCTAACACCCCCATTCTATCATGGAGTTCCTAGAACCACATTTTGCCCGCAAATTCCATTCTTAGAACAATAATCATCAAATTCATTTCTACAATACTCCCCTCCATTATCTGACCTAAGAAATTTTATCTTAAGACATGTTTCATTCTCTATCAATGCTTTCCATTTAACAAAAGTGTCAAATACATCAAATTTGTTTCTAATACAATAAACCCAAACATTCCTTATTGCATCATCAATAAAAGTAACATAATAACTTGAACCCCCAAGAGATGATACCCGATCCGACCCCCATACATCGAATGCACCAGCCTATTACTCTCTTCTTTGTACGTCCAACCTTGAGAAACCTTACTCGCTTTTGTTTTCCATATATGCAGTCCTCACAAAACTCCAAACCTATTTCTATATATCTAGGCAAATCTTTCTTTATGATCTCCATGCCCTTATGGCTCATATGACCAAGCCTATAGTGCCACAATGTTGTATCTACTTTTGAAGTCACAAGATTACAAACATTAGTGCTATAAGTGGTTAAATACAAGGTTCTAACCTTCTTACCTCTTTCCACCACAAGAGCACCCTTGGTAACCTTCCAAGATTCCACTGTAAATATCACAGTACAACCATCACTTCCTAACTACCCTGCCAATATCAAATTTCATCTTAATGTAGGAACATGTCTGACATCCTTCAATAGCCAAGTATTCCCATTCTACATCTTAACCTAAACAAAACATTTTCCAACTATGTTGCAAGGCTCATCATCACCAAGAAAAACATGCCCAAAATCTCCTTGAACATAATCAACAAAATAATGCCTATGTGGAGTAGCATGGAAAGAAGCCCCGAATCTAAAACCCAAGATTTAGTAATATTGTGCAAAGAAAGAATCAAAGCATCTTGACATACATTACCCATTGCCACATTTTCCTCTTTGTTTTCTTCTTGTTGTTTCTTCTTGTCTCGAAGTTCCCAACAATCCTTCTTTGCATGCCCAAACTTTCCACAGTGCTAGCATACTATCTTGCTTTTGGATTTTGACCTTGCATGATCCTTTGATTTTCCATGGCTTTCTCTATTCTTTTGTCTCCCTCTAGTCTCCATTTTTAAAGCATTCCTGAATTAGAAGATTCCCTGAGATTTTTTTTCTTCACATTTCCTCACTTAGAATCATCCCTACAACATCCTCAAACTTCAACTTTGAATTATTTGGAACCGAGTTGCTTACCACCATTACTAGG
The DNA here is from genome assembly GCA_018340775.1 of Taxus wallichiana var. yunnanensis. Classification (NCBI taxonomy): domain Eukaryota; kingdom Viridiplantae; phylum Streptophyta; class Pinopsida; order Cupressales; family Taxaceae; genus Taxus; species Taxus wallichiana. The sequence continues at coordinate 344,622,501 of CM031240.1, read as the reverse complement.
CTATTCCAACTCTTAGGTAAAGAGCAAAGAACTAATAAATCCCTAACTTCTTCATCAAATTATATTGTAACTGAAGCTAACATATTTACAACCATATTAAAATCATTTAAATGATCTGCTATTGAACCATTCTTAGACATCTTCATATTAAACAACTTTTTCATCAAAAAAATATTATTAGAGGCGAGGGTTTTTCATACAACTTCCCTAATGCATCCATTAGTTATTTTGAATTCTTTTCCTTTGAAACATTAAATAATATCAAAGATGCAAGACACAGTCGGATTGTCCCAAGTGCATTCCTATCTAGCAAATCCCATTCCACATTTTTCATGCTTGAGGGTTTGTTCACCTTCTCAGACAAGGGAATATAAAAATCCTTTTAATAAAGGTAATCTTCCATCTGCATCTTCCAAAGACTAAAATTTTTCACGTTGAATTTATCAACCCTTGAGTTTCCATCATCTACCATAGCTCCCACTCAAGATAAAAATTTCCCTATGATTTAACACTTCAATAAACCAAACAAGGCTCGATACCAATTGTTAGGAAATAAGGGATAAAATATGTAGAATAATCCCTCACGTAATCACAACAAAAAGAGAAACTAATATGCAAAAATATTATAGATCTCAAATAAAAGTGTAGAATAAAATAACACAACATAAATAGATAGTATTTAACGTGGTTCGCCCAATTTGGGCTATGTCCACCAAGAATCACTTGTTCAGATTTTATTACAAGTCACCGCTCTCTCAATACAATACCCAGATCTGTTTAGAGCTATGCTCAAAAAACAATACACAATTCGCACCTGAATTCAAAACACATCTGCAATGTTACATTTTTTTAACCCTACCATATGCACAAAACCACATAAGTAGACAACTACTTAAGCAGTTTTACAAAATCGTGGGTATCAAAACCATGGGCCAAAACCATCCCATAAACCTATGGGTCAAAAATCCTACCCATATGAGAAAAACACATTTCTTGGTATATCAAGCACATTTTAAGGCAAAACGCTTTTTTCTCGGGGCTACGGCCACAAACCTCGCTTGGGCCCCCAAATTTCACCCGAACCTCAAGTGAGAAAACTATGGAAAGTGTACATTAATCTTAGTGTATAGTCTTCAACACTTTCTCACATGAAAACAAGCTCCACAACCTAACATTAAAAAGGGGTACAAGGACTTCTATGATCACATACCCCAAAGGAGCTAACCCTTACACTAGGAGAAGCTAAGGTTTATAAGGCCTTATGTTGAAGAAGAGGAAGGAACCCTATGTAGGTATAGAAACTATGGGGTGATGATAAATAAAGTAAGCATGTAAATTCTATGCTAACCTAAGGAAAACATGTAACATGAATTAAAGAACTAAAATGTAATACACTAATCTAGTATGTCCATAAAATACTAAGCTAACATATAACATGTACTCGAATGTAAGGAACTACTATATAAAAATGAGTTAGAGAAATTATCTATTGGGGAAGTCACTAATGCATCTATCTCCCAAAATACCATACACCAATAGAGAACAATTTTCAGTGGCTCACTAGGATGACCCAAAAGTGCAAGCAAACCAATCCCAAGAAGATGAATCTCCAAACAAAGAGTTAAGATGTAATAATCTAGAAGCTAAGAGAGAAGGTGCAAGTTGGCATAGAAGAGAAAATGTAATGGTGAGTTTTGTTGTGAAATTATGTGATCATATTGATGTGAAAAAATGTGAGTTAGGGTACTTGTATCGATGACATCGCCCATGGGCGAAGTCATCGGAAAGGTTTAGAATTGTCACCAATGAAATCACCCATAAGCGATGGTGTCGCCGAGGGAGGAAAAATAAAAGGGAGAATGAACAAAGAGTCATGAAGAATGAGAATGATGCAAAACTAAAGAAGAGAGTTCATGAGAAAACAAGATATCTAAAGAATGTGAGGAAAATGAGCAAAATAAACTCATAAATGGGACCAAAAGATATTCTCTCTCCTTTATATCATCTCCAACCCAATGGTTACATGAATAATCATACCCCTATCCCAGAACAATCCCCTTAAGGTACCCTTTCTAGAGATAGATGCATTAATGACATATAACCTAAAAAAAGAATTGTTAGTAACATGTACGAAAATAGAAAGCATAAAATTTTGGTGTATTCATATGCCCAATCATTGATTAGTGCATGTCGCAATAGAGAAACATTGGGTAATTAGCAGAAAGAACGATACATAACATCAAAACTCAAAGTATGTGTTGAAAATAAATAAGGGACTAGCTAAAATGAAATATACCCACTAATGTGTACTTGATAGTGTCGATCAACTCGCTAAGTATGGGTGCAATCCATGCTGCTAGAACCCTAAAGAAGAAAAAATGAAAGGAAACACTAGATGATCATCAATAAAATAAGACATAAATCACCTAGCTAGGGGCCCATGGGATGGATGTTGTGTCATAGGAATTTTGAGATATATTATCAAAAAGGTGTGACTTTCACTAAGGAGCAAAAGGAGGCATGTAATATGTCAAAAAGAATAGGAGAAGATCATGATCCCAATGCAATAAATGATATATTATGTAGATATTGCAAAATAAAATTATAGATATTTAAAGATCGATGACCGTCGCGCAGTTGAAATTGAATAGAAAAATTGAAGTTTATATAGGATTTGTGAGGTTATTGATTATTACTATTTCTCGGAATTAAGAGAACCGAGCTCAAATTCCAAATTTTGAGATTGAAAAGACCAAATGGCATGTGTATGAGAGGAGGTGAGGATAGATGAGGAGATGTGCATGGAGCACAACCATAGGTAGGTTGATGTATTTAATTTTTCTAGGTAGATTATTAGAAATTTGATTTTTTGGGAAATGTGAAGGCAATAAGATGCCATTTTTAGTAAAACTTACATCATCGGGAAGAGTAGGAAAAAATGTAATTAGGTTTAGGAAGGATTTTATTTTAGCTTTCTCGTTTTGTATATTATTTCTTTTTAATTTTTAAAATTCATGTCAGTACAAATTAAGACGCCATGGTGCCCCTGAAACAACAAGACCGATGATGGTGTCGGGATATTTTAGAAAATTTTGTTAGCCCAAATGATGGCATATGTCGAGGACTCAAGGCATATGAAACATTATCTAGCATGTAGATTATTACATTATTAAATTATTAAATTTTAAATTTAATTTTTAATGAATCTAATGCCCGAATTTTACGCATTTGTGATTACAAGAAGATCGGAGGATATACCTATTGAGAGTGGTGGATATGTCATGGTTGAATGACATGATTGCAACATTAATGATGCAAAGGCAAAGACAACTACATAGATATGGATTTGGAGGAATCATGTAGATGACCATGATACCAATGAATCTAAATTTACCGCAGATATTTTTAGTAGCATGGGAGCCTAGGGACAACACCTTTTGGTGGTGAGAAAGCGAGATAGTGGAGATGACCATGACACTTCAGGATATGCATAGGATATTGGTATTGTCGATAGAGGGATCTCACATGTATCACGATCTCACAATGGACATAGTAGAGAGGATATCCCCTCGTCGTTGCCACATGAAATGCTTCATATCATGAGGAAATGTTTAACATAAGACACAACGTAGTTCAAACTACAAATATTTCGCTATTTCAAAGGTGGTGATGGGCATTACCGTGGCATACATACTATGCCACAAGGCAGATGTGACCATTCTATTATTGTTGGTGGTAGTGTATAGGGATTTCATTGAGTAGGACGTGTTATTTATGGGTGCAGCTAGTGCACAATATTTAGAGGGTCCAAAGAGGGGAACAAAGAGTCATAGGACTCGTGATATTATTGATGGCCTAAATATATGATAGGGTCCCCATGTATATCCCCACATGGACGCCCTAGTCATAGTGATTAACTAAAAATAAGATATTAGGGATAGTTAATCTAATCTAGAACGACATGTAAATATAATAAATAAATGCAAAGAATGACTATAGAAAATGACCCAAGAAACTAATCTAATAAAATTATAAACCCTAATGTGCGAGAAGAACAAGAAATAGACTTAACCGATTTGCAGGAAGATCTGGACTATGTCACATAGTGAAAAAGATAATCTAGAAGTAGGAACGACTATGCAGAGGTCCCGAAAAGGATGGATCAAGACTATCTAGCTAGACTAGAGTGCCTGGAGAGGGACTGGGGTGTATGCGGGTGCTCTCGGTCTTTAGAATGGGTGCACCTTTGCTCTGTTAAAAAGATCTAAAATTGAGTTTTACATGTCCGATAGGTGGTCCAAACCCTTGTTGTGTGTCCCGTAAGATTTTCTTCCCTACGCCAGTTGTTGCGGATAATCCAAGATGATGGAAAGACCTACAAAATACTAAAAGAAGTATCAAAAACCCTAAAAAGGGAAAAATACAAATGAATGGATTGGTGACCTCGTGCCTGCCACAACAGTGGGCTTACCAAGTGAGCATTGCATTAAATTTTGGACCCAAATGTAGTTTTGGTGAGTTTTTGAATAATGTGTCCTAGGTACTCTTGTTTCAGTTGCACTTTGTGAAGTAGCGAGAAATAACTAAATGTAGAAAATGTAATAGAATGTGTACATGGAATAGAATAGAATCCCTCCCTCTATGAAGTGTGATGTATATGAACCAACCTTTTCCTTGTGATGGAGCTAGTGGATGCAAATGATCTCCAAATGGAAGCAAATCTAGATGGATGATAATAGTGTGTAGTGCTTGGTCCTTCATTATGGTCTCATAACTTTATATTTAGAGGGATCACTTAATATAATTTTGTAATTAACCCCAAAATGGATGACCACCAAAAAGATAAGAAGCAAAACTATCGAAAGATCCAAAAAGTGGTAGGAAATCTTAAGAAGGATCGAGGCGCCCATGAGCGCCCTAGTCAAGGCTAAAATAATGCAAAGTGATGGAAGCCGATGGGCATGTGGGTATAAGAGGTCTAAAATGAAAAAATAAAATAAAACCAGATGGCCAAAATATGGGGGTTAGTTAGTACTTTCTTCACTTGAGAACCTTCTAAATAGTAGTATGAGACCGAGATTAAATAATATCTAAAGTGTATGATTTTTCGACTACATTTTCCCCCATTTTATGTTAGTGATCGGAAAGTTCGGTAACATAAAGTAGATAGAGATGTGTACCTGATTTCCATGAATATTGTATTAGAAAATGTGTTGATGGACTAGACAAAGCGTGGTATGACAAAAAGGAGTGTGGAAACTAAATATGAAAATGTACAAAAAGGTGATGAGAGTGAACCTAGGGTGAAAATGCATGTGTAATTGTTGATGTATATTATGTACATGCATGATTTGTATAGTGTGTGTTATCACGAAGTGTTATTGTTGACATCGTTGTTGTTTGTTGTTGTTTTCGCCCCATTTGACTTCTTGTTTCTCATACGAGCGGACCTACAGGATAAAATGATCAATTATTCAAATATATATGTATGTATGTGTAAAAACTCAATGTAAAATATGCAAATGAAAAAGTGTAAATGGAACATGTGTACCTAATCCATGTTGAGAAAGAGAGTGTAAAATGATATCTGTATTGCTGTGGTTTTTGGGTGATCCGATGCCATAGGTCAAAGAAGTGTAGGGAGGAATTTCATTGTATCCTCCAAGATTTAACTACTTTCCTGAATGTGTGTGGAGAGATCTTTGTACGTCTTTTTTTTTGGGAGATTCGACGCCACCGACCAAAGAAGTATAGGGAGGAATTTTTCTATATCCTCCAACCTTTAACTACTTATCGAATGTTAAGAACACCATGTCCTATAAAATCTGATCATGTACGACAGGTTCGTAGACTGGTCTGAACCCACTCGTTGTATGTAACCCACAATGCCAAGGGTGAAAAGTGCACTGAATTGAACCGGTGTAAATGCATTGTGTTAGTATGTAAAACCCCAAATGATGCCCCCTCTTTGGGGGCACATGTGACATCATTGATAGGAGAATGTGGCCCCAAAAGAGGACCAACCGCATGAACTATATCCCGAAAATTTCCTAGTAGAAGCCAAGGCGCACACACATAAGCATGCATATAGAACATAATGTATAAGCTATACAAATAGTGTCAAAGCTACCAAACAATGTGATAAATACACAAGAGTACAAGTAAGCCACACAAAGTGGGTTGCAAACATGGGACATCAATCATAATGTCACAAGACATGTAAGTAAATCATGGTCGCAAATATAAAACAAGTGTGCACACCAAACATAGGGCAAGGCCCATAAAAAAACAATAACAAACAATAACGAGAAAATGTAACAAACAAGTATGGAAGAAAATATCCTTGCATCAAAATTGTTGCACATGTATCACTCGTTAACATGCTATAAAGATAACCAATATGTCAAAAGCATGTATAACCAAGTAATGTAAAGTTGTAAGTACCAAATGAAAAAATAATACATGTGAGAGATGAATGTGGATGTCCCCAAAGAACCAATGTAGGAAGGGTGGAAGGTGAGCATCCATGTTACATGTAAGAAACTTGTATCTCGTGATCAAAACTAGAAAAATGTGTGAAAATGCATGTGTGGATGATATAGATAAATGACATACATGTAATCTAGCTAGCATGTGTGATAAATTGAACATGAACAAGCAAAAGTAAGCAAGAGTAAAAACAACCATAATATGCAATATGTTGTGGATGGATGGAATGCAATGCAAAAATGGAATGATAGAAGCCGCATACCCCCTAAGTGAATGGAAATGTATGATGTAAGGTTCATTTTTTCCCCCTCGATAGTAAAAAAATGAACCGTAAATGAGAGTTCATCATTGGGAAATGGCTAAATAGTGTGTGTTGTGTCTAGCGCATTGTGAGGAGTATTCATGCGTAGTGATGATGATATGCGAAATACAAAAGAGATGTGCGTGAACCTCATATCCTAAGTTTATTTCATGAAAAAATGAATGTATGAGTGATGATTTATCCCTAAAGTGTATATCACTACAAGATAAATAGTACAGAGTGGTGATGTAGCCTAAAGTGTATACCACTACAAGATGAATAGTAGGGAGTGGTGATGTAACCTAAAGCGTATACCACTACAAGAAAGTATGTGATGATTTATCCTATAACATGTGTCACTAATCTAGAAAATTTTCATGTTGAAAGGTGGAATGATAAACGGGTGATGAATGTAAGGTCCATTTGATTTGTAAACCCTTGGCAGTCAAGTATGGACCAAGGAACTAAAGTGCGTAATAGGGTAGTGATTGCAGCATATAAAATAGTATATAATATGTGTGATAATAGATGACCATATGATGAGTAGAAGGTGTAAATACACTATGTGTAGAGTGAAAATTTAATATGTGTAGAATGTGTAAAATGTAATGTATAGAGTGGCATGTAATGTAAGTAAAATGACTAGTAATTTAGTATGTAGGATGAGTAGTGTATGATGTTAGACGCATAGACAATGATGTATGGTGTATGGTGTATGGTGTATGGTGTATGGTGCACAATAGGTGAATAGATGCGATGTGTAAAACCTAGTGTGCAGTGTGTGGGGTTCATGTGTAGTAAGTTCTCAACAATCAAGTGTGAACCAAAGCACAAGAGTGTGTCATCGGGTAATGATGACACTAACATGTGGGATGAGTATGCCTATGTGAGAATATTGATGTATGAGAATGTAAAAATTATAAATTCAAATATGAGTGTGAGGTGGGGTGTATTAGATGTGATGCCCCAAGTGTACATGAATGGGATAACCAATAACCGTAAAGGAAGAAGGTTCTCCATCCGATGCATATGATGGTGAAAATGGATTACTATACTCAAAAAGTTGTGGTATAGTAGACAATTTTTGTGTCGACGAGTGAATTCTATGAGCATGTGAGAGATGAATGTATAAAGAATGTATTAGCATCACAAAATGCGTCTGTGATGGAGATATATGTGATGATGAATGTGAAGGTGATGAAGAACTATGTGGAATAAACCGAGGTTGTGACCAATGCTGAGATGTAATAATTGTCCTAGGAATGGGCATATACCTATGTGTAGGACTAGTGGAATGATGTGGTCATGTACACAATGCTCGAGTAGGTGAGTTAGGATTAGGCTATGCTTTGAGAAACATAGAATGTGGTGTGCTAGATGAAGTAGGTGGTGTACTAACTATTGTGAAAGGAGATGTTGACCATGGAGTAGATGGAGGGACACCATTAATAGAAATGACCTAGTTTCGTGAATAAATTTAAGTCGCAAATTATTCATATAAATGATAGATTGAGAGTGACGAATCCAATTAAGACCAAAAAGCATATCACATATGTTGAATGTATTTCCAATGAGGAAAGGCACAAGTAGAGTAAGAGGACCAACCATAACATGTAGCTTAACGATGCCAAAGGGTTTGTTGAAATGGTACTCAATTGCGATGGAGGATAGCCAATAGCCTTGAGAAGTGAAATAGAGCATGCACTAATGGGCCATGATGGGTCAACCTTAGTGTTGTTAATGGAGGTTGAACCAATAGATGCATTGATATGTAAATGATTAGATGTAAATTTTTCATGATAATCAACATTGGAGAAAGAAATAATCGGTGGTGAAGTGTTAGTGTTAGCATATAAGAAATCTAGATTATCAAATGCAATAGGAGACATTACATGTGAGACATAATTAGTTGATGAATCGGTCGTTTTGCGTTATGTTTGGTAATGGGTTATTAAAGATCTTAAGTTTATGATTTTCATTGATAGGTGTAGATGTGGAGGATTTCGAAAGCTCAATTTGGCCATTTTCAAGTAAATCATGATTGAGATTTCGTAGTGTGTCCGATGCATTGGTGATAATAACAATAAGAGTGTTCATCAAAATTATGTCCTTTTGGCCGAGAGGGATCTATTTAAAGAGGGGATGATAATGTAATAATATTACTATTGATTAGTTGTGGTAGCATAACACCCAAAGGTATACTAATTTTAGTAAAATAATGTTTGTATGGTTGCAATTGAAGCTCCTTATGAGTATATGTGGCGTTTATGGTAGTATTTCCATCTGTGGGTTTAGTTGTAGCATGCTTAAATGGTGGTTTACCCTGAAAATGTGTGGATGATGATGTTTTCTCTTCATACTTAAGTTTTCCTATTGCGAGGATTTTAGTCTCACGAAGCTTAAGATTTTGAAATTTTTATCAAACTAAGGAGAGGTATCAAATTGAACACTCTCTTGAAAGGCGGCAAGATAATTTGAATGAATGAGTCTTGAAGCTTGGAATTCATAAGTACATTAGACATCCTAGTTAAATTATTTTTGTATTGTAATACATAATCGATAAATGTTCTCGTAGACCCTTGTTTGAGTTGTGAGAGTTGAGCATAGGATATCTTATAGCCAATGTTGATAGAGAAATGCATGAGAAAGGTGTCAAAGAGATGCATGAAAGAGACTACTAAATGTACCGGTAGGTCATAGCACCAATGCATTGCATAGTCTTGCAAACTACAAGGAAAAATATTAGCTGGTAGGCGTGGTAGTTCGTATAGTCAAGGAATGATACATGAAATGCTCAAAGATGCTCTTGTAGGTCATCATGTCCTTCAAAGATAGGTAGCTTAGGAGAAATGAAATTAGGTGGAAATGGATATGTCGATATGGTAGGTGCAAAGGGAGTATACAACAATACTATAGAGTCTAAATATGGTATTGTGGGGGAGGTAACTAGCTGAAGCTAATGAATTTGGGTTTGTAAGTCCTGATATAAAGAGGTCAAATCTAGATAATTCAAAGAAGAGCGTGGTGCAAGTGAGGAGTACCAGGAAAATTTTGGGAGCGGTGGTGGTAGGAATGGGAGAAGAAACATAAGTAGGTGGAGTAAATACTATGGGCATAGAAGAAGCAATTACGAAAGTGGAAGCATCATGAGCTCACTTAGCGACAATCGAGCTTGTAAAACATGAGAGAGATGAGTAGGGTTTTCATGTAACGCTTGAGAAAATTTAGTAATAGCATTAATTTGATCTTGGTCAACATTGATATCTTCATTGTAGGACTTCTCACTATCAATTGCTTCTATCTCATAGAGACGGACGTGATGGGAATAATCTAGAGGCTTATCGATCAAAGATGTAGCTATATGAGCCATTTTCCTAGAAGTATGATGCTTAGATGAAGGGAGTTCATAATATTAGAGAGATCCAAAATGACCGCTATAGGTAATGGTCATAAAAGGAAAGAAAGCCAAAGGAATCCCTAGAAGCGCGAATGATAGAATCGGGTTCACCAAAATGATTAACTAAAAATAAGATATTGGGGATAGTTAATCTAATCTAGAACAACATGTAAATACAATAAATAAACACAATAATGACTATAGAAAATTAATTAAGAAACTAATCTAATAAAAGAACAAGGAAAAGACTTAGTTGATTTGGAGGTAGATCGGACTATGTCGTAGAGTGAATAGGATAAACGGAGGTAGGAGCACCGTGTAGAGATCCCGAAAAGGATGGATCTAGACTATCTAGATGGACTGGAGCACTTGGAGAGGGATTGGGGCACTGCGCGTTCTATAGTCTATAGAATGGGTGCCCTGGTATGTGTAAAAGATCCGTAATCGAGTTTCATAGATCTCGGTAGATGGTACAAAACCCTCATTATGTGTCACATCACATTTTTTTCCCTACGGTAGGTGTCATTGATAATCCAAGATGATCGAAAGACCTAAAAAGACCAAAATAAGTATCAAAAACCCTAAAAAGGGAAAAATACAAATGAATGGGTCGGATTGACCTTGGCTACCACAACAGTGGGCTCACTAACTGAGCATTGCACTACATTTCGAGCCCAAATGTAGTTTTGGTGAGTGTGTTCATAATGTGACCTAGGTTCTCTTGTGCCAATCATACTTTGTGAAGTAGCGAGCAATAACTAAATGTAGAAAATGGAATAGAATGTGTGTATGGAATAGAATAAAATCCCTCCCCTATGAAGTGTGATGTAGATGAACCATCCTTGTCCTTGTGATGGAGTTAATAGATGCAAATGATCTCCATATGGATGCAACTCTAGATGTATGATAGTATTGACTAGTGCTTATTCCTTCATTAGGGTCAAATAACTTTATATTTATAGGGTTCTCTTGATCTAATTTTGTAATTAACCCTGAAATGGCCGACCACCAAAAATTTAAGAAGCTAAAACAACTAGAAAGATCCCAAAAAGTGGCAAAAAATCAAAAATGATCGGAGCGCCCATCGTGGGACCAAGGCACCCACGAGCACCCCAGTACTATCATGGGCACACCATTCGAGGATAAAATAATGCAAAGTGACGAAAGTTGACTGGGCATGTGGGTGTAAGAGGTCGGCAATGATGAAATAAAATAAAACAAGATGGCAAACAGATGGGGGTTGATTAGTACTTTCTTCACTCAAGAACCTTCTAAATAGTAGTATGAGATTAGGATTAAATAATATCTAAAATGCATGATTTTGTGACTACACATAGTAGCGAGATGCCCTGAGAGTACTCTAGTGGGCACATGGACCGACAATGAGATCACTTTCAGATTATTTTCCACTACAATGGGTATATCCAGATGAGGTCATATGGGATCCCTATGTAGGGAATGTGGGTCAGTGGCCTAGTTGGCCATAGGTAAAGGACTTAGAGGTAGTAGAGGAGGTTACGGGTCATTACTTTCACTCGGTATAGACCCATCCGATCGACATGGTACTCGGACACTTCAAAAGGATTTAGATCAACATGTTGTGATACCACCACCACCAAGCCTACATACAACAATATGCTAAAGAGGTTCTAAGTACAAGTGGATATAAAACTAGCATTACAGCCCTAGAGAGAATGTGTCGTAGGAAAACAAGGATGGATGCATAGATGGAGAGGTGGGGTAGCTCAGGACCCACCAGAGATCATTGCGGTTGAGAGCTCATATGAGGGATCTAATGGAGGACCCAATGACCCGAACCCACAAGTCAGCGATATAGGCATAGCTGGTCCTAGCAATAGAGGAGGGGAAGATAAACCGCTAGGGACATGGATGAGAGATTATAGGATGTAGTGTCTACGAGGTAGTTTCTATACGTCATTGGGGATGGAGATGGCCATACATATATTATAAATACCTAGGGTTTGCCATAGAGGAGACATAATTTTAGTGCCCAGGAGATAGGCTGGCACAATATGTTGGATGGAGAGATCGCTAATATGATGAGGTAGAGGCATTATTGGGTGGCTGCAGAGATGGCGAGGACTGTCATCGAGCGAGTCGACAACTAATTATGAATGTGATGATTTAAGTATAGATGATTATATTTGATGACTTATATTGATATTGATGGATGAATTTTTTTGCAGAGAAAATAGTAAAGGAGTGGTACTCGTTGATTATCGGTGCACACCATGAGATCCTGGATCTGATATTAGATGTATAAGATACCTCATTTTTGGTGGACCCACAAAGCATCATCAATTCACAAGTTAGTAGGAGCATTTTAGCTACTAGGAGAGGATATTAGGACACTCTAGAGATTCGGATATGCATAGACAATGGAAAATACGTGCATCATAGATATGATGTTGTGGATCTTATTACAGAACAAGTTGTATTGGTTCGGGAGAAAGAAACACTCCTTTCAAATTCTAGGAGCACTGTAAGTAGTATGACGAGGATAGAGGCAAAGCTGGCAAGAACATAGGGAGAGGCCTCCATAACTTGATCTAGGAAAAGTCTCTAGCTCTCATAGCACAAGAATCCAACACAACACCTTTGACACAAAACATCCCGAGACCACCCTATGGGGGTGAGGATTCTTGATCCATCTAGATGGTGATGTTATATCTTTATGGATTTTGATGTATTTTGTAGATGTATAAAAAAATTGATATATATATATATACACACACACACACATATGTATACACACACACACACACACACACACACACACACACACACACACACACACACACACACACACACACACACATGTATGAATATTTTGTTGATGTTGGTGAATATTGAAATTGATGATGATGATTTTATTCTCACTTTCCTTTATTTTCTCATGCATTTTAGTATTAATACTCATGGTAATTAGGAATAATGATAATGATTTGGAAAGAAATAAAATATGATGAGAGATAAATCCAACCGAGTTCAAAGACCTAGAAACAAGGATGCAAAAGAATGTGGAAATCAAATTAAGTAAATCCGGGTGAATCAGAGACAAAAGAGGTGGAATAAAAACCATGACACTTCAACAGTAGGAAATTTCAGAGAAAAAGAGATTGGTGATAAACCCAAAAGGAGAAAATATAAGATTGGTGTAGATGTGAAAAACCAAAGGGGGTCAAGAGCCTAAGTGAAGGTGAGAGCCTAAGATAAAGAAAGATACGGTCAAGGTATTTTTAAGGGAGATGCTTAACCACAAGGGGTGAATGATTGTAGAGTATCGGTGATGATATCATCTACTTGGCTCAAGATGTGACTACATGCACGAGTCATAACGTCCTCAATAAAATGTTGTGTATTGGATACGTGACGATGGCCCTCTGATAGTGTGGAAAATAGGGTATCATATATGTGGTTCTCTAGCCAAGTAAGGACACCACACCGAATGTCCTCAAGAGTGGGGCGAGGCTCAGGGCGAGGTGGAGGCCCATATGTACATTGTGGTCTAGATGGTCTAGGGGAAGGAGGATGGATCCGAGAGGATTCCAACTGATGCTTGTTTCCACATGAAGAGGACTCAAGAACCAAGTGATTTTTGTGCATGACCTAACATTCTACATCAATATGTGAATAATAATCATGGTGTGAATAATATAATTGGATTAAGGGAGAAGGTCATGTAGCCTTTCGATCTTTATCTCATCTAACCTCAACTTTAATTATTTTCATATGATTTTTATAGGCTCTACAATAAAACAAACCTCATGACATGCGTAGTATGTATCTTACCCGAATATGGAGAATCCATAATGGAAAGGTTCAAGGATGATGTGAATGATCCGATACGAGTTGACATAGATGATGTCAACACGTCTAGTGCTTTGTCACCCATGACATCATTAGCTTCATATTAAAAATCAGATATATGGTACCCTTCATTTAGATGAGGAAGTACGCTGAGTGATATGATATTGTAGTTGAGAGGAGAAGATGAGGCTATCTCGGTTGTATAATTCCTAGGCACGATCTGCTTTAGGAGGATGCTCAATCAAATGTGAAGGGTATTCTTATATAATAATAACATCCACATCATAGGCGAGCACGTTTTGAGGGAGATTTGGTAACATTAAACCACTTTTTCTTGAATTTGAGCATAACTAGAAAAATCGGGATCATCCATAGCGTAATCATCATCATAGTCGGGGTGACAATATCTATCATACAAGAATCAACCGTGGTTTCAAGTTGAACCTTTTTTTTCAGGTGTAGGTTGAGGTGTTCGAGAAATAGCAATGACAATTCACGGATCCTTCTTGTAAGGTCATAAGTGAGGAGGAAGTTATGAGATGAAAATACAGTAGGTTAGAAGTATTAATTCTAATGGTAATCTCATTAGGCTCATCATCATCAAATCCAATAGATTAGGAGGAATGCACCAAACAACTATAGATGACCCACATTAATGCGAAGGGACTCAATGGGATAATTGAAACATTGGTACTCATGGAATGGGATAGGAGATAGGTCTTAAAGGGTTGGGAATTTATACATCCCATTTAGTTAAAGAGTATCATAATTCTAGGGATTCATGTCACTTTGGATTTTATAAATTTCCCTCGGTGTGCAAACTTAACAACATTGATATCCGAAGAGGCAAGTGCACACATGCAATGGGTCCAAGGTTGACCAAGGATAATGTTGTAGGATAAGGGAAAGTTAAAGAAAACAACATTCGTGCACGATCCGGGAGGGATAGTGATAGGAAACCAAATATAACCAACCCATAGGTGACATTTTCCGATGATCATATCCTATAGCCTTAATGAAGTCTAAAGATTCCACATAGGTTCCAAAGCACCCTCATTAATGAGGCCACATTTGACCATGTTTTGACCAATTTTTATAGAGATAAAGAGTAGAGGATCATCTTCCCATAGTAAAATCTTGTCTATAATTATGGTCACTATAAGAAAGTGGATATAAGCTTGAACATTAATGATTTGATCCATACAAATGGATAGTTTCGAAATTGTCAACACATACTCTCTCGAGCCATACATTATAGGAGACTACCCCAAAGTAGAAGGGAAGGGAATATTGATGTTAAACACCATATTCATGAGATTCCCACAATGGTGAGGCAACGTGCGAGATGGGATCTAAAAAGGGGATTGGTCCGAGAATCTAAGAAAGTGCTTTCAAAGGACCCCACTCATCGTGGTTGATCTAGTAGTAGGATGAGAATTTTTGGAATCCTTAGAAATAGGATCAAAAGGAGGAGTGATTAGGATATTTTAGAAATATATATTTTCTTATGCTTGACACCATCTTCCCAACTAAAGCCGTCTGTGGTGGGAGAAACAATTTCAAATGCCCTCGACCCTATAGCATTTTTTTAACAGGGGATGATGACGTCTATGGGAGATGGGATTTTAAATTTAGGTGTCTTATTTTGGAAGACATAAGGGTAAATTACTATGTGATTACTAGGTTGAACCGATTAAGGGTATTTTGGATCTATATATGTAATCACACGCCTTGCATCATGCTTGGCCACTGTGTTTTAAGGTGGATTCTTGGAATCAACCACCTTTGTTGTGGAACTTTCTATCTTTTTAGGACATTCTCCTAAAATATGATTTGTCATAGGATCAGAGAAAAAAAATTTCTTCATTGGCTTGATTAAGGATGTTATGTTGATTCTTATGTCTTTGAGTGTCACGAGATTTGTGACTTCCATCAAACACTCTCGAGACATGAATTAATGATTAAATTGAGTTCCTAAGAAGAAAGTGATGGAAGAGGTGTGGAGGGCATGATAGTTATCATTAGAGTTCCCCCAATTGGCATGCCACCAACAAAATTTATTTTCACCATGTCATCGGGAATGGGTCGAAGAGGGTTTAGGATCCGACTAAACGGTTTAGGCATATGCTCTCTCAACTCATCGGTAGGAAATGGATCATAATGGATAGGTTGAATATTGTTATTGTTATTTTTTTATCAATAGAAAAGACATTTCTATTTGCAGAAGCCATGAGAGGAAGGGTATCTAAGACCCCATCATCTCGTGGCATTCTTGTTCTTTGATTTTTGTAGGATTTGTATCTATTTAGTTTCTTGGTTCTTAGGAGGATCCTTCTCAAAATCCCTCATGAGATAATCTTGTCTTTTAGCTTGTTCAAAAGCTTCATCCAAGGAGGTAGGAGAAAATGACCTAACCTTATACTGAAGGCGAGGTTCTAAGGATCGAAGGAAGAGTTGGAAAATACTATCATTTGACATATTGTGTTCTACTTTAGTAGATAAGTTTTTCCAATGCTTGATGAAAATTTGAGCTGATTCATTCTCATGTTGTTTATAGTTTATGAAAGCATTAATGTTATTTTCAGGTAAGTCATGGTATTGAAACTCATTAACTAGAGTTGTTACTAGAGATTATAACTCTACTATAGATTTGGGTGTAGTGTGTGATACTTGTACAAAGCATCTCTAGTAAAATTATTAGATAAGAGTTTAGTTATGTAGACAAAAATCATGTACTTTGGGTAATTATCTAGTCCCGATTACATAATACTTTTCTTATGATTCCTAACAAAAAATGGTACTAATTAACCCATGTATTTGGCCACCTTTCTTTGCTTTCTATTTTTACTTTCAATGTTACACCCATACTTGCTTAGTCTTCCTTTTCAGTCTTTAGCATTTTTCATCTTGGACATCAGCACCCAAAATAGGTCACTAGTGTCGTGCACCCTCATCTAGTCCTGGGAACCCTTGTCCTCATTTGTACTTTACTCATACTTTTTGGGTTCTTTCTAGCCATTTGAGCATCTTATCTTTTTGGTAGTCCAATTTTTCAGGGTTAATCAAGAAATTCAAGTAAGGGAATCATATAAATATAAAGTTATGTGATCATAATAAGGGACCAAGCACTAAACATCTAATATCTCCACCTAAATTTGCATCCATCAAGACATCTAAGAGCTCTATTGCAACCATCTAGCTCCATCAAAAGGTACACAAGGGATGGTTTTCTACATCACACTTCATAGGAGGGAATTTCATTCTATTCCATACACACATTTATTACATTCTACATCTATCTATTTTCTCACTATCTACGTGTAATCGGCATAAGAGAGACCTATGGCATAATTCCCCACACAAACAAAAACTACATTTGATCTTAGATTTAGTGCATCTCTCGTTGTAATTCCACCATTGTGGCAGCTAAGAGACGATCGACACTTCATTCTACATTTTTCTTTTTAGGATTTGATGTCTATTTGACGTTTTTGCGAGTTCATTCTTCATTATAGGTTTATTATAACCTCGACAATAACTTTGCAAATTCATAATGATAAAAGGCTAGCATCAGCAAAAAACCTACGGCCCACGATAATTTAGGTTTCTAAGATTTTTCATATACCAAGGTTCCCAAAATCAGTACCCAAGCTCCCGTGTGGCACCCCTGTTCCTCTGCAAGCACACCAATCCAACTTATTTGTCCAAATCTTCATTTTTTGATGTTCCAAGTATGACTTTCATTGCTTCGTCTTTCTCTAGTTTATAGTGTTGTACACCTTCGACAACATTGTGAATAGATAAGAAATATTACACTCCTTTACACATTAGGGTTTCATTATTTATTTCTTAGTTTTTTTGGTATATTTTTGTATTTCATTATTACATTTATTTACTACTACTATAACATCATATTAGGCTTGTGTATTTACATTTTATCTTAATCAAATTCTGAGAATAGGAATTGACTTTGATCCATTCTTTGTAAATATTTCCAAAGGCCTTAATGTGTAAAGTAGGATCGGTTGACCCATCATATGAAATAGAAGGGGAAATGCCTCCAATATCCATACTAGCAATGTAAGGTTCTAATGGCTCTTGTTGGACTACCGTCAAGAATTTTATGTGGATGGGAGGTTGGGAAATAAGTGCCCCATTAGGACCACTAGGTAAGGGTGGGGAATCATACCCATAGAGCCCATGTTAGGATGATTAACCATCTGGACCATATTGGTTTGTATTTGAAGGATTTGGGCTGTAGTGGCGGTTTGTTGCTGACTCATTTTTTCTATGATTTGAAGGATGAGATTACTCGGATCAAATTTAGAGGCATTCAAAGATGATCCTATCATGGCAGCCTTCCCATTATTCACCCTATCATCAAGTTTCTTGGAGAAAAATTCAAGAAGGTTCTTATGAATTACTGATTCAATTTCCCCTTTGTATTGATGAAACATATCAAGGAATTTTTGGATTTTAGGTGGGAGGTCAGAGATGTGTTCAATCTAAGTCTCTTCTTCTTCCTCACCCAATACATTTTTGTTACGGGTATTATAATTTTTTCTATTATCTCATACCACATAACAATATGAATAGAAAGGAAATCTTGATATTGGATAGTTAATTTCGAGGATGAATATTTTCTAGAGTTAGAGAGACGCAAGCCAAGATACTCCATGATGGAGTGTTGATCTAACCAAGAAGAAGCTTAGAAAAATGGGCTACCAATATAATCAACCATGTAAAAATAATTTCATATTGGTCGAAGGCATCGTGGTAAATATTGGACATGATAGAAAAGATCGGCCCCAGTAAATGACATAGTGGATGTTGGATTTTGTGATGAAGATTGGCAAGACAGACAGATCAACCCGCATAGAAATGGCACATGGGCCAGTGGCATCTAGAAAGATTGATTTTTAGGGTTTTTGTAGTTTTAAAGACTGAAACAAGACAAAAATGAAAAGTGGGTGTTTTTAACAAGTTTTACTCGATTAGAAGTGACAAACTAGGATTCATGTTGGGTTCACCAAGGATGTATGGTGAAAAAAATGCATCTAGGAACCATGCACTCTAATCATCCATTCAACTAGGGTATTTGAGGCAATGAGCGAGGGACACACCAAGAACGACACACAAAAAAATATAAATAAAAGGGGTTATAAGGACTTATATGATCACATACCCCAAGGGAAGTAACTCTTACACTAGGAAAACTAAGGTTTTCAAGGCCTTAGGTTGAATAAGAGGAAGGAACCATATGGAGGTATCGAAACTATGGGGTAATGATAAAGAAAGTAAGCATGCAAATTCTATGCTAACCTAAGGAAAACATGTAACATGAAGTAAAGAACTGAAATGAAATACACTAACCTAGCATGTCCATAAAATACTAAGCTAACATAGAGAATGTATCAAATGTAAGGAACTACTCTATACAAAATGAAAAGTGAGTTAGAGAACTTACCTGTTGGGGGTGATTGTTGATGCATCTATCTCCCAAAGGACCATATACCAAGAGAGAAAAAATTTCGGGCGGAGAAGGGGAAACAATCCAATCCTAGCTCACTAGAGATGACCCGAAGTACAAAAAAAAAAATTCAAGCAAGAAGAATCTCCAAACCAAGATTCAAGATGTAATAAATCAAGAAGCTAAGACAACAGGTGTAAGTTGGCACAGAAGAGAAAATCTAATGGCGAGTTCCTTTTTGAAATTATGTGATCATCCCGATGTGAAAATGTGAGTTGGGGTTCTTATACCAACACCATCACCTATGGGCGAAGGTGTCAATAGGGTTTTAAATTTATAGAAAATGGAGAGTGAGAAAAGATTCATGAAGAATGAAAATGATGCAAAACAAAATAAGAGAGGTAGCGAGGAGGAAAGATATCGGAATAATGTGAGGAAAATGAGAGGAATATGAGTAAAAGAAACACATAAATGGGACTAAAAGTTTTTCTCTCTCCATGTATCATCCCTAACCCAATTGTTACATGAATATCCATACCCCAATCTCGAGAATGAGTCCCTTTAGGCACTTGTTCCAGATATATATGCATTAGCGACCTCTAACTTGAAAAGATAATTATTAGTAACAAGTATGAAATTAGAAAACATAAAATTTTAGGTGTATACAATTCCATCCCAATTTATAGCTTGCAAAATTTCATTGCCTCTCCTCCCATGTGACTTTTCATCTTGCCACCACTTGTGAGCTCTTACATTCTCTAGGAATGGAACTAAGTCCTTTTATTATTTTGAAAAAGGAAATTTTACAATGCACCATAAGGCTACTTAAGTGAATAAAACAAAGGAGTGAAAAATTACATTCCCAATGAAGACGTAGGATTTTAAAGAGGGATTGACGAGGAGAAGAAGAGAGAGAGGTGAAAATTCGAGACAAGAATCCTTTGTTTATAGAGAACCTACTTCTATTGTATCTTTGAGGATATGTTTCATGAATTAAATTATTCTCCTCTAACCTCATGTGGACTTTGAAGTACTGAGATTGCAAATTCCTCCTTCCATGATATGTTGACACAATCTATGGCATGAATAAGAGTTCAAAAACACTGGTGAGTGACTTGTACTTTGTGAACTTGAGATGATTTCCAGATCCGGGAAAACAATGATCCCGTTCTTCCTCCCTGGAGTGAATCAAACCATTCAATCACTGCAAAGGTGACCTTTCCAAGTCTGAATATCCCACTAAGAATACCTTCCTGCTTTGCATTTGCTCCATTTTAAATCAACATCCTTGTTTTCAAACCTTCTAGTTTCATACTTGTTACATCATTGTCACTCTTCATTAGGATATTCAATGTTTGAAGTTGAAATGATATCCAAACTTCATAATTTTAAATCCATGGTGACAGAGGATGGCAAGATGAACTAGAGACGATTGAGTGTGCAAAGTTTGACCATAATCCCAACACCTGCTATTTTTAGTAAGTCCAATTCTAGGATGTATATTTTTAGTAAGTGTCTCAATTTATCACTTTTGAGTGTTCTTGATATGTGAAATGAAATGAAAACTCAGAGAATACACCATCACGACACTTACTATTTATAGACTATGAAGCATGGTAGGACTTACTATTTTTACAACTGGGTCTTCTCGAGTCTCACAATTAGATGAGTGTGGTCTCAAAATTTTCATGATTTTTCAAGGATGCTCTACTCCAATTTTTAGATGATTCTCTTGTATGAATTAGTGGTAAAATGATAATTTCATCAAAAAGGGAAGAATAATAAGATAAAAATAGGTCCTTTATATATCCAAAATCATCCATCTTGTCATGCAAGAAATCTCTCGAGATGAAAGATGATTTTACAAGGAACATTCCCTCCAAATTTTATGCAATTTGGTTCAATGGATCACTAATAAAATGCACATTTATTCGAAGAGGGAAAATTACAAAGAAAAATAAGTCTTCAATATCCCTAAAAACTATCCACTTCATTATGAAATAAATGGCTCAATTGAAAGCTAATTTTACGAGGATCATTTTCTCTAAAATTTAGGCAATTTAGCTCGCCAAGGCACTAGGAAATTGCAAATACATTTCAATTGTTCTATGCAAAAGTGGAGTTCATGGCTAGAAAAATCAGTCATAAATAACATTTAAATGGTGGAATCACATTCCATGAATCATATGTGATCATGAAGGTGTTTTCAAGCAGAATGCATCACCGAAGTTTTCGAGATATCGGGTCCACAAATTAAGAGATATGCACAAAAATCCAATTCGCAAGCTTGATATTATAGAACAAATCAATAGAATACATGTGCAACAATAGATTTTGGGGTAAAAATCACAGCACTTTCTAATTCAAAAATGTCTAAGTGTTTTAACATGAAGTCTTTTTATCTCACTTGGATACCTTAACTCCATCTTGACTCAAACAGCTTAACGAGTTGGATGAGAGTTGATGTGGACGTTTCCCCCTAAAAACTAGGGTACGAAGGGGAAATACAAGCATGTTTTACATATGATCATTCCAAGTGTCAAATGTGGTTTCATGTGGATGAGATGTAGGGGGGTAGAAATCAACACTTGGGAGTTACACTGTGGTTCTCAATGTGTCTAGGGGCTAGCCGAGAAAGAGTAAGCACACCTTTTTGTCCCTCATGTCCCTTTGCAACTTGTGGAAAATGTGAGGGGGCAACATGGGTGAAAAATGTTCCATGGTTCTTCATCTCATGAAGGGGGTCAAGTAATTAATAAAATATGCAAATTTGTGACTTCCTAGGTGAAAAATTGATTATCTGCAAGTTGTTGGGAGAAACACCTCATGAGAGAGTTCACTTTTGTGTCCCCCATGTCCCTTTACATGCCGAGGAAAATCCAAGTGGACACAACATGTTCAAAAATCATCCAAGAGATCATAAGAACATGAGAGGGGGAGCATATTCTACTAGACTTGAGCTTACACCTCGACACTTGTAACACTTGAAGTTGATGCATCATAAAATAGAACTAAATAAATAAATCTATTCATTCCTTGTGCCAAGTTTTATTTATTGATATATTTGTTATATATTGATTTACAAGAGGTTTTAGAGTTTAGTCATACAAAAATGAGTGGATGATATCACATTTTGGTATATACCACATTTGGTTGTAGTTGAGAAAGACTAGACATTTAACTCATATATAAATATATCAAATTAATATATCGAAATTTTTATTTTAAAACCAAAAAGGGGGTGTGAAAAAAGATTAAAAAAATGTAAGTACATGCCAACAAATTGCAACAAAGTACTTATATGAAACTTCAAAAAAATTACAACAAAGAATTAGGCAATAAGAGATAATGTAAGCAAAGGAGGTGGGGGTGTAGGATCATTTAGTTTATCACCCTAGCACCCATAGCAAAATCCATAAGGCTTTGCATCAAGTATAGAATACCGAACACCAGTCTCATTTTCTTTATATCTTTATCCTTAGCACTATCTTCTCAAGAAAGATAAATTACGATTTCCATCTAAAGGGACTTCACATTCAAAGGTACCCTCAACCTTTCACATGACTGTTTAGAAATAGAAAATTCCAAAATAGATAGGAGAAAATAATAATGGAAAATTTTAAAACTATGAGAGGGCTTAACTCTTTGACAAAAAATGAAAGGAATGACTGAACTTTATTTCAAATTGGAGATGGAGAGGCAAGTTTCTCAAAATTAGGCCATCAAAATATTATATGCATTACAATGTAGGGACACTCTTTCTCCATTTCATTTATGGAATAAGGTGGGAGATGAAAGGAAATCATCATGAAGTAAAGATACATTTGTAAACATTCCAAATTTTGATGAGATCATTGTTGATTCCATCCATACAATTAGCAAGTAATGTCTCATCTGGCCATCTTCATCGAATCAAATCATTATAAAATCATGCAATGTTTCTCAATTATTCACAAGTGAAGAAAATTGAATGGAGAACATATGTGTAGGTCGACTTAAATTGATGTTACTAAGCGCTTATTTTGCAAAAGTTACAGAATGTAAAGATAATAATAAGGAACAATATTTACAAATGTTTGAGAGATAAGGTGTGCTTTGTTCCAATGTAAGTAATTGCAAGAACCCAATGCAACACAATTCACAAGATTTCAAACAACATAGTTCACAAAACTATGCCAAATTGTCAACTCTGTTATTTTCATAGTTTTTTATCTCAATTTTAGTTGATGCAAGATTGTAAGTGAACCCAAATGCTCCTACTTAAAAGACACTTTCTTAGCTCTTGAAGATAATCTACATATAATCTCTTTGTACCTTCAATCTTGTTACCATCACCCGAGCTTATACATTTCTAAAACCATGTCACGATTATTTTTATGTTTCTTCCAATATCCCTCTTTGTATTCCTTATTATAATTGGATGGATGTACCTTCAGTTTTATAATTTTCTTAATTAAGCACTATATGTTGTAATGTATGCCAAAAAAATTATCGAAATTGAGTTCAATCCACCTATGAAAAAAAGACTTATAATTAATTGTAATTTCTATTGCACATTTAACATTGAAAATATTGCTAAATGAATGGGAGACATACTATTGTTCCAAGGTTCCCAATATTCTTATTGTTTTAGTAAACAAGGTTTAATTAGTAACTACTCAAATCATAATGCAAAAAAAAAACTAATTTTTATAATAATCTATGTTAGAAATATCCTACTTGTTACATGTATGTATGATTTGCAAGCCACAAATTGATGACTTGGATGTCAAGATCATAAGAAGAAAACAATCCTAGTAAAATAAATCTCCCCTTTTTGACATTTACCAAAAGAAAACATTATAGTCGAGGTGGCCCTACAAGAAGCGAAATTTCTGCTCTAAACATTTATGATGAGTGGATCTTCCTCTTTATAGCCTTCTCGAATCCTATTCAAATTTCAAGACAACATTCGTTGAATTAATAAGTTTATATTTCCAATTTTATTTGGGAGTGACATATCTTCTACAACGTTTGCAAAAGATATTTCATTTCCATCTTTTTAATAATTAGGCATAGTTGTCCCGCATAAATGTAAATCTAGTTCTAAAAACTATAGGAGTCTAAAGGCACCGTTTCATCAAATATCTAGAACATTAAGACTCATTTCTCCATGTAAGTGTGATAAAACCACTAAAATCTTGTAGGCTGATCAAGATTTGTTCGCACTCATTTCTCTATGTAAGTGTGATAAAAGCTATTAAAACTTTGTAGATTGATCGGGGTTTGGTCGCAATCATTTTTCTATGTAAGTGTGATAAAAGCCACTAAAACCTTGTAGGCTGATCAGGATTTGGTTCCCACTCATTTCTCTATGTAAGTGTGATAAAAGCCACTAAAACTTTGTAGGCTGATAAGAATTTGGTTCGCATTCATTTTTTTATGTAAGTGTGATAAAAGCCACTAAAACTTTGTAGGCTGATCATGATTTGGTTTAAGAAAAAAATAAGAAATAACAATTACTGAAAACAATTTGAGAAATAAAACTAACGCAATAGAAGAGGGGATAATAAATATAGATAGGAAAACTATATACCTGCCAATCGTTTGACACCTTCACCATTTTTCCAAGTGCTTGGTAATTAATAACTTCATTCAGTTATTGGAGTATAAAAAAGGTTTGTAGTGTCATGAATTATACTAAATCTTTCCCTACTCAATAAGTTTTTCTTAGGAGCCTAGGCCTTAATCCCCTTGACAATAGATCGGAAACTATATACCCGCCAATCGTTCGATTACCTTCGCCATTTCTCCATCTGTTTGTCCATCCGCTTGGTAATTAGTAACTTCATTCAGTAATACAGAGTATACAAAAGGTTTGTAGCGTCGTGGATTATTCTTATCCACAAGCTTCTCAGGAGCCCAAATTTGGGCTTCACGTGAAAAGCTTATAGAGTAGGGAATAGATATACGATTCCTCCACCCATTATAGACAACCCGGTGATCTGCGCTGTTGTACCTTCCATTGCTCCATGCCTACAATAACAGTACATAAATAATTAGAACGTTAAAGAAAACTTAAACTTTTAAACATTTTAATAAAGAAGAAAAAGACATTCAGCACTATCGGTTGTGATCCAGTGACAATTACTTTGACACCTTAAGAGAATCCCCGATGTTGACAACGAATGAATCTGGTGCAGGCTTAACGTTTAACCACTTTCCTTGTTTAGATCGAACCTGGAGACCTGCATTTTCATCGTTGTAAAGGATGCTCACGCATTCTATATCTGAGTGAGAATCCAGAGCCACTTCCCCTATACATTTTCCATGAGATGGATAGCCGTTTATATGCAAATTGGCTTTGCATTTTTCGAAATCAGACTGGTAGAATGTCCTCGCATCCAAACCCAGGCTTGCAAGAATGGATTTAATGATTTTAGTTGCCAAATCCGACAGAAATAAACTGAATCTGCATATCGCTTCACTATAAAAAAAAAAACAAATATTCCACATATAAATTCATTGGAGACACTTAGCATTGAAGAAAAAAAAGTAGGAAATAAATAACATACCAGAAATCTGAGGAGTTTCCTTGTTCGGGCCATATCTTTCGAGAAAACTCCTGAATTGACTCCGGATTGGGCATGTTGAGGAAGCATAAATGCTCCATTTTTGGCAATCGTACGTAACTTTCCAAGGGATTAGATGTTGTGGCTCTGTCTTTAATCTCCAATGGCATTGAAAGAAAATCTCGGGTAACAGACAAGACCTTTTGGAGAAGAATCGGTGGAATTCCATGATTCACTACGCGGAAGAAACCCCATTCTTTGCATGCTTCTCTCAGCTTCGCAAGCTCACCATGATATTGAAAATGATCTCCTCATCAACTTCCAGTACTGGAAATTGTGAAATGTCAATGTGGGGGAGATCAATTTCAGCCATAGTTGCTTCCAAAGGAGATTTCAACCATGGTTTAATGGGATGAAGAATTGCTCACAAATTACACAGGATTGGTAACAAACAGGCGAATATAAATAGATAAACCATTCGATCCGGTCTGCAAATTACAATAAACGAATCTGTTGAGGATTTCAATGCATTGGTCTATGCGAAGACGAGCACAACTAAATATTCGCGATATCTTGAAATGAGGAACCATGAAGTCATCCCATGTGACTATTTTGGAAATGGCAACTTAAAATTGTATAAAATCATCCTAGCGATCGAAAGCGAGGCTGGAAGCCGTCCAAGGGGTTCAAACGTGTCAGCCAGCGTGTACAATTCAAAAATTGCATTTAAAAAAAAAAACAGTTTGAAATCATATTTTGGAATTATAAATTATTATTTACTAGCGTGTATTGGATATACCAAAAATAGGCATGGTAAGGGATGTAGATTGTGATCTTTCTATATTTGTTTTTAATAGTCCATTCCCTATTATAAATATGCGGAAGGTATTTTTCCAACGAGAACTACGAGGGCTTTTGACACTCAATACCGTTGTGCATGGATTGTGTCATCACCAATCCGGTATTATGATAATTATTCACCTGGGAACTCCTCGTGTTATGATTATTTACTAATGCACAGCTTTTTAGTTTGGTGGATGTAAACTGGGAACACAACAAACATAACATACGAATACCATAAACTATGATAAGAAGAAATGATGACAAATCTGAAATATAAGTGTAAATTATAATATCAACATGAAATTGTTACAATCTCACCCATGAGGTACTTCAAGTGTTACTCACTTCACTTGCCTTCCAACAATAACTATGGGAGAAACTTCACAATCACACCTCTTGATGGCTTCTTTAACACACTCATACAATATTTTTCACTACTTCCTTCTATGCTAAATGAGGGGGTGGCCTCTCTATTTGTAGAACTTCCAAACTTATCCACCTTATCTCTAATATAAGATAAGAAATCTACTCCGACGAATCATATTCCATACCTTAACTCTTATCTTTACATGTAAACTTACCTTATCATTTCACATGGGTTCCACATTTTTAGACTTTTTACAAATAAAATAAACAATATTTATGACCTCACTCCTTGTCCTTATTACCAATATAATATTTCTAATTCCTAATCATGTAGACCCTACTTCTCTACTTATCCTAACTTTGACATTTTAACATTTATGAACCACTTACGACAAATATTTACTTTTCACCACAACATTCCTATTGTACTTTTGACTATTACCGTACTCTACATTATTGGCAGAGTCATACCGACAAATAGCCGTTATCTTCTATCAAACGCTACTACTAATTATACTTAGCAACATCATATTCCTAATACATACATTAATGAAATAGAAATTACGGAAGAAAATTTTAATGTCGACATCTTCTCCCTTCCTAACTTCTACTTCATTCTCGAGTAGACTATTCTCGGGTGCTTGGAAAATCTTTAACTTGTCGTGGTCGACCCATTTCGTAATGGGAGTGCCATCCAATTCCTCTAGTCGGTATGTACCATTTTCATGCACACAATTTGCTATTTTGTAGGGCCCCATCCATTTGGAAAGAAATTTTCTCTGTCTTCTTTTTTTTGTATCGGAATCATATACTAGAACCAAGTTATTCACATGAAATGGAGACCAACGGATCTTTTAATCAAAGTATTCATTCTACTTCATTTTCTTCTTATAGCTTGTATCTTTTGCTATTTCTCTCATTTCCTCTAAAGAAATGAAGATGTACCAACCTTTATTTTACTAAATCACTTTCATCCATCCTTTCATCTTTTATAACTCTTATAGTGGGAATATCAAACTCAATAAGAAGAACAGGTCAATTTTGTAAGCCAACCGAAATAAGGAGTATCATGTTCTTTGACTTTGATGTTGCCCTTTATGCCCAAAATGCCTGCATAAATCCTTTTATCCCACTTATGTATCTACAAGGCTGCATCTTTTGCTAGAATTTGACACAACACAAAATTTTTGTTCGCTCCACCTATCCATTTGTGCTTGGTTTATATGTTGTTGCCTTTTTGTGCTTAATAGAAAACTTATTGACTAGAGCTTCTACCACCTCATTAATGAAGTGGCTTCCTTGATCATTACAATTTCTAATGGACAACCAAATCTGGTGATAATGCGTTCATATATGAACCTTGCCACTTCATCCATGAAGCTATTTTCAATGGCCTAGCTTCAACCCACTTGGTTAAATAATTTGTGGTAACTAAAATATACTTATTTTGGCATGGGATAGTTGGAAGTGGACCTATAATATCCATTCCCCACTTTTCAAAGGGACCAAGTGGAAGAATATGGCATAATAGAGTGATGAAGTCTTATGGTTACCATGTATTTGACAAATATCACATGTCTTACAATAATTATAACAATCTCTAAAAAGAGTGGGCCAGTGATAACCTACATCTAAGATCCTTCTTGCTGTAAGTTGTCCAGAGAAGTGTCTTCCACATGTACCATTTTGGAATTCTTCTATCAGCTCCTTCCCTTGATCACGTCCAACTTCCCTCAGATCTTGTCCATCGTGTCCTATTCAATAATACTCCATGTAGAATAGAATATAGACGACTAGCTTGAGTAATCTTCCTCTTAGTCTTTGCATTGGCACCATCAGGAAAGTTGAATTCATTCAGATAATTCCAAATATCTATGTATTCACTAGGGATTTTGTCAAGGGATAACAATGTTGCATCTGGGAAATCATCATCATCATAAGATGAACCTAAACCATCATAGGCTCGAGAGAGTGCATCTGCATTGACATGCTTCTTTCCTGGCCTATCTATAATATCAAATTCAAATTCTTGTAGCAAAATTATCCATCTTGCTATCCTCCCTGATGGGTTAGGCTTATTTACAATATATTTTAGAGCCTGATGATCTGTTACAACTATAAATCTCGCCCTAAGCAAGTAATTTTTAAAATTATTTATAGAAAAAATGATAGCTAGAGCCTCTTTTTTTCACATAAAGATAATTTACCTCAAGATCTGCTCATTTGTCTCGCTCCCAAAGTAAACTAAATGATCATTCACATTTTCATCCTTTTGGCTCGAGTACTTCCTAGTGTTGCATCCGAGGCATTTGTACCAATACCATCTCTGGATACAACATGCCCTAACAAAACGCATTTAGAACATCCAAAGACACACTTTGTAGGGTTTAGTGAGGCTTTTGCTTCATCTAACCTTATAAATGTTGTCTCCATCTAATGCAGTGCTCCATTTTTCTCCCATAGATGTAAAAATAATTGAGAGATACTACGATGAAGTTCCTAATGTAGGTTTCAAACACCCTATTCATCAAACACCGAAACGTTTCGGAACATTACACAACCCAAAAGGCATAACTCTATAGGCAAACATTCCCAAGGAGTGGTGAACGTGGTCTTCATATGATCTTTCTCTCGCTATATGAACTTGGTTGTATCCGTTATATCCATCAAAGCAAAACTATAGCACTCTCGACCGGCCTACTACTTCGTCGAGAATGGAAGAGGGTAATGATCCTACTTTGTTGCCTTGTTGAGCTTCCTATAATCAACACAAATGTGTAGCTTCCCATTTTTTTTATTGAGATCACAATGGGAGAAACCTATTCTGAAATCTCCACAAAGAAATATGAATCCCGCATCAATCAACTTATCTATTTCTTCTTTTACGGTCTTGGAAAAATTAGGATTCATTCTATATGGCATTTGATTTATGGGCTTAGCACCATCTACCAACTCAATAGAATTTTCTACCCAACTTACTTGATGGAGTTCCTTGTAATCAAAAGTGAATAAGTGTATGTACCTTCAAAGAGCCGGAGGTAGGATTCCTTCTCACTCTCCATCACAAACATCACCAATCTTTATTTGTTGGAGACGGTCAGCAATTTTTTCTTCGAGATAACTTTATGGGTTCATGATTCAAAGGTGTGAATGAAAGGATATCCATTACCGAAACATCAACCTCACTTTCTTCATCTTCTATGTCCACTTCACTAGTACTAAAGTAATCGAGGATGTCCAATCATCGTTTCATCACTTGAATCCACGGTGAGTTCTACCTTTATGATGTTGAGGGATCACATTTATCTTCACCCTCTCTTTTCCACGTCCAAGTGTCATGAACCCTTCATTTTAGTAGTTTCTCGCATGAACTCTCTTTAGCCATGGCCTTCCCAATAACATTAGATACGCAACAATACCATTTTTCATCACCTAAAAGTCTACCACACATATAACACCCATAACAGATATTGCCACATTTGAAACAACACCTTCTGGTTTAGTTTTTCCCTTATTTAATGACCTTAACATAAGTGTTGAGGGGCGATCAATTTTAAACCCAACATATTCATTACAAACTCGGTCATTACATTAACTACAACACCTCCATCAACCAAGACATCATGAATTGAAATACCATTACATAATACCTCGGCTTGTGGAACGTAGGGATCCGCCTCTACCTCCAAAACAAGGACCTCACCTCCTTCCTTTGTCGAGTATTGAGTCCACTTCGCAACTCCCGCCTCTTCTCACAAGACATACCAGGAGTTGACCATATGTAATATTTGCAGTGCCTTTTGGATAGATCTTCTAAGATGGAGTATGGTCCTTGTCCTGTGAAATCGAGAAAATCCCGCACACCCAACTTTCTTCTCCTATATTTCTTATTAGTTTCTCCTTTCATCTTCTTAAGATCATTTCCATCTTGGTTATCTTTTTCTTTCTTTCTTTTTGTTACAAACACATCTGCTTCATTATTTATGCTCCTATCTACTACATCAAAAGAATTCACATGTATTTTCTTTTATCATTATCTCTTGTACTAAATGTAGAAGCTCTATCTAGACAATTATACTTATAATGACCCTTTTTATGACAACCATAATATACAACTTTAGAAATATTTCTTTTTGAACCTCTATCTCCTCCCTGAGAACTAAATTCTTTTCCTCGAAGAAGATTAATAGTTAATTGGCCCATCTTTTTGAGCAGATCTTCATACTCAGTAGATTTACTAGAAGAAAGATTTTTGCTCACCGAGAGTGGTTGTGGATTTAGGACCAAAGGTGTTGGTGTAGGCTCTACTTTAGCAACAATTTCTTTGGGCTCTTCTTCCATGCTTTCTTCTTGCCTTTTTACAATCTCCTTTGCTTGTTTGAGGGTCGCTGGGCGGTCATACTTCACTCATTTTCTGATCTCTGGCTTCATCCCAAGAATGAAGTGCTTACAGAGGAGATTATCCACGCCAATCATCAACCCATCTCGCTAATCCTTCCTTCCAGATCTCGGACATCGAGCTTCCTCCTTAGCTCTAGAATACGAGCATGATAATCCCTTATCTTCTCCTTCTCTCCTTGGGATAGCTTTGTGATATCAATCATGAGATCCGCATATTTCGTTGTTCACCAAATTCTTTAAGAAAACTTTCAGTTGATAAATCACATGAGTTTTTCACATTATCACCTAGTATTTCAAACCACCTAAGGGTGAACCATCTAAAAAGGTAGGAAAAAATTCAATCCATTGTTCCCTTCTTATAAGGCCATTACAATCACAAGATCGTTTAAACTTTTGAATGAAAGAGGAAGCATCTTCATTAGATTGGGCTGAAAAAACAAGAATCTTTTCCATTTTCAAAAGTAACCACAGTGAAATACCAATCCACAAGTACAATCAACAAGACTTATGTGCACAAATAATTGAAATCACTATAATAGAAAGTAATTTTACACCTTTCTACAAAGTAAAATAGAAATGACCACGATGTAAACTACGGTAAAACTTGACTTACATGCGGTAAAAAATGACTTTTCTTGTGGTAAACACTATTCATAGTAAAATTGAAGTTATTACAATAAATACTATTCACGGTAAAAAGTGACTTTACCATGGTAACTATTATGCACAATAAAAACAAGGTTACCCTCCAAATAATTTCTAAGTGGGAATATCTCTGAAAATCTACCAACGATGAATGGTCCCTGAACGGAACCAAAATGTTATCACCAACTGGTACTATAATAATTCTTCACCGGGAACTCCTCGTGCTATGATTATTTACTATGTATGACTTTTAGTTTGGTGGATGTAATCTGAAAATACAACAACAAACATAACACACAAATACCATAGACTATAATAAGAAGAAATGATGATAAATCTGAAATATAAGTATAAATTATAATATCAACGTGAAATTGTTACAATCTCACCCATGAGGTACTTCAAGTGTTACTCACTTCACTTGCCTTACAACAATAACTATGGGAGAAACTTCACAATCACACCTCTTGATGGCTTCTTAACACACTTACTCATACAATATTTCTTACTACTTCCTTCTATGCTAGAAATGACGGGGTGGCCTCTCTATTTATAGAACTTCCAAGTTTATCCACCTTATCTCTAAGATAGGATAAGAAATCTACTCCGACGAATCATATTTCATACCTTAACTCTTATCTTTACATGTAAGCTTACCTTATCATTTCACATGGGTTCCACATTTTTAGACTTTTTACAAATAAAATACACAAAATAGTTATGACCTCACTCCTTGTCCTTATTACCAATATAATATTTCTAATTCTTAATCATGTAGACCCTACTTCTCTACTTACCCTAACTTTGATATTTTAACATTACCGAACCACTTACGACAAATATTTACTTTTTACCACAACATTCCTATTATACTTTTGACTATTACCGTACTATACATTATTGGCGGTGTCATACCGTAACACCGTTATCTTCTATCGAAACTACTACTAATTATACTTAACAACATCCTATTCCTAATACATACATTAATGAAATAGAAATTACAGAGGAAAATTTTAGTGTCGACAAATCCAGGTCATCCGTTTTGTTTTTCATATCTCAATCGCCTATGTGTTTGTACATTTCGCTTAATGTTGGTGTATCCATCTTCCTATGCGGTGCGACCTTGTTTTCGAAGGTCAAATTTCTTCTATGTAACTAAAAGCTAAGCTCCGCACAAAATGCACCACATACATCACAACGACCCATAAAAACAAACCATACACATGCATGTGCATGCATTGGTGGGGCTCGTGCATCAACGGCCACAAAGCAATGTTTTCCTTTTTAAAAGTGCAATGCAATTAGAATGCAACATGTGCCAGGTGGTAGACGGGCTGGTGGGGAACGTGTGTTTGAAACCCACAAGTCATTGGTTCGACTCTAGTCGAGTCTCTCTGCGCGCTGTTGAAAAATAAAATATATTTTTTTGGGGGGATGAAAAATGCAATGTGTTTTTTACCCCAAAAGAAACTAAGTCCAAAATGTTCCGCCACGTGACTCTAGATGATGTCATGGGTATGATTATGGTTTGCATGGTCACTATGATGTATGTGGTGCATTTTGTGGGGAGTATAGCCCTCGCCTCTACGCAATTTCCAGTAATTGTCTCAACTCATGACAGTGGGCCCGTAATTTAATCGTAAGGTCCCTTAGTTGTCCTCATCAATCATTTTTAGAGCCACTCAAGCTCCTACAAAATCCCCAATAACAATGACCATCAATAGACTAATTTGCTTGCACCTTTGCTACTACAAAGTTGTGGATTAAATTTTAGTACTTGTTGTTGCTTTCAATCACGTCGGATATAATCGCTCCATTTAAATCATCATTATTGTATATTATTTTCTTTACTGCCAATGAGATTATGAGTGTGAAAATTGAACTCTCTGTGCATTTCTACCCACCACTAACTTCTCCATTTATTGATTGGTAGTGAAAATTTTCCCAGAGCGCAACCGATTTCCCGTAGAGCAAGCTGCAACATTATAATGATACACAACTCATCTCTCCATCGAATCGAACCAAGATAAAACTACACAAGGAAAGAATAGCCCAAATGCAAAA
This sequence comes from Taxus wallichiana var. yunnanensis, assembly GCA_018340775.1. Classification (NCBI taxonomy): domain Eukaryota; kingdom Viridiplantae; phylum Streptophyta; class Pinopsida; order Cupressales; family Taxaceae; genus Taxus; species Taxus wallichiana. The sequence goes on along the minus strand of CM031240.1, from coordinate 344,588,140 downwards.
TGAAACCCTACAGACTTACATTTTGTTGAGACTTCAAGAGATTGATAATAAGTAATCTCAAAGTTAAGAGGTTGAGAGAATAGAGAAACTATCCTGATGTATAATTACACTCCCTATTACGACCTTTCCTTACTGCCTTTCTTTGAACATTGAGTATGATTAGTGATAACTATCTTCAATTTATATTTGATTCTTCTCTCTCATGGATGATTTCATGAACTTTAATATTTCCCAAAAGATTATAATTTTCCCCGTTGACCTCATAGTGAGCTTATGTAATTGTCCTTGGCCTATCTCAATTTTCTAGCTTTCCTCTCCCATTTTAAGGCATCCACTATTGAAAAATTTAGTTTAATTCACACTTACCAAAGAAGACCTCTATTTAATTTTATATTTATAAAATTAAAAATATTATTATGCCAAAAGCATACTCGAATCATAGAAAGGGGAGGGCGAGCACTAGCGTCGACACCGTACATTCATGTCTTATTGTCTCAAGATCAAATGACCCATGAATTTCAAATAATAGAATACAACGACAAAGGAATTACAATCTTCCGAGAGAATGGGAATCGGGTTCGCAATTTCTTTGATTTTAATGCAGTCCCTAATTTTGTAGAAATAAAGAGACAAAACCAGGGTAAATTTTAAGACCCCCAAACAAAACTTGTAGATATTACTAGGTGAATATGTGAAAAGGAATTTGAAATGATGGTGAATATGAAGGAAATGAGTTTCGAACGGTTTGGCGAATCATTTCATAATGATGTTGGCCAAGAGTAATTTTTGGTGATAGTATATGTTATCACCAACAACATATGTCATTTTTCAAAAATCATATTTTTTAAAAATAGTAGATAAAATGATGATCTCGGACGAGAAATTTGTCCTCGCAAAATATGGCACAAACATAAAATTCAAATAAAATGATTTTTGTAAAAAAATGCATATTAGGCGATTTTGTATGGGAATTATTTTTGAAAATTTTTAATGTTAGTAGTTAAAATGATAATCTCAATGATAAATTTGTCCTCAAAAAATATGGTGTAAACAAAAATAAATTCCCATGATTTGTCATGCCATCAACCTAAGTAGCATTTTTCATGCTCTTGCTCAGTAGCATTTTTTTCGCTATTTCTAATGATGAGATAAAATATGCTACCAACCGTAATAATATTTTCTGCCACGGCAGTGGCATTTTTCATGCTACTGTACAATAGCATTTTTTTCATGCTACCGACATGTTACCTACTAGTAGCATAAAATATGTTGTTGTTCGATAGCTTTTTTTGGCCACATGCGGATAGCATATTTTATGTTGTCAACCGGTAACATTGTTTCTACTACCACCAATAGCATATTATATGCCACCCGGCCAAGTAGTATATTTTTCCCTCAAGCTAATAGCATATTTTATGCTATTGGTCTTTAGCATTTTTCCCTGCTACACTAGTACAATGTTGTATGTAGCATATTATATGCTACCAATTGATAGAATTTTTCATGCTATCACTAGTAGCATAAATGCATGTTACCGATGTGTACAGGTACCAAAGTATACACAACGTCAATACAAAAAATACTAATTGTTAAAATACCTTTAATGTTGGAGGGTTACGATATGCATTTAATCTCAATCGTTAATTCCCACAAGACCATGGGCACAAGTAAAGGAATTGTGAAGAAAAATTGATGTGTACTTGATATTTGAAATTGTAAATTTGTAATATATATATATATAAAGGCAGATTTTACAATTTTCAATTTCGGGCTAGTGGAAATTTGAATTAAAAGTCGACTATATGGTGTAGGGTAAGTGCACAAAGATGGGGGACCAAAAAGCAAACACAAATCCATTTTTGGCCATTTTAACCATAACACGCTCGCGTTATGGCTCGTTCACGTTATAACGCGATAGGGAAAATTTGGGGTCGCGTTATAGTGTGCTCAAGTTCCTATGTGTTATGTGGTATATGTGCTTATGGGAGGTATATATTTACTAAAATACATGGTTTAATCTTATACTTTTTCTTTTATTAATATTTATACCTTAAATTTATTTTAGTAAATATAAGAAGTTAGGGTCACTCTACACCTTATGGAACTAGTCTCACAACTCCATCTGTCACAGTTTAGAAGATGGTTTTTCATATTCTAACATGGTCAGTACATAGGTATTTTTTCAGATTTCAGCATTCAACCTAAAGCTTTTAGGGTTTAAATTATACAATCGATGTTTATTTTGGGAAAGAATATAGTCATTGTTTAGGTTTTGGGGCCTTTTGGATTGGTTATTGACATTTTTAGGAGTGTTAAATGTGTCAAAATTAGAATTTACAAACCTCATAACTCCCAAAGGTAGCGACAATTGATCGAATATATGGACTCATGCAATTCCTTATAACACATAATAAATCAAAACACATGTAAGTTTTTATCGATTCAAATAATCAAGGGAATGGTCATCATGAGGTCTGTGAAGGATCTGAAACATCATGAGGACAATGGGTTCAATTAGAAAAATCATGAGGTCTTCCTCAAGGCTTCCTTCATTCTCTCAAGTGTTATCCCTATCCCAAGAATTTCCTCTAGTGCTCTATTTTGGTCCAACTTTGCCCGACTAGTTCAATTGGGTTTGTTTCCTCAACTAAGAAGCTTCAAATCTAGGCACCTTTGAATATATTCCTCTCTTCTAATATATTATTATCATTCCATCATGTTCTCAGACAACTAAACCACCTATTTCACTCATCTAGTTGCTCAACATTCATCCAAAGACTCCTCTCACTTGCCTTTACCAAAATTTCCCTTACATTGCACAAGAGCAAGGTTCACTGGTCACTTCTTGGTTTGTCTACTCTACAAACTCTTCATGCAAGATAAAATCATCCCTAAACACCCTTCTCAATCTCAAGGAGGTATGACAAGTTTTTTTAACATAACCTTCCATTAGCTGCTCCATTCACTATCCACTCTCTTAGACTGGCCTTCCCACTTTCTAGCCCTACCTAGGTGTTATGTTGATTGTATCTTCAAATTTAAACACATACTAAACAAGTTGAGGGAATTGTAGAGTACCCATTAAGGGTTTCTAGTTGCATTAAGAGTTTTAGGTTTGAACTCCAAAGATAAATACCACTTCCTTCATTAAATTGAGCTAACAATTAGGTCTAGGTTTGTATTTGTTGTTTCTCCCCTAGACTATCACTCACACCTCAACATGCACCCAATGAACCTTCCAATTTTCCTTTGAATCTCCTAATAGACCTCCTTAGCATCATATCTACCAATTTTCAAGCTTCAACTCATCGATTAGAGCCTTCAAACCATGAGCCCTAGGCTTAACCAGTGAGGGGTTACTAAACAACTCGGGAAGGTGAATTTCCTTTACCTTTTGACTTGTACAAACTTTCAAAACTCCAAATAAATTCTCTAGGTTTATTAACCCATTCCCTTCATGATTATTTTACTAGTGAGAGAGTAATGAACCTTTCAAAGGCTTAAAATAATGGGTCTTTTCTTATCTTCCTGTAGGTGTATAGTAGGGCAAGGTTACTACGCTTCCAAGGGTTTACTCAAACTAATCATAGTTCCAGATAACATTCCAAATTTTTGGAAGTTTATGAGGTACTACCGAGGCATTTAGGACCATCATGTGTGAAGGATCAAGGAATCATCTATCTCCATGATAGGCATATGAGAAAAGAAGTGTATGATTATCCTGAAGTTGATTCGATCTAAGGAGAATTCTAGAGCCAAGAGGGGTAAGAGAATGATCTTCATAGAGAGCACCATGTATGTAAGAAAGAGAAATCATATGGTTTTCAATTTATGTCACTCACTTGGTAGTGTTATTAAACACTCATTTGAACGTTATAGAGTGATCACACTTCAAAGGAGGAAAGGCATTATAACCACATAATTTCAGTTGAACATGTGGCCACATGGAAATAATCTCATTCAGTGAAAAATATTTCCTTCTACATGGTGAATAGTTATTTCAGTAAGTGATAGATAATCAAAAAATGGATTGAGAATCGTGGAGTTGATTTTTCATCATTAGGGTTAATTGTGGAGGCCTAAACCCTAATACCTAAACCCTAAACCATAAGCCCTAAACTATAAACCCTAAACCCTAAGCCATAAGCCCTAAACCCTAATCCCTATTTTTACCACCCTCAACCCTAAGCCCTAAACCCTAAACAATAAACCTTAAACCTTGAACTTTAAACCCTAAACCATGAGCCCTATACCCTAAACCCTAAACATTAAACCATAAACCCTAAGATTTAAACCTTAAACCCTAAAACCTAAACACTAAACTCTAAACCCTAAGCCCTAAACTATAAACCCTTAACCTTAAACCTTAAACCCCGAGCCATAAGCCATAAGAATTAAGCCCTAAACCCTAAATGTTAAACCCTAAACTCTAAAACCTAAGATCTAAACCCTAAAACATAAACCATAAGCCCTAAACCATAAACCATAAGCCCTAAATCCTAAACCCAAAACCCTCAACCCTAAAGCCTAAATCCTAAAGCATAAACCATATTTTTACTACCCAAAACCCTAAGCCCTAAACCCTAAGAACTAAACCATAAACCCTACACCCTAGACCATGAGCCCAAAACCCTGAACCATAAGTCCTAAATCCTAAACCCAAAACCCAAAACCCTCAACCCTAAACCCTAAACCCTAAACCCTAAACCCTTAACCCTAAGCCCTAAGCCCTAAACCCTAAAACATAAATCCTAAACCCTAAACACCAAAATGTAAACCCTAAATCCTAAACCCTATTTTTACCAACTTGAACCCTAAACCCTAAATCCTAACCTCTAAACCCTAAACCCTTAACTCTAAACTGTGAGGCTTAAACCCGAACCCTAAAAAAAACCCTAAACCCTAATCCATAAACCCTAAACATTAAACCATGAGCCTTAAATTCTAAATCAATCTCTTAGTAAATCTTTCTTGTTTAGTTTTGAATGGGAGTCAGCTGGCCTATGGCTTAGTGACCTTCCATTCATTGATAATTCCTTCTATGATAAACCCATGGATGCTTTCAAAATCTCCTTCAAAAATATAGGGGTAGTCATCAATCCTAGTGAAGGGTGTGATGTGATTTCCAAACAACTTGAAATGCATACATATTTAGAGGTCATAACATGAATTTACAAATATATCTATCATTATAAATGGAATCCAAGTAATGGTGTCTCCATGTATCCAAGGATCAAGGACTACTGGGGTCTATGGCAAGATTGGACATTCAGGAATCATCAAGTGTCTGAATAAAAAAATCATTGCATCTAGAAAAACATTTTCAAACATTGGAATATTGCATCTTGGAAAATAAAATTGAACATCAGAAATCCTCTCAAATTTCCATCTTACACAAGCATTGGACATGTTAAGCTTTATTTCTCAAATAAAACCTTCATCCCGATAGATCGTAATCTGAAAGAAATATTCAAGTGATTACCTAAAATTAACTAACTAGAGGTAGTAAGGGATAGTTAATCTAATCTAGGAGGACATATAAATGTAGTAAATAAATGCACTAAGACAATATGTAAATGAGATAAGTAAATAAAAATAATGAAATTAGAAAACCTTACGTACAATGAGAAAGAGGAAAGAACTCGGATGATTCAAAGAAGTGGCGGGATTGTGTCACGAGAGGAGACTAGAGAAATATATAGCAGGGGAACTATTATGCATGAGTGTCGAAAAGGATGGAGATGGAGGATCTAGTTGGACTTGAGCACCTAGAGGAGGGGGGGGTGCTGCGGGTGCTCGCCTACATATTGGGTTCCATGTTCTATGTAAAACTTCTGAATCTGATCTTCACAAGGCTGAAAATTAATCTAAATTATTCATTTTATGTCGCATCAATTTCACTGTCCCGTGCTAGATGTCACCAATATCTCAATATGGAAGAAATACCCGCAAGACCCCAAAGAAAGCATCAAACCCTAAAAATAAAAATGCATATTAAGGGGTCAAACTATCCTCATTTGCCACAATGGTGGACTTACTAATTGAGCACTGCACTACATGTTAGAATTGATGTAGTTCTATGTGAAAGTTTGTGTGAACATGCCCTAGGTTTCTCTTGTGTTAGTAACACTTTGTGAAGTAGCGAGCAATAACTATGTGTAGAAAATTTAATAGAATGTGTGCATGGAATAGAATAGAATCCCTCCCCTATGAAGTGTGATGCAGATGTCCTAGCCTTGTTCCTTGATGATGGATCTATGTGGATGCAAATGACCTACAACGCAATAGATGGATGCAACTCTAGATGAAGTGATAGTAGTAAGTGATGTTAGGTCCCTCATTATGGTCTCATAAATTTATATTTATAGTGTTCTTTTGGTTTAATTTCGTAAACCCTGAAAAGGCCAACCAAAGGAAAGATAAAGATGTAAAATCACTAGAAAGAGCCCAAAAAGTGGCGGGAAAACTCTAGAAGGATCAAGGTGCCCCTGGTTGGACCAGAGCTCCCACAGACATCCCAAGATACTAATCTAGGCGCCCCCAATAAAGGCCAAAATGACGGGATGACATAATATGACTAGGCATATGGGAACAAGAGGTTTGTAATGACGAAATAAAATAAAATAAAGTGACCAAAAGACGAGGGTTAATTAGTAATTTTTTCCCTCAAGAACCTTCTAAATAGTAGTATGAGACCGGGATAAATAAATGTCTAAAGTGCATGATTTTGTGACTATATTTTTCCCCGCTTTATGTTGGTGAGTGGAAAGCTCGGTAATATAAAGTAGATAGAGATGTTTACTGATAGGTCAATGTAGAGTGATGAAGAAGTCACACCTTTGAAGGACTATACAAAGCATGGAGTGACAAAAATATAGAGGAGCATGGAAACTAAAGATAAAAAATGTGCAAAGAAAAAGTGATGAGAGTGAACCTATGGTGGAATGCATGTGTAGTTGTTGTGGTGATATACCCGCATCGTTAGGAAATCATTTTTGTCGTGAAGTTTTGTTTTTGATGTTGATGTTGTTTTGACCCCAATTTGACTATTTGTTTCTCATATGGCCAAACCTGCAAGGAGAAAATGATCAAGTAGTCAAATATGTATGTATGTAAGTGTAAAAATGCTATGTAAAAGATGCATGTATGTGTAAAATATGCAAATGTAAATGGAAATAGAAATGTAAATGGAACATACATGCACTTGATACATGTCAAGAGAGAACGTGTAGAAGGATATCTTGTATTACAATCTTGTGGAGAGATATCACGCCATATTCCAAAGAAGTGTGTGGAGGAAATGCTCTATGTCCTCCAAGATCTAATTACTTCCTTGAATGTGTGTAGAGATCTCTGTACATCCTGGTTTTTTGGGTGATCCGACACCACTAGATGAAGTAGTGTAGAGAGGCACACCCACCGTAACCTCCAAGATCGCAACTACTTCCCATAATGTTAAGGACACCATGTCCTATAGAACCTATTGTGTGTGAGGTTTAGAGACTGGTCTAAACCCACTCGTTGTATGTAACCCATAATGCCAAGGGAAAAAGTGTCCGAATCGAACCGGTGTAAATATGTTGTGTTAGTATGTAAAACCCCAAATGATTCCCCCTCTTTGGGGCACATGTAATGTGGTTGATAGGAGAATGTGGCCCAAAAAAAGGACCAACAACCTGTACATTGTAACCATAGAAAGTGAATGGTAGAACCCAAGGCACGCACAAACAAGAAGGTTAGCCAAAAACAAGTGTAAACACACATGCATGTAGAAAACAATGTATAAGTTATGCAAACAATGTGTAAGCTACTAAGAAAATTAATGTAAACATACAAGAAGATAAGTAAGCCACACAACATAGGATGCAAACATGGGACATCACTCACGATGTCATAAGACATGTAAGGGCGTCATGTTTAAAAGAAAGAAACAAGTGTGCACACCAAACATAGGGCAAGGCCTACAAACAATATAAAACAATGAAAGACAATGTAATCAAACAAGTATGGAAACAAATATCCTACACAACAAATGTTGCACATGAAGCACTCATTAGCATGTTAGAAAGATAACTAGTATGTCAAAAAAATGTATAAGCAGGTAATGTAAAGTTCTAAGTACAAAATGAAATAATAGCACCTAGAAGAGATGAATGTGAATTCCCCCAATGACCAGTATCGGAAGGGTAGAAGGCGAGCATTCATACTGCATGTAAGATACTTGTATCTGTGATCACAACTAGAAGAAGGCATGAATGCACATGTGTGGATGATATAGATAAATGACATAGAAGTAATCAAAGTAGCCCTGTGTGTAATAAATTGATCATGAACAACTAAAGTATGCAAGAGTATAAGTAACCATATTATGTAGTATGTTTTAGATGGGTGGAATGGAATGGAGTGATAGGATTTGCATGCCCCTAAGTGGATGGAAATGTATACAATGAGGTTCATTTTGTTTTCCCCTCAACAATCAATAATGAACCATAAACGAGAGTGCGTCATTAGGAAATGGTTAAGTAGTATATGTTGCATCTAATGCATTGTGATGAATGTGTAGGTGTATTAAGGAGATATGACCTAGAGACGATGTGTGTGTGAAACCTATAGCTGAAGTGTATATCATGAAAAATGAAAGGATAAGTGATTATTTAGATATTTGAAAATGATGATTTAGAGCGTATATCACTATAAGATTAATGGATGAGTGATGATTTAGCACTAAGTGTATATCACTAAAAATGTGAGGAGGGTGTGGTGATATAACCTAAGGAGTAGACCACTAGAAAATGATAGAATAAGTGATGACTTAGCTTAAAGCATGTGTCACTAATAGATGAATGAAAGGGATTGGTGATGTAACCTAAGGTGTATACCACTATAAAATGATAGAATAGGTGACGATTTATCCTAAAGCGTGTGTCACTAGGATAGGATTATCACATGATGAAATATCAAATAATAAATGTGTAAGGTCCATTTTATTTCTAAACCCTTGGTAGTCGAGTATGGACCGAGGAACTAAAGTGTGTCATCATGTAGTGGGTGCAGCATGTAGAAGACAATGAAGTGTAAAAATTTGACCATGTGATGAGTAGGATATGTAAGCAAGTTATGTAAAATGTATAAATATGTTATGTGGAAAATGCAAATGCAAGATGTACAAGATGTGTAAAGTGCAAGAAGATAAGTAGAATGCATGACTATGCATGATGTATAGTAATGCAATGTATAATGTAGCGTGTAATAGGTGTAGTATGCCTAAGATCATATAGTATGTAGAATTATGTTAGATGCATAAAATGTGTAAGGTGTAATGCATAGAGTGACATGTAATGTATGTAGTAATGCTAGAACCCTATATGATGAAGACTAGTATAATATATAAAAAATGTGTGAAAATGTGTGGTGTAATATATATGGTATGTAGACTAATGAATAATGTAGTAAGTAGAATAAGTATTGTATGATGTAAGATGCATAGACAATGATGTATGTAACTAGCATGATGTATGAGATGTAAAAACATAAATGACGAAATGTTGTAAATGAAATGTAGAGTGTATAACATGTGATGTGTGATGAAGTGCAACATGTAATACCTATAGGGAAATGTGTGGGGTTCATGTGTAGTAAGCCCTCAAAAATCAGGTGTGAGCCAAATCACAAGAGTGTTTCATCAGTATCGACGCTAGAATATATGATGAATATGCCTAATGTAAGGACATGAATGTAAAATATGATGATAATAACTATACTAATACAAGATTGGGGGCAAGTGGAGTGTCATGCCCCCAAGTATATATAATAAGATCATGTAAATTCATCAAGAAGATCATCATGGTCATTATCGAAATCATATGGAACAATGTGGGAAACCTGATAAGCAATCATCTCTTGTTGGTCATTCAGATAACCATGAGCACACAAGTTATACATTGTCATGGCATATTGTTCATCAATAAAGGGAGGAAATGGAGATCCATGAGAATACCAGAGAGTTAAATTAGGTGAGTAACAAATAAAGGAGCTATTGCACATACACACAGTACCAAATGGCATAGGAAAAGCAATATCAATATGAACATGGTCAAGGGTGGGTGCCTCTAATATAATCTAGCCAAGAGCATTCAAGAGTAAGTGGAGAAGAAGTATGATAACGTGCAAGGTAAACAACAATATGGACAACACGAAGTCCATATGCAGTAGTGATAATAATAGAACCATGATACAAATGTGGATCATATAAGGGATAATGGAGGTCCTCGAAGGAAAAACCAAGCCGAAGAAGACCTTCGTAGGAACATGTGGTAGCATCACAGAAAGTGTTAAGTGGTATGTGTTCCCAATAAGAATAATTTATAAAAAGTGTGCAGGTAAAGGGAGGCATTGATACACACAATGGAGGAGTGGGTGAAACAACAAAGTGGTCTTGGAAAAATCCCACATAAGGGACTATAGCATTTGTAATAGTGGGAGATGATGACGAAGTGGAAGGAACAACATCAACCATACAGATAGTAGCTTTGGATTTATTTGGAGCTTTAATGGATTGTGGCCCAATAACACAAGATGAATATGTAAGAGTGTAGATTGTTTCAAGATAATAATCTATATGTGAGGTAGGAGGACCATTAGGTGAAGGTGAATGAGAAGCATCTTGAAAAGAGTTTGTGAGAATCGAATCGGAAATGAGGCACCACGAAGTAGTTGCACTCCAACGGAATCATGATAGCTCCAGTGATAGCAAGAAAGAATTGATCAATAATGGAAGAACTTGCTCAACAGAAACAAAGCTTACATAGAGGAAAGACAATGAGTGTCTTGGCATGCTCATAAATGAATAGTAAAGGGGTACATATAGGGTGCTAAGTAACCCTAGTGCATGACACACATGAAACCCTAAACCTAACCCTAAACCTAACCCATGTGAGATGACCCTCCAATATGAGAGGAGGACACATAGGATAACTCACACTAACACCCCCTTCATTAAAGCTGGGGTAGTGGTTGTGATGAGTCAGACGGAAGAGGAAGACACTCCTAAACAACTAAGAAAGATGTGTCAATGGGGCCTGGAAACTAAAGGCCTGATAAGGTGCCCATATACAAACACAATCTTCCTAGAAGAAGAAGAAGAAGAAAAGGACTACATAGCCCAAAGGAGATGAGTAGTTGTAGAAGACCTCACCCCAAGAAGAGACCGTAAGTGAAGAAACTTCATCTCAGTGAAGGGCTTAGTAAATAAATCTGTAATCTGATCATCCTATCCGTATGTACTGAATGTCGATGATACCATCATGAATAAGCTCCCGTATGAAGTGCATATGGATCTCAATGTGCTTCGTCCACTAATGCTAAACTAGATTTCTATAAATAGATATTGTGCTTGTGTTATCACAGTAGATAATGGTAGGTCACCAAAAGTGGATGCCAAACTCTGTCAGAATACCCTGTCGCCAAATAGCTTTTGTGGTAGCGTTAATTGCTCCTCTTTATTCTGCCTCTGTAGATGATATCGCAATTACATTCTACTTCTTGCTAGACCAACTAATGGGACCCGAACCAAGAGAGAAACTATAGCCAGAAGTAGATTTCCAATGATCTAAGTCACTGGCCCAATCAAAATCTGTGAACCCAATTAAGTCAATATCAACCCCTCCATGATAGTGAATGTCATCAGCATAAGTTCCATGAACATAATGAAGGATCTGTTTAGCTGCTTTCCAATGTAGCTCATGTGGCTCCTGCATGAATCTGGACATGATCCCAACAACATACAATAAATCCGGTCAAGTGTGAGTCAAGTAAATCAAGCTCCCCACCAACTATCAATAAAGAGTACCATCAACCAAGGGAGTAGAGCAATCTGAAACCAACTTAACCCCGGAAAGAAAAGGAGTAGGAGAAGACTTGTAATCGGACATCTGAAAATGAGCTAGCAAATCAAGAGCATACTTAGGTTGCGAAATCAAGATTCCTGAGTCAGATTGTGAAATCTGGATCCCAAGGAAGTAATGAAGTAGACCTAAGTCAGTCATGGAAAACTTGTTGGCTAAGGAAATCTTCACAGAATCAATAATAGAGGAAGAGCTACCTGTGATCAACAAGTCATCAACATATAGAACAAGAATGAGTATGGAGTCATCTTGCCATAGAATATAAACATTTGGATCAGAGTGACACCTAGTAAACCTTGATGTAAGTAAGGAGTCCATCTTGGCATACCAAGCTCGAGGGGCTTGTTTAAGGCCATAAAGAAACTTCTTTAACTTACAAATGAGGGAGGAATCTTGGACATAACCCGAGAGGTTATTCCATATAGATCTCTTCCTCTAGGTCACCATGAAGGAAGGAACTCTTAACATCCATTTGATGGACTTTCCATATGTTTGTTGCAGGGCAATGGCTAGGGTCATTCGAATAGAAGTCATCTTTGCAACCAGAAGCAAAGGTTTCTGTATAATCAACCCTAGCTATCTGGGAGAAACCCTTAGCTACTAATCGTGCTTTAAACTTTTGACATCTCCATCTACTCCATACTTTGTTCGGAACACCCACTTACACCGAATGATTTTTCTTCCTTTCGGAAGAGTGGTGAGATCCCAAGTATCGTTCTTCATGAGAGAGGAATACTCCTCATCCATGGCAGAATCCCACTCAGGAATACCAGAAGCCTCCGGAAAGACTGTGGATCAGAAGTAGAGGTGAAGAAAGAGTGGGGTCCAATGAAATCTGAGTGAGTACGTCTCATATCTGAAGTATCTCCAACTAAATCTCCAACACTTTGCAAAGTTTTCCTAGCCCAAAGGGGACTAGGAGGATCAGGCTCAGAGTTGGAAGATTCTTCACTTGAGTGAGAAGGGACATAGTCCTTGTCATCACTATTGTCAAAATTAGAAGACTCAAAGGTCTGATGGTCGGGAGGATCTCGGAAGAGGAGCACGCTCAATAGTATCATCATCTGATGAGTCAAAATCTAAATCAGTGAGTTGAAGAACCTCAATAGGTGGAGAAGTAGAAGTTGAAGAAGACTCATCGAACTTAACACTTCTCTCAATATACAACTCATGAGAAGTAGGATTCATCAATCAATATCCCTTCACGCCATCAAGATACCCTACAAAGATACAAGGTTTGGATTGTGGTTCCAAGGCCTTGCGTTTCTTCTTGGGAATCGAGCCATAGCCTTAGATCTAAAGACTCGAAAGTGCTCAACATCAGGCTTGTGTCCAAACCAAGCTTCAAAGGGTGTCATCCCTCTTACTGCCTTATGTGGAACACGGTTCTGAATGTAATTTGCACAATTCACTACTTTGGCCCAATACTACGGAGGAAGAGACTTCGAGTGAATCATACAAGTGGCCATCTCCTTAAGAGTACGGTTCTTTCTTTCTATGACTCCATTCTGTGAAGGGCTATAAGCAACTGTATGCTACAAAGAGATCCCTTCAAAAGTACAGAAATCCATGAACCTATTGTTTACATATTCACCTCCATTTTCAGTTTGAAGAACCTTGATAGACCATTCCGCTTGTTTCTCAGCAAGAGCCTTAAAGTCCTGAAAATGTTCAAAGACTTCAGACTTAAGCTTAAGAAAATATACCCAAGTATATCACGAATAGTCATCAATGAAGGTTAGCACATAAAGAGCTCTTGTAAATGAAGGAGAAGTAAATGGACTAGAAACATCGTTGTGAACAAGATCTAAAAGACAAGTGGCTCTCCAGGCTTTTCCTTTGTCAAAGCTCTTTTTAGGATGCTTTCTAAGGGTACAACCCTCACAAAGACCCTTAGAAAACTTGACGTGAGGCAACCCGTTGACCATTTTTTTGGCTCAATTGTTCAAGGTAGTGATAATTTAGATGTCCGAAACACTCATGCCATAGCTTACTAACCTCATTTGCATGAGTGAGCAAGGCAGTGGGTGTAGAATCAGAAGTAAAGTGGGAGAAGGTGTACAACCGTGAACGGTGATCCGCCTTTCCCTCAACCACTGTAGTGTCATTGTTAAGCTCATGAATAATCACCGAGTTAGGACCAAATTCCACTCGCATTCCTTCACCAAGGTGAGTAATTTGGTAAACCGATAGGAGATTGGTAGAGAGATCAGGAACACTCAACACTTGGTTAAATGTTCCCCCATCCATCTCTACCGATCCACTACCGGAAACCGACACTATCGTGTCATTACCCATCATGATTTGGGACATACCACAAGGTTCGATGTTGGAAAAATCAACATGTGAAGAACCCATGTGGTGCGAGGCATCGGAATCTATAATCCATGTCGATAAAGGAGAAACTCTAGCTATAAGGACCTTTCCTTTCTTCTTATCATTGTTGGCGTAGCGGTGATTAACACGATGAGATCCCTCTCCACCATAAGTTTGAGCTTTTGGTGTGATGACAAGTCATGCAGCTTTGATACCATGAAAAGAGTTTGCGAGAATCGAATCGGAAATGAGGCACCACGAAGTAGTTGCACTTCAATGAAATCATGATAGCTCCAAATGATAGCAGAAAAAAGAATTGATCAGTAATGGAAGAACTTGCTCAACAGAAACAAAGCTTGCATAGAGGAAAGATAGCAGAGTGTCTTGGCATGCTCATAAATGAATAGTAAATGGGTACATATAGGGTGTTGAGTAACCCTAGTACATGACACACATGAAACCCTAAACCTAACCCATGTGAGACGACCCTCCAATGTGAGAGGAGGACACATAGGATAACTCACACTAACAATCTTATGGTTCAAGAATGATAGGATACGTAGCTAGGGCAGTAGGTTGAGGAACTTCTTCCTTCTCTAAGACCCATGTTAAAGTAGGAGGATCAATAATACACATATAAGCAACAATAACATCTTTTATATCTTTTTGATTCATGCCAGGAAGATGGATGATGAATAACCGAAGGACAAGGTTAATAACCAGAGGAATAAGTTGGAGTGTCAATAAAGGCACAACCAAAACTATCAAACTACAAAATGATTGGAGATATAGGAGGAGTATCTTTAGCCATGATAAAAGGTTGGGTTCACCAAAATGATTAACTAAAATTTACTAACTAGAGGTAGTAAGGGATAGCTAATCTAATCTAAGAGGACATATAAATGTAGTAAATAAATGCACTAAGACAATATGTAAATGAGATAAGTAAATAAAAATAATGAAATTAGAAATCCTAATATACAATGAGAAAGAGGAAAGAACACGGATGATTCGACAAAGTGGCAAGATTGTGTTGCGAAAGGATCTTTGGAGAAATGGAGCAAAAACAACTATGTAGGATTATCGAAAAGGATGGAGTTGAAGGATCTAGTGGACTAGAGCACGGAGGAGGACAAGGGAACTTGCAGGTGATTTGGTATGTATTCTAAGCACCCTAGTCTACAAAAAATCTCGAATCTGATCTTTACAGGGCTAAAAGGTAATCTAAATTATTTTACGCATGTCACATCAATTTCATTGTCCCATGTCGAATGTCTCCAATATCTTAAGATGGAAGAAATACCGCAAGACCCCAAAACAAGCATCAAACCCTAAAAATAAAAAATTCATATGAAGGATTTGGGTGTCCTTAACTACCACAATGGTGGACTTACTAAATGAGCACTACACTACATCTCATACCCGATGTAGTTCTATGTGTAAGTGTGTGTGAACGTTCCCTAGGTTTCTCTTGTGCCAATCACACTTTGTGATTTAGCGAGCAATAAATACCTATAGAAAATGTAATATAATGTGTGTATGGAATAGAATAGAATCCCTCCCCTATGAAGTGTAATGCATATATCTTAGCCTTGTGCCTCGATGATGGAGATAAGTGGATGTAAATGACCTCTAATGCAATAGATAGATGCAACTCTAGATGAAGTGATAGTATAAAGTGATGTTAGGTCCCTCATTATGGTCTTATAAATTTATATTTATGGGGTTCTCTTGGTCTAATTTATTAATTAACTTGAAAAGGCCAACCACAAGAAATATAAAGATGTAAAATGGATAGAAAGAGCCCAAAAAGTGGCGGGGAAAACTCTAGAAGGATCGGGCACCCTAGTGGGACCAAGGTGCCCACGGGTGCCTTGGTACTCATCCGGGAGCCCCAATCGAGGATAAAATAATATAGGATGACATAATCGACTAGTCATATGAATGTAAGAGGTTTTTAATGATGAAATAAAACAAAATAAATATTCCAAAAGACGGGGTTAACTAGTAATTTTTCCCTCAAGAAGCTTCCAAATAGTAGTATGAGACTCGGGATAAATAAATGTCTAAAGTTCATTATTTTTTTACTACAAAAAGATCATCAAAAACATTTCTTTATACCAAATTGTTCTTAGATATCTAGCATTTTCCCTCCTTCAAAATATTAACTAATGAAAGGCATCAAATTGTGATGACTCTATTTGAGTGTTCTACCTATGAAGGAGATGAACCCATTTCAGTTGAATACTCTTTGTCAATACTAATAAGAATGGGTAAGACACATAATATTATAGTGAGTGAAATAGTTCCCATGCGATGGGAAAAATAAGATATCTATATTTGGTAAAATTTATTTATACCAAATTGTTCTTGGATATCTGGAATTTACCTCCTTTAAAATATTAACAGGTGAAAGGAATAAAATTGTGATGATTATCTTTGAATTTTCTACCTACAAAGTAGATGAACCCTTTTAGTTTAATTCTCTCTGTCAATACTAACAAGAATGGGTATGTCACAGAACATTACGGTGAATGAATGGGTAATCCTAAACCTTGATCCCTAAACCTTGAGCCTTAAACCCTAAGCCCTAAACCCTAATCCCTAAATCCTAAACCATAAACCTTGAGCCTTAAACCCTATACCCTATACCCTAAACCATGACCCTTAAACCTTAAACCATAATCCTTAAACCATAAACCATAAACCTTAAAAACTAAACCATAAAACTTAAATCCCAAGCCCCAAACTCTATACCCTAAACCCTAAACCATGAGCCCTAAATCCTAAACCCTAAACCCTAAATCCTAACCCCTAAACCCTAAACCATAAATTATGCACCCTAAACCCTAAATCCTAAACCCTTAACCCTAAACCCTAAACCCTAAACCCTAAACCCTAAATCCTAAAGCCTAAATCCTAAACCCTATTTTTACTACCCGAGAACCCTAAGCCCCAACACTAAAACTTAAACCATAAATCTTAAACCTTAAACCCTAAACCCTAAACCATGAGCCATAAACCCTAAACCCTAAACCCTAAATCATAAACCCTAAACCTTAAAACTTAAACCTTAATCCATCAACCCTAAACCCTAAGCCCAAAATCCTAAGCCTTAACCCTTAAACCCTAAACACCGATCCTTAAACCCTATGCCCTATGCCCTATGCCCTAAACCCTAAACTATAGCCCTTAAACCTTAAAATATAATCCATAAACCTAAAACCATAAATCCTAAACCCTAAATCATAAACCCTAATCCCTAAACCTTGATCCTTAAACCGTAAACCCTTAACCCTCAACCCTAAATTGTACACCCTAAACTCTAAACCCTCAACCATAAACCCTAAACCATAATCCCTAAACCTTAAGCCCCGAGCCCTAAACCATAAACCATAAACCATGATCCATAAACCATAAACCATAAACCCTAAACACTAAACCCTAAACCCTAAACACTAAAGCCTAAACCCTAAACGCTAAACCATAAACCCTAAACCATAAGCCCTAAAAAATATTCCTAAATATTCCTAAACTACCTCTAACACTTCCAAGATTCTCTGACATCACCTCCAGATACTTAATATATTTCTTGAACTCTCTCAGAGGGTGTTTGATTAGCTCATAATGGCATTTTTAGGCCTCCGAAGGAAGTTATCTTCCATCAAGTCAAATTGACTCATCAATCATCATATCTAATCATCCCTACACATTGAAAAAAACTTTAAAACACCTTGTTAATAATTTATTTTGATCTAGGTTGAGAGTGGTATTGAGGCGGGTCGCAAAGGAAGAACACACCATTGACCAGGAAGCGAAAGATGCATTCCCTAAGATTGTAAAGTAAGTACTCATCCATAGTATGATTTTACCATATTCTAAGACAAAATTAGAGATTCAACTCCATGCTCATGGGAAAATTCATGAGTCCATATATTCGATCAATTGTCGCTACCTTTGGGATTTTAGAGGTTTGTAAATTCTAATTTTGACACATTTAACACTCCTAAAAATGGCAATAATTAATCCAAAAGGCCCCAAAACCTAAATAATGAGTATATTCTTTCCCAAAATAGACATCGATTGTATAATTTAAACCCTAAAAATTTTAGGCTGAATGTTGAAATCCTGAAATATACCTATATATACTAACCAGGTTAGAATATGAAAAACCATCTTCTAAACCGTGATAGATGGAGAGCTGTGAGACTAGTTCCATAAGGTGGAGAGTGACCCTAAATTTTTATATTTACTAAAATAAAAGTATAATTTTTCCTTTTATTAATCTTATACTTTATTATTTCATATACTTTAAATTCTTTTATTAACCTTTATACTTTATTATTTCTTATACTTTAAATTTATTTTAGTAAATATATCCCTCCCATAAGCACGTATACCATAACAAATAGGAATGTGCGTGTGTTATAACGTGCTTGCGTTTCATCTTCTATGGGTTTGGGAATCTTGATCCATAGGTCGTTATTTGCATTGGATATCACACTCTAAGGCTTGACTGTGTAATCCATGTTTAAAAAAACACATCGAGACTTTCACGTGTACACCCCGATATCTTATGTTTTATAACATAATATTCCAAAAATATTATACTACAACGTCAAGCTCAGTTTTACCTTGGTGACGATATACTTATTTCTAAAATACGATTAATTTAAGGCTTTCATCCTTAATTTCATTTACTAGTGCCCTCTTTTCTTGTCAAAATGTATGCATAGGTTTGTGTACAAAACTTATGATATTTTCATTCAAATTTAAAAATAAACTCCATTCTACACCCACTCAAAAAAATGACTTTTTTTTATCAAAGTTATGGTGGTGTACAAACAAATATTTCATTTTCAGGATGTGTACACTTTGAAAATTAATAAAAAATTATATATTCATCCAAAAATTATGAAAAATTAGTGGGACCTCGTACATGGAATTATCTAACTTTCTACTAAAGGGATTTGAAAAATAATTTATAAAACTCAAAAAATAGGAGGGGGTGGGCACACACAATAGGTTCTTATCTTTTTGACAAAAGATAGACATACTTTGTATGCACGCCATCTCCACTATTTTCACAAAAAGTTAGTAGTTTAGAAACTAGATTCCGAGCTCTACAAGACTTATTTTTATCACTTTGTAAATTTTCATACCGAATTATTATAAGGAGTTCGGAGTTTTTGATTTCATAAAAATGTGTCCCTTTTTGACCCCCTTTTGGCCCCCCATTTCCATGCACTTACCCTGTAAACATTGGGTGAACCAATCCCTAAAATTAAATTTTACCTAGAAAATTGAGACAAAATAACAAGCTATCGAACCCTAAAAATTTTCCAAAACCAAATTTTGAAATTTGGAATATTCATGAATTAATATATATTCACCACTAAAATTTTCCCTAGAAAAAAACAACAAAAAACCATGACCCGATAGAAGATCCATCAGTTTTGGGTCCAATTTCAGTATTTTGGGTCCTTTTACAACTTTGTATCGTGGGCCTTGTGGAATCATTTCACACGGTGGGTCATCGGAGTTTTACTACGATCAATTTCTGGCCACCATGTGTCATACAACCATTATGTTATCTTCATTCATGTCAAAATTAAGACACTATCCGGGCTATGTCGTCATTACTATTATTCATAATACCACTTGGGAAAATGGAAAACATGATTTGATGGATAATAATCTGAACCACTTTGTGTCGGGATAATTTCTATTGTCTTTTTTTAGCCATAGAAATGATGAGCTTGATTTATTTTTTTGTTTGTACCACTTAGTACAAATATAGAGAGAATCATGAGGCCGAGGGCCAAACTGGAATGTAAACTATTGTAGGGAAATTAACTCTTATGTTTTTATATAGTATATATTATTATTGTTGTTATTTTCTATACAAAATATCTCAAAAATATCCTTGACGCCTTACCTACATACCTCAAGCACCTTAATTCACACACACCCATCATTATATTTCGGAAATAACATTATTAAGAGTAGGAGGAGGTTTTAGTGGGGAAGTTGTACCAAAGGGAGATCCTTGTGGAAGAAGTAAAATCTACGCTTAGCGATGGCATTAAGGTGTCAAGCCCTCCACCGATATGGAAGTGAATGTGTAGAGGCTTTTTTCCTTGATATTTTTTTTCACGCAAGCACTTCAATGTTCTATATATTTTGGTACCATCCATGTAACTACATAAAATATGAATAAATTAATCCCTAGAAATCAATCGTATCTGGTTTCTTTATTTCTGATTTTGAAAACTTAACCCTGTATAAGCCTTATTTATAGTCCTGGGAAATGGCGGGCATTATCTTGGTGGTGATTTTGAATGGTGTGTGAGCGTGTAATACCTCGGGAAATGCACCACATGGTTCTCTTCATGTATTCCCGAAACAAAACTTTGAGCTTTAAGGCTTCAAAATTGTAGGCCAAAATAATTTTGTTGATGCCACCTAGTGTTCAAATAATACAAAATTATTCTTGCAATAGAATAACTCCAAAATCGAATCGAAATGCCTGAAAATTTCAGCAAGCCATATCTTTTGCATATGTGCTCTAATTCCTGCAAACAATATATTGAAGGAAATCTCAAATTTTTCTCCACATAATGAAACTACCTTAAATTTATTCAAAGAATATTTTATATCAGTGTTTCTCAGTGAGGATCCTCAGGATCACTCCTCCCCACTGAGAAACTTTTGGACCTCCAAAATTCAACTTAATTGGTAAATAGGTGAGGGTACTTCTCCCTCACCTTTCTAGTTTCCATCCATTTTCCTTGTTCGGATGCATGCCTTTGAACCCAACACGAATATATTCAATATCACCCTTCATAAATTTCTAACCTTCCTGTCCAAAATGATATCATCATGCAACTCATCGAGATAATCAGGTGCAAAATCATCAATGGAAGGTATAATATTAGCATCATCATGATCAATAATCATAGGTGGTTCATACAATTTCAAGTTCTCAACATTTACAACTGAATAAATTTACATATATGGAGGTAAATCCAACTGAAATCATTATTACCAATTTTCTCCAATATTCAAAATGGACCATACCGAATAGGTTTTAACTTTTTACCTTCACATGTCAGCCTTTCTTTGTTGATGTGAAGCCAAACTGAATCACCAACTTGGAACTTGTGATCAGTTATGTGTTTATCATGCCTTGCTTTATACTTCACTTGACTTTTCTCCAACTGTTCTCGGACATACTTGATGGACTTATTGTATTCACTGCACAAATATTTTAGCTTTGTCAGAATCACTTAATCCATTAACAACAGTTTCTTGTCCAAAAGAGAAATCTAATGGAGATTTAGGCAGATAACCATAACAAGTCTCAAATGGAGACTTCAAAGTAGAAGAATGTAAGGCATGGTTATAAGCATGTTGCACATAATATAAATGTTCATCCCACAATTTAGGATGTTTACCACAATAGCCCTAAGAAAATGTACCACTGTGCGGTTCACAACCTCTGTTTGACCATCGGTTTGTGGATGGAAAGCAGTGCTTTTCTTCAGTTTAGTGTCCATTAAACCCCACAAATTTGACCAAAATTCCCAAGAAATCTAGAATCCCAATCTAAAATAATTGAAGTGGGAAATCCAAAATGAACCCATACAAACTAAAAAAATAAATGTGTAGTCCCTTCACCAATTATTTTTTTAGTACAAGGAATCAACACACACACATCTTGTTAAATTTGTCCACAACCACATATAAATAGTCGTGTTTCCTTCATGACATGGGAAAGCCTCCTACAAAATCCATGGAAATAATTTCCCATGGACATGTAGGGATATGAAGAGGAGTGTAAAGTCCTAATTTCCTATTGCTAGGCTTGCTTGTGGCATAAAGAACACATCCTTTTATATACTTGGTTACATGTTCATGCATTTTAGGCCAATAACAATACATCTATAAATGTGCAACTATTTTACCAACACCAAAATGACCAGAAATAAGATAAGTATGAGCTTCCCTAATCATATGCACTCTTTCATTTTTGGGATACAAAGTTTACCAGAACGATATAAAATTC
Source organism: Taxus wallichiana var. yunnanensis (assembly GCA_018340775.1). Classification (NCBI taxonomy): domain Eukaryota; kingdom Viridiplantae; phylum Streptophyta; class Pinopsida; order Cupressales; family Taxaceae; genus Taxus; species Taxus wallichiana. The sequence continues at coordinate 344,565,853 of CM031240.1, read as the reverse complement.
CATCATGCACATGATAATCCATTTCTCCTACTTTTTTCCCACTCATTAAATCCTCATACACTTCTTTAAAATCAGCATCATAAACATATTGTTCCTTATAACTATCATGAGCCAAAGAACTATGTTGTAAAAGAATAGATGCAACAAAAATTGGAGGTCTAGATAACATATCAACAACCTTGTTTGTATACGATCACGAGATGAAACTGCTACAAAAATCCCATCCAACGGAAATGTCTAGACTGTTGTATATTTTTTTGTGTTTGCAATCTTGAGGGGTTGATGATCTGTATGTATCCCTGTTTCATTTCTCATCAAGTAATGCTTCCATTTCTTAAAATTTACACCAAAGCATACAACTCTTTATCATAAGTTAGATAATTTATTACCGCACTCGTGAAGTTTTTTGAATGGTAACACATAATTCGTTTGTTCTGCATCAAAACTACCCCCATTGCATATTCACTAGCATCCATCTCAATCTCAAATGACTGCTGGAAATCTAGAAGTGCCAAGACCGAAGTGGTATTGATTTTCTCTTTCAACGCATCAAAAAATTTCTATTGTTTTCCTCCCCACTAAAATACTTGTTTAATACTTGTCAAAACATGCAAAGGAGATGCAATAAATGAGAATTTAGCAATAAATTTTCTCTAGTATTGTACTACACCAAGAAAACTCCTAACTTCTATCACATTAGTGGGTCTAGGCCAGTTAACAATGACCTCAACTTTTGCAGGATCTATTTTCAATTCACCATTTCCCACAACATAACCCAAATAGATTAAATATGTTTTCCCAAATTCACATTTTGACATCTTCAAAAATAATTTTTCTCCTCTTAATGCATCTAAGACTTTTTGGATGTGAATAACATGATCATCCCAAGACTTACTAAAAATAAGAATATCATCTAAGTAGAAAATAATGAAATCATCAATGAATGGTCTAAAAACATCATTCATAACTCTCATGAATGTTTTTGGTGCATTGCACAATCCAAAAGGCATCACTAACCATTCAAATAATCCATGTTTCATTTTAAAAGCAGTTTTCCACACATCACCTTCATTAATCCTTACTTGGTGATAACCACTTCTTAAATATAACTTAGTGAAGTAAATTGCATTCTTTAATTGATCCAGTAAATCATCTATTCTAGGAAGAGGGTAACAATTTTTCACCGTGATCTTGTTTAAGGCATGAAAATCAACACACATTCTTCATGTGCCATCTTTCTTTGGCACCAAAATAATTGGTGAACCACATGGAGATGTACTTGGACAAATAATACCTTTGGCCAAAAGTTCCATCACTTATTTCTTGATTTCCTCATTTTCAACCATGGAAAATCTATACATTCCAATATTAGGAAGAGGTGCATCCTGTAGCAATTATATCTCATGTTGAACCCCTCTTTTGGGAGGTAGACCTTGTGGATCCTGAAAAACATCATCATAGTTAGAAACATTTTTACCAATTCATTATGATGTTTGGATCACAATCCTCAAAATCCTTTTCATGATCTTTCTCTTTAGCTTTGATCACCATGAGTAAAAATTATTTCTTGAGTTGACAAGCATTTTCATCTACCTGCAGTAACCAAGGAAAGACTTATTTTTACACGATGAGCTCTAACAATATATTCAACTCCATCCTTCACAAACAAGTATTTATTTTCTTCCCTATAGAAGATTGCTTTATGATCATATAAATAAGGACTCCCCAAAACTACACCACAAATATCCAAAGGAACAACATCCAAATCAACCTCATCAATAAACTTGTCTGTAATGGAAAACCTGAATCTACAATTTTTTATTACTTGCACTTTGCATCATCACAAACCCAACCCAAAGGATAAGGCTTAGGATGTGGTTTAGTTTTGAGCCCCAATTTCTTAACAACCTCCTCTGAAATTAAATTATCTTGAGATCCACTATCAAAAAGAGTATCAATTTTTGTATGTTTTGAAATAACTCTAAGGTGGAAAATCTCATTCTATTTCTTTTCATCATGCATAGATTTTTGATTAGAAGAAGATGCAACATTTGATAAAGTAGTGTTGGAAGAAGAGAAATAATGATTACCTTGAAAACTCATGGTCATGATCTTGGTTTCATCCCTAAATCAGACCCAAGATCATGAACCACAATATTCATTTTCTTCTCTTTTCCTTTCTTATTAGTCATCCATTTAGGCTTAGTTTCTGGATGTAATTTCCAACACCTAGACTCATCATGGTTCTTTTTACAATGATTGCAAAATGGTTTTTCATCTTCTTTCTTAACAATAGAGTTTTTTTTTTGCTTACCCTTTCCTTTTCCTTGTTCTTTCAAAAAAATTCTTTGCCTTCAATTTCTTGTTCTTTTGTTTAGAGGAAGAGAAAGACTCTTTACCCATTTTCCCTCTTGCTTCCAAATGTGTAGCTTGAACACACACTGCATCAAGATTAGTAGGACCTAAAACAAGAATCATATGCCTTAGATAACTATGTAATCCACCAATATACTTAAGCAACATTTCTTGTGTATTGAGATAAATTCCAAGAATAAGAGCCCTTTTCCTAAACTCTTGTGTATAATCCTGAACACTTTGTCCCTTAGTTTGTCTCAATGTTTTTCAATCCATCATAGCTTTTTGCTTATATCCAAGAGGATAAATTTTTGTTTAAGATTTGAAAAAAATCAAACCAAGAAGTGATTGCATTACCTTTGGTTTCATCTACTTCCTAAAGCTTACTCTCCCACCATATGAGTGTTGTGTCACCCATTCGAAGAGTTGCCAAATGAATCTTTGCTTCATCATCTACAATTTTTGAACCCTACAATATACCTCAATCTTCTTGATCTAGTTATCCAACTTCTCTGCATTAAGCTCTCCATTATACATTGGCAATTCAAACTTGATATCTAATTTTAATGAAGGAAAATCAGATTTTTGAGTTTCACCTTTAGGAATATTAGAACTAGAGATTTCTTCTTTTTACCTTCTCTAGTTTATTTTTCCCTTTTTCTATCTTGGTACATTTATTCCACCATTTCTTTCATCTAAAGGAATGATTGAAAAAATTATTCTTCCTCTCAATCCATCATTGAAGGACTTCAAGATCATCTTATAACAATTTTGGGATCCTCTTCTACTAATTGTCCTTCACCCTTCTTAGATCGAGACCTTGTTAACATTCAACACAACAACTTGCAATCCAAAACCGTTAATCGAACATTTTTCTATAAAGGTTTTTCAAAATACAATTTAATATTTCTATTCATATTTTTCATTTTCATTTAATAAAAAAATCATTATTTTTCATAGATTTAATTATTTTAATATTATTAAAATATAAATAATTAAAATATATCGTATAATGTATAAATAATTATTTAAATATAATATATATATAAACATTTATTTGTAAATTTAATTTAATTTTGTAATTTGTGAAAAAGTGTAAGACATAGTTGGTATTTCAAAATTGTGAATCTAAAACATTCATTATTATTGAGATTCATGTCACAAATTTGAATTTATGAAACCACAACAATATGAAAAACATTAAATTTATTACATTTTTCTCAATTATAGTAACAATATTCAAATTGTCACTATACCACAGTTTTTAAATTGTGGAATTTTCACGATTTTTTAGTATGGATTTTGTCACAATATTTGTCACATTTAACATTTTCACAAACAAATTGTGGGTGGATTCCGCAAAATTGGATTCACAATTTTGAAAAAGATATCCACAATGAAAATGTGGATAAATTGTAGATATGTAACCCATTGTCTTGTAGTGATTGAATGTGAGTTTGCTATCACCATCGGCACTACACTAGTAAGGTCAATACCAACGGCTCTCCCTCACGCCCTTGATATTTTTGCAGCAATCTTTTATAGGAGTGTTGTCTCTTCCCCTGCCGAAGCGAAATCATGTAGCCACTGTTGAGCTCATCCTTGCACTCATTTTGGTCCACTTGGGAATTCCCCATACACACAAACATGCCCGTCATTACTATTATTAAAAACAAGCCACACAAATTAAAAATTCCCCTTGCAAATCTCACCCATCTTTAGACCTATATGATATGAAGCAATTGAATTAACTAGGTTTTGATTCGAGTTGAGTACCATAAAGAATTTCCAGTCTCCATTGATCTTCGTTGATAGCCATTTCTCAAATATTCCAACCTATATTGATGTGGGTTTTACCCCATATCTGAAGAAAGAGCATACACTCATTAAAAATTTAATTCAACATAATAATCAACACCATAGGTTACATTTATATAGATCTAGATATTCGACTCCTAACACTAATCTAGGTTGGTTGTTCTTGTAAGCTATGAAAAAATACACTACTAACAAGGAAGTAAAATACCAATAATCGTACCTCCTCCTTCGCTAGGAAACTTGGAATGGGCTAGGAAACTTGGATTGAGCCCGATTTTGTGATATGTAGGTGCTTTTCTTCAAGACGGAACAAGACCTTCCTGCAACAACGATCCTCTTACTTTGCACTGGATGGGAAAAAGGATTATGAGGCTATTTTGGCATTAGGACGAGGCAGAATGATGTTCTTTGCTCAAAGGATGCAAGAACTTAGATATGGCATGAAAGCTTATTCTCCGTGTCCTTAGAGGGGAGGGGTAAGGTTGTATTTATAGCCTGAGGGAGTGATTAGCTTAAATTAATTTAAGTAATCATGGTTTGAAAATGTGGGCAAGATTAAGTGGGTGGTTTGAAAATGTGGGCAAGATTAGGTGGATGGTTTGAAAATGTGGGCAAGATTAGGTGGATGGTTTGAAAATGTGGGCAATATTAGGTGAGTGGGGGCCACGAAGAATGGGTGAGGATTTGAATTATATTTTTAATTCATAAGTGGAGGATTTTAGGTGAGTGGGGACCACGAATGGTGGGTGAGGATTTGAATTTGAATTTTTAATTCAATAGTGGAAAAACATGGAGAATAATGACATGTTGTGAGGATTAGATTATTTTTAGATTTGGAAATGGATAATTAATCAAATTATATTTGATTAATTGAAGTGTATTTTGTGGGAAATGAGGAAGGGAAATTAATTGATTTAGGATAGATGTGAAATTGGGGTGTCTACATTTGCCCCTCTTTGGAAGGGTACTATGAAAGTAGTGTCCTTTCAAAGAAAGTAGACAGTATGGGGAAGAATTCAATCTACTTTTTAAAAGTAGAGTGAATGTTTGTTGGGGAGAATAGAAAGTGGTGAGTGACGGATGTCATGGTATCCTCAAGACAAAAATGTCATGAGAAGATGTGATTATGGATAGATGTGGTGATGCCCCCTCGAGAGGATTGCGAGAATGAAATATACGAAAAACTCTCGAAAAGAAGGAAATGGATTTGGTGGAGAAGAGGACGGTAATGGAGTGGAGAGGCTGGAATGACCGCATGATGCAAATGGAGGAAGGATTCAATCGACCTTGAATGCTAGGTGTGAGGTGTGTGGGAAAGAGAAAAGGGAATGGATAGGGTTGGGGGTTGATTATGAGAAGAGTAAGGGAGATAGGGGGGGAAAAAAAGGAATGAAAGAGGTAGAAATAGAGAGAGGGATGATATGGGAAGAAGGGAATGATGAAGGACAAACAAGGAAAAAAAAGAGGAAAATGACAGAGTAGAGGGTGAAGGGATGAAATAGAGAGATGTGCAAAATGAAGGAAGCAATGAGAGATAGTAAAAGGGATACGTGGCGGTGAAATAAATGAGAGAGTGAAGAAAAGGAGGAAATGGGAAAGGATAAATAAGAAGGAGAAAGCGAGGTGGGAGTAGGGGGTGAAATGGAGGAAATGGAAAGAGGACAAAAGAAGAAGTAGAACGGAGAAAAAAAAAAAAGAAACTATGAGGGGCGAGGAAAGTGTGAAAAAGAGGAGAGAAAGGAAGAAACATATACGAGAATGAACAAAAAGGTAGGGGTGGTAGAGAAAAGGGGAAGTGGTCAGAAGAAACGTGAAAATTAGGGGAGAAGAAAGGAAGATAGAACGAATACAAGGAGAAGATTGAAGGAATCACGTCATTGCGAGGAAGACCAAGGCAAAGAATATGGAACAGACCGTATGGAGATGCATGTGGAGAGTGGGATGATAAAAAAAGACAGGACAACGCTGAACAACCAGGTTATCGATGGGGATGTAAGGAGGAAACGTGATGGAAAAAGGGGAAGAAGATGATATAGAGGAAGTAAAATAAGACGAGGGGTGGGAGAGAGAAGAGGATAACAAAGAAAATGATGGAGAAGGAAGGGAATACAGAAAGGGGGTAATAAGTGGAAAGGAAATGGTAGAAGGAATGTTGAAAGAAGAAAGAGGGGAAGAATGACATCGATTGGAAAAGATATGGAGATGCATGAAATGAGGATACTAGGATGATGGGAAAATAGAAAAAGGATGTATGATGAAGACAATAAAGATAGTGAAGAGGGCAAAGAGGAGATGGAGAGATGGGTAAGAAGCGACAAGAAAGGGTGGGAGTGAGGGAAAAGAATAGGAGAGAAAAGAGAATGGGGGATAAAGAGGCAATGCCAATGAAAGGATGTTAGGAAATCCTCTTGAAAATGAGTGGTGGGGAAGGGTGAAAGAAAAAATGAAAAAAAGAAAGCGAAACGAGGATTTGGAAGGAAAGGGTAACGCCAACAAAGGGACGTTAGGAAAACCCGTTGCCAATGAGTGGTGGGCGTAGAAGATGGAAGGAATGAAGGAAACTCTAGAAGGTCAAGGGAGTGAATGAGGTCGTGCGGAATGAGGAGCGATAAGTTTTAGGAAAACCCGTTGACAATTATGAGTGCGGGAAGAGAAGATGATGATGAAAGAATGATATAGGAGTATTATGAGTAATGGCGAATATGTGTGTGGGTAGAAATGTAGGGGGAATGTGAGAAGATGAAGGGGAAAGAGTGAAGAAGATGGGAGGGAGGAGTTGGGACGAAGTGAAAGCGAGGAGAGGATGGGTGTGATGAGGATGAGCGAGGTGAGGATGAAGAACCAAGACATGAAAAGAATGGGAAGAAATGGTATGAAGGATGATGGATCAAGAAGGGGAAAATGGGGGAAAAGAATGTGATTGTAGGTGGAAGAGATGAGGTGTATGTTGTAAGAAGATATGTGGAGAAAGGATAATAGTAGGAGGAAAAAGTGGGTAATAGGAGATACCAGGTGGAAGAAGCGATCAACAAAGTGAACGAAGAATGAGGCGGGGGAGAAGTTCATGATGACAAGTTAAGTGTAGGGAGGACCCTAACATAAGATTGTCATGTGACGGAAGTGGTTAAGTAAGATTGCCATGTGAGTAAAACTGGAGATGACAAATGGTCAAGCGAGAAGTGGTGTTTGCGAGAATCGAAAAGGAGGTGAAAGGATGTGATAATGGGAATGCCTGAGAGAAAAATGAAGGGTGAAGGGTGGGTAGTGATGGGGAAAGGTAAGGAGACAGATCATCCTTAAGAGGGACTCTTAAGTGAGATCGCCATCTTTGGGTGAGTGGTTAAGTAAGATTGCAAGCGAGAGAGGAGGGTGATAGTGGTGGTAAAAGATGTGATGATGGGGAATGAAGAGGAAATATGGTGGTGAGATTGGAGAGTGATGGGCGAGTGTAAGATGACATGTCATGCTTAAGAGAATCTCTTAAGTAAGATCGTCATCTTCTTTGGAGAAGTTTCGTAGGGTCACCCAACCGGCGCGAGGATGATATGCAAAGAGAAAGACAAAATGATATTGGGAATAGGGGTGGAATGGTAGGGTGAAGAAGATGATCACGATGAGAGGTGGGAGAAATAAGATGGGCGAAATATGATGGGATGGGGGAAGGCCACAGGACAGATCAACCTTAAGTAGAAGTCTTAAGTAAGATTGCCATGCGGCTGGGATGGTTAAGTAAGATCGCCAAGTGAGGAAGAAGGATGATGTTAGAGTTGGTGGGAATAGGGTATGACAAAATGGACTGAAGGGGAACCCTCAAGTGAATTTGCCATACTACGAGAGCGTGTAAGTAGGATGACCTAGGCATAAGGTGGATTTGGGGAAGGATGAGAAAAGAGTGGTGAGGTATGCCGAAGTGGTATATGATATGAGATGAGGTGATAATAAGAAATAAAGGACACAAAGGAGTATAACATGAATGGATGAAGGAATATATGTAGTGGAGGGTGGAGAGTGTGAGGGGAATCCTTAATTGGGATGCCCACGTGGTGAGAAGTAATGATGCGGGAATGGGAAGTAGAAGAGGTGGAGTTGGAAGATGTGTTTGGTGGTGATGGTTATTTGATGAGAGGGCATGTGGTGAAGAAGCTTCTACGGCGGGAAGATCTTAGGGAGAGGGTAAACCTCCTTTGAGGATTCCATATAGAAGGGTTATTAAGTAAGATTGTCAAGCGGGAAGAAAAGCGGGTGAAAGGAAAGAATACCGATGGGTGAGAGGGGACAGGAATGGTGAGAAGGGTAATATGGGTATAAGCGGCGGAGGAGTAAAAATGAGAAGTGAGAATGAATGGATCAAATACATGGTGATCATGGTGGGGGGAGAAGGAGCTCTTTGGATAGTGAATGCTACTTGAGAAAGATCGTCAAGTAGGGATTATTGAGTGATCAAGTAGGATTATGGCTGGAGAATGCATTAGTATGGGTGAATGGATGGGGTGCAAAGTAAGATGTTGATCATGCGGGGAAGATACTCACGTGACGAAAAGCATCTTAATTTTAATATAGCACATAAAGGATGCATCGTGATATAAAAGATCGGGATGACTAGGCGTAATATGCGTGATAGCATAGGCAGGGGGCCATCAAAAAGGTTTGATGCCCCGATACGATATGCAAATGGAAGAGAGCATAGGCGAGAGGCCATCAAGAAAGTATGATGCCCGATGCGACATGCAATCGAGATAACATAAGAATATTGAGAGAACAGGATATATAAAATCAAGATGCCCCTGTAATATATCAAGATACAAGAAAGCAATTAATAATTTGCCACTAATAATGCAACACAAGAACCAGTAAACATGTCCCTAACGTGTTCCACAGTGATGATTGATTAGATGTGCCCCCAAGAGGTACTGATGGATTGGGCAGTCTCCTCAAATAAGGAAACAATGAGAGCGGATTTTCCCAAGCGAGGATTCACGCGAGGAGAAGTGGTTTGAAATTGGTAGTCATAAGGTGGTTGGACCATTCGTTTGGGATAATAGTTCAAAGGATGGCTGTGTTACTTATTGAGTTTTTACAATTTTGTGGATGTTTTTGGTCTTTTGAAAATTTTACAAATGTTTTTGTATTTTAGATTTTTTCTAATGTTTTTGTTTTTGGATTTTTGATTTTCTAATGTTTGTTTTTGAATTTTATATTTTTTTTGGATTTTCTAATGTTTTGGATTTTTTGGATTTTTGGATTTTCTAATGTTTTTGAATTTTTAGGATGTTTACACTATGTTTGGATTTTTGACGATTTTCAAATGTTTTTGGATTTTTGATGATTTTCAAATGTTTTTTGGATTTTTGGATTTTTACACTGTTTTTAGATTTTTGATGATTTTCAAATGTTTTTAGATTTTTAGATTTTTACATTGTTTTTGGATTTTTTTACGATTTTCAAATGTTTTTAGATTTTTACATTATGATTGACAATTTATGGACCAGAGTGCAGAATTATTTTTGAGAGACGATGTACCGTGTTCCGCATTGTAACTTATGCTCAAAATAACATAAATTCACTTTCCATTGGCATGATATGGTGGTGATGATATGATGAAAAGAATTCCAACTCCATTCTTGACTCCACACAACTAGTAAGATGTGTGGGCTCATCACCAAGAATCAAGAAGGACGTAGGAGGTAGATAATGAATATAGAGACAAATGCTAACAACAATCCCTTTAGGAAATTGTGACTCCATTCTTCATAATGGTACTAAACCGGTTTCAAAAATAGCTTTCACTTTATGAGTCACATGCTAGACTTAGACAGTTATGTGGCCTGCTGATTGATAAGATATGAGGTTAAGGGATAGTTCTCTCTTCACTTAGGCATCTAAATTACGTGTTTGGGGATTCTATAATTTGTAAGCACTGTAAGATTTTGTATTTTTGAAATGACTCCCTATGCCTTGCCCCATGCTACTAGTGAGAAGCAAGGGCTCATCACCAAAGGCAAAATATAGGTGAGTGAATTTCTTTTTGTCTTTTTTTGTTTTGTTTTGTTTTTTTTTTTTTTTTTTTTTTTTTTTGGAATATTTTGCAATGTTTTTATGCTTGTATGAGAATGACCCTCTACGCTTTGCCCCATGCCACTTGTAAGAGGCAAGGGTTTATCACCGAAGACAAGACGTAGACGAGTAAGGGCACCTTCCTCCATTCCTAGTCTCACACTACTAGTAAGAAGTGTGGGCTCAACACCAAAGACTATGAAGGACGAAAGATGTGACAATGAATTATTCATAAGTTATTGAATTGATGGATTTTTTTTTTTACAATAGTGCTTTGTATTTGGGAAGAAACATCTGCCCCCAATCTCAGCCCCACACGACTAGTAGGACGCGAGGGTTCAACACCGAAGACTGAGATGGACGACCAAACGAACTAGGTAACGAAGTTTAGAGCTTTGTTATGAAAGAGAGAATGTATTAGAAGGGGATATATTACCATCAGTAAGCTTCTAGGTATGACCATAGAGGAAAGCGACTGAAAGTGGAAGAAGTATGACGCTCACAAACTTAATAGGATTTATATTAGCACTTGTCTCATGATGATAAATATGAAGATGTGATTTTGATAAAGAAAATATCTGCCAATGGAAATGAATGAATTTAAATTATTCGGAAATAAGTAAAACAAAAGGAACAATGTACACATTGTATCCTGGAATAGTGAACATCTTAAGGATAAAATTTCTTTAAATGAACTGCATTCATTGGTTCATCCAAATCTTGACCATCTTCAGTGGCCAATTTATAGGCTCCAGAGCCAAATTTAGCTATGATTACATAGGGTCCTAACCAATTAGGCTCAAATTTTCCTTGTTTTTCTCGTTCTTTAGTGGTATTCTTTTGATTTTCTTTTAAAACGAGGTCACCAATTTCGAATTCTCGGGGTCTTACCTTTTTATGATAACTGCGTTGCAGTCGGTTTTGATAGACTTGAAGATGATTGAGAGCATTAAGTCGTTTTTCATCGAGAAGCTCAAGCTCTTGAAGCCGTGATTGTCGGTATTCATCCTCATTAATTACATCTTTAAGGGAGATCCTCAAGGATGGGAGTTCTATCTCAATAGGTAAAATGGCTTCACAACCATAAACAAGGGAAAATGGGGTGGCTCCGGTAGGTGTGCGGTAAGATGTACGGTAAGCCCAAAGAGCGGGGTAAATTTGAGTGTGCCAATTACGTCCATGGGTGTTGACAATCTTTTCCATGATGGATTTTAAGGTCTTATTGGTTGCTTCCGCTTGACCGTTGCCCTGAGGGTAGTATGGAGTAGACCATTTAAGTTTGATGTGAAAACGTTTGGCTAGGTCTTTTACATCTTGGTTTTTAAATGATTTGCCATTATCTGTGACAAGAGCGGATGGAATACCAAATCGACATATGAGATTATTGAAAATAAATTTCGATATTTGGCTACCGGTAACATAAGTGAGAGGCATAGCCTCTACCCATTTAGTGAAGTAATCGGTAGCGGTAATGATGAACTTATGTCCATCGGAAGATGTTGGTCTGATTTTACCAATGAGGTCAAGTCCCCATTGAGAGAAGGGCCATGGTGTGGTTATTGATTGTAATGCTTAGGAAGGTGCGTGGATAAGATTTCCATGCTTTTGACATGCTTGACATCGTTTGACAAAATGGCATGCGTCACTTTCCATGGTGGGCCAATAGTATCAACTCGTAATATTTTCTTGGCTAAGGCGATACCATTCATGTGTGCTCCATGAGATACGAATGGATTTGGTTAATACACTCGAGGATTCTTCTGATTAAGACATCGGAGTAGGGTGCCATCATATCCTCGTTTATAAAGAGTTTTATGCTAAAATGGTGTAACGAGAAGCACGTTGTGCTAAAGCACGTTTATGCATTGGTTTCATGTCGGCGGGGAAAGCGTTTTATCATGAATGAAGGTATAAAGATCGTGGTACCACGAGGGTTATTCGGACCCACGATCTCACATACCATAGTGTTTTCGAGGAAGATCATAGGCGAGGCATTAAGAGGTGTTGGCGAGAAAATGTGCCAGGGTTGACTAGATGCGATTTCTAATAGGGATCCGATGGTTGCCATAGCATCGGCAGATTTATTACAAATTCTGGGAATTTGATCAAAGCTAATTAATCGAAAATAGCTTCGAAGACTATCCACCATGCGTTTATATGGGATAAGTTTTTCATCCTTGACTGGTATTCATCGGTAACTTGCTTGATGATAAGTAAGGAATCACCAAATCTGACTAATTCGTAAGATTCCAAGATATAGCGTTTTAACCTGCGATGAGCTTCATATTCTGCGATATTGTTGGTACATGGGAATGCTAAGCGAAATGATTTGGGGATAACATGTCCGCTGGGTGTGATAAGCAAAATACCAGCCCCTGAGCCATGGAGATTACAAGATCCATCAAAAAATAGAGTCCAAGCTGGCGCGATGTCTATGTGTAGAATATCTTCATCAGGAAAAGAAAACTGAAGTGGTTCTGTGCCAGGAAGGGGTGCCTCGGCAAGTTGGTCGGCAAGGGCTTGTCCTTTAATTGCTTTTGTGGAACAAACTCGACATCGAATTCACTAAGTAATACGACCCAACTAGACATTCTTCCCGTGAGAATGGGTCTGGACAACAAATACTTGAGAGGATCAATTTTGGCAATCAACTTAGTTGTGTGATTAAGCAAGTAATGACGTAACTTATGGAATGCAAAGGCACTGCTAAGCATACTTTTTCGATTTGGGAATAACATATTTCGTGCTCAATAAGTGTTCGACTAAGGTAATATACACTGTTCTTTTCCTTGATCGTTATGTTGTGCTAGTAGAGCTCTATGGCATGTTGATGGTGAGATGTATAAAGCAACATAGGTTTATCGGCAACCGGTGACATAAGAACAGGCGGACTAGAGAGGTATTCTTTTAACTTAGCAAAAGAGTCTTGGCAATCGTGGTTCCAGTGAAAGTGTGCATCTTTCTTGAGCAACTGATTAAAGTGATGGCACTTGTCAGCCAACTGTGATATGAAATGTCGAATAGATTGTATCTTTCCCTGAAGACTGCGTAATTGTTTTAGGTTTTGAGGAGGAGGCATTTCCATAATGGCTTTGACTTTGGCAGGATCCACTTCTATGCCTCTTCGTGAGACAATAAACCCTAATAATTTACTAGAGGTTACTCCAAACACACATTTCTTTGGGTTAAGACAGAACCTTATACTCACGTAATCTATCGAAAATGTGTCTCAACACACTTGGATGCCCTATTCATGTTTTATATTTTGCTAATATATCATCAACATAATCTTCCATGATATCATGTAACATGTCATGGAAGATAACTTGATCATTGCTCGTTGATAGGTGGCACTAGCATTTTCAAGCCAAAAGGCATGACCTTATAATAAAAGGTGCCCCATGGTGTAGTGAATGTTGTTTTATGTTGATCTTCTTCAAAGAATAATCGTATTTGATTGTAACTGAGAGAATCCATCCATTAAGGAGAGCATTTCATGGCCTGCTGTAGTAAAATCAACAATCATGTCTATATTTGGCAAGGGAAAGTCATCTTTGGGACAAGCCTTGTTGATGTCACGGAAGTCGTGCATATTACGATGCGGGAGTTTTCTTGGCAACACCTCCTCTATTAAGATACCTCCTCCGTGAATAATCAACCTTCATCCTTCAATCCACCCCCTTCTTCTTATAACCCATTTTCTTCATCTTTTAAGACTACCAAACTAACTTCCCCACCACATGAGGTACCTATTGGTCCCCCATCTCACACATTTAAAATCATTGACACGGGATGCGGTGAATATCAATTTCAAAAGATGGTAAGACTCTTTTTATATCACCAAATCCCCACATAGCTATATGGCAAACCTAACGCTCCACATCTGAAAATACATCCCAATTACCAAATGGGTGTAGGTCGGTTTGGAAAAATTTTGGTCATCTTGACAACGAACATATTCCAAGTTCTTCGGTGAGGATCTTGGTTATATAAACGACTTTGCTCCATGTTATGAGTCCCCTCAATTTACCAAAGCTCACCGAATAATGAAAAACATGCGATGGCGGGGGTAAAGGACTCGGATCCCAAATGAACAAGGTCGTTTAGACCCTATAAATTGCACACAACATCACGGTAAACATGGTCTAGGTTTCACGGTGTTTGATGTCGCTCCCATAATAATTTGGAGTGACAATGATGACACCGGATTCGATAATGACATTAGATCTCCATGTAGTCTTTTTGAAGACCTCGTTGAAACACATCTTGCCTTTGAACATTTTTCTATTAATGTCATCAATTTTGAGCCTACACATCCGAGTCTCATAGACCATGGCCAACCACATCACGCATTCATGGACATGTTCCAAAATGATGAAGCCATCAAAGAATTCCTTGGAACTCGTGACCAAATACCTACATGTCCCACCGTGCGTGCGAGAATGTAAGCTATGAAAAATACACTACTAACAAGGAAGTAAAATACCAATAATCGTACCTCCTCCTTCGCATTCCGTAGCAAACCTCAGAATGGGCTAGGAAACTTGGATTGAGCCCTGATTTTGTGATATGTAGGTGCTTTTCTTCAAGACGGAACAAGACCTTCCTGCAACAACGATCCTCTTACTTTGCACTGGATGGGAAAAAGGATTATGAGGCTATTTTGGCATTAGGACGAGGCAGAATGATGTTCTTTGCTCAAAGGATGCAAGAACTTAGATATGGCATGAAAGCTTATTCTCCGTGTGTTTAGAGGGGAGGGGTAAGGTTGTATTTATAGCCTGAGGGAGTGATTAGCTTAAATTAATTTAAGTAATCATGGTTTGAAAATGTGGGCAAGATTAAGTGGGTGGTTTGAAAATGTGGGCAAGATTAGGTGGATGGTTTGAAAATGTGGGCAAGATTAGGTGGATGGTTTGAAAATGTGGGCAATATTAGGTGAGTGGGGGCCACGAAGAATGGGTGAGGATTTGAATTATATTTTTAATTCATAAGTGGAGGATTTTAGGTGAGTGGGGACCACGAATGGTGGGTGAGGATTTGAATTTGAATTTTTAATTCAATAGTGGAAAAACATGGAGAATAATGACATGTTGTGAGGATTAGATTATTTTTAGATTTGGAAATGGATAATTAATCAAATTATATTTGATTAATTGAAGTGTATTTTTGTGGGAAATGAGGAAGGGAAATTAATTGATTTAGGATAGATGTGAAATTGGGGTGTCTACAGTTCTAACCACCTAGATAATCTCTAAACTATCTCACCCTACTTTCCCTCAACCTTCCTAAAATCACTCTTCTAAATCCTACCTGATTTTTTTTCTCAACTCACATACATTATTATCTAATATAATCAAATCACTAATCTAAACATTAGTTAACACAATATAATGTGCACACTAGATATTCCTAACATTCCCCTCCCTTAGTGTGCACATAGGAAAGAATGTCATAGTTTTTCTTCTAAGTTGATGAATCTCTTCACTTGTATTTCCCCCTTAATGAAAAAAACATTTGGATGTCAATTTCCATTGATAATACATCCAAGTACAAAAATAATGGCTCTTTATAATTTTTTGAAAAATAAATATTACTTGTCATAAGCACCTTCGTAAGAATTTTTCTTCTCTTAAATATCCTCTCTCTATGATAATCAACGCCCTTTTAATATTGGTTCCCTCCCTTCAAAATACATTCTACAAAAAATTGCTTTTCATTAAAAATATATCTTTGCCTTCAAATCTGTGAGCTGGCTATTTTAGAGTTTGCATTTGAATTTATCCAAAATTAATTGTGCCATATTTTCGTCCATGCCATCAAGTCCAAGATTGAATTAAGCGAGGTAGAAATCATTGAATACTTTGTCAATGCCAATTCCTTTTTTTGGAGGGATCTAGCATCCGAGTGAAGGAATATTGAAGAATTACCACCGAGGTTAGTTAGAAAAAGCGAGGGATTTGAGCGATCTAGGAATCATGTCCATACCATGTTCTCTATAGAGAGGATCTGCAACTTCCTCATTACATCCATGAGCGACCAAGGATTTGAGGAGTGTTAATCGAATAGGGGCATATTACGGTAGAAGAGCTTGCACTTTTCAATATTATGTTTCATCAACCTTGCCTTTTCGAAGACGCCCCAAATATTTGAAGAATTATGTCAAAGTATCCCACTCAAGTGGAATTCATGTGGAAATGATGAAGGTCGAGAATGTATTCATTATAAACTTGAGTGGTGGACACGAGACTAAATTAGTAGGTTCTCTTGATGTGCTCAAGAAAGGAGGCCTGAATATCCATCGATGAATCTGCCTTGGGGTTTTGGCCAATGACCTACATTTAATGTTGGTGGCCCTCTGATGACCTAATACACAGGCCTGTGTTTGTCATCTCCTTTTCCTACCTCCTACAAAATTACAGACCTATTATCTGCCTCATACTAGATATCTATTAAAGAAAGGATGCATTTGTAGATCCTTTGGAGAAATATTGTTACGAGCTTAAAGAGGTTGTGAGAATAATTGAGGTAGAATCAATTTTAGATTTCGTAGGGGAATTTTTAACTCGCTAGATCTGTAGCCAAACGTGTTGATCCTAGCCTTTGTCACCTAGTGAGTTGAATCCATAGAACAAATGAAGAAAAACGCTTGCATGAGGATCTCGCAAAGTTGATCCAGATTTGTTCGAAGTGTTGAAGCAAGGAGGATCCATCAAACATTGAGACCGAATGAAGGAATGTGGGTGTTGATAAACAACATGTTGATCATGAAGACCGATATGTATTTAATAGCCAAATGCAGATATGTTTACATATATCTCTTAAACCAGTTAGTTTTTGACAGAGATCACGCCCACTAAAAAAACATTTCTGCACAACCACTTTTCAGTATGAGAAAAATATGCTTCAAATGAATTTTTTAAAGCATGAATACAATGGACATATTGGGTGAAATATTGTGGAAAGAGTGAATAGAGTGGGAAGAAAAAGATGATGCAAATGAATGATTCCTACCAAACGGGTTCACATGAGTTACGCTGCTACACAGTTGACAAAGTACAAGAAGAGTGAACGAACCAGTAATGGGGTTTGCACGAGGTCCACTCTACATATCCAGTGCTTGAATGTTTTGGATCTACAAAGATGAATGAAAATGGACAAAGGTAACGGGTTTGCTGCAAGGTCTGTGGTATCTTCTCGCCCATTCTCTAAGTCTACCGATGAACAAAGGCATGGGTGGAGTGAAAAAACTAGAGAGGCCCCTTTCAAAACCTACTCTGATACCATATGTGGGTTTAACTCCATATCGAAGAAAGAGAATACGCTCAAAAAAAAATTCAACATAATAATTAACACCATAGGTTACAATTATATAGAGCTATATATTCTAACTCCTAACACTAATCTAGGATGGTTGTTCTAACCACCTAGATTCTTTCTAAACTATCTCACCCTACTTTTCCTCAACCTTCCTAAAATCACTCTCTAAATCCTACGTGAGTTGTTTTCTCAACTCACTTACATTATTCTCTAATATAATCAAATCACTAATCTAAACATTAGCTAACACAATATAATGTGCACACTAGATACTCCTAACATTTGCATGCCTCTATGGCACAAAAATCTTTGCATGTTAAACACCTAATGGTTTGAATTGGCTGATCTCAACATGAAAGTGACGTCCTAAAAATAATGAACACGAGAGAGTTAGATGTGTCATGAAGTGGTAACCAATTACGGTTTAGGAAGTGTTGGTCAAATTTTAAATTTAAACTTAATCTTATCTACCCGTAAGTCTAGCATTTGCATGCAATTTGTAAAAGTTTGAATTTATTTTGAGTAAATATAATTCTCTAAAAAAGAATTCAAATTATTAGATTTTAAAGATACCTGTAATTTTAAATAACTATAGTTAAAATATTGTAAAAATCTTAAATTTTGATATGTTATATGAATACTATCTAAAGTGCAGTTTTAATATTATTATATTATTTTCTTCAAAAAACAAATTGAGTGTAAATATGATCTATTTTTTAAATCGGATAAGATTGTGGATTTTTATTGAAAAAGTGTTGTAGATGTGAATTAGCTACAAATTATTAACACTTACATAAAATTGTGGAACATCCACAATATTTAAAAATAGAAAAATTGAATAAGATTGTGGATTTTCAATGAGAAAGTGTTGTATATGTGAATTAGCTACAAATTATTAACACTTACATAAAATTGTGGAACATCCACAATATATAAAAATGGAAAATTTGAATTATCATAGAGGTGCCACATATATTCTACATTTATTATTTATAAATCAATTAATAATTCTCTTAAGAAAATTATTTATATTAATAAGAATAATAAAAACAAGAATTTTAATTATACATTTATTATTTATAAAAGAATGGGTTATATTTAAAAAATTATTTATAATTACAAAAATAATAAAAAATATTATAAAGATAAAAATATATTATTCTTCTTAACATACAGTAGAATAAACATATTTTAATATAGTTACATTTCCATAATATTTTAATTTTAATTTCCTATAAATTTTTGTTTATATATATATATATATATATATATATATATATATTATATATATATATATATATATATATATAAAATAACATGGTATTTCAAAATTATTTAATATTGAATTTTACTATTAATATAATTTTACGATCAATTTTAGTTCTATTTTCTAAAAAATGTGGAATTTCTATGAAGAATGGTTGGATATGTGACTTTTCTACGAATTATTATCATTATATGTAAATTGTAGAATATCCACAATACTTAGAAATGACCAAATGAAATTTTCATAGAGATGCTACAAGTATTCTACAATTCTTCTAAATTGTGGCAATATTGTGGAATAATTGTGGTAAAAAAGGCTTGTTTACATTTGTATGTTGACTAAATGGCCATCATTATTATCTAAATTAGGTTTGAGAACTATTTGGGAACTTTTTGCAGGTGGAGTAGGACAATATTATTTTGTATGATTTCTAATTATTAATGATTATGACGATAACTTTTGTATAGTTATAGAGGAGATTGTTTTTTTTCATGGACACCTCGAAAACATATATAGAACTCATAAACAATGCCAAATTTTGATCTTCATTTATGTTTTTTTGTAAGTAGAATGTAAAAGCCATATTAACATGTTACAACTTCTTTGAAAGTTATGTGCATCTCTTTCAAAGCTCATCTCTCACTATATATAATTATTTACTTAAATAAAATCTTTAAAAAATCAACTTGAATTTGAAGGACATTTCAAGATTTAGGCTAGTGAAGATAATCCATTATTGCTCGATAATATACTTGATAAAGTGTACTTTGTGTAGTAGTATGACAACTGAAGAGAATTGAAAATTTAATAATAAGACCAAGGCACCAATCAGAACTAATTCAATTACACATGTTTCTGCATGTTTGTACATGTTGGTACATGTTTCCATATCTTAGACATAAGAATAATAAAGCTTGTTAACAATGAAAATCCGGTGATCCCTCTTTTATTTAAATTTTTAGCTCACTATTATTTTGGTACTCACTTTGAGATTTCTTAACATGTTTTTGGATGATCGAAATAATTTATTTATATATATTTGATTGTTTTGTTTTGATGTATATGTGCACACATACATGAGCACACACATACATCTAAGTGAAGTATTATGTACACATTTAAAAAAATTATGAAACTAATTATTTTTATAATTATATATCATTTTGGTGCATTTTTATATTTCTTATTTATTTATCCAAATCAAACTTTTGTCGACGATTATTTCGTAATTCTTATTAATTTTTGTCATGCTCCCCATTGCAACGATTGTCATTGCATGCCCCTATTTTCCTCTCCCATGTTTCTCTTAGACAACCCATTTTAAAGTTGTATTTTTATGAGAACCGTACCATATAGTTAGTGATTGAGTTTTTGTTGGCCATTTAAGATAGCTCACAAATGTTTCATTTTACAATGGCGTGTTTCATTTAAGGTTATACATATAATTATGTGGGCTGGATATCCCGACGATAAAATCCTTTGGGCCCCCACACTAATGACTATAAGATGCCATATGGATGGCATACATACATATTTGTATTCGGGACCTGCATCATCCTCCATGGCATCCGATCATGGCCAACCGAGTCAACAATCTCTCAAACAATCACGCAACTTGATTCATGAGGCCGATGCGAAGGGCAGATATGAGCAGACTGATGGGGCTAGGAAATTACGTAAGAAGTTGGCAACATTCAATGCAATATCTACCTATTCCAAAAATGACCAAACAAGGAAGTTTGGCACTAACCCTGGTTGATACTTCATTACGGTTGAGATTGACCTTCCATCGTGTAGAATTGCCTTGTGAATTCGGGAGAAGTTTGAGTTATTTAAAGAACATTCAGGTGTTATGCATAAACACGTACTTAATAGACATTTTAAATTAGTTCACAGATAGAAATTTTGTATTATTAATCAATCGTATAGATTTGTGAAGTTTTTATGCTTAATAGCAATATACATAGTGTGATATACACATTGTGTGTATACCACAAAAGAGAGATAAAAAATACACAAGCAATATACACATTGTGTGTATACCACAGAAGAGAGATAAAAAATACACAAGCAATATACACATTGTGGTATTTTGGATTGTGATATACACACAGTTTGTATACCACAGAAGAGAGATAAAAAAATACACAAGCAATATACATTGTGGTATTTTGGATTGTGATATACACACTATGTGTATATCACAGAAGAGAGATAAAAAATACACAAGCAATATACCCACTGTGATATGTGTATAGTATCAATATACTTATAGTATCAATAGCAAGATACACATTGTGATATACACATTGCATTTGGTATTTTGGATTGTGATATACACATTATGTGTGGTATTTTGAATTGTGGTATTTTTTTCTTAATTTTTATGTTTTGTAGAGAAATCTTCTGCGAAGTATATATAATTTTGTCTAGTTTTGGGATTATGATTTTAAATTGTAGATGAGTGATATGTATGCGTGGAAGATATATTTTAGCAGTTGTTGAAGTTCCATATAAACTTAGGAGTCGTATTGAGTTTAGCTTGTGCTTGATCAAGCTCTTCCTTGATTTTTTCAACCACATCCTCTGTCATCTTATTAAATGACTTGATTACAGAAATGGGATCAATCACTACCCCAATACCTTCTAAGTGTGGATTAGTTTTGTCTCTCTTTATTTTTTTAACTATATAAGGAGATGATGTTTTCATCATTTTTTAAGAGGGTAGTGTGTCTACCATGTTGTAATTTTTTTATAGTTACCTTCCTTAGGCTCCTATATGCTTTGTTAAGTCTAAAATTGACCTCAAAAGGAGCATACACTGATTACTACACCATTTCCAATTGCATGATGATCCATCCTTATCTAGTCATAGTGGAAGTGTTCTATGTAGATGTTATGATAGTCAGTGATTGTGATGTTCCCATTGAAGTCTCTATTCGAATAGAGGAAACAATGGTAGAAGAAGGGGGTGTCGAAGATGACACAAATGTGGCCACAAAGGTGGAAACAATGGGATAAGAAGAATAAATGGCGATATATGGAGGAACAATTGTGGAAGATGGAGGAACAATTTTAAAAGCACCAACATATGCACTATCTAACTTTGGGGGTTCCGAAGGTGAAGCATTAGATGTGAAAGGAGACCAATCCAAAGAAGTAATTGGTGGAATATTGACACCAATGGTTTGGACCTTAAATACTATAATTTTTTCTCTTAAATGTTTCCCTTGTTGCACTAAATAGATCTTGAAAGTAATTTCTCCCTGTTCTAGATCACTAGCATTTATAATTGTGGCCATGGAAGGTGGTCGAATGGAGAAGATGAGATTGAGAGATATGGGTGAAATGGGTGGTGATGAAGTTGGCGGATCATGGATTCTCCCAAACTTAGTTGATGGAACCTTAATAGAAGGTGTAGGAGATGGAATTGAAGTGGAAGGCCCAACTATTATCACATGTCGAATTCGTAGGGATTGTGCATTCATACTAGGGAAAAATGTGACAGTGGTGTAAACAAGGTTGACTATAAATGTGTCAGGATTAATCACTACTATACATAGTGCAAAAATATCTCAATTTATGTTGATTTTTGTCGTTTTGGGAAGAAAAATTACACAATTGTGATGTCATAAAAGGCTACCTCCCATGAGATATGTATTTGTAGAGAAACATTGACCCTTAAAAGGCTAACACACTATACACACATTTGTGTATACCACACTATGTGTGCATACCACAAACCTTAAAAAAACCTAATGCATGAAAAATGTGTAAACCACACACAAACATTAGCTTTGTGGTATACATACATAGTGTGGTATACACACATTAACTTTTAGGATTTCTTTAGGATTGTAGTATACACAAATGTTTATAGGTTTAGGGTTTACACACATAGCGTGGTATACACAAATGTGTGTATACCATAAACCTAAGAAAAGATATGTGTGTATAAGAAAATTTGTTTCGATTACATTTTTATGTCATTTGTCGCATATGCACAAATGTGAAACCCATTATATACCACAAATTTGAATACTTGTATTAAATGACGCTATTATTCCACATTTTTCACTCCTAGTATCCTATGCAATAAAATCATCAATTTAGTAGTTTATAGATGAGACTTTATTCATGGTTTTAATTTTTGCTAAATATTATAATTTTAGCTACACATTGAGTTACATTATTCTTACTCCAAACTGTTATGTTTGTGGAGCCTATTTTCATGTTAGAGTGTGGTACACCTTCTATGTGTTACACTCAGGTATTTTTATGGCGGTCCTACTCGCCGGTGAGCGGAGTCGAGGGGTTCGGGGCGAAGCCCCGAAGTAAATTTTCATAGGTGGTTTATTAACCCATGGGTAATGGGTAACCGTTATGGGCTGTTTTTGGGCCCATGGTTTTTCGGTACCCATTGTTTTGATACCCATGGTTTTGTATCAAACTGCTTAATAAATTGTCTATTTATATGGTCTTATGCATGTGATACATATACAAAAAAATGTATTGCATATGTGTTTTGAATTCGGGTGTGAATTCAGTAGAATTTGTTGAGCATAGCTCCAAATGGATCTGGGTATTACATATTGAGAGAGTGGAGGCTTGTAATAAAATCGAGCAAGTGATTCTTAGTGGACATAGCCCAAATTGGGTGAACCATGTTAAATCTTGTCTCTCTATGTTGTGTTATTTATTCTGCACTTTTATTTGAGATCTATAATATTTTTACATATTAGTTTCTACTATTGCGATTCTGTAAGGGATTATTCCACATATTTTATCTCTTATTTCCTAACAATTGGTATCAGAGCATGGTTTGGTTTTATGAAGTGTTGAATCGCAAGAAAAGTTTTATCTTGAGTGGGAGCTATGACAGATGATGGAAGATCTAGGGTTGATAAATTCAATGGGCAGAATTTCAGTCTTTGGAAGATGCAGATGGAAGATTACCTTTATCAAAAGGATCTTTATACTCCATTGTCTGAGAAGGTGAACAAACCCTCGAGTATGACGAGATGCGAGAATGGGATTTGTTGGATCGAAGGCACTTGGAATGATCACGATGTGTCTTGCATCTTCGGTATTATTTAATGTTTCAAAGGAAAAGACTGCGAAAAAATTGATGGATGCATTAGGAAGTTGTATGAAAAACCCTCACGCCTCTAATAAGATATTTTTAATGAAAAAGTTGTTTAATATGAAGATGCATGAGAATAGTTCAATAGCAAATCATTTAAATGATTTCAATATAGTTGTGAATATGCTAGCTTTGGTTAGAATAGAATTTGATGAAGAAGTTAGGGCTTTATTAATTATGTGCTCTTTACCTGAAAGTTGGAATAGCCTGGTAATGGTGGTAAACAACTCGGTTCTAGCTAACTCGAAGTTGAAGTTTGAGGATGTTGTAGGGGTGATTCTAAGTGAGGAAATGTGAAGAAAAAGCTGGTGAATCTTCTACTTGGGAATGCTTTGACAAAGTGGAAACTAGAGGGAGACGAGAAGAATAGAGGAAACCATGGAAAATCAAAGGATCGAGGCAAGGTCAAAATCCAAAAGCAAGATAGTATCTTTGGCACTTTGTGGAAAGTCTGGGCATGTAAAGAAGGATTGTTGGGAGCTTTGGGATAAGAAGAAACAACAAGAAGAAAACAAGGAGGCAAATGTGGCATCGGGTAATGTATGCCAGGATGCTTTGATTCTTTCTTTGCATAATATTAATGAATCTTGGGTTTTAGATTCAGGGGCTTCTTTTCATGCTACTCCACATAGGCATTATTTTGTTAATTATGTTCAAGGGGATTTTGGGCATGTTTTTCTTGGTGATGATGAGCCTTGCAGTATAGTTGGAAAAGGTTACATTGGGGTTAAGATGCGAGAATGGGAATACATGGCTATTGAAGGATGTCGAGACATGTGCCTACATTAAAGAGAAATTTGATATCAGCGGGGTAATTGGGAAGTGATGGTTATCTTGTGATATTTACAAATGACTCTTGGAAGGTTACCAAGGGTGCTCTTGTGGTGGCAAAAGGTAAGAAGGTTAGAGCCTTGTATTTATCCACTTATAGTACTAATTATTGTAATCTTGTGGCTTGGATGCGAGATACAACATTATGGCACTATAGGCTCAGTCATACGAGCCATAAGGGCATGGACATCATAAAGAATAATTTTTCTGGATATACGAAACAGCTTTGGAGTTACTGTGAGGACTACATATATGGGAAAGCGAGAAGTGAGTAAGGTTTCTCAAGGTTGGACCTACAAAGAAAGAGAGTAAGTTAGAGCCGGTGCATTCTGATGTGTGGGGGCCAACTCAGGTATCATCTCTTGGGGGTTCAAGTTATTATGTTACTTTTATTGATGATGCAAAAAGGAAAGTTTGGGTTTATTGTATTAGAAACAAATTTGATGTATTTGACACTTTTGTTAGATGGAAAGCCTTAGTAGAGAATGAACAGGTCTTAAGCTAAAATGTCTTAGGTCAGATAATGGAGGGGAGTATTATAGCAATGAATTTAATGATTACTGTTCTAAGAATGGAATTTGCAAGCAAAAGATGGTTCCAGGAACTCCACAGCAGGATGGGGTATCAGAAAAGATGAACAAAACAATAATGGAACGTGTTAGGAGCATGAGGATACATATAGGATTACCTCTTTATTTTTTGGACAGAAGCGGTGAGCACAACCTGTTGTGTACTTGATAAACAGAGGACCCTCAAGTTCCTTGGATGGAGGAATACCTGAGGAGGCTTGGTACGGTAAGAAATTCGATTACTCATTTCTTAAAGTCTTTAGATGTGAGGTGTTTGTTCATATTGACAAGGATGATAGGACCAAGCTAGAGGCTAAATCAAAAAAATGCACTTTTATTGGTTATGGTGGTGATGAATTTAGATTTAAATGTTGGAGTATTAAAGATAAGAAAATCATTCGGTCTAGGGATGTGGTCTTTAATGAGAGATGTGGTCTTTAGTGAGAAATTCATGTATAAGCAACAGTTTCAGGAAAACAGGAAGAATCCAAGAAAGAATATGCGGTGGTAGAGGATCTTTCGGATGGGAAATTGACCCATGAATTAGTTCGGGAACCAGCTCAACAGAACCCCAAACTCCTACAAAGTGAGGAGGTCTTCTAGGGTAAGAAAAGAACCCGAACATTTTTATCCTTCTCTTTATTATTTATTACTCACTGATAGTGGAGAGCCAAAGAGCTTTGATGAAGCAATATAGGTAGATTCCAGTAAGAAGTGGGAGCAAGCCATGGATGAGGAGCATAATTCTCTCATGGAGAACCGGACTTGGGATTTGGTGAAGCTACCGGAAGGTAAAAGAGCATTGCAGAACAAGTGGGTGTACGAGTTAAAGATGAAGAAGGAGGAAAGAAAATATATAAGGCCCAATTGGTGGTCAAGGAGTTTGCCTGAGAAAAAAGGTATAGATTTTGATGAGATCTTTTCTCCTGTAGTAAAAATGACTTCTATCAGAATTGTTCTTGGAATAGTGGCAGCAGAAGACTTGCACTTAGAACAGTTAGATGTAAAGAATACATTTTTTCATGGTGATTTAGAGGAGGAGCTATATATACGAAGCGAGAAGGATATGAAGTCAAAGGTAAAGAGGAGATGGTGTGCAAACCGAAGAAGAGCTTGTATGGCCTGAAAAAAGCTCCACTTCAATGATATAAGAAGTTTGATAGCTTCATGATGGAGCAAGGTTATATTAGATGTCATTCGACCATTACGTGTACAAAGAAATTTGAGGATGGAAGTTATATTATCTTGTGTCTATATGTTGATGACATGTTGGTTGCAGGTAAAAACATGCAGGAAATAAAAGTACTCAAGAAATAGCTAAGTGAATCCTTTGATATGAAGGATTTGGGGGCATCCAGACAAATCCTTGGTATGAGGATAACTCGGGATAGGAAGGAACAGAAGCTGAATTTATCTCAGGAAGAGTACATTAAGAAGGTATTGGATAGGTTTAACATGCAGGATGCTAAACCGGTTGGGACTCCTTTGGCAAGCCATTTTAAGTTATCAAAGGAGCAGTGTCCCAAGATAGAGCAGGAAAGAAACCAGATGTCTAAGGTACCTTACTCATCAGCAGTTGGTAGTTTGATGTATGCTATGGTGTGCACTAGGCCTGATATTGCCCATGCAGTAGGAGTTGTGAGTAGATTTATGAGTGATCCAAGTAAAGAGAATTGGAAAGCAGTAAAGTGGATCCTTTGGTATTTGAGAGGGACCATGGGGACAGCTTTTTTCTACAGCGGATCAGACACCACTTTACATGGTTATGTAGATTCGGGCATGGCTGGAGATGTTGACAGCAGGAGGAGCACGGCAGGTTATATTTACACTGTAGATGGGATAGTAGTGAGCTGGATTTCACGACTACAGAAGCTGGTGGCTTTATCAACCATGAGAGTTGAGTAGTATGTTACTGCCATAGAGGCAAGCAAAGAGATGATTTGGTTACAACAATTTCTTGAGGAGTTGGGGCATAAGAAGAAGGAATGTAAGTTGCATAGTGATAGTCAGAGTGTTATACACCTAGCTAAGAACTCTGCTTTCCACTCCAAGATGAAGCATATACAGTTGAGATATCACTTCATCAGGACAGCTTTGGAAGAAGATAAGTTGAAGTTGGAGAAGATTCATACCAGT
Source organism: Taxus wallichiana var. yunnanensis (assembly GCA_018340775.1). NCBI lineage: Eukaryota > Viridiplantae > Streptophyta > Pinopsida > Cupressales > Taxaceae > Taxus > Taxus wallichiana. The sequence continues at coordinate 344,538,360 of CM031240.1, read as the reverse complement.
CAGAATCCTGTAGACATGATGACCAAGGTGGTCACAAGGGATAAACTAAAGCTATGTTCAGCTTTGGTTAGCCTTCGTGGATGACAGTGAAGGGTTGAGAAGCTTGCTCAGTGGAAATCAGTCTCTAAGTGGGAGATTGTTATGTTTGTGGAGCCTATTTTCATGTTAGAGTGTGGTACACCTTCTATGTGTTACACTCGAGTATTTTTACGGTGGTCCCACTCGTCGGTGAGCGGGTCGGGGGTTCGGGGGTGAAGCCCCCGATCGATGGGGCTCGGGGCGAAGCCCTCAAGCAAATTTTCATGGGTGGTTTATTAACCCATGGGTAATGGGTAACCGTTATGGGTTGTTTTTGGGCCCATGGTTTTTTCGGTACCCATTGTTTTGATACCCATGGTTTTGTATCAAATTGCTTAAGCAATTGTCTATTTATATGGTCTTATGCATATGATACATATATAAAAAAATGTATTGCAAATGTGTTTTGAATTCGGGTGTGAATTTTGTAGAGTTTGTTGAGCATAGCTCCTAATGGATCACGGGTATTGTATTGAGAGAGTGGAGGCTTGTAATAAAATCTGAGCAAGTGATTCTTGGTGGACGTAGCCCAAATTGGGTGAACCACATTAAATCTTGTCTCTCTATGTTTTTTTATTTATTCTACACTTTTATTTGAGATTTGTAATATTTTTGCATATTATTTATTTTCTCTTTTGTTGCAATTGCGTAAGGGATTATTCCGCATATTTTATCTCTTATTTCCTAACACAAACTACTAACCCTTTATTTTGTAGGATGATTAGTGCAAGACATTTGGTTCTATAAATTAAATTACTAAGATTTGTTTTGCGGGGCCTCCTCTTGAAGACACTTGAACACAACATTTTGTCATTTAATTTTATTACATTGCATCATATTTCTTGTGTGTTTTGTATTCTTGTTTTTATCTCGAAGGTTAAACCGTGTATACTCTCCTTGTGTCTTAGGACAATCTTAAGGATAAAAATTGGCTAGCCTTTCCGTTTTTATTTTGTAGAGGGGCAACATGATGTGGAAGTGAAATCCATGCACTTTTCGTAGTCCTAGGAGTCTCATGACCATGGAATTCACCTCCATGCATGTAGGAACACCTCATGTTCTAGTGGGGTATACAAATTCTTGAAGATATTTCCTTATTAGATAAGCACTTGCTTATTTTAATAACATCGTGAAGTGAGGGGATTCCATGTCCATATACCTGGGCCTCGAGATAACATCCTTACAACACAAACATGGACCCCACGTATTGCAAGGTATATTGGGTACTCCCCTAGTGAGCTCGTATATCCTAGTCTAGGAAACATTTTGGCCACATATCAAGCTATTGTGTAAGGATATTGCACTCCCCAAGATCACTCACTAGCCGACCCCACATTGGTACATAGGTGGTGGACCAAGAGTGGCACCCCTCAGTGTGTGGTATTGAAAGTGAGTAATAGCTTGTGTTATCACCAAATCACATCACCCTATGGTTTGTACAAATGTGTGTGCTTGAGCTCACAGTGTGATTGGATAACATGGGTACTATATCCAAGTTTTGGGACTTGCTTCTTGAGATAGACCTCTAGAGAAAGATTGTTTTTGCTCCTAAACTACCTGCCACAATCTACTCTAATGTAGGCAAAACTATATTTCCTAATCTAACCTTCTAAGGGACCAGAGAGAGAGAGAGAGAGAGAGAGAGAGAGAGAGAGATTGCATGAAAACAAACCCTACACTAAAGTGGTGATACACCAGAAAATAAGAGTGTGAGAGTAGTCTTCCAATGTGTGAAAAGTAGAAGCAGAATGCAAACTGGAAGGGGTGATAACACTTCTCCACAATCCAGCAAAATGCATTCACAACAACATTTCATACACACAAAATGATAATGGATCCCTGCAAGAGTATAAGATAGACACAATATATATACAATGAGATTGAAAGGGCAAGAGGAATGCAAAAAAAACACGGCGAGGGAAGATACATCCGCAAACTTACATATATTGCTTCATTGGTATGCACAATCCAATCTATTACAAAATAAGGTCCTGGATCACCATGAAAGGATTCCACTATAAGGTTCTATAACACATTGGCTTCACAAAAAAATTTGACATATTTACTCTACTCAAAACTATCTCCCCTCTACAATGAGCCCAACACTCTAATTTATAGAAATTTTTAGAAGAGGGAGAGAGAGTGAAAATGAAAATCCCAAAATATGTCTTCTCACCACTTGTAAGATTCCATAAATGAATTGAAATGATTTTATGTTTCTTGCAAAAGGATCCCCATACTACCCCATAACTTGCAGCAGTGAGATATGTTAGCCCATGCTTCATTAATGCATCCCAACTACCAAATAAAACATTGTTATGAACCTGGGAACATATTATGAAAAATCACCATTTATTCCTTATTAAAATCCATATTTATTTATTTGTGTGCATTGTGATTTGAAACATGATTCCAATGGTACCAATTTTGTGCATTTTTGTTGAGAAATGCAAAAGTTATGTGCTTTTGAGTGCAAGAAGCTATTTTGGGTTTGCAGATTTTTTTTGTCATTTGACGGGAATAAACATCGACTTTATTGGAGCTAAGGGTGTTTATTTTATTTTAATATATCTAACCTCACTAAAAATAATAAATAAAAAATGTTTATGTTCTTTTATTTTATTGGAGCAGAGGACGTTGTGCTCATTTCGTGAAAGTCCAATTTTGTGAAAATTAGAGCTAGGGGTCAAAAGTTATGACCGTTTGAAGTTTGGGGTTTGATTTGCATTGCTTTCCTTTGTATGTGGCTATTTCAGCTAAATTGGTTCCATATGTCTCGGCTGTCCCTTGTGCGAGTTGGGACGAAAACCTCCGCTTCACTCGCATCACACCTGACCCACTTTGTAAATTAGGAGAGTCGGATTTTCGGGGAACTCATGTCCCACACGTACCTCTGTTGATCGGGCTGTCGAGGCCATTGACCACCACTTTTTCCACATATCCCTTTGATGTGGCCTTGTCATATTTTCAAGTCCCACATGTTCTCGCACATACCTATGCGGCCTTGGCCACTTTGACCCAACTTCACCGATTTACTCTTGGTACGGCAATTTCGACTGCGCAGCGAACTCACATCCCGGCGTCCCCTGCGGACCGCGCGGGACAAAAATTTCTGATTTCACTTATTCCCATTGTCTATGGCCTTTTCAAATTTTCGGTCCTCGCATGTCCGTGCATACCTAGGTGGCCCGGGCTCCAAAAACCTGATTTACTCACAATACACTAGCACATGCCAAAAATTTTCATTTTTGCAATTTTCTCAACTTCTTGGATTTTTTCCTTGGAAGGAGGGGTTAGAAAAGAACCAAAGGGAGCTCCAAAACCTAAATTTTCCCCTGAACCATTTCAACCTGCTTGAGCCTGAAGAATCATGTAAGTTATCCAATTCACCTTAAGGGGTGAATTTGGGATAACAACTTGATTACAATCCCACTTGACTAGTTAGGGTGTGTATTGCATGTTGGTTGCTTTCTCGTGAACTACAATAACCATCATATCACCTTAACATTTTAATAAATAAAACATCATCATAATCAGATATCCTTAATCAAACAATCCCAACCTAAATCCCATCACCATCTTTAATCAACCAATCTAATGCAAACATGACAACATGTGTATACCACATACTAACAATGGTTGAAAGTGATGTAGAATCATAGCAACAATAAGTTTCAAATCATCTATAACAAGGTTTACACCAACAAAATTCACCTTACTTTGCATGAGAAAGATCATACAAGGTTCATAAAGTTCTTATCTTGACTTGTATAAGCAAGAATTGTGCTAGTTTACTTGTTGGAAGGTTATTTTTCAACATTATGCCCTTCCTCTATCTCTGAGAATGATGATATTTCACCTACTTATCTGCTCATAAGTCATATATGTGTCATTCTCACCTTTCTCTATGTTTGACCATCATCTTTCTTCAAGTAGCCCTTCATCCCAACAATCAACTTTGGCATCTTTTACCACTATTACACCTATTTTCACCTTGTACCCTATTCATGCACTCTAGAAAACATCAACCATCCACAAAAATGATAGGAAAAGAATGAAAATTCCACCTTTTACTATTTTTGATCAAATTTGATTTTTAGCTTCTCAACTCAAAGCATGCTTTATTCATTAATGGGTATGAACTTATATACATTTTTCTAAGGTATTTTCAACTCCAATAACATCTTCATATAAACTCAAATGTGTACCCAAAATTTGGGGTTCTATCTCCTTGTTTAACTCTCTCAATTCCACTTTTTGTGTTTCGTTCTATAAACCCTTACTAGGTTTTTGCAAGTAGACTGTCAAGCTCATGATATTTTATAGGAACTTCAAAAAAAAATGAAAGGATTTTTAAGAACTCTTTAAAGGGTTATAGATCTCCCTAAATTTTTAGAGGCTAACTTCTCTTTTTGCATATACTTCCTTTGTTAACTGACCCCTTCTTCTAGGCCTGAGACTGTGAATTTTGTGTTCTTCCTCCAACTGTCAAGCATAAGTCTGAATTTCACCCTTAAAAATACTAAATTATTTCATTATCTGCTACATTAGATCCCATTCATGATATGTTCATGCCAACTCATGCAAATTATCCTCCATTCCTTGTTTTCACTACCATGTCTATGTGCATGCACAAAACCTCCAAATTCCATTTCTTAACAACACTTAACTCAAACTTGTCAAGAAGTTATCATGACTAAAAATAAAATATCATTCTTCACCCAAGAGGGTAATCAAAGAGTTACAGTCATGGATTTATTTATGTCTTTTCTATCATGCATAGTTATCACCAAGTCTAGAGAACAATTACCTTCAATGTTGCTTCCCCAAAAAGATTCAAACGTACAAGTTACAATCTTGTTTCTGTTCTTTGGACCTAAGGTTAACCCTTGATATTATTTGCTTATGGCACAATGAGAAACTTATCACAAACACTTGCAAAGATGATCTCAGTCAACTCGTTTCACATAGCACAGTCATCTTATATCACACTTTGCATAAGCGAGAATACATTATAGAGGTTTGTTTTAGGCCCGAGTTTGCACCTTCCTATCATGCATGGATAACTTTCCACTCACCACAATGTGTCAACAATATTTTCACAAATTCCAATACCACCGTACTCACAGTTGAATCATATTTTCACAGTTTAATCAATATACTCAGTTCATCCAAGAACCTCCAACACACATACAATAACAATTCAAAAGACTTGTAAATAATTTCTCCCACAGATAATTTATAGCCTTACCAACAAGCATGCATCAGATTTGTATGAACATTCAACAAATATCAGAGACGTATACACCATTACCAAGTACCAAAGCTTACACAAACATTGTTTTCTCCTTTCCTGAAACCTTCCTTGATTTCCAATCGATTGGGAATGCATAATTCAATTACAGTTTCACAATTTATAATTCTTCTATTAGTTTCCAACCAAATTCTAGACTACAGACCTTGTGGTCATTTGAATATCCTTAGTCTTATGCTAAGTTCCTCAACCAAAAGGCATGTCCTTGACTTTTAAACTCCCATTATGTCTTTTTAGACCCTGATATGGACCTAAGACACCTAATCACTCTTCACTTCATCCCCTTACATGCTTGTAGGCTTCAAGATTCTATCAAAACAACCATAGCAAGCCAAAATGACCTCCAAGACTCCAAATTGCACATTTGGAGGGAAATCCAATTATTCAAATTTTGAAATACCTAGACTCAAACTACCACAACTAAATGACTCCTAGAATAAGTGTTGGTATTTTTTATTCTGTCAAAGTCACATTATGCCCTCTTACTCCCTTCTATCCCTTTACATTTCCTCTTAATCTAGTCTCACCGGTAAACTCTTTGATGACCAATTAAACGAAACAATCACCCTACAAAGTTTCATTATGTAACTCTACACCCATTTGCTTTTATACTCCCTTTATTGTTTTTGCCAATTTCTCCCTATTGCCCTGGTTATGATCAAATCACTATGTACAGAGAAAACAATCGAATTTTATGCAAATGTAAAATAAGTTTCACATACCCATTACCCTTGTTATGCTTTGTACACCTTACATCCACTAATTCAAACTTGTTACCGCTCCCCATAAGGTCATTTCACCTCAAATCTCCTTTCTTAGTATTTTTCTAACATGTTACTTCTCAGGCTACCTATAACTTCTGGTGGAACTATTATATAGGTTTAACACTTCTTATTTGTGTCAACCATACTTACCTCAAACCATACATTACCATACATCATCTGAGCCTTGGGCTAGCATACTATCATCTCATCCCTTGCTCTTGCTTTTGAGGATCTCATTACACTCTTGACTATTGTTCATAATTCCTTCTCTTGGACATGCATCAATTCATCTCCGATATTGTCTTCAAACATACCTATGTTTCTTGGTGCCATTCCATACCCTACTTTCTATTTATTATCATGGTTCCCTAGTTCATAATTATTTTCCATTATTCTACATATAACTCTGTATACTCAATTCCATACTATACATGTTACCCATCAATTAGGTCCAACTTGAAATCTCATGTACAAAGGTTATAGTTTAATGAGGTCTATTCAAGATCCACATACTAAATATACTCCACCTAGCTAGATTCCTCATTCTCCATGCTTAGAACACTTTATCTACCCTACTACAAAGTGTTAAAACTATTGGTACAATCATGCACTTGCATTTCACATGCAATCTCTTTCAAGGGCCTAGTTAGCTTGTAGCCTCTAACCACATAAACTATGTTGGATCTCATATTTGTTCCAAACAACCAAACCAACAAATACATGATTTGGATACCCTCAATTAGGTTACAAAACATATATCACATTCACCAGGGGTTACTTTGTACAGATTCTGGACTTTCAATACCCTGCCCTAGGCCAATTAGGCCTTCTTAACAACAATGATTATGACAGTGAATACTTGGGGTAATAGTTTTACCTAGGCCAATAGATACACCTGAAGAAAATCCTTAATTAGGCTTATGACACCTAATTTCCACCTCTAGCACACCTAAAACCTCATCATAGTTACATTTCTTTTTACATTGACTTGTTTAAGCAAAGTTACTTAGTCTTATCATAACAAATATACTAAAATAGACCCTATGTTCCTATGACATCTTATTCTCTTGATGCTCCTACATCAACTTCTTAGGATTACAAGGGATAAACAAGACTTTGTTCATTTTCACTACCTTCAACCTCTGTTACACCTTAAATCCCTTATGTACAACATGTTTAGGACTCTATCAAGTCATTATACTTGTTAGTTATTAAACTTGTCAATTTTTACCCAATCTTGACCTTCTAGATCCTTGTTCATTCATGCACAAGTAGTTCTTTAACTGAGTTCCCCTATTTAGGATTTTTCTCACCATGCTTACTGATTATACAAAGTTGTTTACATTATTTTGTGTAGGATGCCACAAATGAAAAAGTATGAACAACTGCTTTCCCTAGATGTTCAGGACATGGGAAATGGGAAACCACATTTTTCTCAAGATGATCTTGAATGGACACCGATTGGGGAAGACAATGGTCAAGGTGATCTTTGTGCGGAAATCCCTCTGACACAACTTGATGCCTTTATTAAAGGGGAAAGTTATCTCGATAGATTTGAGATTAAATTTATATGCAAGAAGAATAGGGTTAACCCTGTTCCAGGAGGGAGACACATCACCACATTTTACCATTACGAATCATAAGTTTGTTTATATTAACTTCACGTTTGGTCGTCCTTAGGAATAGTGTTTACATATGTTACTACCATGTTTTTCAAATTTTGTACATGATGTCATTATGTATTTCCTTTTGTTTCAGCTACCAACATGCTTACGGTTTATCGACACTAAAATTTTCCTTCGTAATTTCTATTTCATTAATGTATGTATTAGGAATAGGATGTTGTTAAGTATAATTAGTAGTAGTGTCCGATAGAAGATAATGGCATTGCCGATACGACACCGCCAATAATGTATAGTATGGTAACAACAAAGTACAATAGGAATGTTGTGGTAAAAAGTAAATATTTTTCGTAAGTGGTTCGGTAATGTTAAAATGTCAAAGTTAGGGTAAGTAGAGAAGTAGGGTCTACATGATTAGGAATTAAAAATATTATATTAGTAATAAGGACAAGGAGTGATGTCATAAATATTTTGTGTATTTTATTTGTAAAAAGTCTAAAAAGATGGAACCCATGTGAAATGATAAGGTTTATCTTATCTTAAAAGATAAGCTTACATGTAAAGATAAGAGTTAAGGTATGGAATATGATTCGTCAGAGTATATTTCTTATCCTATCTTAGAGATAAGGTGGATAAGCCTAAAATTTCTATAAATAAAGAGGCCACCCCCCTCATTTAGCATAGAAGGAAGTAGTGAGAAATATTGTATGAGTAAGTGTGTAAAGGAAGCCATCATTTAGAAGGTGTGTTAAAGAAGCCATTAAGAGGTGTAATTGTTAAGTTTATCCCATAGTTATTGTTGGAAGGCAAGTGAAGTTAGTAACACTTCAAGTACCTCATGGGTGAGATTGTAACAATTTCATGTTGATATTATAATTTACACTTATATTTCAGATTTGTCATCATTCCTTTGTATCATAGTTTATGGTATTCTTGTGTTATGTTTGTTGTTGTGTTTCCAGATTACATCCACCAAACTAAAAGTTGTGCATTAGTAAATAATCATAAGACGAAGAGTTCTTGATGGAGAATTATAAAAGTGCCAGATTGGTGATGACAGACTCGACGATAAGTGGAACAAACCACCTACCAATGAAAGAATTAGGAGGTTTCGGAAAAATGTGGATGTCAAGTGTCATTTCAATATGAAGGTAATTGATTACATCCTTTTTCTATGATCCTTAATTAATAATCTAAAGTTACCCCGCTCACGCTTATTTGTTCACTTGAGGCCTAAATCGGCTAGGTATGAAAGAGCTAGCGCAAGCCTCCACGTGTCTCTTCAGTGCACTTTTGGTATGATGCTAAAAAGGGAGGTTCCCAAACTAGTGCAGGATCTCCACATGGTCAAAGCCTGATAAATTTCCCCTGGTCATTGAAAAGTCAACATGGAAAGATCCAGTGGTCCACGTGCCTCATCAGCACAACTTCAAAGGTAAGATCCTAAGGCAGGTTCCCAAAAGAGCGCAAGCCCTCCACATATCTACGGTATGAAAAAGTTACTCTTAAATAGGTGGATAAGGAAAACACAATAGAAATAAGTGCAAGCCTCCATATGTCTCTTCTTGCACCTTCAAGTATAAAACCAAGAGAGGACATCCCCAAATGAGCACCAAGCCTCCATGTGGCAGAAAAATATCTTCGCCGACTAATATTTTGATAGAAAAATTGAATTTAGTACTTACACAAATCCTCGTAAATGATCCAAATATTATTCAAGATCAAGGGATTAAACGTCGAGGATGAATACCGACGATGATGGATCAACATTTAAAAGGAATTGGGGTAGGAGCCAAAAAGTGGGAGCTTTGAGAAACAAAGATAGGGAGGGTCTTTAAAGGGAAGCAGAGTGTTCTAAATAAAATGATCCGAAGAGAGGGGAGATAGCAAGAGAGAAAAAGGATCAAAGAATAATATCGAAGAGGAGAAGAGTTTTAGTAGTTTGTAAGGAGCCTAGCCTCAGTAAGCCTCTGTCGTAAAATAAAATTGTAATTTGTGCCTCGAGGGCCTTATGTATCATTTTCTCTATGAATAAAGAGTTCTTATTATGTGCACCGTGTGTTCCTTCATGTTTTGAATCTCTATTCTTTCATTATTAAGTAGTCTTAAACGGATCGGAAATCTTCATCGTGCTTGATTCCCTTGAATTTTCTTTATCCATTTATCATCCATTAATCAATCACTTCTTATCCTCATCCACGAATGTTGTGAGGATAGTAGACCATGTCGAATAGCTCTTCAACTATCCTAGATAACTCCTTTAACTAATTTGTCTCTTGTGTTCTCTATCGCGCATAGCCTTGTTATCTTTGGTTATTTTTATGTTTTCTTCTAACCCTACTCCCCACAATAGAGAAGAGACAACTTCTTTAAAATTTGGAGTTCACCTTAGGGTGCATGTCCCACTAACCTAAGGTTTCCAATGACTCTGACGGTTCATCTGAAAAGAACATCGTCAGCATTTTTCCTGGCGTGCCCGGTGGGACATACTACAATCACCCTATTAGAAGTTAGAATTTAAGAAATATTCTTAAATCACAAGCCAAATGTGAACAAGGGATAAAACAAGGGAGGAAGGCATGCTTGACTATTTACAACTATCTCCACCACGTAATAGAAGAGGTCGTCAGGTTCAGATATCCCCATCTCCTCCAAATAGAGTTCTTTCAACGCCTCCGCCAAGTAGGCATTTTACACGGTCAACTAGAATTCTCAGACCCATCTCTATGGCTCATCTTCAACCGCCACCTCTGAGGCAGTTTGTCTCTTGGGACCAAGGACACCCACTCATTCTACACATGCCCTTGACAGTGTGGAATCCTTTTCCCGCCAATGTGTGAAAATCACTACCCAAGTTTAGTGGGGAAGACTTCAAAACCCTTGAGGAGCACCTCCAAGACGTAGTAGAAATATGTGCAGTGCATTACATAAGGGAACAAGACGTCACCTTATGACTGTTGGCTGCCTCCTTCAAAGGAAAAGCTCTAGAATGGTACCAATCCTTGAATCCTAATACTATTGGTACTTGGGACCAATTAGGAGAGGTACGTGGTGGCAAGGTTTAGTGAGAAAGGGGACAGATCATCACTCCTACAATAGCTTATTAATATAAAAAGGGGCCCACAAGAGCTAATGATGGATTTTAACACTAGGTTCTAAAAAACCGGTAGAGGATTCTGACCCTAGTAAGGCCACCGCAGGTATGGCTATTATATTTTATTTAAAGGCTTTGAACTTGGACATCTCGGTAATGATCCAATCCTTAGGAGGGGATTCCCTACCGTAGGCTTATAATATTTTCGTCCAAGCTGAGAACAATTTAATAGATGTAAGAAAGCTTCCACCCCGAACTCTCTTGCCCATATGCCCTAAGATAGCCCCTCTTCCTCAAGCCCCGAGCATTGGTCAAACCCCTGCATCACTATACAACTATCCATCCACTCATTTGTCTCCAGCCCCCACTCCAACATCGTCACCCCCTAACCTCGAAATGGAGGAAATGAGAAATATTCTGAGGAATTTTTCTAATGAAATAGTGAATCTCAAAAGGAATCAGGCCACTTATCCAAAACCAAATTACCAAAACTATCAAAGTGGCAGGCCTGCTTATCCTCCTCAATACCAGAATAACCAAAGGTCAACAATGGCGTAGCCATCTAACCAACTAGTGCTTGTGCCAACGCCCCTCCAGACTATCCCACCTAATAGCGGAAGAGAAATGATACCCGGTCAAAATTACTTTGCCAAAGATCCTAACGCATGGTGTTTCCCATGCAATAACTCCCACATGCCAAAGGATTGTCCCCAAGGAAACCTACAACAAAAGGTATCCGAGTAGCGGTTAAGAGAAGGCTATGAGATAAACCAATCCACGTCGCCCCACTCTATGGGAGTTCAGAATGTCACCCATCCCGCAAAAATTCAAGGAATGTCCCTGGAACAAGAAGCTAAAATCATGCTGGAACACGCTCTTTTTTCCTAGATAGAAGGAGAAGATTTTGTGTTTACTAATGAGGTATCTATTACAAGGCCCATCAATTCTAACTATAATACTCATTTCAAAAGGAGAATCATGGAAGTGGATGCTCCAGTTTCAAGCATGATCAAAGAAACCCAACAAGGACTATCAACCATCAAAGTTGTGTCACGGCCTACTAACAAAGAATAGGCTCAGGAAGCTCTCTCAGAACCCAGATAATGCCACCGTCGCAGGAGAAGTAATAAAATATTGATCATCATCCAAAATATTTCTACCAGGGTCGATGAACGTGGTTCAACAACTCAAGAAAGCACCAGCTAACGCTTCCCTTTGGGATATTTTGAGTATTCCAGATCAAAGAGAGATGCTTCAGGAAGCACTCAGATCAGATGATGGCCCGATTACTTTCGGAAAAGAGAAGGAGAAGGAAAAATCCCCAAGAGACTCAACGGAGACAATACTATTGAACCAAAAAGAAGAGGTTAGTAAGTCAAGGCCAAACCCCTTTTTCATGACTCTTATTATAGGGAAGAAATTACTACATAATTCTATGATAGATTTTGGTGCTAGCACTACAGTCATGCCTAAAGCAATTGCCAACGCCTTGGGTATTAAGTATGAGCCTTGGAAAAAGGGAGTTATGCAATTAGATGAAAAATCTGTACAAACTATCAGAATCATTAAAGGACTCCTCTTGCAACTCTACTCTTTCCCAAATATAACTGTTCCACATGATGTTGTGGTAATAGATGTCCCTCCAGTTTTTGGCCTTTGTCTCTCTTGCAATTTTACAACTAAAATCGAGGGTATATGTCTCTTGATTGGTCTCATCTTGATCTTGCGAACCAGGTACGGGTCTAAAATGAAGGTCCTATCAGAACCCCTTACCAAAGAACATATAACTGACCAGCCAACTTCAGGCTTTGAGGCTTCCCATGCAATGATCACCCGAGAAGAAGGATCCTATACAGAAGACGAAGTTCCCCCATCTAAGGGTCATCTGTCCAACCTTCCACTGGGTGATCCATTCGGGAATTTTGATTCCACTGGGCTTGGGAACGTATGTCATTTTTGATGAGGATTCAAAGATTCCTGAGATAACCAAGGGATGTGGTGAAAAGAAAGGGGACCCACCCAAATATTCTCAAATGTGGACCCTACACTTTGATGGGGCCAAAAGCAAGAATGGTTTAGGAGCTGGAGTGATTTTATCATCCCCAGATGGAAGAAAATTACTCCAGTCTTTTTGTTTCCAATTCTCCTATACTACCAACGAAGTAGAATATGAGGCTCTATTGCACGGCTTGACCATATCCTAGAAATAAGGCATTAAGCAGCTAAGATTCTTTGAAGACTCAGAGTTAGTAGTGACATAGGTAAGAAATACTACTACCGCATAAGGAACCCTAGGATGAAATCCTATCGACACCGGGTTTGGGATCTTAACGAAGATTTTGAGGCTCTCAACATCAAGGTTATCCCTCGAGAATGGAATACAGAAGCAGATAGGATGGCCCTGATTAGATCGCAGTTTGACCCAATTCAAGATTTAATAATAAATGAAAATGCCATAAGGCTGATCATCGCCCCTCTATCCCTAACAATTTCGATCATTGACAAGTCTTCAATTATGACCAGAGATCGTACTCATTCTTGCAACAAGTCTAATTAATTCATAGAACAGCTCCATCCTAAGATCGAGGAAGCATATGGAGACCAGATTATCTAGTTAAGAACAAACAAACTTCCAAAAGGATTAATAACCCTTGAGAGTCTTTTTTATTCAAATGATGTCAGCTCTGACTGAAGGAAGTTTGTGGCTATGAAGGAGGACTATGTAGAATTGGAATTCACTAAGGAAAATAAATTAAAGGTCAGAAGATCAATGACCCCGAGGGAAAAAGAGAGACTCGTGGCCCTATGCCACAAATATGATAAGGTGATGGCTTAGACTTATGATGACTTGCATGGCTATGATAGAGACATCATCCAACACACCATAGATCTTGAAGAAGAAACTAAGCCTGTGTGCCAAAAGCAAAGGCCGGTGAATCCTAAAATTGAATCCCTCATGGATGAGGAATTAAAAAAGCTCCTACAAGCCCGTATCATCTTTCCTATCAAGCATACAACTTGGGTCTCAAATCTAGTTCCAGTGAGGAAAAGAACAGGAGAAATCCGACTCTGTGTAGATTTCAGAGACCTAAATAGAGCCTCCTTGAAAGATCATTATCCCTTACCCTCCATGGAGAAGATATTACAAATAGTGGTGGGCTCAGAGATGTTCTCCCTATTAGATGGTTTTTCGGGCTATAATCAAATATGGCTTGCACAAGCGGATCAGCATAAGACTACATTTACAACCAAGTGGGGAACTTTTTCTTATGCAAAAATTCCCTTTGGACTAACCAACATTGGGGCTACCTTTCAAAGGGCCATGGAATCCACATTCGGTGCATTGATCAACAAGATAATTCTAGTATATCTTGATGATCTCATGGTGTTCACCAAAACAACTGAGGAGCATTTTGACGCTTTGGAGGTTGTGTTCAAAAATTCCAGAATTTGAGATCTCTCTTAACCCAAAGAAATGTGTTTTTGGAGTACCCCAAGGTAAAATCTTGGGACATATTGTATCAAAATAAGGAGTCTCCATCGACCCCAAGAGGGTCAGACCCATTCTAGACCTGCCCTTGCCGACTAATAAGAAAACAATTCAATCTTTCATAGGAAGGATCAACTTTGTCAGCAAGTTCATTTCAAAATTTTCCAGAACGATTCGCCCAATCACACTCATGCTAAGGGGGTTTAATTTCAAATGGACTTCAGAGGGATGTTAATCCTTTGGGACGATAAAGGTAGGCATTACATCCACCCCGTGTTGCGAAATCCTAACCTTTCAAAGGATTTCATTATGTATGTATATGGGGGTGAACACAACATTGCATTTGTATTGACACAAAAGGGAAAATCATAGACAGAGGAACAGCCGATCGCCTTCTTTTCAAATACTCTCCATGATTATGAGACAAGATATAATTTTTTTGAGAGACAGGCTTACGCCATAGTCAAAATCTTGAATAAATTCAAGCATCTGGTCACTCACAATAAGATTCGGATCACGGTGGCTCACTCGAGCGTAAAAGAATACATTATGGAAGGTGATATAACTAAGAAAAGAGTGAATTGGATCACTAAGATCTTGGAATATGATGTAGAGGTGAGACCTACCAAGCTCGTAAGAGGAAGAGTTCTATGTTAATATATGACTCAAGACTGCAGACTCAACAAATGGTGAAGAAAACAACCAGATTGTTTATCTCTAGGAAAATTATTCATACGGATGGGTCTCGGATAGGATTCACTTCATGCATACCAAAAGATTTCTAGATGACCTCCCCTTAACCAAGAGAAGGTACTATAGGCAACAAGGGACTCATTTCACCATGATTGACAACTTCCTTTTTAAAAGGAATTTTAATGGACTAATGCTGAGATGCCTGGAAAATGAAGAGGCCAGGAGGGTCTTAAGAGAATTACACCATGGGAACTCAGGTGGTCACTTTTCTGCCCAAACCATGGCTATAAAAATCTTGCAAGCAGGGTACTTCTGGCCAAGCCTGTTCGCCGATAGTCATATAGAAACAAACAAGTGCAAGGTTTGTCAAGTTTATGCAAGTTTTGAAGAAACACAACATTACCCCTAAACCCCATTCTAGTTGAGGAACCCTTTACACAATGGGGTCTCGACTTCATCGGGATGGTCAACCCAACTTCAAGTGCTAGACATTGATGGATTCTCACGGCTACTAATTATTTCACCCGATGGGCGGAGGCAGTTCCTCTTAAGGAATCCACAGAAAATGTGATCCTAGGACTCTTGCAAGATATCACTATGCGCTTTGGACCCCCCGCACTATTATATCTGACAATGCTAAAGCCTTCCTGGGGGCTAAAGTATCTGATTTTTCGGTCAAACACGGGATATATCTAAAGTCATCCTCTAACTATTACCCACAGGGAAATGGTTTGGAGAGTCTACCAATAAGAATCTGATAAGACTCATCAAAAGGATGGGACATGAGCATAAAATATTATGGCATGAGCATGTCAAAACAACCTTATGGGCTGATCAGATCACCCCAAAACAGATCCTGAGGGCTTCACCATATGAAATAGTCTATGGGAAAAGTGTTGTGATGCCAATTTCATTGGAAATTCCTGCATTACAACTGTTGAAAGGATCTGAAATAGAAGAAAATGGAGCGATGCAGGTGAGACTTGCCAAGCTGGTAGCTTCAGGAGAAGCGCAAACTCGCCCATAACATGTAGTCAAGATGTGGTTTGATCGAGAAAACATCATAACCAATTTTTAGGTCAAAACCGCAGTATTAAAATGGGATGCAAGAGCAGCCAAGCCGGGAAACCATGGAAAGTTTGACCCCCTGTGGACTAGACCCTTTATAATCATGCACTAAAGCAACATAACTCGTTTGAACTTGAGACCATGGTGGGAGACCCTGGCTATCCCTAGTTAATGGGATTCACTTAAAACCCTACGTATAGGTGTCTCCAAAGATGTATTATATGTATATATTGCTTCCCTTCCTTCTAGTTTTTGCTTTGTTTTTCCCTCCTTTTTGGGTGCTGCACCTCGTGTCCTACCACCAATTGTCATGTCTTTTTAGGTTCCATGGGAAAAAGTGCCTACCCAGTTCTCCTGGAAATAGGAGTCACCATCAAGTTTAAAGCCCCTTCTTAATGAGGAGATCCCCAATCAATGAAAATCTATCACAAACATTGAATTCGGCGCTTTGAGTCATTCACTCAAAAGACCGTTATGAGAAGTGACCTTGAATATGTGTGAGAATTATTCCCCAATGGTAAGAGGCTATTAAAAGCATCTCGGGCTATTTATCGTGGTCATTCCAAAGCGTTAGAGTCTTCAAAATTCATAAGCGAGTATCAAAGCTTCCAAAGTTCACAGAGTCCTATCTAAATTCAGAGAGACACCATGGCCACCTCCAACTCTATTCCAAAGCAAAGAAAATCCTATGCGCAGGATACCCCTCCCCCGGCACCTCTCGCGGCCCCAAATAAGATTCCCTAATTCATTGTCTCGATACAGCTACCCTTCTCTAGTCAGTGACCCAACCAATGACATCTTCGACCCCAGTCTCAACAAAAGGCCCAAATCTTTGAGAGAAGCAGCATTTTCCAGGTTCAACAACTTGGGAAATTCCAAGTCATTCGCTCTAGAATCTAGAGCACAACCCTTGCCCAATATATGGTCCCTCTCACACGCCCATGCCCAAAGCTTATACAAATGTGTGTGGCCTGTTTCAATTCAGAAAATCATACCATCCAGGGCCAAAATATGACTGTGGTAATTACACCACAAGCTATTAGGGACATGTTGGCCCTAACTTATGACCAAATAGCTAGTTTCTATGATATAGCCAAGCTTCAAATGTATGGTCCCAATGCCAGAATAAGGCCTCATTCCTTAATAGAGAGTTAAGGTAGTCAGAGACCATGTGGTTCAGGGCTCCTAGGGTTTCCCATCCCATTAAAATCCCTCATGCCCGACTCTCAGGATTCTGCTCCATGTTGACCTTTATTTTTGGGTTAGAATCTGATAGAGTAGTTGAAGATTGGTAGATGGCAGCCCCTGTTTTGATGAGGATTATCAGCCAAAATCAAGCGTATAGGTTCAACTTTATAGAAGTCATCACTAGGTTTATTCGTGAGCAGCTGGGACATTTCTCAATGACATCCACCTTCAGGTATTCATCCTTTCTCTTCCACCTCATCCTATATCCAAACGCTCAATATTTCAGTCAGTTTATGACTCTGTCCTTATGGGATATGGAGGTTGATTCCCAAAATTTTGTCCCCGTATCTACATGGACTCATGTCTTTGTCCCAATCTTGAGACATATATGAATTTTTCAATGCTTTTGTGGAGCCCCTCATGGTAGAAATTGATGATCATGAAGGGATTGATAATGGAAGAACAAATTTGTGCGTCTATCCTCTCGCACTCCATCACATCCCTACAAATTCTTCTTTGCCATAGGGCATTCAATGATTTGGGTTCATGGATTCAAGGGAGAGTATTTCATGCTCCCAAGGATTCTCACTCCTCGGGTGGTGGGTCTCGAATTTACCAGGAAACTCATCCTCCTGGACATCGAGTTCGGCTCACCTAAAAAAATAAAGCACTTTATGACCTCCCCTTCAGTAGAGGAGGAGTTAGTATGCTCAAAAGATAAGCAAGACCACCTGTCTCTCTCAAAAATTGGCCTCCTATGGATTCTCCTTTATCAAATATTCATGGAGGTTTGACCTGATAAAAGCATGGTTACTACTCTGGTTATCAACAAAATCTCTAACCCATGCAAGCCAAGTCGAGACCCTTTTTCGACTCAAGGCGGAGTCCCTAGGAAGAATCACTTGATATCTTTTTTTGAACTCATAGACATCCCAACTCTAGGCTAGGAGGCTCTCCACGAGGCCAAATTTAAAATTTACCCTACTTTGACAATGCCAAAAGGTCTCCGAGTAGCCCCGAAAAGGAAGTCCTAGAGCTCGAACAAAAGGGAAGCCTTTTGGAAATACAGAAGGAGATTGGCGAGATCACATAGAATTTTGAAGGTGTCTCCAAAGTGACAATCACGTGGGAAGAGGGGTGGGATGCGGAGCATGACTTCGATCTAGATAACGTGGATACAACTAAGTCCACTCCTAAGGGGTCTATCAAATCAACCGTAGAATCCTCTAGAACTCCACAACAACAAATACCATTTCCATCTTCACACAGCATTCCTCTTCAGATCCCTCCAGTGGTCTTACCATCATTCATCCCCCTACTCAAAGTTACAATCGAAGAATCAACCCCGAGCCCAGTGCACAAGAGGATAAAATCAAGTGGTAACATTCATCGCACTTCCACCTCTGCCTCCACCTGGGGCACCCTTTCAAGTTCTACCTTCACCTCCATTATCCCCTTCGGAGGGCCACCTTTGTATGTCACCCCATCACATACTCTCCCTCCGCCTAGAGCTCCCCTTTTGTCATAGACTCTTACCACCATCCCAAGATTCTCCCCCGTGTGATCACTCCCCCTTCTTTGGCCATCATAACTAAAACATCTCATTCATTAGTTACTATTCCATATGGCTTACCACCTAGGTTTCCATTCGTGGGAGGAATGGTCTCTTCTCCCTTCAAGTTTATCAACCAAGCAAAATGCACTAAAGCAAAAGGGGGATCAAAAGAGGGAAAAAAAAAGAAGAAGGAGATGGAAGCTCCATCAACCAAGCATATATGGTCATTATATGACCATCAACAAAGCTCCTTGACCATCACCCGACTTGTACCTCGAGTATCTAAGCTCTGCAGAGCAAATGCAACTAGATGACTATTCAATCAATGTTGTCACATGTTGACCTTGCTGCATTCTCGTCCTCAAGATAGGTGGAGCTGATGAATGAAACAAATATAGTGGTCACTGGACTACTTAAAACTCAGCAATCATATCAGAAGGCACAATCCATCCTCCAAAAGGTAGAGGCCACGGTGAGTGATCTAAATGGTGGAGCTTAAAGCTAAAGACAAAGAGTTGGATTAACTCGTAAAGGAGTTGAAGGATGCGGCCACTAAGCAAGCTCTACCAGCCTTCCCGGGTAGAAGCAAAGACTCTAGTAGCTAAACTCATTGCATCTAAGGTCCTGACCAACGCACAAACGAAAGAAAAGGGTAGCCTCAATGCTAGGGTTAAGTCTGCAGAAGATACAGTCAAGGACTTGACCATCAAATTAGGGAAACAATCCCAGAGGGAAATGATTGTAACATTAGTTTAGGGATTGTATGCCTCCTGCTATGACAAGATTGCCACCACCACTACAAATCTGTCCCCGACACTCAGATTTATATCCGATGCACAAGAATTGTGCTCTAAGGTAGAGAATGCAGTCTCCACCATTGGTAATGCCTTATCCGCCAAGGTCCATGAGTCTAATATTTTGATTCAAAACTCTATGATGCATCTGATTCCGCTCTTTAGAATGCAAGGATCCTAGACAGCGAGTTGATTAATGGGAAGATCAATGAGATTTTGAGTCTGTAACAAAGCTTCTACCAAATGTCAAAATCTCTTGGCGTAGCTCCACCAGGAATAAAGGAGAGGAAATAGAATATCAATGAATTGGTGTAGTTAGGTTTCCCTTCTCCCTTCCTAGATGATTCTACAGTCCTATCAAAGGAACAAATCCAACAACTCTTGCTTTCCAAACGTTAGGACAAGACTGTCTTTCAATATTTGAAGGAAGGCTCTAGTGTTGCCAAGGTGGAGGCCATTATCAATCCCATCATACAACTAGAGTTTCACCTACATGCAATAATGCAAAGCCTCCAAGGTTTCTCCCATAAGGAGATAATTGAGCTGGACAGAGCATTCCAAGCCTTACAATGGAGGACTTACCTAATAGAGTAGGAATGGCTCAAATATCAAGCTTCCTTGCAGAAGCTCTAAGTGACCTTTAGAAGGCCGCATTTTGATTTTTAAAGGTAAGAGGATATCAAATTCTCCCATGGCAGGCACGGGATCCCTTAGTAAGTCACCAAAACTGATTACATCCTTTTTCTATGATCCTTTATTAAGCATGTAAAGTTACCCGACCCACGCTTATTTGTTCACTCGAGGCCCAAATCGGCTAAGTATGAAAGAGCTAGTGCAAGCCTCCATGTGTCTCTTTGGCACACTTTTGGTATGATGCTAAAAAGGAGGTTCCCAAACTAGCGTAGGCTCTCCACATGGTCGATCCCGATAAAGTTACCCGGCCTTTGAAAATTCAACATGGAAAGATCCAACGGAAGCCTCCACGTGCCTCATCGGGCCGCACCTTCAAAGGTAAGATCCTAAGGAAGGTTCCCAAATGAGTGCAAGCCCTCCATGTGTCTAGGGTCCAACAAAGTTGCTCTTAAATAGGTAGAAAAGGTAGAACACAATAGAAATAAGCGGAATCCTCCATGTGTCACTTCGGTGCACCTTCAAAGTATAAAACCAAGAGAGGACATCCCCAAATGAGTGCCAAGCCTCCATGTGGCAGAAAAATATCTTCACTGACCAATATTTTGATGACAAAATTGAATTCAGTAGTTGCATGAATCCCTATAAATGATCCAACTATTTTCAAGATTAAGGGATTAAACGTCGGGATTGAATACCGATGGTGGTGGATCGACGTTTAAAAGGAATTGGGTAGAATCGGAAAGCGGGAGCTTCGAGCAATAAAGACATGGAGGGTCTTTAAAGGGAAGAAGAGTATTCTGAAAAAAGGATCCGAAGAGAGGGGGAGATAGCAAGAGGGAAAAAAGGATTGAAGAAGACTATCGAAGAGGAGAAGAGTTTCAATAGTTTGTAAGGATCCTAGCCTCAGTAAGCCTCTATCGTAAAAGAAAATTGTAATATGCACCTCGAGGGCCTTATGTATCATTTTCTCTATGAATAAAGAGTTTTTATTATGTGCACCGTGTGTTCCTTCATGTTTTGAATCTCTATTCTTTCATGATTAAGTAGTCTTAAACGGATCGGAAATCTTCATCATGCTTGATGCCCTTGAATTTTCTTTATTCGTTTATCATCCATTAATCAATCGCTTCTTATCCTCAATCACGAATGTTGTGAGGATAGTAGACCATGTCGAACAGCTCTTCAACTATCCTAGATAACTCCTTTAACTAATTTTTCTCTCTATGTGCTCTAGATTGGCACATCGCCTTGTTATCTTTAGTTATTTTTATGTTTTCTTCTAACCCTACTCCCCACAACAGAGAAGAGCCAACTTCTTTAAAATCTGGAGGTCACCTTAGGGCACACGTCCCACTAACCTAAGGTTTCCAATGACTCTGATGGTTCATCTAAAAAGAACATCCTCAAAAATTATGTTTGGTACACGGACCTAGAACATATCGCATACAATTCTATGTATCATATTGATAATAACAGTGAGTTTTTCCATGACATAATGGACACAATCTTGGATCCGCAAAGTTTTTTTACTTTAAATTTATCATATGAATGCAACTAATACATTGAATCTCTTTTGCTTGTTGGTATACCTGTTGACACCATTATCGAAAGGCACTACACAGATCATGAGTGGGTGAATCTTGTCAACAAAAGGGACAAGTACCTAGCTAGGAAAGACGCGTTGAATGTATGGAGGAGAGTGAAGAGCATTAGATCCCAAAATCACCAACACGATAGCACTAGTATCAATTTGTGGCATGTCATTGAAAGGGATACATTTTTTATTATCACAAAGCTAGTTGGGACCGACGTGCCTTTTATTATGGGCCTTCAAATAAATTGGATTCTTTAAATGATGGTTCATGATTCTCACAACTCCATTGCAATGGATTCTACGTTCTCAACTAATAAATATGGGGTAAGGACATTGTTGTCTAATTTCCATGCATAATTAATGTTTGGATAGATTTTTTTAAGTCAATCACATACTAACAATAATTTTGTGTACACATTTACATCAATACTAATTGTACACGCTTCTAGTTTTTTTATGAGCAAGAGGTTGGGGTTCTGTTGCATGGGTAGTTTCATCACAATTCATGCCTTGTTGAATTCTATGTGAGGGGGAAAAGGAAAAGGATGGATTGGCATGTCAATGCATTCATTACGGATGATGTGGCTTCCAAAATACAAGCTATAAAGTATAAATTTACTAATAGGTTTATCTATAAATTTTGAACATAATTTACATCACTAACGATGTTATTTTGTGTATCAAGGTTGTATTTGGTTTTGTGTCTTGCTATGCATATGGCATGTTCACATAGATGGCTAAAGAATATTTATAGGTTTGTTTTTCTTCATTTTTGTAATACAACGTTTACAGGCTTGGGTTGCATTTTGTTGTTTTGCATTACTTATTGTCACGCAACAAATTTTTTTATAGATATACGAAGGAGGTGGGGGGTAATGTTTTAGAGACTAGGTGACATCATGTGCGCCATTAGTGACAATGAGCACATGAATTTTTTTCCTCGATGAGTTCATGGAGGAGTTCAAAGAGGATACTACCTTTATGGATTATTTCAAAAGACATGGCTGTAAGACAAACATATTGGTAAGTGGTAACTACATAACTACGCATAGATTCAATAATTCTTGAGCCGTCTCTAATGAATTTTTTTACGCGTGCAGTTGTGGGAAAATAATTTCAGAAACTTCACCCATGTCAATCAGGATACAAATGCATCCATAGAAGCTTACCATTGTTTCTTGAAAACTCAATACTTGTGTGATCGAAGAAAGAGATACACAAGGATAATGGATTGGTTGTTATACTCATTGGTTTTTGAGTTGAACCCCATTACAAACAAAAGAGGAAGTTACAAGTATTGGGTTTCTTGACAAATTACAAGAATGAGAAATAATTTTTGACTACCACTAAAAGGGCCAGATTAATACCAGATAATGATTGTTGTGTAAACGATACTATTCGGGTCTTATATGGTTTGAAGTAAAACATCCAGTACTAATGGTATTTCGTTCGAGATATTCACCCCAACTATTTTATGTTTGTTACTCTCCTTGGGCTACCAAAGGAAACACCTACAAACATGTTGTGAAGGTTTCACAACTTGAGAGGAAACATGAGGGTAATGCATCTACTAGGGATCCAAATTTCAATGGTGAGGGTGTTTGTTTTCATTTCATTATTTTAACTATTTCATACCAATGTTATCCTAAGAAATTTTCATTGTACATCCTTTAAAAGTGTTGTTGTCATTGTAGATGACCACATTGACCATGTTGTGTAAGTAGTTGAATGTGTTGCACCGAAGATGATCCATCGAGTAGTCCCCATTGTGATTAACAATACGTAATTTATTATAAATGCATATGGTTGATATATCAAAAATTTCACAATTACTAAATGAATTTTCTTTTTGGTGACAATTGAAATGATGAAGGAATTTAGTAGGAAACATAATACCTTAGTCCTAAACAACATGTCAGAAACTATGGAAATGCATTGCAAGTGCTCAGTGAGTCTAAAGAGTTTTGAAATCATTGTTGGACATGGTGTTACATAGTGATGAACAAATGTTTTCTTTTCGAGACTATTTGCAACAATTTAAGAAGATTTTAGATGACTCTAGTTTGTTTCCATTTGTTTTTGTTCCTTATTGTAGTGAAAATGAGACTTCTACCACCCATTTGCAGCCATGGTTCAGTGCAAGTAGGAAACCTCGAAAGAGGAAGAAAAAGGAGACCATAGTTCTAGATTTAAACATTGATGCTCAAGAGTACGAGGATTATACATTTCCTGACACAACTCATGGAAGGATACATCTCAATCAAACACAGAAATGATTCGGTATAACAATCAGAGAAATTTGTGAGGTTATAACATCGAGTTTGGGTGAGTACGAATGTAATGTGATTACAAGATGTATTCATTGGAATTCAAGACACTTTAATTTCTGTTTTGTGATTTGCAGGGACAGCCCCCTCGACCAAAATGCATGTTCCATGTCGTCACCTCTCATTTGGAATATCAAATGCATCTTGAAGGTATTTATGTCTATGTGGAAAATAATGTTAAGTGTAGGGTTTTTTACTGTTATGTGGATTACACAGTCTTGTTTTAGTAATATTACAACAAATATTTTTTATGGGACCTCATCGTGATTAAGATAAATGATGTTAAATGTTGTATTATGTGCATTAGAGTTTTACACATTTTGCTTTTATTGTATTATGTGTATATTTTGTGATCTTGTATCTGATAATGGTGGTATATGTTTTTTTGTTTTGGAACTTATACAACGAAGAAGCGTGAAGAAGTCTCAAAGTAATTCGTCTAAGGAGGCACATTCAGTTAGAGTTGGATAGATATATTATAAATGTCGAAAATGTAAATGAATGCTCTTAGTCTATTTAGATAGTGTCATACTGTGTGAAGGTTTTCAAAAAGTATCTGAGGAAGAATCTGGGTTTTTGAATGAATGTTTGTAATCTTGGACTGTGTGGTACATTTTCTTGTAATATTGTAAGCCATAAGTGGTGCTTTCGTAATATTGTAGCCTTGTAATATTGTAACATTGTAGCCCACAAGTGGTACATTTTTGTAATAGTGTAGCCTTGTAATATTGTAACATTGTAGCCCACACGTGGCACATATTTGTAATAGTGTAGCCTTGTAATATTATAATCCAGAAGTGGTACATTTTTGTAAAAATTAAATGAAGAAAACTTAGTTGTTTGTATACGAAGAAGCAATCTATATGTGTTGCACTCTAAGTCTTTGAGATTTTTAATCTTATCTTGTGGAATAGAACCGTAACACCTCTAGCATGAATGGTATCTATGATAACTTCTGTTATGGAAGGTTCAAATGTTGACAAGTTATTTTTTTGTTAAGACTTAGGAAATTATGTTTGCAGTAGGTAATATGTTATCTGCTGAAATAGGTACGATTCTGTCATGTTTTTGCTTAATTTAAAATGAAGCAATTCATATCTTTTATGCAGAATAATTCACTACTTGGGATTGAGAAATTGAGTTTCAGTTTTCATAATTCTTGGGGATTCATAACAACATTACCTTGGATCAATTTCATTGATCCAAGGTATGCTTCTAATTTTCAAACCCTATTGTTATAATGTCCAAGATGGACAAATGAAAGGCTCCTAGACCTTGAATGTACGAAGGTCATGAATGAGTCGATCTCCTTGGATCTCTACTTCGTATTTGAATTTGGATATTAATCTAGTTCCTCTTTTTATTAAAGTAAGATGTAATTCTTAATTAGGAACATGAAACCTATTTACACTATGTTCCTTAAATTAGGAACTTTATCCTAAAAAGAGTAACCTAACCTAAGTTACTAAGTTATTTTGTTTTTAAGGGATGTTAAGTGGGACCTAAGACTAAAT
Source organism: Taxus wallichiana var. yunnanensis (assembly GCA_018340775.1). Classification (NCBI taxonomy): domain Eukaryota; kingdom Viridiplantae; phylum Streptophyta; class Pinopsida; order Cupressales; family Taxaceae; genus Taxus; species Taxus wallichiana. The sequence goes on along the minus strand of CM031240.1, from coordinate 344,512,632 downwards.
ACTTATCTTGAAGGACCTATGTTAGTTCCTAAACTAATGTTTAAACTAACCTAATGTTTGGCTAACCTAAAAGGTCCCTATGGGATGAAATAGGGAGGGGGAAAGTCGGTGGCATCGATTCCTCAAAATTTATGAGGAAGTTAATGTGGTCTTATCTCTTTTAACTGCCAAAATTGGTGAAGGCGTGAGGAAATTTGGGGGAATGAGATGGAATCTCCACCAAGTTTTTATATGCATGCAAATTTTGAACTTAGACCTCACCAGAAATAGAGCCTGAACTTAGGATGCTTCAATCGGGGTTACATTAATTTTTTATGATGATTTTATTTCCCTTACTTGTTCATATGGTCTTATTTATGATTGATGACATCTTAATCCTGAGGATGAAGATTGAGAATATGTGACAGTTAGATGGTAGGCAATGTTTATTACTACACAAACTATTGAATTAACTCTAAAAGATATTTTTATGTATCTTATACTATTCTTTTAAATAGGTTTAGTTGAATAAGGGAACTTAAATGGGATTACATGAAAGTAATGATAAGGTTCAGATGAAATGATAATTCTTCTTTATCTCTGTTGTTTAAATTTTGTATGATAAAAGGTTTTTATGATGGAAATTAAAGGTTGATAGAATGACTGACCAAACCTTACCTTTGTTTTAAAACTTTAATATATATCTCTCTATTATCTTTGATTGTACTCTTTTTTATTGAGTCTTTATGTTAATATAATTGTGCTTCAGGACTATTTCATAAATAGAAGAGTTCTTTTATGAAACTTGATTATCTAAACGCACAACATGTTAATGATATAGTGCTTATCTTGCTCGGCCAATGAATGACCGGCGTGCTAGAAATTTTACTGAGATGGACTTCGTAAAGATGAAAGGAGAAAGACATATAGAAAGTTACATTTATTTTATTAAAGGAATTGTATCTTTATTATGATGAAATTTGGCTTCATTACTTGAGATGCACTTGTTGGAAAAGAAAGTTGTAATAAGAATTGGTTAGGTATTGTTGTTTTGACATTTTGTAATATCTGAAATGTTTTGGATTTAGTGAATGTATCACTCCTCCTTGATGAATAAAAGATATGTTGATTCTAAATAATACTTGTTGTAATACCTTCTTGGCATGAATTGGGCTGAATTGATATGTATTACTTTAATGAAGGAGGGTAGTTAATATACTTAAATAATATGGAATGGTTGGGGTAGTAATCGAGTTTTTAGTGGAATTATTTTTCTCTAGAGATGCAACTTATAAGGTTGAAAATCTTAGCGAGATACTCAACCATTACAATAAGAATTGTAATTGATTTGCATGGATGTATGTGTATTAAACCATGATTTTAATTTACAATATGCAATTTGACTATATATGGAACATATGAAATTCAGTTTTCATAAATGGGCATTAGCCCATAAAATTGAAAAAAAGGGGAAAATACCCTTGAAATCATTCATTAAGACCTAAGTTATGAACTTGCTCAAATGATAATGAACATTTAGGTAAATTGTTGCATGTGTGCTTCCTTATGCATATTTCCTAGATCTTAAACTAGAAAGTAACTAATTCATACACCTTTATAACTACAAGTTCTAATATGCCATTTCTTGATACAAGTTGTTTCGGTTAAATGATAAACTAAAAATTGTAAATAAATGGGTTAGGGAGCATATTTTATCTTGCATACATACCACAAATACAGTTATAACTGTAACCTTATAGGTTAAATAACCTAGTTGAATTAGTAAGGACTCTATAAGTAATCTGTAATTAAATGATTAATAAGATATTAACTTTTAATGTATGTTCATCCACGCGAGGAAACTTAGTTGGATGTTGACACACACCAATTGCAACATAGTACCTTCGTAATGACCGAGTCATTACGAGGATACTATGTTTCAATTTTCATGTCTCAATACCCCACAAGGTTTGATCAACTAGACTAACATAAGTTCTTGAATGGATCACAGTTCTACCCTATGCAGAGATAGGGACATGACCTAGTGTCGAGTCAACTCACATTGACTTAGGATAACTAGACACACCCAATCAATGTAAGTTGATTGAGTATGTCTATGTACCCTTAGTCACCATGAGTAGTCCTCCACACTAGGGAATGTTGCTAACCTTGTCTAGGGTTAAACTTTGAATCAAGCAGACTGATAGAAATCAATAAAGACCAATCTAGATAACATTCAAGTGTGGTGAAGGACTTAATCCATTTGACAAGTATGTCGTCTAGGAATGCAAACATGATAAACATGTTTAAAATATTTGGCCAAAGTATCGCATGTTTTTGGTTGCATTGTCCTATGTCACCTAGTTCAAGAAGTAGGATTTCAAATGAATATCAGTAACATATATTCTAGATAGGCTCTTAAACAGAATGCTTGGGTACCCCTTATAGGGTAAAGGAGCCAAATATACTTGGTATACACATTACTGAATAACATGAGAGATCGATTTATGCCGAGTCATAGATATCGGTGTTTCACCGGATCATTACAGTTGCATATGATTTTCTGCTATGAGATAGTTTGGCATTGGAATGTGTGTTCTAAATTATGATTTAGAATAGAGAACATTATGTAAAAAAATCCTTGTTTATAAATTCTTAAAATGGGAATGTTACATCTTGGTATCAAAGCTAAAGGTTGCAGCTCTTGGACCTATTGAGTCCATAAATATGATAAAAACTTAATTTTTATCTTGTAACAGAAAATGGTTGGAACAAGGGGAGATGCTGCAAACAATCCACCACTAGGTGAAAAGGCAACTACCGCCCAAAAACTTGAGGAGATCCTTTCTGCTCTGTAGGACACAAGAGACCGTCTGGATGTACTTTAACAGTAAGTAATGGGTAATGAGGAGGAAGAAGATGCTAGTAATAAAAATCAACCACCTCTTGTGGACAATGTCAATATTGGGAATTTAGGTGTTGATAATAATAATGTTGTAAATGTTAATGCTAATGTACCCAATCATCTTGAAAATAAAAAGGAAAGGTTAGCAGTTGAACTTCAAACGATATAAAAATGATAAGTCCACCTAAGTTTGATGGCACTACACTGGGGGATGGAGTTGAGAATTGGCTCAACAAAATGGAGAAGTACTTTGCAATAAGAAACTTCTCAAAGGAAACAAAAGTAGTATGGGGAGCTTATCAACTTTCCCATGAGGCATCTTCCTGGTGGGACAACCGCAAGGCTGAATTGAATATTGATGAATCAAGCATCACATGGGATCAATTTAAAAACTATTTTAGGCAATGATGGCTGCCACAACTTTATTATGATCAAAAGATGACTAAATTTCAGAACTTGACTCAAGGAAAGTTAACTGTAACAAAATATTGGGAGAGGTTCACTAAACTTCTCAAGTACGTGCCTTAGTATCAAACTGACGAGAATTTTAGGATATGAAAATTCATTATGGGATTAAATCCTATCATAGGGGGTGAAGTAGATGTTCACATCCCAACCACCATGGAAGGGGTTGTAGAAAAATCCATTTGGAAGGAACAGAAATTAAAAGTAATCTCTACCCATAAGGAAGAAATCAGAAAGAAAATTCCTAATTCTTCTTCATCTCTTGCACCCAAAAAGGGGGCATGGAAGAAGTTTGGTACCAAAAATAAATTTGTTGCTGATAATAACAAGAAAACAACAAAAATAAACCTACTGCAAATGTTTGAAACAATTTTGTTAAGAACAATAATAATGGACGAAGTCCTATGGAGGACAGAACAACAATTTTAAGGTTGGAAATAAATTTGAGCCTAAACAAGGACCTATAAGAGGATGCTACAATTGTGGAAAGTATCATTATGCAAATCAGTTCCCTCTAAGGAAGGATGACAGCAATCAACAACATAAGATACATGCTGCAGTAGCTGATAAACAAGTGAAAAATAAGTTACGCCTATAGAAGTGCTAGGTAAGTTATTTGGTATACATATTACTATACTTTTTGATACTGGAGCTACTAAATGCTTTATTTCTACTAAATTAGCTTCAAAACTAAAAATAAAAGCTAGAAAAATGGATAAATCTTGGGTTGTACATTATGGAAATAATGTTGTCCACACAATTAGTAAGTGTCTTTTTGGAGTAGTCCTAGAATTTCCTAGTTTTTCCATTGAATTTGACCTTTATGTTGCTCCTTTGGGATCTTATGATGTAATAATAGGTGTTAACTAGATTTCTAAGCATAAAGCAAAAGTTGATTATTTTGAAAAACATATTAGTTATCTTGATGATCTGTAGAAAATAACAAACATACGGGAGATAAAATGTAAGATTTCAGTTAGAAAAATGTCATCTATACAACTTAAAAAGGCTAAAAGCAAAGGTTGCACCTTGTATGTAATAAAAATTTCTGAAGCAATAGAAGGGGATAGTGATTTCTTGAAAAAAATTTGTTGTTAAGAGATTTCAGCGATGTGTTTTCGGAAGAACTATTGGGTCTTCCACCCAAACGGGTCTTTCACAATTGAGATCAAGCTAGAAGAGCACATTTCCAACACACCGTATCAAATGACTAACATTGAACTGGTATAGCTGAAGGCACATTTACAAGAACTATTTTCTAAAGGTTTGATACGACTGAGAGTCTCGCCCTAGGGAGCACCGGTAATTTTTGTGAAAAAGAAAGATGGAACACTTAGGTTGTGTATTGATTATAGGATGTTAAATAAATAAACAATCAAAACAGATATCCACTTCCTAGAATTGATTATCTATTTGATCATATGTGTGGTGCATCAATATATTCTAAGATAGATATTCATTCTAGGTATCATCAATTAAGAATCAAAGACGAAGATATTCATAAAACAACTTTTAGGACAAGGTACGGGCATTATGAATTCACAATTTTACCTTTCGGTTTGACAAATGCACCTACAAATTTTATGAATTTAATGAATAATATCTTTTAAGAATACTTGGAAAAATTTGTTCTTGTATTCTTAGACGATATCCTCATATATTCTAAAATCATTGATGAGCATCATGAGCATTTGAAAATAGTTCTTGAAATCTTAAGAAAAATAAGATTGTATGGTAAGTTGTCCAAATGTTCTTTCTATGAGACAAAAGTGCACTATCTAGGACATGTTATAAGTAAAGATGGAATAGTTGTTGATCCATCAAAGATTGTTGCCATAATTGACTGGCCTGCACCTAAGAATGTACATGAAGTCAAAAGCTTCATGGGTCTTGTTGGTTATTATAGAAAATTTGTTAAGGACTTTTCAAAGGTTGCATTGCACCAATAACTTCATTACAAAAGAAAGATAAGAAATTTGAGTGGAGTGAAAAATGTGAATCAACATTTAAAACTCTTAAGGATCAATTAACATTTGCACCTATTTCAGTTGTACCTGATCAAAATGGAAAATTTACAGAGTGTGAGATACTTCTGAAGAATGACTCAGAGTTATTTTGTTACAAAATGAGCATGTTATAACATATGAGAGTAGAAAACTCAAGTTACATGAACTGAATTATGCTCCCCATGACCTAGAGCTTGTTGTCATTGTTCATGCACTTCAAGTATGGAGGCATTATCTTTTAGGGATACCTTTTGAATTAAAGAACAGTCATCTTGGGCTGAAGTATATTTTCACTCAGCCAAATCTAAATGCAAGACAATGAAGGTGGTTAGAGTTTTTATCTCAATATGATTTTGACATAAGTTACATAAAAGGAAAAGAAAACAGAGTGGCAGATGCACTAAGTCGTAGGAAACATATTTCTACACTTATAACTTTGAGAACTTAGTTTAAGGATGAGGCGAAAAGCATCATGACATCGATTCATACTTTCAAAAAGTAAAAACAATACTTGTTGCATATCCAAAAGACTCAAGATATAAAGGTTTTCACTTCGATGACAAAGGAATATATATATATTCCTTGATAAATGAATTAAGAAGGAAGTTGATAATTAAATTTCATAATTCACCATATTCAAGACGTCCCAATATTACAAAAAATTCTTACTAATATAAATCAACAATATTTTTGGACATGGATGAAGAAATATGTAATTGATTTTGTGACACACTACTTAGAATGTCAGTGTGTTAAGACCGAGCATATGCATTCAATGGTTTAATGTACCCTTATAACATACCATAGCATAAGTGGCAAGTAATTATCTTGGATTTTGTTCAAGGGCTACCAATGTCAAGAAATAAGCATGATGTTATTTTAGTTGTTGTTGATAAACTAACAAAGGTAGCACATTTTATTTCGGTAATCTTAAGGATGATTCAACTGTTTTAGAAAAATATTTGTGCATGAAATTTTCAAATTGCATGGAGTACCTAAATTGATCATATCAAATAGAGACCCTAGAATGACATCTCAATTTTGGATAATGCTAAATGTAGCCTTATAAACTAAACTCAATTTTAGTTTAGCATACCATCCAAACTGATGGGAAAATTGAAAGAGTTAACCAAGTTTTGGAAGATATGTTACGAATGTATTGCATGGATTAGTATTACAAATGGGAAGAATACCTTCCATTAGTTGAATTTTCCTATAATAACACATACCATGCCTCTTTAAAAATGGCACCTTTCGAAGCATTATACAGAAGGAAATGCAGAACTCCAGTTAGTTGGGATAGCATAGAAGACAGAGAGGTAATTGGACTTGAAATCCTTACTGAAATGGAACAACAAGTTAAAATGATTTGTGAACATTTAAAAGAAGTAGCAGATAGGCAAAAAAATTATGCATATCTAAAAAGGGTTGATAAGAAATTTGAACTTGGTGAAAAGGTCTTTTTACGGGTTAAGCGAAAAAGAGTTCTATAACCTTTGGCAAGGCTACCAAATTATCACCTCATTATGTGGGACCCTTTGAAATTGTTGAAGTAATCAATCATGTAGCTTATCATTTAGCTTTACCACCTACTTTATCATGAATCAATGATGTTTTCCATATTTCTTTACTTCAAAAATATGTTTCAAATTTATCACATGTGTTAAATTGGAATTCCTTACAGGTCCAAGACCTAGGAATAATCATGGTAAAAACCATCGAATGCTGGAAACTCACCTATTACATGAGAAATCAGGAAATTAGTCGATGCAAGTCCAATGGGACCAGTTTAATGAAGAAAGTGCAACATGGGAAAACCTTGAGGACATGAAAATTGTTTTTCCTCATTTATTTGAACAGAATTGATTTTGTTGATTGATAATACTTAAATATTTTGTTCTTAATTTATCAATAAATATGCTAGTTTTGGGTGTACTATATTCATTAGTACAGGAACAACTATTTTAATGTTGAATAAATTATGGAAAATTTGGAATTCTCAAATCTGGTTTCTGTTTGTGAACTTATGGATAAAAGAACTATAATTAGGATTATATTTCTTGTTTGAAAATTTGGACTAAGTTAATCATCGGGACGATGATGATTTTTAGGAGGGAGGTATGTAACACCTCTAGCATGACTAGTATCTATGATGAATTCTATTATGGAAGGTTCAAACGTTGACAGGTGATTTTTGTCTTAAGACGATGTACTCTTATGACTTATGAAATCATGTTTGCAGTAGGTAATATGTTATCTGCTGAAATAGGTACAATTTTGTCATGTTTTTCTTAATTTAAAATGAAGCAATTCATATCTTTTTATGCAGAATAATTCACTACTTGGGATTGAGAAATTGAGTTTCAGTTTTCATAATTCTTGGGGATTCAAAACAACATTACCTTGGATCAATTTCATTGATCCAAGGTATGCTTCTAATTTTCAAACCTTGTTATCATAATGTCCAAGATGGATAGATGAAAGGATCTTAGACCTTGAATGTATGAAGGTCATGAATGATCCGATCTCCTTGGCTCTCTGCTTCGTATCTGAATTTGGGTAATAATATGGTTCCTCTTTTTTATTAAAGTAAGATGTAATTCTTAATTAGGAACATGGAACCTATTTACACTATGTTCCTTAAATTAGGAACTTTATCCTAAAAAGAGTAACCTAACCTAAGTTACTAAGTTCATTTGTTTTTAAGGGATGTTAAGTGGGACCTAAGAAAAATACTTATACCTAAGGACCTATGTTAGTTCCTAAACTAATGTTGAACCTAACCTAATGTTTGGCTAACCTAAAAGGGGCCTATGAGACGACATGGGGAGGGGAAATTCGGTGGCATCGATTCCTATAAATTTATGAGGAATTTATTATGGTCTTATCTCTTTTAACTACCAAAATTGGTGAAGGCATGAGGAAATTTAGGGGAAAGAGATGGCATCTTCACCAATTTTTAGATGCATGCAAATTTTGAACTTGGACCTCGCCAAAAATAGAGGTGGTTGTGTCGGAAGAAATGGAAGGAGTGACAGTCCTATTTCTCATTTAACATTTTGAGGTTGGCGAAACCACCTAGGAAGAAGAAAGATGGGTTTGGTTTTGTTTGTTCATTTTTTCTTAGAGCTCAAGCTCTGCATGTGGGTTGTTTTGGTTATTTGAATCTCTAGTCTGATTCTTGCATGAATGTTATATTTGCATGAGCTCTCTTACCTTGCATGGAATTTGAATGAAGAAGTTGGAATTGTGAAGCTATAAGAAAGAAAAGGAGAAATTTTGGAGGGTTGTTGGCATTTCAAAGGAGCAATGAAAGCTCTACTTGGATATTTTCTATGAAATAGAGAAGACCGGAGCTCTATCAGGCATGATGGGCCATATCCATTAAGTCTTATGCTTTTGTATATTTTCTTGGCATGATCTCCTAAATCCCTTGGGTGGTTGAACTCAAGTACTAAACCTTTTGGTAGAGGTAGATGTTTTAAATGGTTGTGGAATGTTTTCTCTTATGTGGGTAATGTTTGAATGCTTACTTGTGTTCCTTTTTAAGGGTTTAGAGTTCTTTGGAGGTCTGTTTTGGATTAATCCTACTGTTCTAATTTTCATTTCTTCTCTGGGATATTAAGAAATGATTCACTTTCTTATCCTTGAGGGAATCGAGTCTTTCGAACCTATCTCTATTTAAATGAAAAATGGTAAAGGTTAGATGTTTCTCTATGTTCCTTTTTCCTAGTATTTTGGTACTCAAACCCATTCGGGACTTGGGTGAATCTTTTTTTGTTATTATTATTCAGCGATGATACTTATCGTGAAGCTCATATGGGATCTGGTATGTACCCTCCATTATTCATTTCATTAGAAATGTTTACTCTTATGCTTTTAAGTTTGAACAGATAAGAAGACTAAAAACCTCAAGTTAGGAAAATGTTCAGTGAGGTTTCGTTGTTGTTTCCTCTCAGGTCTATTTAAGCTTAATTCACTTTCTGACCCGGTGGTTAGTCTAAATGTATTAATGTCTTTATGACAACAAAATAGAATTTGACGTCATACTTTGAAGGAGTATCAAGTTTTAGTTAGGTTCTGAGCTTAAACCAATCTGATCTTGTATGTAATTTTAATAATGGTATATCTTGTATGGGATCTGAATGTTAGCTTGTTTCTGGTTTGAAGCAACCTTAGACTTTTGTTAAGGTCTAATTTACGTTGTCTTTGAATTCTAACTTGATTTGATTTCGATTCTGAGCCTGAACTTAGGATGCTTCAATCGGGTTACATTAATTGTTTACGATGATTTGATTACCCTTACTTGTTCATATGATCTTATTTATGATTGATGACATCTTAATCCTTAGGATGAAAATTCAGATAATGGGACAGTTATATGGTAGGCAATGTTTATTACTACACAAACTATTGAATTAAGTCTGAAATATAGTTTTATGTATCTTATACTCTTTTGTTAAATAGATTTAGTTGAATAAGGGAACTTAAATGGGATTACATGAAAGTAATGATAAGGTTCAGATGAAATGATAATTCTTCTTTATCTTTTTTTTTTAAATTATGTATGATAAAAGGTTTTTATGATGGAAATTAAAGGTTGATAGAATGACTAACCAAACCTTACCTTTGTTTTGAAACTTTAATATATATATATATATATATATATATATATATATATATATATTATATCTTTGATTGTACTCTTTTTATTGAGTCTTTATGTTATTATGATTGTGTTTCTAGGACTGTTTCATAAACAACAAAGTTCTTTTTATGAAATAGTTAGCTAAAAGCACAATGTTTTAATGATATAGTGCTTATCATGCTTAGTTCAATGAACTAACCCGTGCTAGCAATTTTGTAGATGGACTTCGTAAAAGATGAAAGGAGAAAGACATATAGAAAGTTGCATTTATTTTATTAAGGGAATTGTATCTTTATTATGATGAAATTTGGCTTCATTACTTAAGATGCACTTGTTGGAAAAGGAAGTTGTAATAAGAATTGGTTAGATATTGTTGTTTTGACATTTTTATTATCTGAAAAGTGTGGAATTAGTGAATGTATCACTCCTCCTTGATGAATAAAAGATATGTTGATTCTAGTTAATACTTGTTGTAATACCTTCTTGGCATTAATTGAGTTGAATTGATATGTATTACTTTAATAAAGGAGGGTACTTAATATACTTAAATAATATGGAATGGTTGGGGTAGGAATCGAGTTGTTAGTTGAATTATTTTCTCTAGAAGAGATGTAACTTATAAGGTTGACAATCTTAAGAAGATACTCAACCATTACAAAAAGGATTGTAATTGAATTACATGGATGTATGTGTATTAAACCATGATTTTAATTTACAATATGCAATTTGACTATATATGGAAAATATGAAATTCAATTTTCATAAATGGGCATTAGCCCATAACATTGAAATAAAAAAAGGGAAAATACCCTTGAAATCATTCGTTAAGACCTAAGTTTTGAACTTTCTCAAATGATAATGAACATTTAGGTAAATGGTTGCATGTGTGCTTCCTTATGCAGAATTTCCTACATCTTAAATTGGAAAGTAACTAATTCATACACATTTATAACTAAAATTTCTAATATGCCATTTCTTGATACAATTTGTTTCAGTTAATTGATAAACTAAAACTTGTAAATAAATGGGTTAGGGAGCATAGTTTATCTCGCATTCGGACCACAATACTGAGCTTATAACTGTAACATTTTAGGTTAAAGAACCTAGTTCAATCGGTAAGGAAGTTGTAAGTAATCGGTGATGAAATGATTAATAAGATATTAACTTTCAATCAAAGGTATGTTTGTCGAGATGAGGAAACTCAGTTTGATGTTGACACACCCCAACTGCAACCTAGTTCCTTCGTAATGACGAGAGTCATTACTAGGATACTATGTTGCAATTGACATGTTTCAATACCCCGTAGGGTTTGATCAACTATACTAACATAAGTTCTTAATGGATCATGGTTCTACCCTATACGGAGATAGGGACATGACATAGTGTCGGAGGTCAACTTACGTTGACTTAGGGTAACTAGACACACCCAATCAATGTAAGTCGATTGAGTATGCCTATGTACCCTTAGTCACCGTGAGCAATCCTCCACACTAGGGCATGCTGTTAACCTTGTCTAGGGTTAAACTTTGAATGAATTGGGACCGAGAAATCAATAAATACCAATCTAGATAACAGTTCAATTGTGGTGAAGGACTTATTTTGTTTGACGAGTATGTCATCTAGGAATGCAAACATGATAAACATGTTTAAATATTTGGCCAAAGTATCGCAAGTTGTTGGTTGTGTTGTCTTATGTCACCTATTTTAAGAAGCGGGATTTTAGATGCATATCAGTAATAGATATCTAGATAGTCTCTTAAACAGAACTCTTGGGTACCCCTTATAGGGTAAAGGAACCTAGTATACCTGGTATACACATTACTAAATAACATGAGAGATTTGAAATGTCTAGTTTGAACTTTGGTAACTTTAATTGGAGATTTTTATGTTTTTCATACTTCTTGGGTCATGGTTTGGTGTTCAAGTTCCAATCCCAGTCAGTTCTTCTAATGACTTCTCATCTCAAAGGATAACTTCCATGAGTTTGTCAATTTTAGCTATTCAAAAGGATTCTTCAAGTTTATACAAGCACCTGGAGCTTGATGGGCACTTGTTATATGTTCTCTATCTTCCATCAATGGTGGTTGAAGATGCTATTAGGGGTCAACTTGCATCCTTCATCTTATTCAGTGTTTGCATAGCTAAAATTAGGTGTTATTGCACTTTAACAATTATAAAAGAGGGCTTAAGAACAAGTGTATGATGTAATAACAGTGAATATTTTTTCTCTAAATAATCTAGACAAGGTATTCAAAGTATTCTTGATAATGTATTAAGAGTGAAAGTGGTGTATTGCTCATTACTGATACTCCAAATTTGCTTAAAGGAGATGACAATCCAATTGAATCTTGATCTTAGATGCATTGTGTTAAATTCATGTGTTTAAGGGAGTGCTTCAAATATCTTATGGTTTTTGTAAGATCAAATCAAGTTGGTTTTTTCAATTGTGAAGGCATCCAAGGCTAATCACCAAGTTTTCTTTCTCAAAAGGTATGACTGTGTAGTGTTTCCTTTCTTCTCTACCTCATAACAATCATTCATATAAGGAGAAATGTGAGTGTGTGGAAAATATCAAATATAGAAGATGACTATAATCATGCCAAGTAAAAAAACAGTGGTATAATAGTTCAAAATTAGGGTTATTTATTATATATTAATTAGATCAAATACATGAGTTTGAAGTGCAAGGGAGACAAGTAAATTTTGGGACACAGTATAGAGTGCATGAAAATAAAGAAATAAGACTATATATAGAAAATGAATGTCATGAATGAAATGATCAGGAAATAATTGATCTTTTTAACACCCAACAAGTATTACAAAACCCTACAAGATTCCAAACTTGACCTCAAATTCTAAGATATACCTCATTTGTTAGGATCCCCTCACAATTAGCCTTCTCTAACCTGTAAAAATTCCTATTTGGTAAAGAAATATCTTAAATGCACCAATGAAAAATTGAAAATTCTCATTAAAACACTTAGTATACCTCCTAATTATTTTTTGTACCAAATTTTAGGAGGAAATGTATTTATTTGATATCCCTAAGCTTATGCCCTAGCTAGCTTCATATTATAATTCACAGACAGGTCGAGAAGGTCCTTTATTGGCACAACTTTCATTATAACTTGGATTAAAGTTTCAAACTTTCACTGTAGGTATAATTCAATGCTAGATAATTTATTTTCTTACCAGTGGTAATGGAGACACAAACTATAAACTTAAGAAACAATTAATTTGCAAGAAACAAAGTATAAACTTTCCTTGGTTCTCCAACTTGTCTAAGGAAGGATAGAGAGATATTTGAAGGGATATACAAGTTTCATTCATTCATTCCATAACTCTTAAAGGGTAAAGACCAAGCATGCACCAATACACGAGTGATTTCCACACACAAACCTTGGTATAATCTTCTTCACAGATCAATTTTAACTTGTTATCAACATGCATCAACTTTCCTATTACCATTTAATAAGAGAAAAGTAGACTACACAGTCACACATGGAAAATGCATACAAGAACAAGAATGTTTTCACTACTTGAAACTCCTCCCTTGATTTCCATTCGAATGGGAATGCCCAAATTGGTTACATTTTCAAATTTTAAAAATTCTATAAATCCCAACAAAATGTTTTAGAAAAATTCAAAAAGATTAACATTCTAAATCTAGTAACCAGATTCATCACTACAAATAGTTTCTTTTGTAGAAAATTCAGACTCTTCGATAACTTTTAAGATAGGACTCTTAATCTTTCACAAATTTTGAGAGGAATTATAAAGAGGAAATATCATTGTTTTCATAAAAAAATGGTTTTGTAAATAACATTGTATAGAGACAACATATGAAGCTATTTATGAAATATTTGAAACCATAATTATAGCATTGTTTCCATTGTTATAGGACCTAAAGCCCTCGCATCAATATTATTCCCCAACTTCCTCCTAAATTTTCTCAAAAAAACATTCCATGGTTTCTCCAAAATACATAATTTACCTATCATGTTATCAAATGTTTACCAAATCCTAGACCTATTTATGCTACATAATATACAACATGCTTGAAGCATTTAATGTATGTCTTTTCTTGGGTCTATGTTATGGGTTCATGTATGATTTCTAAGCATAGAAACGAGGTATAATGATTGGTATTTGTACATGACAACAGTGATTGGTGCATTTGGAAACTATACATGACAAAAGTGATTGGTACGTCATGGAAATTGTGAGAAAGAAGCTCATCATATAACTCTAGTTTGATTTAATCATTTGTTAGGGAAACCATTCATCCATACATTCCTTTACAAAGTATCTTAAGTGTTGAAGATAAATCTCTATGGCTATTTTAAGGAAGAATGGTTTAGAACTCCAAACCATGACTGAGATTGTTATTGTGAAGCAATAAATTGAATTCAAGGTCTGAATTCAGTATTAAGGGTTAGCATTCATCATCTCAAAGTTGTAGAGATATTGTTTGTTGTATTTAGAGAGGTGAAGTGCGAAGTCATTGAGAACTTGAGTTAGGAATGTCTAAGAGGAAGGAGTATAAATTTTATGATATTGGAATCTACATGTTAAGCCTGCAAAGCACTCAAAAAAGGGAAAGTTCAAGCATTCTTCAATGTTTCTGGTAAGATCATCTCGACGCCAAGGTGCTCATAAATCGACATTAAAATTTTTATGTTTTGAAATTTAGTTTAAGAGAAGTTATAGTGAACTTAGATTTCTCGGGGATTTACTTATGATGAACAAGTGGAATCTACCTAGGGATTTTCTTTTTATACATCAAATAACCTCCAATTGCCTTGAAATCTTCAAGTTAGGTTGAGGAAGAAGTGTACTAAGATATTATGAAGAAAACTTAAAAACTAGTGGTGCAAAATTATTATTTTTGTGACAATTCAAGCCCATGTGCTTAAATACAGTAAAGGATGCCTAGAAATGCTAGGTTTGGATCTTAACACTCCTTTCAAGAAAATTTATAAGCCAAACAAGACTGTCTCAAGCCTAATTTTGGCCTAATAAACCTAAGGAGGAAAATTAAGGTTGAGGAAGCTAATTGAGGACCTAGGTTCTAAATTTTTGCAAACACCTCAGGTATGGTGAAGAGAATCTAATGAAGCAAATGATTCAATATGGGAACCTTAATGTGAGTTTGACTATGGGTAGTCCAAGGCTACATGGACTGAAGATCACTAAGAAGCAAGAAACAAGCTACTTGGGTATAACTGACTATCCAAATCTATTTTGAAGTAGGATAAGGTGGGTTCTGACATTGTTGTAAGTGGAAAACATGGAACATATTAAGAGAAGAGGAGCACTTGAAGGACAAGAAGCAAGAGTTCTTAGAAGTTTCCTATAACTAACTAGAGAAACCAGAAGCAAGTTAGAGGAAGGTAAGTATTAATGATTTCTTCTTAGAATTTGATTTCTTTGGAGCATGAAAGGACCTAGTATGGATGGATATCAGTCTATGGTCCTAACTTGTGATAGCTAGTATGGATGATTTAATTTCAAAATTGCAAATTAAGACTTGAACTTTGAAGTAAGCTCTAGAGATTGGTACATAACATCTAAGGTGCATAATAAAGGATAAAATCTTTGTTCATGACATATTAACTACGGTAGACTATACTCTGAAGCAAGTAGATTGTAATCCATAGCAAGTAGACTATACTTTGAATCAAGTAGACTATACACCAACTAAAGGAGACTATACACTAAAGCAAGTAGAGTATACTCCGAAGGAAGATCACTACACTCATTGGGATTTATCATTCACCAAAACAACTATCTATCTATATGATCTCATGTCTAACTTCTCTTTAGTTTGCATTCTTGAACTATACACACTCATATAAAGGTGTTAATAGTGATTGGAAGGTTGGAAAGATATTAGAGTTCAATTAGGACAAAAAGAGGAATTTCAAGTGGAAGCTAGTGTAGAGGAATCAAGAATATTGTGGAAGGAAAATACTCTTACTTGTGGAAGTTCATAGAGATTAGATGATCTTAAGCCATGTAAGAATGTGGTGAGAATATGATGATTTTTAGAGTATTGTATAGATAGAGTGATTTAGAGTCTTGAAAATCAAATTTTGTAATTTGAGTTCACTTAGAATATAGAAGCCAAGTTTCCATAACAAGGAATGTATGGAAGGGATAGACAATTGCACTTAGAGAGCTGGATCAAGCCATTTGGTACACACCTCAAACTCTATAATAATATCTCAAAATCATTAATACTTCCTATTGGGAGCTTGTGATTTTTCTCTCGAGATCATTCCATTAATGAGTTATTAAGAAACCCAAATTGGAAATTCTTGCAAAGGAGAGTGAGATGATCATTTCCTGAGGTTCCAATGATCTAAGTGGTTGTGATAAATTGAATGAAGGATATAAAGAATTCTTGTAGCATTTAATGCATTATCTTGGGAGATCATCCTTGGAGAAAGACAAACTTGACAGTCTCACTAGTGACTGTAGAAGCTTATTTAAGTGCCTAGTAGGGGTTATTGATAGATAAGTGAAGAAAATATTGAGCAAGCTCTGAGAACAAAAAAAGAGGTATTGAATCATTCAAGGGTTTATAAATTCTTTTGTGGTATTTTATTTCTAATAGTCACAGTGAAGAGACTAAGACAAGATAGAGATACCTAGATAAGAGGTCAAAATATCTAAAGGAGGGTGTGAAACTTGAATTCAAGAAGTGTAAGGTGGTGCTTTGACCTTAAACTTTAACTCTCTAAGAATTTGAAGGCTCTAAGGCCTACAAACTCCTAGATTTTTTCCTAGAATGTAGCAAGTAGACTCTGAAGCAAGTAGCCAACACTACCTAAGCAAGTAGACTATACTCTAAAGAAATTTGACTATACACCAAAGCAAGTAGAGTCAAATTATGTTAAAAATAGGTAGTACATCCACATGTTAGAATTAAGTTTGAAGGTTTTGATTGGGGTATTTTGCATTTTATACCAAAACTAGTTTTTTGGGTAGTTTAGAAACCCTCTTAGGGATTGTAAGATGAAGGTAGTTTGGAGACATTACATGTACATTCAATATGAAAATTAAGACTTGTACTTTAAAGTAAGATTTGGAAATTGGTACATATCATCTAATAAGCATAATAAAGGATAACTTAAAGGTTTTAAGGATTTAAGACCACTCAAGAAGTCACTCACTCATATATTTCTCAGCTAATGGAAATCACTAAAAGAATTTGTAGAAGCAATTCAAAAACAAGGTGAAGGAACAAAAGTTATGATACACACACAAAAATATGAAAACTTCATTAACATCAACACCATCTTAAAAACCTAAAGCAAGTAGACTACACTTGGAAGCAAGAATATTATTCTGAACATCTTAAAAACCTTAACATATATTTGTTCACTACATATTAACTATGGTAGATTATAATCTGAAGAATGTATCCAACACTCCAAAGAAATTAGATTATACTCCAAAGAAAGTAGGCTATAGAAGAAAGTATCCAACAATCCAAAGAAAGTAGACTATACTCCAAGCAAGTATCCAAAACTCCAAAGAAAGTTGCTTCTATGCATTATCCTGATGCTCGACCACATCCTTCTTAGGTGCTTTAAACTCTGGATCTAAAATCTTGTCCTCCATATATTTTCTCAAGTCAAAAACACTTTTGTGAAGTGACCATGTGCTTTCCAATGAGACACAAAACCCTTCATGCTTTTCAACATTTATTTTCCATTTCTCGAATGCTTCATCACTCTGCAATGATGATGTTTTCCAAGAAGGCATGGGGCAAAGAATAAGTGGCGGTCTAAACCACATTCCTATCCATTTCTTGCCTTGTGTTTGACAAATTTGTGGAATCATCTTTGTAATTTCCATAGCTCTTCTCATAGACCACCTTAGATTTGTGGGTGAAAGTACCTCCCTCCTTTTCAAGGGAAGGTTCAATGTATCCCACCTTTTTTGTTGCACGCTACCAATGATTTTGCAAACTCTGTTTCAAGAAGGAATTTTGAACACTTGCAATGCACTCTTTTAGCTGAGCAATATGATGGTTCTCAATATTGGGCTGATAGGCCAAAGCCCTAAATGAAAAAAATTCTCTCCTAGTTTGGGAAATTGAGGCCTCATGCACAAACCTTTTGCCTTCACTTTTGTAAAATACTCATCTGTCCTTCAATCCCATTCTATTTGATTTTACATTGTAGAAGCAAAGGATCTTAATGGGACTCCAACATAAAGAGATTTATTTAAAAATCGACATGTGACCCAAAAGGAGATTACACAAGTGGAATTCATACATGATATTTTATGTTCATGGAGATTCTTGTAAATGCCTTCAAAAAATTTGTGTCATTGTTTATTTCATAAGGTAATTCACAAGCTATTCTTGATAATTTCCACCTATAAAATTGTTCCTCTAAGAAAGAATTGTATACTGATGAAGGTATTCTACAAGAAAGCAATTCTTCCCCTAATTCATAGGAAGCATGTAGGTCCTTTTTGATATTTTCCTTTTACTTTTCTATTTCTGCCCTTTCCATCTTCTCCTCTTCCAACTAATTTTTAATGTCTCATTTTGAGATTGCAATTTTTCATAATTGTTACAAATTGTACCCCACATAATTTTGACATCCTGTATACTCAAGGAATTTTGAACTTCCTTATCAAATTTTAATTTAGTGTTGGAAAGGGTTGTTTCGTTCTTTTCCTTTCATTGCATTTGATTTTTTTCAATTTACATTTGTATAAAAGAGATGAGGTTTTTTTTATTGTACCTTTATTTTTAGAAACTCTATTTCCTCTTGTTGTTTTTTGATGATTGCTTCTTGCTTTGAGAGGAGAATCACATGCTGCAATTGATCTTCTTCAACACCCCAACCTGGTGAAGCAGGAGATATAGGTTCTTCTTTTGTAAGTATAGCCTTTCCTTTTTTCTGTTTCCCTCGTGCAAGTAGATGGTTGTGGCAAAGTGTCAAGACTCATTTGTTCAATGATTTCCATTTCTCCTTCATCTGAATTTATGCTTCCCAAAATTTTAGCTGCCTCCTCGATGTCTTCATCCTCATGAAGAATCAATTTTCATTTTCTTTTCCTAGTTACTTCTCCCAATTTCATCAATTTTATTTTTCTTTTGGCAATTGTTATAGTAGATGAAACACTAGATATCTCTTCTTGTTCAGTGCTAGTTATCATCATTTATTTTTCAAATTTAGTGAGGGATAGATTTGAGTTGGGTGCAATAGATTCAAAGAGATTGTGCCTTTGTTTCTTGGGAACTTTACCCATCTCCTGCAACAAATTTCTCCAACCCTTTTTACCCTTATGTTGTTTGATGGAGTGTTGACAAATCAAGTAAATGAGACCATGGTGCTTGACTATTCCTTTATTCTCTTTATATCTAGTGGCCATATTGAGGATGTTGTCACACAGATATTGAGGTAAATTGACTCGATGCACTAGTTTGTGCAAACCCTGTTTCAAATGAATGAGAATCCACATTGTATCACTGTTAGGACATTGTATTCACATTCGCAGGTGAAATACTTCACTATCCAAAAGGTGACCTCCCCATAGGGTATAAGAATTATATCCCTCCTAATGCATTTCACATTTTTTGCTTTGTTAAGTGCTAATTACGGTTCAGGATCTCCTTCATCATGAAAATTTTGAATTAGGTATTTGTATGTAGACCTTCCTGCAATCTGCAACCCTTCACAAGGAATCCCTAAAATTACACTAATTATATTAATATTCAAATTTTTCTTCATGCCCCTTACCTTCGAAGAGCTTCCCTTGAAATTTTCGACAAATTCTTCCACTACTACTTCCTTATAGCCTTCGAATTTCTTCGTAAACTCCAACCATCCTGCCTTTTCAAATAGCTACGATACTTGTTTATCTCACAATAAAATGGGCATGGAATCTGGTTTTGAATAGTTTTTATGACCCATTCTTCTACAATGGAGCAAGGGATACACACAGCTAGAATGATAGAAAGCGAGTTCAGGAATAATCCTAAACAACACTCGAATATAGACCGTAGAAAGATACTACTTATGGCATAGTCCAAAGCAAGGGAACAAATTATGCCTTAATGTGAGGGTTTTTATTTCCTAAGAAGGTAAAGGAAGCCTCAATATCTCCTTTCGTAATAAGGTAAAGGATACCTAGGGGCGGTTTATTACAAACACACTTTATGAACATACTAATTGATGTTTTATAAGTTGATGTGTTGATAAAATTTTATTCAGATATGTCATCTTATTGAGATGTTCAATATGTCAATTGATTTCAACATTTAATTTTTATGTATAATCCTACACAATTTACTATCTAATAGTCTAGTTTACGTTATTACCATTTACATGTTTTGTTGTTTAGGTATAATTTGATGTGTTAATAATACTTTATTCACTCCTAATTAATTGTAAAGCCTAAAAGCTTTATACCCATATGTCAAAAGGAAAAAATGTATGCAATTATTCATTAAGATAATTGTCTTATAGGACATAGGTGCTTTACTCAACTTGCTTCAGAGAATAGTCTACTTGCTTCGGAGTATAGTCTACCGTAGTTCATATGTCACGAACATAGATATGTTAGGTTATTGAGATGTTCAATATGTTAATTGATTGCAAGTTTTAATTGTTATGGATAATGCTACATACACTTTACTATTTAATAGTGTAGTTTACGTTATTGTTTTTGTTCAAATATATTTTGATGTGTTGGCTACTTGCTTTGAGTGTTGGCCACTTGGTTCGAGTATAGTCTACTTGCATTCATATGTAAAAGAGTACCTCAACTTTGAGGACAATGAACCTCTCTTCATGATAAATTTGACCCTCTAATCGGTTGCTTTGGAATGATAAGACAAGAGTAATAACATGTTGATGATTCAAACAAAGACAAGGTAATGAATGACACTCCTAACACTCAGGGATTAAAGAATTTGTTATCTCCTTTTTGCATGCAAGTATAACCTTGACTGAGACTAATCTGTGAATAGGAATTTGTATACAAGATCTGAGTGGAATTAAAGTTTGTTATGAATCATTTTAGACCTATAGTTAAAGTTTGAGTCTTGGTTGATTGAGTAGGGTGCACCATCTAGTTTACGTTATTACCATTTACATGTTTTGTTGTTCAGATATAATTTGAGCATAATTAGATGTGTTAATACAACTTTATTCAATCCTCATTGTGTTAATACAATTTACTATTTAATAGTGTAGTTTACGTTATTGTTGTTGTTCAGATGTAATTTGATGTGTTGGCTACTTGCTTCGGAGTGTTGGCCACTAGCTTGAGTGTTGGTCACTTGCTTGATGTGTTGACTACTTGCTTTAGAGTGTTGGATACTTGCTTGATTTTTGTTTTTGGTATACACATTGTGTGTATTCTACATAAGAGATTGGAAATTTGGAAAGATATTAGAATTCAATTACGACAAATAGTCATACCATAACCCCCATTTTTTATTATTGAATGTTCATTCATTACTTACTTACAGTCAACCTGTATTTTGTTTGTCTCACATAACTAAGCCTCATGTAATATCATGTGGTAGTGTTGTTTGTGGTGTACACACTTTGTGTTTAATTCAGAGAAGAGATAAGTTTGAAACAATTTTGGTTTTGAATATGATTTGGTAAGTATGTAGGAGTGTCAAGTTAAGTGAATAATGCTACATACTTTGTTATTTAATAGTGTAGCTTACATTATTGTTGTCCAGATGTAATTTGATGTGTTTGCCACTTGCTTTGGTGTGTTGGCTACTTTCTTGAAGTGTTGGATACTTACTTCGGAGTTTTGTTTTAAGTATACACATTGTGTGTATTCTACATAAGAGATTGGAAGCTTGGAAAGATATTAGAATTCAATTATGAAAAATAGTCATACCATAACCCCCATTCTTTTATTATTGAACGATCATTTGTTACTTATTTTCAGTCAACGTTTATTTTTTTTACCTCACATAATTGGGCCTCATGTAATATCATGTGGTAGTGTTGTTTATGGATTACACACTTTGTGTTTACCACGGTAGAGATAATTTTGAGCCAATTTTGGTTTTGAATATGAGTTGGTAAGTATGTAGAAGTGTCAAGTTAAGTGAATAATGCTACACACTTTACTATTTAATAGTGTAATTTACGTTATTTTTATTGTTCAGATGTAATTTGATGTGTTGGCTACTTGCTTTGGTGTGTTGGCTACTTGCTTCGGAGTGTTGGATACTTTCTTCAGAGTGTTGTTTGTGGTATACACACTGTGTGTATTCTACATAAGAGATTGGAAGGTTGGAAAGATATTAGAATTCAATTAGGACAAATAGTCATACCATAACCCCCATTATTTTATTATTGAACGATCATTCGTTACTTATTTATAGTCAACTTGTATTTTGTTTGCCTCACATACTTGTGTGTATACCACAGAAGAGATAAGTTTGAGCCAATTTCTTCTGGAGCTAAGTCTATTGGAATTGGAAAAGGATGAGCACCTTGTGACAAGATTTCTTGAAAGTATTTGTTACTTGACAAATCTGGTAGTGCACTAAAATGATCTTTTAATGCAAAATGATATTTTTGATCTTTTGCACAATACCTATTGTGGGTTACACACTCACCAAAGGTGTTTACTGATGATTGGAAGGTTGGAAAAATATTATAATTCAATTAGGACAAATATCCATACGATAACCCACATTCATTTATTAATGAATGATAATTATTTACAATCAACCTGTATTTTGTTTTCCTCATGTAGTTGGACCTCATGTAATATCATGTGGTAGTGTTGTTTGTGGTGTACACATTGTGTGTATACCACAGAAGAGATAAGTTTGAGCCAATTTTGGTTTTGAATATGAGTTGGTAAGTATGTAGGAGTGTCAAGTTAAGTGAATAATGTTACACACTTTACTATTTAATAGTGTAGTTTATGTTATTGTTGTTGTTCATATGTAATTTGATGTGTTGGCTACTTGCTTTGGAGTGTTGGATACTTTCTTCAGAGTATAATCTACTTGCATTCGTATGTGAATATAGAATATTTTTCCTTTGTTATGTGATATACACATAGTGTGTATACCACATACAACACTACCATATGTACAAGGTATGTGATAATAGACTACACTCTGAAGCAGGTAGACTACGCTTGTAATCAATGAACCAAAAGTATCAAACAATTTAGGTGATAATATGCTAGATACAGAGGGTAGTGATGAGCCACTTGTCATGGATGATATTACAATAAATTTCAAGTGGAGTCAAGTCTGATAAGATGGCAAATAGTTTAAAGGCCAAAAGAAACATATTGATGTAATACCTAATACTCATAATTATAAAATAAGAAGGTTAATAAGCTCGTAGTTGATTTTCCCAAAATCTAGAAAAAGTTCTCCTCCACTCTCGATTGTGATTTTTTTAGAAATTTAATATTGAAAAATAAATTTCACCTCAGCCACATAGTAGTGTACATACAATGAACAGAAACATATAAGCATCTTGATAGAACAAAAAAAAAACCTGAGTTTGATTTTGGCTTGCTATGGATGTTTTGATAGAATATTGAAGCCTATAAGCATGTGAGGGGATGAAGTGAAGAGTAATTAGGTGTCTTAGGCCCATATCAGGGTCTAGAAAGGCATAATAGGAGTCTATGGGTCTTAGGCATTTTGGTTAAGGAACTTAGCATGAGACTAACGATATTCAAACCGTATGTTGCTAATACTGTATATAAAACTTTGTATATCCCATCTATAGAATGGACTATTTAGATTGGTATGTTTATACAAATTAGAAAGGGATTCATTAGAGCTCTTCTCTCCTAATTAAATATTCATGGCAACTTGATTGTCTCCAGTAAGATATTGAACAGTAAGTTTTTACCGGTGAATAGGTTATGGGCAATTGAAAGCTAAAAAGGAAATCAGAGCATGCATCAAACTACGATATCATCCAATTGACTCTCAAAGAGTTTTAGGTAATGGTAACTCCATATAAATGAAAATTATAGGACATCATACAATTATAGTAAGAACACGTGAATCGAATACATAAAGTAAAATATCATCAAATATTATTAATATTAATTGTTGATGTGTTACAAATTATAACTATAAACTGTTTTTAAAAACAAGTGGCTATGCCACACTTTTAGGTTTTTTTCTCATTACATATATCTTGTGAATCCCAACGTGCTTTTGAATAGTTCTTTCAAATGTTGGTATTCCTGGTCATGATTGGTGACCGCCTCATGAAGCTTGGCCAAGGAAAGTTCATTCATTTGCAAATTTTTTGTAGACAATGTTTCCATGTTTTTATGTGTCATCTCTAGTTGAATCAAGTCCATCTCTATATTGGCCTTCGACTCGTGCAGATCTACGAGCTTCAGTGTTACACCTTTTATTTCTTCTTGTAGTTGTTTGTTCTCTTTTTCATAAAAATAATTTTCTCTTCCAAAACCTTTATATGTTTTTTTTTCAACTTCGGCCATCTCCTCGTAAATTTTACACAAGGATTGCTCTCCGTGAAAACGAATCTACGTGAAATAATCATGTTACGGTCTTCACATTTGTGAAATTAATGTAAAACAAATGTCAAAGTAAATAATTTGTTACGTTTCTCACCTCCAAAGATAGTAGAATGCAAATCATCCCTTCTCCTCTTAGGCATTGCAAGAGGACAGGACATAGCAAACATTTTGGCATTTTGCATTGGTTCTTTGATAGTTGCATGTCTCTTCTCCTTACCCAGGTTTTATTCCAAGCCATCATAGGTTTCTATATGTATTATTTTCTCCAATACTGGAATTCTATCTTATCGAAATGAAGCAATGGAATAAGGAAAATTTTACATCATCTTTTAAAATAAATGGGATATACAATCGAAGCTAGCTCATAAACAAAATGTGTTGCTCAATACAAAATGAGATATACAATCAATTGTCGATGTGATAAATAAACCATTTAAATTATTGGGTAAAAATTATCGTGCACAACTTAATAACAAACTCTGTTATGGATGCAGTGAGTTCCTCCAACCTATTGCAAGCCAAACTAAGCCTACAAAATTGTGCATAATAAATATTTGTCATTAGTTATGTTAAAAAAATGAACTATGAATAGATATGCATGTCTCCAAAAAAACAATCATCTTACATATAAATCTTAAGAGGATAATATGACCAGTTCAAGAATAAAGGAATGAAGACTACATCGTAACTTACATATATATGCATGAGATACTCAACACATTAAAAAATTTGATCAAAACACAAGCTTTACACTAACTTTGATGAAGTGTTCATGGATGAATAGATACATAGCCTAAATCACCACTCAGATGAAAGAAGAGACATCCAATGAAAGCAACAACATCATTCAACACATTAATAATGAAATTGAGCAGAAGATAAATTCAAAACACACCCAAAATGAGAAATGGTAACTGTAATACTGAAATGATGAAACATAATAGTTAAGCCATTTCATGGGAGAAGAATTCCACAATGATTTTTCCAAATGAAGTGTTATTCCCTGCAGTACATCCATAATTAGGTTAGAGCAATCCATAATCTCCTAATTAGATTGGACTAACAAAAAAGAGAAAACCCATGGATATACTTGAATATTATTCAAGGATTATGCACATGACATATTGGCTACTCCATAATCCAGTCATACGTGATGTAGTAATGACAAGTGTAGATGTTAAGGGTATAACAAGCCATCACAATTTTCTTCATTTGATTTTTAACATGGAACAAATTTCTCTTTTTCTTCATTCAAAAATGTTATGATAAATTGTGGTCATGGCTTAGTCTAGAGATTATCTTGATACATGAGAACAATTGTACCGTCAAAATCTTCACCTCAAACAACCTTGTGGCATTCAACGCCACTAGTCACAATCTTCCAAAAAGATTGCTTATTATTTTAATCTTTCAGGTGAAACTCTGCATGAACTTTACAATAAATAGCATTTGTGTGTCTTCTCGCATCAGAATGACTGCCATGATTCATCTTGGAAAACTTAGCCTTTTCTAAACATCAGTGACATTCTACATTTTCATACAAGAAAATTAAAAAAATTACTCCATAGCTGAATCTATAACTCCAACATAAACATCAAGTTCTCTAAGAAGTTGAAATTTTGCAAAACATGGTCATCATATGGTTGTATTTCAAATTTTTCTTCTTCTTTAAAATGCATAAGATGCATAATAGAGGTGCTAGACCTATTACTTACTTACCATACTAAAAAGAGGGATTTTAATTTTTCTTATGCTTACCTAATCCATTCTCTCGATGTGGTTCTAGATATTTGGTTTGTTTTTCCCTGCAATACAAATAAAGGGGTTAGTCTGTTGTTATAAATAGAGGAAATAAACAGTTCACATGTTAAGAAATGTTCTAATTCACATGATGATTGAAGAAAGTGGGGAGAATGTGCAATGATAACCTGTTGTTGTCATTGTGCTGCCAAATGGCACATACAAACAAAAAAACAAAACAATGTGACAACTATAATAATAAATAATCAACCCATTGTGGTGCAACATGGCACATTCAAACAAAAATAACCTTTGAGACTAGTATAATCATGAGTAATCATTCCTTTGTGATGCCACATGGAAAAAAAAACATGTGACAACTAAAATCATGAATAATCAACACATTACTATGCCACATGGCACATTAAAACTAGTATAATCATGAGTAATCATTCCTTTGTGATGCCACATGGAAACAACATGTGACAGCTAAAATCATGAATAATCAACACATTACGATGCCACATGGCACATTAAAAAAAAAAGCATTTGTGACAAGTATAATCATGAATAATGCACCCATTGTGATACAACATGGCACATTCAAACTAAAAACACTTATGACAAATATAATCATGATTAAATCCAAAAATTCACAATTTAAGCACATGTTAATGTCAATGTTATTATATTAAAATAAGTGAATATTGTATCAATTAAAACTTTTTCATTAAATTATTAATATTGTTTTGAAATAATTAAGTTAGTAGTATCCAATCAATTTTTCCTCCTTTGCCTAGTACATGCAACGGAGGTAACTCTTTCAAAGTATGCTTTTTTTCGGGTTCTTGTGTATCGAGTCTAGTGTCACTTTTGTACTTGGTGCCCGCCTTGATTTTTGGTAGGTACCGCATCAACCTAGAAAATTTAGATAGTTTGTGTTACTATAATTCATATAGGATAATAGTAACGCAAAGCCAACACTTCATGTAAAACATTTCCAAAAAATTTATTACCTGAGGTGGTGGCTACACGATGCATTTTAGAAAATGGCCAAATGGTAAAGCTCCCTACAACATGGTCAACATGCACGTGAAACTAGTAGGAAATAGGAGAGGGAAAGTATCATCAATGACACTGAGGATATTAACAATGACATAACTGATGGAACTTTCATTTGGTGGCAAATTACATCATCACCGACATCGTGCAATTTTCCATGGCCCACCACTTCTCCAACCATCAAGACATCCACTACATCGCCAATAGATAACATCATACCCTACATTATAGGAACACTTTAGCCTCTTTAAATAATTTTGGTAGTCAAAATAAAAATAAATTTATATATTATAAGTGTATTCTTAGTTTTAATATTATTTATATCGTAACACGATTCACAACATAGATTCTTGATTCCACTTCACATAGAGGTTACCTTTGAATCCTCATGTCTGCGGAAGATGCTCCCCCTTCTCTATTGAGGCCCTTTGGGAGATTCCTATAATTATTGCACATTAAATTAGTTGCACAAACTAGCAAAATAAATCATATTTAAATGTTCATGTATATGCGAAAAACATAATCAACTAATATTTATTTGTGTACCTATAAACCAAGGTGCATATCGATCTCCTTATTCTCCTCTATCCCATGGGTCCTAGAATCGCCTATTTAAAATCAATGAATTGTAGGGTGCATAAGTTTATAGAGACCCAGTGGGTCTGAGTTATACTTACTTTATCTTAATACTTACATTATCTTCTTTCTAACAGTATCCTATTCAACATCTCAATCAACTGTTGGTCAAGACAACCTTTATTTGTTCACTCATGCTTATAAGCTTCAAGATGGCATTTTATCAATACTTCATCCTTTATTGGTTACCTTTCACTATCACTAAGATGCATGCAAAATATTAGAGCTCCATTATTTCTATTACTCCTTCTAGATCACTTTCTTGCTAATGGTTCTCAAACCCTTACTAGGATTGGGACAGTACTTTTCAAACCATATATTTCATCTCCAAAGTTTCCAAGACAAACTAATACACTTTAGAGACAATGAGAATAACAAACAAACCACAAGAAATATACAAAACACCCATTTCTCTTTCCCAAATCTTTTCTCCAAAGCCTCAATACGAGCTCTTCTCCTTCAACCTCCTTAAATTTAGTTACATTTTAGGCTTTTATATCCTTTCATAATGGTTACACCCACTTTTGAGGCTTTATTACCCTTTAAACTTCTAAATTACCTTATACTCTCTTTGAATACTAACCCTAACTAGTACTTTTTAAACCCTAGGTGTAATATCATGACTTCAACTAGACTCCCTAGGACATACAAGACGTTACCCTACTTATTCCATGCTTTAACATTGACTTACACTCCTTATACAAGCTAAACACCATCATAATGCCCTTTTAGGAATTCAAATTACATTTTTGGAGGTAAACTTCATAATTCAAATTTATTGCATACCTATAACAACTTAGGAATTTGAATGAAACTACTAAGACCCTACTAACATCCCCCAATCCTTACTTAGGCTAACTCAACCAACCATTTTCCAATTTAAACTAAAACTTTAAAACTCAAAATCAGCTTAATACTTACCATGCTCTCCATTTCTTAAATTGCCACATCAACAAACAACTCAAAAGGTGTCGCTCCATCACCCCCTTGCGATGAACCAACCTATAAAATAATAATGGTTTTACAACAAATACTACAAATTACAATTCACATATTTTGTGTTCACTTTTATTTACCTCAGCTTCCTTTCTGTTTGTTGGTTTCGTTGCTACTTTTTTAAAAAATCATAAAGATGCAATAAGCAGCGTGACGTCCTCCTACATACATGTTGTACAAATGAAAATGTTAATGAAGGATTCATGAATAGGGATTTAGATAATAAAACTAAATATAAAACGACTAACTTACATCGCAGTCACCTCTACCAGTTCTTTCAGGAATGACCCCCTCTGTTGTTGCATCCATCTCACCCTCCTCAACCTGTGAAGACAATGACATGTAACTTATAAGAAATAGATAATACTTATGTACTCGCAATGAGAAAAGAGTGAAATGAAACCGTTACTCAAACTTACCATGTTTTCTTCTTTTCTCTCAAAGCCAATATGTTTTCCCTCCTCTTAGCCCTTGCATTCTCCAAATCATAGTCCCTCATGGCATCGTCAACCTCTTTCTTGCAGCATTTGCTAAGCTTTTTGAACGATGCCTTCCCTTCCCTCTTGCAAATGTGTAGTATCATGTGTTGCCTCTGGATAATATAACACACACCCTCAATGTCTCCCTCTCTTTGTTCCATGTATTTCCTCCACTTTCCGAAGGCCCTCCGAGGATACTTTTCAATAAATTTTATCCATGTCATCTCAGGGAGAACATGAGGGAGGGAATGGGAATTTTCCCTGTGGATATTTAGTAGCCGCAGAGCGTAAAATTTTCTATCGCAATTGGGGTACTCGCAATAATAAAGTATGTGATCCCCATCATGCTCCCTCCTATAGTGAAGAGGGGCCTATTCAGGAACATCGTATAATCAATTAGTCACTAATTAATAGACATATATGAAAACAATAAATTACTATATGTAATATTCTGATTTTACCTCATCGATGATAGGAGCATCCTTTGTATGGCACGGAGCAATAACGTTGGGTGCATCCTCCTGTAATAATCATTCCAAAAATCATGTAGTGAGTCATAAAAACTTGTTACGCACATTCATAATAATATATAATCACGTTAAATTAATTTATGATAACAAATACAAATTTAATTTAAAGTAATTTTACCTCCTCTACAGTTGTATCGGCTATACATGTGATGGCGAAGCAACGTTTCTTTGAAGTCGCCTCCTCATCCTTCACTCAAAAATCCATAACATATAAAAAACCATTCGACATAATAAATAATTTGAAGTCCAACAATTTTTTAAAAATCAATGTTAGAACAATTATTAGATCAAGTACACACACATACCGATGAAGATATCTTAAGGCTCAATGTTTACCTTCCTCTTTTTGATCTTCTGAGTGGAGGCCCAGACACAGAGTTCCTAAGATAAGATTGCGTTGGTTACTTAATATATTAGTTTCCACATAAAAGATAGTAAAATTATCTATTTGTCAAATGCAACAATGGAAAGGGAAGATGAAAAGCATATAATCTTACCTGCGACGAAGATGTAATGTCGTGACATGTAACCGCAAACTTCGATTCCAACATTTGATAAATAACAATAGATCACAAAAAATCATAATTCAGCTTAACAATAACATTTTGGACATATATGGTGCTTACATGTATTTTTCTTAGAGTCCTCACCATAGCACAGTATGTTTCCTGCAACCTCTATGTATGTTGTGATAAACTTCACATTATTTCTTTGGCGGGCCACATAATTCCTTCCACAAAAAAATCTATGTCTATCATTGCACAAATGCTTCACAAATAGCACATATTAATCCATTGAATAACTACAAACATAATTTTACATAACACAAAAAGGAAATATATTGTGTACATATATCATATTGCAATGTCATCCATGGAAAGTGCAAACAATGTTACGAATTCTTCATTTTTGTGGCCCTAGATACTTGACATACATCCAACTCCGCCTCTATTGACTTTTACATGTACATATGAACATTTCCAAAAGTGAGATATAATCTCTAGCGCATGAACATGAAGAACATAAATATTTACATTATTACATTGGTATACGTCATTCATTTTATTAACAATCATATCATAAGAAAACATGTGAATATTTCAAACTTCATGAGGCAACGCTTCCTCAAGGCCAAATATCAAGGCCCTATACTCGGCTGGTGGATCGTCATATTGGCATCTCCCACAATGGTGCCTCTCTCTACTTTCTTGTTGCCATCAGGGTCATATAATATGAATGATGAACATGTCATGTTTTCTAAGGTATTAGACACACCATGAATTTCCAATCTCCAAATGACAACCATGTTTACCTTTACAATGGACAAACATACATCGTAAGCAACAAAAGACAACATGTTTTTTCTTTTTGCATTATCAACACTACAAAATTTAAACTTTTCAATACAACTATATGCATTCCAAGACATGTGCATATCTATATATATACATGTTTTTTGTGTTAGTTGGGATAAAAAACTATTTTTCATTTTCTTACTATGGCATACACACCATGTTTTGTGTGTTAATGATGATACAAACAATAATTCACACGTTTGCTAATGCAATTCTATCGCCATGGATCCATCTATCATGAGGATAGAGCTGGTTATCCTAGTGTTAGGATTGCATGCCACACATTCCTAAGAATGTGTGTGTCATATACACACATGACATGCCTTATTTTTTATTTGATTTTTTTTAGTGTGGTATACTGAATTTGTATACCTCACTCATTGCGCACACCACAAAAAAGTGTGGGATTTGAACCTAGGACCTCTTAATTATTATTGAAAGGCCCTATCGGATGTTCTGATGTGTCTCGGAACACACTTTGCAAAAACATATAATTATATAAGTTTGATAGACATCAATTTGGGGAATCATTTAATTATATATTATTTTGCATTGTGTCCCGGGCCACACTACAAGGAACATAGTTGTGATGGCCCTTCCAATAATAATTAAGAGGTACCACTTTCAAATCCCATGCTTTTTTGTGGAGTACATAATGAGTGAGGTATACAAATTTTTTATACCATGCTAAAAATCAAATAAAAACTAAAGCATGTCATGTGTGTATACCACACATGCATTCCTAGGAGTGTGTGGCATACAATCCTAACACCAGGATATCCAGTGCCATCCTCATAATAGACAGATCCGTGGAAATAGAATTGCATGGGCATGCATGTCTATCCATACACACATGTACATATATATGAATATGTGTATGTATACATGTGCATATACAAATTTATATGTATATGTTTATGTATATAGGTTTATGTTTTTGTATATGTATGAATATGTAGGTGTCAAAAATGAGCCTTACACTATTGTTATCCATATTTTGCCCCCTAGGAAAAATATTGGATCGGCCATGACCCCGCATGGAAAGAATCAGAGAAAACACGTTTAAATCTTGCAAACTGGTTGCAGAGGGACTCTACAATGGAATGGTGGGGCCTGTGAAAGTTTAAATGACCTTGTGTGAGAAGAAAGAGAAGAAATGGCTCTGTCGTGTGAATTCATGTCTTAAATCTATTTGACAGACTTGGGCAGGCTCTAAAATAAAAAAGGAAGGGTCGGGGAAGGAGGCCGAGTAGTGTCAGAAGAACCAGAGGCTCGAGAAGAAGAAGCGGTGAAGATTCGAAGTCTTCGGGCTCAAAACAGTTTAGAAAGAGTCCAAAAATCGACTAAGTATGGAGGAGACAGCGGAGAGAGCCACGTGTCAGCGTGGCGCTTCTCCAAAGTTGAAATCCAAAAGGAGAGGCTCAAATAAGCGTCAGGGCTCCGTGTCCCGAGGCCCAAAGAAGGGGAGAGTCAACAGAAGTCAAAGGGTGGACCTCAAAAAGATTAAGTATAGAAAACTCAGTGGAAGCAACCACTTGTCAACTTGGCGCTCCTCCAAAAGTTAGTCCAAAGGCGGAGACCCAAATGGGCGCGAGCTTGCCACGTAGCCTAGGATCCAAAAGGGTAAGAGGGGTCGTTGAAAGGTCTAAGGATCTGCGGAGGCTGACAAGTGTCAACTCAACGCTCCTCCAAAGGTAAACTTTGAGTTGGACTTTCAAGTAAGCGCGGTGCCTCCACATGTCCAATCTCAAAAAGGGGCAAAAGATTCAATTGAATAATAATGATGGGGCAGTCCGGCGGAGGCTGCCAAGTGTCTAAATGGTGTTGATTCAAGGATTGAAGAGAGAGAAGGTTCCCTAAAAGCACCAAGCTATGTCCGCATGTCCCAGTCAAGAGATATGCCCCGCCAAGCAAAAGACTTAGCCAAAAGTCACAAAATAGGCCGCAACTCCGCCCAAGGGAAAAGGTCAGCATTTGAGCCCGAGTCAAATCCAAAGTGGGTCATTAGAGGAAAAGGTGAAAATTTTCCTTTTGTCAAAAAGGGCATAAAGGAAAAGATGGAAGCGCATCTCCCAGCCAACCAAAGAGTGCCACGTGTCCAAGCGGGAGCAGTGGGGCCGTGGGGGTTTTTGAGTTTTGTGTTTTTTGTGAAAAAGGGAAAAGGATAAATTACGGACCCGTGAACTGATTTTTTCCCTAATCTAGCTACCACATGTCCCATATCAAAAGGGGACCCATTTTTCAAACTGTTTTCCTACCCATTTGTATGGACTCGATACAAACTTCGAAGGGGCATATCTTTTGACTTAGGGCTCAAAATATTACAAATCTTACACCATTGGAAATTTCTCAACGTCCTCTATGCCATGGAAAGATTAAAAAATCATTTTTGGGAGCCCTGGTAGGTGAAAAATGGAGAAAATGTCTTTGGACCTTTAATGCAGGATCTTATTGGTCTTCAACTACTAGATCGATTCGATTTGATCCTTTGGGAATCGAAGCGACATATTGTGGGTGGATTTGTAGAAGGCATTGATATTCAGTGGTTGAACTTTCAAAGCAAGATTCAATGTATCTCATGGTGGTTGGAGCAAGATTCGATTTTTCCCTCTTCTCTCTCTCTTATTCTTTCTATATATTGTAACACTTCTCATTTTGAAAAAGGAGAGACATTCTGGGCATAGAGAAACTCTGTCAAATTTGTTTCTCGATGCCATTTTGAGCAACGAACCTTATCCTATGCCTGAAAAATGCATTTGTGCCTCTATTCTAGAAATGTAATGGTTTGTGCACCTTTAGAGCAATAAAAACATGTTTTTGTGGTGTTCTTCAACCCTTTGCATCATTTTGTTGTTTCTTCGTGCCTCTCCCTTCCATATTTTTTTTTTTGTGCATGTATTTCACATTTGCAGGTGTAGGATGTTGTGTTTCATGGATTTTAATGGAAAATTTGAAGATCTGGGCCATGTTACTTCTTTCTGACCTCCCTCATCTCCATTTTTTTATTTCTTTCTCCCTCAACAGAATATCTCACTTCCTTTGTTGGTGTATCACCGCTTTAGTGTAGGCTTTTTTTTATCCTCTTTCTCTCTCCTTGGTTCCTTGGAATGGTTATATTAGGTTAGATTTAGTTTCCTGCACTGGAGTAGCTCGTGGTAGGTAGTTTAGGAACAAGAACCAACTTTCTCTGGAGGATCATCTCAGGTTTGCAAGTCCCACATCTTGAGAGATGATCCAATGTTATGAAAATCACACCAAATGACATGCCTTAGAAAAGTAGATCCTTAACCACTCATTTGGGGGTGCTGTGATTTCACACTAATAGTTTTGGCATGCCGGTGGGACCAGAGGTCTTCACTTTATTTCATCAAGTTGATGTGTTCTTGGTGGGATTCAGCCTTTTGAGGCACATACAAGCACATCTGGCGACTCCATCTGGTCAAAAACCCATTCTCTGAGTTGCAGACCTTTTCCATCCATTTCCACTCATTTTCATCCATTTTCTTCTTCCATCTCTTTCATTTTCTCCCATTCCATGAGGTTGTACAATCATGACTTCATTCCCTTCATGGAACTCACACTTACAACAATGCAATCCACCTCCAATGCATTTCCCAACTTCTCCAAATCAACATTATAATTAGATCCAAGGACCATTATGCTTACCCATATGAGAAGAGTCAAAAGTCATTTTGGCCATGGAGCTTATCAAGAACAAGGGGACACATACAATGGTGACAACTATGTGGAGAATGCTAGTTTCTAGAGAAGATCCAAAAATGGAGGCTGACATGGTTCAGTCAAGGGGCATAGCACAAATGAAGGCATTCAAGATTGGTTGCAGGGCACCTTGTCCATGGGAAGGCCCTTTTCCAAGACATTACAACCCTCAAGAGAAGCTTGACTTCATGGTTGAAATGTTGCCCCAACTTACACAATGGACTGAGGAGATCGGGGCTTATGAGTTGGAGTCAAGACAACCTCGTCAATGGGTAAGTCCAACATCTCATAGCTTTTCTTTTTCTCTTTCTCAAGCAGCACCATCTCAACCCAAGCTCCAATTTCCAAGCTTCCCAGTTGTTGCCCCAAGCGTTGATTCCATTTCTCCATTCCCTAGTCTTCCACCCCATTTCATTTCTTCTCCCCTTTCCTTTCCCAAGCAGTCATTCCCTCCAAAGAAACAAGAAGTTTCATCTCCTCCCTCCACACCACAAACAATTGCAAAACTGGTTGAACCCCAACTTGCCACTCCTTTTTCTCTCCCAAGTCCATGTTGGGAAAAGACTCAAGAATCCAATCAAAGAGAACAACAAGAAGAGGAGCCCAACAGAGAAGAAATGACAGACAATATGAAGAGTTGGGCTACCAAATTTGGGCTTACAAAGATCCCTTTGATGGTCAAACCAATAGAGGAGGTCAAGGTTGAAGAGCCAGTGGTGGCTGAGGCTGAGTTTGCAGCAGGAGAAGAGCAAGAACAAGAGAAAGAAGATCAGTCATCAGTTTTCTCAGAATGTAGTGTCCATGTTGGCACTCTATTTGAAGAAAGTATTGATCCAATTCAAGTTGCACAATCAGCCATGGAAGAAGATGAACAATCAGCTCTAAGTCCCATTGAAGAGGAGCAGATGGAAGAAATCAAATCAGAGTTTGTAGTAGCAGAAGAAGAAAGCATCATTGGAGATTCCTTGCTTTCATTCGAAGGGCCTGATTTGGTTGATGAATCCATCATGGAGGAAAACTCTAAAAGAGATCTTGCAGTCCCAACTAGTCCTCTAGAGCAGCAAATTGAAGAGTTTGACTTGTCAAACTCCATGCTAGAGGAAGAGGTTACTCAAGGGCAAGATTGTCTTCAAGCAATAGAGAGAAATAAAAGCTACTCCAAATCCAAAAGAAGAGAAGTGCATTCCAGCTGTGAAGGAGAAAAATGCAGATCTAAGCTTTGAGCACAAAACAGGCCATAGAAGAACCTTCAGTTCTTCCTCTCACCTCATCTCTCTCGAACTCTAATGCTGAAGAAGAGTTTGATCTTTCAAACTCAATGTTGGAGGATGGAGGAAAACATGGTGAAAAAATTGTAGGTCAAGAAGACACCATGAAAGAGGTTGAACATTTGCAGTAGGACAACAATGAGGTAATGTATTTGTCTATTTTGGAGGACTGTTTTGATGGAGAAGAACCGGTTGAGTTTCTATTGTTTTCTCCTTCATCATCCACCTTCCAAGCACATGAGCCTGTTGTCATGGAGGAGAAATTTCAATTGCAACAACCTGCATATTATGGCAGCTCTTTGGAATCAAGTTTGGGAGATTTAAACCTTCCATGCTCTTCACAAAAGGAAGAAGAGAAAGGGTAGAAAAGTTCCACCATTGCTTCCACACCATCCATTCAAGAAGGTCTACAAGAAGACTCCATTCTTGGAGTAGAAATTCAAGAGTTATGGGCACATCCAAAGGATCAGACCTTGCCCAATCAGGTACTTGGCTTCATTAGAGCCAAGGGAGAAGCCAAAACTAGTCATGCCTACTCAGGGCATGAGGATGAGCATCAAAGTACCAAGGGTCATCATCAACACCTTCAAAGTCAATGCAAGTCAGCTTGAGGAGGTATTTCCCATTAATGTTGATACCTTGATGATTTGGGTGGAAGACAGGGCTTAGAGTTAGTTTTTCACTCATACAGTAGCTATATTTAGTGTCAAATCATTTA
This sequence comes from Taxus wallichiana var. yunnanensis, assembly GCA_018340775.1. Classification (NCBI taxonomy): domain Eukaryota; kingdom Viridiplantae; phylum Streptophyta; class Pinopsida; order Cupressales; family Taxaceae; genus Taxus; species Taxus wallichiana. The sequence goes on along the minus strand of CM031240.1, from coordinate 344,475,590 downwards.
CATGGTTGCCTCTCTCGAGAAAAGGAAGCTACTTCTCTCTGCCAATTCTAGGCTTTGTTTAGCATTCTTTCTCTCTAGTTAGTTTAGGAGTAGGAGTAGATTTTCTTTTAGTAGAAGAAGTGCTTATGCACACTCTGCATGTCTCATTTGAGGCATGTATGATTTGGTCTCTGTATATAAGTTTTGTTCACATTGCTCCAAAGGTGCATAAAGCCAGGCTCTTCAGTATTCATAGTAGGAAACTCATAGTTACCTGTAATAGTTTCCATCTTCAAAAGAAAAAAATGCAGAGCAACTAAATTCATTTCAAAATAGTCCATTTTAGGGACAGATGAAAGCCCCAGAGTTAAAACAATTTTCTACTCTCAAAAATTCCATTTCCAAGATTTTCTTATGAAAATTGAGAGTGCAGACTCAGGGTCAGACAAAACATAGAAAAGGCATACAGTCAGGCTCATAGTGGCTCAGGGATCAGATCTTCAAAAGTTTAGATCAGTTTCATGTTTATCAGGCAGACTCCATGCCCAATGGATGCTTCAAGGCCACTGGTCTCTTCATCTAGCAGAGGCAGATGTCCCGTGAGTGCCAAATTGTTATCCATATTTCACCCTTGGGAAAAATATTGGATCAGCCATGACCCCATAGAAAGAATCAAGAGAAAACATGTTTAAATCTTATAAACTAGTTTGCAGAGGGACTCTATAATGGAATGGGGCCTGCTAAAAGTTTAAATGACCCTATGCGAGAAGAAAGAGAAGAAATGGCTCTGTCGCGTGAATCCATGTCTTAAATCTATTTGACAGACTCAGGAAGGCTCTAAAATAAAAAAAGGAAGGGTCGGGGAAGGAGGCGAGATTAGTGTAAGAAGAACCATAGGCTTGAGAAAAAGAAGCGGTGAAGATTTGAAGTCTTCGGGCTCAAAACAATTTAGAAAGAGTCCAAAAATTGATTAAGTATGGAGGAGACATCGGAGAGAGCCACGTGTCATCGCGGTGCTTCTTCAAAGTTGAAATCCAAAAGGAGAGGCTCAAACAAGTGCGAGGGCTCCACGTGTCTCGAGTGCCCGAAATGGAGGGGAGAGTCAACATAAGTCAAAAGGCAAGGCGGACCTCAAAAAGATTAAGTATAGAAAACTCAAGTGGAAGCAACCACAGTGTCATCTCGACGCTCCTCTAAAAGTTAGTCCAAAGGTGGGAGACCCAAATGGGCATGAGTTCGCCACGTAGCCCGGGATCCAAAAGGGTAAAGAGGGACCATTGAAAAGGTCAAGGATCTGTGGAGGTTGACAAGTGTCAACTGACGCTCCTCCAAAGGAAAACTTTGACAGAGACTTTTATCCATAGTTTCAAGCGCGGTGCCTCCATGTGTCCAATCTCAGAAAGGGGTAGAGTCAATTGAATAGTCAATGTATGGGGCAGGCAGGCCAGAGGCTACCAAGTGTCTAAATGGTGTTGATTCAAGGATTGAAGAGAGAGAAGGTTCCCAAATGAGAGCAGGTCGCCCGCGTGTCGTGTCAAGAGATATGCCCCCGTCAAGGAAAAATGGTTTTTAACAAAAAAGTCACAAAAGTCACAAAATAGGCTACAACTCCACCCAAGGAAAAGGTTAGCATTTGAGCCCGAGTCAAAGCCAAAGTGGGGAGTCGGAGGAAAAGGTGAAAATTTTCCTTTTTTCAAAAAGGGCACAAAGGAAAAGATGGAAGCACATCTCCCTAACCAACCAAAGAGTGCCACGTGTCCAAGCGGAGTAGTGGGGCCACGGGGTTTTTTTGAGTTTTGCATTTTTGTGGAAAAAGGGAAAAGGATAAATTACGGACCCATGAACTTGATTTTTCCTAATCTGGCTACCACGTGTCCCATATAAAAAAGGGGACCCATTTTTCAAACTATTTTCCCGCCCATTTGTACGGACCCGATACAAACTTCAAAGGGGCATATCTTTCGACTCAGGGCTCAAAATATTGCAAATCTTACACCGTTGGAAGCATCTCGACGTCCTCTACTATGCCATGGAAAGATAAAAATCATTTTTTAGGCCCTGGTAGGTGAAAATGGAGAAAACATCTTTAGGCCTTTAATGCAGGAATCAATCTCTTCAACTACTAGATCCGATTCGATTCGATCCATTGGGGAACCAAAAGTGACATATTGTGGGTGGATTTGTAGAAGGCATTGATATTCAGTGGTTGAAATTTCAAAGTGGGATTCAATGTGTATCTCATGGTGGTTGGAGCTAGGATTCAATTTTCCCTCTTCTCTCTCTTTTCTTTCTATATATTGTAACACTTCTCATTTTGAAAAAGAGAGACATTCTAGGCATAGAGAAACTCTATCAAATTTGTTTCTCGACACCATTTTTGAGTAGTGAACCTTCTCCTACACCTGGAAAATGTATTTTTCCTCTATTCTAGAAATGTAATGGTCTATGCACCTTCTAGAGCAATAAAAACGTGTTTTTGTGGTGTTCTTCAACCCTTTGCATCATTTTGTTGTTTCTCTGTGCCTCTCCCTTCCAAATTTGTTTTTATGTGCATGTATTTCACATTTACAGGTGTAGGATGTTGTGTTTCATGGAGTTTAATGGTGAATTTGAAGATTTGGGCCGTGTTACTTCTGTCTGACCTCCCTCATCTCCATTTTTTTATTTCTTTCTCCCTCAACAGAATATCTCGCTTCCTTTGTTGGTGTATCACCACTTTAGTGTAGGCTTTATTTTTCCCTCTTTCTCTCTCCTTGGTTCCTTGGAATGGTTAGATTAGGTTAGAATTAGTTTTTCTATTGGAGTAGCTTATGGAGTAGTTTAGGAACAAGAACTAGCTTTCTCGAAGGATCATCTCAAGTTTGCAAGTCCCACATCTTGAGAGATGATCCCATGTTATTGAAATCACACCAAATGAACTCGCCTTAGAAAAGTATATACATAGTGTGTAAATTGTTATTAATATTGTAAGTACGTGTTTATGCATTAAAAACTTCACAAATCTATAGAGCAAATTAATAATAAGAAATGTCTATCTATGAACAACTTTAAAATGTCTATAAGTATGTGTTTATGCATAACACCGAATATTTTTTAAGATGTAATACTTCTCCCCAATTCTTAATGCATATCGAATGACATTAATGCATAGCTCTCTGTGGGACCCACATCCTCCTCTCGCACCAACTAGTCTCATCAACTTAGTCACCATTGAGCCGTTATCTTGGCGACAAGATCACATGACCACTTGTGGCTATCCTAGCAAAGGATAGTGTTCACGCATTGCAGATGCCCATTTCTTGTGCATGCGTATGCATGCGCGAGGTGAAACCCAACCTTTATGAGGTGGTGTAGGTTTGATTTTAACATAATACATATGTTTGTAAAATAATTTTGGGATGCGGCTGGTGCTCGGTGTAGTGGTAGGCATGGATGCATGTATTTTGGAGTTCATGACATCCAAATATACAAGCATCCATGCCTACCACTCCTCACATCACCAATTTCATGTCACCCTTCTTTTTCAAACATGTATATTATGTTAAAACCAAACCTACACCACCTAATCCAGGTTGGAACCCTAAACCTCATGCATGCATTCATGCATGCATACATGGGGAATGGGCATCCGGAGTGCATGTGTACTATCCTGTCTCAAGGATAGCCACCGGCATCAACATTCTCTAGAATAGTCACACAACTTGATTCTCGAGGCCGATTCGAAGGCAGATACGAGCAGAAAAATGATGGGATGAGGAAAGGATGTTAGAATCTGGCAACATTTAATGCAAATCTATGGAAAACAAGAAATGATTACATGTGGTTGTCATTTGTGCTACCACATGGAAAATACAAACAATAAACAATTGTGGAAGCTATAATCATGTATAATCAACCCATTGTGGCAACTATAATAATGTATAATCAACCCATTGTGGAAGCTATAATCATGTATAAACAACATATGTGAGACATATACATGCGTGTACATATACATGTATATGGATAAGCATATGCATGTATGAACATACACATGTAATTACACACATATATATACATACACGCATACATGTATGTACATGTATATGTATATGTATGTATAGGTATGTGTATGTATTCGAGTAGGTGTCACAACAAATTCCTTGACTACCCATCAAAGGGAAGAGTATAGACAATTTTTTTCCCTTTGTTATGTGGTATACACACAGTGTGTATACCACATACAACACTACCATATGATAATACAAGGTATGTGAGACATATGCATATACATATGTATATGTATACTTGTATATGCATGTACAAATAAATATACATATACATATGTACATGTATACTCGTACATACGTGTGTGTATGTGCATGTATATGTATACGTATGTATATGTATGTATTCGAGTATGTATCATAGTAGCAGATTCCTTGAGTGCCTAAAGAAATTGAAGACTATAGACAGTTTTTTCTCTATTATGTTGTATACACACAGTGTGTATACCATTTTCACCTTCAATCTAGTTGTCATCTTTGTAGACTTGAATCCTCCACTTGAAACTTATTGTAATATCATACACGACAAGCAGTTCATCACTAGCCTATGTATCTAGCATATTATCACCTAAATTGTTTGATAATTTTGGTTCATTGATTGCAAGTATAGTCTACTTGATTTAGAGTGTAGTCCACATACAACACTACCATATGATAATACAATGCATGTGAGACATGTACATATACATATGTACATGTATACTCATACACATGTGTGTATGTACATGTATATGTATATGTATGTATTCAAGTAGGTATCACAACAGATTCCTTGAGTATGTATATGTATGTATTCGAGTGGACATTCTCGCCAATTCTCCCAAAATCCTACGAATAAAGTTGCAGAGTTCACGGTTTTGGGGCCAAATGCATGTTTTGTTCCTTGTTTTATTCCTTGTTTGATCATTTTTGGCACAGGTAAAACATTACATTAAGTGTTGCCAACTTCTTATGTCCTTTCCTCATCCCATCATTTGTCTTCTGTATCTGTGAAATAATTTAAAATTCCTATCTCTAAACTAATTTAAAATTTCTATTAAGTATGTGTTTATGCATAGCACCTAAATGTTCTTGAAATAACTCAAACTTCTCCTAAATTGTAATGGCAATTCTATGTAATGGAATATCGCGTATCGGCCAAAATGAAGTTGTAGTTCGTGGGTTTGGTGCCAAGGTTATTTCTTTTATTCCTTGTTTGATTATTTTCGGTGTACGTAAATATTGCATTAAATGTTGCCAACTTATGACATACTTTCCTCATCCCATCAGTTTTCTCGTGTCTTCCTTCACATCGGCCTCGTGAATCGAGTTGCGTGACTATTTCCAAGGATTGCTGACTAGGTTGACATACTGGATGCCACGGAGGAGGATGCGGGTCTGGAAGAGACCTATACATGTATGCCATTCGATATGACATCTTATGGTCATTACTATAGGGGCTATGGGATCCGGACACTAGGTGATGCAGAGCTCACCACGTAAAACTCAAAGAGGGAACTCAAATTTTGTGGACTTCATGCACAATTTTTTCTCTGTTATGTGGTATACACATAGTGTGTATACCATGTACAACATTACCATATGATAATACAAGGCATGTGAGACACGTACATATACATATGTACATATATACTTGTCACATACTCATACACACGTGTGTGTATGTGCGTGTATATGTATACGTATGTATTCAAGTATGTATCACAACAATAGTTTCCTTGAGTGCCCAACAAATTGAAGAGTATAGACAGTTTTTTTCTTTGTTATGTGGTATACACACAGTGTGTATACCATGTACAACACTACCATATGATAATACAAGGCATGTGAGACACATACATATACATATGTATATTTATACTCATACATACATGTGTGTATGTGCGTGCATATGTATATGTATGTATAAGTAAGTATTCGAGTATGTATCACAACAACAAATTCCTTGACTGCCCAACAAAGTGAAGAGTATAGACATTTTTTTCTTTGTTATGTGGTATACACAGTGTGTATACCACATACAACACTACCTTATGGCATATGATAATAGTCGACATGTACATATACATATGTATATGTATACTCACACATATGTGTGTGTATGTGCATGCATATGTATACGTATGTATTCGATTATGTATCACGATAGCAGTTTCCTTGAGTTCTCAGCAAAGTGAAGAGTAAATACAATTTTTTTCTTTGTTATGTGGTATACACACAGTGTGTATAATACACACAATTTATATACCACGTACAACATTACCATATGATAATACAAGGCATGTGAGACACATACATATACGTATGCATGTGTCTACTCATACGTACATGTGTGTATGTGAGTGCATATATATACATATGTATTTGAGTATGTATCACAGCAGTAGATTCCTTGACTGCCTAGCAAAGTGAAGATTTTACACAGTTTTTTTCTCTATTATATGGTATACACACAGTGTGTATACCACATGCGAAATTGTCATATGATAATACAGGGGTATGTGGGACTTATACATTTACATAGGTATATGTCTATTTGGACATACGTGGGTGTATGTACGTGTGTGTGTGTGTATTTAAGAAGGTATTGCATCATATTTCATGGCTGCCCAACAAATTGAAGAGTATAGATAGTTTTTTTCTCAGTGGGACAAATACATGTACATATGTATATGTATACTCATACATACGTGTGTGTATGTGTGTGTATACGTGTATAGGATCACATGGACCCCACCTATGTTGATGATGACCCCCCCATATGCCCCATGCACATCCATCCCGCTTTTCCCAAAAGTCTCATGACAACTTGGACCGTCGTCGTACCGGAAATAAATTGTCGTTGTCAAGTTTCGATGAGGTGGCACACATTTTTCCAAGCTTGTTGGGTGGAGGCAAAGGATGCCACCATACAAAACTGCCATATGATAATACATGGTATGTGGGACATATACATGTACATATGTATATGTATACTTAGACATACATGGGTGTATGTACATGTATATATATACATATGTATTCAAGAAGGTATCACATCATATTTCTTGGCTGCCCAACAAATTGAAGAGTATAGAAAGTTTTTTTCTCAATGGGACAAATACATGTACATATGTATATGTATATTCATACATACGTGTGTTTATGTGCGTGTATATATATGTATGTATATGTATGTATTTGAGTTTATATCACAACAAAGCAGATTCCTTGACTACCCAAAAAATTGAAGAGTATAGAAAGTATTTTTTCTTTGTTATGTGGTATACACACAGTGTGTATACCACATATAACACTACCCTATGATAATACAAGGTATATGGGACACGTACTTATACATATGTACATATATATATACATACGTGTGTGTGTATGTACGTGTATATGTATACGTATGCATAGGAATGTGTAAGTGTATAGTATGTGTATGTGTATGTGTATGTGTATGTGTATGTGTATGTGTATGTGTATGTGTATGTGTATGTGTATGTATACTCGTACATACGTGTTGTATGTATTCAATTATGTATCATAACAACAGATTCTTTGAGTGCCAAAGAAATTGAAGAGTATAGACAGTTTATTTTCTTTGTTATGTGGTATACACACATTGTGTATACCACGTACAACACTACCCTATGACAATACAGGGTATGTGGGACACGTACATATACATATGTACATGTATACTCATACATACGTGTGTGTATGTACGTGTATATGTATGTGTATGATTATTTATGATTATAGCTACCACACTTTTTTTTTTGTTTATATGTGTCATTTGGTAGCACAATGACAAAGAACAGTAATCATCGCATCTTCTCCCCACTTTCTTCAACCATCATGTGAATTAGAAAAATTCTTAACATGTGAATTGTTTATTTCCTCTATTTATAGCAATGAGACTAACCCCTTTCTTTATTTGTATTGCAGGAAAAACAAACCAAAGATCTAGAACCACATCGAGAGAATGGAGTAGGTAAGCATAAGAAAAATTAAAATCCCTCTTTTTAGTATGGTAAGTAAGTAATAGGGCTAGCACCTTTGTTACAGTATTTTTCCTTTGTTATGTGATATACACACAGTGTGTATACCACATACAACACTACCATATGTACATGGTATGTGATAATATACTACACTCTGAAGTACGTAGAATACAATCTGAAGCAAGTAGACTAAAATACAAAGCAAGTAGACTACACTCCAGAAGCAAGTAGAGTACACTCTAAAGCAAGTAGGCTACACTCGAAGCAAGTAGAGTACACTTGCAATCAATGAACCAAAATTATCAAACAATTAAGGTGATAATATGTTAGATACATACGGTAGTGATGAAACACTTGTCATGTATAATATTACAATAAATTTCATGTGGAGGAGTCAAGTCTGCAAAGATGGAAAATAGTTTGAAGGGAAAAAGAAACATATTGATGAAGAACCTAATACTCATAATCAGAAAAGAAAAAGGTTAATAAGCCCATAGTTTGATTTTCCCAAAAGGTCTAAAATAAGTTCTCCTCCACTTTCGATTGTGGAAAAAGTTTAGAAACGTAATATTTAGAATTAATTAACATCTAAGCATCTTGATAGAATAGAAACATAAACCTCGGTTTGATTTTGGCTTGCTATGGTTGTTTTGATATAATCTTGAAGCCTACAAGCATGTAAGGGGATGAAGTGAAGAGTGATTAGGTGTCTTAGGTCCATATCAGGGTCTAAAAAGACATAGTGGGAGTTTAAAAGTCAAGGACATGTCTTTTGGTTGAGGAACTTAGCATAAGACTAAGGATACTCACATAACCACAAGTTCTCGCAGTTGTAGAATACAGTTGGAAACTCTGTTGACACCAAGAGTCATCAGAGTTTCACTGATTCAACTATTTTTTTATTAAGGTTAAATAGTTTTTTAAAAGGGACTATACCCTTGTACAATGAGTGCTCAAACACCAGATTTGACAAATTCAGTAATTCAACAAGAGATCAAAATCAAGATATACCGACAAAGCCCAATAGCAGAGAAGAATCTACCCAGATCATAGCCAAAAACTAGCAAACAAACAGCTAAATAGCAGTTACTCTGTAGTAGCACAAAGGCCAAAAGCCTAGATGTAGCGATGATAACACACAGCAGGACAAGACTCATGCCTATGCGAGACAATGAAAGGGTTTAGATCCCTTTCCACTACCTTTCATTCCTCATTTCCTTCTTCCACTGAGATTGGAAGAAAAACTTCAATTGACTTGATAGGGATGTGGCCCGCAACAAGGAGTGTCGAATCTATCGATGAATCCATATTCTGAGGAGAGGAAGCTTTCTTCTCAGAAGTTTTCTCATCTTGCGTGAGTTCTATAACCGGGTCGGTATGGGGATTGATTGTTAGGTGTTTAGGAAGAGAATCCTTCCACCATGCAGGTTTGGTTTTTGTTTGGAATATTCACAATCCTCTAAAATATGACCAATTTGAAAACAACGTCGACATCTGAAAGCAAGACCTTCGTAGTCCAATCTCTGCGCCCAAATTCTATCTCCAATTTGTAGATTGATTCTCTTGGTAAATCTTGAGAGGTATCAAGATCTACGAGGATTCGGGCATAAGTAGTATGTACCTAAACAAAGGTCTTATCATCAAATTTTACACATGATCCAAGAGCATCACCTATGGCAAGCAAACACGATCTATTCCAGAGCTGAAGTGGGAGTCCTGACAAATGAACCCAAATAGGGTAGGTATCAAAAGAATCTTTTAAGGGATCAAAAGATGGATACCATGGCTTGAACATGAGCCCGTGTTCTCCCCAAACCCAATATTGTTTGAAAATCAAATCCCTATCCTTAGGGGTTTCAAAGACAACAATGAAATATGCTTTGGCACAAGGATAAAGCTCAATCTTACCTTGTACTTTTTCTCTCCATCTTTGTGCAATCCAGTCATGCAGTTGAGAGAGTTTAGGCCAAAATTTATTAAACCTACAAATGAGGCCAAGTTGAGTAAGATTTTCCTCCTCTTTTAACACCTTGTGAAGTAGATCTTCCTCAATCTTTAGTGTCGGTATCATCTGAGAGGGTTTCAGGGGTTTTTCCGAAGTCCTACCTCTAGCCTGGGAAGCAACTTCAGCAAAGGAAGGGCTTCGATTCCTTTGTTTGGCACTTCCATTCCCTTTCTTCTTCTAGCATGCTTCTGCTTTGTTCCCATCAAAATATTTGTGGTCTGCGTGAAGGGTAGGGTCCTTGGCTGCATATGTCGTGGCAGTTCTTCCATTCCCTGCCAAAGCTTCTATTCTGTCCTTGCCCGCAAATTTCTTATTATTGCCAGCATTTGCCTTGTGCGTCTATTCTGAATCATCTAGCTTATCCCCTGTTGGAGGACTCCCGTTTTCTTTGCCAAATGCTAGATTAATCCATGAAATCACTTGGTGCTTGATCGTTGTCGATTGCCGCCGCCCGCCAGAGAGTTCGCCCTCTTTCTGTTCACCGCCACCAGGGGAGTACGGGGGGTTAGGGGGCGTCGAAGGAAGCAAGGAGCAAATTTAGGGTTAGGGCAAAGATCGCGAGGAGCGGGAGCAGGAGCCATAATAGGTTTACTTATTCAACTATTACATGGGGCATATGGGGAGCCATCATGAACACAAATGGGGAGCCGGTGATTTTATGCCGGATAGCCACGAGTTAATTGTGTCACCTTCCATAAAATAATTTTTTTTAAAAATCGTAGTTGGCTTGTTCCTTTATTAGAAAATTACTTTAGCTTGTTAAATTATATCTCCTTTTATTGGAGGGGAATAAATCCAATCGCCAAAATCTTGATGACTCAAAATGCTCTCTTGGCACTTGAGAAATGCAAGATTGAAGCGGTTCCATCATACTTGTAAGATGGGGAAAGTTGTATAGAATCAATGCTCACACCTAGTGCTAAAGCTATAATACACTTTTCACAAAAGAAAGAGTGAAATTATTTAATATAAATTAGGACCGCTGTTGGGACCATTAGAGACCCGCAAAGAATAAAGATGGAAATATATGGAGTAAAGGCGCATACTTGTTAGCTATACAGATCAAGATTATCGTGTCCCTGTGGAAAATGAAGAGAAAAAAAAACTTGGAATCGTATTCAAGACGAGCAGAGTACGCGCAGATGCCAAGGAATAACTTACCTTCTGAAAAAATCTACTTGTTACATATACAGATCGAGATAGTCGCGTCTCTGTGGAAACTTGGAATCATATTCAAGACAAGCAGAGTAGCAGATGCTTGGGAATAACTTACCTTGTGAAAAAATCTTCGTCCGATATAAACCCATCCGCTTATCGAGTCCTTTGTAAGACTGGGCCGCTGTTTCATATTTTTTGCATTTGTCTTGAGAGTTTATTTTGATTAGATATATTAAAATGGATGTCCTTACTGGAGTAGTGAGCGAGGCCATTACCACCTTGGTGAAAAGTGTTGTTGGAGAGATTAAGCGCCTCATCAGATTGCCGGATGATGTCCAGCGCCTACAAATGCAGGTGAATCGTGTGGAGGACGTGGTCCTTGTCATAAACGGACAGCTGCGCGGACAAGGGCGAAAGCCTTTGCCGGTTGTGAGGCACTGGCTGGAGATTCAACAGAAAACCATCCAATCTGCGCAAGAAGCACTTCTCCACCACCAAGATAACAAAAACAACCGCTGGTGTTTTGGTCGGTGCCCTCGTTGCTTTCTTCTGCGAAGATCCAGTAAAAAAATTCGTCACGCCCTGTCGGAGATACGCGAGCTTTTGGAGAAGAAAGAGTCGGATTTTCCCAGGAGCGGAGAGGTGGGAGAAGTTCCGGGGACGCTGGTGCAGCCCATGGAGAACGAGCTTGTGGGCGAGTTCGTTCAGGAGAAGCTGTCTGAGCTGGAGACTTGGCTGGTGCAAGACGAGACTGTGCGTATTATTGGCGTCTTTGGCATGCCTGGCGTGGGAAAGACCTCGCTTCTGAAGCAGATCAACAACAATGAAAAGGTAGCAGCTTTCTTTAAACTGGTTATTTGGGTGACTGTATCTAAAGACTACGACATCTCTGCTCTGCAACGGCGCATTTGTGAGAGATTGGATTTTCCGATGTCCCCCAATTTGAGTGTGGACGAGGCGGCAGAGGTGCTGCATTCGCTTTTCAGGGAAAGAAGACTGCTGCTCATTCTGGACGACGTCTGGAGCAGAATAGATGTTTCCAAATTGGGCATTTCTGTGGCTGGAGATGGACATGGAGATGGAGTTAAAATTGTATTGAGTTCGCAACGTAGAAAAGTGTGCGAAAGCATGAAAGCAAATAGGACGATAGAAATGAAGCATCTGTCGGAAGAAGACGGGTGGGAGCTGTTTAGCAGAGGAGCAGGGCTGGTTGATGCACAAATGGACGGCGAAATAGAGCGTTTCGCGAGAGGCATTGCGAAGGAGTGTAAAGGGCATCCCCTGGCCATTAAGACGCTCGCTCGGACGATGCCGCGGCTGCGGGGAGCGAGCCACACGAGTGGGAGTTCGTTCTGAAGCAGCTCAAGGCGATCGACCCGCTGTTCTACCGCATTCACGAAGAGCTTCTGAAGGATCTGTTCAAGCCGCTGAAGCGGAGCTACGATGCGCTGGAGCCAGAGCAGCTCAAGATTTGTTTCTTGTACTTGGCCGCCTACCGAGAAGACCAGGAAATAGATGCAGAAGAACTGATAAATTTGTGGTTAGCGGAAGGCCTGGTGAAAAGCAGTGAGCAGGGGCGACACGGTTTTCTCAAGGCATTATCCGAGCGATGTCTGGCCGAGATTGAGATCAAGGAGGAAAATGGAATCGACATTTGGAAGGTGAGAGTTCACGATGTGCTGCGAGATATGGCCGTACACGTTGCCGAGGTCGATGAAAATGTCCTGTTCCGGGCAGGTCACAGTTTGAGAGAGTTTCCAGATTCTCCAAATCCACAATTGACAAGGATATCAGTTATGCACAACCAAATAAGGTCTCTGCCTCAGAATTTGGAGTGCACAATGCTGCTCTCTCTAATGGTGAGCTGCAACAGAGTGGCAACGGTTCCAGAAGGATTTCTGGAGAAGCTGTGTTTGTTGAAGGTACTCGATCTCAGCAATACGCCCATCAAATTGTTGCCGGCGTCTATCGGCCAACTGAAGCAACTCGTCTATCTCCAGCTCTCTAATACACAGATCAAAGTGCTTCCATATCAAACATTCGCGCTGAGCAGGCTGCAGTTCTTGGATCTTTCTTTCTCCGCTCTCAAGAGTATTCCGTCAAGAATAAAGGATCTGAAACGCCTCCAATGCCTGAAGCTAGCTCATTGCTATGATTTGGAGTTCGTTTCGCCGGAAATATCACAGCTTTCCTCTTTGGAAGAGCTGGACATGTGGAAAACGTCCTTTGCATTTTCATGGGAGGTGAAAGAACGCGAAGGATCGGCAGTAGCACAGGTAAAGGAGGCTTCTTTGCAGGATGGGTGCAATTTGCAGGGTTTGAAACGCCTTCGTCTGTCAATGAAATCTCCAATTGAGGAGGGAGTGATGGGAAATCTGGTGGAGCTTAAAGAAGTTTGGCTGCATTGGATGCCTGAGGCGAGTCTGCAAACATATCTCCCCACCGACATGCGGGCCTTGCATGGCCTGGAGAGGCTCCATCTACATGAGTGTGACATTGAGGGTACCCCTGACTTATTTTCCACGCTTGAAAATCTGAAATACTTGGAGCTGAATTCTTGTCAGCTGCTGGTTACTCTTTCCGGGTTGGGGTTGGAGAAATTGCAGAATCTAAGAGAAGTGGAAGTCGAAGAATGCATTCAGCTCAAGGAGTTGGGGGAAGAGTTTGGGAGAAGAGACAACTTTCCAAAGCTGCGCAAGCTCACACTGCGGGGGCTGCTCTCTCTGGAGACTCTGTTTGGATTAGTGCAGGAGGGAGCTCTGCCCGCGTTGCACACTTTGGCTTTATTCCGCTGCGAAAATGTGAGAGGATTCCCACACGGATTTCATAATCTCAAGGCTCTCGCGCATATTAGAGGAGATCAAGCATGGTGGAACCAAATTATTTGGGAAGATGAAGACGTGAAAAATCATCTTCAAACTAAGCACGTAGAGATCATAGTATAGACAGCCATATTACCCAAGTATTGCTTGTTTGTTTGTGTAATTATTACCACAGTATCACTTTCATAGGCTTGTATGTTGCAAAATAAGTGTAGACAGGCATATTATGGCTAAGTATCACTTTCATAGGTTTGTATGTTGCAAAATATTGTTCGTGTTGTTAATTATAGCTAACTTCTTATACGCAAATTGCTTTAGTATTGTAAAAATGTAGTGGATATGATAGTATGGCATAAAAAGTTTACATTTGTAAACATTAATTTTAGCAGCAGCTTAGTTATTTGTTATGGTGCTAGTGGATTTATATATCTACTATTGACTATTCTTTTGAATTAGGTAGCCTCTTGTTTTTACATGTTTATTTGATTTTCGAGGAATTTTTTTAATGTTTTGTTTTACTTTTGACTATATTTTTCTCTTGTCATTTCTATAGTTTATTCTTGTTGATTTGTTATTTTTGTTTATTCGTCAATTTTCAATTCTTCTTTGCTTATCCATCCATGCTTCATGTTTGTTCCTCTTCCCTCTCCTTATGCCCCTCGCTAGAGAATTCTCATTAGCACTCTTATAAAAAAGTGTAAAGAATCCAAATTAACCTCTAGTTCACCGTAATAACCATCAACCAACACACTTGAAAAATTGTGTTATCAAAATAAGAGTAAAATCTTATGTCTAAAACTTGCATTGTGACATAATAAATTGAGATACTCTTAAGAGTTTGATGTGTGTTTGTGAATTAACTTAATTAATTTTCCTTAGTGTTTTCTAATTTTTCCTAGAGAAACTTGTTTGGTGAGGTTTGTTGTGCACATTTGTTCTATCTTGTTATTTTACATGATTTTGATAGGAATAGATGGGGAAATATTAAGGAATTACTCTACTTCCATCAAGTGTTTATAGACATGTCATAGATACCTTTGGTTCCACTCTAGTCCTTGTTCATCCGCTTGTTGGGCATCCATAGCCCCGATGGAGATTACCTTCAAGAATTACCCTTACTATAGAAACACTTTAACTTAGCAATTTATCTTTTTCATTTTCTTTACCTTGGGTTAGGAACCACATTAGCCATGTTGAAGGATGGGTAGAACTAGTAGTGTGTAAATGACCATCCATATTTCATGTCACTCACACTCGAGTATTAATGTGTGTAATTTTCACGACTCTATTTAAATTCCAAAATTGTTCCATATATGTATTACAAATTTAAAATAAATATTAATTACTTATTCTAAAAAAGTATGGTCAAGTTAGATTATGGATATTTTTTTCTAAAGATCACTAAATTTCCTAAAATCATAACATTTACATGAAAAAATTTAACATTATACATCGTTTATATTTGTCACGCCCCTGACTTTCGACCTCCAAAACTTCACCAAAGTCTATTAATTTATTAGGGGAAATTTTTTTATTTTTGTTTTGTTTTGAAAAGGTTTCAAGGGTTATAAATACCAACTACGTTTAAAATAATTCACGTTAATAAGGTTC